>JAWNLN010000068.1:0-2400000 GCA_035042305.1 Drosophila glabriapex
TTTTAGATGCTTTACCTTAGCTTTGTCTTTTTGGCAGACCACAATATCTGGAATTGTTGGTGTAATTTTCGTTGGGCCTGTCCGAAAATGTTCGAGAGTCGCTGCAAGCAAATGCAAATGTAATTAGTTGCATGACCGAAACCACAGAGCAATATTTATGGCACAGCAGCGAGAAGTGAAAGCGCTGCCTGCCGCTTGTTCAAATGTATGTAGGTGCAACTGTTGTATCTGTGAGATACTTTTAATTTTTACGATTTTTGCGGGCGAGCAACTAAAGCTGTTACCCTTTTTTTTTGTTTGCCTTGCTGCTAGCCGTTTAGAATATTTCTCCTTTGTTTATTTTATTTTGTTAATTTTTTATGATCGCTGGGCCTGGTCGGAATTGTGTTGCGGCTTTGGGGCTTTTGGTGTACGGGTATGGATTTTTTGTGGGAAGGTGGAAGGGCAGTTTTATGGCGGAAATGGCACCGCTTGCCACAAAATAAAAGAAAAGATATGGTCAGAACAGGCCAGCGATAAAGTAGACTAGGTCGAAATAAAGATAAAACCGGCAAACGCTTAGCCGGGTCGCTTTTTTCTTCTGTTTTCAACCCCTTTATTTTGTAATTGCTATGTAGTAAAATTTAAAATTTTTTACTTGCCGGCAGCTGCGCGAATACCTAAAACAAAAAAAGTAAAATAGTGCAAAAGCCACTTTTGCCAGTCATTGGCGCTGAAAATTGAGATTTATGAGTGCACCTGGAGGAGGAGGCGGTGGGTTTGGCTGTGGTGGTTTGGGGTTCTTTTAGTCTGAAAGTAAGTGGGGCTTGTGCTGAGTGTCTTGTCTGCTGAGTTTTTTATTTTTTGCCAAAAGTTGAAACTTAGCATATTTCTCCATTACGAGCGCAGCTTGCAAATTGATTTGATTTGATTTGATTTTCAATCGATAAGCTTTTCCAGCTTTATCTTTCTCAGCATCCGTCTCTCTATTTGTCTCTAGAAAAGGGCAACTTGCTAAGGCAAAAGAATTTTAGTTTCTTGTTTTTTTTTTTTTTTTTGTTTTGTGTTCGCCTGTTTGGCAGTCAAAAAGTGAATGAGTGGCCCAACTCAAGGATGTTATCAACAAACGGACAAACGATTATGTAAATAAGTGACACACAACAGAACAGAGGAGTCTGATGGGGTGGATCGGCTTGAGCCACTGAAACTTTATACTGAGTTGATGGCTGTACGTTTAATTAAAATGTTTCCCCAAATCGAATAGCAAAGGTCCATGCTGGAATAGTAACTATAGCAACGGTCTAAACAACTGAACTGAAAAATAATAAAACTACAAAAAGTGCAAAATTATGGCTTTTGTAAAATATATGTATTACAATTTATTTATAGATATGCTGTAGTGCGAAAAAACATTTTATAGCTGCTAAAAACTGCACTCCATAAAATAAATGGGACTTTCAATTACACAACATTTTTTGAATATTTTGTAGTTGGTTTTGCGTTGAGAAGATTCTAAAACGAAAATATTATTTTATTTTAGCATAGCTTTAATTGTTCATTCAAATAAACTTAATAAACTGATAATAAAATAGCAAAAATTAGAAAAAAATTGAGATACAAAGGGCACAAACAAATATAATATAATAATAGAATAATATAATTAATAATAGCTGCAAACTTTATATTAAAGTTGTACATTTTTTTGCACTAAATTTGCTTCTGTCTTTAACCAGAATTTAAATAAATATTTTGGAAAAAGGGTGCAAAAATTGATTTTCATATTGGGAGTTTACATTAGATCTTAATCAGTTGCTTTTAAAATATTTAAGTTTATTTATATATGTAATATATAGTATATTATATAGCTGATATATGGTACTTTGGCAAATACACTTCTCATACTGCGGGTTGAGGATAGCTGTTAATCACTTAAGTTTAAAATATTTATGTAAATTTGCTATACCGAAAGATTTTGTTAGCTTAGGAATGTGTATGTTTATAAAGTTTATGTTTGAATTATATCAAAGCGCCTGTTCAGTTAGTCTGCGATGTAGAAACGGCTATTTCCGCTGCCAATAACATGACCAAACATTTTGGCAGAGTGTCAATTAATTTGCCGCACAGCCGCCACTCAACTACTAAACTAGCAAAATTAAGTTGACGTTGAAGTTGCTATTGCTCTTACTCCTGTTGCTGTTACTGTTGTTGTTGTTGTTGCTGTTGCAGGAACAGACGCAGGTGTCGCTGCCAGCTGCCAGCTGCCAGCAGACAGGCAAGGCAGATTTGTTGGCTGCAGTTTTGGGCGAAGAGCTTTCCGCGCCTTACACAAACAACGTCGGCGCCAGGCACCGATTGCTATTTAGCTGATTGTGTGGTTTTGACTTTAAGCGTTTGTGCCACGTCGCCCCCACCTCCACCCAACATACTACCCACCATGCAACTGGCAAACAGTGAACAGGCAGCAACAGCAGTTGCTCTAAGAGCACCCCGTCCATAAAGTGCATGCATTTAATTAATTGTGCCATTTTGTCTTACCCTTGCAGGGGTCGAAGGGACGGGGCCACCTTGAGGGAGCTGAAGTCATTACAGTCCACAGAATAAAGGAATCGCTTAAGCTCGAGTACAAAATTTATTTAATGGCATTTATAATTCTTAAAATATATATATATTATCCACTTATATATATACTTTGTATAGTTAAAAAGTAAAATGATATGAAATGGGCAGAAGAAAATATAAATGAATTATTAAAACCGCCAAATTAAAACTTAAATTAAAGCAAGTCTATTAAAATACAAAAAAATATAAAACAAAAAATTGAATAGCAGACATAGTAAACCAATACCATAACTTAAAGCTTCTGAAAAAAGAAAAATTTGTGAATTTTTTAAACTGAAACGCAGTTGGAGCATAACGTCAACAATAATTTAAAGTTTATGTTGCAAAATGTTAGAAATGGAAAAGTAAAAGAATAGGGATAAAAAAGGAAACACAATATGCGCCACCGTTAGTCAGCGTCTGTTTTTATCGATGCCCATGCAGGACATGGCCATTAACCAGGTTGTCCACATGTTTGGCTACTGGCTACTGGCTACTGGATGTTGGCTGTTGGCTGTTGGCTGCTGCCCGGTGTCGGGGCTGTTGTGCTACAACAACTACAAATGGCGCAACATGGTCAACGTGGTCAGCCTTTAATCCATTGGCCAATAGACGCCAACACGCTACAAACTCGCTCGCTCCCATGGCAACCCAAACTAACCTGTTCGTCCGTCCGTCTGTTTGACTGTCTGCCGGTCTGGTTGCTGCTGCAGTTTCCCGATATTAACATGCGGCGGCAGCAGCGGTTCAGTGCAGTTCAGCAAAACGGCCAGTTGGCTTATGCCCGTCTGCCAGTGGCCAACTTTCCTCTACACCTCTTTCTAACCATCCCTCCCCTTTCATCCGAGTGCTGGCATCCTGTAAGTGATCAATGTTTGTCTATGCTCTGTGGTGCTCAAAAGTATGCAACGCGCCTGGGACATTGGTCATTTTCACAGCAGCCCCGAGCTCAACAGCTCCCAGCTAAAACCTTCGTTATTTGGGCACCCCTCCAATTGCCATTCTAAACAGGCATAAATTGTTGCATACTTTCGGGCTGACTGCTTCCCTTGCCACTGTCCAGCAGTCTGGTTGCCCATTGCTTAGCTCCTGATTATGTTTGTTGAGCCCACTTGGTTTTGCACCGATGCGAGTTGTTGCATCTGCTGTTGCAGCTGCTCGCTGCTTGCTGCTCGTTAAATCACCAGTGACTTATTTGTGCCACTGTCACTTGTCCACTTGCTTCAACTGCACTGGAGTAGTAGTAGTGGTTCAGAAGTGCTGCCAGTTAAATGCGTACAGAATGAAAGTAAAATACTTGCAGCTGGTGTCCATCAAACCTAATTTACGAAGAGTTATCCCTTTTGGTTATAGCAAAGCTTTGGTTGAAGGTAAGTTGTCTCAACTGACTGGATTGTGAAGCAATCTTGTATTATACCGAATTATACCGAACTCCAAACAAACTTGAACCTTTTTACCTTTTTATTATTTTATTAAGTCACAATGTTTAATCTACAGACAGAGTCTGCTCTTTCTGCTGTTTTAGATCCTGGAAAACCTTTAATTATGAGCTGAAATTTTGCATTTAATCAAATTCTAGGGAGGTCTAATCCCTTTTTATTTAATCTAAGTTCACTATCACTATTATGACTCTAACTTTCTCACTAGGCTCGTAAAGAAATTTGTTTTTTAGTCCGTTTGCATTTCTTTTTTTAAATGTTATTTTAGATTTACATAGATGTATGAGACATGTATTTCCATTTATTTTTTTCTCTTTCTTCCACTAGATGCTAATATCTGATGGGGTTTTGAGTTACTACATTATTTTAAGGATTTTTCTCTGCTTTTATTTGTTTATTTTCATCTTGGTAGCATCATGTTTTTCATCTTTTTCTAAATGTCCCTTTCGTTTCTTTTATGTCTATCTGTTTTTCTCTAAATCTTATCACATTTCGAATCCGTCTCATCTTTCAATAGCTCACACTTTCATCACTTTATGCCAATTTTCTCTTTCTATTTTATTTCTTTTCATTCCGGCTACCTGCGGTTCTTACACAGCAGGTTTTCCTTATAATTTTCTTACACCTGCTCGTTTCACGGCATTCTGTCGTGTACTTTTCCTACAATATTTCCGTTACTCGCTTCCGTCAGCTACGCTTATCATTAAAGTTTCCCCCGCTTTCATTGCATCTGTGACCGGTTTTAGCTTCTTTTCATACCCTGGCTGGGGGCTGTTATAATTTAATCGTGTCTTGTGTAACGCATTAGCGGAGACATCTACGATTAAAAAGTACTATACATATAAGCAAATCGATATTGTAGTGTCAGTCTGCCTGTCTGACTCTATGCGATTAAGTTAATTAGCTTTTCAGCTATATAATTAGTCAATTACTTTTTAAATTTCGATATTTTTTATTATATCCCTAAAATATAGAAATGTAAATGTAAAGCGCATAGCCAGACAGACGGACATTGCTGTAACAACTCGGTTAGTGATGATTATCAAGAATAAATATGGGTTCTGGTATAAAAACATTTTTTATCAAGGTATCCTGACCCACCTAATAAGGGCAAAGATTTATTATGGTCCTAACATGTAACAAAATATATTTATGCAGATGGCAAGGGTATTTTGTATTCGGTTTGGCTAAGATAGCATTTTTATATTTTTGTATTTTTATTATTATTATTTTATTTGCCACCTTGGGGTGGGTGTTGGTGGTGGTGGTGTCAGTGGTAAGTACGTGTTGTACAAATGCACACGCTTCGCGCTTAATTTCTCAATAATGCCGGCGCAACACAAGTCCAAAATTTGCCTGATAAGCTCTTTTCATAGCCGGCAAACTCATAGCGCAAGCCAATAAAAAGGACGCACTCACAGCTGAGCACTCGTACAACCGAGTTGGCGTCCATTGCCAGACCCCAGACATTTTATTGGCCTGGCCAAGACGAGGGAGCGCGCAGCGGCATGCCGACACCGCCGCGTGGTGTACAATGAAAATAATAACACCACCAACCATGCCACCATACCTTCCCCCTATCGCACACAGCTCCGCGTCTGCATTTGAAGCTTAAATGTGGAGCAATTAAAGAAACCCAAGCCGAAATGAAAAAAAAAACCGAGTCTTCTTTCAACTGCATTTTAAATGCAATTGCGGTGCCCATTGAAGTTAAGCTGAACTCAAACTCAACTCACTGCCGATTCTCGAAAAGTTGCTAGTGCCGACGCCTGATTTCTTTCTATAATAATTGCATACTTAGCGGGGTGCGGTAAGTGCAGCATACGGATTGAATAGTTCGTGGGGAACGGGGGAAAGGGCCCAAGGGGGCAAGCAGCCGCAGACAGCAGCCAATATTTACACTCAAAGTTTGCGTGTTAAGTGGGGAAATTAATTGGTTGGAATTGTTTCACTGAGGCTTAAGATTCCCGGCGCAAAGTGCACTAAGAAAGCAAGCAAGAATTTATAAATTATGCACGTATTATTATTTCTGTAATAACAAAATTAAATAAATATAAAAAAATTATGAAATACCAGATGTTTCTAAATGACTTATTAAAAGACTCCAAGCATAGAATAATTAAGAAGCAAATAATGCAATTTAAATCTATTTTCACGCGAACAATTAAATTTTTAAAATATTTAAATTATTTTGTTTATAATGTGGTTAAAAGACAAATTATTTGTTTATTATGAATTAATTCAGTATCGTGAATAAAAATATAGATTATTGAAATGTTTCTTCACTACATATTATTAATTTATAATAATTTGTTAAGATAATTTATTTGAATAATTTTGATTATTATATATTGAAAGCAAAATTATTTGCCTACTACAACACTAATCACATAATTTCGAACAACTCTGAGAAATAATTGATTTATATAAATCGATTTTCGTGATCAAATAAAACAATAACACAAATTTGTTAAAGTTATTAAAGTGTTTAATTTTTGATATGCTGGCCATAGGTAAATTGTTTATTAAATATTTTTAAAACACACGCGGCAAAACGCGTTAACTTCATTTGCTTTGCTTACACAAATGCGACAATACACTAAATGAAATGAGGTTTTTGTGTAAAATATCACATTGTGTATACGACTCATATGCTGAAAATAATTAAACGGTATAATTTGCATTGCACAAAGTGTACAAACATTTTTCCATAATTAGATTTTGGCGCAGTTTTGAACTTTTTTTGTAGTACTGAAAATGCATGAAAATCCGTAATTAGAAATTATATATACATAAATTCTAATTTTGACCTTTGTCGTAGGGTTAGAGAGAAAGAATTGTGGAAAAGCCAGACCATATCCTCGCACTCTAAATGCCCTTCTGTACGCAAAAGCAAAGCTGAAAGTTCGAAAAAAAATAAGCCGTCAAAGCTGCAGAGAGATTCATACCACACATCCAATGGATGAGCGGGAGCGGTCCGGATGGAGGGGTAGCTGCCTAGCTAGCAATTTAATTTTATAATTAATGTTATTACACAAAGTGTTAATGAAACTCACACGTTCAATAAAATTAATTGTAAAAATAGGCGCCTTTCTATAATAATTATAATCATCGTATTTTGTGACTAATTTTACTTTTTTTGTATTTTATTGTTGTAAGTTTTTCGCTCGATATGCAAACCTTAAAAAAAAGTTAAGCGCTTTTCTAAAATTATTTAAAAATAATATTAGTCACTTTCAGCATTCGGACTCATTGTTATATATTAATAACACCATTTTGTCAAAATCTCCAATTACTAGTGTGATTATTATATAATTTTATTAAATACATATTCTCAGTTGAATGTTGTGAAACAAGTGGCATTCACAAAGCGATATGCCCGACAATGCTGCCCTAAAAGTTATGTATTTGCCTTGCAGATAGACAGACGTGAGAAGCTGCCCGGGAAGGGCGGTGGCATTGAATGTATGTTTTTGTGCGCGAAATTGCTCGGAAGTCATTTTGTTTACCTTTTATTTTGCGGTAATTGTTTGCATATGCAGCTGGCAAAATTGTCCCCCAATGAATAACAAATTTGTATATTTGTATACACATGTGGCATAGTTCCCCTCCACCTCCGTCCATGTGGCAAGAGCAAACCAAACAGCCTTAAGCTGCCAATGTGCGAATAGATGGGGCTAGGGGCTGTGGGGGAGTGGGTAGCTGGCCAGAAGCCAGATACAACAAAAAGCGGAAGTGCGTGCGCGTGTAAGCTGAAAACCTTTTTAACTCCTACGTAAAGTGCAACAACAGTTGCTAAGGCAAATGCAGACAGGGAAGTGGGAAGGGTTGAGAGCAGGTGTGGGTGAAAAAAAAATTCGAAGTTCACCAGGTAAGTCAAAATGGCAGCGGCGACCGCAGTTTGTTTTAGCGCACGCCGGCGCTTTGATAAAGTGCAGCCCAGCAGCATAAACAAAGTGGATACTCGTATGTACCCGGCCACGCCCCTTTCACACCCGTCACTACCCACACTCAACCACTCACGCACCGACACATACACAAATCGAGCCGATGCAAAGCTGAAGCCAGGTGTGCCACAGCTGCTGCAACAATACTCAGAAAAAAAGTTGGCCAGAATTAAGAAATTCGTCCTTAGAGGCTGAAACTTTGCTGGAAATAGTATAATGGAATATAAAAAATTTGGTTTTTAGCTTTTACGATCGATCGTTTTTCTGAGTGTAGTCTGTCGCTGCTGTCGCTGCTTTCAAGCTAGCACCTATCAATGTGGTGGGCGTGCCACCAAGTTGGTTGTATGAGCGGTGCGTGTTTTTGCGCTTGAAGTGCTTTCGGTGGCCGTTAATTGAAATGCATGTGGTGCCGCAGCCATAGCCGTAGTCGATGCCACAGCCATAGTTGTAGCCGTAGTCGGTGCCAAAGCAGCAGACATAGAAGGCAAGGGCGTAAAAAGGTGCCTCCTGCTGTGGCACTCGTTGCGGCAGACGGTAGGCGGTAGGCGTCAAGCGACGCGACGACAAGACCATGGCTTCTGTTGCAAAACAGGCGATCAGTGTCTGGTTAGTTCCTGCATTTGAATACCCTAATATTCAGAGTACTTACGCGCACACACAAGATACGTGACGCAGGATGTAATTTTAAATGTTCCACCTATGTCAGAAAAATGTTATCCATGCAACCGTTAAAGTCGACAAGGAAAGAGCTTGTCTGAAAGCTGATAAATATAATAACTAATCATGTAATAACTGATCATTGTCCTGACAATCTATTGTATGATATTTAATGAGATTTAATATACCCATATCTGACATAAAAATGTAATTTGTTAAATATAAATTTGAAGAAGTATGAAAAAAATTGAGGATACATCGAAAAATTTAACCAGTAAACCGATTAAAGTTATGGTACTGATGGAACTGAATAACTGGTCACTGTTTTTTATTAACTGCAATATTATTCGAATTTAAATGTATTTTTGTTGATATTAATAAACAAACCATTAATGAATAATTACTCCGATCGATGTATAAATTAAATGCTGATTAAAAAAGGGCATTCATTAATGTATTTTTTCTTTGTAATGTATTTTTGTATCTACGCGAAAGTTTTCAAATAGATTATGTTATGAAAATTTAATTTATTGCTTTAAATTATTTAAAATGAAAATATTGATAATTTCACTATTCAATTTGGATTATAATAATACTTTATATTTTATATGTGCTTGAACTTCACGAACTCTTTCTGATTGACCAATAATGCAACATTTATTTTTTAACTTATTAAATTTATATATTTATTTTTTATTTATATATTGAAGTTTCTTCAGTTATAGGATGTACATATGTTACCCTCGATATCATCACGCCAAGAGAGAGAGAGAGAGAGAGTAATTCCAATCGGGTGCTAGACAAAATTTGTTTTTCTTGTGTGCCTTTTTGTTCTTTCTTATTTTCTTCTGGCTGCTGTTGCTATTTCGGTGATGTTTGCCAGGACAAATACCCCACTCTAATTTCTGTAGCTCCCTTCTCTGTATACGTGGTGCAGATTGTGTGTGTTGTGTGCTGGTGTGTGTGTTGGTGTGTGTGTGTGTGTGTGCCTGACCAGTCGCATACACATAAATGTATCTGAGAGTTTGCATGCTTGAAGTTATAACACGCACATTTCAAGAGGTTTCTAATTTGCTTGCCAGCGGCTGTAGCAAAATTCTAATTTATTCGCAAAACTATGAAACAGTTTTTGCTTTGTTGCGCCTCCAACAAGGAAAGTATCCCTGCAGTGAGCACATGTGTGTGCGAGTGCTTGTGGGGAGCATTGATTAAAAGTACTTCAAAAAGAAGCGTTTAGTGCACAAATAAAGCTGAATTGTTGCGCTTCAGGCTAAATAATAAATACGAATAAAAACGTAAAAGTGTTGAATGCAGCTTGAAGGAGGAGTTTAAAGTGAAGCAAGTAAAATTAAATAAACACTTGTACCGTGTCAATAGAAGGTATTCCACAAGGGATAAGTAATATAAATAAATATGCTAAAGTGAAAAAGCTTTACCTATTTATTTACGTATGTCTTAGCATAAGTTAAATAATCTAATGTATTAAATCTTAAAAATGCATCTGTAGTTTTTAATATCTAAACACATTTTCAAATTTTTTTTATTGCGGTGACCTCTTTTTATAATTTAAATATATTTTTCGTTGGTTCCAGGTCGAGTGTCCTTTTTTCATATACTCCGATATATGTATTTTTTGTTATTAATGAAATATTTAATATTTTTACATATTTATTTTATATACTCATATTAGAAAATATTTTTTTATATGCTTGTCAAAACCGTTGTCGTCTTCTTGAATGTAGCTCTGTATAGAAATCTGTTATAATTCACTTTAATATGCACTTTGTCATATGAGAATGAGGGAAGGGGTGAAATATATTGTTCAGTCACGAATATTGTCTGTGGAAGCATGTCTACGACTTGATAATACTTACTGGTACTTAATGCCCGGGCTTACAATGGCAAAAAAGCCTATCCAGGCAAGCATTCAGTCAACATCATTCGGCTTATTGCGTCAGCAGCTTCCACAGTGAAAAAGATCGAAAAACATTATACGAAGACTTAAAAACTTTTTTGCACTAAAAGCCAAAAGCCAAAGATGCTCGGGCAATGCAATCAATGGCTTAAACTATGAGCCCAATGCAGTAAGTAAGCAAGAGAGAGGGGATGCTCGGTTGTGGTTTGGCAGAAAAGTCAAATGTCTAACAACCTGTCATACAAGACGGAAACAAACACACACTGTTCAGAATTTCATAACAATTTTTGCTGTTGCTGCATCCTGACAACGGTTGTAGACAAGTTGCACAGTCGGTGGGGGTGGGGGTGGTGGTGTGTGTCAAAGTAAACAGCATAGAGCCTAACTACATGCAAAAATGCCGGCTGAGCGGTGTGTTTGGCTCTTGATGCGTATGCTGCTGTTTCAATTTAGCTGCCTACAAATTGATAAAAATTCAATGAAATAAAATTCTAGCAAAAATCAGTCAAGCACTCTTGCCCCCCACACACTCCCTACTCACCGTGTTGCATTGTTTTGAGTGCGTCCTTGTTAGCAAGTATTACCCAAAGGTAACACGAGTCGAGGGGGCAATCGAAGAATAAATATCCTTGTTGAAATATTAAAAAATTAAACCTTAGTTGCAAATTATATGGTGTAGTCATTTAATCTCTATTGTAGGATAACTTTCTGTATATTGTATTTAATCTTTATTGCACATTGAATTGCTATATAATCTAGCACTTATAATTGTTTGTTTGATTTATAAAGATAGTTTAAGTTTAAGGTCAGGTCAAAATGAATTAAAATATATTACTTAAGTTGAATCAACCTTTTTTAAACAAAATATAAAGTAATTTTAACCCACTTCACCGTTAGACTGATTTTTCCTCTGATTAAATTTCTATACCAATAACAATTTATATTCATTACAATATATCTGTATATGTATTTTATTATTACCTAATTTTTGCACGATTTTAAATTTATTAATTTAATGTCGAGTATTATCAGCCGACACAGAAAAGTCGAAAAAGTAAAAAATGAAATATTGAAATTTATTTGAAAAAAAAAACAAGGTTACTTTTTAAGATTGATGATCAGACTTTAGCCAGGTGCCAAAATACATATGAGAAAAATATATTTACTTTATGTAATCGCATTCAACTCGTCAGAAAATCAAAATATCCACTCCCAGGGTATTAAAATATTGAGCTGGATGTGCGTTGGCTGCGTTCTGGTCTCGTCTGCCTTTTAACTAATATGGAAAAGTTGCCATGCATTTTTCATGGACTACCAAACTCAATTGCAACACATACACAACTCCACACGCGCACACACTCACATATATGAGCATGCTTGTAAGTATGAGTATGTATATATGTATATATGTATGTATACAATATGAGTATAGGGGAAAATATATGTGCCTACAAGTAGGCATTAGATTTACGAGTAGAAGCAACTGCGTGTTTGTGCACATGTTGATTTTCACTCAATGCGTTATCGTTGGTTGCCTTTTGGTCTTGCGTACATTTCCCCATAAGTTTGAATACCCTCAATGAGAGCATATCAAATTTAATACTTAATTTAGTATTTTCAATGGCACTGAAAACTGTGCTGTACAAATATGTTGAAAAAAATGTCAATTTATACACATTTATTTAAATGAATTAATGCATATTTATGCATTTTTCTGATAAGCTCCGAGTTTGTACTTAAATTCGCAGATGCTTTTTTAAATCTGTTAATTTCGAAAAATGATAGTTTAATTTTCATTTTGCAAATACTAAGTTAAATTTTTGAAAATTATCTCTCTTTTATAAATGATCTACAATATTAGACATGTTAGACATATATTTTAACTATCCCAAATATGTTCTATATATAATCAAATATAAAAATCTGCTTAATTATATGGAAGGCAAAGAGTAAATTTAATTCGTTACGGGCTCGTTTGCTTATCTTCAGAGTTTTGTATATGAAAACATGTCCTCAGGTTGTATGTGTACCACATTGCGTATGAGTGCTGCCCCATGTTTGTGTGTGTAAATGTGCATATGAAGTAAGGTAAACATTGTTCATGATGGCAACGACGATGAAGCTTTTGCTAGGGGTGGGCAGGGGAGTGTTATGGCTGGTTTGGAAGAGCGACTCAGCTGGCGTGAACTATGACATAGCAAAGAGCTTCAAGCTGCGTGGCAACATAATGCTAATGATATTTACTTTAAAGGGCAGCGGATAGCAGCTGCTGTTGTGAATTGAATTTACTTGATGGAAATATCTTTAGAAATACATTAGCCAAGTTGGTCACTTGCTATCTCTTTTCCACAGTTTTTCACAGTCAATTGACCAATATGGTGCGAGTAAAATGACTTGAACTCATCTTGCTGAAGTTTAATGGCACAAACAGATAAAATACAGAATTCCAAAAACTACTTGTAAAGCTAGCCAAAAAAAAAAGGATTAAATTATCTATCAAATTAAATTGGCCATTACATTATGAGATTTGCTTTTATAATTCGCAATCTAGTTTGCAATTTAATGAAATCTGCCTCAATTATATTTGCAAATGTTCGAATGCTGATTGAATGACCGCTAAACATGCTCGTAAATCCTTTCAATTCATATTGCAAATTAAATAGGCAAACCAAAAGCCAGCCATAGTAAAATAACAGATTAAAATGAAATATGCACTAAAGCAGCAAACACTGCAACGACTGCAAAAACAACACCAAATAATATTATTATTCGCAGCTCATTTGATTTTAATCATTTTCAAATAGGGTTTAAAAGCCATTCGTACAAAACCACTCATACAAATCGCATATAGACAGCCTTGAAATATGCAATGCATTTGTAAAATGCACAACGCCATCAGATTTCATATATCCACATATGTGTTTTGGATGTGGTGGCTGCATTTGTCATAAGCTAAAAATTAAATATACTTATTTACGATAAGCACCATGCGTGCAGCAAAATGTATCCTTTATTATATGTTACATTAATATATTTGCAAATGGAACTGCGCTGTAATCTTTATAAAGTACTAATTAAAAAGTACAACAAACGCATCTACTTCAAATCATCAAACATAATTTTGGCATATTAATTATCTGATTATAAATAAATAAATATCAATCAACAACATACAATAACTTTGGATAAGAAGTATTTTTGATGGATTAGAATTTGATATCCCGTTATCAAATGAATTTGCATCTTTCGAGAACAAACTTTGTCTATTTATCTATTTTGTATGAAATTTTCATAGAGCACAGGCTCGTGAAGCTACCACAGTAATTTGATAACATTTTAATCAATTAGATTTTTATCTTAAACATAAAAATAAATAATTAGCTGGGTTTTGAAAAAAATGTCCTATTAATAATAAATTTTTAGTATTTATAATCACAGCCACCTCTATTCACAATTAAGTTGATAAGGACATAAAAACCTGAACATTTAACAAAATAATAACATAAGCACTATAAATAAAAAGTATACATTTACATGCAAAAACATTTTTATTACTTTCATTACCAATCAACATTTTCAATTCGCTGGGTGAGCATATTAAATTTAAGCGTCCTAACTCGCAAATAATCGAATCTATTCAACCGTTATTGCTAATATGCTTTATCTTCATAGCATAGGCTAGAAGCGATCATTTATGCTTATTTTGTATAAACCTTTTTAGCCCAGTTGAAAGGGACTTACTACCAACTCATGTCAGTGCGCTGTTCACCGCATAACTAACCATCAGATTTTATGCATCACTAGCAATTTTAGTCACCATTTTGTGCCACCTTTTGGGTGGGCCAAAGAGTGATTGCATGCCATAAGAGGGACACTTGATGCCTTCTCGACGCCTGTAATTAAATCATTATTAAGTTCGAGTACGGTGTAAGTCGCAGCGATATCCATGGACTTAGCACTCAAGTGAGTGTTTCTGAATCGATGATGATTGGGGCGTGTTTGGGGCAACAATCATTACAATTATCAGCGACGAGAACTGGCGACACTTGACGATAACATGACACAAACACCCCTACCCTCCACGAGGGGGTGATAAAATTTTGTTGCCTAGTGTAATGCTTAACGATTGTGTTCACTGACTGGCTAACGATTTTGTTGAGTAGGCTAATGTGCCAGGCTCGGCATCGATGGCTTGTGCGTGTGTGTGACTGCTGCTGTGTGTAGTCTGTGTGTGTGCGTCTGTGTGTGGGCATGTGTGTGCGTGTGTGTGTTAGTGTGCTGTGGCATATCATGCTTAGCGAGCAATATTCTTGATAGCGCAGTGCGCATATTGAAACGTCATGAATCAAAGGCAACTAAAATAAACTGGGCCTTTCCCATGTGCGTGATTTGATAAACAATTCACTACGTACAACTCAACAATTGGTCAAAATGATTGGCTAGGCAATTCAGCAGGTATATATGGTCAGTATTGAGTTAATACCAATTGATGCAATCTTTTAGAGAGTGACAATATGTGTATAATATCTTTTTTATTTTCTCTCTCACTCGTTATTTCACTCATTCTTCCTGCGCTTTATTATTATTAATTATTGTTATTAATACTACTACTAACGTCTGACTATTTTTAATCTACTTGTTTGTTTATTTCTGTATTTCAAAAATCATCCATTCTCTCTCTTAATTTGCATATAAATATTACCTAAAAACTACCAATTTAATTAAAAATTAAATATTTTGTGTTTGTATATTATTTTGATTGCTATGGAGAGTCGAATTATATTGATTTGCGCTAAACTCTAAAATAAACTTTATCTGCAGGTAGTATACAGGAAATTATATTTTTAACCATTTTCAATGGGTTCAGAGTATAACAAAAAGAATAATTAAAAATTAGCTTTTAACTCATTTGTAGTTATCAGTCCGTCAAGAAAATTTCTTTTAAAATCGAATTTGTGGGTTTTTATCAACGCCATACTATAAATACGCAGCCAACCTTAAGCAATAATTTAGTATAAAAAAGTGCGAATAGAGAAAGACACATATGAAATACGAGTGCACAAGGCAAAAAAATAATTTACTCTTGCCGGCTAGGCCAAGAAAATAACAATTTCTCATAAAATACAAGAATCCAAAAAAAAAGGAAAGCAAACCAAAAAGAAATGGCAAATGGGGCGACCTTAAATTTGGGCTCCAGCTGTCCGTTTAAAGAGCTAGAACAGCTGGACCATTTGACGCTGCAGCAACAAATCAATGCGAATTTCATCTTACACGCGATTACCAACTATAAGAAATCACCGTCTGAGCGCAAGACTCTGGACTTTATTGACAAAAAATGGCTGGCCTTGCTGAGGCTGTGGCGCGATTTCCGGCATCGGGATAAGCAAATACGACGTGACTACAAGAGTGCCGAGCCAGAGCACGGATACTTTCAGCAGGAGCTATACTCGCTCATTCATGAGAAATATATGGCAGCCCGCAGTCGCATGGGTCGCGACAAAAGAAATCTGCTCAAGTGCAATGCTTCCCAGGCGTAGCATGTTTACTGAGGCCAAACAGCGGATGTGGAAGTGGACAGTGGAACAGGCATCATGACAAGCAGTGTGACAAAGGAGTCACAGAGAGCAAGTCTAGACTACAATATATCCTAGACTTGACAATATTTGGCTTACCACATTCAGAGCCTCTTGAAATCCATTCACAACTTATTTGTTGTGAATAATGTGGTATTATTATATGGTAATCTCAGCTGTACTCTTCAAAAAGGGCTTTGCCTTTAGCATTCAAAAATATATATAGCAAATTAATGCTGAATGTTTGGGCTCGCAACTGTTGTGAGCTACGTTAAATTTAATGTTATTTACTATTTTCAAAAATCAATACTCTTTAATCTTTAATGTGCTGGGTATATGGAAGTGTGAAAATAGCGCGTGATTTAAATACATATGAAGACATCCATTTGTGTAACACAGATGAACGACGCATCACTGTTTAAATATATCAAAAGTGTGCCTTGAGCACAAGCAATACATATGAAGACATATATATATATATATATATATAATATATCGAATATTAAACATTGTTTAATACACTTATCGTTTAATCAATCAAAATGACAATCGTGAAATTTGATTGATGGCGCTGTCATTTTGCATTTGTGTTTAAAATAAAATTGGCTTATCATAATCGTATTTTGCTGCTGAGCGTATATTATGACATGCATGTGTACTTAACAACCGAATGTGTGTAGACACAGTAAACACACCCACGCCTCACCAATTGGCAAAGACCTTGGCAAAAGGTCGGCAGTCGCACTCTAACTAATGACATTGGACTTGTCATTTGTCGCTTGAGGTCGAAGTGGACGCATTGTGTGTTGTGGGTCATCTGGCGGGAAAGTGATTGCTACAAAATATTTATAATAGTAATTTTTCAATTTTTAGCGTGAGAGTTCAATTTTCTAAATATATAATAAGTTTGATATGTCCTCTATTATATTTTGAAGTAAATTGTTTGTGTCACAGTGAAAGTAATAATTTTATAAAGTAATACTTATAAAATAGTCTATAGTAACTTGGTATTACCTTTATACACGATTCATAGCCATTTTAAAGCTTATTCTAAAGCGATGTACAACCAATAATATTGTCAAAACCAGTTAAAATATCTACATCTAAACCAATCTAAAGTTGCATGCTACTAAACTACATTTTTGTTCACTAATAAGCAAGCAATTGGGTAATTTCCCGAAATAACTTGACGTATTTATAGTTTTTGAACCAATCCATTGACACGCTGATAAGATAAGGCACGTGGTCAATTGTTTCTCGAAATTAATTCCAGACAGCATTGTTTTGGGTAAAGCACGCTATCGGAAATGGCGAGTAATCAATATTGGTTAATTGTAGGAAACATTACAGGCGTTGCAACAACATTTGGAACAACGCTCCTTTGCTGTTCACACCTAATATATATCTTGAACAACTTTATGTTGTACGTAAGAGGCAAAAGTGTATATATTTTTGATCTTTTTGGGACTAACATATATTCTTAAACAAGGCTAACATATATTCTTGAACAAGGCGTGAATCTGTTATAAATTCTGTTGAAGTTTTGACTTAAATTTGTTAAGAAAACGGTATTCATCTGTGCACCCAAGATCCGAGTACAGGATATATACTAGTCGAATAGTCTCGACTAGAGCATAATTGGATTTTTTCTGTATCAATGTGCTTTTCGTATTTGTGTCTGGGGCACAAAACAATTGTCTTAACCAAATAATGTGCTAAACAGCTAATAAAAGTTGCCACAAAAACAAACTAATTCGATAATTTGTTTTAGATACCACATTGGCAAAATCAGTCGCCAAGTTGGCCTTGTTTATTCTTCTTGTTGGGTATTGACCACACTTTTGTCTGTTTACTGGACCCAGGAACTGGCAAGTACCACAAAAAGGCCAGCAAAAGTGTGCACACTGAATTAGGACCACAAATTTATGTGGCGGTTGAATGGTTTCACTGAGTGGAACGAGACTCGAAGCAAATTTCCGAGGTCCTTCGGTCAATATGTAGCTAAGATAAATGTCTTTATATAATGGGTAGGAAGCGAGGTCCGAACATGCTGCGATTAATAGTCCCGTTTAAGTAGAAAAAACATTAGTTAATTTTTGAATGTTTTTTACTAAAAAGAGAAAGCAACCGTCTTAGGTCTGATCTTGTAATTGTTTCATTTTTGGATGATGATATCAATATTCGTTTAATTTTTGTGTCTTATATATATATACAAATTGTGTATATTATGCGAATGAATGTATATATGATATATACATGTAGCCGATAGGTACGTAAAGATTTACGTGTCGCACTTGCTAGTAAATATATTTGTTTAGAATATAATAAAATATATATTAATATTAATTATTATTATTATTAATATTAATATCTCGAACACCGAATTACAACTTAATTCCACATATATCCCTAATATGTAAAAACCATTGCATAATTTTAGGTTTTTATTTTTATTATTTGAATAATCCGGACGCAGATAAGACACATCAAGAGATATGAAGTATATTGAGAGTAAAAATGTACTAAATGTTCTGTAAGCTTATATTATTTGAGTTACTTTTTAAATATCAATACACAACGAATATCAATCGGAACAGAAAAATATGAAAATTTAGTTTAATAAAATATAATTAAAATTAAAATTAAAAATATATATTCGAATATTTGTTAAAAAGTATGTTATTTTTTTCATTTAAATATGTCTTTTGTTAAGTCGAAGTTTCAAATCCCCGCAGGATGCGTCTTTTTTTCTTTCTGCATATATTTTGTTACAAAAGTCACAAATTTCAGTTCAATATTCAAGAAACTTTGTTTATCTAAAAATTGAAAAAAGCTTAGATAATATAGACAAAATCTTATGTACAGTAAAAGAAAAGATATTCCTCGTTAAATCATCGTGATTTTCACATTCAAAATGCACATCTAAGTGAAGGGAAAAGGATATAAGCGTAAAATAAGAAATAAATTTATGTAAAGCCAAAATGAGGTAGACGGGCCAAATCAAGCAACGACGCTGCCTTTTAGGCCCTTTAAATGGGGCTTCAAAAATGAAAAGGGCGAAGGAAAAAGGGAAAACGAAAAAGAAAATGGCATATTTTAGAGTTGCGCGGCGTGTACTTTAATAAGATTTATTAAGTTGCGGGACCCTCGCTGAGGAGCAAGCCCAACATTTACTCTAGCCCCTTGGCAGTGTCTTACCAAATGGCAAATAACAGCAGCCCGACGCTGGCGGGGATGGAGGATTGGGGGTATGAGTGTCTGCCTGCGCCGCGTTGTAAATATTTGTAACTTAACTCTTGCCGCCTTTGTTTGCGTTTTGTGTTGTTGCCTGTTTATTTTCGTGTTTTCTTCACTTTCGCCATCTCCCTCTCTCTCGCTCGCTGACTCTCATTCTCTGTCTCTCTCTTTCAGCTCGGTTTAGTGTTTTTTAGTGTTTATTTTGCAGCTAACAAAAAAGCTGATGTGCTGCGAGTGGTTTCTCTTCCTTCTGTTTTCATTCTCCATCTATGCTTCTCTATGAGAAAGTGAACTTATGCAGGTATCCAGCGAAAAACTGGCAATGAACATTTGCTTTAGGTTTCGGAATCAAATTCCATTTGGCACACGGCAAAAGCATATTAACGAAAATCTATTTTCGAAGTACATATTTGAAATTGACTGTGAATCATTAGAAATTGTTTTAATTGATTATAAAGTGTTAAATTTTCATTACATTTGATTGCTAAATTCTATTATTTTATTTATAATACATTTAAATATGGACCATTATTCAACTTATAAATAAAATCTAAAAACAGTGATTTGATAGAAAACGGACTTAATATGCAAGATGTGATAAGTATTCTGAGCGAACAGAAATTAAGGCGTAAATTTGTATAATTAATTAATTTAATAAATATTTCTTAAAAAAATAATTATATAATAATTTTGCTCAACATATTTATTAAATTAAATAAAATGAATATATTATTATTATAAGAAATTAGATCGAAAGCAATTAGTGAGTAACTTAATTAAGTCAAATAGGATAACTTGTAGTTGTATTTATGATTTAAGAAAGAAACGAAAAGAAATATATTAATTTAATTCGGAGTTAAATAAGTTTTGTATCTATCATATTAAGTATTTTTTGAGATATTTGGAGCACCAGCTAAATACTATTTATAGTTGTCAACATTGTTTTGTATATTTTTCTTTTTATTAGTCTAATAAAATTAGCTTCCATTTGCTCGGCCATCTCTCAGAATACACTTGACAGCGTTTAGTAAAAGACATTGACTGCGAACAATTGCCAACACTTTGGCAACATTTTGATCAGCACTTCGTTTTGTGTGTGTGTGTGTGTGTGTGTGTGTGTGTGTGTGCGCGCGCGTGTGGCTCATAAAAAGCAAATTTAATAAATATTTTTTTGGCAGTTTGAGGTCAGCTCTGCAGGCTGGCCAGACCAATCTGTTGAATCGCCACAGCTTGCGTCATATAAAATTGATGTTCTGTCGTCTGCCGCTAGCAGAGCGCCAAAGCAACCTGCTGGCCAATAGTCCCGGATCGGCTTGCCAACCCAAAAGCCCATCCAATCCCAATCCTCTTACCGTCTGGCTGTCAGCTCTGCACAGTAAATAATGTAATAATCTGGTCGGGTCGTGGTCTCCCAGCGTCCCATAAACCGAAATTTATGCACAAAATTCAATTATGCTTAAAATGTGGTTAATAGGCCGACTGGCTAGCGGCAACAATAGCCTACCCCTGGGAGGGATCTCTGCTGGATCCTATTCAATGTAACTCTACCGCATACGCACACACACGCAGACACATAAGATTTATCAAATAAAATGCAACCCACGCGTTTCTCTCTTGTGGAATTAGATATTGTTGTGTTGTGTAATTTAATAACAAATTAATCTGCTGCAGCTGAGGCTTTTGGTGCTGTTGTTCCTGTTATTACGGTCATGTTTTTATGTCGCATATGACATAATATAAACCCATAACAAGAACCAAACTCCTTCTTACTAAATTTTTTCGACGGCCTTATAAATTATAAATTGTTTACGCACATAGATGACCCTTTTATTTATGGGAATGTCTGCACTCTGGAAAGAGCCCACTTTCTCTCTTTATGGGTTAGTTTTAAGATGAATCGTTGATTAAAATTGCATATTTTATCCACGTGTGTATAATGAATTACATTTGTATTTATATTATTTTTAAAAAAGGTATTCAAATGAATTTAAAAGTTATTATTTCTGTAGAATTTTCTATAATTAGTTAATGTAACAAAACATAATTTGAATTATATGTGAAAGTACATAAGTTAAGTAATACTAAATAGTAATACTAAAAGGTGTTGCAAAGACTCCCTTCAATTGTTTGTCACAGTGGCTTTTAAATTTTATAATAATCCGCGTCGGGGCTACAAAAACAATATGATATTAACTGAGGGTATTTTCATACTTTTCGCATATACAGCTCATGGACTTATCGCTAAATTAATCCCAGATTTCTACAATGCTTATGTCAAGGCTTTTTCCGTCTTATCCACATGACATTGCGCTCGCTTAACCTCAACCTTCTGCCGCAGCTGTTGCTGTTGGTGCTGCGTTTCCTTTGAGAGCCCTGCGGCAAACAGTTGAAACGCATCCCACATGAAGCTGATAGGGAATCAAATCTGCACACATGAGACACAAAACCAAATACAACAAATGCTTAAGGGGCATATGCGTGAGGCCAGACAATACTCAGAACTGGTAAAATGATTTTAAGTGATGTAGAAAATGGCACAGTGAATGGCAAAGCCCAACAACGGCACAAATAGACTTTGGCTCTAACTCGATCTTGTTAGGATAAAGTCGCGGTTGAGTTGTCTTGCGAATATTAACTGCAAGAATATCGGGCATAGTGCAAAATGAATCGCTTTCGATTTTTGTACTCCCTTAGAATGTGAATCTATCTGTAATATTCTGCAATGCTACGTCTCATATTGACCAGTTATATATACTTAAGATGTCAGGTAAGACTTCCAATACAAAAATTATTCGGTTGCAAATGAATTTTTATTTAACTAATTACAAAAAATGTTGTATTGTAAAGCTTTTTAATTGATAAAAGAAAACCATACCAAATTTTGGTAAAACCTATAAATATTTACTATCACAACGAGCGAAATACGACTGAAGTAATGTAGCCATAACCTTACCCACTTATTTATTTATTTACTTAAAATCTGTCTCAAATAAGTAAGCAAACAGACAAATATAGAGCTGCTGACAGCTTCTGTTCTTAACGAAACCTTATCTGTACAAAATATATGTCCTATATTTATTTCGTATTAGCAGTTATTTTTTTTTATATTTATAACTCATTATCTATAGATAGTAATTTAAAACAATTTATTGTTATTGTTTAATATTTATAGATTGCAAATATGCCTGCGTCACAATGCGTGGTAAATGGGGCAGCAAAGTCTTGTCAACTCTCTACTAACGCAGTAAATTGAAGTAAATACAAAAAACAAAATGGCAAATGTAGATGCAGCGCCCGCAGCCTGTCTAGGCCTCATATATAAACGACAATACATATAAGTTTAGATATATGTATATACATATATAGAGATGTGTAGCCTTGGCCTGCCACCTGTGCCCCTCACAACTCCGCTGCGTCTCCTCGCCTCATATTGTGTGGCCCTTTATTATAACGACAACGTGCGTCATTTTCTTACTTTGTGTTGCTCCATTTTCGAGTTGTTCGGTTTTCTTCTGCTATACCATTTTCTTTTTTAATCTACACAAAGATAGTATTCTTTCAATGCTGGCGTCTTGTTGGGATGTGCTGCGCCCGCTTTTCTATTTGTCACCCAGATAAGTGTTTTGTAGTTTTTCCTTTGATATGCGCAGCCAGCGAGCTGGCAAAACCAAATCCAAATCTTAACTGCAATGCGCTACGTGCCTCGTGGCAGCAACCAAACCCAGCAAAGCGTCATCTCATGTGTGTATCTATATATGTATGTGTCTGCCTCTGTTTGTGTGTGCACTGCACAAAACTAACGTTTGTGATAAATTTTAATATATTCAAATATTCATTGCATGAATAAGTTCCCATATATATGCATAATAATCTTTGATCATTTATTGTTTTCTGGTTTTTTGTTTGATAGGCTTTATTATCTTTTTGTTTGTTAAATATATATTTCTGAAGTATTGAAGTTGAAATAAAAAATCAATACGCTTACTCCATCAATTATTAATCAATATAATTTATCTTATATCTATAATCGAAACAGTCATAAGAAAACTGAAGTGTAAGAAATTTTATAGGGAGTAGTTTAGGTAAATATAGATTTAGGGAATGGGTTCGCTTGCCCTCTTAATTAAGTCAGCTGCTCTCTCTCTAAATTTACATATACTTATTATTATGTGTGTAATAAAAATCAGTAAGTTATTCAATCATATTCAGAAATTGTTTTTTGTGTAGTCACCCTCACTTTCCACAGCTCGTTGCTCGCTGCTGCTTGCTGTCTGTGTCAGTTGAAGTTGCAAGCTTGCTCGCCCAGCTTGAAGTCAGCTTCATTCAACTGGCAACTGTCTTTAAGTCCTCCTCATTCTTCGGCCCTTGCCACACACGTCCTGCGAGTTAAGTGAGTTGAGACGCCGGCGAACAACTTCAAATCTGCAGTAATAGATATCAACAACTTTGAACACAAGAACGAGTACTCATCCCACAACCCTCACCCCTCACTCCCTTCTCGTGCACCCAACCGTTAGAGTCCCCAACTGCGGCAAGGACTTGAACCCGTGGAGCTTTCTTGTGTGCTGCGGGTTTATATGGATTGTTCCGTTGTTCCGTTTTCTTGTTTTTTTTTTTGCGCTGTAAATTAAAAATGAACTTTGGCAGCTCAAATTCATGGTCATGTTCACTTCTTGCCTCAATTCTTTACATGGTCAGCTCAACTGGTCGCCGTTTGTCTTTTCTTGTCTTGTCTTTCTTGTCAGTTGTGGTAAGTTACTCGCTTGCTTTGTTAGTCACTTGATAAGATAAAGCCATGTTTTCTATATGCACTGATTGCTCTTGTCCCTCAGAGAATTCATTAGAACCTAGCGAACAGATAACCATGTTAGTTGCATTGCATATACTCATATGTATATATATATATATATATATCTGTAAAATCAACGAAGTAGTCAATTAATGAATCTATAAAATGAGATAGCAAAAGGATTAGTATAACTTACTGATAATAATAGGTAAATCATTTATAAATTTAAATTATCAATTAGATAATTTGATCTGATTTTGTCAGCTAGTAGATGTTTATATTAAAAGTCCGCTAAGTTAAAAAAAATACATATCATTATATTCCATTTTTTATTATGTGGAAACATCTGCGACTCCATTTACTTTTTATATAAAAAAAAGTTCTAAGCTACTTGTGGAATTATAGTTAGGTAGAACATGAGCTAAAAAAAAACATCTGACTAATTTATGTTAAAAAAAACACATTTTAGAAATTGAAAATTTTAAAATAAATAATCAAGTTGATCTGGTCTGCAAGTGTATGCAATCTTCGATGAGCCGACGATGGCAATTCTTCTTTAATTTCTTTTAATAGCTTATTTAAGGAGTACATTTCTGTAAAACTAAATACTAATGAAAGTTAATTCAGATTTCCTTATCAGTTGCGCACTTAAGTGTGGGATTTTTCAATTAACTCTGGGTTTTAATTACAGATAGTCTCATTCGATTGAATACATATTGATCAGTGTGATTATAAATACGTAGCTAGCAGATTTATTGTTCAGCTTTGATAACATCAATGTTGATACCCTTGTCGGGGGTATAACGATTTTGTCATTTAGTATTTCATCACGTCCGTTTCTTCGGATTATCGTATACCAACTTTTTAAATGAATCGGACTGGGTTAGTTTTTTAAGCTATCTTGTAGAAACTTGGCATATATCCATCTTTTTGCGTCAGTTTCTCCGGACTCAACACCTGTCCAAAGGGGACAGCTAAATCATATAGCTGCTGTATACATTTTGAAACAGTCTTGAAAAATCATTAAAAAAATTGAAAAGTAAGCAGATAAACTCCGCTATAAAAGAGTGTGTCATTTCGGCGTGTCAAAAATAGGCGATCTTCTTGATTAAATTAACTATAGTTGTCGTGTTCTATAGTAGGTGTGTTATGTTATACATAATGTTTAAGAACTCGTGCTCCCAAAACTGGCTTATCAGTAAATTTGAAAAGGCTTCCCAGAAATAATGGCCTCTCCAAGCTTTTGTGTGATATATGGCCCTTAATTTACAGCGTAAACTGGCAAACTGATTAGATGCCGATCGAACTGACTAGTATAAAAAGGCGGCCGATCGACTTCTGTTTAGTTTAGTAAATGCTAACGGAATGAATCGATTGGTTTTGTGTATTGTTGGGGTGCTCGCCTGCATCGCCGCGTGCCAGGCACTCCCGGAACCGGACAGACTCGGCGGACGCATTGTGAATGGCGAGCCGACCACAATTGAGGCCTATCCCTATCAGGTGTCCATTCAACTGACCAGCGGCTTCCACTTCTGCGGCGGCAGTTTGATCAAAGATAACATTGTCCTGACGGCCGCCCATTGCATGCAGAGTTACAAGGCTGGCCAGATGCAGGTGCGTCTGGGCTCCACCAACAGCGACAAGGATGGCGAAGTGGTCAGCGTTGAGTCGTTCAAATTCCACGAGGGCTACGACAGTTCACTCATGATCAACGATGTTGCCTTGATTAAGCTAAGCTCGCCAGTGCGAATGACAGCGAAGGTGCGCACCATCGACTTGGCCAAGGAGACACCAAAGACGGGCACTCCGGCTGTTGTCACCGGCTGGGGCACCACCTGTTTCTTGTTCTGCTCGTCGCCCAAAATACTGCAGGTGGTCGATGTTTCGGTGTTGCAAATTGAGGATTGTGGAAAGGAACCTTATGCCTACGGCGAGGGATCAATATTGGAAACAATGGTCTGCGCTAATGGCGAGAAGAAGGATGCCTGTCAGGGTGACTCCGGCGGCCCACTTGTTGCCAACGGTGTGCAGATCGGTATTGTCTCCTGGGGCAGTGGCTGTGCCTGGTCCAGTTATCCTGGTGTATACGCTGATGTTGCTTCTCTACGTTCCTGGATTGAGAAAACCTCAGCCGAGCTGTAAATCAACCAAAATAAAAGCATAAAATCTTTTTAATCGATTTCGATAAGTTGTTTATATCAATTTAGAGTGACTTTTTATTATTTTCAAGCGTTTTAAAATAACATTTTAAAAAAGGTTTTTGCGTATGTTTTTGTGCGAGATTTGTAGGAAAGATTTATTTAATTGGCAATTGGAATCGTTATCAGAACCGCATTTTTACCGATTCAAATTCAAAATCGTAATTGGAATCAGAACACAAATTGAAACATTGCTTAAAAAGCAAATATTGGAACTGATATTGTCTGGCCCGAACTGATCTTGTCTTAGCGTCCAGGCCAAGCTATATATATATTTATATATATATATATATATATTTATATTTATGTGTAAATCTGTTCAGTATTGATCTGGTTTTTTTTTTAAATTTTGCTTAAATGGATTGTATTCAGCCAACAATAAAATAAAATTAAAGTATCAATACTTAATCAAATACCATAAATCGTATATAATCAATAATTAGCATCACAGTCAATTTAAACCTTTTCGTGAATTTCGTTGAGCAATTTCCTAGTTTCAGCTTTTGCAGCAACTCGTTTTTATTATTTACGTTGGCTTTTTCCTGCAGACACGCCCCGAACGAGAGCTGAACTGAAAAGGAGTTTAGCTGGGTAACACCCAACCGGAATTTTGATTAAAAATGTTTTTAGATAAAAGATTACACTTATTCTCTAGACTTTTCCACACACACACACACACATATATTTATATGTATATATGTATATATTTATATGCTATGCAGTCAGAGCTGCGGATTTGCTTCACCGTCTTTGTCACCGCCTCGACTGTTTTATTGCTTGCTCGACGCCGGTTTGTGGGCGTGGCATGTTTGTTGTTTTCTATAAAGCTGTTAAATACTTAAGTGTAATTTATGGCATGCGATATTATTCGGTTGTGTTGTCATGTTTGCTAAAAGTTTTACATATGCCCCGGCCAACGGCGCGTCGAGCAAAAACTAAAACTACAACCGGAGTTGACAAGAACTGGCAATGGAGTATCTCTTGCTGGATACTCGGCACTATTATGCCAAAGCCAAGCCACAAAATTTCTTATGCCACAAGACACATACATGAAATTGTTGGAGTAGTAGTGTCGGAGTCTCGACCCCCCTCAGGCAGTTAGTCAACTTGTCGTCGTTGCTATTGTTGTTCTCCTTCCCCCTTCTCATCCACATCAAAAATAAAGTTCAACACTCACTTCTAATAATTCTTTGCATATTCTCAGCTGGTTTGAGTGGCTTGTTTTGTGGCTGAGCTGTGGGCAGCACATATCTATACACACACACACCCCCACACATACACACACACACACACACACACTGTGTGTATTTGTGTGCATGCACAAGTCTATTAAAACTTAATAAATGAGCAAGTTATAGACAAGTTGTGCTATGTCCTGGGTGCTGTCATGCGGCTGTCTGATGGCATGATAATGTTTACAGATTGACATTAGGCCAAGAGGATTAAAAGCCTGGCAACATCTACTAAAAAGCCAAATTGTGGTTCAATATGAGGTTCAATTGAAGGCAACCGAATTGTTGGCAAAGTGATGTAAGATTCACTCACCTGCTTTAGTATACTATTTTAGTTGATATATTATGATAATTAAAAAACTGATTATGAATTTGAAAAATTTCGCTTTTTGCAGCTCAAATTAAAACAGCGTTTTTATCTCTTGTAATTTTAAATTAATGTGTCAATGCAATAAATGCCATTGTCATCTATTATATTTCCCTGATATAAAATCAATTTACTGACCACGAGAATAATTGCAAGCTATTATTTATTTTTACCATATATAGCAATTGCAATATTAGTGTTATTAGATATAGTCAATTTTAATAATTCTTTCATATTTACGCAGCTGAAATTTGCAATTGATATTCACTATACAGCCAATAAATATGCTCTGCATATGTCAGCTTTTTGCAGCCGTAAAAAATGGATAAGAAGGGCGTAAAGAGTTTGTGCAAATGTATGCAAAGGAAACTGAAAACATATCTGGTACCATAGAGCATATATGTATTCTTGATCGGAATCAAAAGAGAAGATGACTTAGACATGTCCGTCGCTCCGTGTGTCTGTCAGATCTCTTCAAACAGTCTTCGTATACTGTACGCATTCTAGATTTTATCGATTTATCGATTGATTTGTTAGTACAAATCGATATCCGATAGCCATATAATATCACAAGCTTAAAGGCAAATCTCTCTTAAAGGGTTTGACATAATATTCAGCACCTATACAATTTTCATCAAGATGTGTTAAGAAATACAGAAGAAATTCGAATACCATTTTTACGCAGAGCATTTTTATTTTGTTTTATCGATATGTCTTTCGTTTCCACGAGAAAATTATACACCAGTTTCAATATATATAACACGTGTTAGACTGGAGTTTTCGAACTGTTTCTATTTTTATGTACTATTTATTTTGGGAACATAAAAACACTGACCAGAAACAGCATCAAGCTTAAATTTCGTAATTAGAATTTTGTTAACTTTTGATAACATGACCGCTATTCATGGGGTGTGGTATACATCTGTACAGCTGGGCATGTGTGTGCTGTGGCACATACACAGAACCGTATCGGCTATCCAAGCGGCGCATCAGATATTTCTGCTGTGCCACGCGTTTCGCATATAATTTTACAGTTGTGTGAACTTACCTATATTTCACCGCTCGAGCGTTGCTTAAACATTGGAATTCATTTTCGTTGCCATGGGCGGTGCAGCGACAACAAGTTGCAGGCATGCCCACTGTTGCTATTGTTGTTCTTGTTGCCGCTATGTTGCCGGGTCAATTGCTGTCCATTTGGTCCGGACCCAAATTTTCGATATTTTTGGCAATTGCCGGTAGGTTGTCAGCGAAAATATGATCCTAAATCACGCAAATGCGATGGCTGTGCCCCAAAAATTATTTCGCTTAGTAAACTGCGACTTGTACACAAAACTGACTTTGCAGTATGTAGAAAAGTGGAGAATTGGAAACACAGTTATAACTGCATAACTGATGTAAATATGTCTCTAAAGCTTTTTGTTATTATTTTTATTATAATAGAGAAATAAATTTTATATATTACCGAAAATATTATTATATTATTAGATATGCATTTGTATACGAAATAAGTCCATTACTCTCAGTTTAAATTTTAAAAATAAACGTATATTTAAAAATTAATTTTTTAATATTGAGCAAAAGTTAAGCAGATCTTGCATATCAATTTATTTTATTATTTAGATACAGAAAATATAATTTTCTTTTTAATTAAGTTGTACAATTAGAAATAAATCATTTAAATATTGATAAGAAAATGTTCAATTCATTGATTTGAACACAGAATTTCATTATTACATTTGTATTTATGTTTTTATGAATATATACATAACAGTTTAATGAAATGACATAAATAAATAAAGTTGTTACAAATGGAACACATAATCGCATTATGATTTTCTTAAAATTTGATTGCTTAAAATAAATGTGGCTATTGATATAAAAATAAAATAATAATGTAAATAAATAATAATATATATAAAAAGTATCTCCCAGTTTCTGAGAGTCAAACATTCTGTCAAACTCGGAATATATAGATATATATAGAATCCAAATAATGTACGAGAGTGTAAACTTTTGACCCTCGACGCGTCATCAATATGTGAACATGAATTTAAATTTAAGCAGAGACGATGCCAATAGTATGGGACACTCTGCCTCTTGTTGAAAGCACAAAAACAAACTGGCCGGCAAAGTTGATGCCGTGAGTAATGAGGGGCCAAAGGGGTCAAAGGAACCATATTGGGGTGGGGGGAGTCAGGCGGCGTTATTATGAGTGCATTTTAAGTATAAGCCTCGTTCTCTCGATGCTCATATGTTTATGACATAATGACAGTCGACTTTTTTGCACAGCGCCAGCACACATCACACATACGCCATGCTGCCATCATTGGCGGATGATGTGGCATGGGTGGGGCATAATGCGTCCATAGGATGGGCCTGTGGTGTGGCATCCAGTGGCAAACTGAGCTGCGGCACTCTCTGACAGTTATGACTGGGATTCAAATGTAATCAACAATTTTTAACTCGCTTTAGCTTGGCTCGGCAACTTGAACTTCATATCCGAACAGGTTTATTATCTCAATCTGCTGGCTGCTCTGCAATAAACTGTCAGATTTTTGGGTTAGTCGCATAAAAGTTCAGTCACTGGCAAGGGATCAAAATGACTTGATGGCATCCTTTCTCTTTCACATTTATTCTTTCCTTTCATTTTTTTCTTTTTTTTTTTTTGCATAATATAATAATAATTTAATACTCGTCTGGCTGGCAACATTCGGGCAAGTAAATGGGGAACTGTGTCAGTTTTATGATTGAGTGTTCGTGTGCGTGTGTTATGAGTGTGTGAAAATGGGTGGTTGGCTTGAGAAATTATTGACAACTGTGACTAAACCAATAGGCCTAAAAAAAGGGATTTCAAATTAATTTCTAAATAAGATATCAATTTATGCATTGATACAAGCTACTCTAGAAATATACAATTAAAAAAGTATTATTAAAAAATGAATATAATTATTATTATAAAGTTACATAAAAAACTCAATTCTATATATTATTTCAACTCAGGTTTATTTATATATATTTCTTTTTATCGTTGGTAATTGAATTGATATGCATTTTTGTCAATATTTTTTCATTTCATAATTAATTATTAATTTGTAATATTTGCAATTTTTTTCTTTCAAGTTCGCCTCTTGCAATATTGCTTGTTTACATTCCAATATATGTGTTGGTGTGCGTCTGTGTGCGTCTGTGTGCGTGGGTATTTTTGAGTTCATCAATCAAATTTAAATCAATTAAGTCAAGTTTTCGTTGATATGTTGAAGCTACGGCTTTTTGTCCATGCGAATTGCATGGATTTAAGCTGCGAGAATCAACTGGCTTAACCAACAACATATTTAATTAATTGATGCTGGGCGTTGCCGCCCCACTCTCCGACGCACCCTTGCCACACTTAGCATTGCATACAGTTGCAGCCTTTAAAAATGATTGAAGTGCATGTTGAACTTTTGAAGTGCCGCCAACAACTAATTAATTAATTTTGTTTTTTATTTCGTAGTGTAGAGTTTAGAAAAAGTCAAGGCTTATAGCTCTTTAAAAATATTAACAATAATGATAAAAGTAAAGCACCACACATATAATTATTCTGTTCTTATTTATCTTTAAGCAATAATATTTAATTATTTTGAGAATGCTGCAAACCAGTTGCACATAATAATTTATAATTTGATAAGTTTTGGAACTTTATTATTTTAAATTGGATAATTAGAAAATAAATATTTATTATTTATATCTATATCACATATATCTTAAGTGTGTTGATAATTTGTTTAATCTTAAGTTATCTTTAAATCAAAAAATCTTAAAATTATATCTAACTTAAAATATTATCTATTATTCCAATTATAGACACTTCCATAAATAGTAACATATTTTTGTAGGGTATATAAAGTTGTGTTTTAAACTTTATTTGGGTCATTGACTTTGGTTTTGCAACGAGTTAGCATTTGGTTCTTTCAAGCTGCGGCTGGCCATAATGTCAGCCACTCATTACTCATTTACCACAAACTTTTCTTGACTTTTCATATTTTCTAAAATGCACTGTAAACACTGACACACATACACAACGTTGTTGCATGTATACAGAGAGAAGTGCTTTCATTGTATTGATTTTTATGAATCTTTAAGAACAAATTGTGGGCAACCAAATGGGGCAGCTTGCGGGTGTTGCAAGTTGTGGTTGGGCTTGGGCTTGGGCTTGGCAGGGCACTGAAATGTCGGCCAGACACCAAATCGCCAGCTATAAATTCTGCACTTAAAAAGTTTGCACAGTTTGAGCATTTTGAGCATTTTGTGGTTGTTTATTGTTGTTGCTCTCGACTCTTTACACAATCATTTTCGGAGTAGGCTTTCAGTAATCGTCAATTCCCTTGTTTTAGTCTGCGCATTTTATTTTTTATTTTTTGCCGACATTTGCAATTTATTTTTATAATTTCTAAAATGTCTTATCTGCAGCTTCTACGCTTGACTTTCAGTCACAGGGTCGACAAGTGTGGGCGTGGCCGGGTTCTTTAACATGTGTTTTGTCTGTCGAGTTTGCAACAAGTGGCTGTCAGCCAGGTCGTTCACCAATTGCTTTGCCCTGTTGACTTTGCCATTTTTGTGGCTCAAATCGAAGAGTTTACACCACCAACAAGTGTGACAAGACTTGATTGGGGTTACTGGTTCACATTGTCTGTGAAATGTTTTTGCAGCTCGATGTTTTTTTTTATAAATTATTTGCTTTAAATGTTTCAGACTCTTAGAATTAAACAATTTCTTTTGTTGCTTAACTAATGTTTTCTATATACAAATTACTATTATGTTACTTTGCATCAAGCTATTTATGAAAATGTGTGTTTTTTTTAGTATGAAATAGCATTAATTATGTACAATTGGGTATAATTTATTTGGTTTGGCAACTTTAAGGCACTCAGTTCGCCGTGAAACTTGGTAAAAGTCGACAACAAAAAGCTGATTGCGGCACATGAAAGTCATGACTTGAAGCATGCCACAAAAGCTCGACGCCGAGCAGCTGCCTGACTGAAAAACATGTTGCGTGAAAAACGATTAACTTGTTCTCTTGGGCATTAGATCGCTGATAAGTGGATGGCAGGCTGGCTTGCAACATGTTTCATAATTGTGCATCCTACTTTGTGTCATACTCTTCAAGGATTAAAAAAAATATATTTAAAGAAATTGTAATTAATTTAAAAAAATTACAATCCAAAATTAAAGATAATACACTAAAATTGATATTTTGTGGCCCAATATTTGAAGAAGAGAGAGATATTTCAACTTTACATATAGGCTGTATCGATTTCTTCTTGCCTTCAAGGGTTATCTCACCCCAGAAATAAAAGCGAATATTACTCAAGTCTTAGCCAAGTCGTAAGGTCTTACGTATTTAATTATGGATTATGCTCGAGCTAAAACCCAAGTTATGACTCTTGTAATTTTAGCTACCTTTTTGTATTATACGCTGGCTCTTCTACACTCCAAACACGCACAAAATATGATATACATATGTGTGCAGGGGGGTGGGGCAGCAGACTGACACAAGCAAAGTTTTACGAGACTGTACATTTGTTGTATGTTTTTCTTAACTGAAAGTTTTCGTAACATTTTGTTGCTGTTCTTGTGCTGCTTCTTACACACACCTTATCAGCAGCCTTAGGTTTTGCTTTTGCTTTTGCATTTTCTTTTTGCATATGTTGAAAATTTCGCCTCTTAAGTGATTTTTTGTGTAGCACACTTTCAAGCGCCTGTCTGAGCCCCATTTTAAATGCGCGGTCAAAAATTGTAGCGTCTTCTGCCCCTTTTCAGATTTACACCCATTCCCAGAAATTTGACTCCATTTTACGTGTCTGCCGCTAAACTGGAATCGTTTAGCAACGCAACCAGAAAGAACACTCAAATTGTTTGTGTATTTAGATATATGTATATCTATTTTGTTTTCGTTGCTTCGTGTTTTCCTTTGTGCAATTTGCTGTTTTGCTTAGATTTATAAAAAATGTATAGGCACTCACATATTTTTGCTCTTTGTTCACACAAATGGTGCTATTCATTTACTTGCCATATTCTTACAGTGATCTTGAATAATGCGCCTGGTAATTGAACCTATTTCTTATGTAAGGCAATTTTGTATATCGCTTTATCAAAAACAATCTGTAACACAACAAGATTAGTTAAATTGTATGCCACGGGAGAATTTTAATATTCCATAAATAAGAGAGTAAAATAGATAATATATACATATATTAAATATATATTCCTAATCGATATGTAGAGCTATAAATGCTCTAAAGTCATTGCTCTTATCTTATGAATTCAAGTAAGGACTAATGATTTATATAATTTTTAGTGAACTGTTTTCTTTTCTGTCTCTAATACTTTCCATCTCTTAAACATACTCTGTCTATTGAGTACTGACTGATTCTTACTTGCTCTATTTCCTTTATATCTTTTACTTATCCAAGTAAACATGTCTCTATTTTCATTATTTTTCCATTAAGCTATAACACTTTCTCCCAATCTCTCTCTTTGTCTCTATCTCTCACATTCTGCTTCTGTTTTTCTTAAATTCACATATATCTCTTCTATAATATCTTATTCCAAATTGAACCATCAAAATAGTTTATCACATTTCAAGGTTTAATAAATGAATCACATTTAATGTGAATAATAAAATGATTGAGTATTGAATTAATCAATTAATTATAATTAACAAGTCAATCAATACTTCATTGTGCATTTAAGGGATATTTTTGTGCAAATTGAATTACATTTCTCTGACATGTTTAAAGTGTGCGATTTCTGCATAAATATTTCTGTATTTTAACCCAAATATCTGTCAGACAAGCTGAACTTTCCAACTGGCTTTGTTTTTGCTAGTCGAGCAGCTTCCGCTCGAACTTCCGCTATAAGGGAACACCCTTGCCTTACCCCTGCCCATGCGTCAGACATTGAACCAGACCCAGACCCTGACGCGTAACCCTGGTTCTGGTTGGAATCCCCCAAAGTTCCCTGGCCAGACGTCTCAACTCAACTCCATCAGCTCCATCAGCTCAACTCCCTCGCAACAGCATCAACATCAGCATCAGCATCAGTATAGCTTTCGCTTTCGCTTTTCTCTCAGCTCGTTTTGGCTTATTAAACATTTATTGTGTTTGCTGAGTTTCCGCTACAATTTGTTTTAGACTTCCTGTTGTATTTTGGCTTTTTACGGCTACGGCAACGGCTCGCCACGCCCATACCCCATACCCCATACCCCGGCCACTCGCCTACCGCCTACCGCCCACCGCCCACCGCCCACCGCCTTTGCGTCGCGTCGTGTCCTGTTCACTCACGCCTACTTATTTTAAATCCGAAACCGTTTACACATCAACAACTTTGCACTCTCTTATCTCGACTGCATTTGATGTGTCCCATGTGTGTGACGCCTCCGCCTACGCCGACGTTGACGTCGACGTCGACTTCGAAGTCGACACCGAAGTCCCTGTCGTCCCTTCATCATCTCCACTTACACAAAGGAGCGTGTAGCATTATTATGTAGCATGGGGCATGTTTCCCGCTTTGAGCCTCTCACGTTCAAACTGAGTGCCTCTTCGGCATCTGTGGAGGGACGGTGAATTACATATCTATCATACGCTTCTCTTGCACCCCCATTTAAAAGCCAGCTTAGCTGAATAGTTGGTAGGCGCAAACCAACTCGGATATTTCATTTGAGAAACTGAATTTTTCTCTTATATTTATCGAATTTGACATTTTTAACAATGTTAAACAATAAGTGAAATTTAAAGAAAGCATCTCTAAAATAATATTATCTAATAAGAATAATATCCTTTTCCTATAACCTATTTATATAAATATATATGACCATATGACTAAAGTTACTTATAAAAAAACTTATTTCAGAGCGATATTAATTTTGAGGTGATTTTCTATTTTATGTGAATTTTATTTTTTAACAATAGAAAACATTTTTAGGATGTAGCAAAAACCAGAACATTTTTTTATATTTCATTGCGATCTTCTTAAATTCAGTACGCTTTTTTCTGAGTGTAGTAGCTTAAAGAAATAATGATTATTAAAAGAGAATAGAAAACAAAAGCAGAAACATTATTGTGTCTGCATGTTTTCTATATCTCATCAGTGCCCCATACCGATTGTACGATAACTCGACTCAAGAAGAAGATAATATATCGAAAGCAATAATATGAACAGATGTGTATAAAATATAGGAAAAGTTAGTAGTTCAGTGTTCAGTAACTTCGTGTGCTTTAATGAATGAAGTCTTTTCCCCTCATATTTATTTTCTTTCCTTCTTTTTTTTTTTGTGGCAACAAGATGAGAATTGTGTAATTCTCACAACACTTAGCGTTGACTTTAAGACCACATCGCTAAGTAAAATGACATTTTTATTCCCTAATCAAAGGTGCTACGATTTTGTCATTAATTATATGATATATATTCGGGATCAAAATGAATTGACAAACAAATGAAAATACATTTCTTAGATTCTTTAGCAAATGTGAAGAGGGAGACGTAATCTGTGTACATATATGAACAATTAAGTAAATTACTTTGATTCTAAATGTGTTTTTTTTGTTGTGTTACTTTGAATCTAATATGTCAAAGATTGCATCAGAAATTTATTATTCTGGGAAGCAAGAAAAAACCCAATTTAATAATTTCTTTTACCTATGTTGATTCAGTACAACTGGGTTTTCATTTAACTTGTCTAATTTTAATTGTCTATGTACATATATGGTATATTTTCTGAAAGTGTATTCAATATTCGGCATTAGGCATGTAGCTGTTCTGAGTGCTCGTCTTTTTTTTACGGCTCTGCTGCTGAGCACTTAATAAATTATGATTTGCCTGTTGTTGGGTGCTGCTCAAGTGTTGCCAACAAGTTGTTGGCTGTTTGCTGTTGTTGTTTTAGGCGCCTCATTTGGTTTATAAATGGGTAAAAAAGGCAGCGCGTTCGTATCTGGCAAAAATATCAATTACAATTAAATAGATTAAACCTTATCATGCAACAACTGTCGCACAAGTGTCCTGACAGCGAAGACAACGTCGAAAAGCGGCGCAGTTAAAGCTAAGCAAAAGCAAAGAAAACTGTCACACACACATACATACATACATATATACATATATATATGGAGAGTTACGAGACAGCTACACACACACACACACACACACACATATAAGCATATATTTATACAAGGACACCAGGAATAAGGCAACTGTTAAAACGCTCTACAAGATTAATGAACGTACAAAAGTTTAGAGACAATGACGATGACGATGAGGACAACGACGACGACGACGACGACGACGACGACGAGGACGAGGACGAGGACGAGGACAAGAAGGAGGATGGGGACGTGAACGACAAGGACGTGGAAAACAACGAGGACAACAACATGACAAGCGGCGGAGACTGTAGCAAAATACAAAATAAGCAGACAACAAAAAATATCAACAAATATTCATAATGAGTAGTCGTAATTTGAATGCTCTTACGAACATTTATATTTAAATACATATATTTAATGGCTGCTGAAGAGTGTTTTTAGTAATAGTAAAAATTGCAATATATATTTATATTAATAATTATATTCTATTAATTTTATAATACTCTTTATGTGATATTTTTTCTTGCCAAATTTATATCTTTACAAAATATTGGCAACATATATTTAATTTTGTGAACTTCCACATAGCTTAGCTAAAATATGGTCTTGTTGAAGAGTTATATAAATGTAACTTTTGATTATACAATTCTCTTTCCAATAAGAATAATTTATTGAATTTTTATTTTTTCTAATATTGCTTCAAATAGAAATATGAATTATCAGACGTGTTCACATTAAGACAACATTTGCAAACTCCTCAACTGATTGGACAAAGGCCGTAAATCTGTCCCTGGAGACGAATCCAGACGGAAGATTCAGTAAAAACATATTTCAATTATGAAAATAGCTCACCAAACAATACACATAATTTTTCCATTTTGCTGGCGATGTGTGAACGACAAACGCTATTTATTTATTTAAAAAATATTTATGAAATATTTTAAAAATACTACTTGAGCGATTTAAAATAATTGCAAATCTTTTGCTTTTTTAAATGAAAATTGCTATTAAAATATTTTTTTAAGCAGCAAAAAAAAAACTTAATTTTTTTTTAAATTTATTTGAAATCCTTTCTATTTGTGCTCAAATAAATAAGTAAAAGTTTAAAAGGTCTTTAAATTATGTTGAATACCAATTTGAAAAGCTCTCAAATAATTAATTTACTAACTTGCCCATATGGGTATATATGCCGATAGGTATACGGTAGACTCTTTGTTAGGGCATAGCTATATATATGGGATACACTTAGGCGCGCCAAGTCCGTAAGTTGTGCAAATTTATTTTGGCGTAAATTTCATTTCACTAATCGAATCGATTGTTATGCGTTTCATTTGATTTGAGGCTGTCTGACTTTTCGCCTCACGCGCACAAATAATTCATCCAGCTTCGTTGTTTACTGACCGTCATTTGTTTGTGTTCCTCTCCGCTTCCACATTTATTTTCTAGTTTCTGCTGAGCTGGATGTGTTGGGATAGGTCTGCTTACATAGTGGCAGTAAAACAATCTCCGCTGAGGCATCTTCTCAATTGCATTTATTTTAAATTTATTTCGAATGCGACTTTAAAGTGTAACATCGATTTTGGTACCGTCAAATACAAATTGTTTATCTACGCTTCGCACATTTAAATCAAGAGAGTGGGAGTGAGAGAGATATATTAGCATTTACTTTAAACTTTATATAATGCGGTGGACTTGTCCCTATTCTCACTCTCTCTCTCTCTCACTCTCTCTTTCGCTATCTCTGTTGAGTAAACGACTCTGATTCCTCAGCCAGTGTTCGCCTTCCTCCTTGGCGCTTTTGTTTATATTGCTTCGTTTTCGATTATCGCGCATTGCACTTATCGCTGCCTGCGAAACCCACACCAACACCACCAACACTGTCAACGTCTGCAACTGTAAATTTGGTTAGTAACAGAGCTCAATCACAGTGGTTTCATCTCGCTTTCTCTGCCGTTTCTCCATTTCCATTTGGTTTCATGCCGTTTTGGTAATTGTTGCTTTTTGAATTCAGCTGGCAGCCAAGTACAAAGTCCAAGCACTTGTCGAGTTATCTGCTCAATTCTTGTTCTCATTTTGTTTCTTTTTTTATTTTCTTCTTTCTCTCTCTCTTCTTTTATTGCCAGACATTTATTATGCAGCCACTTTTTTATGCAACGCCTCAGAAGCAGGCAAGCAAGTCTCCCCCCCCCCCTCCCACCTCAACCAACCAAGCAGTTGACCATCACACAAAAAAAAAAAAAACAATTTTTGTCAGCGACGAGTACAGTGAAGCCTGCTGCTAAATGAAGTCTTGAGTGCTGCTGTTGTCAAGTTGATGAGCTCTTGTGAAATCTCGAATAATGTCGCACACAAAAGACGCCGAGAGTGACAAAGTGAGAAAAGAAGGAACGGAGAGAACAGACGAGAAAGTTAGTTTAGCGAAGAGAAAGGTTACACAATTGTGAAGAAGAAGAAGAAGAAGAAGAAGGAGGAAAGTTGAATTGGAGACTCGCTTTGTAAATAAATAATAATATCTTGGTTAATAATATGTTTGGGTAAAAATTAAAACGAATTTGCCGAGAAAACGAGTGGATAAAAATTACAATAAAAGAGAATGTGTACAAGTAATATAGAACAAGAAAAAGTAAACAGAGAAAGAGAGATAGTAAAAAAAACTAGAAAAGAAAAACAAAACAATATTGAATTAATATTTTATAAAAAATAAAGGGAGGAAAGAGCACGGAAGGGGTAAAAATAACAGTAATGGAGAATGTGTAAAAATAATACACAGAAAAAATTAAAATAAAGAAAGAGAGAGATGACAAAAGAGAAAGAAAAAAGTTCGTCGGAGAAGAGGAAGATTTAATAACAAAACAAACAATAAATTGATCAAATTAGGATTTATCAAAAAAATAGAAGACAAGGATAGACAGCGAGGAAGGGACAGGACAGAAGGCAGCATAGAAGGTATTAAAATACCTTTTAATTTTTGAAATTTTCATCCACTTTTCCAACTGAATAAAAAAGAAGCTGCCCATCGTCAGATTTCGTTCCATTTCAGGCACTGGACAAAAGTCCTTCCGGAAACTTAAGCCAAACTAAACACAAGCAAAGCAATGTGTGCCATTTGCCAAAAATGTTGGTAACAACAACAACAACAACAACAACAATAGTAATAACAACAACAATAACAACGTCGACTGCAATCGAAGAACCAGCAAAATGGACGAAAGTTGTTTAGCGCACAGCAAAAACAAATGGCCACAAGAGACTGACCAAAACTGGCCTAAACTGACTGACTGCTGCAGCTGCTGCTGTTTCTGTTGCTGCTACTCTACCAATATGACTTGGACTGGGTTGCCCCGCACCCCCCTCCCCCACCCCCCTCACATACACGTGCCTCACCGAACCACCCTTCGTCTGTCCTTTTGTTTTAGTCAGGTCGTGCGCCATTTTCCAGCAATTTTTACTTTTTTAATTGACATTTGTTTGTGCACTCTATCTCGATTTATGTATGTGTGTGTGTGTGTGCGTGTGTGTGTGTGTGTGTATTTATGTGAATATTCATGTGTGTATTTGGCTTGGAGCACTTTACGACCGGCGGCAGACATTTTTGTAATTATAGCACAAAATTGATTTGATTTTTGATTTTAATAGGTATTGACAGTATTCTTAATGAAGCGGAGGCGGACGAAACACAGCATTGATATTATATATTTACACACACACACATATTTTATATATATATATATATATATATGTATATAACTAACATATATATATATAAATAATACGCACAAAAATAATGCCACCATCGTTCATTTTCATTTTAATCAAATTAAATCAATTGAAAAATTAAAATTATGTTTTTTTCTTACTCACTTTTTTTAAAGAGTTTTCTTCCACTTCTAAAAGTGTATTCATCAGTTCGTTAAACTGACAAACTTACATTTGAAAACATGTCTTGTGAAAGTGGTGCTATTATCTGCTCCGCAGCTGTATGTTTGTAAGTGCTCGAGTGTGTTTGCACAAAGTCAGCCCCAAAAGCTTAAACATTGAAATCTAATTGAATATTTAGTGCAGAGCCACTCTAAGTTGGTTCTCATACATACATATATAAAAAAAATATAGATATATATATAATAATTATACTTGAGGCACTCAACAATACCACAAATAATAATATAGTTGAGAAAAAAAAAATATGATAATAAACGCAATTAAAATGAAAAGGCAAACATATGTATTTTAAATATTTAAATTATATTAACAGCTTATTTTGATTGCATTCAATATTCAATCAATAAGCAATGAATTCATACAATTTTTTTATAATTTTATTAATATAATTTCTTTCTTTTGTTTAATCATTTCAATTAGAGGAATTAACAATTTGAAGCATATTCTCATTTTTATAGATATCTACAAATATTTGAACAGCTATGAACAGATAAATGCAGGGAAAATACACAATTTGATTCATTCAGCTTTAATTGTCATCCTCTACAAGGGTATAAAAATATATTTGTTTTTATATTATATTAAGCTGGATGGTGGCAAGAATAAGAGAGCTGTTTCTCAAAAGAAATATGTTGAATTATTTTATTTTATTTGACTACTGGTCACACTATTGACTGTTAGAATAAAATCCCATATAAATATAATTATAAATTCGTACATTAAATATTATTATATGTATAAACTCATTTTAAATTGATTATTTATTATATATTCTACATCTTATGAGAGGGTTCAAAGCCGCTTTCCAATCTTGCATATTCCCCAAAGAATGCAATTCTAAATAATTAATATTCATAATTGCAGCATTCTGCAACTACTTTGAAACGTAAATTGCAAAGTGAAAACTGCATTTTATAGTTCATTTGATATTAAAGATCATCTTGCGGGCAGTTTGACACCTTTGGATCAAATCTTCAACCGGAGAACTTTCAGTGGTATTCAGGGAATTGTCTGTTGGCCTAGGTTAAATTTGCAAATCGACAAATATGTCCTGCTTAATACTAATGTATTTGTGCGCGTGTGTGTGTGTGTGTGTGTGTATATATATTTATGTGTAGGTGTGTTTTTGATGGACAATGTTTGCTTATCGCTTTACGTCCTCTCTCTTTCTCTCTCTCTCTCTCTCTCTTTCCCTCGCTGCCTCTCTCGCACACACACACTGTGCACGTGACTGACGCCTTGCCAGTAACCATTGCCAGTTCCTATTCCTATTCCCATTCCCAATTCCCATTTCCATTGCCCATTGCACATTTGTGTGTATGTGTGTGTGCGTGTGTGTGTGTGCGCTTCTAAATGTATGCAAAGATAGCATCTGTTTTCGTCGTGTTACCGACTTACACATGTAAGTCACTCATATTGCCATGTCTATCTATCTCTCCCTCTCCTTCTCTTCGCCACTGTATCTGCGTGTGTATGTGTGTGTGTGTGTGCCTAAGCGCCTACATTCATTACACATGTATGCGTATTAGGCGCAAATATTGGGGCTTTACTTAAACAGCATTAAGTCGAAATTAACATGTCTGAATAGGCTGCGTGCTGAGCGTCATAAAGACCCACAAAAGCTTCCCTCTATACACAAACACACAAAAACACACAAACACATACAAACATACATGAAAATAGTTTCAGCTGGAAGAGAATCTTATTTTTCAATTTCTGTTAAATTCAATCTATCAAATGCAAAGCGCATGAAAAAAAACAAAAATAAAAGAATCTAAAAAGCCAACAAGCAAAAAATGTAAACCAAAACTTCGTTTTGGGCAACCAACAAAACAAGAAACGAGAGAGAAGAGAAAGAAAAAAATACAACTGCAAGCTTTGCAACAAGCAACAACAAATAACAAAAAAAAAAAAAAAAATGAAAGGAAGGGGAAAAACGACACTCGATAAATAAATAAAATTTCAGACAAACTCACACACACACACACACCTTTGCCATGTGTGTTGTCATTGTGTACTAAAATGTGCCAAAAATAAGAATTGCACCTTTCACGAAGCGCGGTTTGAGTCTGCATTCGTCTTCGACTTCGGTTTTTGGTCGACTGAGCTCGCAAAAGCTTTCGCTAAATTGAGTGAGCTTTGAAGAGCAACAGAGAGTACAGCAAGGATAACTCTCTCCCTCTTAAGTGGTGAATTTTAACTGGAGCTGACACTCAAGCGAAAATTGAGTATAATATTGCACAACTCTTGAGTGCATTTGAGAACAAGAGAAATCTACGAGTTGAGCAGTTAAATTTCTCTTGAGTTTTGCAAATTTCGAGCAGTGCAGATGAGTGAGCCACTTATTAACTTGAGCACTCTCAATCTCTCTCTCTCTCTCTCTCTCTCTTTCTTAAGTAAGTTTGCACTCGCAATTGAGTGTTGAATTTGCAACTGCTCCCTTAAACTTTTGAGCTACGTCAACAAAGTGCATATTTTGTAGTAGAGAAATTAAAAGAGTTGCCGAGTAACAAAAATAGCTCAAAAAGAAGAAGAAACAATCACTCAACTATTATAGAGTGTAAATATTGCAATGAGCGCAGATGCACTCACTTGACTTTCTTTTATTATTTGAAATTTAAATAAAAAAGACATCACAATTAATCTTAATTCTAATAGTGATCTAACAATTACATATTTAAATTTAAATACTACATATTTTAATTAAATATAATTTGAAACTGACTGAAAATTAAAACAAATACAACTCATACTTCAATGCTTAATTAATTTAATCCAAAGGAATTTGCAACTATTTTTGAAAAAGCTTTTATATGTATTTGTTCTTAATATTTAACATTTTATTTAATTATGTTATGTTTATTTAATATTTTGTATATTTAATTTAAGTTCAACATTCTTATTTTCACTCACTTTAATCCTTTATTAATATATTACAAAGGAATTTGCTTTTGGTTTTTATTAAAAATAAATAAAAATTTATATATTTATTTAATTTAATATTTTGTATTTACTTAAAATGCAGCATTTTCTGTTAGTTTTTAGTTGTAAATAAAAAATGCACACAATTTTCACACTATTTTCGTTTTTGACTCGCTGCTAGTCATCCGATTCGTTGCCATATCTATATAGAAGCCACTTCCAGAGCAGATGCATCAGTCGCACATCGTCGCAGATGAAGAGCAGCAAAGATCTCAAATGATTCACAATCAGCTGATTGGCAGCAGTTGCCCAACTTTGGAGCATTGTGCAACAGATCGAGAATACTATAGAAGCGAACGTTTAATGAGTCAACCTGGCCGACAATCAGTTGCATTTATAGCCATGTGTAGAAACTCTTCTTCTTGCCTTGCCAATTGCAAGCAAGCCAAGCAAGCACTGAGAAAACACGAGCAAACCGTTAGATTTAACGAGCAGCTGCTGTTTTCATCATCAGCACAACAAATTCACTCGATTTGCATTATTATTCGAGAGTGGAGTTACGAAACTGAATAATCGACAGTCATCGGGACTATAAAAATTATGCTCCAATTGCAAACAATTAGGCATGCTCAAGTCGAGAGTCCGCGACGGGGAGATACCCTGTAGTCATGTATTCTAGTTTATTATTCTTTTCATTTAAATATTTTCAAATTAATAATTAATTAGTAGCCTTCGTTTTCATTTTAAAATGCACTTTAAATTTGTAGATTTTCCAAATTTTTTGAAGCGAATAAAAAGATAATAAATAAAAAATTAAAATTTGATGAGGAATCTTGATCAATTTGTCAGTTTCAGGGTAATTCCCGATTATAAATATATATCTTTAAAATTTTGTTTATGGATATTTGGAAACAAGCAGGCAATTATCATAATGCTAGAACATATATTCAAAATGTGAATTCCTCTGAGTGTACTTGGTAAAATCGACTTGACTTTTAATGCTGATCAAGAATATAAATACCTTATAGAGTCAGAGATGATTCCAACTTCATTAAACGCATTTCAAATGGGTTCGGATTGTACAAATTGACAAACTTATATTTGTTAATATTCTTCAAATAAATATTTGTGTTTATGTAAACTAATAAATTAGTTTCATTTAAAATAAATTTATTTACTGTTATAAAATTTAATTTTAATTAAAATAAAATTAATAGTTTAATTGACGTCAATTCAATCATAAATTTATATTAATTATTCCACCTTCTCCTTGTCTCTCTTTTGCTCAATCTGTGTCTGCCAATTTCTGGATACTATTCCGAGATCCGAGACATTGTTGACAAGTCAAATATTGCAAATTCCTATAAATTGATGCAGATAATATGAATTATATGCAAATAAATGTTGTATATATATATTAAGAGAGAGAGAGAGAGAGAGAAGTCATTAATAATTCATAAAATATATTTCACAATAAAATTCAATTGATTGTGTAAACATTTTCCTTTGCCGCACAGTGGCAGGATGGAAAACGTTGAAACAAAAGCGAGTTTTCAAATGTAAAATGGAATGGAAAATGAGGAAAGTGAAAATGAGAAAATTCGACTCAAACACCAACTTTTGATTTACTGTCGAGCCAATGATAAATGTTCTCTGGTTTGAATGTGTGTGTGTGTGTGTGTGTGTGTGAAGTTTTTGTCAGCTTTGCAACAAATTAAAATCAACTGTAGAATACAGTTCTAAAAAATATAAGCCCATAAATCAAAAAGCAATTGAAATTATATAACAAGAAGCAAAGGTAATTTCCAAAATGGGAGCAGTTCATTCTGCTTCCTCATATTATTGTTAATAATCTAAATTATATTATTACTATCGGCAAGTATTCACATGAAAGACAATTAAAAGTGAACTTCAGAATTATATTCAGACTTGATTTTCTCACTAATATCACTCCCTATATTTATTTATTAAATATTAAAGTTCTATATAATGATAAAGTTAGTTAATTATTGTGACTTATAAAGTTATATTTTTAAAAGTATTTTTATTCGGCTTCAAAAGAAATTTATTTTCAATATTGTTTGAATTAAAAAATCGATCTCAATTCGCTTTTTTTTCTTAATAATTGGAAAACAAATATATTCGGAAACATTGAATAATTGAATGATAATTGTATTCGTTTAACCAAAATAAATTGTACCTAATTCTTTTTCAAAGAATAAATTAATTGATAACTGTATTCAATTATGATTATATATACGCACCGTTAGCTTTACTTCAAGTTGGATCCAGTATAGAAGAGTGTTTTGTCTTTTTTGTTTGAATATCCCCGATTGATATACATTTATTTAGCGGAAAATATATAATTGGCCCCATCTGCCTCTCAGTTCACTTGTGCAATTTTAATTAACACAAAATGTGCAAATATCCAAAAGGAATACAAAGTAGCAAAAGCAGAAAAAGTATAACTAAGTGTACAATGTGCATAAGAGAGCAGCTTGTTAAAACAATGCTGGCAGCCAAGAACAACAGCAACAGCAACAGCAACAGCAACAGCAACAGCAACCAAAACAGAGAGTCTGAGCCCAGCCTCAGGTTAAATGTATGCAAATATAAACATCGTGTGAATCCTTGGGCCTGGGCTCAAGATAGTGGTATTGGGTGGATCGTCGACAACACTCCAACACACCAACACTTAGACCCACACTCAGACCCACACTCACACTCACACTCACACCAATCTACAAGTGAATGCCTGCAGCAATACTTAGACCAATGTTTTGCATTTAGCTCACTGTCGAGTATTTGGCCCGAAGTGCCTCGCACTTCATTGTTATACTTACTGATGGGCCAAAGTGATTCTCGGCTCAAGTATTTTTGATTGCCTGCTAGCCCCTGCCAACTCCTAATCAGAGCGCCGCGGGCTCTTTTTCTACCTGGCGACCAATTGAGCGAGTAGCGTAAAAAATTAAAGAACAACATACCACAAAAAAGAAAACAAATATTGTGTTCAGATTAAGATTGCCGAACGTAAAGATATCCTGCAGGAATTCAGCATTTGTAATTACTCCTAAATACTCCTTTATAGTTGTTTTTGAGTCTGAATATCTTTCATAATTGCACATATTAACTTAAAACAAATTTGTATAAAAAATAGTATAAATAAATAATTAATTGTAGTATTGTGAAAACTAGAGCTCTATTAAAATGTAGACAATTCTAATTACCTATTGAATGTGGAAAAAAGAAGTACAAAACCAATTGAATATTTCCAAGGTTATATTTAATCACCAAAGTATCTGATTAAGGAAATAATTTTAAGCCAGATTATTTATACTCTTCGATTGGCATTGGAAAACCCTACTGTAAAATGTAAGTAATGGGTATAAGGCATAAAGAGAAATTTATTGAAGTCGCTGTAAGTAATTCCGTTAGTATGCTTGACTTATTGCCATTGAGCTGATTTGGTTTTGAGAAATTTAATTAGCCTTAAAATACTTGATCAAAAGTTGAGGCCAGTTAATGCAAACAGTTGCCAGTTTTTCGAGCTTTGAATTGAAAACTTTTCGAGTAAAATTATTATTTACTTTTGTAAAGTTTTTCGCGACCCACAATACAAATTGGTCTATAAAAGTTATGACTTTATTAAACGTGAATCGGCCAATTGAAATTGAAGTCTAACGTCAAACACACAAATCGCTTAATGAGAAATTGTTTAAAAAGTCAACAAAGAGTTGCACAGCTTATTACCAAGAAAGACCTTCTTTTTGGCTCTGCAAATTGAACTGAAGTTGTGAGTAATATTTGATATGGGAAACGTAACAATTAATTAGTTGACTGATGGTTCATAAACATTCATTTATTTAACCTCCAAATTACAAGAGCACAAATAATAAATAAATACTAAGATAAAAGATTAAAATATGTCAAATATTAAATTCAAATAATTTTATCATCAAGTTTTGCAACTATAAGTGAAACTTAAACTATTTGTGAGTGGCTTTAAACTGCCACTTAATATGCAAGCAACTTAATGTATTTTGCAGAAATTTATTTTATCAGTTCACATAAATTCAATTTTAAATAATATACAATCTTTGATTTATTTTTCCGATTGTACACATTTTAAATGTTAAATAAATACAAAACCATTTTCAATCATCACTAAAGAGATTGATTGCAGATACAATTCAGATAAATAAGAAATTAAATAAGTAACGGCAAAGGTTATTAGGGAAATAAACATAAGTCAGTTAAATACCATTGTTAAAAATTTAATCATTCATTTATCTTTAATCAACCTGTAATCTCTCAATTTTAAAAACAATCTTATTCAACATAAATAGTAATTTTACGATAATTTTATATATAATAAACAAAATGATTAAAATATGCCAAATTTCATCACTTCAGATAAATTGAAAAATTTAAATTGTAACTATTTTCTAATATCTTTACTTTGGTAAACTTTAACTTGCTCAAATTGTTTAACATGACTTTTGGGCATAAAATATTTCCAAGATTATATGAAATCACTGAAAAGGATATAATTACATGAATTAGATTTGTATTTAGTTTTTTGTAATTTTTCACATCCAAATTTTTAATTTGTCTATTTCAATTAATTTTGATTTTGTTTTAATTGAATAAATGTACTGAATAAAAAAGCAGAAGAGTAAGAATTAATTAATGTGAAATTGAATTTAATTGGATGCTGATTCTAACTTTTTCTAGTCATTCCTTGGTCATTAATCAAGCGCTAAGAAGACACCTTTCCTGTGTTTTTTGCAATTTAATTTACGTGACATTTTTTGTGGGAAAAAACCAAAGGAAAATTTAACCATTTGCATAATTTGACCATAAAACAAAACCAAAAAAACAAATCCACAAAATACCAAAAAAAAAGTAGGATTTATTTATATATATATTAGTCGGTATATGCATACTGAGAAACACTTCATTTATCAAGGCAAATATGGTGAGCTAATGATAAATTATGTTGACGCCGAGGGGCAGGGGCAGGGGCAGGGTCAGGGTATAGTTGGCCAGAGGCTGGTTGGGACCAAGCCACCGGACCACATGTCGTATGATTGACGTAAGCGCTAAATGCCTGAAGTATTGCATTCTCCTTCTCTCTCTCGCTCTCTCTGTCCCATCTCTATGACTCAGACAACTATGCAAAATCACAGTGGACTATTTATAATATCTCCCCCTTTCTCCCCTCTTGCTAGACATCATATTAGTTATGCAGGCGGCTGCGTTGATGAGAATATGCAAATTAGTTGGCAGACAAACTGCGAACTTTGCCACTGCCGCGCATAGAGTGAATAAATAATAATAATAATAATAGTAGAAAAAAAGAAACAGCTGAAAACTATAAACTTCATTGTAGCTGACGGCAAAATGGACATTTTCGTGCAGGTGTGGCAGGATTGGGTTGCATGTCGCATCACCTGCGCTTCATCAGTGTCAGCCGAAAAGTATGCAAACATTTTTCGCACTTTATAATTAAACAAGTGTAGCAAAGAGGGGCAAAAGACAAAAACGACTGAAGGGCGCAACTCTAGAGTAACCAACCCCCACCCTTCCCCCGCCCCCCTCCGCCTCATCACATCCCTTCAAACCAGCTACGACAAGCTTGCAACATTTGCACTGTAATGAACTTTTGCAATAAACTGCGCCGCAATTTTTCGCTGACAAAGTTTTTCCCCCCCTCTCCACCCCACCATCACTTCAAAGCCTGCCCGAAACTTCTGTGACAGTGCCAAGAAGTAGGTGCCTGTTTAGAGGGTGGAGGGGAGGTTTCATAGACGAAGACGAAGACGAAGACGAGCCGTTGCTTATTTGTTCTGCTGCATCTTTATTTCCGGCTAGCTGCGCATTTTTATTGCACTCGAAAAGTAGATGCAAGTTCAAATGTCAAACTACTTAAAAACTTATTGTTAGCAAAAGTGCGACAGCAGCAAAGCAGCTAACAAAACAGCCACAACAACAACCATAACCTAACTTGACTCCCAAAAACAGTTCGCATAACAAACATACTGTGAAATACTCTCAGAATATTTACATCAAAATTCATAAATCTGTATTTGACTTTTAATTTAGTCAGAGGAATTTTTTAAAGATTTTCGAAATAGTTTTCTATGATGCAGAACCAAAACTAAGATTTATATATTATAAATACTTCAGGCATTACTTATATACATATAAAACTTAATTATTATATTTTGATCCATAGCTTTACAAATTAACTATTTAAAATTTCAAAATGGTTGGTCGACTATCAATCAAATAAATAAATAAAATTAAAAAAGCAGCATTTATCAAACTCATCAGTAAATAAATTAACACAAATCAAAACAGTTTATATAACACATATCCTGATTTACTCTCATAATATTAAAATGGAAATAATAAATCAAAATGCGTTGAACATTTATTTAATAACTGATAATAATTATTTTTAATTTACCTAGTTAGTATTCTATGCTGCAGAAATAAAAGTAAAATTTGAATACTACAAATGTTGATGGAAAAAAGAACGTTTCACTTTTTCAATTTATTTTGTAATCATAAAACTAATTTTCATATGCTAGATTAATACATGCAATCTAGAAAATAATTTTAGATAGACAGGTTGACATAATTTTATAATAGACCGCTCTGCTGGACTGAATTTAAATAATGTTAAAATATTTAAGCAAATATATTTTTTTGCCACAAAATTAATATACACAATTAAAATCATAATTAAGCTTGGATATATTGCTACTGAAATTTGACAAAACAAAACTGAATATTTAATATTAAATAAAATTGAATATATTTCAAAAGCTGATGTGAACGTATACATTTGAATGCCTGATAAGCTTGGAAGATTCCATCTTATGTGCAAAAGATATACATATTACTTGCCGCACTCTCAATCGCTTTCAGGATAACAAACCCCACAATAATATCATAATACCCAAAATACAAACACACAACAACAACGACAAGTTCTCAAATATGCAAGGCGAGCGGAGTGCGCCAAGTTGTTGTCAACTAAAGTTAAACATTTTCAATAAAACTGCAAAAATTATTTGTCATTTGCAGTGACGCCGAACCAAACTCCACCTCCTGTCCTGTGACTGTTAAAGTAAATTTCAGGCACCCGACAAGGACAATGGGCAGAAGGATAGTTAGGATAACCGCATCAAATAGTAGCTGAATGCGTTGCTGTCTCTGGGCACGTTTCAAGTTCTCGCTTCAACTTTAAATCAAAATATATTTAAATGCAATTGACCGCAAAACGCATCATAATTTCTATTGCCAACCCTTCCTCAGGGGTAGGCAGGGCCCATAGCTATGCACCTTTTTGGTGCCACAAATACACATTGTTGACTTTGCATAATAATTGAGTTTAACTACTGCAAAACGAAGTCAACACCAGCAAAGGGACGATGAGTTTAGCTGCTTGGCTGCGTTTTTGTTTGTGTTGAATGAAGTCAAGCCAAGTGCAGGATATGCAACCTCTACTCTCTTGCTCTCTCTCCTCTCCCTCTGTGTGAGCTGCATTGGAATTTTTGGCATAGAGTGCATCACACACACACACACACACTGTCACACACCCACAAGCACATTTGAAAAGACAGCTGCTAACCAAACTTTGGTAGAGTCCTCTTGCATCATATACTGCTCCAAACAGCAGTGATGCCATTTTCTCCATTTCCTTGACAGATCTGTCGCTGTTTATAACTGACTTTGTAGCAAAAAGTTCCTAAATCTCGCAAGCACGTTGTTTTCCTCATAGTATTGTATAATATAAATGAAAACATAAAGAAAAATGCATATTTGTTTTAAGCGATATATTATAGATAACAAATAGATCAACGTTTGACGGTTAGATTAGTTGCGTGGAGTTAAAAATACTTAATGAAATGTATAAGTTAAAGTTTCGCGAATTATTGCTAAAACTGCCAGCTTTCAAAATATTTTTTTTTTCTGTTCTTTTTTTTTATATATCAAACTATTATTTGTTGCTGGTATTTTGGCTGGCATCTCTGACCAACAGGCATTTAAACAGTATAACAGTCCAGTAGTAAAATAGTGTACAGCTGTCCAAGGTTCTGTAAATGTCTGATAAACACCAGCTGCAATTAGATATGTGTTTAGAAATACAAGTAAGCAAAAATTCCATTCAAAATCTTGGCACAATTTTCAGTTTTAATACACCTTTTTAATTGAGAATGGAAAAGGTTTTTTTTTATTGATTTTTAAAAAATAGATTGCTTCAAACGAATCTTAAAAAACATTTTTTAAGTTAATTAAACAAAAAAATATTTATAAAAAGATAATATTCAAAAAAATGACTAAACAATTAGAACTGAATATAGAACTGAAGTATAAATTGAAAAAAAATAAATATACAATTACATTAGACAGTTTCAATCGGTTATAGTCGCTGAATATATATAGTCTTCAGATACGTTGATAAATTATGTTGTTATTGGAGGTGATATTGCGTTAAATACCTCTCAATTCTTGTGGTGAGACTGAATCAGAGGTGAGTCCAGCCAGATGCGTTTAAGAATTTCGCAAATTTTCCTAAAAAGGGGCTTCTCAGGGTACTTAATCTGTGTGTTTATCTTTAAACTCACAAACAGTTTATCAGTAATTCTTTTTAATTTCCAAAATCGGTAAAACAGATTACGATTAAATTGAAATGTACATAAATGAAGAAAAATCTTTTACAACAGTTTCCATCCACTTTCTAGCCATTTTTATTGGAAAACGACAAGTAAATATTAAAGCTGTCCAATCGATAATATAAATCAGATATCGCAATAATTTACAAATTAGCAACTGTAGTGCTGGCAATTTAGGCAAACTAAGTGCATTAACTTATTGGTAAGCCTGTAACTGGTAGAATAATGCAAGTGCATGGCCGAAAACGACAGAAAGCCATATATATCAGAGTGTCCTTTTATCAGTGTGGTTGTGTAATATATGTATACGTATGTGTGCATGTGTGTGTGTATGTGTGTGAGTTTGTGTATGTTTGTGTTCTTGTGCGTCCAGTAAGGAGTTGTCAACAAAAACATAAAGACGCACTTATAGGCAAATGTTGAAGCTGCACCGTGTTCTAGCAGGAGACTGAACCACACAAAAAGTGCAGACAACCTGCTACTGCTGATGCTGCTGCTGCTGCTGCTGTTGCAGAGGCTGTTGCCAGGTCCTTGTGCCAAGTCCTTGTAGCTGGGCCTATCCCTATCGTGTCCGTTTGGTTTGCTTCCAGCTTCAGTTCCGTGCCTGTCCGTGTGTTTGCGAACTTTATTAGCAAAATTGTGTTAGTACCAAAATATCCATTAGCCCAATTACGTGTACTTTTGTATCTACGAGTACAGTCGGCTGTTGGCCACAAGCAGAGTTCCTGCAACAAACTATGAAAACCCCCCAGCCCTTACAAAAATGATAACCAAATATGGGAGGAGAGGCATCGACAACAACATCGATGGCAACTGAGCAGAAAAGTGCCCCAGTTTCTGCATAATTTGAATAGATAATACAAAATATTATACAGTTTGAAGGCTTTAATTGCGCATACGAATGGTAAATGCGCTCATTGTTTAAGATTTATATTTAAAATGTTCTCTAGATTTATTAGCAGTTGACTTCTTCATTTTTATGATGTTGATAGTCCCGATACAAAGCTAGGGAAAGCTACACAAAAAGAAAGCTGCGAATTGACTATTCCACCTGGATTACGTCTAAAGAAATTTGGGAGCCCAGAACAAACATATTTTCCAGGTAAATAACTCCCATTTTATCGAAACAATGGTAATATGCAAAGACTAAATAACTTGATAAATGAATAATTAATTAATTTTAGTAGAAAAAGTTCTTGTTACCAAAGTAAGGATTGCTTCAATTTATAGTTTTTTTTTTATTTTTCTATCAATATTTTAGAGCAATCCTGTTGCTCCCAGAGTTATTCCAATAGACTTCAGCTAAACATTATATTCAAGTGCGTAAATATTGATTAACTTATCTGCAAAAATATAGATTTGAATATGCAATAAACTATTTGTGCTGCCAATAGGTAAGAAATTTATTTTGTGCTAGTTGCAGTGTGGATTGTCCAAAATAAGATATATGCGAATCGAGTTCATTTGAATATTATAAAGTGGCTGTGGTCCCTGTTCATGTGTGTATTTGAGTGTGTTGGTTTCATAATGGATGGTTGGGAAATTGAAAATGATAAACAACGAGAAGCATTGATAAAATGTTCTCTGTATTCCATGTGATTCTATTAAGTGCAATGGATTTTGCACAAGGCTTCGGCAATAATAATTTTTATTTTTATTTATTTCTGTATTGAGAAGGAAACTATCTGGCAGCCTGCTTTGCATTGAGTGGGAATCTTGTCGGTTGCGGTCGAGAAGCTGCATTCTATTTGGGTTAAATTGTAAATTGTTTCACTTGCGGCACAAATACAACTTAAGTCTTCGTTAGCTTGTTGTTTTGGCTTTTGCCTTTCCAGTTTATCGATTTGAAACTTTGTGGCTAAATTGTACATAAATTATATTTCCAATTGTTAACTTCGATTGATTTTACTAATGGCATGGCAATCCTACAATCGACCGGAATAGAGCTAATAGACATTTTGCAGGTAAACATTATTTATTGGAAGGTCACCAAGGGATAGGTATAAGGTATCATATGATACCTAGCATATCTTTGTATTAGAAATATTGAAAATAATATTAGCAACAGTCCTGTAATGATTTACTTTATATTATTATTACTGAAAATAGAAAAACTTACAACTATATTTTAATGTAAATTGAAATTATTCATTAATAAAGTTGATGAATTGGGACAAGATTTTTATGAATAAGAGATAATATTTCTGAAAAGTAAAATTAAAAATGTAAAAATGGAAACTAGATATGGAAAATTGTACCTTGGAATTCAGAACACGAATAATCTGTTTTTTCTTTATAAACCGTTGCTACCAAAAGTATGACGTCAAACGAATTTCCAAAATTCCGCGTAGTTGTTTTCCTGAGTGTAACCAACCCGCAGCTGCTCCGCTTTGTAATTTGTCACTTGTAACAGACGGGACAACAATGTGCTCCTCTGACTATCCTCAAGATAATTCAAATTGTTTTGAACGAGAAAAACGTAGAAGGGAAATCCCCGGACAATAGAAATTCACTAACTTGTCAGCATAATTTTTGGCATTTTAATTACACAGCGTCAACAACAAGTGGCATATTAATGCTGAAAATATTTACGTAATTTTACCCAAAAGAAATCAAAAAAAAAATAAAAAAAATCATAGGAAAAGGCTGAAAACAAGTGGCACTGAGTTTTCAAAGCTTTTCACACCATTTTCATGGCACAAAAGAAGACAAAAAGTATTCGCAAGTAGAAAACGGGTCTACTTACAAAATCCAGGAATAGCAATGGAGAGAGAGAGAGAGAGAGAGAGAGAGAGAGGAACAAGAGGCCTGCGGCAGTGAAGAGAGCTCGCTGAATGAATAATTTTACACAATTTCGCTTTTACGTGTATCTGCCAACTCTTGCTTTTGGCCCATCCCCCTTCCACGTCCCCTACCCACACCATCTACCACTCCAGGTACTGCCATAACTTTCCCATTCCTCCCATTTGCTGGTTTAGTAGTTCCCTTCTTTTATAGACGCTGCGATGTCGTAAATAGCGGAAAATTCAATTAAAAAGCTTCAGCCACTAGAAAAATATCGTCGCCATGGCTATGACTATGACATAGGTACTGTCCAGGACAAGCTGCTTCTGCTCCTGTTCCTGCTTTTGCTTCTGCTCCTGTTTCTCCTGCCTCGGCTCCACTCGACGCGGCGACAGAGCGCGCTCAACGGGCTACTCCAAGAGGGGGTGGTTGGGTAGATTTTGGAGCAGGGACTGTCATTATTACTAGCTGACGTCGGCCTAACAGCTGGGCTAACTCTATCCCACTCTCTCTTTCCCTGTCTCCCTTTCTCCCTCGCTCGCTTGTTGGCCGGTTAAGGCTTCAGTTGAGCAATCACGTGACAGGTTTGTCAGGCTTTTGCTGCAAAATAAACCGAGCCTGCCAACTTCTAGTCCACGACCAGGACACACACACAAAAAACTGAACAAAAAAAAATGGAAAAGAAGAAAGAAATGAAATCGTGAACAATTCTGTCGTGCGTTTGTCTTTTTCAGTTTTACATTTTCTATGATTTTTCCGTTGGTTTTCATTTTACGGCTTTTGCTTTCCACGCATTTTCGCCGCAGTTGCCCAGTGACTAGTCCTGATTGACGGAAACTAGTTGATATTATAGTAAGCTTATCGATACTATACACACTAATTATGAATAGAATATCAACAAAAAATGTTAATGAAGACAATATTTCAAGCGGATTAAGTTAAGGCAAGAAGTAAAAGATTACGTTTCTCTCTATCGCTACCCATTTGAACTGGCTGGGGAATACCGATTAGTCGAATCGTTTATTAGTTTCTCTCTCTCTATCTCTATCTCTATCTCTATGTCTATCTGTATCTTTTGGTACTTGCAAATTAATTTTCCCGTGGCAATCAGCCAGCAACGTCTAGACTCATTCCTGGCAATAGCAACCTGAATGACTCCGCCACTGTCACAAGTCGTGACTACTTCAACCCGCTTACTTTTTTTAGTAACCCCTTTTTTTGCATCAGCTCTCGGCTGGCCCCAAATGACGGTTTGTTGGATTGTTTGTTCGCATTGCTAGGCCGGTGTCTGCGAGTGTCTGCGAGTGCCTGGCTGTCTGTCTGCCTGTCTGTCTGACCGTGTGACAGACATGCTTTTGCGCTTTTCTTACTTGTAATTGACAGATTTTTCCAACGCAATGGCAGACAAACTGGTAACGACTTGACCAACTCAAGCTCAGCCTCAGACCTACCCCCCTGCCCAACCATCACCTTGAGCCACCGATACGCTCATGCAAAACTAACGGCACTAACTTTGGCCGGGCGTAAACAGTGGACAATGAATTTGATTGAAGACCTGGCTAAGGCGGCATAGTGACTGATAGTTAGAGTTTGTCAATCTTGAAATTGGAAAATTGTTACGATTTTATTACTCAAATTAATGGATACATTACTTTGATCAGTAAAGATATACACGGCCATATCTTGTTCTCAAATTGAGTCCATAAATTAGCCTATATACAAATAAATAATTCATAAAATAACTATTTATAGATTTTTATTTTTAAAAACTAATTCAAAGAATAAGCGATTTGTGTTTGCGCTGAAAATTAAATATATTCAAGACAAAAATGAAATAATAATGAATAATATAAATATACAGAATTAAGTGCCTTTAACTTATTTTAAAAGATTTTAATATAAAATATTAATTAGCATACATTGATATACATTGGCGTATCTTATAGTATATACCTTATATATTAATTCAATTCAAGTGCAGAGAAATTTGATTTCCAAATTCAGAAATAAAATCAGCCTCTATTTAAATTTATTCTGAAATCACATGTACTCATAGAATGTACAAGTATTTGGCTGTAACAGATGGTTTCAAATAACACAAGCTTGTATTGCGAAACACATAGTTGACATTTACAATGACAACTCAAACACAACAAACTTTGTTGGTTGTAAGTGTATTGCATATTCGGATATTGTCAGGTTTGTTTTCCACTTTCAGCTCGTCATTGTTTGTGCTGCCAGACGCCATCTGCATTTGATTTGTTGGCAAAGACTTTTGCTCCGATATATGAATATTAATAGACACATCGGCCTCGGGTCTCCAGCTCTATTCCCATTTCCATCTCAGTCTCTGACTCTTACTCTAACTCTAACTCGCACTTATTCTCTGTCTTAGCCCTTTCAAGCATCAGAGTAATGGCAATATTTATTTTCCATTTTGCCAACTTTGATTTCACACCGAGCTTCCACACACACACAAATATATATATATATATATATATATATAAAGATATATATATATAGATATACGCAATTTTCACATGCACACAGTCCGAGTTGATTCATTTCGTGTCCTTTCTCGTTATCGCCAGCTCAACACTGTCTTTTGCTGTGCCAATTTTTCACTTTAGTGCATAAATATTTATTGCAACTCAATTTTGCAGGCAATAGAAATGCCATTTGCACCATTAATTCAATGCAACACCTGCCAGCGACGACTTGGCTCTGACTTTTTTGTACAACGTGCTCTCTACCTTTTGTAAGAAGAAAGCAAAAAATCCACACACAGAGGAATTTTTCTGGCAAGGAATTTGAAAAATGAAGTCATACTAAAATTGTTGTGTGTTTATAAAGATCCCAATATACGTACATATATATGTGCTCGGCAAGCTGAATGTCTGGCTTATGGCCATTTGTTGTTGCAGCTGTACTCCATTCATGGCCTTTATCGTTTCTGGCAACAGCTGTTGCCTGAATTATGCTAAGATTCACGCCGCAGCCAACCAAATGAAAACCGCCAACATCATCCCCATCCCCATCCCCATCCCCATCCCCATCAACATCATCATCATCGTCATCATACCCATTCTCTCATTATCGTGTGTTCGCCCTGCCAGCTATTTTAGTTATTTTTAAGTGATTTTTAATAAAGTTGCCTCTGGCTAGGTGACTACCATAAAAAAACAAACAAAAACACACACACACAAAAACCAAAAACCCAATCGAAACCACAAGTGTGAAGTGAAAAGTGTGCGACGGGCAGTTTTACGATTATAGCAAAGTTTTTATCACAGAGCACGTGCTATTCATACAATAGGGAACTCTTTGGGTGCGCCGCATTTATTACGAAATTTCGAGATTGAGTTTAATTACATTAATTTGACGATTCACTAACCAAACCAAAGCCGTGAGCGTTTGTGTTTCTGTTTGTTTTTCCATCTCGTGTTAATTTTTGTGTTAAGTTTTTCAATCAGCAGTTGACGATTTTGTAACATTTATATTGTGGTCAAATTATAAAGCCGCAAAACAGTTCTGCCTGATTATATATAGATGCTGGCAGGATGCTTCCAGTGTTATGTCCGACTGGAATATTTAGTCGATGAATGACTCTTTGTATTAACCACTGCTCTGATTACAATTTTTGCCGGGCCAACTCACATTTGGAAAAAAAATCTTCAATATTAGACTAGTATATAATTTTTTACTGCAAGAAAATGCCGAATTTTTTAATCTGCGATAAAACTCAGATTGGCTGATGAACTCTGATCTATTAGGATATAACTGAGTGCCTAAGCACTTTTAGATTTAAGCAAATTTTATTTAGATGTTTTTCATTTCTCTACTGGCTATTAGAAAAAATATTCAATATTTGTTTAATTACATTGTGAAGGGAAATATATTTTAGTCGACCGATCCGGACTTTTCCAATTTCTAAAATAATATTAAATATTTATAAGTCCCTATCATAATTTATTTAATTATTAATGTTCCACTTACTTGCCATCGTTTGATTTACATTCAAACATAGACGAGCCATAATTTGAACTCGTTATGAAAAATACTCAATTCTACATGCCATAATGAATAAAAATTCACTTTTCTCTCAGCAGGAGAAGGTATTCGTGATTTTTTGGGTAGACTTACAGAAAATTTTTATAATAACTCAAGGTTGAAAACTGAGCTAAAATATATGTATAAGAAAGGGGTAGTTTATAAGGGCTGTTTATAGCAAGTCGGCTTTATATACAGAAAATATTACACTTATGGTAATACAGTCGAACAGATTATAAATATAAATTGTATAAATGCAATATAACAGCACGCGCATATAACAGTATATAAAACATGTATAAGATGTGTAAGTTATACAACCTGTTATACAGCAACTCATACATATAACATATAACTTGATGTATAACAGTATGCAAGTATAACTTGTTGTATACCAGATTGAATAATTTGTAACTTATACATATAACTATTAGAAAGTGTTATATCACTCGCCTCATACGTTGTTATACAGTTATAGACCTGTTTAATCAAATTCCTGTTATATGTAACTGATATACAAAAACAGGCATAAAAAAGCTTTCGTAAAGCTTCTCAACTCTACAAACGTGGTAGAAGCTTTTGTGATTAACTTATACAAAAATCAAGTTCGACTCCATATTTATTAAAAAGCTTTCTGCAATCAATTTATGGATAAAATTTATAGATAATCGAAACTCGTATAATCTAAATTCTATGAAATAGTTTAATAGTAGGCTCATTAGAAGCACAGAAAGTGGAGTAATTACGTAGGAAATTAGCCTACAGCCAGCTGAAATAAATAAATACTATAAATAAATAAGAATATAAAAATGCACATAAAATAATAAAGGACAATAATTAATAATATTTTTTTAACTCTCACTTTTCTGTAAGAAAACAGTCGAGCGTTTGACTTATCGCTTAAATAGCTGTGGTTAAATACCCGTTTTTAAATTTATGGCATTTTATAAACGCCAATCAAAACAATTAAACAATTTTAAAAACCACTAAAATAATATAGATATACGTATGTCAGAAAAATGTACATAAATAAATCAACCGATTGGGCTTTGTTTCATAATATAGCCAATCTTGTCTACCAATGGATCATGAAATTAAATCAGTGCTTGATAAATGGCCAACAAGCAAAAAATAAAAATAAATGAATAAACTAAAAACTTTTCCGAAAAAAAAATAGCAACTGACAATGGTAAGAAAAAACAGGCTGACTTTTAAAATCCACTCAAATTTAATTTAAAAACTGGCACACAGACAAAACAACTGAACAAATACACAAATAAACCTCAATCAATTGGGCACAGACAAATAAGCCTCGGATGCAGCAATAACAATAACAACAAAAACAACAACAACTATGGAAACTTTGTAGTTATTGTTGCCTGCACGCAGTACTAAAATAACGAAATACAAATAAAAAACGAAATTTTGTCTATAAAACTGCCAACAAATAACAAACGTAGTCGAAAATGCAAACCAAAAAAAAAAAGAAAACGACAGCAAAAAATTGGTTAAAAAAGGCGACAAAAGACAATTTGACAAAAATACAAAAAATATATTTTTATTTTTTTTTTTGTGTTACGTAGATACTCCATTTTGCCAAATACCAAAATAAAATATGTAAACTGAAAGATTTAAGTCCATGATAGGTATTTGTGGCAAGCGGTCCGTTTGAGTTAAAAAATGTTAGAATCGAATGCAGGAGAGAAATCAATTTATATATATATATATATATATATATATATATATATAAAAAATGTTTATGGACTCGACACGTTCCTCAAATCGATACTACGAATGTGTGTCTATGCTCTTGGTTGATAAGTTTTTGTTATACCATTCTATGCTGCATTTCATGTGTTTAAATAAAAAACTAAATGAAATTTTACACTTAAACATACATGCACAACAAGTATAAAAATATGTGTTTTGGATAACATTGACGCAAGGTATTTGAAAACTTCAACAGTTTACTGCCAGTTAGGGGCAACTTGGAACTAGTTGGTGGTGGATGGGGATGGGAGGATGTTGCTGGGTCCTCGGTTCTGGTATACAGGCCAGGCAAATCTGCACAAAATTCAACGTAAACGAAATGTGTTTGCGTGCCGCACCAGCTGCAATTGTGTGTGTGTGTGTGTGGTGTGTGTGCGAGTGTGTGGGTATGTCTGTGTTAGTGTGTCAACTACAAAAACCACACGTGCACACACACAAACACACAAACACACACACAAACTCACACACATGTAAGAGTGACATGCCAAAGCTTGCACAACAGCAGCGTATAACAAGAAATTTTAAATAAAATTGCCAAGACCGACTTTAAGAATACTGAATCTGAAAATATCATTAAAGTCATATTAACTTTGTATTTTCATTGCTTGAATAATTACACATTTATGTATTCAAATATTTAAATACATTTATTCAATGCTCTAAAGCTTTGTGGCTAATTGAAATCGGGATTTAAATTATAATTTATTGATACTGATTCAACCATATAAATAACTAAATAACTAATGAATATTAATTTTCATATTATATTTACCTAAAATTTCACACTTTGTACAATTTTACAAACATAAATCAATTTCGCATCCAAAGCAGAATTAAGATCAAACATTAAAATATTCTCCAAAGTCACAACAGGAATATTATGCATTATATGAAATATATTTATATAATTAGTACTTATATTTGAAATTTCGAAGAGATTTAGATGAATTGATTCAACAACACTAAATAAAAATTTGTAAATTATAAATGTAAATGATAAAATTTGCTGGTGGCGGAAAAATTTGTTTAATTGTTTAATATGCAAATTGGTGATGGGCTGATTTTTGTGGTTTGCTTCAAATGCCTTTTATATTTGCACTTATAGTTTATAAAAATATACTCTCTCAAATTAATAATCTATTTTTCCACAAACTAAAATCTCAGCTTTATCATTCTGAATATCAATAACGTCCTCAGGCTAATCTCTTTGCATTGATATCAAATGTTAACTAAAATGTATCTACAAAAAATATATTTATAATAATATTATTTTAATATATGCTGATTAGAAATGAATAAGTTTCACTTATTTTGCATTTCTTACCAATTGCATGGCATAATTGTGATACCCTTTGGCCTCTCGCTTGAAAATGTCACAAGCAACAATTTCCTGAGCGCATTTTAAAGACGCTTTTTATGCGCAGCCATTTTGTGACTGAGTGCCAACGAGTGCATGTCCATGTGTGTGTTTTGTGTGTGTGAGTGTGTGTGTGTGTGTGTTCCAACATTACACGCAAGTCAAATAAAATTTTGTGCTACACACACACACACGCACACACAGGCAAATAGAGCTTCAGAGTGCGAGTGTTGCGCCTATGAGAGCGCCTTAAACTTTGAGATTGCGAATATTTGCAAGGATTTTGAAAGCAAGTCAATGGCAAAGGCGTGTCAAAAACGAAGGAGCAAAGAGCAGAGAGAAGTGTGTATAGGAGGTATGCGTAAGACCTTGAGTAACTTCGAGCAACAAATTAAAAGAACTCCAAATGACAAAGTTGTGCGAACTCACTGCCAGAAAGGGAAGAGCCGCCAGGACGAAGCATAACAGCGAATACAGCAAATGCCTGCACATGACATCTGAGCAAACAGTGCGCAACTCCAAAAGTACAAATGTAATGTGTGCAACTGCAACTTCAACTGCAAATGTGTGTTGCAACTGCATCTGTGTAAGTTGTCATGCATTTTGTATAAAGACCTGGCTTAAAATGCTGTTTGAATATGCGTGCGGGATTATGGCTAGACTTAGATGGCACCTTTTTGTATAAACACCAGCAAGTATGTTGGCAAGAATTCGTGCAGAGAATAAATCCAATCGAGTTCAGACCAGTTAGTTACAATCAAAATGATGTGATTAACGATTATAGAGAAATATGTTAAAATCATTTTTCCAATGTGGCTAAGAGTTTTACCCGAATTTCAATTCATTTGCCACTAGACGCATTGAAATTTAATGAAGTATAATTTCTTAAAGCCTTATTATTTAAAGATATAAAGCCCTCTCTCTCCTTCTCTCTCTCTCTGGTCTTGCCTACCCCTCGGCTAATCTGTATGCCGAAATACAAGTTGCTTAAATGAATTTTTCGTTAATTCAATTGTCACTGCTGTCACAAAGCAAAAGTCAACACAATTAGGCCTAATAGTTAATATAGCCACAAGCCACAAACGGCTTAAAAGCCCATTAAAGTTAATGACGTGAGGAAGAAGTCCGGCGGCAACCGGAAATCGAGTGGTGGCAAATGTGAAAAGGAAACATTTTGTAGTACAATGAAAACACAACGTGATAGCATACAATATGTTCATATGTAAATAGCAGATACAGTGTTACCTAACTGTAATGCACGCGTGCATTTAGTTAGCTCAGCAGGTCAGCTGGCAAATGGCCCATTTCAAAACCCACATCACGTATACGCAGCGTAATCTCTCTGCCTCGCACACCAGACAATGGTCAAAAACAACAACAGCAACAACAACAACAACAGCAGCTACAATGAAACCGAAAACAGGACGCTGAAGGCAACAAAGTATTTGCCCAGCAGCCCGTTTCTACTGTCTCGCCCAGCTAATGTGCACCACACACACACACACACACACACACACACATACACACACATTTGCATGCCGACATTGTAGTTGCTCCATTGAACCTAATGAACAACCGCTTACAATCTCCGCCCCCGACCCGGCCCCCAGCCTCACCCGCCAACCCATACACACTATCAACCCTTTGTCGCTGCATGTAAATGATAGTGAAACCGTTTCGTTTTATTTTTTTTATTTTTTGTGCCACCATCAATGGAGGCACTCACAGTCCAACAAGCAAATGAACACGACACTCACACAGCCACACGCGAACTACTCTCACACACACACACACACATATATACTCACCCATACACGTGCCGCAGATAAAACACAAACATAAACTGAGATTGCAGGTGTGCAAGTGTTGAATGTGGCACAGTGGGGCAATTATGTAGTCCTCATTTCTAGCAGTCGCTTTAAAAATAGCTGGCCGACATTACTCTTAATTATTGTGATGGTAAAATATATGATTCTTTATTATTATTAATAATATTAGTAGTATTTAGTACTGAATAAGTTAATTAATTACTAATTTAATTTAGTTGTTAATATTAATTATATTATTTTTGTCATTTTTGGCTGGATTCTTTAGAATAAAATTTGTGTGGGTATTTACAATTATCATTATAGTTTTTTATTCTGGTTGTATTAAAAAATATATATATTGGAATTCCTTAAAGCGCTCCTTTTGGTAGATTATAATATATATGCAAATCGTTGTTGACTCTAAAATTGCCAAGAACCTCAATTGAAATGCTTCCTTGGTCATTGCAATAATACAAAGGAAATCAAAAATTCCTGCACATTCAACATTCGTAAAGTGTGTTGCGAATTTTAAAAATTGGCCGAGATTACTTCATGATGATTCATTGAATTTCGTATCGATGTTATGAAAAGTATGGCAAAATCAAATTCACAAAGAGATAATATTTCAATAAAGGTATGCCATTATTTAAATATATATTTATAATTTAATTAGTGAAATTTATTTTTATTTATTAAAATTGAATGTTAAATCTGTTTCTCATTTATTCGGTTTTACTTGTTGATTTTATCACATAAGAAATATCAAATTTAAATCGTAGTTTAATCTATGAAAAGATAACTATTATTCAAGAAAATGCGTAATTTAATTGCTTGAATATGCTTACATATTTTTTATCATAGCTGGAAATAGTTATTAGTTAAGTAAACCCATTTATATATATCCATTATGTCATGAAAAGGCCCACGGGTAGGGGATTAATAATTAACTCACAGAGACCTGAAATCCGCTCTGGGCCAACATTCCACTGACAGGATGACCCATTAAAGGGGATGAGGGCATCTTTCTTTTCCGGGTATCAGGCGGTGACAAAGTTACGAGCGGATCTCTGGCCGGGATTGGGGGCGCACGGAAAGCAATTAAATTCAAATAAATGAACTTAATTCAAGCAGATTACCTCAGCAGCGGTGCACCACCACAATGCATCATCGGTGAGTGGCTGGGTGAGTGGTATACTGCAAGTGTGTCCTTGCCAGTGCCAGGGGACCAGAAGTCAGTAACGTGTCCTGATTTCACTTCCGCTGCCATATCCGTCCCTTTTCCTCCGTATTTAACTGTCAAGTGTTGTTTTGTTTGTGTTTCGAGTTTTAGTTGCGTTGAGCATTTAATTTTTATATAAAAGTTACTAAATGAATGTATATTTACTGCCGCGTGCAGCACAGTCTAAACTAAAGTTGAAGTGTGCGTGTCGAAATTGAGGTTAATCGTGCTAGGCTCCACCTGCTGCTTACCCTTCCCCTCCCCCTCCTCACATACCTACCTCCACCATCCTTTTGTGTTTCTGTGCTTTCTTGATTAATGTGCTGCGATTTTATTTTCCACTTAACCGAGTACAACAACTACAGAAATTTATAACAATTTTAAGTAGTTATGTTTTATAATTGTTAAATTTTGTACAAAAGTTAAATACTCGTCCGAAACTCTATAACAATTTTTGAATATTTATTTATTATTATTATTATTTATTTTTTATGTTAACATTTTCTCCGATTTTTATTTTTATTCTTACTCTATCATATTTTTTAATAACTTTAAATTGCATGTCTTCTCTCAGCACGCCTTGAATATTTAATCTTATTAAGCCATAAGAAAAATAGCGTTTTCACTCTTAGTGCAGTCTTCAGATTTTGATGTATTTGAATGGAGATGTAATCTGAATAAATACAGGGTACTCTCTCGTCGAGTACACTCATCAAGCGTAAAACTCTTTTCTGAAATATAAATATTTTGCATGTATTAATTAAATATTTCTGCTGGACTACACAAATCGAGCATTAATATGCATGCGACTATTTCACACACAATCACACTTGCACACACACACACACACACACACACACACACACACACAAGCGCACTTGGTGGTTTAGGACGAGTATAATCAGCAACATGCACTCTCGATGGATTAATTGATGGCAGGTAAGTGAAAATTAATTACTCAACTCAGGTGTGTGGCTAAAAGGTGGAAACCACTGAGAGCGCACTCTAATAATCTAAATGACGTGCTTTGCAATAAATTTGATAAGATTATAATTTGGAAAATTAAATATTTTAAGCACATTAAGAAAAATTAAAGAAATTATTACCTACCAAAGAAAAAGGTGAACAAATTGTAAAAACATTTGTATTATTTGAACATTACTATTCAAAAATATATTTGTATTTTCGTGCACCTAAGTAAGCTTTTACTAGGGTTGTCGTTTCGTATTCGCATATTTGAAAAAGTTCACGGCGCAGCAACTACAATAACCATTAAAGCTCAAAAGCTCAGGAGCACATATAAAAGCTCAAATACATTTCTGGCCATTGTTAGCTATTCAAAACTTACTTGAGCAATCGGAAAACGTAAACAGAAGCTTTTGCAAAAGCTCTGCGTTAGTAAAACTTGTAACCAAAACTTTGGAAAAGCTCAGCCGTAGTTGAGAAGTGTGTAATAATTAGTAAGCAATAACAGCTGTTAACTGAGTGTAAGAACACAAAAATTCTTATGCTCTCGTTAAGTAAGTGTAAGTGTAAGTGTACAGCGTACAGCTGATATGACAGATATAATCAGCATATATTTATATATATAGAGTATAGTAAGTATACAAGTAATAGCTCCTGCTTGTATGATTAATTACAATATTTTTTGTTTATAAGTGTTTTATAGTTAATATTAAATAATAAAAATAGTAGTCAAAACTAAATTTATACATATATTTTTTTATTATTTTATTGATTGATTTATTGATGTAATCAATAAGGATGTTATATTGCAATTTATATTGAAATTTGTACATGTCGCTCACAATTAAAATGTATTTAAATTGACTGAACGTCATTTCGAATATTTAAATATACGACCAATAGAAACACACAACACTCAAAAGTGAAATTAAATTAAAGTTTGCACTGCAATGCCAAAAACAGTAGCTGTCAAAATTTCTGCTCGCATTGGGAACAATAAAAGCTGACAACAACGACAACGTCGATCGATCGAAATGCAAAAAGCTGTCATATTTTGGAAGCAAACTGAGAGCGCTGCACTTGAATTTGAATGGAAAATGAAGGCAGTGTCGGAGTTAGAGTTGAAGGGGCAAATACGCAAAACTCATCCAACACGCAAAAGTGAAACTGACAAGAACAAAAAGTTTTTTTTCAAAGTTATTATTGCTGTTGCTGTTGTTGTTGACAGTTATGTGCGAGGCAGTGACGACAGACAGTTCAAGGTCGTCTTGGAGCAAAAGGGTTACAGCATCAAATGGTGGTTTTGGGTGGCCCCTAATTAGCCTAGGCACACACCAAAATGAAGGGTAGGGTTCAAGGTTTAATGACCCCAGTGAATAGAACAATTGCAAGGGGGAGGGGGGGGGGGTGCCTTAAGCGTGATTAGCATCTCGTCCAATAAGTGTCAGTTTAAGCAGCTAAGTCAAAGGCTTCATGGGATTAAAAGTTCTTCAAGCAGCCACATTATGCTGCAGAGCTAACAATTGAGGTCACACCCACCACCTGCTCCCAATATATAAATAAGTATATATTATTTAAAATACTCGTTCTTAATTACAGCTGACAGGTGTTGTCGCCTGCGAACACAAGGCTCTGAGCTAACCACAACTTTCCCTCCGCCAATATCTTATTTACCAATTACCTTATTTACAATGTCTGCCCTCTGCTTGGGGCTGTCTGCTTGAATATCTTTCATTCGCGTCTAACTAATTAGTGAGTCCTTAATTTATTTATATATACATTGCCAAGCGAATCGAAAGTATTGGAACTAGTGGCAAAGATGCCTATTTTTGCGGCATTTATTTATTCATTTTATTTATTTATGTATGCTATACATAAATTAGTTAATTAATGCTTATGACAAAAGGAAAAATAAAAATATGATGGGTACTAATGATATGTGAAATGCTGTTTTGCTAAATACAGAAAAAATCACCCCGATCTTAAGAACAAAATGCCATCTGGCGCCAGTTGTAGATGACCGTATTGTTCAGAAAGTATATTTGTAAAACGGAAGGTTGTGTCTTTCTAAAAACCACGGTTTTCTTTTTACCTTCGAATAAGTTAATTCTTTCTAAAATATAACAACAAATATGCCTAACTTCCAACTTCTCTTACTTACATCTTATTATTACATACATTATTAAAACCATTAGTATTTTGTATTTCAAATATACAACCAAGTTAAATAGTTTATGCATACATTTTATTTGAAATTCTTTTAAGATTTAACGAATAAGAATCTACGAATCTTAATATATCTGCTAATTATAACATATATTGCAATAGTCATAATTATTATTTGTTTAATTTAATATATTTGCAATAAATCAATCGAATAAGAAATTCTAATTGAATATTAGATGTAGCTTATCGTTGCGGTTTGTGTATTTTTGATATGAAATTAATGAGTTTAATCGCGATTATTTTGAAATTTAATCTAAAGTTAATGAAGTCAATTAATTCATATTGTACAAATTGTAATTGTAAATCAATTCTAATTAATGAATTCTGTTTGTGTTTCTCTTTCAATAAATTAAACATTGCTATACTGCTTGGGCATAATCATATATACATATATATTAATATGTAAAGCAATGTTGTGCATAATATTTGGATGGTTTTTGTATTGGTCTCTTGAACATTGAACTCAAATTCAATGCTGTCACTTGACTCGTCTCAATTGCCTTTCCATCATCATAAACCGAGACAGATGGCGACCAGCTCCTCCGCAACTTGGCTCTTACTTCAGTGTCATTCCGAAAGGAGCACATAATGATTGCTGATTATGCGCTCACATCCGGCCAGCGAGAAAGGTGCGTCTTGGCGTCTTTGGCTCCGGCTTTGAGTTTGTGTTTGGGTTTGGCTACGGGTGAGCGAGTAACCCGTGGTTCCTTTATGTCCACATTATTAACCCAAAATGAATGCATTATGTTATTGTAAAAGTGTACTGTGTGTATTTTCATTACCACCACGCGTGCAATTATTAACATTTTATGCACTCTGCCCATGGAGACAGACGCCCCAACATTGACTCGACATCAGACGAGCACAATGGAGCCGCAGAGCCAGCAAACAGACAGGAAGTTGGCGACAGTGAAGACAGCCTACCTTGCCTTGCCCTGTCTTGCCTGGCAACCAGCTTCAGTTCCAGGTCTTAAGCAAAGCGCCCTCTCAGGTGGGACAGGCAGGCAGGCAAACAGACGTTAAATACGAAAAATAAAACAAAAATGCCGGTGTAGAAATTGCGAGAGACGTGCAAGAAATTATTACAAGTAACATTTATTTTTATTAAAGCCCATGCAGGACACACACACACAAACACTGACACAAGGAGGCAGGCACAGCTTGGGTCCTGCCAGCCAGAAGGTTGCCAGCACGTCATACAAAGTGATCTCATAATCATCCTTGGTGCGTTTGGCTTGCCAGCCTTACAAGCAGCATCATTTTCACAAAAGGCTCCACGTTTCTCCTCCTCTCCCACTGAATATTCCTGTACTGTAAAAATTGTTGCTGCTTAAGAGCGTGTCTGTTGTGTGTGTGTGTGTGTGTGTGTCTGTGTGTGTGTGTGCAGATTAAATGTTTGTCGTATGCCATAGCATAGATATTACGCAGGCTGGGCTGGGCTGGGCTGGGCTGGATGCGAAAGGTGGCTACATGAAAACAAAACGTTAAAAAAAAAAACCAAAAAAAAAAAAACATTGCAGACAGCCAGAGGATGTCAGTTTATTACGGTTTATTAGCGAGTATAGCGGCATTTCTTTTCATGTACTAACTTGGCCTTGCCAACTCACACAACTCTCTCCCTCTCTCACTCCCTCGCTCTCCACCTTTTGTGGTCCTTGCCTTTCTCTTAGTCGAGTAACCTGGCAGCATGCCAATGCGTTTAGTACATCTATGTACGTGTAGGTCTATGGGCATAGTCCTCAGAGATGGGGCTTGGAGTGTGTTTTGATTACTATTACATTTTACATTTAAAAGCATTATATATATCTTTTGTTCTTTTTTACCTTTTTTATTGACAAACAACATACATGACACAAGTAGAAAAAGACGACGTACACAGGCAGGAATGCGAGCAAATTCTATGAAAAATAAATGATTATCAAAGATTGTGTTTGCTAATTTTTTTGTACAAATGCTGTGCGCTATTAAATATCTTCAGGTGATGTAAGTGGCAATTAATATACAACAATATAATTCAAGTTAAACAAATAATAAATTGTCCATATTAGTATAAGGAAAATTCGTAAAATTAATTAATAAGAATAATTATAATTGCAAGTTTATGTAAGTTTAAATAAATAAATTTGAATCACTTGCAAGACTCAAGTAGTTCAATGCTCATTTAAAGTCATTTATAAGTATCTATTTTTCGTAAAATTCAAAAATAAGACTGTGTTTTATAAATGCTTTCTTTTCGTTGCTTGCAACATGACAATTTTTCTCTCATTTCTTGTTTAGTTCAATATATTTAGAGTCCCGCCACGATTCGTCTTCAGGGAGAGATTCGCAACGTTTGTTCAGTCAGCTGTGGATATTGATTTGAAATCTATTGGAAACGGCGCATTAAGGACACTTCTAGCGATATGATTATAATATATTTATAACGTAATATTCACTTTTGTCATAATAAAAAATAAAATCCATACACGACGGGCAATGTTAACCTCTCCTTGAGACAAATCCCGATTGTATTCTAAATAATTGACCTGGTGCCAGTCAAACATATTTTAAATTATGAAAAGAGCTCACCAACAATAAACACAAATGAATTGAAATTCTGATTTTCAGTATGCAACTATTTTATTCTGATATAACTTTAAACTGAAACTAATTTATAGAAGGTTCTCTTATTGATTATAAAATCTGTTAGCCAAAAGTAAATGGGAGGGACTGGATACGTTACCAACTGTGTTTACATATATATGTGCAATTCTCACATCCCATTTTAATTTAAAAATTCAAGTCTTGAAACACATTATCCGAAAATTGTGCGCATCAAATTTGCATTTGTGCAGCGTCTGGTTTAATAATTGCATCAGCATCGGAAGCCATGTTGAGGCCATTATGCTACTTGGTAAAAGCTTAAGTAATTACAAGTCGATTAAAGGCCAAGATGGTGGCTATAAGGGACGCCAAACAATACAGGACGAGTTGCATTCTAAAAACTTGCCAACAAGTCCAAAAACATTTCATGCGCATTCAAATGCAAAGGACCCAAACTAATGCCAAGGTAGTTACACGAGAGGGGTATAGCAAGAGGAGGGGGGAGTTGGTGGCGAAAACGGCTGTGAACAGTGAACAGTGAACACTAACCAGTGAATACAGCGAACAGTCGGCAGAGACTGCCTCTGTTCCCAGTTAAGTTCATGCAAAATGCAAAAATCCTGGCAATTAAAAAAAGAAAAAGTGAAAAAAAAACTCGCAAGCTCTACAAAAATTTAAGGGGGCGTCAGTTGGGAACGGTGATGAGAGGTGGACGGGTTTGTGGCGGCGTCAACTACAAATGGGCAAAACCCGTTGACAGCTGGCAGCAGGATGGTGCACACACACACACACACACTCACACACACACATAGACACACACAATGAGCGACCGCAAAGCAGCCGCGGGTGCTGCAACAATTAGCCAAGCCCCGCTAACCACTGCCCCCACCCCCAACCCCTCACCTCATCCCTCTAGACAGAAATGAGACTAGTTACACTATGTGTGTGTGGGTGCGGATGTGTGTGAGTGTGTGTGTGTGTGTTACAAATTGCGCACAATTTGTGCCTAATTTTGAGCTCAAATTTGTGTCGCTCTTCAACCTGTCCTTCTTTTTTGGTGCTTTAATTTCGCTTAAATATTCCACAAATTTTGACATTTGAAAAAGATTACGAGTTCAATTTACCAAAAGGAATGTGCAATCTAACTGTCAGCCTCTTTCTCTCTCTGTTTTTCCAATTTTCTCTCTAATTGCAATCTCTATCTGTCAAGTAAAGAGCGATCACTTTGATGTTAATAAATGGTGAATAAATTAATTTGACGAATCTAGTGGAATATCTGAAAGAAGCACGGAAGAAGTGCAAGGATATTTATTTATGGATATTTAAAAGTAATCCACTTGAATTGAATTGAAATTTCAGTCATAAGTATTCTTAGTTATTTAGTTAGTCCGATAAAGGGAAATCAGCGTCTAAAAATGATTTGCATGATTTAATTGTTCAGTAATTCAAAATTCGAAATAATTTGGCAAAATTTTGAAGACAAGCTTTCCCAAAATCGAATGGCCTCAGGCAAAAGCTTTTATCAAGAATCAAAGTCAATCAAATAAATAGACAAACAAAGCTGTACACTGAATAAATTTATCTGTCTGCTACCAACTCAACAACAACTAGCAATGCAAAGAAACTAAATCGACTAAAAAGCCAAAACACCCGTTGGCGGTTGCCAATAGAGAAAAGGTCGAATCGGAAACTTCTGCCAAAATGTTGTTGACTCATGGCAAATAGCACTAAGTAACTTGCAACTGGGAAGAGGTCGAATTTGAAAGGCTTCTGCAGGCGTGTATGACCTTTGACTCTACTTTTTCAATTCAATTAATGAAAAATATCAATTAAAATATACACACAATTTGGTTATAAGAGCCGAATGCCATTTAATTCGGCATTATTGATTTGGAAATAATGTCTAATTTTCATTAGCAATTTCAGTAACACAAATAGAGTAAGTCTGGCAACGATTTGCCTGCCAGAAACCAGCATTTAATTGACAAACGTCATTCAATCCAAGAGTCGACTACATTAACTTGCTGCACAACTGCGATACTGTCGTGGCTTCTCACTCTGTCTCTTTCTCTGTCTAACTTCCTGTCTCTGTCACAGTCTGTGGAAAGTTGTGCAGTTAAAATACAGGCGACAACCTGGCCAAATGCAAAACACAAACTGACGCTGATGTTTTCAATGCTTCCCATATGCATGTATATTCATAGATATTAAGTACATATCTGTGTAGCGAATGCCTTGTCATTTTGGATGTTATACTGCTAAACTGCTAGACTGGGGAAGCCGTTATTTCTTGACTTGTTATTAAATAAAGTATGAATCTATTTTTATACAGGTATTCGATTTTCTTAACATTTAAAACATAATCTTTGCATATACATAGGAAATCTAAGCCTTCGGTATGACATATGCCTCTTATAAGGAGACCTATGTTAATTCGGCAAATCTTCGAAGTTTACTTAATGAAATCTATGTAAAAACGAAAAACTCCCATTTTAGTTAATTATATATCTGCTTAGATTCGCTCCATTTATTGTCGAAGCTTTTAGAGCAGAATAGAAGGAGTTAGTTTAGTTGAAAAATGTTGTTTTAATTTTAGCAACATTTTTATTTATTTTTTATTCGATTAAAGCGCACTCTAGATGCTGTGTCGATGGCTACAAATTGTCTCGTAGCTTAAATGACTTATGAAATTTATGATTGAACAAGTTGTCGCTATTTGCCAGCGTTGCCGGTGGCGATAGCTATCGGGACCCAGTTGTCAGTTGAGGATGAACTGTTAAATGGTTTCGCGTCCCTTTCGGCTTAAGAAGCCAAAATCGATTTCATCGCGGGTCGGATTTGTGTCTGTGTGTGTGTGTGTGTGTCTGTGTGTGTGTGTGTGTGTGTGTGCTCTTCACAACTTTCTAAGCCGAAAATTATGTGCAGTAAGTAGCGCTAGAAACTTGGCGACTGCTACCAGATACAGCTTCCATCGCCCATGTTCAGTTTGAGTTGAATGTTTTGGCCCAGTCGTGAGTTGTCCGAAAATTGCATTTCTATGCAAATGCCAAGCGAGCCGCAAACAGTCAATGACTTTGTCACGACTTTATAAGTAGTTCGCTTCAAAGTAGCCAAAAAAGAAGATTTAAGGGGCGACTGACGGTAAAACGAAAAGGGAGCAGGGGAAAGGAATGGGAAGGGGGATGTCACGCAATTTGGTGACAGACACGCAGACGAGCAGACAAACTTGGCTGATGATCAACAGTTAGGCAAAGTTGTTGCCACCGACCGTTAAGTGTGGAGCAGGTTCTACTCGTAAAGCACAAAGCCAATCACCATTAGTGTAATCGTCGTTGGTATTATGTATTATCGAGTTGGAGTCGCAGTCGCATTCGCCGTTGACGTTGACGTTGACGCTGACGCTGACGTCGCCTTTAAGCCACTCCGCGCTGGCTAAATCGCATAAATTAAACGGGTCAAAGAGCCAACGCCGTGGTAGGTTACTCCATTCACTCTGTTTTTCCCCCCCCCCCCCCCGGACCAGTTGGCTGTTATGTTGACCACTTAAAAGGGCGTCACCTACTGGTTCTCTGCACAAATTGTTAGTTGTTTATTGACCACGTTAATAATGCGTTCATACAGATAAGCATTTGTTAAGAGAACGAGGACGGCTTGCTTTCGTAAACTTCATTTAAATTGGAATAGTTTAATTCAACTACTTAAAAATAAGTTTGGAATGTTCTGCATTTTTATTTTTTAGCATTTTAAATTTAATTCTTGGCATGCATCTAAAATTAATAATTACTTTCATATACTACTGAAATATTCCTATTTATATATACTTAGTTATATTGATTTGAAATTGTAAATTAAATTCGATACCAATAGTTGGGTATTCTGTTTTCAATATCTCCATTAAAGATTAAAGGGACCAACTGCCACAATTTTCTTCGTATTTTAAACAATTTTGCCAGCGGGTAGCAAAAAAAATGTTTCCAATCATTTCCTGGGCAATGTGAAATGTTGACTTAAAGCTTAATGGTCATCAATTGGCCGGAATGTCACTAATAGATACATATTCTGATTTTCAGTTCGTAATTCAACATTTTTATTGCATTCGGCGGTATTTAAAATATTCGGTTGCCTCAGCGCCCTAAAATCAAAAACTTTTAAGTGTTTCCGAAATGGCGCGCAATATTTTGCCAACTGCAGTTTTGTCATTGAAAAATTTTATGTTGAAACTTTTTATTTTGGTCGTTGCACTTGTTTTTTGCGCTGCGACCATTTTCATTTTTTTTATCCTTTTTTCCCTCTCTACCCTGCACCAGGTCATCATTACTAATATTTCATATTTTTTGGGTGCATTTTGTGTAAATGTGAATGACGACTTTAAAGCTTATCGAGTTTTACATTGCAAAATACGAAAATTGAGCAAAATAGAAAAACACTTTTTGCATTGACACACACGATTTATGTCAATTTAGTTCATTTTAATGTTATCTGTATTGTTTTCTGGCTAGGACAGAAGCAATATAAAGTTATCAATGCAGCTGGACAGCTGTTAAATGCACAGTTAAATACATTTAAAGTGCAAAACAGAGTTTGCAATTGTTTGTCACAGGGAAATATAATTTGTATGCATAATATAAATATGTATATTCATTCATTTCCCATGTGGAAGTAACATTTTGTATTGATTTTCGAACAAAAAATATTTAAATAATAATTGCAATGCCTCCATTTATATAAAATAAAATACTATTTGTGCTTAAATTAATTATTCTTAATGCAATGAATTGCACTCTTAAAGTCTATAAAATGTCGTTTTTCTTCCTCAGTATTTTTCTGTTATTTGCTTTTGTTTGTATTAGTTCTGCTAGCCTTTGTAGTGGTCAAGTGTCGAGAGGAAAGAATTATATAGCTCCTGTCATTAAACAGAGGAAACAAATACGGAATTATTCGATTCTCTTAATAATCTGTTATCTGTGTGTGTGGTGTAGTCTCATTGTAACAAAGTCTGTGAAATGAGTCACAAAATCAAGTAACAAATTTTGGTCGTTAAAATGGACGGCGCAGGCCACAAAAAGAACGACAATTGAAACGTTAATTCATTATTTCCAAATCGTTATGCGCCATGCGAATCATTGGGGCTGTGGGACCAAGCACCGACCAAACAATTTGGCTTTTAAATTTCGCAGGACACTATACTATACCACTATACCCAGTGGACCCGGGAACTGCACTCGACATTCGACTTTTCGAACGGCGAACAGACAGATAAACAGACAGACAGGCTGGCAGGCAGACAGTCAGATACAGCAGCCTTCCGGCGTTAAAACTTGATGGGCCCAACCTCAGAAAGACAAGGCTAGCTTCCGTTAACCCCTCCGCAAATTTACCACTTTGACACAATGAGGCCAGCAGCAAAAAAGCAGCAGCAGCAACAGCAAACGTGGCATCAGTTCAAAATAGTAGCAGAGATGAAAGAGCAACGCTTCTGCCAACAACTTTTTAACAATTGAATTTTTAATAGTTGCAAAAAGTGCAAATAATACCTGTATTCTTCGCTCCTCCCACCCTTCTCTCATCCCTCCTACCACGTGGCAACTCTGCCATTCCATCTGCCGGCATGCCAATTGCTTCTGTTATTTTTTGGAAATTTCCGCAGTGATTCCAACCAAATTGTATTTGCTTTTCAAATAAAGAGGCCGCTCAATAAAATATGTAAATAATTTTTATCGTCATCCTACCATTTTATGTGAAATAATACAATCAAATAAACTAAAGAAATTGGCGCCAATTATAGTTTTGGATTTATCACAAAAGCTTATATGTATTTAGATAAAATATTGTGTATATGTATTTATAAATTAATTCTTATTTCAGTTTCTATTTACCCATAAAAATTAGGAATTGGTGTTGCAAAAAAAAAGATATTCTTATAAACATTTCAAACTAATCGAATAACTGACGAAATAACTGACTCACTTAATTTATGCACTTTTTGACATATTTTAATACAATTTCATAAGTCACACTAAAATCATAAAAATAAATAAATACATAATCGTTTAGCATTTTAAATTCATCTAACATAAGAGTTTGTTTGTTATTCTATTTGCTACAAGTGCCACGGTGTTGCTCATTGAGATCCACATGCCAATCCCAAGTGTGAACAAAAAAACATAACCACGCCCACCGCCAACGCCAAACGGCCCCAACAATCTAGTTATACACAGACCGCAGAGCAGTCGACATAGCTTAATGAAGTCGTTTTGTGTTTCACTTTAACAGCAAAAGCAATAAATTCACTTTGTTCTCTGCGCCGCACCACCACCCCTACCACTTACACAATGCAACTCAACACAGGTTTTGGGGCGGGGAGAGGGGGCAGCGGAGTGATTTTTTCGTTGCCCTAGTCTGCCCAGGAGTAATGCGAATGCTCGGAATGCACTCCAGCTGGAGCAGCAGTGGCGCCCAGTCGTCTAGGGGAAAGTGAAATTCCTGGAACACATTACGGGAACACACTGGCAAGGCAAACGCCTGGGCGAATATTTCATATGGTGCCGTTAAGGGAGTGGGGACGAACAGACGTCAGAGCAGATTCAGGACTCGGGACTAGGGACTCAGGACTCAGCACTAAGCACTAAGCATTGTGGGACTGCTGTTGACGATTGTCGACGTGCGTCTGATTTGCACGGAAGTCACTTGAATTATTGTTGTCATTTTTACGCAAGCGATTCGCTTTTGAATTTGAATTGTTGAAAGCTTATTTGGGTAAAACAGCTTTAAAAACAAGCTGCAAATCCCTAAAATATTACACATAAATTTAAGTCATCCGAGTATTTCAGCGTATTTGAGAGTATTTTAACGAATTAATATGTTAATCTAAATCTCTCTAAATGAACTTTGTGGAAAAATAATATTACACTTAACTACAACTACAATTTAATATAGTATTTAACTGTAACTAATCCGATTATTTAATAGAGTTTTAGAGTATTTACATTCAAGTTCATGTAATGTAAAACTTAAATGAATTCAAAAATGGGTCATCCCGTTAAACAAAGCAAATATTATATTTTATATATTTTGCTTATCAAATTTAAGACTCTATTCTATTTATATTCAAATATAATGGCAACAACTCATCAATTCTTTAAAATGTCTTTAAGATTTTCAACCATTGTTTTAATATTTTTCTTATATTCTTAAGCCTCAGTCTATCGCTTTGAATGGTTGCAAAATGACATAAAAACAACGTCATAATCACAAGATAATTACATAAAACTGAAACATAAGCCAAAGCACAGTTATAAATATCCTAGATAACAGTATCGAGACGTGCTTGTATTTTTCTGCCTTCACATAATAAATCCCATTCGAAGTCAAAAGCACGTAAATTATTGCAATAAGTGAAAGAAATTCATGGTGAAGCAGCCAGCAAGCAGCCAGCACAAGAGGGCAACAGGGCAGACGCCTTCAAACAAATCTGCCAAAATTATATCGACAGCTTTTTACATGTGTCTAAAGGAAGCAATCAATATGACAATCAATGTGGCAAGCATGGGGAGGGGCGAGCAGATGAAGCTTTGATTTATAAGCTTTATTGAGGGCCATCAGCGGCTGTGTTGCCGTTGCCGCATGTGAATCATTAAATTTGACTGCACGGCTAAAACAAGAAAGTTAATACACTAACAAAATCGGTTTTTAGAAATACGAAAAGAATTCTCAATCATAGCTAAGCTTTCTCGCAATATGCATTTTACATGTTTTACTATTTAAACAAATTTTCTAAAAAGTAGAAATGCAAAACCCAAATTTCCAGAAATATCGAAAATGGCGCTGAAATTTAGAGAATCGCAATAATAACTAAAAAATTATTCTGATTTTTAGGAGTAGGAAAAAAGTTATTAACAATAGATAAGCTATATATAATTTAGATATTCTCGCATTATGACATATAATTCTAAAACGTAAAAATGCAAAATCTGATGTTTAAAAATCAGTTAAGTTCCACAACAAACGGAATTGAGAAGGAAAAGGAAACTCGGATTTTTGAAATATATAAAATAGAACCGAAATATTTTTAACAACTCTGATGCTTGTATTTATAAATGTATCCGGAGATATTTTCCAGTACTGTACACGTTTTATTGCATAATGAAAATACCCCCCTGGAAGAGTATCAAAAACAGCCGGAAGCCATTGTCACCAAATGTTTCGTTTCTAAAGGTGTCAACTTGACGACAAGTTACGCAAAAGCCAAACAAGTGAGCAACATTTTGTGGCATTTAGTGATAAAGTTGGATACAAACATTTTTTTTGCTTTAACTTTGCCGCTTATACATTTATTCAACTTGAACTGATCAACTTTTGTTTGTTCGCAAAAGTGGAAAGAGTGGTAATGATGACAAATAAAATCACATTAAATTGAAATAAGCATGCATCAGCAACAGCCGGCAGAAATCAAGTTCTCACTCTTCATCGGCTGCTGTCAGTTCCATTTCCAAAAAAATTACGTAAACTTTCCTTTAAAAAGCCGTTGACACTTTTACTGAAATGCAAAAATATGCCTGATATGCAGATATGGCAGACAGTCAGCCAGAGAGAGAGAGAGAGAGGGAGAAAGAGAGAGAGAGAGAGAGAACGAATGAGATATGTGTGTGTATAAGACAGTTGTGCGGCTGATTATTTAATGCATTTTCAGAATAAATCTCAGTTTAGTTTTGAACCCCACCACTCAGTTCTGATAACCAAAACTGAATTTGTCAGCGACTTACATTTATGTAAAAACAATTAGGCCTGTTTAAATAAATTCTAATAATAATAATTTTCTATGTTTTAGTATCATTTCTCCGAATGTATTAAAAGAATTGGCCAATCACTAAGCAATAATTTCTTTCAAGTTGGATATCGTTTTGGCCTTGAACTGTTCGATTTCTATTTATATTTGCGCACAATTGCATTGGTTAGAAATCTGGAGCTTTTGCTCAAGTTCGCTGGCTTTTCTATTATTTTAATTTTATTCTGTCAACGCAGCCAAATGAATTTCATTATGCAATAATTCATGGCCTGGAACATCAAGTCACAAAATTTAAACACATCTAAATATAATTTATGTACAGGAGCGAAGGTTGGCTTTTCTATTATTTTATCTCTAATTGTTATATTTTCAGAACATGCCAGCAATTAACGATGTGTGGTGTACATTTCTGAAGTTATTTTCTTGGAAACTAGCCAAATGTTGATGGTCGAACATGGCTTTATTTGGGCTAATGGCCAGTTGATGTTGCTTGTCTTCTGAAGTTTTAGAGCACAAGTTGTGGTTTAAGATAATAGTTCTCAATACACTATATTCTGCCGGGAGCAAAGTTTGAGTGGTTTGCGGAATAACAACGACCAATCTAATGGGAAATGGATAACAAGTACTTTCGTAATGACTGTGAAGAAGAAGCAGATTAAGTACAGAGAAAGAAATTATGTGTTTCAGATAACCTTAGTCTATATATTTCGACTTGCTAACTCTACTAGTCTCAAATTAGCTCTCTATAATTATACCTTATTTGTAATTGGATCCTTTTCAGATACTTTGAAATTTAAATAGTCTTAAGAATAGTAAGGGACAATTTCGTAAACTTATATTACTGATATCTACTATTATTATTTAAATTAATAGATTATATGGAACGAAAGTATAGATCATGTTAATAGATCATGTTTATCAAGGTATTTAAATGCCTTGTGTACTTTGTGTCTACGTAAAAAGATTTGTCGATTTTTGTCCTCCTTTTTGACGAACAATCAATAAACCCAACTCGAAATTCAAAATTAAATTTGAGTTTCTTGTGATTTACAGCACCAAATTCTGAACGAACCAAAGCGTATATCAAGTTATTCATATATTTATAAATGGAAATGCTGTCTGTATAAATGTAAAGTAATTTTCTTTTTCAATTTTTAATGAAATTTTATTTAGTTTTTGATTGTTTTCATTCGCAATCGCGTCCTTCAATTATAAATTTCACTTAATTAGCTGAGATTCTGCATGATATAAAAGGATTTACGCTTACGTAATACATACTGCTAAGCTCCTAAGTTTCCTGAGTAATTTCAAGACTTGTTTCCCTTGCTTGACTCGATGTAGAGATGCCACTCAGTAAACTTATCTCAATTGAGTCCGGCAGGAATATTCGGGTATTTCAGTCTTGTGCTCAACTAGCGTCTCAAAAAGCATCTCGGCTGTCACTGTCAGGTAATTGGTTTGATTGATTCATTTCTTTTGTTATTAACATATTGCGTGCTCCTTTCTGGCCACAGTTAAGTAGTTTATTTCACGCCTAAAAGCAGGCAACAGGATACGAGTATCCTGCACACTGCTTTAAGCAGTCAGGACACGTACGCAGAAGCCAAGCCAAGCGAGATGCTGAAAAAAAAACCAGCTAAAATAATCGACTGCTTGCCTCAGTTTCATTTTTCCCTGCTTCTTATCTTTCTGCTGTTTTTTTTTGGTATGCGAAGGTCGCTGCTCCTGTCATTTTATGTGATGCAGTGTAAACAAGACTGTTTTGTGAATAAGTATAAACTAGGCGAAGATGTGGACGGGGGCAAGCAGGGAGAGGCGCAGCATTGAGTGCTCTGCTTGCTGGTCGCATCATTATGTCAGAACAAAGGACTTGAAACTAAATTGCACTTTAAGCAGCCATTAAACATGGAGCATACCATATGCGACATATGTGAAATGTCGCTGCCACTATGTGCTAATTACTTATTTATGTCGCTTAAAATACACTCACACAAACACAAACACACACACACTCGCACACACATTGAAATACATTGCATGCAAATGCTTTGCATACTTTGAGGCGCTCAGCCTTTAAAATTTCTCAAGTCTCGAGCAGCTCTTGTCGGTCGTTGGTTGTTTTTTTTATATTTTTTTTCGGTTTTTGCAACTACGAGAGTTTGCCAGTTGCCCACATGAATTCTGAATTGAATTTTTACCTGTGCTGACAGTCATCGATCTGCATCTGGTCACGATGCCTTCCTGTCCATCCCCAGCGCAAATTCAATCAGTTCCCAATTGACCGTGTAATCTGGTCCTATTTGCAGGCACTCGAGCGCTCACTTTTTTGAATGTTTACGGCTAGTTATCTGTTAGTTACGTGAGCTTTTTTACCAAACACCTGGATTAATTGTTGAAGTGGATAAGATCTTAAGATGGATAAATGCGAAAGATAGCGAATTTACTTACTTACAATTCAGATATAAATATTTCATACTTACAGCTAGGATATATATATTGTTCTGATTTTATTAAATACCTGACACATATCTAATAATTATAAAAGTAAAAAAAATATGATGGCATACGATTGTACAGCACAACTTTATCTTTAACTTTATTCATCAATAAAAAAACCTAACTAGTGAATGGGAATACAAATTGTGGTAACCGTGGTCGACGTTAACTTTTTAAGTAGCTAAGTTTTGCACAACGCAAGTCAATCAAGTTTTACATTGAAACACTTGCATTAAAATCGTTCGTTAATTTGATTTGTCAGGCTTTGGGGAGCCGAGTAAGATGCTTCGGATACGAAGCAGCTGAGTTATTGTAATGAATGTCAATTAAAGCTGATTCGATAGCCCCATCCTCCGAATTAATAAGCCACAATTTTCACAGACCACGGCCAAGGGATCAAAATCGAAATCATCGCCCAAAATGCATGCGAAAAACAGACAAGGACATCAGCGGCTTAAGCGATGCAAATGCACATATGAGTAAAAGTGAGTGTGAGTGTTGAGTGCTGGCATGAGTGCGAGAGCTTTCTCTCTTGAATGAATGGTTGTCGGAAGAGCATACAACGGATGTCTGTTAACGGCTGGCACTGCAGTGGAGCAACCTTTGAGAACAGGACGATTCAATCATGCAATTAACATTGACGTTAATTTGCTGGCCGATCAGCTCCTTTTTCAATTGCCAGATGGCCACGTAGCGTATACTACATGTGGCATGCGTTAAGTAAGTATATTAAAAGCATTTCTACCCGAAAATATTTTGTTCGCCAGCCGTGTGCAAAATTTCGCTGCCGATTTCCCCACAGGCCCACGGCGGGTAATTAATGCAACTGTCACAGATATGAATATAATTATAGCATTTTAATGCCAAATGCCAGCAAGCCATTGAAATCGATGAGTTGGATAAGTATAGAAACGAGTGCCGGAATCTGTCGAATGCATGTGGCGCAACTAATTGAAAATCATCAGCTCTGGGAAAACTGCGAACAGGATTTTGAATGGCGGCACATCCAGATACACAAGCATTTTAATCTTCAATCTTTCAAACTGAAATGAACATTGTACATTTCTGTGGCAAATCTTTTCACACATATTTTACAATATAAATATATTTATTGATGAAGCCACAAGTTTGAACATCAAGCGCTTGGTAATTTTCGAACAATATTTTCAAACACTTTTCTTTAGACATTCCTACAAATATATGTATATATGTATGTATGTATGTATGTGTGAGGGGCGTTTTTGGTTTGTTAACTTCAAAGTCAATTAGTGAAATTAACTTGAATTCACGCGACTCTTGCACACAGCTCTGAGTCCATTTATCAGCAAATGTAAAAAACGGGCAACCTAACGAAAAAATTGCAATCCTTTACGAACTATTTTTTTTTTTTTTGCACTCCATCTCTCTCTTTCTTGCTAGCTCTTTCTCTCTCAGTGTGTCAAACAAACTTCAAAAGCCACACAAATGTTGGCACTCCTCCACTGATTGCATAGTCCTCTAGCATTTTTATGTGGAATTTTTTATTTTTTTTATTTTTACTTTTAGTTCAGCTTGTGATTTCAATCAAATGTGTTGCAAAAATTGAAGCAGCTCCAATTTTGCAGCCAATTTAATTCAAAAATTGCGCATACGTCCGCTGCCTGTGCGTTTGAATGTATACTTCCGTGTGTGTGTGTGTGTGTGTGTGTGTGTGGGTGCGGTTGTGTGCGAATATTTAAGATTCTGGCATTTTACAGCTCTTCAGCTGATTTAGCTGCCTGCTCTTCAGGTGGCAGACACTACTTTGGGCGAGTGTCAACCAAGCACCAATAAGTGGATTAGCTTTTAAGTTGAATGGCTTACGGATGGGTTGTCTCAGGTGGAAGGGGGCTAGGTGGGTGTGGAGTGGAGTGGAGAGGGAAAGTGGCTGGAGTAGTTGGCTGGAACATTCAACACACCGCATGCGGTAAAATAAGCCAAAGCCAAAACCCGCCAGCGGCAGCAAGCACAGCCAAACAGAAGCTGTCCAGACAGGGCTGTGGGGTTTGCGGGAAGGTGTTTAGAGGTGCAGGGATGGTGGTGCCACGAGGTGTAGGGAACTTGGGTAGGGTCTTGGCGGGATTCGCATTCGCACTTGATAAGCCCCGTTAAGCGTCAAATGTGTCGCGGCTAATGTGTGTTTTATTGGATTTATTGTTTTACGCCAACTTGGCGGATAAAGTCGAAAGCAAAACAGCCGCCATCTACTCCAAAAGTCACACACATACACACACACACACACACACACACACACACGCATACACACACGCATACACAGTTGGTGGTTGAACAAAGCAGATATCAGCTGTAGTTTTTAATTTTCTTATTATTAAGAGGGGAAGGAGATTAACAGACGCGGGCAGACTCACAGTCAGATGGAGCAACTTTATTCAAGTTGTTAAGTTGCTTCCCGTCGGCTTCTTGGTATTGTTTGTCTGATTTGCTCAATAAATTATGCAAATGAATTTGAAGTACGACTGATTCTATGCTTGGCAGTCCGTAAATATTCAAAATAGGGTGCTGAACATGACAGCTGAAAAAGACGGCGAACCGTCACAAAAGTACCAAGTCGAAGTATGTCCATTCCGATGTAATTAAAGCTGCTGCTAAACGAATGCCTTTTTTAATCAGGAAATTCAATTTTAGCTTAAATTTGCATATGCACTTTTCAACTTCGACTTGGCGATTTTCACAAGAAACGAAGAGTTTACTTCCGCTGTGCAGAAGATTAAAGACCCTTTCAATATTTCAAAGCAGCCAATGAATTGTAACTTTAAAGCTGGCAGACTAATTAAAACAGATTTTTATGGAGACACATGTTATTCCTATATCAAAAATACACGTAGATATACAAATTCAATTAAAGCTCTAAATAAAGATTTATTCGATTTAATTTTATTTTAATGAATTTGAAAACTGGTCCATTGACCAATACAAAATTTCACTGCGGTTTTTACGACGGTTGCTGGTGGCCCAATTGAAATGGGTTGCGTTGAGCGAGGGCGTATAGTAATTATACGAGATTTGAAAATATTTGTGGCTTCAAAAATATTTTGAATAATTTAATTTAGTATTTAATATATTCTCATCCAACTATTATTATTTTACCCACAATATTAAATAAATAAGTACATTTTTTTAATAAATGCATAATGTAAAAATGGATTTTTGTATGTCTTTCCATTTTTTTTAGAATAAAATCCTATTTGATTGTTAATAATAATAAATAACCCAATCAATAAATTAAAAAAATCATAACCAAAAAAAGCCCTTCTCGATGTTTTTAAACTAAATTTCTTATATTTAAATGAGGACCATCTTCTTTAAATTCTGTGCACCAACCGCAACAGTCTTAAACCCAAAGCCAACCAAAGCATAGAAAAAAAACCTTACAGAATTTTTTATATTTCACTTGTTTCCATGAACAGACACTTTCAACATGCCAGAAGGATCGATGAGCTCCGTTGCTTTGTGCTTAGCATTATGCATTATGCAGTCTCACAGTCTAATTGCAACGGAGTACAGAATCCAAATTGGCACAAACATAAATACTTAATGTGCACAGGCAACCAACCAAAACTGCGTCCCTTCCTCTGCCTCGCCCTCGGCCACTCTTCCCCAACGCTTGCCTGTTGTTAGCCAGCTTCTAGTTGAATACCAGCCAAAGAGGCGGCAAAAACCCAACAAAAATTAAGCATCTTAAAAATTTCATAATTTGTCTTGTCATTAAGCGTAACGGGGTCTGAGTTGGCAGCCCCACATTTTTTTTTTTTTTGAGGGCAACTGCAATGCCGATGCTGATGCTGCTGCTGCTGCTGCATGCAGCACAGAGACAATTTCTGTCACTCGTAAATTTTCATGGCGGCAACGAGCCGCCGTCGCATCCTTATTCCTTACTCGTTGATATGTTGCCAAGTGGCAGTCATTGGCTCCGCAGTTGGCTTTGGCTTTTGGGTTTAGCTTAACAATTCGTAGATTTACTGCGAATAGTCGAACACGAAAAACCGCTGCATACAATTTATGCATTTCGCATATTTCAAATAAGTTTTTTTTTTTTTTGACATGGTTCTACACTGGTCGCGCTGGCGCCACCAACTGACAAGAATGACGCAATTTTTCAGAGCAGCTATCGACAATCAAACCTAAGAGTTTAAACTGTGCAATCTGATCGGCAAATGTTTGTGATGAATAACCTAAAAGCTTTATCGTTTGAACAACTTGAATAAGATTCAAATTACTACAATGTTTATTTTAAAGCTATGCTTTGGATGTTTTTCTTACTCACAATCAAAGGAGCATAGTTATTACATGCTAAACATAAACAATGTTAATAAATGAAGTTTTAGCTGGAAAATCAGATTGATTGGTAAACTCCAGCGCCCTCTCGCTACCTCCCCTATCCCTACCCCTACACTCCTTGCTGATTGACCCAAGTGGGAGTCCCGAGAGAAGCCAGTCGAGCGTTGTGTTGATTTATGCGGCCTGTTCTCAAATAATTTAGTAGGCAAGGCCACAGGGCAAAATGAGTGCTTTCATCATGTTTTAAATGCGCCCGATGAACTCGGCTCAACATTTTCCGACTAGCTTTTAAATTATGCAAGTTAATTTGCAGCTGGCTGCAAAATGATGACAAGAAATTCCCGCACACACTTCTCAGCAGCAGCAGCAGCAGCAGCAGCAGCAGCAATTGCCCGGGTCGGCACGGCTCGCCTTATGGCCAACAAGAGTTATTTCCCGCAGACCGGAAGTGAAGTCGACATAAATTGCGGCTACAACTGACGCCTGCTTACCTCCACAGCCCGCACAGCCCCCGCGGTCACCCCACAACTTAGCTGCTTTGGCAACTGAACCCTGCTTTATTTAATACAAACAGCAGACTTCAAGCAGGGTGGATAGAATTTTGCAGGCAACTTGGAGGTTGGCCTCTGGCTGTGTCGGCTGTGTCGGCTGTTGCCAGTTGGCTGATGGCTGGTGGAAAACATAGTTTGCATTTCCCTGCACAGATTCAGATTGTTTGCTGTCGACAAGTCAGCCTCGTGTTTGTTTTTTCCAACTAAACGTCAATGCGCACTCAAAGTGGGTGGAAAGTTGAAGCCAACGACGTCATTATGGCCTCAATAGATTAACGCACTTATTTACGAGAAACAGTGGGTGACAACAGTATGCAAACAAGTAGCGGCCCACACTAGAGAAGTGCGTGTGTTTTTGCATTTGCATTTAATTGAGCTTAACAAAAATGTAACATTTTTTCCATAATTAAAAATACTTTCAGAATACTAATGGAATTATTTATTCATTTGATTTTTCTCTTTAACTTTTTATTTATAACCTGTCTGTAAATTTTATAAATGCAATCAACTTGACAGGATTAACTCTATTTCAAAATACTTTCAATTTTTATATGTTACTTAAATAATTTGTTATTATTTCAAAACTAAGTGGAATCTCCAAGCTAAAATTGATTAAGAAAAAAAATATATTTGCAATCAAACTGTAAGCAAATTCTTAACATTTCAACATAAGTGATTAAACAATAACAAGTGTGTAGCCCAATTTTCTTAGTGACCTTAAACAACACCTGCTCAAAGCCTGCTCAACACCCACATGAAAGGAAACCACTTTAGTCACATGCAGTGAAATCGATGGCCAGGTAAAAACGCTTTTGGCGATTCCTTGATGTGGTTTGGCAGTTGAGGTCAGCACGACGTCATTGCCAGTTATAGCTATCAGTATGCATGCACCAAGAATCTGCGCAGTTTTAATTCTATACAAAAGAAAGAATTGCTCTGCATAATTGACTTTTCTCATAGCAGTTTGTTTCAGTATTCTGCTTTAAGTAGTGAACCAAAAAAATCGAGAACAGATACCACAGCCCAGAATTTGTGGCATGTTCAGAATCTAAAAGCTCTTGTTTTCTCTCATATGTTATTTTTTAACAATAAAATGGCCAACATTGGGCAGGCTTGAATTGTTTTCGCTTTCTCTGTTGCTCAGCATCGCACCAGCGAACAAAAACAGGCAGAACTTTTTGTCAGGTTTTGTTATTTGTCTGTGGTCGTTTTCATTTCATTTACAGTTACAGTTGAAATGGCAACAACAGAATGGAAAAGACAGACAGGCAGACAGACAGACAGACAGACGGACAAGGCGACCAACACCAAAAGCCGAGCAGAACGAGGCCTGCATGAGAGCTGCTTGATTTCCCCAGGTGCCAAATGGGTAACCACTCATCCCAGCCCCAACTCCAGCCCCTAGTCCCCTCAACCCCACTTCCATCAGCTCTCACACAATGGGCACATGAGCCCGTATTTTGTATTTTCATATTTTCATACCTGACCATTTGCCATTGTCTTCTGGTCCTGACAACAAGTGGGGGCAAGTCCCGAGCCATGAGCCGGGCTTGTTTTGTGTGTGTGTCTTCCATAAAATGTATGTGGCTTGGATTTGGATGGGTCTTGGGCTTATTCGTGGTTGCTCAGATGCATATACAGATAATGTTGCAGTTGCACTTGCACTTGCAGTTACAGTTACAGCTAAATTTACAGTTACTGTTGCAACAAAGAGTCGTATGCTTTTGATATACTTGGTGTCTGCTGTTGCTGTTGCTGTCTGCTGTTGCTGTTGCTGTTTTGCCTTGCAAGATACAATTCCCTTTTACCACAATCGAGATTTGTTTATAGCATGTGCAGCTTATGAATAATTTCAGAACACACCTACAAGCACAGAATGTTGTATTTTCTAAATTTAAAAAATATTCTTTAATTTTTTATTTGCCTTATACGAAACTAATTTAAGTAATTTGTATCTAAACTTATTAACTTATATAATTATTGTCAATAATTTATTAATATTATGGGAAGTGTTATTATGTTTTATGTTAAAGACTGCAGTTAGTATTAAATAATCTTTTTTTATTAACTAATTAACAAACTAGCCATGTAAATGCTAAATAAATAATTGTTCCGATTCACATTTTAATTAGCGCTAGCAAAACTAGTTAAAATTAAACTACTCCTTGACCCTTTTCGACATTTTTGGACCACAATTCTCTCGGTTTACACACATATATATATTTATATAATTATACACATACATATACACATATATGTCTACGCTCCTGCGTTACCTTTTACTCACTGGCAGTCACCATGTTGCCATTTTTTAATTAAATTGCGAGTCAGACAAGACATATGAAATTTTTGGAGCTTCATGGACTTTGTGTGGTAAATTTACTATGTAATTTCCGCCGGTTGCACTAGAGAATCCCTATCCCCTCACCACAGGGGAGATTACAGGGGCGACAGCGACTTATTTGCGCAGTGCCACACACTTGAATTTTAATAGAAGATGCGGAACCCTAAAAATTTGGCTCATTATGTCATAACTCATGATTGCTGCAGGTTGCCGGTTGCCGGTTGCCGGTTGCAGGCCCGACTTTAAAAATAATCAACCTAAAGGGCAAGCCGAATAAAAATAATATATATATATATACATGTATAAAATCTGGCATGCGCCATGGAATTCGCTCTCAACAAGTTACAAATCTTACGGCTACGTGCCCAAAACTCCCAGACTCCTTCAGACTGCGAACTGCGAGCTGCGAGCTGCGAACTGCGGGGGGTAATGGGGTCTGGGAACTTGAGAAGTGTGCGGACAGCCGACTCATTGTTATGTTTGTCGCGTAGATCTGATCAATGACCTACGTGCCGCTGGCAGAGTTGGGCTATTGAGCTATTGAGCTATTGAGCAGTACCATTAGGTTTCAATAGGTATGTGGCTGTGTAGCTGCTGGGGCGGAAATTGTGGCAAATTGATTGAACTAAATGGCAAATATCAGTCGCCAAATTGGCTGTGACAATGAACAAGGCCTTCTCTCTCTCTCTCTCTCGCTCTCTCATTCTCTCTCTCTCTCATTATCTCTCTCTCTCTCTCTCTCTTTCTCTCTGTCTCTTTCGTTGTGGCTGTGGCACCAACAAGAACAAGCGCACTTGCAGCTAGACATACTACATGTTCCGTGCATGTCAGTCTCAAGTGCCGCAGCCAGACGACAACATACGACGCAGGCACTCGAGTTATTTTACCTTTACTGCAGTAGTTGCTTCTCTTCTGCTTCATTATGTTGCTGTTGTTGTCGTTGCTCGTCGAGGCCTAAAGCCGTCACAGCCACAAACGTCAGCAACAGCTTCAATATGCAAAATAAAATTAAAATATAAATCGAATGAAAGCACAGCAGTCGACCAATTTCGACTTAAACATACCCTATACAGAGAAGAATTTAGTTGAGATTGATTGTATTTTAGTCGTATCTTTCGTTATACAAAGTGTGTGGTTTTCGGATAAATAGAAAGAATTTTATGGGTCTGAACTTGTATTGTTAGTCATTACCCCAATACTTAAAATGAAATAATGAGGAGAATTTTGTAAGAATTTTCGACACATGAATTAATTAGTAAGGGCTGGGTGGAACTCGTATTTCAGGTCTCATCTTAATATCTGTAGAATTTTTTTATGTTATAAATTTTTGATGTCAAAGGAAGTACAACAATACTAGTGAAGATCACAGGTGTTGGTGTTTATATTTTTAAAGTCTTAAATGGATATGGCAAACTAATCCCATGAGCAATTATACTCATGGGTGGACATTGTAACGAACTCAATATATACTCCATATACCCCTTTCTGGATAGAGTTCATTAATGGGGACGCAGACTGCAGCCGGCGACAGCTATTACTGAGATACGTCATTGGCAGCCCAAGAGCAAGAAGCAGGCGCGTAAATATGCCCAAATGAAGTCCAATGGCACAGTGGCCAGATTTTCAATGAGCGCAGGGGGCGATGGTTTTGGGGGGAGGGGGGACGTTGTTGGTAAGGAACGTGATAAGTCAAAGAAAGGAAGGAACGAAGATTGATTCGAGTTGTGAACTACTTTGTCCGCTTTTGAATGCATTTTCCGAATTTTCCGATGGCCAATTAATCAAAGTGCAAAATGTACTCGTATTCTGGAATTAATTAATTGACTGTAGTGCCAAATGCAATTAGTGCTTAATGAATTGGTTGAAAAAGTTAAGCACGGCTAAGACTCGAGTCGATTCGACCACAAAACCCAAGATGGCCGATAATGAGATGTTCTGTGACGATTGCTTTCAACTTCAAGTGAATGTGAATATTCAATTAATTCCATCACACTGAGAAATAAAACTAATCTCAAATGAATGATAAGCATCACATCTACAACTAATTGGCTAGTTGAAAAGAATTATATTTTACTGCTTAAATATTTATTAAATGATCACTAAATGTTAACCTATAATAAAGTTGAACTAAATCCCGAGATCGATTGGTTCATATAGTTGGTTCTTTTAATGCTGAAAAAGAATATATATAATCTTTTTGAGAACCTTTTCTACACAAGATATTAAATTATGTTATAGCATTTATTATTGAATAATAACTATTTATTTTAAAGATTTCTTCAACTTAGTTTTCAACTCCAATAAACCAAAGCATTATAACACATAACACAGACATTCACACACATAATTAATTAACTGTCTCAATCCTTTGAATACTTCTAGCCCAAAAGGCAGTTCTGGGCCAAGACAAGTCAATCAATTGGCGAGTCTTATGAATGGGTCATTTCTGGCTCAGAGACTAAGCCTAAGCGTTACCTTGCTGCTTTGCCATATGTCAGTTGCCCTTTCACGATGCCCAACGAACTCTGCTCTAGATATTGAGGTCCCTTAGACCTGAACTGAACCAACCTGACCGAACTGGACTGGACTGGGGGTTGAGGGTTGGGGGCTGCCATCAGAACTCTTTTTGTTGCTTAGCATTCTGGCTTTCTGGCTTGCTGGCTTGTCGAGTGCTCGCTCGCCTTTGATTCTGGCCTGTTGGATTGTGTTTTTGTGCTCCTTTCAGTCTGCCTCAAGTGGATTTATTGTTTCGACTGGCAAATAGAAATAGCGTACGGTATAATACAGTATATAGGGTATGGTGTTTAGAGGGTATAGCGTACAGCTGGCTCATTCTGCCAGTTCATGGGTCACATCAATTCAGTCTCGCTTTTTGCATAGACTGTCATCCACAATATTCGCCGCCTGTTAACAATAGTCGTCAAAATGTTGCCGGCGAGCGAGCGGTGGTGCGTGTGGTGCAAGCACACTACACACTTCATCACATCGATTTCGATGGGTCGAGGAATTTGTTATTGTTGCTGTTAATGTTGTGCTGACATGGCCACATCGTACAGACATGAATACATGAATATGGCCAAATGCTGCGGCTAGAAAACTCAAACTGTTCCAGTTTCTTTGCTCGTCAAACACACACACACACACACACACGCACACCAACACTCACATAGACATCGACATCGACATCGACATTTTGCAGCTTGTGCAGACAGTTTCATCCAAGTCTATTGACATAAGTTGACAATGCTTTTGTCTTTAAGTTGGTCGCCTGCTGGTTTCCTTTTTCCCATTCTATTTACTCGATCTGTGACTTGCAATACTTTTGAATGAAAATGACACTCTGAGCCGTTGTTTGATTAAACCACATACGTGCACACATACATATGCACAATATTGTTGCATTGTTAACTATTCAAAATGGTTGCCTGAAGTGAATCAATTGTCAGTTGCAGCATTCGCATTTTCAAATTGTGTGCCATCAAAAACTCTCGATCGAAAAATTGTGAGAGGCACAGAATGAGAGAGAGAGAGTGAGAGAGAGAGAGAGAGAGAGAGAGAGCAGGAGAGTTGTAAGTCTTTAAGAGTCACTCTCCTTTTCATTTGACACCCCTGCATTTTCCATTTTCCCCCAACATCAATCAGAGACTTTTTATCCCCCATTAGCTAAATCCGAATTGCCATGAAATATTCTTTGTTTTTAATAATTTTAAGTACCTTTGTGTGTATTTTTTGTATAACATTTCTTGGATGAAATTTTTATTGTTTATACGTATTTTGAAAATATTTAAATTATTTATTACTTGTAGTTTGATTTAACCATATTTATATGCATACTTTTCACAACAGAAAACTTTGCAGGCAAATTTAAGTGTGTATTTCTTTAGTCGCTGCCGAGCTGCAAGTTGAGATAATTAAAATCTTATCTTAATATTTGTGGATTCATCAAATCAACTGCGACCTGTTACCTAATTGCCGAGATAGCAAAAGTGGCCGTTGAAGTAGGGGAAACCCCAAAGTGAAAGCGAAACTTCTTCCCCTAATTGGATGACAGAACGAAACAAAATGAAACGGCGTGTCTGAAATGCGCAACGGGCATGCAAAGGCGGTCGGTGAATCGCGTGACGCTTTGCGGCAAGTGGCAAGTGGCAAGTGGCAAATGGCAAGTGAGCGAAATGACAGAGGGGGACCTTGCTGCTGCTGCTGCTGCTGCTGCTGCTGCTTCTGCTGCTTCTGCTTCTTCTGCTGCTGTTGCCACATGGGTTTTATGGCACTTTGAGCACTAGCCAAATGACCCAGACGCTTGTTGGCTAGCATGCGATGCGGCGCTGCAAGTGGCCGGCAAAACACTTTGGTCGAACATCCGACAATGCAGTGTTGACCCCACTGTTCCACTATTCCACTATATAGCAACATACCCGTGTCCCACTGTCCCAAGCAGCGACTCATTGTCAGCGTCAAGTTTTTAAGTGCTCCATAAAAAAGATGAGGAAAAAAAATGGTGGCTGAAAATGTTCCGACAACGTTGACAACTTTAACATGCGTTTTGTGCGTCGTTCGCCGCCCGACGTGTTATGTAATTAAGCATTTCTTTAGTGGCTTATAATGAGCATTTGATCACGGGCCGAGCAGGCGCCGCATAATCAATGCACGTTATCACCGCTTTTTACGACCGGCTCGCTCAGCACACAACAAGTGCTTCCCATCACCTCTATCTCTCTCTCTCTCTCTCTCTCTCTCTCTATATATATATACATATATATATATCTCACTCACTCTATCTATGACTCTCTCTCTGTTGAGTGTTACTTTTATGACCTAGAAATACTTTGGATTGGGATTGCCATTTAGAAAATGTATCTGTGCCATGGGATGTCACTCCGTGTGCCCTGAACACACATATCAAAACGTCCGAGTGGGATATCATTAAATTGTGTTAATGTATATAGCAGGCTGTTTTGATTATTTCCGACTCTATGAAATATATGCTTATATCTCAGTCGATTACTCCACTGTCAGGCCTTCGATCTTATAAAATGTGTTTTATGCAGCTAACCAATTATACAACAATTAACAGCTATAAATTAAATAATATATTCGATGCTTAAAAAATTCAGTCGTTAGCTAAATTTTTGCTTAGTTATATTACAAAATTAGTATCGCTTTATTTTCCTTTTTGTTATTGTCAGTTGTTTTATGATTATTTAGTGAAAGAAATGTAGTTGGATAAGTTTCATTTTCAAGTTTTATTTATATATTTTATTGTTATATTATTATATTTATAATAAAATATACAACATATAATAATGGTTATTGTTGTTAAACCTAATCTGTATATACAATCGATATCAAGATTATCAGCCTAAAGTCCAGCCCATTCCTGCACTCAACCTCGCTGCTCAGTTGCCTTAATGTCAGCATTTCTAAAAAATATGCTCGCGTTCAAGTGCCACGCCCAGAACAAAGTGCAAAAACCAACAGTTCAATACACACCCAGGGCAATAGAATCATCAAGTGTAATTAGCCAGTCACAAGGAATAAGGACAATAAGCACGAAATAGAGGTCGACTTTCAGTTCGATGGTAGCACAGATAATAGCTGTCAATAGTTTAAAAGGAAAGCAACGAGTTAAAAAGAAAGTACAATCTTCGACGGGGAGGGTGTAGGCAATTATGGTGTCAGAAAGTTTTGTTTGGACTTGTCAGTCGCGACATTATTAACACGTGACTGCCAATTTTTAATTGCCCATTTTAATTGTTAGTGGGGAAGGGGGCTGGGTGCAGCGTGGGGAACAGGTGGCGTTGTCCACAGCAGAGGCTTGGCCTTAGTCATTAAAATAAGAATGATAATGGCAATAACAATAAAATTGTCCCCCCACTGAAATAAGCTCGTAAAGCTTGAAACAATCGCAGTGAAAGTAGCGAAACAAAACAACAACAACAGCAGCAACAATAAGAACAACAACTCGAGAGTTGCCAGCATCCACAAGCTGCAGCTAAGGTAGAGTCATAAAAAGTTAAACATTGCGCATACGCCACATTGGCCCAATTCTTGTTCTTCATTATTTTTTGTTTTTTTTTTGTTGAGTTATTTTTATTTTATTTTATATGCTTCCATTATGATTTTTTTTGCCGCTTGTTGTGGTCCACAATGAAGTTGTAAAATGCAACTATGTATTTATTGCCAAAGAAGGTTTACCAAAGTGTGGCGTGAATTTTCAGCTTCATTTTAAGGTTTTATTTTTTAAAGCATTTACTTTATGGAAATTGTTATGGTGCTAGCCTTAACCGACTGCTTCGTAAACAAATTTTTATCGGTGTTCAAACCATAAAAGCTTCAAAATACCATTAACAAGTAGGCGCTTATTTATTTCTTCAAAATATTTTCGGAAATGGAGAATTTTCTGAAAATGGTAAGCAAATGTGGACTTTGATGCAACGGTATTACTACTTACTCAAACAAAACTACAATTTCAACATTTAAAACAGATCCCTTTGTAGGTCCTTAATTTCATAAAGGACGACATTTTCATTGACACTGAAATCTCATAGTTTGTTCTTTTCTTTCGCACAATCATCGCGTGGCTGTCGTTCACTTTGTCTCAGCTGTCTTTTGCATTTTATCTGCCACTTCACACATATGAGGTCACATTAATTGCGTATCACACCCATACACACACACACACACACACACTTACGAACATTGAGTAGTAGTAACAAGGACATGTTGAAAGAAGAAAAAATGAAGAGCTTCAAGACGTTGCTGGGGAAACTAAACTTGTCTGGCAGGTGCTTGAACAAACGCCGATATGCGATAAGTATGTAAGTATACACATATACACACATATGTATGCACATACATAGATCTGGGAACCAAAGCCAAAAGTTCTTCTATACTACAGAGGAGGAGGAGGCCGGGGCAAGGGCGTGGCAGTGCGCACACAGTGTTGCATATACAAAAGTAAAAGTAGTGCTCAAGTGTTCCACGCTTCCTTGCAATGCGACAAAGTGTAAAAAGACAGCGGCGACAACAACAGCAACAGCAGCAACACCAGGAACAGCAAAAGTAACAGCAACTGCAATAACAACCAACAACAAACAACGACGACAATCTGCAGGCAAAAACAAAAAGTTGCAAGTCACCAACAAAGTGGTCCACAGAAGAAGCCAAAAAAAAAAAAAAAAATATGTTCACTCTGCCAGCAGAACTAAAACCGACGAACATTTCTCCTTGCGCTTTCGCACTGAGTCTCAGGGGTGCCTTCAATAGGTGCATAAGAGACACACTCACACACACACACACACTCACACACTCACACACACTTCTGGCAGACTTGAAGTGAGCATACAAAGGGGAAAAAATTAAAATAAAAATGCATATAATTCCAGCATATGCAGTATGTACACAGATATATATATACAGTTCAGCAGCATTTTAAAAAACTGATGAAGAAATTATTAACATATTTATTTATTTTGGGGAGATCTAAGATATAATAAATTATTTTAATAAAACCACTTTGTTGGCTTTATTTAGCTTTCTTTTAATAACAAATACAATCAATGAAAATGATATATTTAAATTAAAATAAATGAAAGTAGAAAAGAAAAGAGTTTCTATTGCTTTTTGGCATATTTTTTCTTATATCATGTACAAATTTTGGTTTTTTATATGTTTCTGCAGTTGGCTTATTATGTACTTAACATGATTAATAAGCTACGCGTTTCACTATTGGCATGCTTCACTGTACTTACATGTGCGTGGACGAGACTAAGTATGTATATTAATTTGTGGCAAGGACATAACTTGGTCGTCAACATTCGCAGTGGTATGCAAGTTTGCTCCTTGGCAGCCACTTGCCGTTGACAAATGTCATGCTTATATAGATACGCAGATATAGCAACACCCACACATGCACACACACACACACACACACATACAAACACATATGTAACTACTAAGAAGCAGCAGCAGCAGCAGCAGCAGCAGCACTTGCAGCTTGATCCTTGAGTTTTCATATAAATCTTTGAATAGTTCGCTGCTGCAGCCGCTTCAAACCAATAAAATATCTAAAGTCATGCGAAACACTCACACACACACACATAGTAGATAGCTGCTTTTGTCTGCACTCACACACACGCACACACACACACACACTCAGATAGGCACACTCGCACATAGTTCAAGCTGGGATAACTTAACGGCATTTATAGTTGAATAGCTGCAATTCATCTCCATTTCCATATCGCAGCCATCTGGCTGACTAACGATGCATCTGTGTGTGTGTCTGTACTGATTGAAAATAATACCGAATAACACTTTAGTACTACAAAAAACAATTTAAATAATACTGATAAGCAACTGCACACAGAACTCGTTGACTGATAACTACGAACTCAAGGCAATAAATTGGCTAAAAGCACAGGCAATCAAATGAGAACATGTTAAAAAAAAATTGCTATTGTACAAATATATATGAATAACAATGATTTATATAATTCAACAGCTTGAAGTGTGAATGAAATAATATATTTTATTTAAATAAATGAGTGGTGTCTCTGCTGTTATTTGGGAAACTTAGTATGCATTGAGAACTTTAAATAAATTGCCAAGTTGCTCTAATTGAGACCTATTCTTAAAAGTGAACTTCGAGCAAGTGCAGTTGAAAGTGCTCAGGTCCATTGGCCATTGGCCCTTGGCAATGGCAGTAACAAACTGCAAGTTTTCCACAAAAACATAATTCATAAAAAATAAAAAAAAACGTAGGCAATGAAAAAAAAAACGGATTCGAAAAGTTATAATTTAAATTTCATCAAGAAGTGAAAAGTTTTGCAGTACTTACTTGACTCTTGGCAAGCAAATAATTAAACAACAACAAGAACAACAACAACCAAAATGCTAGCAACAATAACAACAAAAATTGGCCAGCTCCCTTGGCCAATTGGTGCCGGCCAACAAAAGTCTCGAAAAACTAAATGCCAAACGGGCCTCAAGTGTATCGCGACAAACAAGCAACTTGCAACTTGCAAGTTGCAACTGGCAAACTGCAACTGGCAACTGGCAACTGGCAACTTGCAACTGGTAACTGGTAACAGCAATTGCAATCGCAGCTGCAACTTTGCAACAATTTCATATGCATTTGTATCCTTTTGTGGCACGGAGCAATTGCAAATTGCTCCTCCATTCCAGCTGGCTGTGCACTTTTGCCCAAATCTGACCATTGCCATCAGTGCGTCCAAAAAGTTTTTCAATTAAATTTGTTTAGAATTAAACTTGGCGCTAGCCAATTTCATCCCCCACCTCCTCCCACTCATCTTTCGCAGTGGCATCCCATAAACTAGTAGCAGCTGAAAGTGGCAGCTAAAGTTCAGTTAACTGTAAATGCAATAGATGTGAATCGGGTTTACAATTGACATTACCTCTCCTAATATCCTTAACCTGTAACAAATAATTCAATTTGCACATTTTTTAATTGTAATTTTTCAGTTTGCGATTAGCGCACTTGAAATAAATTCACATTAAGTAAAAATATGAAACACAAACAAACAAATACAGTTCAATTTGTTGGGTCCTCTTTCTGAGCTTATAACTTTTTTGTCGGGTTTTGCTTATTTTCCCAGGATCCAGCTTTGCCTTTGTCTGGCGCGAAACATTTGGCTTGATGTGCTTTGAGAATTCCTCCCGATTATCACATAATTTTTAGAATCCGCTGCTGATTACACCTTGCTTAGCTCCAATGGATATTAATTATTTAAATCGTTTCTAATTAAAGCAACTTTGGCTTGTCTTGAGCAATTATAAATTTAAGCAAGCAAGATTTATTGGCAAAACTTACCCGTTTCAACGCACCAAACAACTGACTTAAAATTTCATTATAGTTATGAATTTATTCTACTTAATAATAATATTATCTTGTTATTTATACAAATTATACCAATTAAATTAATGAATAATGATTAAATAATCCTAGTGCATTATGAGTTGATCTGCGTACGGTTTATACTCGACAAAAATGCATTAAAATTAGTGCAACCTGTTGTCAGCTGTGTCCAATTACAATTTGAAGAATAATAATTGCATTATGTAAACAGCTACGTGAGCTGCCTAAAAATGCGCTTCTCAATTAAAAGTTGGGTATATCATATGTGTATATATAAGGGGGTTATATGCCCTACATACTTTGTGCATTGTGAGTTTTTGGGCTGTTATGGATTCTTGGCCAACTTTGTCAACACTTTTCATGCAAGTCACTTTTTGGGCTCATTGTTCATTCACTTGTTGTCGTCACAGTTGTTTGTTTCCATGTTTGTCTCCTGTTTGTTTCGGCTTCTTTTACTGTTGGTACTTTTAATTAGTCTCTCAATATGCTGCCAGTCTGGCAATGTTGCACAAACACACACACACACACACACACACATAGAAAGGGATGTACACATGTTAACGCTCTTGTTGCTGTACTTACCCATTCCAGCAATTGAATTATCCTGGTTATACATGTTGTTCATGTTCGTGTTGTCAACCATATCGATACGATAAGTCCCCTGTACATGCACGCAACGTGCAGCAAATTGTGTTGCGCACTGCATTAATTTATTATCTATCATTATGGTAACCCAGGCAGGCATGTCATTAACAATTCCAACTGTATTTTTATATTTAAACACACGTGTGTGTGCACGCCTCCTTACTCGAATGATGCTGCCATATTGCAAAAATTAATATTGTAATTTATATTATATTAACATTATATTATGAATTAATTAAAACTATACTACATGAATTAAGTGTAATTCGCAATAATGCAATTGCTGGCCATGAGGACAATTTATGTAGCTCTTTTCAGAAATCCTTAACCCCTAAATTCCAACACACTTTCAATCTCATTAAATATCTTTTGAATTATAATTCATTGAAGGATTGCACAATATGAAATACTTACAAATTTAATATAATATTAACATTAAATGTGTCTTTTAAGAAACTAACACAAAAGTGTTCTTCTCACATTTTTAACAATACGCATTTTATTTTTAATTATGCAATTCATTTTGTGTACTGAAAAGTTTCTTCTTAATGTAAAAAATTTAAATTATTTGTATAACAAAATATAAGCGCAATATTATTTTGTTAAATACCAGGCCTTATCTACTCAACCATTCGAAAGATACTTTTAAACTTTTTTTTTTAATATTGAGATGTTTTTGTTGTTAATGTGCTGAGAAAGTAACAAATGGAAAGAAATAAAACTTCATCGACTTACGAGCGACACGCATAAAAACACAAATTTGACAATGTGGGCATCAAAAAATTAAAAAAGACTAATGCCTTAAACAGTTTGGCGCCATAAAGTTGATGGCCCAAAAATTTGAGGAACAACCTTAGCAAGTAGACAACACGAAATTACAAACAAAATGCAAAGGGACAGCGCAAAGGATACAACAATAACAAAAAAAGGTAACAACAAAGTTGCCGCAAAAAGTTGCGAGTGAAAAATACGAAACGAAAGCGAAATGCCGAAGAAAGGGAAGGAAAAAAAGTTTATGCTAATTTCACTTTTCTCGAACGACGCATAACCCAAATTTATTTATTCCCCGTGTTTTTTATGTTATTTTTTTTTTCTCGACCCACTCAGAGGCGAATAAATGGCGCCAGGACAACAACATCCTGGCGCGGCGAGGCGGGTAGCGAAAAAGAACAAAATTATAATTTTGAAGTGAAGTGAAAGCCAGGCAAATAAAGAAGCTGTAAGAGAGCGAGAGTTAGAGCGATGCCACAATAAATGCTAAACACAACAAAAACCAGAAAACAGTCAGCAAGCATTTTGACTAAAAAATTACTCTGGTCTGTTTGCCAATCTGTCTGTCTGTCTGTCGACTAAAATTACGTATGAATAACTAATTAAAGATGAGTCCGACGATGCGTAGCCAAAACAAATGCGCCTAATTAGCAGCTTCTCACCCACCTGGCCAACAACAACAACAGCAACAGCAACAACAACCACATCAGCCATTTGCGGTTTTCAGCAAACTCTGCACTAAATTCTTATTTGGATTAATTGATAAATATGATATCAGCGTTCAACATTTACTATTCCAATATCTGAAATAACAGTATCTTATCTTATTAAGAATCAATCTACCGTACAGGGCTAAAGATCTGCCAAATACTCATTTAATTATGTTCCTTGGATAGCTACAAACTTTTTAATTAAGTTTACAACAAATGAAATGTGTCTGAGTCAGTTTAGTATTTAAAGTCATCTTAAACTGTGTAAAAGTTTAGTTATTCAATTTACCCAATACAGCAAAATTTGACCTTTGATCTTCCAAAACTTTTCGTTGGCTTAAGCGTTAATTTTGTTGATTAATACAAATTAATCAGTAAATCAGTAATGGGGTTAATTACATTTTATATATTATATAATTGATTTCAAATTTTTGAATATTTTTTCTGATTTATAATTGATTGTTTTTTTCCTGAATTTCCTTGCAACAAATATTGGATTATTTTACATATTCATATTATTTTTAATTGCATTTTACATTTGAATTTAATTTTATTTTACATACCTTAAATTGTTACTTAATTTTAATTTAAAACTTAATTTCATATTCTTATTTTGTAAAACCATTTTTAAAAAATGTGTACGGTTTTTAGTCCGTAACTAAAAATGTACATAATAAATTTATCGACAAATTTAACTTGTTTTAAGTTTTTGGTAATTGTCTGTAATGTTTATTTCTTGATTTTAAAGTTTTAATATCCTGATTGGGTTAGATTAACTATTCCTATAAATTCTCTTAATAAGCAACTCATAATAAATAAAATTTTTTAATAATGTTTATATAACTATTATTATTATTTTTATTATCTTTTTATTATTATAGTTATGTGTACTTGTTTTAAATCTATCTCTGAACCAAATGAAACCAAAGAATTTGATTTTGGTTGTCTTCTTTTAGTGAGAAATTCTGATAGATTGTGTTGTGCGGCATCCTTAAAAAGTTTGAAGTATCGTCAAGCTCAGTTTAAATTAATATCTAAAATGAAAACAAATAAATAAATATATTTTAACGGATGTATGAAATGAAAGATTTAAAGAGAAATCAACCTCAAATTTAGCTGCTCTCAAATAATGATCTGAGATGAGAAGCCGCATCGTATTTTGCAGGCTCAACGTGTTCCATATTGTTCATTATTTTGTAAACAGCGCTGAACTCAGACTTCGTCTGCAACTTCGGCTTTGTCTTCGTTTTTGTGTGCGCAGCGCACACGAAGTGGCCCGAATGTGTTGGCAACAAATGTTGAGCTGTTTGCATGTTGCAGCAACACGCCGCGAACAGGTTTGAGTGAAATGGTCCCAACAAGTTGCAGCTCAACAGTTTGAGGTAGTTGTTCAAGTGGTTGCTGCAACACAGTTTTGCAGTCACTGCGTGGTGAGTTCCTAGCGCCCAGTACATGTTGCTGGCAACATGGTAATACAACCTGGTTTGAGCGAGTTCATTCGCACGCCGTTCGATTAAAACCGTCGCAAGCGAGCGCAACTCCAACTTCAACTTCAGCAAATGCGTCAAATGCGCTTTCTTTTGACCACAAGTTATTTTTCCTCTTCTCTTCTCTTCTAATGCGCTTAACATCTTAAAATTTCTTGTGGAGTCTGATACTGTAAAAGCAAAGTCGTGCAACATCATTGGAGGTCCGGATTCAGAACCACAACATATTTTGTCAACGCTTTCTTTTCGGTGGCACATTAAAATCAATAAATATCTTTACATATTTTTGGCAGCCATTTGAGATACTTTTGCGGTTAATCCTATTAACGCCAACACACTCACAAAAGCGGACAGTAAATTGTCTGAGACCCAACATTTTGATACCTTTTTCGAGGCGATGTTGCAGCAATTTTTTGAATGTGGCTGATTGTCTTCTGTCTGTCATTCATAAATAACTGAAATAATAAACTGATTGTCGGCAATAATTTAGTTGCTTAATTATTGTTATTTATTTATAAATTAAGGAGACAGTAATACCCTAAATAATATAAACAAATCTAGCACAAAAATGCATATATTTAATAAAAAATAATTAACTTAAAAAATATATATGAAATTATGCTAAGTAATAAATAATATCTAAAAATATATATATATATAATGACTACAAAATATACATTAAGCTTTAAATATATATTTAGACGGAGAGAAATGTATTATATTATTTGTAGACCAAAATAATAATATAAAAAAAATTACAACTTTTAAAAATAATTTTAAAACTAAAACATTTCTACAATATCTGTGTCCATCTGAAACTTTAATAATACTACAAACTACAAATTACATTTTGTTATTGCTTAAAATATAAATACGAAATTATAAAAATATTTATAGATGGCCAAGTGATAATTTTGTTTCTTAAAACTCTATTAAAAGACTTAATTTTTAAATTTAAAAAGGAAATACAACTTCCAATACTAAACAAAACTATTCTTTAAAGTCAAATTTTTTGTTTTAAATTAATCCCCCTTTTGGAAATGCTTTGGATAAATATTAAGATGGTATTTAACTTGATTTAACTGCACACGTGTCAAGTAGTTGTTTCCCATTCCATTGTTAGAAATAAAATCATAATTGAAATCAATTGCGAATTAATATAATGCAAACATAGTTAGACAAAATGTTGCCCCAATGCAATTGAAAACTAAATTCACAGCTTATAATTAAAACGCGATTGTTTTCCATATCAAACACACCCACACACACACACACACACGCACACACACATGCACACACACTCCTCCACTCTGCCCTCAGTAAACAATGTCACGTGTGGGCAACTTAAATGAAATGAGGCGTGGCATTTTGAACGGAATTCAAAATGATTGCAAATGCCTGCGGCATAAAATAATTATAATAATTATTATTAAAATCTGTTGGCCAAAACTTCCGAGGCGCCGCTGCCATTATTTGTTGTTGTTATTATTTGTTGTTTAAGCGGCTTACAAATGACGCGTCGAATAGCAACAGCCGACAATCGCTTAAAGTATTTACAATTTTCCGCAAAAGGGGTCAAACAACTTGCTCATCTTGTTGGAGACGCCTCCAACAAACTGCTAAGGTTATATGCCTATTTAACTATAATTAACTCAAACATATCATAAATCAAATATAGAATTAAGTGCAATTTTAACAAATCGTTAGTTAGATAAATTTGCAGTATTTATGTATATTTCAATCAAATATTAATGATTATAATATTAATATTTAAATATTTTCAGATCATTTTCTTTGACTTTTAAAAAATCAACCAGTTAACTCAAATGGAAGAAATATTTATATTCAGCTCTTATTTAAAAACAAATTAATTTACAAAATGTTCAATATTTATTGACTAACACTTAAATATTTATTGATTAACACTTGAAAATAACAATTTTTAAAATACATATTTTAATACCTTTAAATATGTTTAATTTTAATATTTATTCATTAACTTCTAACTTAAGCTAAAAGGATCTCCATACAATATTTAAATATTTTTAAAGTTGCTGCTGACTTTTAAAAGTTCCACCAATTAGCTGAAAATCTAAAAATATTTTATTTGAATACGTATGTTATCTAAAATTGCATATCTTCGATATTTATTCATTAACATTTAACTTAAGTTAACAACAACCATTTACAATATTTATATATTTTCAGACTTCTCTCTTTTCCCAAATATTTATTTAACTTACAGCAAGAATCCTTGTCAATTCACAAGATTGCTCTGTTTTTTTTTTTTTTAATATTTGAATACTCTACTTTTCGCAGTTTCATTTCAATTTCATGGCTCTGTGCGTAGGCCATTTCATGCACTATGCAAGTGCTAAATAGTTGACTGAGTTACAAACACACACAAACACACACACACACACACACACACACACATATATATAGAGAGGCTTTTGCATTCTGCAAATAAATGAACTGAAGCGTAGACTGTTCCTGCCTAAGCCCCTCCTTCTCGGTCTGCTTCCCTTCCTGCCAAACATTCGGCTGGCTGCAATCCGAGTCCAGAGTCTGAACATAATGAAAACTTTTCGATCGAATGCACTTTTACTGCCCATCGAAATCGACGATGTTGAAGCAATGCAAACACATAATTGTTCATATGGCCAGGATATGGAGATGCAACAGCAACAATTGCAAATCAGCAGCAGCAACAACAACAACAAAACAGAAGCTGCAACAATTCGTAGCCAGGCATTTTACAAATGTGTGGCAATTGCATTTTAAAGTTGTTGCCACCAACGCTATGTCTGAGTCTGGGTTCGAGCGAGATAAATCTGCTGTCATGAGTATGCATATGCCAACAACTATATAGACACCTCCCACTTCCTCCCCCTCCCCTACATTTTTTTATTGCCATTAACATTTGGCATACTCTATAAAGCAATGCGAATGCATATTGCGAGAATATCGTGCAAAGCACTCGGTTGACTGACCAGCATGATTATGTAATTATAGCATCGCTGAAAAAAGCGCATAATAAAGTGCTGCAGACGTGTGTGACAGCCAGCAGAACACATATATATATATATATATATATGTACATAGTCGACCCCCCATAAAGGTATTGATATATTTAGTCTTTATCAAGTCGATAATGACGATTTCTGCATGTGAGTACCAACAATAAATGCCAAATTTTCTGTGGCATACAAAATATTCAACGAAATACAGAAATAACTGACTACAACTGACTACATCTGTTAGACACAAAATAAATCTGTATTCAAGGATTCTTGATAATAACGATGCTGCACGTAAATAGAAGCAAATAATGAAAAAATATCTGTGAGATACAAATAATTATTAGGACACTGAAATATCCTACGCATTAGAGATAAAACAACTCTGTTATCAGAAATATTTATTGGGTCAAAACGATTTTGTGAGATAAAAAATTACCTGTGAGCTTGCAAAGTATCACTGAGATGCAACAGGATTTAAATAATTACAGAACAACATCTGAATGAAAATAAATAGAAACACTGACAAGCAAAAGTATGGCTGGAATGCAAAAGTAGCTATGAGATTCCACAGTATTTATGAGGCACAAAAGTAGCTGATTATTACAAAAATGTGTGGCACAACAGTCTGCGTAACATATTCAATTTTATTAGTTGGATACATATATGATGGAAAGGTATTTGCGAATTAAAAATGTATCTGCTAGATATGTAATTACATAATAAAACTGTGAGATATAAAAGAATTTGTGAGAAAGAAAAGTAAACACAAGATGGGAATTAATCATGGCAATTTGAAATGTTTACTTGCAAAACTTTATAATTTACAAAAACAGAAAACATTTATCTCTTAATGCTCTCCATATGAAATCATCTTTTATTACGTGCCACATACCTTTCCTCAACTCGATGATACGCTGATAATTTACCATTAAAGAGGATGAGTAGCCAGAAATAATCACATAACTTTTCATTATTGGGTGCAGTTGATTATGCATATACATAAATAAGAACAGAGCCGTCATTGAATACGTAATCTGAGCATGACCAATTAAAATTTTCTACCTGGCCGCAGTGCGTTCTCAGCTTTATGGATATGCCCATAATGCTCAACACTTGAGTTAAGCCCCAACTCTCAAGGAGTTTGCTTCTTCTTCTTCTATTTTTTATTTATTTATTTATTTTTTTTTGGAGACCGCACACACCGACTTCTACTCCGACTCCTAGTCTAAGGTTTGGATATTTGATTGCGTCTGGCTTTTCAATTAGGCGAAAAACCCTTGATAGATGAAAACATATTGCTTTTATCACCTGCCACAGGCAGAGAAACACACGCAAGCCGCTCTTTAAATGTGGAGACGCGTTCAACAATTTGTAAGAAATTATCCTTTTTTTTTTGATTTGTGTTTCTGTGTTGTGTGTTGTGTCTGATGAGAGCGCAAACAATTAAGATTTAGATACGCACGCACGAATGGTGTTGAGAGGTCAAGCTACAAGCCACAATTTTAGGGTCAGGTCAGATGGCGGTCAGAACCGGTTCCTTTCGCATCGGCATACAAATGAAATCGAAATAAACAAATGCTGGAGATGCCTTGGAAACTCGTGCATATTTTAGGACCGAAGCGCACAAATTTGACTAATTGGCTTGAAATGTCGAACAGACTTGGACTTGGCTGCCAAATATTTCCATGTCAACTTTCGGTCAAAAGCTTGGGCCAGCATTTAAATGCAAGTGGCTGACAAGAAAACTGCATTAAGCCTGGAGTGCCTTTGTTTTGGCCCTTTTAGCTTAAAAAAGAAAAACAACCATCAACCATTTTCAGACAGTTAAACAAATCTGAGTCCACCTTCCGGCCCAGCCAGCCAAGAAGAGAAGTAAAATATATTATATATATATATATATATATATACATACAAATGTTATTGATTGGAAACCTATGGAAATGTGCTCACTTAACCAGTTCAAGCCACTGACGGAAATATTTAAAGGCGTTGACTACTGGCATAAGAATCTGGAGTAAATTGAAAAATGTAAAAAGTCTTTGCGTGTTCTTCTTTTAATCTTATCTATTTTGTTGTCTAAATATAAACATTATCAAATTAGAAGTAACCAACTCAAATATAATATTAAATCGATAAGCAATATACAATTTCCGTTCAGTTTTGTTTGATTATCATCAAGCAATATTGCATTCAATAAATTAAAAAAAATAGAGATATTTAAGTATAATAATATAAACATAAAATGTACTGAATTCTTTCTAGTAGAAATATCAATTAAAATAAAAAAAAACTGATATTAACAATAACAAACAGTAAATTTCAATTTAAATTAATATGAGACGACTTTAAATAAATAAAAAAAGATGACAAAAATATTTAAATATAAAAAGTCCACAATTTTTTATACATTTTTTTTTAGTTTATTTTTGGATGGCAATCGAGCTTTAAGATTCCACGAGGTTTAAGAGTATTTCATACCAGTATTCAGTAAAGAATTACAACTTATATCAATACAGTTTACAGTTCAATTGGCAGCTAAAACTTTTTTCTTTTATTTCTATTGCGACTTTATAAACTTTCCGATGTCTTTGTCCTGTTGAGTCCTGGGCGAGACATCTGGATACCGCAATATTAAGTGCTTTACTCAGTTACAGTTACAGCCCCACATAAAATGCTCGTAAGCAGCGAGAAGAAGGAGAAGCAAAGATTTGTTTACGCACATTTATGACCAAAGACATAAGAAACACTTTTAAGTTCCATTTGAGGGCGAGCGCACATGTCCCATCCCAGAAGACTCGACTTTGGCCCGTGTCTCAACACTTAAACAAATTGCCTACTAAACAATTCATCTCAATTTTTGTGAAACAACATTTGCACACTGCCCCATGCGGCATGGGGAGCTGAGGACAAAATCAATTCGAAACTGTCCCACAAAATAAAGAGAGAGAGAGAGAGAGCGAGTGGAGTTGGAAGGGCAAATTGAATGCTTACTTTGAGTCGAGTTTGGGCCATCATTTGAGCCAATAGACAGGCCTGGCCTGGTAATCAAATATAATTTTTAACTATTTACGAGTACATTGCATGACATTTAGCCCTCACACACACACACACACACGCACACACACAGACACATGGACACATGGACACATGAACAGTTAGTCGTGCATTATTAACATTAATGCCTGATACGAGCAACGCAAAAAGTCAACAGGGGCTTGGGGCGTGGCAGCTTCGATTCTCGTATTTCGCTGTGTCTGTGTGTGTGTGTCGGGCATATTGATGCCAATTTCGGCAAAACAAACAGCTAAAGCAAAAAGCAACAACAACAAAAACAACACGCATAAATAATATGAACGCATAAATGAAAATGGAATGGAATGCTAATGGAAATTCACATACATACATCGATTTCGATTTGGTTTGCCCCGCCCACCGCCCACCGCCCACCGCCCACCGCCCACCACCCATAATGGAGTGATCATAAATATGTGAGCAGAGGCTCGAGAAAAACCTCTTCGAGTCCAACGAAAAGATTAGCTTTCAACTGTTTTAGCCACGTTCATAGTTCGCATGTGGGTGCCATAAAAATGTTGCATCTTACGTGAAATTATTTATGGATTGTGGCTTTTGTTGATATGTGGGCAATTTTCATAGCCTTTGGCCAAAGATAATGTCAACACTTGGTTATTAATATGGATGTGCTCTTTTTTGTGGTGTGGTGAATTAATATAATGGAGATAAACATCAATTTTATTTGTTTTACATAAATACAAATAAATTAACCAAAATGTCTTTTTAATTGCTCAAAAATTTAGAAATGTGAATATGATAGCAGTTCAAAGGCATTCAAATGCAAATGTTATATTTTTATTAAATTTTTAAATTGACTTTAACGTTGCCAATCTGCTCAACGTTGCTCAATGGAAAAAACTTTAATTTTAATTAAAATGTATATGCAACCAAGTTTGCAAGCCAAGTTAAGGTCAACATTACGGATCAATAAAAATATGCAAACATTTGCATATTTCAACAATGAAACAAATTCCTTAAACATTTAATATCACAATTTGAACATTTCTCATGCAAACTGAAGCAGAACAAAGTTGCCCTTGTTGCCAGTCATCGATTATGTTGCAATAGCATACTTTGGCACTTGACTTGAGCCATTGATGCCTTAACACACACACACACACACACACACACACCACCGCACACACAACACTTTCGAATTGTAGAAATAGATACATGGATGGATGGATACAGTGCTAGCTGCATGTCAAACAAATTGAAAACTGTGCTGCAGCAGCAGCGGGGAGATAGGAGACGGGAGAGTTGTTAAAAATTAAAAAGAAACTTGCAGAGGCAGCAACAGCTGGAGTAGAGGAGTTCATAAAAATTTCAAAAGCGACGATTGATGCAGAAATGGAGTCGGCAAAACAACTGGCACCCAGTTCCGTTCCCAAGGCGATTTCAAGATTGCAGCACAGGCAGCATCAGTATGTGCAGCCAAGTCAAGTTTTCATGTTGTGTAACAGCTCTTCAAATATTCAAAAGTCATTCCATTACTAAAATGACTTGAAAACGTTAGCAGCCAGTGAAGAACAAGAGGCGGAAACAGCATTAAATTCTCCCATTCTCTCCATTTCTCCTCCTCGTCACTTTTTCAGTTCTTCAGTTTGGCGCTGCCATTGCATTGGTGTAAAAATTCAATGACATTTCCTTTGTTTCTCTCAGTTGTTGCTGCTTAAGCACCCTTTATCTAAGCGACTGTGTGAAACGGGTTTAGTGCTGAGAAGCTATCAAGGATCATATTTTATTCGAGTCGTTTCCAGGGAGTGCTAAGAAGTTGTCAAAGATTATATTTTTATGTGCAACACACAATAAATATAAGTATGCATTCTAATCTTTTTTATAACAATTATTCAAGCAATTAACAAGCTTCTCCTATCTGCCAAGTAAATTGTATTCAGAAATGAATAATGAATGCAAGTGAATTCATCAAAAGTTAAGGATTTCGCTTAACAATGTTAAATGGCGACAACTTATTTATAATAATATATATTACAAAATATTTATAAATACAAAGATTTCTGTATCAGCTAAAAAATGCACAAATCATTTGATTTTACAGGGCATTTGTAGCATTCTAGCACTCACTGGGGCAACTTTCTGCCATGTTGTTGCTGCTTTTTTGCAACTGCAACGATTTCAACGATGAGTGTGTGTATGTGTGTATGTATGTATCTATGTGTGTGTGCAGCTTTTTGGTTGCTTGACCCGCTTTTGGCAGCCTGACAGTCTGGCACTGGCGCATTGAGTTCCCACTGACAATTCAGATTGTTTCTGTAGCCTGCCCCGAAAAGCAGGCGTCTCTTTGACGCCAGTTGGTAAGCCAAATGCAGGCCAAGAATGTTGCTGGTTTTAGTTGAGGGAAACAAAGTTTCGAATGCCAGTGAAATTTTGACTAATATCGAAGCATCACTTTAAGAAAAAAAAGCAACATTTTAAGTCATCTAATATTTGTGATAAAAATTTGAGAAATTTTATATATAAAATATTAATCATTTGGAACTTATGTAGAAAAATTACATTTTACACATGAAATGATTTATTGTTTAATTTATTACTACAATAAACAATTTTCAAACTTATAAATTATTGACCCAATCACGAGGAAACTAAACTAAATAAAGACATGAAAAAAATGATGTGAAATTTGCAAAAATATAAATAATGTAAGATGAAATTGTCGACCGTTTTTTTGATTGAAAATTAACAAAGTTATAAATAGATACCAGTCGATCTTATAGACTACGACTAACAAATAAATTTATAGCCAATGTTAACGATTGCAAAAACTATAGATATTGATTAGGAACAAGATTTGTAATTACTTTGAATTTCTTTCAATTTAAAAATGTTTTTAATCACATTATTGTGTAAAAGTTTGTGCCACTATTAGGCAAAATGTGCTTTTGGTTATCGTCAGTTTAGTATTTGAAAAGCACTTGAATCATTAGCAGACAGCTTTCAGGTGACTCTTATAACGGGCACTTTGCTCAGCAAACAACTAACACCGCAATAACAAAAACAACAACAACAACGACAACACCAACAAGAAACAGAGGAAAACCGGGGGGACAAGTGCAAGTTTTATGCCCTGAAAGTGCGGTAATTGATGTCGAAATGTCAATTACCCGAAATGTGCTTAAAACACTTGCAGGAGCAGCAGGAGCAGAAGAAGCAGAAGAAGCTGTAAGCAAAAAGGCTCCAAAACCGAGTCAGGCGTATCCTGACAGCTTCTGATAGGGGTTTTCGGTTAGGTGTATCAGCAAAATCGATTGCTAAGACTGTTTAATTGGCTTTGTGAGCCGCATAGAAAACCGTAACGAATTTTCTGCACCATGTTACGGCAGATTTTGCGGCCTTAAATTTTTATTATTCCATCATCTCTTCAAAAATGAAAAGCGACAAGAATAAATCCCAAACTGCAGCTCGCCGAGAAGAAGATAAATATAAAGTAAAAGGCTCTAGTCAAAAGAGTGTTCGACTCAAAAATACCCACCAATCCACTCATAAATCTATAAACTAAAATATTTTACTTATCATATTATTAATTAAATTACATTTAGTTGATTAATATTTTGATAAACTGAATAGAATAAAAAACAGACTTTTATATATCAAAAATTGTTAGTTTTTTTTTGCAATCGGGAAACGATATTGATTAATTCACATGAAATGTATAATTCATATAAATAATTACAAGTTCAATACATTTTTACAGTTTTATTATACCCCTTTTGCCCTCTATTTCTGAGTACAGAGTATACAAAAAAAAAGGATAAGAAAAGGTTGAGCAAAAGAATTTCGCATAGCAAGGCTCGTTGCGCTCTTTCAATTTTCGTTTTCGTTTTGCTGAATTCATTAGGCGTAATTACGCAATCACAAAAGGACCTCGAAAAACTCAGTCGAGTTGGGAGCTGACTGAATCTTAAGCAACCAGCGCGACGCGCCTTTGTTCGCCTTGTCCAAAAGGCATTCATTGGATTTTTGCTTTGACCATCCTTCGATTTCGGAATATTTAATTGATTAGGAAATGAGTTAAGCTCGCTAAGAGTTTTTTCGGCACTGATTTTGTCTGTGATGAGGCGATTGGCTTTATATATGAGCGGGAATGCTTTAGATTAATGCAAACTGCAAACTCCATAGGCAAATTCTGACCATAAACATTGATTGGAAAGATGAATTTCAATTTAAATATGTTTGTGAACAAATTTTTTTTTATCAGTTTAATAGTCTCGTAAGAATTCCCAATAAATCGGAATATATAAAATGAGTTGACCTCTGACCAGCGAAAAAAGTAATTTAAATTATAAATACAAGTCAGCAAACAAGAAAAGAAAAATAATTATTAATTTGTGAGTGCAATTTCTTAAAACCCTCTGCATTATTTAATGGGCAGCAATACTTGCAACAATACAAACAAATTCAAGCAAGGCGAATGGGCATAAGTTCAAATTATGTGAAATGCCAAATGCTCACTTGAAACTTTCTATTCAGTTGTTGTAAGTAAAAAGTATACAAACTTGAGCCTTTGCTTCCCCATTGCACAGGTGGCAGCACAATTGTGAGATAGAGAAAACGACAACAGTGCTGCCAACTATTTATCACCTAAAAAGAGATCGAAAATGGGCTAGAAAATACTTAAGGTTTAGAAAACAAGATGCATTTTTAAACAAATACTTCCTTAATGTCAACTTATGGTTTAAATAAACAGAAATATTGTTGGTGATTGATTACTTACCAAATAAATTAATCCTCTCAAAGAAATAGAGAAATGGCTAATAACGAATTTGCGATATTTTAGCTTAGCAGTCATAAATAAACTTAATATTAAATTTAAAATAAGAAATACAATAAATTATTCATATCTACAGATACGTTCCGAGAAAAGGCTAAGACACCACCACCGATTCATGTGTGTATTGTGTTTTGGGAATGGGTTGATGTTTTTAGCGCTGTTTGCAAAAAGTTTTCTAGTTGCTTAGCAAGTTTTCATAGCATTTGTTTTTTACAGTACGCCATGGGAGAGAAAGGTTTTCTATTGCTGCCTGCTTCCTATTAAGTGTTTATTTTTATTTTATTTAATGTGTTGTACAATCTCAATCACATACATCATACACATTGAACATTGAAATTTTTATCGTTTATTTTTTTTATTTTTTTCCACTTTTGGCTGATTTTTGCTCGAGTCCCACATTTAAAGCCCACAAACTGCGCTTGATAAATCAGCTTTGACCCATTGAACCGCAATCAATTTATTTACTTTACACAAAGCTGAATAACACGCCCAGATCTCAGACCAACAAGCAGTTTCACAGATCAGCTCAAATGGTCGACTCGAAGACACAGTGGTAACAAGGCAGAGCCAAAGGCGTCAACCGCTGTGCCACAAACTTGATTTATCTGCCGGCCTGCCCCACACGAAGACTCCGTCCAGCCGGGCCAGCTCTTTGTGGAACTGCATCTCTGACTCCGAGTCAAACTCTAGCTGAACATATGGCCTCAGTTAAGTTGCGGGAGGCATCGCTGCAGTTGTAAAATTAGCCTCGGGCCAAATGATCATAATTGCCGCTGAGCTCCACCAAATCGAGATTCGTTTTGAGATCTTTGTTAGCTGCATTGCTTGTAGCGATGCGCACTTCTGAGATTAGTGAAATTACCTTTAATCACAGGCCTTCTTAACTTTATGAATAAGCATGCGAGTGCAGTTAACTGCGAAGCTTAAATACCCTTTTATAAGTGTTAAAATAACATTTAACAAACTGATTTACTGACTACAGAAAGATAAGATATTTAGTACATAAATTACCCTAAATTCGTCAGACAAATCGTATCGAATTGTTTTCATTCAAATTGTGCACACTTTGAATTGCAAGCAATGGCCACAGATCTGATTACACTTGTCACACTTGTCACTTATACAACCCCAAAATATATATCATGTAACACACTTCCATTCCAAAAACCACTCTATATTTATTTACAATACCTTCGAGATGCTGACGATGACCTGGATACAAATCATTTCTCAATCACGTCGCTGCAACTGCTCAACAATTTTGTACGCCACCATCCCTGCCTCTTGGCTGTGTTTTTTGTGCTTTCATTACATTTTTATTTCATGTTTATTATAAGCGTTTTTTCATTCCAACCAACAAGCTTGCCGTAAGGGCTACCTAGCCCTGCCCTAAACTCTATACTCAGCTCTCGCCAGCCCTCCGCCCTCCGCCCTCCGCCCATCGCCCACTATGGCCACATACATACATACATACTTAATGTGGATTTAAAATGCGTGCTCATGCAATTTCTCACACAAATCCTTTTATTGCACATTTGGCTTATGTCGGGTTTACGTACCAATTTTGGACGCCACCACGCCCCCCGCAACACGTCACGCCCCCTCGTCTCGGCCAGTGTCCTGCACAGGCAACATTTTTATTTGTTGCAGGCCCGGCTGGCCTGCGGGCCAACTGCCGCCTACTTTATTGGTCACATAACAAAAGATTACAGCAACAACGGAGCAACAAATTCGTTTGGTTCCTGGTTCTCAGTTCTCGGTTCTCTGTTCACGTTGCCCCTTAGACGAAGTGTAGCGATGCGAATCTTTATGTCTACGTGGTTATAAAAATATGATGAGCATTTCGTATACACACTCTTCTATCTCATATATATTTCTATAATTTTTTCTTTTTTTTTTGTGCTTTCGCTGTGCTGTGACGTTTGATTGTTGCTTTTTTTGGAAGCCAAAAGCAAACGCAGCGAATGCCACAATTTAATATTAAACTCCCCTGTAAAAAAAAAAACTTTAACTGAATATTCTGGATAAAACCAAATATTTATCAATTTGCAAACAATGCTTTTTATATGAGCACAAATTCAGCTTATGATATTTTTAATGCAATTTAATTCAATATGTTATTTTGGTTACATTTGGTTAAGCTGGAAAAGGTATTTGTTGGCTTCAGTCAAAAGCAAATGCAGGAAATAAAGCGCTGGAGAAATGTCAAATAAATTGGCTTGAAATAACTAAGAGATATTCTGGATTAAAAAGAGCTAGTTATAAATTAGCAAGCAATGCTTTGGTGTCTTCTTTTGATGCTATTTTATGTCTTATTTTCCGATTTAATTCAACAGATTATTTCTTCAACATTGGGTAAGCCCGAAAAAGGGATTTGTTGGCTCTGGTGACAGTCCAAGTGGCAGGCAAATAAATTTACGCCTCCGTTAAAGTTTTGATGCCAAGTGCACGGCTACGGCCCATGGGAAACGACTGTGAGAAATGCGTTGGCAATCATTCAATGCGTCAATCAAACTGGAAGCGAGCTCGCTTGAGCTTGACTTCAGCTGCAGTTGCAGCGTTCAGCATTCGTTCGCTTCTCCATTTAAATTAAAAACTTTGTCCGAACTTTAAATACAGCTTACGGCTTTATGGAAGTTAATGGAGGGAAGGGGGGAGGGCAGGGTGGGGATAGTGTATGGGGTGTGGGGTAGGTGTTTGGAAAACTGCACTTAGCACCGCTCCAGAGCTCAGCTGAAATCGAACGCTTCGTTGGCCAGCGAAGATGCCGTAAGTAAGTACTATGGATTCCAGCAGTAAGTCGGCCCTTAATTCAACAAAAGTTTTTGTACTATTTGTGCTGCATGTGTGGCGCGTGGGTGGGGCAGTGATTGGTGCACGGATGCACTTGCATAAGGGCATGTTAAACTCGTTCATATATTTGCTATACATTTAAAACCATTTGCTGACCACAAAAAAGGAACTGCTGCGAAATCAATTCGGCTCGCAGCCATCTATTAGACTTTCATTAACAACAAAAAAAATGCTAGACACGTTTTTGTCCACAAACAAAATTCGAAATTGCCAACTCGATTTGTCTCTCTTTCTGTGTGTCAGTGTGTATCTGTGTGTGTGAAAAGCATCCATGCAATTGAAAAATAACTTTGTGATTTCCTGAAATAATAAACACAATATTGAAATGAAAATATTAAAGCTTTATGAGGAGATTTTCAAGCAGACAAGACTTAAAACCAGAAACATTTTATCTTCTTCAAATTATTCTATTTGCAACTTGCAATGTTTTTTTTAGTTATTAACGGCATAGTTCTGATCTTATTCCAGAATGAAATATGAAATATGAACATGTCAAATATTATTATTTATTGAGATATTTCTTTTCCAGTGCTGCAAGCTAAGCTTAAATCACTAGTCTCTAATAAATATTTCGTTTTATAAATGATGTAGTCATCAAAAATTTACGATTTTAATTTAAAATTTATTTAATTTAATTTTCATATTTTCATTAGCATATTTTAGAATTGTGTGTGTCCGTGAGGAAGTTGGTTCCAGATGCGAAAAACATAAATGCAGAAATGCCCTTTGGAATTTAGAGTCGTGTGTCTGAAAATCGAATATTTATGTTGATAAATTAACATTTAACGGTGTTATGGCATAAAATGTAGTGTATTTATAAATAAAGGTATTTCATTGCTCGTCTTATTTACTTTTCTCATGTCAATACAATCAATGTTAAATGCCAACTCCATGGTGCTTGATGGCAGCCTTCCCCGCTTATTGATTTATTTGCGCGGACATATTTTGAGCTGCCTCATGGCCAAGAACGACGAAATAAGGAGGACGAAGGTTCACAATCTGCACAGCGAAACTCTGTCAGTGTCTGCTGTCCAATAAGTGTCAATTACAATCAATTTGGCAGCAGATTTTAAGTGTGTGTTTTTGTGTGTGTGTGTGTCTTTTTTCGTGTATTGCTGGCCCTGTGCTTACCTGCTCACATTATACACTGCGAATGCGCAATTTTCCGTGCGAAACGCTTCAAATGCGGTTTTAAAGCTGGCAAAATGAATGGCTTGTAATGAATGCTGATTGACAGCTGAAATTAAATTCGTAAGCTCAGAGAAAGATGGCGATGGCGACGACGACTGGGCCATGGATGGTGTCTGAAATCCAATACTTTGCCAGACTCTTTGTTTCCTTTCTTCATAAATTATATTTCGTTAATAGTATTTTACTTTTAAGCTTCTCTTAAATTAAATACAGCAGATTTGCAGCATTTGTTGAATCAGTGCTGCACTATATTTTAGCACCCCAACTGGAGTGATTGGCTTTATCAAGATTGCCAGCCATTCGGGAATACATTCGTAAGTTTAAATATGGCTTATATAATCTATGAACGCATATCTCGTCAAAATCACTTTGATCAAAATCCAATTGACCTTATCCGAAGCCAAGAACTGAATTATCTCTACGAGACTTTTTTAGAATTATAGAAAAGATGCAATATTTACAGTTATTTGGTTTTCCACTTTTCACAAATAATTTCTATTGCTAAGAATTATCTTTTTGAAAAATAGCCTTTTAAGTTTTAAGTACTTTTGATTGCTTATTTTCCAATATATTCTGAACAATTTTCGGTTCGATTTTCTTTTTGGACAGACAGATAGGACTATATCGAATCGGCTGATCAAGATTACTTATATAGTTAATGGGGTCGTACACATCTCGTGCGAGCTTCACCATAAAATACAATGCCTTTTGCCAGGGTATAAAAATAATTATCTATTTTACATAGTTTCAAAGCAAGCACAAAACCCTCAGACATTCAGCTAAAAGCTTAGCGTACTTTGAAGCTCAAACAAAATCGTTGCCTACTTTCCGGTGCGCAAACTTGAAGCATTTGCCTTTTGTTTTATGCATGGCACAGCAATTGCAGGGCATATGATTGATTGATGATTAGCCCGTCTAGCAAAAACACAAACGTTCCACTTTAGAACAAGAACTTGGCCAACTCAAATAGAAACTCTCTGAGTGAATGCCTCCCCTATATCCTCACTGCTCCCTGCATCCTCTATCTCTGGCTCCTGGCTTTATGGCGAATCAATCATTTTCATCTTCAACTGCACACTGTGCTCAACATTCTTTGTTTGCACTGGTGTTGTTCTTGTTGTTCTAGCAAATCAATCTTCACTCAGCGCCCAACTACAAGTAATACAAAAGCAAAAAAACAAAAACCAAAAAAAAAAAAGTGAGAATTTCAATCAAAAATCTGATAATACGTATTGTTGACAAATTGTTTGGCATTAACTTGGCTGCACGTCGCCGCCGATTACGTAGCGAAATTGTGGCCATAAAGCAAACTCCCCGCGGGGATAAAAACCCACTTCGCAGCCAGACAAATTCACATTCAGCCAATCGTTGCATTATTTATGCAGCAGCTGAAATTATGAGTGAAATGTGTCCCATAAAGGAAAGTTCTTTCTACATCAGCAGTCTCATTTGTTTGAGATTACAGCTCAATTTGAATAGTTAAGGCAAATAGTTTAAAAAGAAGTGCATTATTAAACCTACAAAAATATAATAATTATTATAATTAAATATCTATTATGCATTTAGTCAATGCATTCATTGAAATTCACTCTTCACGACAAAATCCTCTTCAGCCAGACTCTTGATTAAACATTGTTAGTGTTGGCAGCAGGCAACAAATAGTGTTTCAAGTGTTAGGACAGTGAAATCAATTCATAAAACCCTTAAAATAGCGAAAGGCAATTCACTCAATTGATTTCATTCACCAATTAACATTTCTGTATTGTCCGTAATAAGTGGCCAATACATCACGTGATTAAATTTATGTGTGTGTGTTTTTCTGGCCTTGTTGATTATTGGTCGTGACATTTTAAATTGACAGTTGCAGCACATCACACACAAATTATTTTCCACTACCCCAAAATACTATTCTCATCCCAGACAATAAACAGGAAAACAATTTTTAATTGCAGGCAGTTTGGGGCTGACTTTTGGGTGTTTTGGCCATGTCAAAATGAAGCTGGTCCCAAGTGTAATCAATTACAATGCTCGGCCAAGTAGAGTGTCCGTGTATGTGCGTGTATGTCTGTGTGTGTGTGTGTATGTGTGTGTGTGTATGTGCTTGGACAATGTGTCCTGCGTCATTCCGTTTGACATTAATGGCTTTATAATTGTATGCAAGAGCTGTCCTTTATAGCAGCGAGTACGGGCACTAGTTGCTATATTCTTAATGCCATTTAATTCCGTTTATATTCCCAAACAACGAACTAATTTAACTAGAAATTAGTTAGTCAAATTTCTTTTCATCAATCACGTCGAATGTAATTTCCAGTTTCGCCAAATACTTGCATTAAGAGCTTTTAACCGACAACCTTCACTAAACACGCGAAAATTATATACCTTTTCACACATATTGTGTTACCCTTCTAAGAGTATTTTGAGGATTATAAGCAATATGTAACCCACCAAGTTCAATTAATTATATATGCGAATCAAATCATAACAAAAGAACATTTAATGTATTTATTGTTTTTGTTTTTAAATAATATTTTAACTCTGCTTTTATCCAAAATAACTCTAGATTTGAGTTGTAGTATAGAATGTAGGAATTTACTTAATTTCAGATTTTAGTTTAAGGATGCATTATGAAAATTCAAAATCAAAATCATTTATTTCATTTTATGTACTTAAATATAATATAAAATGTAATCAATCCAATAATTTAAAGCTACAAACAGTATGTAATGCAATTCAAATGTTATTTTAATACTATTAAAAATTTTAAGAATAATTTAAAGTAATTAAAATTTAATTTATAAATAAAAGCATAAGCAGAATTTTTTTAGATAATTTTAATCTACTGTAATTTATATGTGTGTAAGAGTATTTAGATCAGCAGTTTTGAGTATTTAAAACCGAAGTAACCATATAATTTTGTAGTTGTTAAGCTAGTGTATTGGCTGCAAGGGTATTCAATATTCGATAAGACCAATTGCTCTTGTAATTCATATCAATTTAATGCTCGTATGTGAATATTAGTTGTCTGAGGGCTGCTTGTAAGTATCAGGGACGTCAGGCTGGGCTGCAATTGTTAATTAATTCATATGCGTGGTGTCAAAAAGTTGTTATTGTTCACTAGACGCAAAGTTGCGTATACGCAGCGTCTACTGCCTGTAATTAAAGGAGAGTTGTTGTCGGCTGTGTGTGTGTGAGTGTGTGTGTGTGTTGGTGTGTGTGTTTGGGAGTCTTTGCGTCAACCACAAAATCTAATTTGCACATTTTCGCACTTAATTTTAGAGGGAGACAGAGATTGGGACGATGCGCTGACAGCATTGACAAGTCGCTATTCCTTTGCTCGCTTTTACTGTTGCTTGTTGCTGTCACACGAGGCGTATGCGCAGCGCACACAGAACCGCAAGCATATATAGAGGCAAAGTAGCAACTAATAGCATTTAATTTATTCAGCTGTACACAGCGTGTGAGATATTAATTTCCGCTTTTGTCTTCTGCGCTGGCACTCCTGGCGTTCTCACGTAGACCTAGCGTTTTTAATTCATGTGGCTCTTAACTTAATTATCACCGCAAATGGCACTTTCGGCACAGATTTATGTTGTGCTGGCATAAAATCCAGTCAAAAAATTTAATTAAAGAAAATTAATCATTTAACAAAATTCGCACAGAATACAATATTATTAGATTTTCAAGTCGTTAACCCCAGCTGACTCTGACTGAACTGTCAACGTGAAGCTAATTTGTGCTTCACGAAATAAATTATTTTTAGTCTAACACCGGCATTCAAAGCTTTCACAACTCTGTTCTCCAAATTCATAGAAACTTAGGTCCTTTGGAGTTTTTCCTATTTTCGTGTAGACCGTTTCCTGTAAGAGACAACAAATATTTTGTTGAAAAGTGTTGTGATAATCGTCCTTGCAGCTCCTTGCATAATCAACATGTGTCAATGGCCTTGCTATCCCGCTGCCTGCATTGGATCATGTGGTGGCTGCCCCCCAAGTGGCTTCTTTGATCCTAGCTTTGGTTCACTTGCCGGTCCATGCCATGGCTTGGGTGGCTCCTGTTGTGGATGCTGGGGTGGATGTTGCTGAACCTGAGACTGGCCTACAGAAGAAATATAGGGAAACTTCCAAGTGGGGACTAGCATTTTCATTTCTTATGTACCAGGCAGCGATCCGTTATCTTAATAGCTATTGTTGCAATATAGAATTTATGTTTGAGCAAAATAAACCATAAAATGTATTTATCTGTTTAATCTAATTGTGGCTTATATAAATCTAACTTATAGCCTTGTCCATCTCTATGATAAATAGGATGAACACAATAGGATAAAGATGAATCTATTGGGGTCCAAAGAGTCTCCTTAAATGCGTTACTCATTGCAGGACAAAATGATAATATCCTCTGCACGGGTATACAAAAATATTATGATTCAAGCAGCTTTGATTTGAAAATATAGTATTCCTACTGCAAAATACCGAGCAGGCCTTGACAATTGATGTCAAAACCTACACTTGGTTTGTGGGAGTCAATACATTTTTTTGTCATTCATATTTCGTACCTTCAACAGAAAACTACACTTAACTACACAAAAAAATATAGGACTGTTTGTCGGCTAGTAAGTATATAAATGAGAAATGCTTTATACAAATGAGAAATACTTTTCTATTTTGCGTTTTTTTCATTTTAGCAGGTGACAGTCTTTTCTGTAGTTAAGCACTGTGGTTCATCAATAGTAAATTACTGTATACTCTAGTACCTATTTCCGTGAAGAACTTGCCAAAGGTTTGTAGCCCTGCCACCTATTTCTTTATTATATATATTTCTATAATCTGTCGAAACAGCAATATCATTTCAAGATGTGTAATCCATGCTACGCGTGCTGTGGTTCTTGCTGCTCCCCATGTTGTGGCCCATGCGGTGGTTCCTGTGGTCCCTGTGGTCCTTGCGGTCGGAGCTGCGGTCCATGTGGTCCTCCGTGCTGCGGAAAGCGTAATGGGCTTCAATGTTGAGGACCATGAGGACCATGTGGTGGTTGCTGCTAGCCATTTCTTTAGAACGAAATTTAGGTACTATATATACACAGTCATCTGATATGAATTTCAAATCGTGCTATTTTAAATAAAAATATAGAACCAAAATCAGCGTATTACTAGCAAAATAGATATGGCCCAGCAGCAGGCTTTGAGCTTTCTCTCGAATTAAAGTTATATGCTGACTGTTTATAAATAAAATTTCAATTAGTTCAACTCCGACACTGGAACCTTTCGGAACTCAATTCTATAAATATATTTTTTGAAATTTCGGCATTTTTTCTACTCTTTTCGTGTAGCTTGAGCAATGTGGGTCAATTTATTCGATAAATCAAAATGTATTTTGTGTAATGTGATTTTATTTTTGTAGCCCATACCAAATCAACATGTTTGGATACACGTGCTATCCTGGTGCCTGCATTGGACCTTGCGGTGGTTGCGCACCAAGTGGGTTTTATGATTGCTGCTTTGGACCATACCAGGGACCCTTCAATACGTGGTGCGGCCCCAGTGGTCCGGGATTCTGGAGTGGACGAATGTGTTAGTGGCCTCTCTTGCCAATTCAGACAAGTATGGGATCTCAGTTGCAGAAGAACTCTAGGAAAAGTACTTCTAGCTACTTGTCACCAGTAGCTTTCAAAATTATGTTAATAGAAAATAGCTTTCCAGATACTTTTCACTATACATAAAATATGTTCCATAAGCTCATTAAAAATCCTCTAGTATCTATTTAAAAAGAGATTTTATGTATGCGGATTTTATATAACGTATACTAATGAAGACATGATGTGGACATAATCAGAGTTAGTTTTGCTGCTGATGAATCTAATTGATGATTTACAGCCAATAAACCTAACATTATTTGTTTTATGCCATCTCCGGATAAAGCTAAACTTAAAGTAAACATTTTTGGCAATCTGCACCATTTGAAACATATATAAATTATCAATTTATTTCAGAAATCGCAGTTAGCTTTGACTTTTAGATTCTAAATATCTCGCATAGCTTAGAATTTACTTTGAAAAAATCTTATTCCTCACAAACATGACGAGACAAACATTAATTTTTTAAAATTGAAAACCCAAAATTATTTACGTAATCTAACTAAATTTCTTAGTAAATCAAAATTTCAAAAATATGATTTAGTCGTAAGTTTTTATGTAATATTAAATTCAACAATTGATTTACAAAAATATTTTCAGATTTTTTACTAGCGAGAATAATTTGCTTTAAAACATATTAAAAATTATTCGCATTTTCAGAAGATTTTCGAGCTAACTTCAAATATGCAAATATATTTTTAAATGTTGACTATATGTTGGATTTAGGGTAGAATGGACTACAAAACATTGAAGACAAAGCACAAAACACCCATCACGTGGCTAATACTGGTATACATATAAGTTGGGTAAGCATTTTGCAGATCATTTCAATTTTAGTAATCCCTACTATATTATGTTCCGCAGATTTGCATGGTTTTTAATTAGTTGATAGCAAGTTGTTATTTTAATGATGATAATTTGACGTGTTCATTATGAGAATTAAGTTAATAAATGTGTCAATTCAAATTTTGAAACAAAGCTGAAGAGATCCAAGGCCACCTTTAGACGGCATAGCTTCCAACTCCACAAGCTGGCCTTAATTGGTTTTTGCAGATATCTCTGATGTAGAAACTAATTGTCTTCATGGTACAAAATTGTACAAAATATCCAACTATTTACTGTATATAAAGACAAGAAAAGCGACAACTAATGGCAAAACTTAAGTTCACACACACCCCGCACACCCCACACACCCCACACATCCCACACATCCCACACATCCCACACACACACACTCACACACGCTTATATGAAGTTTTAGCTGAAAGAAGACCTAAACTGTCAAGGCTCAATTGCTTTTGCTGCGTTTGCCAACTGGATGTCAAACACGAAATGCTTTTGGAGCAAAGATTATACTGTGACCAGGACAACAAGAAAGCAAATTAACTGCAAAATTTATAAAAAATATTGTAAACATACTAACTAATATTTAATATTGAAGTTCTAATCGATGCTTATTTTTATAGTCTTAAGCCTTCTAACACATCTAATAAGAAAGAATCAACCTTAACAATTTGCAGAAAAATATATAAATAAATATCAACTTTGATATTTAAACTATTTAAAAAACAAGCATAAATTTCGACATTCTCATAAACTATCAAGTTATGTCATATATCGATAGCTATTGATTTTTCCCACATTAATTGTCCCTTGATTCTTGATGCTTAGTATTCTTCATTGAAATCACTTGGAATTCAGCTCGTGAATTTTAAGCTTAAGCATAAGCGCAGAGCTATTAAAATGCACATAAAGAACGGGTCCCATTAGCTCCAACTCTTAAACAATGTTTTCTCCTTTTAGGGTCCTTAAGAGACTCCAGTTGAGGCGACGTTTTAAAAATGTATCAAAGCGAGTGAAATTATTAACAACAACTGTAAGCAATTAATCTTAATTATAACGATGCTGCAAAGTGTCGCCTGAATTTCGTATGCAGCACAGGTAGATTGGCAGGAAGCTTTCAGACCGGTCTTAAGCCAGTGCCTGGTGTCTATTTAGAATGTCCAGGGATTGTCAGCAAATCAGGTGCACTACGTGATGTGCTTTCAATAAAGTGCACGAAATAAAGAAAATTGCCGAAAGAAAAAAAAAACAAAAAAAAAAATACAAACTTTTAATGCGCTTAGGCGACGAGGCGACGATACAAAGCAGAAAATGTTGAACGGTAAATGGTAAACAAAATCAAGAGCAAAGCAAACCACAGACCTGTCAGCACTTAAAATCCAACTCTACTGGCCCCACACACACACACCCACACACCCACCAACACACACACACCCACACAAAACGAACCCGTGCGTGAGCAATTTTTGTAAACGAGGCACCCGTTAGGAACAGGAGGAGCAGGAGCACGTTTCGGACATGCCTGATGGTGATGATGATGATGATGATGGCAATGGCGATGATCATCATCATGATGCTGATGATGATGATGACTATTCAAGTAATGCTAAAGTTTTCTATCAAAAGGTGTGCTGACCTTTTTGCCAAACATTTAATATTACAAAATACCTAATGCACTTTTCTGTTGGGTCAATTGGAAGCTACTTAATTCACATTAGCTTGGATATTTCGCTAATGAGGCGCATCGTTCGGCATTAGTTGACATTAGTTGGAATCTGTTTGCAGCAAACGCTTAATATTTTAAGTGCGAGCACTAAATCTACTTACATTTTCCAAGTATTGACGTAATTTTATTTATCCTGAATATTATTTTACTTTCATTTATTTGTTATTATTTATTCAATGTACTCTGAAAACAATCCACAATTTTTAAATTTAAAATTAAAGTTGCACATAAAAAATATATAATAATAAGTCTTGGGGAATTCAATGTGAGTTGGTCCAATATTTTGTTTCTTTAAAGACAAGCACTGAGAGCGAAAATAAAGAAAAATACTGAAATACCATTTTGAGAAAACACTTTAACACATTTTTTAGGAAAAAGTTCCCTACACGATAAGAATAAAAATGAAAAAAATAAATAAATAGAATGTATGCACTTCACAGGTTAAGTTTAATTAATTGGTATTGTATCAATCGGTTAATTAAACAAGAACTTAAATTGCAGTTTGTTGTATTTTGGATTAGATTTTTCGTTATATGTGCTTTGCTCAGTAGGCCCCCAAAATAATCGTTTTGTGACTGCTTTCTGCTTAACTAATCATCTAATTTTATATTGAAATAAAATTGATAAAAAGTAGCCAAAAATTTTAAGCCGACAAAAGTAGTTTCTTACTATTAACAATCTTCTCGATATGGCCGCTAAAAATGTAAATAAAATTACCAGTATGAATCCGATTGCCTTAGCCAGAATATTACCAAGGAGTAAGTACCATAACTGAATACAGAACATACTGAAATTTATTGGATTCTGCTAGGCTATGTTCCGCACAGATATATCCATTATTACAAGCAGCTAAGAAAACAAACTCAGAAGACGGTGCCCGACTTCTCAAGGATCATGAACAAAAGCTCGGCGACCAGTTTAATAAGGGACGAGATCGTAAAGAAAAATAATATCAATGCAGAAAAGCGCTGCGAAATTCAACAAGCTGCCGATCAGGTGCGCAAAAGCAATGATATGCTTAAGGAGCACTATCTGCAGAAGCGTCAAGAGCAGGAGTCACTAATTAAAGGCGCTTTGCAGCAGCTGCCTATGTTGTCAAGAAAACTGAAGGATATCATGGCCCGGGATTGGGTGATTTCCATTCAAAATCCACCCGTTGTGAAAATCAATAGATGCTATGGCCTCGAAACCAAAAGCAATATAGTTGACTATAAGCCTCAAGTTAGTGGTTGTTTTAACCGTTGGCACATGAAGATTCCATCCCAAAAGTTGGAGATGCCTGAAAAGAATAAGACTCAATCGAGCTATCGAAGCCGCAAATCCTTTAAAGTAATAAAGCCACCCGAAGTAGAATTGCCAGAGAAGAAGTTGCGCAATGAAAGCAACGTACAGAAACCGACTGTAATCAGTAAAATAGATAAGAAGTCTATGCAGATGTGGCATATCGGTAAGTGTTGCTATAAATGAAAAGTTTATTTAACATTTATTCTTTGAAATCATTACAGGCGATCGTAGAATTCCTCGTTTGGACTGTTAGAATCTGTGATTAACAACTCCATACGGAAAATAAATGTATTAAATAAATCTTACGACTTTGCTCATTGATTCCAAAAAATAAAATGAACCTTAAAAATCGTTGACAAAGACTTTTTAATGTGCCACAAAACAGAAGTCCTTCAGAAAGTTGCAAATATTTTTATGTCTTTGCAACAAAATGACATAAAATCCAAATTAGACTCTATACGAATAAAATGAGAAATATCCTCTTTCAAAAGATTGACTTGTCCTTAAGTAGCACTCAGCAGCATAAAATGTTGCCAAAACAATTAGCAGAGCATTTGAGTGGTAAGCTTTACGCACCACTTAGCTGCCTACAACCAAAATAAAAACCATACATTTAATATGCTGCCCCACACACATACACACACACACACACACAGGTCTCGAGACAAGACACATCAAACATGGTCAAAAAATTAATTAAAACTTACCTCAATGAACTGACAGCCAATTAAAGTTTACGCAAGAGACACAAAAACAAGTCGACCAAGGATAAAAAAAAACAAAAAAACTGGAAAAAGGAGACGAGCAAAGGGGCAGACGATGAGCAAATGTAACGTTCAACGCGCCATTAAACGCGCTACAGTTCGTGAGAGGGGCTGGTGGAGGGGGAGGGGGATGGGGAGTGTATGCGAGCCATAGGGGAGATACCGTTTATTGGCCAAAAGCAAACAAACAAAGGCCAACAGAGACCAAAAGCCAAACAATAAGCGGCAGTCGAGTCGCAGCAGCAGCAGCAGCAGCAGCAGCGGCACAAGCAGCAGCAGTTGGAAAACAAAGCCAAAAGAGGCAAACGAATAAATACTAGAAAACAAAATGGAGTGCTCCCCAAACGCTCCCACCCATCAAACGCCCACTGACAGGATGTGACTTGTTTGTCTTGGACTTGAGCGGCGGCCGCTGCTGGAGCAGTAGCAGCAGCAGTAGCAGCAGCAGCAGCAGCAGCAGCAGCAGCAGCATCAGCAGCAAAGCAATTAACAATCTCCGTTTGTCGTAATTGACTCAAATGAGCGCAAACAATAAATAAAACAGTAACAGCGACAACAACAACAACAACAACAGCAACAGTAACAACAATGATAACAACAACTACATCAGCAACAGCAAGAGCAAGAGCAACACAGTAACGGTAACCGTAACCATTAACAGCGCCAAAGAGTGCAAAACAAAGCTTGAAAAGCGTTGACAATGACGATGTCGAAAGCGAAAAGGTCCTTCAGTTAGAGATGGTAGATAAGAAATAAAACACAAATTCCCACTATTAAAATTAGACCATAGCTGTTCATTTAACAGAAAATTAAATAAAGTATTAATTTATTAATTTATTCACATTCTAAAATTTGAAATAAATTAATTATAAACTAAAATTAATACTAATTTTCATTTAAAATTTCTTGGGTTGCTCTAATTGCAATTGGTCCAAGGTGGAAAACCCAATCAAATCAAGATTAAGATTAACAAAAGTAGAGACAAAAATATTCAACTATTAACACATGCAAAGTCAGTTAAATCTCTTCCGATATTACTACGCTTAAAAAATTATAATATACAAAAACACACTAGAATTTCTAACTTTAACAAAAAATCTACTCCTGAATTAGGAAAAGAAAAAATAAGCTGAACCAATTTGTACTTAATCAAATTTCTAAAAAATGCACTTATCATGGATAGTTTCTTAGGCCGATATACCAAATAAGAACTATTTGTTAGTCCATAAAGAAATCGTGTGATGCAAATAATAACAAATTATATTTTTATATTTATATATATTCATTTATTATTCTCGCCACCCTATTTTAGGCATAGTTCGAATTACGTTTTCACGTTGTCATCGCTAGAAACTGGACGCCTTTTCACCCACACAAAGAGGCACATCTTATTTCTGGCGTTGACCCATAAGCGAGCCGTGGGAGCAGCTGCACTGCATCCTGTATGTCCTGTTTTGTCTTTGCCTATGCAGTAGAAGAAGAAGTCAACGAATCACGATTCGGGCTGCATTTTTGTCCTGCCGTTGCTTCGATTGTTTGCACAGCTTGTCAGGATTGGCACTGTCATTGGGTTGGCTTCGGATGTAAGTGGATATCTTTGGCTAAGTGCAGCCAGAAAGGCTGCCATTAATTCAGCTGCCAGCAGAACGCTCCAGTTTTTGCCAACTGTTTGCACTACAATATTGTATTTTTAATTATTCAAGTTCTCGAGTGCAGTTGCTGCCCTGCCCACAGTGGGCATTGTATTCCACAAGTCCGTCGAGTGTAACAGAAGCAGCAGCAGCAGCAGCCGTGCGATGGGCATAATATAGTGACTGCTACTTGGCCCCCTATAAAGTGGGCAATGACAACTGTCAAACACATGACAATCCGACACTTGAGTCAATGTGAACAGTGCCAGTTGGCTATTATGTAATCAAAGTTATTTTCATATTCCACTTGAATGAAATCCATTTCATAGTTTTTAGACAGACAGAATCAGAAGAATCTTTAAGTAGTTCAGTGGTTTTTAACATTATACATAATAGGTGGAATTTTTTTTATAAATATTATTTTTTGCTTGAGAGCCTAGCGAAAGTCACGTTCGAATTAACTTTAAATTTTCCATTGAATACTTTACTTGTTAGACTAACTATGTATATTATAATTACATAATAAAAAGGATTATGATTTGATTGGTGACCTCTTTTTTGATATGATATGATCCCGACGTGATTCAAAATAGAAAAGAATATATATAGAAAATAAAAAATAAAAACGTGGACCTGGCAATATCTCTTTGCAAATCGAGTGAATTTGTAAATTTAATATGATTTTTGATTTCAGTACTGGGACATTTAGCCATATGCCACCTATTTGCAATTCAAGTATACTAAAAATTATGTGTGAATTGAAATTTATACATAAGCAATTACGACCCAAGCCACAACTTGGGCACTTGTCTAGTGGTAAAAGGCTCTAAAGCCTGATGCCTGGCAGTGGCTCTTGTGTATGTCTACTCCCTGTTAGAATGCATGGCGTATGTGTGTGTGTGTGTGTGCTAGAGAGAGAGAGAGAGAGAGAGAGAGAGAGAGAGAGAGTGAGTGTGTGTATAGCAAGGACCAATTATGCGCACATTTCATGCATAAGAAAATTCAATTCCACGTTCATTTGCACATGCAAATCAAATTTATTTGCGGCAAGCACTCGTGCACTTATGCAGGACGCGGCAGGACGCGGCAGGACGAGACAGGACAAGCTGGAGACGTTGTTACAGGATGGTCCATGGCGCTAAAAGTAACTGAAGCTCTTCGACCCGATTGTTGTTGCTTATGCTGTCGCTGATGCTGCTGACGCAAAAAAAAAAAAAAAGTATTTCAGCGCGAAGTTTTGCAACTGACGTTGATGATGAGTTGCAGCAACGAATCTACGTTAAAAGTCTCTCTACGCTTCCCCCCGTCACCTGCACCCGCCAGCTGTCTCTGTTTTTCATTCATTCATACAATTTTCAACATGGCATTCAACGGTTAATAACACGCACTTGAAAGCCGCTTGAGGTATTTCAAATTCGCAGACACTTGCATTACTCCATCGCTAGCCTTTTGTACCTAAATGAATTTGAACGGAATGTTAATTTAGTTTATAATTTGGAAACTGCCTCAAATAGCAAATGAGAGCTTGCCTCGTCAGCTTTTAAAGTGAATCTGTAATAAAATTTTAATTCTACACATTTGAATTACATCTTATTTATTAGAGCAACAATTTTAATATTTAGCCTGTGGTACATATGAATTTTCCTATAAATATACCTAGCATATTAAACAATTTAAATTATCAAAGTTCAATACTTAAAAAAAACGCATTTAAGTTAGGCTATTAAATAAAGGTATTTCTATTTTAATTAATATTATTAGCTATGTGTTGAATAATATCAAATCAATACAATAATAATTTTAATTGTTATTTATATTGATGAAAATGGGTAAAAAGGATACAATGATTTGTGCAAATGAATGTAACAGGGAGAAGGAAGCATCTCCGCCCCCATAAAGTAATATATTATTGATCAGGATCAACAGCCGAATCGATATAGCCATGTCCGTCCGTACGTTTTTCCGCCCGTACGTTTTTTTGAATACGCAGATCTCAGAGATTATAAAAGCTTCAAACCTGGCATATAAGTTCAGATCAAGTATACTTAATTTTATCGATAACTGCCACTGTTTCGCAAATATCGATATATATATCGTTTTCCGATGGCAATAAATGATAGAATTTTACAGGCGGAGACTTCTAATTAATACATATTATTGGTCTATTGGATAAATAAACCCCCAATATATAGTCGAATATATATTCTCATATTGATCTCATTTCGATCTGCAGGCGCAAGCACTTTTTGTATGTAAAAATATGTCTGCTATAAAAATTGAGTGCATTTGCAGACCTGCTCACATTTGGGTGCAAAACTTATTAAAGGGAACTTTGCCAATGAAACTATAATTTTATATTTAACAGTATATATCGTAGTCGAGCTTACTCGACTACAGCATTCTTATTTGCTTTATTTTTGGTTGTGTTGTACATCATTTAATTATATTTCTAGAAACAATATTTAAGAACTAAGCCACAGAATTTCTCATGGGTGAAATATGCACTTATTAGGAACACCATTCTAGTTAAATGACATTAACACAAATTTTATAGTCGCATTAACTTTAAAACAGCACCTTTAGAAACGCAAACTGCAAAAATGTTAGGAGTAAACAACATTTTGAAGATTTGATTTTAAGTCTTTGCCTTTGGGTGCTGTCATTTCCGGTTTGTGGCCAATTTCGAACTCAAGGCTTATTCAGTAGCCGCTTAAATGGCGGAGTCAATATGGTAAGCGAGTGGCGATCCATTAGCCATTTACAGTAGACCCACTTTTGAATTATTAAAAGCACTCACTGGGTAGACAACTTTTTCAACTTAGGCCAAAAGCGGATGGCGTTATCATTAGCATTTTTCTGTTCTCTGCGGGGAGTGCTGGTTGGTGGTGTTGGCTTCAAGTGGCTTAGCTAAATGTGTCGCGCGGATTTGGCGCCCCTTGTCGTGTGCCACCTTCCCCTGCCTGCCTGCCGCCTGCCGCCTGCCGCCTGCCGCCTGCCGCCAACTCCTCCCTGAGTCGGTTGCTCAGTTCAGTGTCAGCTCTTGTTCTTCATTGTTTTTGCACGCGAGCTTCCGCCGCAAGGCTAATGTGATTTTTATTGGATTTATAAACTTAAATGTCAACTTCCGGACTTGCTGCACGACTTTTCCTCTTCAGTTTTTTTTCTTCTGATTTTCTTTTTTCTTTTTTTTTTTTTTTTGGTTTCCTTCTTTCACATTGACATTGAATGCATTTGCATTTTGCGTGCTTTTCTCAGCAAGTTTAAACGGCATCTGAACTTTCACATTAAGTTTCGAGCATAAATATTATGACTACCAAATGCTTTGGTTTTTCTTTCCAATTGAATTTGCTTTGTTCACCATTCGACTTTGGACTGGGAAGTTGGACTTTTTCGCATATTGCAACAGATTTCTCGCACACGCTTGGGCTTTTCAGTGGAGTTTGCCAGTTTGTTCCCAAAGTTTACCAGAATCCCATCGAAATTAGAGGCATTTTCTGTTCTCTGTGTTTTTGGATTTAGTGCGTTCAGTGTTTGCCTGTCTGCTTCAGACTATTTCACACACAAGCTGCCACTGTTAGTTAGTTTGCATAATTAAATTCTACATTAAATTAGTGTAATTCGCTTGTTAGTAACACAAGTTGTTGGTAATTGAATACAGACAACCAATTTCTCAAGTTGAGCTTGCAGACTTCCAATTGCAGTTTGGAAAACTTGTTCACACAATTACAGCTCAATAATGATTTTAAATACTCATTAGGAGCAATGACTCCGTCACCACTTAAAATAAATGACTAGAAATAACTGCAACAGTTATCCAACATAAATGATTAATCTTTGCTAACTAAAAATATTTTGTTTTCACTGTTTTAACAAGTCAATAAGAAAGTTACTTAAATTGAATTATTTTACATTAAAATAGTTTGTACACGTATTTAAAATCTATTCAAAATTTTACTAAATCGGATGACTATTAACAAAATCTCTGCCTTATTCTTGGATTGATTTCAATTAAAATGTTGAAATAAATTCAACATTATTCTTTTCTTATATATTCGAAATTATTTGTTAAATCATTTATTTTTTTGTAATCCTCAATTCGAAAAAAGGTGACTTCGTTTTTAAAATTTAAAATTCATCGCACATTTTTAAAAGGGTACATTATGTTTTCTGATTTTCGTGTAGGATAAATGGCTAAAAGTAATCCAATCACAGTGTCACAAAGCACACAAATCCCCACACGCACACTTCTCACACGCACATACACACACACACACACACACACACACACACAAATACGTATGCAGATTCACTTTTCAATTAGCGTAATTAATTCGGTCTTTTGGGCAACGAAAACTGACAAAAATAACCAAATATGACCAGCACAGAAAGACAACGAATGTATGCAGGCGAGATAGATGTACAAAGGGAGCGAGAGAGACAGGGAGACTAACTGAGTGAAAGCGGCTAGTTGTGCGATGGACAGAGATAGGGAGAGAGAGAGAGAGAGGGAGGGAGAGGGAGAGAGAGAGAGAGGGAACAAACGAGTGGCTGTGTTTGACAGAGCAAATGGAGAAGATATCAATCGACATTCACTGCTGCAACTGAAAGAAGCACTTAAAAACCAGACAAATTTTGATAGTGCCGAAATTGAAAGAGTCGTTAATTTTATTTTAGTTAGTTTTATGCAAATGTGTTGATCTAAAATTGTCCTCCCCCTTTTAAATTGTTGTGTTAGCAACCAGTTTTTGTATATAGTGCATTTTGCAACGCATTGAAAAAGGCTATACAAAATATATATGCATATATATTCTTGATTGCATCACAAGCATGCCCGTCTGACTGTCTGTTCGTCTCTCTGACCAACTAGTTCCACAGTTCTTAAATATTTTAGTAATCATCCGCAAAAATTTTACAACCGTGCCATATAATTCTTTGTCAAAATGTTATAGGAATTATAACACTTGGCTATCTTGGAGAGAAGAAAATTGTTCATACAAAATCACATTTGTCGACCGATAAATCGTAGTCAGTTCTGACATGTTCAAAGATCAGAGACGTTTCCTGTGAGCTGTTACAAGTCTTACGATAACATCGGTAAGCATATCAAAATATGAATCTATTTTATGGGCCACAACTTAAATGTGAAGTTTACGGACCATACAAAAGATTAAAATCTCTATTCAATATTTATCCATAAAACACGTGAATTTTATTCATTGCATTTGCCGCTCATCATTTGGGCACCGAGGCATGACGCAGTGCTTTCCAATTCTTGACCGGAATTGTCCGTTTGGAGCTGAAAGAAAACTAATGATGACGTATCGATTGGTTTATCTCTTTTTCTGGTCTTGTGGTCCGCTCAGCGCTTTTTGGCCAATGTAAGTAGAAAATGTTTGGGATAGTGGAAAATCTAATGAATGCGCTCGTCGCGACTTTTGCTGAGTCGTTGGTGGTCGATTTGTTTTCATTTAGTTGGATCCTGTCTGGCTGTGTCTGTGTGTCTGTCTTTTTGTGTCTGAGATGGTCGCATCCATTTTGAAGCTAGTGCTGTCTCCAACGGCGGAAATCATTAAAATTTTCCGGCATATTTGGCAGCGTATAAGATTGTGGCAACAACAAAAGTCAAAAACGGAGTGCGGAACGCTTCAAAAATTCAATAGCCACAAAAGCTTTTTGCAGTTTTTCCCTGGAAACTTCAATTTTTTGGCATTGAAGTATTTCAGCCATGGCCCAGACCAAATCGCTTTTATCCCCTTTACGAAGTTAGGAAACGTTGGCTGGTTTCCTCATTTCTTTTGCGGCTGCTGCTTCGGCTGCTTCTGCTGCTCTTTTGCCATATTTTCCACTTTGCGCTTTGCTCGCTAACCCGGTTAACAAAAGGGCGCTGAATATTCCCACAGCTCAATCGAATTTTTGCCCGAACCAATTTGTACGCAAATCATTTTATCGGCCACAGACGCAGCAGCGCCACCTACCGCCGGTAATACGTAAATTTACACATTTGTCCTTTTTATAATACCCTAAAAGGTTAAAGACGGCATACAACTTTTGTAGTTTATATTGTAGTATAAGCTTTTTATTTAAATATTTCTTTATATTACATATTTTTTAATCTTATCAAATTTATTTAGTGTAATCCATAATATATAAATAAATAATGTACAAAATTATAAAACAGGGATTTTCTAATTTTTCTAATTTAGAGAGCTCGACTAGCATATACCCTGTGACCAAAGTTAACCATTCATAAAGTGTACGCATTCATATTTAATACGAATACACAATTTTTTAAATTTAAATCTTTTTCATCATTCATTTTCGCTTTTTTAATTTTAATTTTCTTTATACATTACTGAATATTTTGTTTTAAATTTATCTCTAACAAATTTATTAACTGTATAAGGCCCAGTTCAGACCCCGTATATGGAATATATTGATTTTAAAAGGTTGATTCATATTACTGAAATAGAGTAAAGGGTATTCACGATTCGATTAGGTTATTGTTAGATGATATTTTTTCTCCATTGTCATCCAGGCGACAAGGACAAGGCGAAGGACCGTAAGTTGGGTTCAGTTCGGTTGTCCTGTTTTCCCTTTACATTTGCATTTGCCATAAAAATATGATTGTTGTGTTTTCCTTTATTACATTGGCTTTGTTTACCGTCCCCTTTAGCGCCCTATTTGACTCGTAGTTTTGCTCTTGGCAGAAAAAAAAATAAAAATAAAAATAAAAAACTTGTTTATTTCTTTTGCTCGTTGCCTTTTCTTTTATTGATGTACAACTTAAAAAAATAAATAAAAATGAAAACAAGCCACTTGGACATGACCAGCGGGAATTGACGATTCATCATTTATGATTATGGTGATGATGATGATGACGTATGCAGCTGGCTTCTATGCTCTGGGAGCTCGTGCTGTCCAACGAAAAACTTTTACACTAATCTGCACAGTTTCCAAAAAATGTTTTTATGATACCATTGGACAATTTGCATATTTGTTTTTTTTTTTTATTACATTTTCTTGATAGCAAATGGAGCTAATCGGCATTTAAAGGGGCGAATTGAGCTATGGGATTTTTCCAATTTACTTTTCTCAATTATTTGCCAACCGTCTCTTTAAAAATTTAGTACATAACAGGAAAATTCACTATTTTAGTACCCAATTAAAGAGTGGTTAACTTATAGTGGGAAGCTTGTGAAGAAATTTCAATAAATTTAAGATAGTTCGGATGGTAGCCCTTTAATCTCCCTTTATATTAATCCATGAAATCATAATGTGTTTCTGATCAGTTAGATTCCGGTCTGCAGAGTGTGTAAAATTTCACGTATCTAAAATATATATTCTTTCATAACATATTTAAGTTCAGATCACAAGTAGAACATAACAAAGTTGAATATATTTTTAAGCTGTGCCTATCTGAATCGGCACTAGTAAATTCGTATCAAAAGACCAGATTAGACCATTCCAGACCCCAGTCGACCACAGCAGCCTCATTGCAGCCCACTGCGAACCATAAATAATTACTTCACTTGGAACAATTCGTCACTGTTGCTAAATTGTTCAACGATTTTCATGGCTTTTCGCGCTAAAAACACAACAACATCAGGAACACGAGCAACATTAATAACTAAAACATTTTACTTAGCACATAAATTTAATTGAAAAACTTTTTTTGGCACTGCCACGCGACTGTACGAGTGGGCGTGGCTTAGTATGGCAATGGGGGCGGTATCGATTGCGGCCAGTGTTAAACAATTGCAGCAATTTGAGTTCCAAATGCCGAAAAAGTGCGAAGCACATTACCAAGTGTGTGTGTGTGTGTGTGTGTGTCTGTGTGTGTGTGAATGCCCCTAACTTCCCCTATAGCCCAACGCGTATTGTAACGCCACATATGTCGCAAACAGAGAGAGAGAGAGAATGAGAGAGAAAGAGAGAGAGAGAGAGAGAGAAGCATTGTTTGGCCAGCCAACTACCAATATGACTTAAAGTTTTTGCCAGAAATTTACTTTGGAACAAATTAAAAGTTCAATTTCTGCCTCGACGGGGTCCACTGAGCTTGTGAAGTTGTACGAGAGACGTCCAAAAACTTTGCCAGCCGTCATGCCCACTCTCTCTCTCAGAGCTTCTTTTGTGTTTATCCCAGTGCATCACCCGTCCGCCCCGCTGGGTGCACTCAATGTTGTACTTGCCTTTGCACTTTATGCTCCACCGCACAATCATTAAAGTTTGACGGACTCCGGAACTGTCAGTTCTCGGGCTACGCATTCCAAAGATCCAAAGTTTTCACGCGCTGTGGCATCGGTTTTGAATTCTGTTTGTCATTTGCCTGTTTGTTAAATCCTGCCTGACCTCCATGTGTGTGCTGCAGTGCCAAGTCAGCAAGTTTCAATTATTTCAACAGTTCCCATATGCGTATTTTTTGCCTGATTGTATATGTCGGCTTCCAGCGATACTTGACATATTATGCACATATGGCATGTGGGCTAGAATCAAGTGGGGGATCTGATTCAGGCTTTTGCTCAATCATCTCAGTGTTGGTACCAAGGTATTATCACTAAGCTCTAGAAATCTCTAGATTCTAATTTCGAACCGCATACAAGGTTAATCCAGATTATATGCTTTTTCCTGACGCCAATCTCATTATTTTCATCGATGTCGGAGTTAAAAATTGAGACGAAATTTGCATACTGCACTAAAGACTATAGTAGTCACCTTCAGGCTTACGTTAAGCTCTGCAATATATTAACGCACTAATATCGATTAATTTTTATTGATTCTTCTTTGCGCTTATCAAAACAAACATGTTAAACGGTTGGCACACTATTTTCGGACGCCACTGTGTCGACTGTTATGTTTTGCTTCACCCGCACGCAAAACAACAGCACAATGTTAACGAACATCTTTCATGTGTGCTTGCCTTTTGTCCCGGCACCTAACGGTTCTCACTGTGCAACTCTGCAAACTATGCAAAAAATAAATAATTTAAAAAAAAAAAACAACGGCAATCACTGAACGGCAAAAGAAATACCGAATTATTTAAATATGCTCTTGTATTTGTTCAAATTATATATGCTTTGCAAAATAGTTTTTATTCATTTGGCACAAAATAAGAAGATCACCAAAATTGCTGCGCGATTAGCCTTCTGAAAGCTTTATAAAATACAAGTTTATTTCAACGATTTTGCAATGTTCAGAACGTTGCACTTCAGAACGCGAACATATATGAGCAATATCGAGGAACGGGATCGACTAGACTGACTTGATCACAGCTGCCGGCAGATTAACGCGAACTTTTCTGAGCGCACTACAAGCCCTGTTAATACCGGCTGTAGCTTACAATGTTATATATATGTATGTGTGAGTGCCCTTAACAGAGTGAGAATATGTTGTTACAATTCTGTTAGCAGAATTTATTTATATTCATGAAATTTATAAAAATATATTGGTCTTTGGGTTTTAATTCTTGAATTAATAAATCTGTACTAATAATTACACATTTCTTATAACTCTTTTAATTATATTAAACCTGTAATTCTTGGAGTCTTTGAGATCTGCATCATATACAGACCAACATCGCTAGATCGCTTCGCTTGTTGTTTCCTTCTGCTTGCTACATACTCTTGCACAACTTCATCATAACCTTCATACCTATTTTCAAAGAGCGCAGAGTATAGCTCAAGTACTATAGATTGACAAGTCGATCTACTACATAATATTCTTTATATATACACACATATATATACGATAGTCTTATAACCGACCTTTCAATGAGAAAGGGGTCAATTCGGTCATAAAGCTTGAGACGAAACAGCAAACGAAGCACAAAGTTCAAAAATGTTCGTTTTCAGATTTGCCATATCAATTTTAAGCTGATAGCAAAAAAATCACCATTTCACTAATTGACAATCGCATAAGGTGCTGATAAGTCGCAGTGAATTTCCAATTTGCGTACTTATCGGTTTTGTGTTCAGTTCACAATTTGCATAGCTGTGCACGGTCCAAGTCGCTAAATTATTAGCAAAATGAAATTATACTTTTCACTTTTTGCAATATCGTTAATAGCGTTACCAGTTAACTCAATCAGTAAAGCATTGACAACTAACTGCACGGTTAGTTGCTATAAACAATATATTATAATCGAATCTAATTTATTTTAATATTCTCTAGTTAGAGGGGGACCAGATGTCCTATTGCTATAAAGTTGTAAGACCACTGCTTAGCTTTCTAGGTTTAGTAATATCAAAGGATGAACAACTTTCGGAATTGCAAACCAAAATCAGCGAACTACAGGCTTCAATAGTAAATTTAAAGGAATCCGTTATGCACACAGAAGTTCAGCTGAAACAGCAAATCGAATTGGCAGACGTCCTTAAAGAAAATAGATTAATCCAAGATGAACTGTTGAAATCACAGGAAAAAAAGCTCGCAGAAAATGCTGCAGAAATATCAAAGATGCAATCTGAAGTGGAGTCAAAAGATTCGCAACTTAATGAAAAAGACAAGGAAATAACGCATTTGCAATCCCAAGTCAAGGACAAAGATAACAAATTATCATTAAATGGTAATAAAATCAAACAATGTGAATCAAAATCCCAAGAGATTTTGAATGCTGCTAGCTGCTTTGATAAAGCGACCGATGTGTATACGATTAAAGTTCCCGACTCGAAGACATTTTCTGTGTCTTGTGATTCGCAGTTGGCCGGTACAGGTTGGACTGTAATTCAGCGCCGTATAAACGGCAGTGTGAATTTTAATCGAAACTGGGAAGAGTACAAGGCGGGTTTTGGTGATTTGCGCGGAGAATTCTTTATTGGATTAGAGAAACTTCACTTACTGACGCAATCGCAACCGCACGAATTGTATATTTACCTTGAGGACTTCCACAATGAAACCAGATATGCCCAATATACTAATTTTGTGGTTGGAAGTGAAGCAGAGTCTTATAGCCTAAAAGAGCTTGGGGAATATTTTGGTGATGCCGACGATTCTTTAACAGAACACAATAATATGAAATTTTCAACTCCAGACCGGGATAATGATACGGCTCCTGGAAATTGTGCAGAGACCTTTGAGTCTGGTTGGTGGTTTTTCGCCTGTTATTACTGGTAATGGAAGATTAAAGAATTATTATTTTTCTAATATTTATCTAAAATCTCTCTATTTTATTTGTAGCAATTTAAATGGGCCGTACACATCGGAAGATGTTGATGCTGAAAGTTATAAAATTAATTGGAATAGTTGGAAATCGCAATCACTTAAAAGTACCCAAATGATGATTAGACCAAAACATCTTTAAGTTACAAATACTTTTCATTTATTTCACAATTATTTTGCTTATGTTGAATGCATATTGAGAAAGCGATTGAAAATATACGATTTCCACACGTACTTTTTAATTGATTTCATTAATTAGATGTATCTTTTTCATTCTCAGCAGCTCCCAACTCTCGCAAGAGTATCTTACAGACTAGATAAAGGTTATTATCCTCTGCCAAGAAACTCTTAAGATTTTTATTGCAGAGCTGGCAATTCCTTAATAGAAAATCACCATTCTTTTAGCGCAAGGATATTTTATCTTATTATTTCGAAAACGGAAGGCTGTGTCTTAAAAAAAACAACGGATTTTCTTTTCTTAATTCAAGGATACATTTATCTGAAACAGAGTTAAATTGCCACACATTTTTTGAACACGCATCAAGAAGACATATTATATTTGATGTTTATTTATAACCTTTCAGCCTTAAAAAGTAATAAAATAATTAAATATTTGTATTAAAGCCGTGGCTAAAAACTATTTTGGTGTTATTGGAATTGAACTAAGTTGTATCATGATGTACGCTATTTAAGTTGAGGTTATCAAACTATATTATTTTGCAATGCTTCGTCACTTCAATATTATACTGATTCCCCATTTTTTATATGCAGCCATTCATTATTTTGGCATAATCACATTAAAATGTCACATAGTTCAGTTACACACAAGAATTCACAGAGTGTGTGAGGAAAAGAGACAGCGAAGAGTGTAAAATACGCGTAAACTAAATGAAGTCAGCCAACAAAAAACAGATTGTTGTTGTTGTTGGTGGGCGAAAAAAGCGAACCCTCTGGCAAAAAAGAGTAGGAGACCAGATGTGGTGGTGGTGGTGGAGGAAGAAAGGGAGAGCGAGAGGGAGAGGGAAAGCGAGTGGGTCTAAAACCCATAAACATGTTGATTACATTTGCAAGATTAAAGCAGACATAATCAATCTCAGCGATTGCCTCGCTCGCTGGCTGACTGACTGACTGACTAACTGAATGACTTGGCGTTGCTCAAAGGTGTGTGTGTGTGTGTGTGTGTGTGTGTGTATTGGCCAAGGGGAGTGGTGAGTGAAGGAGTGGGGGCAGCGACATGGCAAGGTGTAAAGCGCTTCACTGACATCGCGCTGACACAAAGAGCGACGTTTGATTAAGCAAAACGCCTTTGGCAGACACCAGGACATGACACCTACATCACCAGCTGCTACCCTTCACTCAACCAACCCCCTATCCACACTCTCCCGCTCCCCCCCCCCCCCCACTCACTGTGTTCACGCTCGCGCTTTGTGCTGCTGCCAAATGCAATCAGATTACACTTCGTTTGGCATTTTTCTCTGCTGAAGCTGCTGCTGCTGCTGCTGCTGCTGCTGCTGCTGCTAAATTGTCAGTGATAACACAAAGCGAAAGTAGCGCAGCATAAAGAAGGAATAAAATACAGAAAAAATTAAAAAAAAACAAAAAAAAAGAGAAAAAAAAGACGTAGAAGTAGAAGTAAAGAGAAAATGTGGAGAATATTATGCAAAGTTTGCCATTATGTATCAAGTATACGACATGGTCAACGACGGAACCTCTTTTTGGTTGCCTACAGCCACGCTCTGCGCTTATCTCGATATATATCTTAAGTCTATAGTTGTTTGAGTGTATGCGTGTATGTGTGCGCGTGTGTGTGTGTGTGTGTGTGTGTGTGTCTGCAACGCATTGCCATTATGTACATTATAATTTGTTGCGCCTCGAGCTGTTTGCTTAGTTACACCAGAAATCGTAAAAATGCCACGCAAAGATTCAGCGAGATACAGATAGTAGTGACAAAGACTGAGGTTGACTAGCTCTCCCTCTCTGTCTCTCTCTCTCTCTCTCTCTCTCTCTGTCTAAATATATTCGTATTTGTGTTATGTATGGCCTGCCACATACGCATATAGTGCGTGAAATTGCTAAAGGACCAAGCCAACTCCGAATGCTTGCGATCTATTCGCACTCGGTGTCTGCTTGTGAATGTTTATCATTTTGTATGTGTGGATGTTGGTATGTACGTGGTTCTTCGGCTTCCAAGCGAATACACAAACTACACTCAAAAAAAATCAAAGCTGCAAAATATTTCTAGTAATAATAAAAAGTATAAATTATAAAAATGTACCCCAGAATTAAGAAATGAAAATCTCACCTTAATAGAAAGATACAAACTTTCACTTTATAAATATACTATATTATTGCGATTTTTTCTGAGTGTAGTCAGTGGGATTGTGGGAGAAAGTGGGCGGTGTCGACTCGCCTCGAGCTGACACATGTGGGCGGTCGCCCGCTCTTTAGAGTGATGATGCAGTCCCTGCTTTTGGAATATAAAAAACTAAAGCTAAAATTTGACTTTAAGCTTCGTTTTTCGAAGCTAGAAAGCAAGAACATAATGCAGAGCAGCTAAGTTAATGCTTGAATACTCTTTCAGCTGCACGTAACGTATTCCATATATTCTATTTACCAGAAGCGATATATATCTAAACGAATATTTAAAAAATCAACGGATAAAATAAAATAATAAACTAAAAAAATAAATACAAAATATTTTCTCTAAGATTTATAAACTTGTTTTCAACTTAAATAAAGCCTCCCCATATTGTAGCTAGTTTTATATTATTATATATTATTATATTATATATTTTTTTATATTAATTTTTAAGTGAAATAGTATACATCAGAAAAATGTGCTTTACTTATAAATGATTAATTAATAAAAATATACACTAAATTGACAAAAATGTTGTTTAAATTTACGAAAAAATCGTTTATTGAAAATGTCAACTAGTAATAATTTGCACGCTTTAATTTTAATTAAATTTAAATTTGAAATTATACTTAAATAAATTCAAATTAACTATTGACGACTGTTTTCTCCTTTTATCAAAATTGTAAGATATCAATTTAATTTTCTCTTAGGCATATCTTAAACAATTATCTTTAAATTGGAAACAACACATTAAATTTAATTTACAATTTTCATTTCTTAAAACTTTTCTTAAAAGTTTTAAACTGTTTTTAGTACACATTAAATAATAATAATAATAATAATAATCCGTATGCTTTTTTCTGATTATTCTTAAATATATCAAAAAGATAACACTATAAACTATCTCATAGTCTACGCAAAATGTTTGCAGCATTTTTTTTAAATATCGTAAACGTTCTTTAAGATAGGGTAGATAGCAAATCATAATTTTGAGTGATGATGAGGCCCAGCATTATGACTTGTCGACACTAAAATTAGCATGCCAAGAGTCGAGCCATTTGATATATGTAAAATGCCAGCGAATGCCAAGTGCGTAAATTGTCTGACAAAAATGTATACACTTGTCATTTATCTGAGAGCAAAGAAAGTCTTGCTTTTACTAGAATAGAAAGACTTTACATGTACTGTATCAAATTGTCATTTCATAACTAAAAGTTATGATTATTGAGGCATGAAATAAATTTCCATGAAATGAAAATGTAATGTGTGGCAATGTGAAACCAACTAGTATTGCTCCTAATACACATTTATAGGCACTCAAACATATTCTGCATTATTAACATAATTTTAAGCAGACTTTACTGATATATCTCTACAGTATATTAATCTCTCAGTGCTTAAGGTCAAGCGATGAACAAAGAGTTCCACTTTGTATCAACTTATTTTAACAAAAGCTAAGCTTAAAGCAATTAAATAAACAATTACTCTTAAACCATGGTATATACACTATATATCACAACTCAGATCCCACTTGCTCAATATTTATTTTAGTTTCAATTTTTACGGTCTACCATTCTACGCACATCTTTCCGTCCGGTATCCGTCCGGCTTCCGGTTTGTGCAATTGTTTTGTTACTGTTGTTCTTGTTGGTTTCTGCGGTCAGTTTTGTGTTAAGTTTGCTGGCTGCTCTGTATATAAACTGCTTCTAAATTACTTTGACCAAGTTCTGGCCCTCCTCTTTGCAGTGAAAGCCTGCCCTGATCCATCCGCCCCTGCAATTCCTCCGTTCCCATCTCAAGCTACTCTGCCAACAAGATTTGCACTTCCGCAAAGCAAATACAAAAAAAAAAAAAAAAAATTAAATGACACAAACTTTGCCCGGCATTGTTCTTGTCTCCTACGCCTGCAAAATGCAACTGTCTGTGTCTCGGCCAAGTTATGGATCCCCTCCGCATTCGGTTTTTATCCTCTTGTTGCTCCATCTCGCCCGCCCAGTTCATTGGCCATTTGGGCGGTGACCATTGGACGTCCATCGTCCAATTGCAGCTAAAAGTTGATTTATTGTTTGCATTTTTACAACTTTTGTGTCAGTTTATGTTTGGTTTTTCATTTCGTTTTACTTTGGCATCTCTTTCTCACCAACTCGAACTCTATTTTGTTTTTGCTATTATCGCTCCACATATTGCAATTGCCAACGATTGCTCGAAGGTCCTTGACTGCAACTCGAGCCAAGCACTTTTATGGCTTTTCAAATTGTTTAATGATTTATTTACTCACTGTCATGTGCTTAGCACATGGGTGATATCTTGATATAACTTGATATCCTCACTCAGAAAACAAATCGCAGTGAATCTTAGAAAATCACCATCCGTCCAAGGATCAGGTTTGATGGCAGAGCTTTAGACTCAGAAGGGGTACAAAAGATCTATGTTGGTCACAGCGCATGAGTCTCCTACCATAATATAAACAATATCTGTCGTGCACTGAGTACAACAAACACTTAATGTTAAACAGATTCTTTCAATTGCAATTTTAGTGTATATTTAATGGGTTCACAAACGCAATTCGCAATGCGATTACATTTTAATACGCCTTGAAGGAATGCAAGACATTTAATCCAAACAACGCCAATGCAACCAGTTTCAATGCCAAAGGACACACAAAGGACAGATTGAATTTCCAGCAAACACTACAAAGGCTCTCCAGTTGTGCGAGTGTCAATTTAATGTAAATAAATGTGTAAGCAAAAAATGCATATCCAATTCAAGCAAAGAGAAATGCCAAGAATAAATAAATAATAAATAAAATCAATAAATAAAAAGGAAGCGGAAATAGAAGTTGAAGTAAGAAAATAATGGAAGAACTTTTCATATTCATATGATTGGCCAGCCATTAGAACTGTCAGTTGTTAGATGTATTGTGGTGCTTCAAAGGACTTGCACTTGATTAATTGTAAATGCTTCGCTCCCCGAAGCACTTCAGATACTATTGATTTGGCATAGCAGGACGGCAAGTGCCAAACGTCAGGCTTGTTGTTAATTTCCTTAGTAAGGACACCGCCCAATTACGCAAATCCTTTGACATTAATTCAAAACAGAATGAGCAGCAGCTGCCAGGAGCACAGGACATCAACATCCACCAGCAACACCAGCAACAACAAATCACACAATTGCCTGCGTGCAGCCCAAACAATGCAGCGCATCTTTAATTAATGCAACAACTCAGGACGAACAGAAGGACTATTTAAACGGCTGACAGTCAGTCACCCAGTGAGACGGCGAATACACTAAGAGGAAATCCATCTGAAATTTGTGGACAAAGATAGCTTACTTCATTTGCCATAATGAGAATTATGAAAACAGACAGATTTGTCTTTCTTAAGAGCAGGTTAATATTTTTTAAATTTATTTTATTATCTTAAATGTATTAGAAACAAGAAAGAAGGGCAAAATGCCGAGATCTAAATTTTAATTTAAATTTATAAAACCGAACGATTCTTTCTATAAACCTTAGTCGAAGGATCTTAATATTTTTTTATCAAAATATGAGTAGCATAATAAGCCGCATAACTGATGAGTTTATTTAAGATAACTTGGTAAGCAAAAAAAACGTTCAATCGATCGACCGATTGTTCCTAGGTTAGCTATATGATATAATACATCGATTTCGAAGAATTTTTATTAAAAATATGAGCAGCAATAATACGCAAAGACGTCTATTTTCGTGGGTTACAAACTTAACGACTAAATTTTTATACCACCTTTAAAGTTATGAAAATTTCAAAATTCTTGGATCTGTTTTATTTTATTTCGGATATTTAGAAATCATTCCTTAAAGCTAGAAAATCGTTCTATTTGTGGGGCGATTTAAATTTCAGTCGATTGTTTTTCTGAGTGTATATCTGTCTTTCTGATGTCCTTGTCCATGTACCATGTACAATGTTCCGTATCCCGTGTTTTATGTCCCTGCTGCTGCCTTGTCTTGGCTTGCGGTTTCGGACTGCACTTGAAACCAGTTGGGTCCGACGGCGACTGAGGGGGAGAGGGAAGCTGGGAGTGAGGAGAAGGAAAGGTTGTCCTTTATGCTCGTCTAATGTAATGTACGCCTCGGCGGGCAACAGCAATCCAAAGCAATTGTCTGCGGCTGGTGCTGAACGAGTGGCCTACTGCCTGGGACAACTATTGTTTAAATAAGTACAACTATACCACACATCCTCTCTGCGTCCCACCACTCCGCTCCAGCAGGCAGCCAGGCAGGCCTGTTGACACACGGGAATACAAAATAGAAAATGGTTTTCAGATTGCAATGCGACAAGGAGGCTTCAATATATTCCGTCTACTGCTGCTGCTACGTGCTGCACTTTGATTTTCATGATGATGATGAATTGTTATGCAATCCTGCATCCTTTCTCTTCCTCTCTCTCTCTTTCTCTTTCTCTCTTTGTGTCTCTCTCTCCCTCAGTGTCCTATCATATACTGGGCTTCACATTGCTCTTTCCCGTTGCATGCTCGCCTGCCCCTCAGCCCAAAATTTAATTAGGATTGCAGCTGACTCGAAATCAAATTAATTAGCAGAGGCATTTGCCATACAGCTGATTGTGCATTGAGTAAGTAAATTTTGATAAGTGCCAAAGAAAATGCCCCACCGAGCTCAGCAACAGCGTTTGGTTACTTAACAAACTGAATCCTTTGAAAAGTTTAAGCAATTTATTGCATTTTTAACAAATATTTATTTTGTCGGACCCTAAATCACTCTGAAATCTAAAACAAAATTATAGCTTTAATACAAAAGTTAATCTTCAAATTGCAAAGGTTTTTTTTCTATTTCTTATAAGTGTTTCCTACTATTTTCCAATATTTAATTATATTTCTAATATGCAGAGAAGAACACTTTAATTATTAAGAAATAATACGTTTTGAAATTAAGAAAGGAGTAATACAATTGTTTGTGTTTGAATCGCCGTAAAATCTTAAGGTTTCCAAATTAAGCAATGTGAATTTACAAAATAATACAGTCTAATAATAATTTAAATGACAAAAAATCGAATGTAAGAGTTCTCTGCACATATAAGAAAAATCACCCTGGAAATTTGACTTGATTTTTTAATTTTTTAGATAACAACTCCTCGAAACCCTGGTTATTGGAATAACAAAATATTCCATTTAAGATATATAATTTTCGAATATAAGGGGGTATGATGTTTTCCAAAATTTCCAATTTCTCCCGCCCATAGTATAAGGATAACACAAAATAATTTTAAATTGTAACTAAATTGTTGATTTATTGATTGCATTAAAAATTAGAGGCAAAAACGCTAAGTACTAATTACATACGATTATACATATTTATATATATAATTAACTAAATTTATTTAAGGAATAATGTATGTACCTAACATAAAGAAAAACAATTCATTGTTGATTGTTGCTGCTTCTTGCTATCAATTGTTTCGATTCGACTTTTAAGTAAGTCATTGATTTTCGAATTAAGCAATTTATTCTAATGCGTGTACATGGTTTGAAAATAATACTAGAATCCGAAAGTGAAAGCAAAAGGATAACAAATTCGAACAAGTAATAAATTCGAACAAATGGGTATGTGTGTGTGTGTGTGGGTGCAAATGCATGAAATTGTAGAGCTAAGTAAGTTAGTAAGTTAGTGTGTGCTAGTTATAAGTAGTAGTGATGTATAGTAGATGCTGCCTAAATACTTGGATTAAACTGTAGTGGGTGGGTGTGGGTGTGGGCGTAGTTTAGCCCCGCCCCCAAACCCCTTTTTACCAAAAGCAACAACAATCGTTAATGGGTAAAATTGTTGACTGCCTAACTCATTCAATAATCACAGCTGCAAATAATTTGTTTTGACTTTTCTTCTCAGCAATATCAGAATATTATATATGGGTGTATGTATAGCACAAGCTATCAATATCATATCATGTCATATCATATTCATTTAGTATATTCATATCAAATAAATGATCCCATCCTCCATAGCTATAGCACATCTGGTCCATGAAGTAGTGTTGTTCTCAACTAGTTGCCAAACTGCAATAACTAATGCGAATATGATTCCTGACTAAATTTGGATTCCGGTTTTCTTTTCCTATTTTTTTTTTAGGTTAAGGCCACTTAAGTACGCTTCTCGATTCGATTAAGTGCGGTTTGATGATTGCAGCAGTCACCATCAAAAATTTGATCCTCAAAAGCCAAAACTCATTTTGCCAAATAGGCAGACTTCAACTGCTGATATTCCAGAATTCGCGCAATGCCATATTCCTGAGAAATGAATTTCGAAAAGATGAGTCAGTTTTATATATTTCAATTCTCATTTAAAAAAAAAAAACAATAGAAACTTACCCAATAACCAAATTCAATGGCTGAGGTAACATTGACCACCGACCACAGACTCCAGAACAGATGCGAGAGCATGGTGAAGACCTGAATCTCAGCATCGACCGCATCGAGTTCCTGCATAGTGGGTTCGAAGAGCTCATCATCGTGATATTTCTTCAGATAATTGACTATGAAGTCGCGTCGCTGCTGGACCGTAGCATATTGCTCTTTGTAATGATGGAAATAGGGGAATTGCGGATTGGTATAGTCGAAGGTCCATTCGATGAAGTGATTGGCCAGATCGAAGCCGCGATAGTTATAAGCGCAGTACTCAAAGTCAATGATAATGAGATCCGGCTCATGATCGGACATAAAACTCGAGTCCAGTGCGGAATCATCTGTGGTATCCAATTCCGGACAGGGTGAGGCGCTATCCGATTTACTATATGTTTGCGAATGCGAAATTAGTCAAATTTGTTATAGATATTCAATAATATATGGCATGGATAACCTGTATGTATTTGGTAATTTGCTTGGGCCGATTTTAACAACCAGCCTTATACATTTTTACTCAAATCACGACCGCAGCAAGAGGCCATCTAGAATTGTAGGTAGTTTTAAATGCATATATAGACTGTGAACTACTTTGGCAGTTGGCAAATAAATACGGGTTAGCGGCCAAACAGAAATATGTATGTGTTAAACAACAAAAAGAGTTCCAATTCAAAATAACTCACTTGTCATCCGCATCCAAGTTGCTGTTGCCATCCAGACTGTCGCCCAGTGTCTCATCGAAGTTGGATCTATTGAGGAACGGCATGCATTAGTACGCATATTAACTATATATTGTTTTGATAGAACTCACCTCAATATACTTATCGATTCCCTGGGTGTACTTTCTTGTCCGCTGTTCGATTGCCTCAACAGGATGTTGCCCTCCTGCAGATCGTTGTGGCAGAAGACGACCGGATAGTCACCCGAATCGAACATCGATCTTAGCCAGGCCATCTCCTGCACATAGTCAATGGTGCGCATTAGTTCACGCTGCTTTTGCAGCACCGCCGAACTGGGCTTCGATTCAATCTTGCCCTTCACAATGCTCTCCAAGCTGGCCAGCCAACGATCCATGCAGTTCCATATCCAGTCCGGTTTCTTGGACAACGGTATATTCAGACTGTGGATTTCACCCATTTTCTCGGCGATCTTCATGGAGATGCGGGCATCGCCCATCTCTGTTGTGGCCAAGGAACGTGCCTTTAAAACATATACAATTTTTCACATTATTATATTTATATATATGAAACAAAGGATAACTGTTAGTCGTGATCTTTAAATGGATTAGATGCCATATTCTCCAATTTAAATATGACTTAATATAAAAAGCGTGATTAATAACTACAACTTTAATATTTTCTACATAAATGACAGAAACCTGAGTGAAAACTTTCAGACAATATGCAGATTATAATATATGGCCAGGTATCGCATAAATCTTGCATTAAAGGTGATTCAATAATTCAATAAGTAAGTATTTAAGTACTAAGTAAACTAAATATATATTTAAGAAACAAATTTAATTTATGACAATATATAGCTAGATATATTCTTAAGCCAATTACAACTTGCTCTTCGAATATTTTAAACATCTGAAGTGCCTAAGATTCAAAATCATAGCAAGTGAAGATTTAATGTATACATAATGATATTAAACATAACAATCTTTAGCCATTTGTATTTGAAACTAAATTAAAGCAGGCAACACAATTTGGTTAAAAGGCTAAAACACCTGCAAACAATTAATTACATTTTTTTCTTTTAAACATTGAAAAATTTAATAATTATTTATATTAATAATGTTTAAGCTAAAGAATCGTTTAAGTTATACAAAGCAAAGGCATTTAAAACATATATATCAAGTTGATGGCCAAAGTTACTACATGTTAATAAGATTAATTAATTCTGCTTATTACTTATTGCTAAGTCTTAAATAAATAAACAATAGAAAGGCAAATAATTTAAGAAGTTATGTACACGATTTTTAAAAACCTTTAATCATTCGATTCAAGACCATTAACTACAGTGGTGATTTATAAGTAACTTTTAACTACTCGCAGCACCAATTAAACCAATTAAACTAACATATAATATAATTTATTTACACAATAGTAAATGCCCTGTTTTGTCTTGTGTATAATGTATGAACTAAACTAATATAATTATACATAACCCTGCATAACTGATTTTTTAATGTATCGCATATATATCGAAATGTTCTGCGTCACTGCATACCGAGGTTGCTAGAGCAAGTATTTGTTCACCTTAACCGAAACCTGGCTGGTAACTAAGAAATTTAAATACTTGAATGGGTTGGTTTTCGGGAGAACAACAATAATTGGCCTGCTGTGAATCTAAACATATGTCAAAACACCTATGCAAACCTATGAGTTGCGTCTGTATATAAAAATACAATCATAAATCGAACTTCGGACTAGGCTAGAATATAAAATACTAAAACTATATATAAAATAAAACAGGTCGCCTATTTTATATAGGTCCAGTGTATTATAATTACACGTGTCTAGCTGATATTTAAGGTACTTTATATTCAAATATAATAAATACGTCAGACTTTTAAAATAACAATACAGTAAACTCATAGGTTTTTAGTCTTAGATGCAGTAATAATTCATATAGCTAGCTGATATTACGTATATTTTACACATAAATATATAAATGATAGGGGTGGGTATACAATAATATTTTCTCTTTTGCTATTAACTATAATAATAGATAGCCTAAAGCAAGATAAGTCTGTATTAAATACATGATCCATTTTTAAAATATATGTATATCTATTTAAGTTTGACATATTTAAAACTAAAATGTGAAAAGAAATGTTATTAAAACCTTCTTCTTGGCAAATGTGTCAAACTATTCGTTAGTGTCAGTTATAATATAATTATTATGCTTAATTTAATAAATGCAGATTTGTTAAACCATTTACAATATGTATGGCTTGATGTTTACATAAATTATAAGTTATGAAGTTGTGTCCATGAGGTATACTTTGTATTGAATCCAAGCCAACATTTTTACATCTAATATTTTTCTAGTAATAATATATACCATAACAATTACACTAACTGCATTTGATTTCATAGTTAACCTACCGAAATATATTGCTCAATGCGTCCACCGGGAAAGATGCCGTGCAGCTTTGGTCCAAAGTTGCGCTCACTGAGCAAGGCGAAGACAACGGATTCGGTAATCATGCTCTCCAATGCGTGATCTCCATGTGACTGGCCATAGATGCGCAAAAGAACCTGTTCAGGGAAATATATATATATATATATATATATATTTGTATACATGTAAATATTCGATTTGAACTTGTGCGTGTGCCAAAAATACGTTTGTTTTGGATGATACTGGCAACGCTGACCTACCTCACGTGGTTCCTGTTTGGGGGGAGCGTGCAGGCGCCTCAGCAGACTTGAGTCACCGCTGTCGCTATCGAACCGTGGCCGTTTGTTTGCCTGTTTGGCGCTCAGCGCCACTTCAACATCATCGTCTGCGGCGCCAGCAGCAACGACGCCCCCGACAACCGTTTGGGCCAATTCATTAGCCAACTTGGGCGACTCGTTGTTGTTGTTGTTGTTGTTGTTGGTGCTGCTGTTGCTATTCTTGGCGAATGTCGAGGCAGCTATAACATGTCTGCCAATGTTGACATTTGGTTGCGGCTGCTGCAGCTGCTGTTGCTCCACCTCCAATAGTTGCTGTTCATCAAAGTCATCCAAGTCGGGCAGACTTACGTAATACAGGAAATTTGAGAGGCCGCCACTAAAAATTATAATACATCAATCAAATATATCTAATATATATTATATATATATATATATATCTATATGGATTATATCTAACTCACCTGATACGCTTCACCACAAGCTGCTCTGGGGTGGCCACCTTCCACCTTCCGGTTAGATAGTCGCGGCAGATGCGAGAAGCCGCCTGTCGAATTTCCTCGAGTGTTGCCTATTTGGTGTGTTGCCAACACACACACACACACACACACACAACACAACCAGAAAGAGCGCAAAATCCAATTCCGTTCAAAAGAGCGCATAAAAAGGGAAAGAGAGAAAATAGATTTTAGTTGCAAAGAGCGGCCAAAAATGCGAAACGTTTCAAAAATTGACAAAACAAATGTATTTGCTGAGAGGGGTTGGAATATAATAAGCATAAGAGACCCAAAAGAAGCAACGTCAGAGTTCTAGAAATGTTTGCGCTTTGAATTCTTATGGCAAAATTACAAGGTCTTTCGTGTTATAAAAAGTCTAGACATGTGCTAAAACTCACGTTTCAATGATCTAAGACCTGTGCTACCCAAATAGCACGTAGGAACAAAGCAATAAGACCTTATTTTTAAAGCGAAATCTTAGCAAGTTATTTTATTAATATTCAATTACGGTATTTCAAACACATAAATCAAATTTATTTGTAACTTTTATTCTACCAACTTTTAACCTTTGACTTGGGTGAATTTTAAGTCTCTGTATCTAAACTGAACTTTCATCCGTCTTACATATTTCTTTCAAATTCAAATATTAGTATTCATTTTAGGCTTATGCATCTTTTTAATTTCCAAAATAGTACAATTTTAGTTCATGTACTAAAATTGAATATAAATAAATAGTAATATAAAAATGTATAAGAATCCTAAGTCATTGATTACTAATTAATATGAGATTAAAAAATATACCAAAAGTAAAACCAATTAAGTATAGATATAAATTGATAAGGAATTAGTTAGATTAAATAAAAGTAGACTACTAAACAATAATATAAAAATATATTCAAAAAATATAAATTAATTGTATAAATAAATATAAATAATATAAATATAAATAATAATGCTAAGGAAAAACTCCTGCTAACCAAATTCTAAGGAAATGTTTTAGAATAGCTAGGATTATATCAAATACATATTATAGTGGTACCTAGTGGTACTATCATTCAATTTATTTGGCTTACATTGCGTTGAAAGTGTTGCCAGATATGTTCATAATTGCAACGTTGTCGCTTGCAACAATTCTGATCGATTCCTTGCAATTTCTGCTGGTTTTGTCGACTAGATTTCTGCTTATTGTTAACACGTTTACGTTCTCTCATACTACACTTTACAAAAGTTCACCAATCAAAAATTCAATATTTGTATATAGTATATATATATATATATATATATATACAAGTGTAAATCTTATTATATAAATTTAAAAAAATCAAAAAGTCAATTCCGTATGCACGCAAGTCTTTTAAGATATTCCGCGATAAGTCAATTGTTTCTCACAGCTGGGCGGCCAAAAGCGAACTGAATTCAAACTGCAAACACCAACTGAACTGCCTCATAGACGCCTCGAGACGCGGTCTCTGCTCACGCTCTCTCCGTCCGCACCCCTTCGCTCTCCTCTCTCTATCTCTTTGTGTATGTCTTTCTCTTGTTTCGTTCTCTTTGCGGTTAGCATTTGCTTTTTTGGTGGTTGCTGCACCACAGCGAGCATTCCTTTCCCGGATTTGCTAAGGCAACAAGCATATGTTTTAACTACGTCAATTGTTTTTCGAAACGAGTACAAAATTTGCGTGCTTTGTGATCCCAAACAGATGTTAACTGGCCCATGGGGTAAAAGGTGTATCGATGACGTCTGGCGACAGCCAAAGCTAAAACCAAATAGGCACCCCTAGTGTAAGATAATTTAAAGGCTTTTCAAGTACTTGGAAAAAAACTTAAAATGCACTTAAATAATATATGTACTGAATTAATTATATATATGTATATACAATTGCGAAAAAGAAATAATAATAGCACCCCTACGACAACAAACTATTAGTTTAATAATTAATAATTAAGTTTAACATTCACAGTATAAATTAATGTTATTTACTAGTTAGTAATGGAAATCTGTTCAACTGAAATAAACATATAAATAAATCAAATATTTATAATAAGTATATAAATATTATATGGATTGAATGTTATTAACCGAAATTTCATTTCATTTTCTTTAATCTAACAGTGGGACCTCAGCAGCAGGTAAATGCAATATCTATATAATATTTACAGGATTTTTGTTCGTCTTTTTCTCACGCAACCCTTACGCCTACCTACCTCTAGCTCTCTCGCTTTTATTCCCACCCTCTCTCTTACGTGTTACGCTCTCGCAGAACTCAAAACTCTCTTTTGCATTCTATATATTCTCTAAGTTTACATATTACAATTCTCTGTTGCAAAACTCGAATATATGAAACCTAAATCATAAAATTATCTATGAAAAGTATTTAAAATGTATATATATATTTATATAAACATACTTTATTAGTATTTTTACTATATTTTAAATCAATATATTTATTTTTATTATTTATTTATTTATTATTATATTTATATATTTAAATATATATTTATATTATATAATAAATTTTTTTTTTAAGAAAACAAGTTTAAGCCACCTATAATCCAAAAATGCAAATATATTGCTACACAATACACACACATAGACACACTCGCATTGGTCGTGGAATTTTCCACGCAATCATCGCAACAAGAAAATCTTCCATTTACGTACAAAGCCAAAGTCTTTTATAAGTTGTATAAAATATATACTAAATGAGTCAACAGTTTAAGCAAGCAAAAGTAAACAAAAGAATGAGAAACAAATTAAACAAATTACACAAGGGAATTGCAAATTGGTACGTGATAAACCTATTAAGGGCTTACATACCGCCTAATAGTACAATTTGGAATACAATTAATGCAATTAACAGCAAAATCAACAACAATAAGTCTGTAATGCCTTCTTACGTCGACGCAGCAAAGGTCTATAATAATCTGTTCCGGGCCTTATCAGTTGAAGCTTTTCGCCATATCAGCAACATGTGGCGCTTAGTTTGTAGCAAGATCTACGAACTGTCTAGATTATAAATTTGGCGACAATCCTACAATTCTATCGTTCATACAATAGCACAATCAGTCGTTACTTATATCACTAATACTATTTAAATAACACTTATAAAAGTCCAAGTGGATTGAAACAATGTATGTTTTATTTTGGTCTTGCTTACAGATAAGTCTGGCCAGATACTAATTATTGGCATTTAGTTTATTCGTTTATTCTCTAAGGCACTTTAGTGCGAATCCACTTCGAAGAATCCGTTAACTTGGGAAAGCTTGGAAATATCTGATAAAGCTGTGGTTAGACCCATCTTTAATATCCTATCTTATAGAGCAAGCCGGTGTCACAGACAAGCTCAAATGCGAAACCGAAGTAATTCTTCACAAGGATATAAAATGTGGTACTCAAAAGGTCAAGAAAATAAGTAGAGAAAAACATTAAAATTTTAATTCATTATTAGGTCATTGAATGTTGCATACATGTTGCTTTCCTTATCAACATGACTTTAAGTAGGTCAACTAAAATACGCATTTAGTCTAATATATATTCTTTAGTTGATAAACCGAAATTGCAATTTGCCAAATTTCAGAAAAACATTCAAAAAAATTCAGATAAGATATAGCAAAACGAGCGCGTGTCTTAAGCAAGCAAATTATAATATCACTAATAAACAGTCTAATCAAAGAAATCACAAATAGTTCATAAGAAATCCCAGGAAATTTGTTTTCGAAATATCGATCAAATCAATTGGATGTAGTAGTTTACCGCTAATAGTTCATAAGAAAACCCAGGAAATTTGTTTACATAATATCGATAAAATCAATTGGATGTATAAATTTACCGCTAAATGCAATGAATGAGCAGTATAATCCACAATGTCATTAGAATATATATTTATTTATATATTTTTCATTGACTGAACACTGAAACACTGACTGAAATATTATTATTATCTACAACAAAACTCTTATATTCTATATTTGTTAAATAGTTTTAGAATACAATACTAAAAGTACAAAATTGATAACAAATTTTGTGAAATTTGATATTAATTAAATACATAAAATTTCAAATAGTTACGTTACAGAAGACGTCATTTTGAAAATTATCTATGAATTTCATAATAAAAATATATCCTTGATTTTAGTCTTTCGCAATAAGATAATATCATTGTCTTTTTCTTTAAATTCAATCAAATTATATACGATTTCAAAAACAAAAATATAACATAGATTTGCAAAAAATTGAGAACAATAATTATAAAATTACCACATCTCGCGTGATGAATAATTGTTAGTCATTTAGTAATTCCAGCACATTAATTCACAGCAGTACAAACAAAACAGAAAAATCCCACAATCAACAACAACTACTCATACACAGATGATGCAAAATAGGGAATAAATGCATAATAGGCATAAAATATAATACATTACAAACTGTTTAGCGCAATTACCTGACTAGACCTCTGTAGCTGCGCAGCAGCAGAGTCAGCGGCAGCGACTTCACGTGACTTGTTACGTCGAAGCTGGCAACTCCACCAGCAGTAGTCACCACAACAACAATAGCGAGGTCAAGCGAGGAGGGGGTGCGGAGCACAATACTCGACTGTTTATAACCAAAACGGTAACAGCGAGCAGCGCTGTTTAATGCTGCGCGCAGAGAGAGAAACCGTGCGGCGACGTCCATTGACTGTTATAGAGAGCGAGTAACGCGAATAACTTAATGGCAACAAGTTAATAATCAGTGAAAAACAAAAACATAAAAAAAAAACAGTAAGAATGCTTTAGTTGAGTGATCTCGACTGGTTGATACCCTCGTAACGAATCGATTAAGCCATGGTTTTTAATTTTGCACACTAGAAGGTTTCTCAATTTCTATTTATCAAGTCCAAATAAATTTTAAAGCAGCGCACTTTGTTTTCATACCTAAACTGAAATCAAAAAACACGTGACTACAATATATTGGCATGCACATATTTACATATGCTTATATATTCTGTGTGTGCGTGTGTGCGTGCGTTTCGGTGAGCTGCAAAATACATATACACAAAGAACTACACATATTTGTGCTCGCTTCACACATGCACGCATGTACATGCATACATACCTTGTAGAGGCTTACGTCGTTGATTGTGCCAGCGAAAATATGGATTTGTATCGATATACGAATTATCGATCAAATAGAAAAAAGCTCGTTATGAGCTGAACATTTTCTGCCTGTTACACATTTAGTTCAACTTCATCATACCCTTTTAAACATTTGCAAAAAAATAAAAATAAACTGCTGATCCAGAGCAGCACGCAAAAAGTAAGAATCGGGGCAGCGTGCGATAAGCTTTACACTTGAACGATTAGCAAGGAATCAGAATATAAAAGACAAAGTCGAAAGAAACGTCAAAAGAACCTTCAATTCCAAAGCGAGTCGAATCGTGAATAGCCTTGAAATTTTTTGACTACGTCGTAAATGCGATAAATGTTTATGGGGCTTGATTATTATCTTGAAGATTGTTGGATTCCCTTCAAATACACAATAAAAACACTAATTTCAACGCAAAGATAACTCGTACAAATATTGTAAAAATTAATAATAATAATTATCTAAAATCAAGACGTGATTCATCCAGTTAAGACAGTGGACGGTTTGTGCGATTCAGATTACTACTGTGTTTTGTGCTTAAGTCCTGCGTCTGTTTTCTTCTCTGATTTTAAGCTAACGGAGAGCCAGAGGCATAGACCCTCCTTATCCGTGAGGACGCGCAATAGAGCGCCTTTCCTAGCTAGCTCATCAGCTTTACAGTTGTATAAATAATTAAAAAACAAATAACAGAACAAAAAAAATAAATGTTCGAAAACATTTTCTTCATAAAAATACGCAAAAATATGTTTTTTTTGTGAGAAATATTGTAAATTTATATATTTTTCAAATAAATAAAAAAAAAACAAATTTTTTAAAAACACATAAATAGGACTTTCGAAAAATGTTCGTGATCAAAAATAGTACAAAAATTCCTAAAATTTCAATGTCAGAAATTTTGAACTTATATTTTTTTTAAAATTGTGTATTATTTGCCAACAGTCAAAATAAAGCTTTTAATATGTATAAATAATAAAGCCAAACAAACAAACGTATTCAAATAAAAAAAAATCTCTCGTCAAAAGTGCAGTCAACTTTTATTTATCGCATTGCGTTTTACCATGAGAAGACTGCGATGTATGACACACAAACGGCGGTCAATGTACGAAATGCACACATACATGCATATATACGTATGTTTATGTACATATGTATTTATGTTGGCTACAGCAAGAAGCAAACAGGTTAACAGACACTTCACACTTACCGTTTGCAAATTGTTTGACATCTTGTGTTGCACACTCTCGCTCTCTACACTGATTCCTGATTGGCTGTTTGCTTTTGCTGCCTTTTTGCTGGTGTTCGTAGTCGAAACGGTATGTAATATTAATACTAAATATCAATATGTGGGTGAGTGTATTTAACTTCGCACTCCCCACAATACTCAAAACAATAATAACAACAACGATTAAAAAATCACACGAGCCACTGACACAATTCACTTTTATACTAAATATAATTACGACCAAAAATAATACAAATTGGTGTATTTTGTATGTGCTTCTGCTTGCTTAACGGTATTTATTTTCACTGCTTCCGACACCTATTCAACAACTATTTGCGCGCCCGTTTCATTTGCTACTGCGATCGGAGCTTTGGTGTGAGAGCGCCAAGACGACGGCGATTGCGTTTCACATGTCTGCTCATTCCTTACCTTATCAATACTTTTCAAAAAACGTGAAAATCGATACTGTTATCGATACTCTGCAAGTAGTATGTCTAACGCGATCCAGATTTTGCAACAGTGCGCAAGTAATTGCGATCTGCTTTTTTAGGAGCAGGCTGCCGGCTAAAGGCTGCTTGCTATGACAGCTATTATTCAAATATTGATGCAAATCTACGTAAGAATACAATTGCAACTTTCCAAATAAAGTTATCAGCCTGTATAGATTACGTTGTTGCTCAGTCTTTCATAATACACTGTCAGATTTATTTATGGTCTTGCTTTCTGCTTCAAAGACAATCAATTGCGTTTTAAATAAATATGTTTACAAAAGCTCCTGTACATGTTTTTCTAGCAAACTCCATGCGTTTTGGCACGCTCGCAGTTACAAATAATTGTAAATGGAGAGTGGCTTCAAAAGTTCTCAATTTGTTTTGCTAGTATCAAGTTCTAGATCAGTACTTATTGAACGGCTCTCGCAAAAAAGTTTCGGGCTACATGGTCAGAAAAATGCGCTGTAAAATTTTAGCTTTTGAAAGCTTTTGCTGTGATGATTCAACGCTAGCTTTCGTCGTGAAAGCTTTCACGTTTCGCCAAATGCTTTGGAAAAATATGATTCATTGCACGGATGCGATCATGTTTATTTCCGTAAGTTTACCACTGCTAAATAAATGCGTATTAAACTTGACCAAATGTGCATAAATATGTTTGTACGCTTTATCAATGACTAAAACTACTACTCATTTAAAAAATATGCAAGCTTCGCACATGCAAGCTTTAGTGCGTCGACGCTGGCTGATAAGCCGCGACTATTTCTGCATAAGCTGTACAGTCGCGTCCCACTCAAGGCAAATGCGTATTTACACAAACACACACACGTGTGATTACACACACAGGCACTCATATGCATATCGTTGGGAGAAACTTTAAAAGAGCTTTTAGAAGTTACTAGAAAGGTGCAAAAAAAAACCCAACCCAAGAGTAAACAGAATAATTTACTTTTTTTGTTCTCTTTTTATGTGTTTTTTGTTCTTCCATTTATTTTTGTGAATGTTCTCGAATGTTTTTGTTGTTGGGATTTTGTATTTCATTTTTTTTTTGTGCTGGCTACGCTTTGTTAGCCATTTTCTTATTCTTGTTACTGCCTGCTGCTCGCTGTTTACTTCTGAAGTTTTTCAATTCTGCCATTTTCACATGCTCTGCTCTAATTTGAATTATGTATTTGCTTTTGTTTCTTTCTTTCTGCATGTGTGTTTTATTGCCTATAGTTTAGTTAGAGAAATTGTTGGTTTTGTTGCTGCTGCCCTTACTAAAAAAAACAGTTACTCAAAAATGCAGAGTGGAGAGTGGAGTAGCGGGTGGGGGTTGGAATTATTGTATAACAATCCACACACACACACACACACGCACACACATACATACAAAGTCAACGATACCAAAATGCTCGAAATGGAAATGCGTAAAATCGTTTTCAAGTCTTAGCCAAGTTAAGCTACAAAATACACAGTACATTGTATAGGTATAAGACAGAAAGAGAAAATTGTACAGCTTGGTTTTTGTTTTTTTTTTTTCAATTATTTAAAATATAATTCCTCAGCTCAAGTTTGGCGAGTTTAGTTTTGTTGTTGATTTGATTGCAATATAAAAATGTGACATATTTCATCATATATATCATATATATATATATGCTTGTATGTATGTATGGTTTTTTTTTTCTGAATTCTATGTATATATGTATAAGTATTTTCTCAAAAAAAAAGTGGGAGGCAGCTTTCTGTTACTTGATTTGTTGTTGTTGTAGTTGGGGTGTTTTTAGGATTTGTTTCGAGTTTTAAACATAGAGCTTTCATTTTTTTTTAAATATAAATATTCATATATAATATAGGATCATACATAAAATTAATGAAGAAATTATCTTAAAAATGACAAATGCGTTAAGTTAAAATCTGTTTTTCGTTTACACTTTGACGCACAGGACTTGTTTTTTGTGTTTTCTTTTTGTTTTTTGTTTCGTTCTTTTTGTTTTTATTATTATCAAATTTGATGCTTTTATTTTTTTTACAATTTTGCTTTTTGCTTGTTTTATAATTGCTTAAAACGCATCTAAATTGTATTTGTTTTTTTTTTTGCTTTTCTTATTTGTTTGTGTTTATATATATATAGATTTTTCTTTAAATTTAAGTTTTGTTTTGTGTTTAAGTAAATTTTTAAATGATAATGGATTTTGCTTGTATCTTGTTTTGTTTTTGTTAGTAAAGTCAGAGAGAATCGTTAAATTGTTTTTTTTTTAAGACTACGCTACACACTCATACACAAAACACACACACAACAGCAACTGCAGCTCAATATGTGTGTGTGCGTGGCCACGCACACAGACACATATTCAGTTGCAGTTATAGTTGTGTGTGTGTTTTGTGTATGCGTGTTTTGATGAGCGCATTTGTTGTTGTTGTTGGTGTGAGTGATTTCTTGTGTTAGTAATTTTATATGTAGTTCTGCTGTTGCTGAGCGTGGGGGGAGGGGTGGTGAGGGGGAGGGGCGAGGTGAGATACACGATGCGACATTTTTAGGCAGCCACCTCGCTTGCCTCGGCACCGTTCTGCACGTCATCCTTTGTGCTAGCCTCGTCCAGCTTCGCCTTCTTCTCCGGCGTGGCGACCACATCATCAGCACCCCCCTTGACAGCGGCGGCTTCGTCAACCTTTCGCTTTACGGCTTCAGCGGCGGGCGCATCTAACAATCAAGAATTAGGAAAAAAAAAACAACAAAAAGAGAAAAAGCTCAGTTAGAATTGATTATTAATGGAGTGTTGTAGCACTCACCTTTTGAATCACCATTGGCGGGCTCCTCTGCTGCTGCTGCTGATGCATCGGCGGCATCGGCGCCATTTTCAACAGCTGCTGCTGATGCCTCGCTGCTTGGCTTGGCCTCAGCTGTTTTCTCCTCAGCGGCATCCTTCTGCTCCTCCTTCTTCTTCTCATCTGCGGTAGCTGTTGCTGCTTCGGTCTTTTTCTCGCCATCAACGGCATCGGCGGCGGCAGCGGATGAAGCTTCAGCGCCGTTTTCCTTGGCGCCATCGGCGCTGCTGCTCGACTCCTCACCGCCACCGGCACCGTTTTCTGTGGTGGCCGGTGTCTCAGTCGCTGCTGCTTCGTCGGCAGCGGCGACGGCATCCTTCTTTACAGCATCAACCTCCTCGGCGGCAACTTTCTCGACCACGGGAGTCTCGCTGCGAAGGGAAATTGATCAACTTAATTCCAGTGTTGGACAATTCAATTCCTTAAGCACACTTATTTCGCAATTTTTAACAAAACACGCAATGAGGAAAAATAAAACACAAAGTAGGGGGGAACCGGCAGAAAATGAAAAGTAGCCAAACACCACAGCCGGCGTCATCGCCGCTTCCGCGTTATTACAACCACCCCCAGCAGCAGTAGAAGTATACCAACACCAACACGCACAAACACACCAATACACACACATACATTAAAAGCATCTGCCACCACACAAATGATAAATGGGAGCAACAACTCTCGTGGAAACTGCGACGCAAAAGAGGACGCGAAGAAAAAAAGGTGAGCGGCATGCGCTTTCATATAAAATTGTTTTTTTACAAAGCGGAAAATAGGTGTACATAGCATAAAACGTTCAGGAGTGTCGAGGGGGTGGCGGAGGAAAAAGCGTGCAAAAAAGAAGCGCGACTTGTTTGAAATACAACGAACGTGCCAACAAAAGGAAAAAAAAACTGGTTTTTTATGCTTTGAACACACTACATGCGTCTCCCTCGCACACACCTTTTGACGATTCAAATGCGTGCTCGTCACGTACACAAGGGAGAGCGAGTGAGTGCGCGCTGCGAATTGCAGCGCAAGGCAAAGCGGAAAAAATAACGGTCAAAAAAATATATATATATGGTCACACAAACACCCACTATACGACATACACACCACTCCCCCCACCAACCTACACAACCTAAGACAACAGACAAAAGGTTTTAACGGTTATCTCTCCTGCTTCTTGCTTCTGCTGCGACGCAAGAGAAGTTAAAAAAAAGCGCAGACAATGAAACGAATTATTTTCGGCAATGACAAAATACCTGGAGAAACACAATTTGAGCAGCTCATTAGCACAAAACAACAAAGTAGAATTGGAAAGAAAAGAACAACAAGAGAGAGAGAGCAAGGCAAAAGCTTTAAGCTACAAACGAAAATTGTGCAAAAGACGAACTGACGAAAAATTAATGGCTAGCGGCAACAGAAAAAGCAAACAGACGGGAGACAGACAGACAAAACGACAGCTGAAACCCAAACGAAAAAAAAAGAGCGGCAACTTGAATGCTTCACACAGTTGCAGCGCTCTCTCACACAAATGTACTTGTGCATACACACATACATACTTATTTGCCCACTCCACACACACACGCTCAATACATTACTTCTTTGCCTTCACAGCCGCAGCCACCAACAACAAAAGCACGCCGCACTGCTGCTGCTGACGAACTCGCTGCTGCTGTTTGCCGGCCGGAGTGTGAGCGAGAGAGCCTCATGACGCCGCGCCAAATTCAACGGCGTCGTTTTTTGCGCGCACATTTGAACCGCCTTGGCGAGAGCGAGACAACTCTATTGCATTTTCCAACCTTTTACGCAGATAGACACAAAATTCAAAAAGAAATTTTTTCCAAGCCGTTGGAAGAAAATGATGTACACCACTTGCAAAACTAGCCGCAATTGCCGCTACATATATATTGTTTAAACAAATTCAGCGCACACATGTATGCTTAGACGGCTAGCAGCTAATGCGCACACACACATTTACACACAAATTCAAATAAAATTACTCACTTCTTTTTTTCAGCCACATCAGCCATTTTACTTTTTAAGAATTTAATTTTCAAAGAGAAGCGCGAAAAGTTGTTAGCTTTTTTTTTTGTTCTTTTCGCACGCGTACGCAAAACACGACTTTTAGATTCTCAAAAAACAAATACGTAGTGTTTCAACAGAATTTGCAAATTTCATAAATTTGTGCAAATTGCTCTCTTGCTTGACAACTTTTAAGGTAGCTCTGCTTACAAAGTTGAATGTCTGTTAGACTTTTTTGATTGCCGTTCAGAAAAACGTCCACACAGTTACGCAGAAAAACGCCGAATGAGACAGAGACAGAAGCTGAGGTAACTTTATATACACTACGTATATTAACATGGTATCGATGTTTTTCAAAACCAAACAATTGTCATCGATAAATTCTCCTTACAATCTTTTCAAACTAAAGCCCAATAAAATGGCGCTTTTGATCAAGCAACACAATGAAAATTAAGATTTTCTGGTATATTAAGATTAATTTTACTCACTAAGCATAACATTTGATTTGGTTCATTCCTTAAATGCTGTAAATTTGTATAATTTTAAGCCGGCTTATCGGTTTTTATCATGATAGCGATAAATGTTTAATGTAAATTAACATTATGTTATACTCAGAATGGCATTTTAGTGGTGAACTTTGTACGTCGCATCACAATATGTAAAATGGTGAAAAGTGCGAACGGAACAGCCAATACAGAAATAATCAAGGTTAAAGTGAGAAAGAATTCCGTCCGTTTTACATAGAGCAGCAATACATTTATATCGATGACATAGCCAATTGCGATTTATCATTTACTTCATATTCAATGCATCGTTATATTCAAATGTTAAGTTGACTACTTATTTAATGTTGATAATATATAATATGAACAAAATGGGATTGCATGTTATTTGTATTATTAAATCACACAAACGTTTTAAACGAATTTTCTGGAGTATGTGCATATGTATTAGGTTTTCATCAAATGCATTTTTTACCCACACATCTGCTCTTAACCCAAGTCAGGTATCGACTCGTGCCAGCTGCCATTTGTAGGAGCCTCCCTCGACGGCAGCATTACAAATCGTAAGAATTTTACAGAACAGGAAGTGCTGCGTTTATTTAATTGCAGTCTGCTTCTAGCTTTATTTCCATTTGTAGATTTCAACTGTAACTTATAAATATATAAACATAAATAAATAAGATATTTATATGCAAGGGCGGGGGAGGGGAAAAAAATCGGAAAGGGGAGATATAACCTCAATTATAAAAAAAACCTTTTATTTATTTAAAATGTATGAAATTTGCTTGAAATAAAATGTATTCTAAAAATACCATTCAGGCGCCCCTTATGAAATTGGCTGCTATAGTCACAGACTAAACCCTATAATTAAGCGGCACTTAAAAATTATCGATCTGTAACTATAAAAAGTATCGAAAATTACTACTTACACAATGTTCGACATGTCAATACAAATGCATAAGTACACATATACACACAAAAAAAGTAGAAATACATCAATCAAAGCAATGGTCGATTTGCTTTAGTTTTCCAAACGGAAATTACAACTTTCCAGTGCGGTATTTCACGACTTGCTCAGGTAGCCAGAGAGAGTCTGAGTTGACCCTGAGACAGATGGATTAAGCAGCATCACGTGCCATTGTACTGTGCGTTTTGGATTAAAGGCAACGTCAGAGGACAGCCGGCTGTTTTTATGTTTTATTACCTGGCCTGGTTACCAGTTAAATGCACATTTTCCCTGCGCGCCTTTTTTTTGACAAGGTTTTTCCGGCTTCATTTTTGGCATGTGCGTCCATATATAACATATATGTATATGTATGTATATCTATATGTATATATTGGTTGCGAAATTGAAACAGAATATAAACGAAATATAAAAACCCTAATTTCGAACAGAGTCGGATTGAGCAGGAATTGCAAAATCTTTTGAATCTTATAAATTTGTTTGTAACTAGTTCAAAAATATTTATAGAAAATTAAGAAAGGAAAAAAAGAAGATATTTGAGTATATATACAAATAAATATACAAATATATTTGTCAATATAGTCAATCGACCTGAGCCCAAAATGTAAGAGCGATATTTTCACTGTGGCTTGGAAAACTCGGTGGAAAATTGTTCGAATAATTGATGAATACGCAAATATTTTTATTATATTTATATATAGATTATATATGTATGTATATTCCTCTTCAACGTGCTACATTTTCAATTTAAACACACACACACACACACAGGCAAATGCACAGCTGCATCCTGTGGAGAGCTCAAGGCCAGGTGCTGTATTTCTTCTTTTTTTTTGTTTCTGTTGCTGCTGCTGTTGCCGTCGACTGCGCTGTTGCCGTTGTCGTTGATAGCCATTTTAGTAACATTTCTTAATAATTAATTTTATGGGCCTGCGGCAATTTGAGTAATCAAGCTGGAGCATGAGTAAGAGGTCCTTTCACACACACACACACACACATACACATTAACAGTCGTTGCACATTGTGTTATCATGCTGCACAGCTGTACCGTTATCAGTTGTATGCGCTTTTCTGCGCTCTCTCTCGCTCTCTCACTCTTTTGCTCTCGCAGACATGCGCTCACAGAGCTTGCGAGACAAAAGCTCACTCCAAGTTAAAGAGAGAGAGAGAAAGGCAATGAGAGAGCGTAGCTGAGAGAGCGTTTGGCGCCTATGAAAAGTCCTTGCTGGTGCTGGTGCTACTGCTGCTGCTGCTGGCTGAGCTGTTGGGCTGTTGACTGTCAAAAATTTTCACTTAACAATCAGTCAAGTTTATCGTGCGTCTTAGTTTAGTTGCAGAAATTCGCGTGCGCGTCGCTTTCGTGACAAAAGTTGCTCCGCAGCAGCACCAGCAGCAGCAGCAGCCAAAGCAGCAGCAGCAGCAGCAGTAATAAAAAACAAATTGTTTTTTCCAAAAAAAAGAGGTTAATAAATTCAATTAAAATGTTTGAAATGGTATCCATATTCGATTCAAATATTCCGTGTGAAAAGTGAAAAATGTGTAAATGTCGAAAAGTGTGTGCAGCTCACAGCTGTATGGAAAGAATTTTCTTTTCTGTACATGCTTAAAATCGTTATCGCAGCCTCCAAAACGAGAAAAGAAAACCGAAAAATGTGCTTCAATATTTTTTGTTGTTGTTGATTGCAATTAAAATAAGATACGAAATTGTCTGCAAATGCATAAATTGTGTACACACTCACACTCACACACAAACACAAATACACACACACACACATACAGACACACTCACACAAACAAAATCAGAACGCATTAAAACGAACCTTGAGCAAATCAGCCTTAAACACACATAGATAAACACATACAGCCAGCTACACTCACACACACACACATTGTGTATATGAATATCCAAGAGCATAGCTAGAAAGTAAAGGATTTTTGTATGCCAAGAAATGAAGCAACGAATTCGGCAATAAGGATACGACAGCTAAGTGAAGAGGAAACAACAACTCAGCTTCAGGTAGCACAAAAGAGAAAGCGACACACACATAACCACACACACGCACACAAGAGTGAGCGAGACAGAGTGCGAGTGTGAAAGAGAGTGCGAGCGGGTAGGAAGGAAATAATACTGTGGTGTGAGCGCATACAGAATGTGGCCGAAAAAAAAAGTCATAATTTATGCAAATGGTTATTAAGCGCTATGCATAAAAATTTGATATCTCAATTTACATTTGGCTCAAGATTAAAATTCGAGATGGTTCCAGGAACCTATTTCCCTAAAACTGTTCAAAGAAAGCAATGAAAGCGTACACAAAGCGAAAGAAAAGAATATTATTTCGATTTAACTATAAAACGTATTTAAAGTTAACAAAGTGTCAATCTTCTTAGATTTTACTACTTTTTAAGTGGAATTTAAAATTCTTTATTACAAATTTTAACTTATAAAATAAGTAATCTTATATCAAGACTAACAATTTATGTTATGATAATATATTTTTCACTCTGTACTTGGAAACCTACTTTCAATTTTAATATAAATTATTGAGCTTTAATATTTGAGCGATGTTCACAAAGAACTTTTAAGTTTTTCTATCTTATCTTTTGATAAGATAAAACATGCACATAAAATTTGAAAATATTTTCAATGATAATAAAGAAAATCAATATAAATATTTTGAGTAATAATATTTATAATATGTTATACATTTGCGAAAACAAATCATAAAAATTATAACAAAATGATAAGATAAACTAATAACACAAAAAGGGTTTTAAGCATGCTTTAAAGATAGTTATTTAATGAGATTGCCATTGATATGATAGTGAATAGAATCAAGAATGCACTGTGAATAAAAACTATTAACTTGATTGTTACATTTTATAAATGATGTTTAATGTTTAAATGCTTGGACTACTTTAGACAGCTCAAAATACTTTGATAACTACAAAATAACGTACATATTTATGTTGATTGATTAATTGATATTTTATCATTCAGTTGAAATTTAAATTTTTTTTATAGATAAGGACTAATTAAAAGGATTCAAACGATTAAATAGCAAAGTAGTTTGGAAAAGAGAATATGGCATATTGGAATTGTGCACTAAATTCAATGGAGCCCATTCCACTGTATTTCGGCGACAGGAGCTTTTAGATTAAGGCAGACACTGACACAACCACACACACACACACACACACACATTCTCTCATACTCACACACACACACACACATGCACAAACACAATCACAGGGCCACGCTCAGGGCTCTCGTACAAGGACGCTTCCGCCTTGGCGCTCACTCACACACACACACACACACGCACTCAATATTTATATTTAGAGAGTGAGAGAGAGAGAGAGAGAGAGAGATGGCGTTGGCAATCGGCAATGTTAAGTCTCAAATTTACCGTTAACGTTTGTGTTTTGTGTACAAGTTGCGTATTTGAGTTTGTGCTTTGTATTATTGTTTCTATTTACCTACGCGTCTCACACAGCTCCAGAAGTGCTCCCCTTCGTAAATATATATATATATATATATATATATATATGTATGTATTTATATATATATTTATAAATTAAGTGAAGATAGGGCGACGCCAAAGCGGAAATGAGCACACTCCATTTATAAACCGGAGGGCGGCGATCAACGACAACGACAGAAAGAAATAAAGACCTCGCAACATGCCGGAAGAGAAGGCATCCAATCTTGAGAATGGCCAGACAACGGCAGCATCCACACCCAGCCACAGCCAGAAGGCCAAACGCCAGAAGACCCCAACACGCCGAAGGCCACCCAACGAGGGGGACGTCGTCGCCGGGGGTGTGGGCATCACCGGTGGCGGTGTGGTCATCCTGCCCCAGCACGTACTCAACGAACTCTATCACAACTATTCCATCAAGCAGCGACGCAGCGGCCTCAAGTGGTTCCTATTTGCGGCCGTCCTCTTCAATCTGTGGACGATTTGCATACCATGGGAGCAGGCCCTGCCCACCCGGGGTGAGTTCCAGTTCTATAAATTGCACATGTGCACCCAACCATTAAAATCTTACCCATGGGTCAAATTACTCGAGATTAGTTCGAGCTCTGTTTGGCGCTGCATTTAAACAGCTGCGAATTACATATATCCTGCATATTGATTTAGATTATGTCTGTGCAAGTCTTTTAGACATCCGAAGTGAGGAATGTGAATAATTTACTTATTTAATTATTTATTGTGGTCCACAGACAGTCCACATTTTTTGAAATGGTTTTAGTAAATGCAAATTTGAATTTCAAATTACACTTACAAATAAATAACAAACTAAAAATAAGGTAAATGATAAATACATATACTGTTGCGAAAAAATAATATAAACAAATAAAATATATATATTTAACAGAATTAAAGGCATAAATTTGTGATTCCCATAAATAGTTGCCTAGCCATCTCCCATAGAGCACCTAGCTTTATGAGTATTTACTCTAAAAGGGTGAATTGATTTATACAATAAACTTAACTTCAATCCTAAATCTCAACAATGAATCTGTGAACATGAGCTAAAACTCTCTCCAGATAATAATGCCTAATAAAGAGATTCCGATTTGGTTTTTTTTTAGAATTATTCTCAGAACTGCAGAAATGAGAGCCTTAAAAAGCCAGGAAAAGTCATTGAACTCATGCAGATTTTATATCTGAATTCTTAATGACTTTTTAATGTATTTAATAATAATTTTAAAATGTGTACTTTAAAAAAAGTTAAAAAATAAACACATTTTATTATTATTTACTAGTTGTGGTAAAGTCTGTTTAAGTTCATCTTACTAAAAGTATTTATTTCGAGAACTATGAACCGGGTTTGCATTTATAATTGCTGAATTCTACTCGGTACACGACTTAATTAATGTTCTTTGCTCAATATGTTATATTCTAGCAATATAAATATAAATATTTTTCATGCTTTTATTTATTTGCAAATAAGCAATATAAAATTATTTTTATAAATGCGAATAACTTTATAAATGATTATTATAAAATGTTTTACTCTCATCTGCTCAGTGGTGAACTGCAGCATGTTGTTGGCCTATATGGCGCTAACGGCTCTGTTGCACATTGGACGTGGTTCGGAGCAGCCCTCATTGAGACGCTTCCACCAATCGTTGCTGACGATTGTGCCACGTGCCTTGTGGTTTCTGTCGATGCTCCATTTCGCCGCCTATGTGATGCTGCAGGACAGCTTCTCGCCGCGGTAAGTACCTATATGAACTATACACTCAGAAAAAAATCGCTCCAAATAATTTCAATAAATTTTGAAATATTTTCTAAAACGTATACCCCAATTTTGAGAAAGCAACAAGCAGCGATTTTATAAATTTACTTGTTGAATAATATGATGAGCAATCATTGGCGATTTTTTTTGAGTGTATCAATGCAAGCCGCCCCATTATTAAGTTGTGCAATCTCTGTGCTTTTTTTAGGGATGTACTCGGCTGGGCCATATTGTTAAACTTTCTGATATATGTGACGCTGCCATTGCCACTGATTTTTCTGGGCTTAGTCATTGGCTTTTGCACGTACTTCAATTGCCTGAGTCTGCCGGTGGGCTTCTCACGGCCGGATCGGTTAATCTCCGATCAGGCGGCGGCTAATGCGGTTTTGATAGCGACCGCAGCGTTGATTGGCCTATTGTATTACTTTATGGGCGAGGCCAAGCAGAAGCGTGCCTTTTTGGAGGCCAAGAAGAGTCTGGAAGTTAAGATGGTCATCGAGGAGCAGTCGGCGGAGCAGGTGTGTGTTTCCTTCATCTGCCTATTGCAATGTATCTATTTCTAACTGAATTTATATATATATGTTAAAGGAACGTTTGCTATTATCTGTGCTGCCCAAGCATGTGGCCATTAAGATGCGCGAGGATTTGGGCTCATCCAGTTCGGAGGCATTCAAAAAGATCTACATGAGTCGGCATGAGAATGTTAGGTAAGCTTATGGAAAAATTGCTCATTTTTTATTTTTATAGAGACGCAAATCGAGGTAGGCACAGAGAATCTTTTCTCTAAATTATCTTGATTCAAAATGAAAATCTATCTGCAGAAATTTAGTTTGAACCAACCCGAATTGAGAATGTGGATCTTAAAATGAGGCTAAATTTTGTCATTTAAGGTTTTCTATTTGACAATGAAATATTCTTGAATTCAATATTCTCAAGCTAGTTTTTAGAATGAATTTTTTTTTAGCTTTTTTTGATTACACAAATCGAGGCTGTATTTTTAAATTCAATGCTTTGCATTCTAGAAAGAAAGATGTATTCTCGAATCAAGAACCGCAGTTTAATTTTTAGAATATGAATTCAGAAAGTGTAAAAAGTATATATTTTTACCAATTAATTTTGTAAATATAAACACAAAAAATGGAAAAGGAGAACAAAGAGCATCAACTTTTATCTAACACTTAATCAGCTCATTAAATATTTGTGCTGCCCATAAATCTAATTCACACCAAATACTACAGCGAGTATTTAAATAGATATTAAGTTAATAATTGGATTGTGTTATTTCTGGATAAATTGATATTTGCATAGTTGAATAGATTTCCCGTGTATATTTAATAATCGGCTCATTACTAATACATGCATAGATTTGATTTGAAAACCCCCATGAAAGCCATGTGGCAAGCGTTTTAACCATTATGTTCTTTTTCGCACCAAAAAAAAACTAAAAAATAAAAAAAACTAAAAAAAAAATAAAAGCATACTGTATGCGGACATTGTCGGTTTCACCGCCATCTCCTCGACGTATAGCGCCCAAGATCTGGTGAAAATGCTAAACGAGCTCTTCGCACGCTTCGATAGGCTCGCCGAGGTAAAGAGAAACAAGTTTCGTTCTGTTTCGTTTCGTCTCGTTTCGTTTCGTTTCGTTTCGTTTTGCCATTGCTTCTGTTTGCTTTTCTGTTTGCTCTTTTGCCAGCTGTTCTTCTTCGTTCACCTGCCCCCATAACAATCGCTTGTAATGATAATTATGATGTTTTAAGATAAGCATCGCACAGCATTTATTGTTCTTCTTCTTCTATCTTTTTGTCATTTCCTTCAATTGCGTATTCCAAACATTAATTTAAATTCTTCTTCTTATCCATCTCTGTGTTCTTTTTGGGCGCCGCTTTCTAATGTTTTTATTTCTCTTTTTAAGTAGTGGAAGGGGGCCATTTTTTTTTTTATTGTTACGGGACTTGGGCGTTGGTAACAAAAGTTAGGCTCAGTCAGCCGTGTGAAATGTGTTGAGTTGATTTTTGCTCCAATGCGATTTTCGGGTTTGGCTAAAGGTCCTTTAAATATAGGTTCAGTTAATTTGGTGCAGTTTGTTTTTTTTCGGACTTGGGTCGTCGACTTTTGTGTGTTTTCCTTTTCACTGATTTGCGGGTGTTTATTTTACTCTTTTTCTCAACTTTATTTTCATTCATTTGCAGCGTTTTCGGTTCATTTCATCATGTTTGGACGGGTTGAAAGCCCCTGCTCAGTTTTAGTTTTGATTTGCGGTATTTTATTTTTCTATCACGTTCTTCACATGTTTAAAAACGCCACAAAGCCTTATGAAATATAAAATAATATGTTGGAAATTTCCTTAAAAAAAATAGTTTATAATTTTTTTTTTTAAACGTTTTTAATGAAAAATACAAATTTTTGAAGTTTCTTAAATCTGTTTTTTGGCAGGCTTCAAAAAGTTAGCAACGTGAATTGAACAACAACTTAATTTTTCTTACATTTAACAAAAGATATAATAAATAAAAATATATATTTCATTTATATTATTTATATTTTATATTAAAAGTTTTTTCATACAGAAAGATTGCTTAATTAGTTCTTATTTTGTAATAGTAGCTTGAAAGTAGTGTGAAAAATATATATTTTATGTTCACCTCAGTGAAAAACTGTCTCAAGTATCTCTTGAATACGCCTAATGCATCAGTTATCAATTATCCTTTGAACAGTATTTGCCCTTTTGCAATACGTATTTATTTATTATCTGATTATCCATATCTTTGTTTGTGCTATTGATTAATAATTCCCTGTAATTAAGCTAATTTCACCATACCCAAGAATTGCCATTGTCCACCATCGAAAGGCGCAATTACAGGTCAATTAGCTCGCTTCGTTATAACCAAAAACTAACTAACTAACTTAAACACACTTACCTGAACACACACGCACACACACACACACACACACACGCACACACACTTTACACCCCACAGAAGTATCAACAACTGCGCATCAAAATTCTCGGTGATTGCTATTATTGCATTAGTGGAGCGCCCGACGAGCGACCGGATCATGCCGTGCTCTGTGTACACATGGGACTTTCAATGGTGAAGGCCATCAAGTGAGTAGAGTGGAGCATGTGCCGGTCCACCGGGGACCGCAAAGGACAGACATGGGAAGCCGACCGACGACAGGCGACGTCAAATCAACGTTTGTTCAATTAAATATAATTGCACTTAACCACGCGTCCGTTGTCCTGTTGTCCTGTTGTCCTGCTGTCCCGTCGTCCGCTGCGGTCGGTCCTCCAGGACTTAGTGCGTTTTTTTATTTGTATTTATATATTTGTACATCGACTTATTCACCGCCACACAGATATGTGCAACAGAAGGCGAACTCACCTGTTGATATGCGTGTGGGCATACACACGGGAGCTGTCCTGGCCGGCATTCTTGGCCAACGTCAGTGGCAGTTTGACGTTTACTCCAAGGACGTTGAGCTGGCTAATAAAATGGAGTCGAGCGGCAAGGCCGGGTGAGTCGCTCAACTATACTATTTGCATAATTGATGATGATGGTCATGGCCTGGTCACGATATGATTTCTCCTTGTCACTTCAATATGCAAATTGATTGACACACACGCAACACACACACACACACACACCTTCTAACCCGTGGTTGTTCCTTCGACAGACGCGTGCACATTTCCGACAAGACGTTGGCCTTCCTCAATGGCGAGTTCGAGGTGGAGCCAGCCTTTGGTGAGAAGCGCGAGGAACTGCTTCGCATAGCGGGCCTAAAGACCTACTTCATTACCAAAGTGGTTAAGCCGGTGAGTGGAAGCTACTTAAAATATGCCAAGCTCCAAGTATCATCCATATCTATATCGATGCTGCCATAGTTCGCCTCGCCGTGCAGCAAGAAAATCAACGAATCCAAGTCGGAGGATGCCAATCACAGTCCCGACTCGAATGCAAGCAGCAACGATAGCAACGAGAATGCCGGCGATGACAATGATGCCACCCTGGATGATGAGGAGCTGCTGGCCCAGAGCGTCGTCATCAACGGACACAATCCAACGGCCGCCGAGGATGAGGAGGAGCAAATCAAGCTGGAGAACTTCAAGCAGCGCTTGAAGGATGAGCTCGTCACACGCGATGGCCATGAGTGAGTTGCCTTCAAATTTAAATTAAAGCCAACGCCAAAAGATACAATTCTTATTCTTTTTTAATATCGGCAGTCTGTCGAAGATATATACGACCCCATAAATATACAATCTTATAAAATTGCAATGAATTATTTATAAATTATGCATTTATAAATTTTCAATTTGATGGAAAATATTATGGAAAAAAAGAAGATATCTATTCTCGCATAAATATACAAGCATACCCAGAATTATTTTTTAAATTGTTTAAATATTTTAAAATTTATGAAAAACTATCATGAAAAAACTTTAAAACATTGTCTCGAAATAGTGGTAAAAAAAAACAAAGACTTTGCACATCTTTTAACAGTCTCTAATTTAATTTAATTTGCAACATTAATTTGAAATTTAAATTCATCATTTTGTAAAATTATGGACAAGTTTTAAGTTTACATTAAATAACAAATTTGCGTTCCTTCTCTTCTCGGAAGTGCAGTTAATGTTTAAACTTTAATCTTATGCAAATTTTTTTCATTGAATTTTTTCAATTTATATTGATTTTTATATTTATTTATTTTTTTATATTTATATCGTATTATGATCAATATTAAATTATTATAGGGATAGTAAAGTTTTTGTTTTTTCATTAATTATTCATGGCATGATCAATACGAAAAGTTTTCATGATAATATTGAACAAAATTTAAATTAATTGGTCCTCAAATATGAATTTTTGTTATGCACAGTTTTCTGTATTTACCCAACCATTTTAAGAACCGAATATCTTTAATTGTAATTTTTAATATGCCATTTCAACCCTTAGCATTTTGTAAACCTCAATTTTTTAAGGGCATCTTTTAAACAACAAATATTGAAACGATAAATAATAAATACAATGGTGTTTATAATTTATTGAATTACATTGTTCACTTTTAAATGATCTGGGTTTCAAAAAGTATTTACTAATTCCCAATTGAAATTGTCTGCTAAAATGCCTGCTCTCTTTTTCGACAGAAACCTGACCAAGGACACAAACATATTTCTGCGCTTCAAGAACCCGCAGCTGGAACAGGCCTATGCCGTCTATCGTGAACCGTACAGCTCTCTGCCATTGCTGGCCGCTTTGCTGGTGCAGTGCATCGATGTGTTGTACTCCTACCTGGTGTTGCCACGTTCGACGCTGCATTTCATTAATATTGCGGCACCGCTGGTGCCAATTGCGATGCTGGTGGCAATTAGCATTGCGGAAAGCTTTGGTGGCATGCTGCCCAAGTTCTTTGTGGACGTGAGCAAGCGATTCAATGACATTACCTTCGTGCGCGAACTGGCGGCCATAATTATAGCACTCACCATTGGGCTGAGCAACGTCATCGACATGGTTGGTAGTAGTAGTTGTAGTAGTTGTAGTAGCTCAAGTCCTTATTGATTTTATGTGTAACACTTGCGACTCTTGCAGTTCTTCTTTGTCACCTTTGTGCGCACCGAGCACATTGTGAGCGAGAGTGAATTCAATGCCACGGCCGGACTGGAGGAGTTGGTCACCGCCGAGCACCTACTTCCCGAATCCTTTGTGGAGCAAATGCGGGACGCGGTGCCAACCGAACGTGTCCTATATCCGTCCTATCTGAGCAACTTCAGTGTCCTTATACTCATCGCAATCGCTGTGATTGCTCAGCTCACCCATTTGACCAAGATCTTACTGCTCTTGTCCATTGCTGGTAATTGTCGATGATGATATCGAAAACAATTCCACGATTTACCATCATTTATTATATGTTCCTTACAGCTCTACATTGCTACTTTAATGTGTGCATCATGCAGGATTTATACGTACTGGAAGATGATCTAGCAAATCAGCCGTAAGATTTACATTAAGAAAATTATTTATGTTGTGTTTGAACTTGGGTTTCTTATAGTAAAGTGTAGTATTTTTATTTAATGCCATTCAAGTTTCTTTCGTTTTTTTTTTTTGTATTTACTTATCACAACTGCATTTGTGTCCATGCTTTTCAGACTCATATCAACCCGTTACTGTGCCTCAGGTCTGCTACTGGTTGCCGCATTGTCGCTCAGCTTTTTGGCGCGTCATGTGAGTATAGAAAAGATACCCTGTTATCTGTAATATAATAATATAGATTTAGGGTAGGTTTCAAGTAGATAGCTTAAAAACTGATGAAGTCTAACTTACATTAAAAATGGGTGGCAAAAATGACGATAGAACGAACAGACGGGCGTGGCTACATCGACGCGACTAGCAATGCTGATGAAGATTATATATATATATATATATTATGATTTGGTCCCTTAATCTTACTCTTATACATTAAACTAGCTTCAAACTTATTTTGAAAGTCGTCATACAGAAACTGGTTGAATAAGAGCTTTATGAAAGAAACCCTTTTAATGTTTCTTAAGGAAAAATTACTTCATAAAATTGTTGTGAAAACGGTGAAAGGGTTCCACAAATAATACAAAATTAACTTGAAGAGAGGAAAAATATGCAGCGCTTTCCAAAGACGGAGTGCAGTTTCCAGTAGAATTTAGGCTCAGGCTCATTTGGAGTGCCTGACTTTAACTGAACTTGTTTGCCATGTGCTCCAATTCCCATCCGAATTGAATCGAATAACTTTCAGATGGATCATGAGGACCGCGTAATCTTCAAATGGAAAACCGAGGTGGCCGAACAGAAGGAAACCGCCAACGATATGCGACAACGAAACGAGGCATTGGTCTACAATGTGTTGCCGGTGCACGTCGCCGAGCATTTTATGAAGAACACAAAGCGTTCCCATGACGATCTCTACTCCCAGAGCTATGCCGAGGTGGGCGTTCTATTTGCCAGCATGCCCAACTTTTCAGGTAAATTGCAGATTTTTGCATTCATCATTTGGATGTAAATTAAGTTTACGCTTCACTTGCAGACTTTTACTCGGAGGAAACAGTTAACAATCAAGGCTTGGAGTGTCTGCGTTTTCTCAATGAGGTCATCTCTGACTTCGATGCGGTAAACAATAAAAATAATATTATTTAAATCTATATTATACCAGCAATCTATTAACATTTCTAGCTGCTGGAATTGCCGCAATTCCAGGACATAATTAAAATCAAGACCATTGGATCCACGTATATGGCGGCCAGTGGGATTAATTTGCAGCGCAATCTCCGCAACGATGCACCAATTACCGAACGCTGGTCCCATCTGGCCGTGCTCGTGGAGTTTGCCTTGGAGCTGAAGCATGCGCTGCAGGGCATCAATGAGCAGTCCTTCAATCATTTCGTATTGAAAATGGGCATCAATCATGGACCGATAACGGCTGGTGTGATTGGCGCCCGGAAGCCACACTACGATATCTGGGGCAACACGGTGAATGTGGCGTCGCGCATGGAGAGCACTGGCAAAGCGGGCGCTGTCCAGGTCACCGAGGAGACCTGCAAGATACTCGAACCATTTGGCTATACGTTCCAGCAACGCGGCCTGGTCGTCGTCAAGGGCAAGGGCCAGCTAATGACCTACTATTTGCAGGTGAGGACTAAATTGGCGTATTGAAATGTAATTGCTTTCGAATACAAATTCATTTACTTTTCAGGGTAAATCGGAGAGCAGCACAGCAGCAGTGCCCAAGGCGGCCATTGAGTTGCATGGCGCTGAGGAGGGTGCAGAAACAGGAACAGTCCCCGTTAGTAATCTTGAGTGCAGCACGGAGCTGGAGGCGGATATTAAGACACCGCTGCTGAAGCTTAAAGCGAAGGATGCAGCAACGGAAGCAGCTGCCACCGAATCCTGTCTGAGTAATGGCACAGTGGGCGAATCTCAATCGTTGTTGGAGTAAAAAACCAAACATTAAATCTGTGTATGTGTGAGTGAGTTTGTGTGTGTGTGTGTGTGTGAGTGTGAACAAAAAGTTAACTGTTAGACAACTGTTATACTTGCTAAATTTGGTTTGCCTATATTCGTGTGATATTCTGCTAAACAAAAGTAAAAAACTTAAAAAAAAACCATTCGAGACGACGATTAAAGTCGGATCATCTTTAGTTGTGTGTGTGTGTGTGTGTGTGTATGTGTGTGTGTGTAACTGCTCTCTGCTTTTGAAAAGTTTGTAAACTGTGTACCTAAAACAAGTATATAACTATAACTAAGTATTCGAATTATTGTGAGTGTTTTGTTTTAAACAAATTGTTATTTAATTTACATTTAATGAAACTGTAACATAACAATTCATTTGCTTTACAACAATTATTAGTCGATGTGTAGTTGAAATCAATTTATAATTCAATTTAGGAATTAGCAAAACAAAAACAAAAACAAAATACAACCAAACAAAAATATACTACTTGCATCAATTTCGCAAACAAAAACCAAAAAAAAACAAAAAAAACCAAATCTCTAAGTGAAAAGATTTTGCATACGAAATGCGCTTAAAACTAACTATAAATTAATTAACTACATATTAAATACATACATACATAATGCAAATATGTAGACTAAGTCGAAATATTTACATAAATTATACATTTAAATTGAGAATCCGAATCCCACCACACAAATGCAACCCACAAGCAAGTCCAAAAGCAGCATAAATTACAAAAAAAAAGAAAAAAGAAAGCAAAAAATTAATGATAATAATAATGAAATAATATAACATATGTATGTACTAGTTTAATGCTAAATAATTGTAATCTTTTAGTTTTAGTTAATAGCAATAAACCATGTCCTATTTAGTAAAAGAGCAACAGAAGAAGGCGAACCGAGGGGAGATGAATTATGCATGCATATTACCCAGCAGAAAATAGACTCCAAACGTTAACATAGAAACATAAAAACATGAATATGCATAAATTTATATATATATATATATATAGTTTACACACATATATACATTAGCATATATAAATATATAGAGCGTCGCATGTTTACTAGACAACTTCAACGAATTAGTAAAGAAACAATCTACAAACGAACTTACATAGCATAAATAACAAACAACAACAAATAGCATCAATATATTTAAAATCGAACAGCAATTCCAGTTTTTAAGCATTTTTATCCATACATTTTGTTAGCTATACCTCCCCCTCCTCTCAGAAGAATTCTTTATTAATTTATTAATGGCTTAAAGCATGACAATCAACGAAAATTATGTAAGTTAAAGGTTGATTAACTGTGAAATCTGGTATCCTTATAATATAAATTCTAATTTAATTTGCAATTTGGAAAAACTAACTAGCAAAATGAAAGCAAAACAAAGAAAATTTAGTCATTACGTTTTAAGTGTTGTGTTTTAAGCTATTAACAGTAAATCTAATAAAGCACTTTTATATAATTTAAATAACAAAACAAACAAAAATTAACAAATAATTAGCGAATTATAGAAAAAAAATAAATGAAAAACTTATAAATCTACATGCATTTTGTAATTATTTCGAGTTATTTACATTTATAAATACGAACAAATACGAAAACTGTGTTATTCAAATAGTGCGCGTATTTAGGGTTGATTGCGGCAACAGCTGTAGAGTAGTCGATAATGCCACACAATATTCGATATGCATTGATGACAGATATCGGTGTGGCGTGCCATCGTTATCGCATTTAGCTTATTACAGGGTTGCATTGCCGCACTGTCAACGATGGAAGTGGACTGGCAACCCTGTCGCCGTAACATAAGAGTTCATTTTGGATTGTAAAAAAAAGTGCAAAAAACATAAATTTACGCATTATTCATTAGAGCATAGTGTAATTAAAAAGCGCGTAAGTGAACCACAAAACGCTGCCACGCCAAACACACCCCCATTTTGGGGGCCAATTGGCTGGCAATTGACGAGGCCGTTGTCGTCTTTACCTCAGTTTTTTTGGCCTAGGGCCCCTGCTGATTATGCGTTCGACGAGGGGCGACGCAATTTTCTCATTATTTATAACAAAATGCGCGTTTACAACAAATGTTTACACTGTTTGCTGTTGTTGTTGTTGCTGCTGTTGTCATCATTGTGAGACAGCAACAACGTTTGTTGCACTTTGTTAAAACGCATCTGCCAATGTTGCTCTGCTAATTATTGTTTCCACTCAATCGCCCACCCACAAAATCCACAAAACAAAAAAAAAAACAGCTCAGAAAATAGTCCACATCCTTCCACACTCACACACACACACATCCACAACACACACACGCAGCAGAGGAGATGTCGCTCAAGCCAAAAATAGTGGAATTTGTTGATGTCTGGCCGCGCTTGCGTTGCGTCGCCGAGGACGTGATAACATTGAGTAAAGTTGAACGCGCCGTTTGGAACACTAGCTTCAGGTGAGTATCGCTTTACGTTGCACAGTGGGCCGAACGCATTGCCATAGAACGGAAAGTGGAAAATATTGTTTAAATAATAAAAACCCTAAAAAAATTTCAGATCTAGCAACATGCACAGTGGGTACATGTTTAAAGAAAAATACTTAAACTAAAGTCAGCATTTTAATCTCATTTTTTAAATTTGTATATCTTTTGACTTGTCATATCGAAAGTAATAGAAACTAGTTTTATTGACATGTAAAGATTAACATTTGTAATGTAATGAACGGGTTGTGGCCCACTGTGCGTCGCAGCATGATTTGCCAAAAAAGCAAAATGTTCTTCAACAAATACACATGCACATTTTAGATTTTTTCATTTTGAATACTCATCATTCTCTCACACACACACACACATATATATATGTATATATATATATTTATATTATACTTTTGAATACGAATCTATACAGCGATGTTTATACGCTATGCGTGGCGCAGCCGGAACCGATGGCAGATCAACTGTATAACGAGACAAAGCACTTCCTCGAATCCCACGTACAGGAGATGCTGGCCAAGAAGGTGCTGGCGGAGCACGATGCGACCAATGCGAACAACACGAACAGCAGGCCCGATTTGCTGCAACGATACTATACCACCTGGGTGGAGTACAGCCAGGGCATTAAATATCTACACCAGCTCTATATGTAAGTTGTGATTGCTGTGTCAATCCTTGATTGCTCCTCTAATACATTGCTCGGTCTGTTGTTTGGTAGCTATCTAAACCAGCAGCACATCAAGAAGCAAAAGATCACCGATACGGAATCATTTTATGGCAATATGTCCAGCGATGCAGCGGATCAAATGGAAATCGGTGAACTAGGCCTGGACATTTGGCGCCTCTATATGGTTGAGTATTTGGCCCAGGAGCTGGTGCGTCACATACTGGAGGGCATTGCGGCGGATCGGGACAGCAATGGGACATTGGATTCGCATCGCGTCCAGGTCATCAATGGCGTCATACACAGTTTTGTGGAGGTGCAGGATTATAAGAAGACTGGCTCTCTGAAACTCTATCAGGAGCTCTTCGAACAGCCCATGCTGGAGGCAAGCGGCACTTACTACACGAACGAGGCGAACAAGCTGCTGCAACGCTGCAGCATCTCCCAATACATGCAGGAGGTCATCAAGATCCTGGAGTTCGAGAGCAAGCGGGCGCAAAAATTCTTACACGTCAGCTCGTTGCCCAAGTTGCGTAAAATGTGCGAATGGAAGTTTATCAACGATCGATTGGGTTTCATCTACTCGGAGTGCCGCGATATGGTATCGGATGAGCGCCGGCAGGATCTGCGCAACATGTATATCGTGCTGAAGCCCATACCTGATAACCTAAAGGCGGAACTGATACAAACATTTCTCGAGCACATCAAGAACGAGGGCCTGGAAACGGTGTATGCGCTCAAAGGCGAGAACATCCACATTGCGTTCGTCGAGAATATGCTGAAGGTGCATCACAAGTATCAGGAGCTAATCGCCGATGTTTTTGAGAACGATTCGCTATTTCTGAGCGCGCTGGACAAGGCCTGCGCCAGTGTTATAAATCGACGACCCAGCGAACGGCAGCCATGTCGCAGCGCTGAATATGTGGCCAAATACTGTGATACACTGTTAAAGAAATCGAAGACCTGCGAAGCGGAAATCGATCAGAAACTCACCAACAACATAACCATATTCAAATACATCGAGGACAAGGATGTCTATCAAAAGTTCTACAGCAGACTGCTAGCCAAGCGACTCATTCACGAACAGAGCCAGAGCATGGACGCCGAGGAGGGCATGATCAATCGCTTGAAGGTCAGTTTTCAATTATTAAATATTGAAAATAGATATATTTATATATATATATATATATTTATTTATATATTGCAGCAAGCTTGCGGCTATGAGTTCACCAATAAACTGCATCGCATGTTCACGGATATATCGGTATCCACAGATCTAAACAACAAGTTCAACAATCACTTAAAGGACAACGACATTGATCTGGGCATGTATTATACAATATAATATATAAATATAATATAACCGTCTAATGAGTCATGCATAAATGAGAAACATGGTTTTCAACCTCTTAAATTGATTTTCCACAAAGCGTGAAATGCGAGGTTATCAATTTAAAATTTGAAGCATACTAAAAATATATTCTCCCCTCAGAATAATAAACCCATCAGTCTGTCAATCAGCATCAGTGCTAACTGTATACGTCTAAACATAATAATAATATTAATCTTTCTGTTTTTTGCAGGCATCAACCTGTCAATTAAAGTGCTGCAGGCGGGCGCTTGGCCCTTGGGCTCCACACAGGTTATACCCTTTGCAGTGCCCCAGGAATTTGAAAAGTCCATCAAAATGGTACGCTTGCCAAACAACAAAGATGTTTTAAATTTGTCAATAATTTGATTAATGCTTTTATTTTTGTGTTCGCATAGTTTGAGGATTATTATCACAATTTGTTCAGCGGCCGTAAATTGACATGGCTGCATCATATGTGCCATGGCGAACTGAAGCTGAGTCACCTGAAGAAATCGTATATTGTGACAATGCAGACGTACCAAATGGCGATCATCTTGTTATTCGAGACCTGCGACACGTTGAGTTGTCGTGAGATACAAAACACGCTGCAATTGAACGATGAAACGTATCAGAAGCACATGCAGCCAATGATTGAGTCCAAACTGCTGAATGCCAGCTCAGAGAATCTCTCCGGTGATACGCGTATCGAACTGAATATGGATTACACAAATAAGCGTACGAAATTCAAGATTAGTTCGGCATTACAAAAGGAAACGCCACAGGAGGTGAGTGCCACACAAAAAGTGCTCATCAATGCATATGCATCTAATATATTAAACTGTATTATCATTCATAAAGGTGGAGCACACGATCAATTCGGTAGATGAGGATCGTAAACTGTTTCTGCAAGCGGCCATTGTTCGTATTATGAAGGCGCGCAAGGTGTTGAAGCACAATGCGTTAATACAGGAGGTGGGTGCCCAAAAAAAACCATAATTAATATCCAAATAAAATATAAACTTAACAATGTATGTATTCTCTTACCCCACAGGTGCTATCCTTATCGAAAGTCAGCTTTACGCCGAACATAGCAATGATCAAGAAGTGCGTGGAATCGTTAATTGACAAACAATATATTGAGCGTACTGCCAACTCTGGTGACGAATATAGTTATATGGCTTAGACTGCGGACGGGCCAAGAACAGCTCGTAGAGATTATGAGATGAGAAAGACAAGAAATTCTTCACAAATTGAATGAACTCCAAGTGCAACCCAAACACATTATAATTGTCACGCATATATATTTTGTTAAATTTTTCAAATTCATGACTCGCAATACAAGAAGAAGAAGAAGAACAAGAAATGGAAAGCTCTAAACTAGAATTACTGTCTACAGATAAACAATAACTAAAACTTTACACATACAGTGAATTTTTTGTTTTTGTTTTACGTACTTGAAGTAATGCAATCTAATTTTGTTTGTTTTGTAATCCGATCTAATCCTACTGCAAAAGTCGAACAAAATGTTCGCATTACTGATTCGTTTACTAAATTTATTTAGTTTTTGTAAAAGCGTTTACATTTGTGGAGCGTGTGTTTTGAAATGCTGTAATTCCTCTTTAAATATTGTACATTGATCTGGTTCACACAAACACACATACACACACACTCTCAACACACGCACAAATCCAAATTGTGAAAGAATGTGTAATAAAAACAAAAATGCAACAAGTAAAACAAATAAATTTCCAATCATACGATTTTGAATTAAACCAGTAAATAGTTAATAGATTCTTTTACAACGTGTATCTTCTAGCTGCCCATTTCATCTTTGCAATTAAAACGCATCTCTTTCATATTTCTCAAAATTTGCAATGCTATTTTTATTTAATTTTGTTTTTCTTTTTAATTGTTTAATTTTAATTTCATATATATATATATATATATATATTTTTTTTTAAAAATTCATTTGTTCTTGCTAAAAAATTATATCATTTGCTTTGTTCTGTCTGTGCTAAACATTTTATTTCATAGCTCATTAATTCATATGTATGTGTGTGTGTGTGTGTTATTATTTTTTTTGTTTTTGGAATTGTTATTGTAATCGTCATATTTTTGTTTACTTTAATTTTGTGTTTGTGGTTTGCTCAAGCATTAAATCCTTGTATAGCTGAATGTATGAGAATGTAGGATGTACATATAGTTTTTGGGGGCTTGGTTTAGTTAGTGCTTTAGAAAGTTTGCTCAAAAGTAGGATTTGTTGTCAAAAAGTCTATGATGGAAAACCTCTCTAAAATCGACGTTATTCGTTTATCTTTTGCGTCTGATATTATATTTCTGTTAGTTAAGAGTTTATTGTTGCTTTACCATTTATTTATATTTTTTTTTTTTGTTCTCAAATGTTACATTTATTATAGTAAAAGTATCCATTTGGCAGCTTTATTACTTGGTTTATTTTAATTTTTTTATTAATTATTTCTTCTTTTTTTCTGTTAGTACTTTCTCAATTTTCACACTACTTTTCTAAAAAATAAATTCAATAATATTAATACAAATAATTGTACATACAATATAATTAATTATAATAAATACCAACTTGCTATAGCATAATATAATAATTCGTTAATAATACTTTTCAACTGGCTCTGTCTCTCTGAGGGAAGGGGGGCACCTGTTTATAAAATGCTGCCAATATTTTGCGTTATTTTATTTTGGCATATTGGCTTGTCAGTGTGTTAATAAAAAATACATAATCTTCAATATATATATAAATATTTCACTTTTTTTATTATTAATTATTAATGACTAGTAAACGTTTACAGTTGTTTTTTGTTTTGTTTTTTTGTTTGCGTCGTTATCTCTTGCAGTTAATCGTGTTATTCAGATCTGTTGTTTTTTATCAAATTACAAAAGCAAATGCTGCCTGGTAAAGTTTTATTGAGCATTTCTTGAATTTTTCGTTCGTTTTTCATTTTTAACTGTATGCAAAATTTTTTTTTGGAAATTGTATTATCAAACATTCTCTGAAATTTGGAGGGCATTTCGGCTATTCTAGTCTCTCGAAATTTCAAAACTAAATTTATTATTGAATTTTTTTGCATGCTTCTGCCCGAAATTCTACTTCGTGGTTGCTTTGGCTTATGAAATTCAAAAGATTGGATAAAATCTATTGGTAGTTGTTCTTAAACAATTCTTTTACACTATACGCCCAAAATTCGCAACTGAAGCGTAAAAAATGTGCTTCGTGTATATCCAACATCGTAAATATAAAGTAAGTAATGCTGCTGCCTGGAACCCTAAACGGTTCAGTATATATACTCCACAAACTATGCATATAGAGTTCATATACTATATATAAATTCAGTGCTTGTATAATTATTAAGTTTTCATTTTTTTATTTTTTTTTTTGTTGTTTGTTTTCCTACATTTTGTTGCTCATCGTTGCGTGCTTTTTATTGTGTGTGTTACGTGTGTTTCGGCCATGGAATTATTGCAGAGTTCAGAGTCTGGGCTCAGCTGGTTCCCATATACATATCTGGTGTATATTTATACATATATATAGTGTGTATATATAATACTGTTCTGTCTGCTGGTCTGGTGTTGCATTTGAAGTTCTCATATATTTGAATTTTTCAATTAATTTTCTTTGTTTTTTGTTGTTTTTTTTTTTGTTTTACTCATTTCATTTACATTTTTGTTTGTCTTTGTCAGTCTTTACGATTCACGGCATTTGTGCATTTAATTTATTAAGTTCTTTTTTTCGCATTATAATATGACCGATATAGTTGTACCTTTATGTACGGATATATATGTTTTTTTGTTTGTTGCAATACTGAGTGAATTTCAAGGTGAGCGAACTTACAAACGAAACGAGCTTGACAATTAGTGCTCGTCTGTGTTTGTGTGTGTGTGTGTGTGTGTGTGGGTGTGTGTAAATAGTTCATGGATGAGCAGGTGAGCAGTCTGGTAACTTGATAGGGTCTGTGCATGCCTAGCGTAGTACCAACACCGTCTTCATATTGTACATGTATGTGTTATGTTACTCTCTGCATATAGTGTATATTAGAAGTGCGGTTATTATCAACGTTCATCATTAAAAACATATAGCTCCAAAACTCCATTGAAGTACTTTGGGGGGGAGTTTAGGGGGGCAGTGTTTTGGCTTCGTCTAAAAACAAGTCGACGTCTTCTCCTCGTCTGTGCCTCTATTGATCGAGCGAGGTGGTTTTCGTACGCTTCCACAGCGCCTTGAAGAGACCCTTCTTTTTGGCCTTGGGCGTAGTGCCGGGGACAGCGGCCGCATTGTCCTTACTGCGACTGCTGCTCTCCTTACGCTTCCCGGAGCCCACTGCAAAAAAAGAGAGAGATATTAAATATAAAATCTTAGTTTTATCAGTCAAAAATGTTGTGCTGACTAACTGATTGTTAGTCGTAAGCCGATTTTTAGAAAAGAATTCCTCGTCTGACATTGTCATATTCTTTGCAGATATATTTTATTATTATTTTTAGCAAAATCTGCCAATTGGAGGTCAAGGAGTAAAGATTGAACCCGTCCTAGACTTGCTTAAATTAATTTTGAACCCACGTAAAAAGAATATTTAAGCAAATAAATATTTGCATCGGGCGACGAGGAGTATTAGCTTCTAGCATCGCATAAAAGGGTTTAGCCTGGCTGTCATTATTTAAAATATTTTCCAATAAACTACAATATTTGTGCAGCCAGTTTTGAACTGCGCTTGAAAGCTAAGAATTCTGCTTTCGGTTTGAAACTGGGTAGAATGAGACATCAGATTTTAGATCATCCGATGATTTTGATGCTTTAGTTACCTGTCTCAAATTCATAGGCATGCTTGCTGTTGCTGTCGTCCATGGGCAGATCGCTGTATGCCTTGTGCTTTCGGTCCTTGTTGTGCTCTGAGAAATGGCCATTAAATTGTGTTGAGTAAGTGTGCATTAGAATTTGGAGGATTTGGAGACACTTACTCTTTTTGGTTATTAGCAAACTGGTGACCCGTCGCAGCGCCTCGCGTGGTGACTTGTTCAAGAAGGAGGGCGTCAAATTGGGCGGCAGGGTGAGCGGCTTGCGGGATTGACCCGTGCCCGACATGCCAGCCGGATTGTCCCACACACGCACCGATGCCAATCGATCAATGTTCTCCGTGGAGGCGGGCCGCATGTTCCGCTGCTTGGGATACCAGCCACGAGCGGGGGCGCCAGTCATGCGCAGCATTTCATTGGAGGCTAAGGCGTGATTGATGGAACGCTGGCGACAAATCTGAGCGGTGCCATAGGGGCCAGCTAAAAAAGGCAGAATGCAATTTTATATACAAAGTTAAAGATCCATCAACTATTTAAATTTACATGATATTTGAATAAACTTGTGCATAATTTAAATTAAATGCTTCCTTTGCAAGAATTACGACTCATCAATCTCGACATTCAAAACATCTTTAATCTTGATATGATAAATTTGATTTTAAGAAGTTTATTTTGTTATTGTAATCAATAATTTTTACTCGAATTTCTGGCAGTTTTAGTTCTGATTCCAATCGAATTCATTCACTTTTTTATAACAAAGTTATTTAATCAAAACAAAAAGTTGTATCAAAAAACACATTTTCTGTAAAATATTAACTGAAATGCAATGATAATTTTGACTTTTGAGAAATAACAAATCTAAATTAAAAATGTTAAAATACAGTTGCGAAACTTACGTCCTATGCCCAAGATGGAGTTGCCCATATTGATGCTATTCGAGGTGCTCGAACGTGGCGCTGTGCGGGAGCCGCTGACGGGAATGGGATCATTTTGGCGTCGATATGGCGTACGTGGTATGTCACAGCTGGAAGCAAATGAATGGCAATGAATTTCACTGAAGGATTCGAGTTGGCTGTGCAAGTGGCGGGACTCACCCTCTGGCAAAGATTGGGGTTTCGGGAAGACTACATGAGGTTTGCAGGCGATGCTCCTCGCGCGGCGACTGCTTCAGGCTGCGCTTGGTGCCATAGTTGATGTACCGTCGCTGATAGGAGCCCGTGCCAGCAACAGAGCCGCCATCGCACGACGACCCAATGGTGCCCATCGGTGGCTGGGGCAGCGGCGGCATTTGGCCGCCTAGGCCAGTGGGCGTGGTTATGCCACTGCCGCTGCTATAGCCAAAGAGTTTGGGCGATCGCTTGCGGTACTGCGAGTCAATGCTCCACGATTTCATGGTGTTGAGCGAGTGACCGGCACGATGTGGTGGCACCACTGGCGCCATCGGTGGTGCCGCGTGTCCCAGTCCAGGCAGCACCTCCGCAAAGCTGCTCGACTGATGATGGGCCGGTGCCGGTGGCGGTGGCAGCTCATCGTTGAAATGACGCACTGCAGCCACATTGTCGCGACTGCGTCGCGTATGACTGTTGCTGTGCACCGCTGCCCCCGATGCGGTGGCATGCACCTCGACGACAGTGGTGCCCCGATTGGCGGGCACCGCTGAGACAGCAACGGACGCCGGCAGCTCCAGCTGCTTGCGTGACTCAATGGGTGAAGGCGGCAGCGGCGCATCATAGTCAAACATATCCGGATTGGAGCTGGGCGGCGACGGTGGCAGCGGCCCAAAGCCAACCACGTTCTGCGACAGCAGCATCTCCTTGGCACTCTCCGACTTGTGCACGCCCGGACGGAACTCCAGCACGCGCTTCGCATGCAACTCAGCAGCGGCTGCGGCAGCAGCAGCAGCAGCAGCAGAAGCACTGGCTGCAGCAGAAGCAGCAGCAGAGGCAGCTGCACTGCATCCATTGACCGGACCCATCAGAGGCAAATCGCCGCGCAGCAGCGCGCTTATATTGTGCTCAATCTGCTTGAGCGGTGCGCAGCCGTAGCTGAAGTCGGACAGCTCCTCGTCCTCCTCCAAAGTGGGCGCCAGATCTGTGTGTGGTGTTGTTGCCGTCGAGACGCGTTGATCTGCGTTAGGTTAGAAAAGTGAGGCAATTAGCAAAGAATTGATTTAATGTTGCCTGATCTGAAGTGCTTTGTAAGATTTGTCATCGAATCGGTTAGAAAACCCAACTAAAATCCAACACTTGGATGCATGGATGTGGAAGATTGCAACCAGCTACAGTCACATACGTAATCGATAAATCTAAAGGTATTTTCCAGTTTCAAGAAACCTGCTTTAAATTTGATAATTTGGAATCGGATCTGCCTCGGCTAATGTCAATGATCCAAATTCTCTCTATATATCATGTATCTTCCACTTCTAGTCTATCACATCTGGATCTGGTCACTTACCGTTTCCGTTATAGCCAAAGAGATCGTAGCCATTGCCGTTGAGGCGCGCCTCGTCGAACTCCTCGCTGCTGGAGGTGTTGTCGGGCATGGACTCGGCGCTGAGGCGCTTCTCCGTCAGCATGGCCGTCTTGCTCTTCACGGGCTTCTTGACCAGATGCTCCGCCGCCTCGGCAATGTCCAGGGACAGCGCCGATCTCTGGGCACCAGCCAATTCGAAACTACGACGCGTCTGCGCCGGTCCCGCGTCGCACTCCTTGCACAGCGAGCTCATCTCGGATGGCGCCGGCGGCGGCGGCAGTGGCGCCGATTCGCTGGGCTCGCTGTCGCTCGTGTAGAACTCATTGCTAATCGCACCAGCGCCGAGGGAGGTGCGTGGTGGCTTTGGTATACTAAAGACATCGACGGCACGTGGCGGCTTCTTGGCTGTGGATCGCCTGATGACAAACGTACCCTTGCCCAGCATGCTCTGCTGCTCATTGTAGACGAAACTGTTGTTGAAGTCGGCCAGATTGTTCTCTCGCGGTTGTTGCTATGGTCAGGAAACAAAAGAGGCTATTAAAATGATGTTTTCAGCAATTTAGTTATGGAACATAAATTTCGATTAATGTTTGATTCAAATATTATAAGCAACGTAAAACATTTTCTTAATTATCTTAGATCAATTTGTTCCTAAGTCAAGGATTTGATGTGCTCTATTTTTAATATTTCTATTAATGTATTACTATTTTAAGAGAGTTGTATCTAATATGAATACCCTTAATTAATCCTTAAAAATGTGTTTCAAACTGCTTCGTTTTGAAGGATCAGTCTGCATTCTGCACAAGTCGCACAAATTTGAAGCACAATCTTTAGAAAGGCTGTCATTTTCCAAAATAGTCTTTTGTCGTTGTTCAGACAATCTAATCCAATCACAAATACTTCTCAACTGAGCAACTGGAAAACAGTGCCAGAAAGATCGTCGGAGCTCTATTAAAACTCTGATCTGAACTTGATCTTTTCCAGCCAGTTTAATGTCTTTTGTGCCTGACTTTAAAGATGGCCATTTTTTAGGGGGTTTATCCTCTTTATAAGTGAACTGTATTTTTGTTGAGTGTAGTTTCATAAAAATTCATTCATTCAATAAATAGTTGCCAAACACAAAAGTTATTCAACAACTTTGCTATTAATATTAATTGATTTTCTAAAAATAAAATCTACTAAAAATATATAAAAATAAATAATGAGTAAATTGCACATGAACTCAATTTTCATCTGGTTGTTTTATATATAAGTTTATCTATGGATTTGCTATAATAATTACAGCCTGAATGGAAGCCCAGTTCTTATAGGTTATATCAGCATGGACTTGTTGGCTAATTTAGCTCAGTAAATATTTGTAAGAGTCGCTCACCTTTTTAGCAGCAACCGAGGATGACTTTTTCGTGGCAGTCGTCTTCTTCTTATTGCTCTTAAAGTGTATTTCCCAGGCGACCCCATTCTGCTTGACGGGCGTCAGATCTGTCGAAATGGTCGACTCCTCCAGCGAGTCCTCGGAATAGTCATCAGTCACCTGTCGCAGATGCTTGGCTGTGGCGACATTCATATTTATATTGGATGCCGATGGCGATGCTTCGCCGCTCGACGTGTGCTGTGATCCCGACGAGGTCGATGGGGAGGTGGAGCTATTGGAATGTGGATTCAGCATGTGGCAGACCTCCTTGTGCTTCTCCACAGAGTTGAGCAGTCGCTTGTTGCGCGCACCCTCGCCGCTGGCCTTCGCCGAGGGACCTGGATAGATGGTCACCGGATGCTCATTTAGCATTGGCTCCGGCAGCTTGGCAAGATTGCCACGCAGAACGGCATTGTGCACGGCACTGATGTCGATGCCCAGCACATTGCGCTCCCCGTTGCAGCTGCCGGTGCGAGTGGCAGCCAATAGACCATTTCTGGATGAGTTGCAATTGGAGGCGGCGCACAGATTGGAGGCGGCACGGGCACCGCAACACGGCAGACTCGAATAGTTGGAGTTGGTGGCTGGCGCTGAGTTCGCACTGCGTGCCTTCGGCTGATATGCGGGGTGGGTAAGGTGAAGAGGACATTAATTGCTTTTCCATTAGCAACCTAGGCTCAGATATGTATGCAGATGTTTGTATGCTTACCAACGTTGTCTGTATGAGTGGCGTTGTCGCTTCCTGGCTGTGCTCCGCCTCAGATAATTTGGTTAGATTTTCGGCAGTGCCATCAACCTCGTTGAAACTGCCCTCGGGCACGGTGTCTGTGCTCGGCGTTTGTGGCACATCTTCCGAGTCCTTCTTCGACATGCTGCACACACAGAAAGACAGAAAGTGTCACAACAATTTTGATTGGATTTAAATATACATTAAATTAACTACTTTTTGTTCACTTTAAGTAAGTTGTCTCTATTTAATTTTGACTACATTTTGTTTCAATAATAATTGAATGACAAACATGAATTGGAATCGGATTTTAATTATTAAAAATGTAATTGTTTTAAGTAGTAAAAGGTTTTAAGGTTTTAAGCAAAATTCATTGATTTATTGAGAGCATCTCTTGCTATTCCCATATTATTAGTGATTGATATTTAAATAAAAAATAGTGATTAGTTTATAAGACTCGAAATCAGAATGGTTTGAGACCAGTTGATAAATAGATTTTTGTATTTTTTTCTTCACAGTTCATTTGTGATGTATTTTTATTAAATTTTTTAAATTTCCTAATCCTAATCGATTTAAAGAAAATAAAACTGGAATATAGAAATGGGAATCAACGAATGAAAGCATATGAAAAAGATATAAAAAGATATTTATCATTAAAATTATCCAACATAAAGTTAGATATAATTAATAAATTTACGAAAAGTGATTTGATAACGAAACTGCATCTCTCAAAACGGCAAAATTGTAAACGTTTTTAAAACTTATTGCCAGATTACATAGAAAACTTAATAATTATTGTTAAACAAACGTTTTTGCATATTTTTCAAGTTTTTGAAATCGATTTGAATCATTGTAATATTTAAAGACAATAGAAATAATTTTTCAATTATTTAATTAAAGTTGACATAAGAGTTCAGTAATTAAATAACAGTCGATTCCAAAAGAACACAGCTTTAATAGGAAATTAGTTACTTTTTCGTATAATTGACCAGATTCTTGCGATGATTTGGATCTGTTCGTTTTTATGACTTTTGAAAACTGCAAACTAAAAACTGTTGACTGGCAACTGTTGAGAACTCACTTTTTGCGACTCAGACTCATGTAGCCGTCGTCCTCTGATTGATTCTCGCCACTGTTGCTGTGCAGGGCAGCTGGCTTGGTTGTCGCCTCCTCCTCGAACTCCGATATGATATCGTCGAGCACTCGAATGGGCTCCGGTATCTCGTCCAGTGAGATGGGCTCCAGTGACTGCAATTGCTGCTGCTGCTGTTGCTGCTGCAGCTGCTGCAGTTGCTCGCTGCAAAGACGAAAAGCGAAATGCAAATGTAAATGTAATTGGGCTACGTGTCGAGGAGGGCTGGCCTGGGCCGTGTACAGTTGGGCCAACTGCAACCGAGTGTGGCAGGCACTCTAGGCCACAATTTGAATTTAATTTCATTTAGATGCTTGCGACATACTTTTGCTTTTGTTGGTCGTTGGCCGCATCTAGAGCATCTAGCGCATCCAGAGCAGCGGGCTCCGTCTCTGTCTCTGTCTCCGGCTCGGACATGTTGTTAGCTGATGAGGCCGCCTCTGTGCCCTCCTCTGCCTCTGTCTCTGTATCCGCCTCGGGTTCGAACGCCTCCACAGAATCGCGTGCGCCACACGATTCAGGTGTTGCCTCCATTATGCGATATTCATTGAGAAACCAACTGCAACTTTATTTTTTATCTTTTTTTTTTCTTCTTTTTTTTATGTGTGTGTTTTTCTCTTTCGTTGATTATGAAAATGTAATCAATGCGCCCACATTCGCTGTCGCTGTCGCTGCCTCAGTCGATGTCGGCGTCGCTGCTGCTGCTGCTGCTCGTCTTTGTTGTCGACTATTTCAATTTTCATCTATGCAATGTGTGAAAGTGATTGGCGTTTTTTCTTCTTCTTTTTTCAGGTCATTAAATTCGTCATCCAAATGCTTTAGTTGCTGCTGATGGGAAAACGGTGGGGAAATCGTGTGGAATAGAATAGCATAATAATAAAAGTTGTAATTATTGTTGTTTTTCTTGTTGGACTAGTTGTAATCAGCTTAAGCCTCTCTCTCTTTCTGTATCCCACTGTGATTTGCTTAAAGACTGATTTGATTTGCGAAATATTCAATAAGAGACGCTAAGCTCTACCAATTTTGGTTTGGGATTTAGCGGAAATTAGTATTTTCGCAACGCTGAGCTGCAGATTAGCAGCTCTTAATATAATTGATTGTGGTTTCTAAGAGGAATACTTATTAATGGCTTAAGCTAGGTATTTTTTTTAACAATATAAATTGAATTGATTTTCCGGTTAGTCACCATAAATAACCAACTTTTTAGGAGGTGGATTATATTTATTTCGAACACATATTGCTTCTGTTCTCTTCTAGGCCATAAGTAAGTATTTTCATCAACATAATCTAATTATTTATATATTGTTTTCTAGTGTTAAATAATACGGATAAACCGCAATACTTAAATTATTAATCAGCTCAACAGACTTCTTAATGTTTATCGATTCCGTTTCGTTAGATGGCATGGATAAACCACATTAGCCACAAGTAAGTGTTTCCATCAACATGAACAGTTTATCATCTCAACTGACTTTTTTTTTAATAAGTATTGAAATATTATTGACTACAGCAAATATGGCTTCAACTTAATCCTGCTTGCTTTAGGCGGCTTTAGCTTCTTTCTTATAATTTGAGCAGAACTTTTATTGAAATTTCTCTCCCATTTTGTTGATGATTGACAATTTTTCTACTGACAGCAAACACAAAATAGCACAAAATATTTAAAATGATGTCTCGATTACCGTTCTAATCACCAACTAGCTGATTTTAGTTTGCGCGCAACTTTGATATCTAAAATTACAGTAAAAATGTGTCAAGAATGCGAAAAGCAAAGTAAACGCAAATCTTTTGAATTTGACGCAATGCAAATCTGGGTTTTTGGGTTAACAAGCGGCGGTAACCGCAATGATCTTAAGTAGCTAATAAGAAAAAATGAAAAATAAATGTTAAATTTTGTTTATGACTGTTTTCATGTTGCAAAGTATTTTCAATTGAGCCGAAATTAATGTTAACTGAATCATTTGCTGTGGAAATCTTCATATCATGTATAAATTATATACAATACGACTTTGGAGTCCATCACTTAGACTCAACTGGTATAAATGAGAAGTTTTACAACTTTTCGCAGATATCTTCTGAGACCACTTTTCACAATTCCACTTAAGAATTCTTGTTACATCTTTCATAATTAAATACTTTCTGGCAAGTTTTCAACTATCTCGCACTTTCAGAAGCCAATTAAAAATGTTTGTAACACGTCCCACACATTTTTTGCATTGATTTTTCACGTAGAGCTAACAGGGCCCCCTCTCCCCATCCCCATATACACTATTCCCCCATCCCCTTTACCGTTTTGGAGTTGGAGGTGTGAAAATGGGAAAATTAGTGTGTGAGAAACACTATTCTCACTACTCACTTCTCTCCCACTCCCTCTTCTACTCCTTCTCCACCACATACTACTCCCCACACTCGGCGTATCTTTAGTTTTACTCTCAACTCCTTTGCTCCTCGCATTTCGTGTCTTCATTCATATTTTCTATACACTTTGTTTGTAGAGAGGAGTTATATATATATATATATAAGTGTGTGTGTGTGTGTGTACGTATGAAGCTCAGGCGCACTCACTCACACACGTACACACTCACGAACACAAAGACAAATTAGCCTCCCTGTTTGCCGCCCACTTAAATACATACATATAAAACAATTTATATGCTTCTATACATAAACATCACACACACACACATAGAGACGCACGTTGCCTTTGTCTTTGATTTTTGTTATTTTTTTTGCATTTTATAAAACGGAAAAAATGTTATTTCCGGTGTTATCTATTGCATATAGCTGTGCATAAACTCATTTCCAATTCGAACTCCAAACTTAAGCTGCAACCATCCACCCACCCACACACACAAAACACACACGCACACAGTCAAAGCAAAGCTTCAACTTTGTCTAACTGTAAAATATACTGTCGCCGTCGACGTCGCCGTCGCTTTGCCTTTTGCTTTACTGAATGAAGTTGTTGCCTGCCTGGCGTCGTCGCAGGGAGTCTGGCATCGATTTTTTCATATGCAGACACACACACACACACAAACACACTCGCACACACTCCACTCACATCAGCGTTTGCATGTTGTTGTTGTTGTTTCTTTTTACTGCTGGCAGCAACGCATAATAATTACAGTTAAAAGCTTTTACTGCCAAAAGGTCAAATCAAAAATCTTCCAATTGGAAAATATTGCTAAAAATAGCAAAAAGAAAAAATATGACGAGCGAGCGAGTGTGCGAGGGAGAGAGAAAGAGACAGTCGACAATCATCCAACGGGGGCTGCTGCTTCTTCTTGCTGCTGCCGTTGTTGTAATGTGATAGACGAAGCGGCGGCTGCGACGTTGGCGGCGTCCGCTTTTGAGACGATGACAAAAACAGACACGGCAACTTCCGAGAACAAGAGAATTCTATTCGCATTTTGCAATTTGCTTATGAGTTGCACACGCATACATACAAACACAAAAACACACAAATTGACACACACAAACAGACAAATGTTGCTTTTTGATTCGTTTCAAATTGTTGACTATTTTTGCATTTATTTCATTCGAATATGGCTTTTTTTTGGAATTTGGAACATCACATAGACCACAAACCGCACATTTGTATACACACACACACGCACACATACCTATTTACATAAAATATTGCAATGCATGCGGCGCGTATCGCATCTACTGAAAAACACACGTCCGCTCGCCTCGAACACCGAAACACGACTAAACGGAAGAGCGTGAAGCCAATTGGACACATTGTGCTGCTGTTACTGTTACTGTATCTAGTGGAAGTGGTTTTCTCCCACGACTCACTCTCAACTCTGGCTTTATCTCTCTCGCTCTCCCAATCGTGAGTGAGTCGTGAGTTGACTTTTGTTCATCACTATTGCTGCTCAGGCTTTACACAATGAACGCGAGCAGAGAGCGAAGCTCAAACAAATACAATGTATTGTGTGGGTGCACGATCCATTTGACGCTCTCTTTAACTGTCAAGGCTTTGCTACATCGAATATGTAACTGGTAATTTAATATGTCTGCATTCTGCAATAATACAGCTTACATACATAAATTAGATGTTTACTTGCTAGCATGTCAACGCGTGCAGCCATACAAATGCAGAGTTACAAAGAGAGCCCTTGGTGTGGGAGTTCTTGCTTCGCTCTCTCTCTCCCTCTGTGTATCTCTCAGTCTCTCACTGAGTGCCACCCCACGGCGATGCTGTCATTGCTGTTGTTGTTTTCGTTCGCCAAACGCCGCATGCCGCATATTTCTTGTAATCATTAACATTGATTGGCTTTGTGTGCTTCGCTTTGTGATTTTGCACTTGGCCACGCGGCGCGTTTTACGCACACACACACACGCATACACTGCAATAAATATATGAAAGGCAAAACTCAACCCTCGTTTTGCAGGCAGGCACTGTTTTAACTACAGCTGTTAATGGCTTAACAGAATAGTGCTGCTCACTTTAGCCAGCTTATGGCTATTTTAGCTATTTAGCGGCTGGCTTTGACCATCCAACATTTGCAATATATAAGCTAGTTATGGGCAGTTTGAGCAGACAGCATCTTAAAAGGATCTTTCCCATCGTCTACTTCGGTAATTTAACATTGCTGGTGTGCTGTTAAGTGTTACTCTGTTTAACAGCAGCCATTTATTTATTTTCTTTTCCCCCTTTTGTACTAACTTTTTTCTGGTAGCTCTTGATGTATTTTTGCTTGTTGGTTTTTTTTATATAAACTTAAAGTAGTATCATTTACTTGATTTATTTTGTTGTTGTTGGTTGTTGTTGTTGTTTTACTGTTATACAATTAATAATCATCAAAATTTCTTTAAATGTGTGTGTGTTTCTAAACGCCGACAGCGACCCTTGTTGTTGTTGTTGGTTTTGATCGGTTTCCTCTCCTCAACCCGCCCGCCACATTTTCATTCTTCGGTTCTTTAGCCAGCAGGCGCAGACGCAGGAGCAGGAGCAGAAGCAGCAGTATGGGGATGCAGGGGGAGGTGGAGGGGATGGAGGCTGTTCCGTCGCTTACAACTTGTCCAAATACTGCGAAAGATCGGGCAGGCCATCCTTGAGGCCCTTGCGCTTGCGCGTGTCCTGGACAATCTGGTAGGGTTTGCTTGAGGGCTCGCACGGATCGCCAGGCAGTACCTGCCAATGGTCGAACACGCACTGGGGGAACGCCTGTCCACCGGTGTTGGAGCGCAGATCGGCCGTGAAGCCGAAGGATTCGTTTACAGGCAGATAGGCCTTGACCACGAACATGGGGGTGCCGACGACCTGGTTCTCCTCGAAGACGTGGCCACGACGCCTGTTCAGCACACCGTAGATGCCGCCGACGGCGACCTCCGGGCACTGGATCTCGCAGAGGTAGACGGGCTCCATGAGACGGGGACCGGCTGTAATCGCAGCGGCGTAGAGGCAGCGACGGGTCGTGGGAATGATCTGGCCACCGCCGCGATGGATGGCATCAGCGTGCAGAGTGACATCGTAGATGTTGAAGCGAACGCCGCGCAGATTCTCGTCGGCCATGATGCCTTCCTTGGAAGCCCACTGGAAGCCGGCAACGACGGAGTCCTTGATCTCGTTCAGGTATTGCACGGACTTGGTGCAGTCGAGAATGAAGTTGGGGCCGGTGCCGTCGGGGCCAAAGCACCAGATCTTGCGAGCCTCGGTCACATCGTAGTCGTACTTCTCGGCCAGGTAGCGGGCGCGCACCTTGAAGTCATCCTTGGAGCTGACCTCGCCGTTGTCAATGTCCTCGGGCAGGCCGTCGGGCATGGGCAGGGCCTTCATGAGGAGACGGTTGTGCTTGTTGGGCGATTTGGACAAGCACATCTGGTTGGATTCCTCGTTGACCGTCTCGCGGTAGGAGACAACTGGATCGGACTTCTTCAGGGGGATGCAAGCGTGATCCTCCTCCAGATCCTTAAGGCAAATCTCCAAATGCAGTTCACCGGCACCGGCGATGATATGCTCACCGGACTCCTCGATGATGCACTGCACCATGGGATCGGATTTTGCCAGACGCTTCAGACCCTCCACCAGCTTGGGCAAATCAGCAGGGTTTTTGGGCTCGACGGCAACGCGCACCACAGGCGACACGGAGAACTTCATGACCTGGTGGGGGGATTAGAAATGAGATTTAGTAACATTCCCACGAGGCAATCAGTGTTCAGTGTTACCTTCATGTTGTGAGCATCCTTGAAGGTGGTGATGGTGCCGGTCTTGACCAGGAACTGATCGACACCGACCAGACCGCAAATGTTGCCGGATGGCACATCCTCGATGGCCTCCACATAGCGACCCATCATCAGGATGGTGCGCTGAATGGCCTTCTCGTACAGATCCTCCTTCTTGCCAGGGGTGTAATTGGGGCCCATGATGCGGCACTTCTGGCCGGTAGCCACCTTGCCGGAGAACACACGGCCGAAGGCATAGAAACGTCCCTTATCGGAGGTGGGCACCATCTTGGAGATGTACATCATCAGGGGACCATCTGGATCGCAGCTCTTCACAGCAACCGCGGCCTCGTCGTCATGGGGACCCTCGTACAGCATCTCCATGCGGTACTTTTGGGCCACGACGGGCGATGGCAAATGGATGGCAATCATCTGAAGCAGAGCCTCGCCAGCTGGCAACCAGGTGCGCATCACTGTCTTCAGCAGCACCTTGCCATCCTTGTCCTTATCCTCGTGCTTCAGCGTCACTCCAATCTTCGTCAGCAGAGTCTCGATCTCCTCCTTTCTGTAGTTCATGATGGCATCGAACACCTTGTAGATGGGGTCCAGAATGTACATACAGAAAGAGCGCTTGTTGTCCACCTCCTTCTGCTTCTGCCACTTCTTGGTCTTCGCGTTGAAGAAGTTCTCGCCCCACAGACTGTCAAAATCGAAAATATACAACAAAATAAATTAATTAATCTAGCTGCATTTTTACAGGTTTAAGGTATGAGAATACTTTTAACTTAAATTGATATGTATAATTGTATTATATTTATTTTGAATGTCATATTTAATTTTTGTAATGTGTTTCAGGTCTGGGTTTTTTTTAGAGTAGTTATGAATATTTTCTTACATACATACACAGAAAAATCATCCAATGGAATCTTGAACCCTTTCAACCTTTAACCTTGTTCTGGATTTTATTTAATTTCTATACTGAATAAATCCAATCAAATTTTTAGCCATTCCATAATAGTAGTAATGATTTTTAGCCATATTAATTCTCAGTTAAAAATTCTTTATATTTTTTTCTACTAGCCATTCTACTTATATTTCATAATTTGATTTCTACATTTTCTCTCGCCTAAAACCCCTTTATGCATAGCGTTTTCCTTACATATATTTATTAATTTCAACTTCCTAATTTAGTATTTCCTTTCATTATCAATTACTGGCAATATTCATGCCACTTTTATTCCTAATCTGTTTCACATTTTAAAAGAACAGAATCAGACGATGCCTAACAAATAAATGACGTAATCCAGCAGAGTTCCAAGAGAATAAAAAAATTCCAAACATTATATGACCTGGGCGTATATTTTATGAGGTCATATGTTGAATACCAATCAGCATTAACTTTTCGAGACTTGAAACTGACTTTTGAAATACGTTATTAATATCTCATTTTTCATTCTAAATATGAAATAAATAAATGAACTTATATGTGATAATTCCATTTATGTATGAATCATTTGAATATAAATAAATATGAATATAGTAAACATATTTACATATATATAAATATTTATGGATTTGTAGAGTTGCTGCCTTAGCAAATGCACCGTTTGAACATTGGGAAAGCGGTTCCGATGCAGCGTTTCAGCAGCGTCTTCAATGCTTTGATCTGCTTTTATTGTTTGTTGCACTTGTGGCGCTTTCAGCACGCGCGGCTCTTGAGATTCGAGAATCGGAAGAGTTCGCACGCTCAGCGTCACACGTTTTGTGCTAAAAGCAAGGGGATGCCGAGTGGAATGGCGGATTGGTTAAAACTTACCGGTTCATTAGCTTGACGACATCGATCTTGAACTTCTCAGAGTACATTTCGGAGAACTGCTTGAGGGTGAAGGCCCAGCCGTGGAGACCGGAACCGAAACCGACAGATCCCTTGCTGGGATCAACACGCACCTCACCCATTGGGCCGCTATCGTCGTTGTAGGTGGCAATGATGACGTTCACGTTCTCCACGATGCGCTGGAACGTCTGATAGAGCTCCTCGGCATCCAGTTGCAGCTCGAGCAGAGCACGATCCATCTTGTTCATGAAGAGAATGGGCTTGATGCGCTCAGCAATGGCCTGACGCAGCACCGTCTCCGTCTGCACGCAGACACCGGAAACACAGTCGACGACGACGAGGGCGCCATCGGTGACACGCAGTGCGGCGGTCACCTCCGAGGAGAAATCAACGTGACCGGGTGAATCGATCAGATTGATGAGGAAACCCTTGCACTCCTTCTCACGCTGATCGGGATGCGTGATGAAGACCAGATCCTTCTCCTCAACCTCAAAGTACATGGAGATGGCACTACAGACGGGGGTAAACAAAATTAATCCAGTATAAATTTAAAATAGGGGTGTGGCCTTACGTTGACTTGATGGTGATGCAACGCTCCTGCTCATCCTTGCGGGTATCGGTGAAACGAGTCTCACCTGCCTTGGCTCCAGCAATGATACCGGCCTTAGACACAAGGGAATCGGTCAAGGTGGACTTGCCGTGATCCACGTGAGCGATGACGGACATGTTGCGAATATTACGCTTCTTGTCCATCAGGCCACGGATTTCGTCGACGGTGAAGTTGACCTAGAAAATGTAAATAAAAAAAAGATAAATGTCATCGATGAGAAAGGGAAATTTGTAGTAAAGTTTAACTGTAAAAAGAGCTAGCTATTAAAAATGGCGTTGGCAGCACTCACTTACTCACTCACACACACACACACATACACATTGACAGACTTGATCTTTTGAGGTTATGTTGAGGCACACAATCAAATAACCACTTCCGTTGAACATTTTCTTGAGAAACACACACTCACTGCACACATAAAACTGTATATTATATGTACATATTTATATATGTAGATAATCACTTACACAGCTGCAACAGATTTAGGCCCCATTTTCTAAATAGCCAAAATTGCATACGTCATTTGTACAATTTCCCCTTGAGCTATTTTTCTTTGTCTTGCATTTCATCAGTGTCACACATTCTTGCACACACACACACACACACACTCACTCATGCACATACACAGGTAGACTATGTCACGTCTGCACTTTTTTTGCGCATAATTTAATGCATTTGCCTGGCGCATACATAATACATTTGTATGCTGTCGACTGCTGCATTTGTTCAGCGTGCATTTTGTGGTATTAATGTGGATTATTGGCACCTACCATTTTGGATGTTTATTGATTTGCGTGGACCAACTTTAAAAACACTACACGCCTGCACTGGCGTATCGACAGGAAAGAACGGGCAACGTCGCTATGCTAGCGATGTGACTGCAAACTGCTCCTCTATCGATAGTCTCTCCGAGCTATCGGCGTTGCCTGCTATCGATGTGTATCGGCGCTATCGATGACACGGATTAGCGCACAGTGAGACCAATAGTTAAAAGTACCTGGCTTAAGAAGCGCGCGAAATACGAATTTCAAATTGGCAAATATTTGAACATATAATTATTTTCTTTTCGAATCAAATTGTGTTTACTGTATAACAATATACATTTAGTTTTAGTGTGAATGTTATGTGCTTACATACATAAAATGTATATGTTCATATACATAGATACATAAAAATATGAATCGCCCTTCATTTAATCAGATTTATTTTCATAATTCTCTCTTTTGTGTTAGATTTTTATGGATCTTTATCTGAAATAAGAATAGCACATTATTTACGGTTAATTGCTTAATTTGTCTGCGCATTTAATCGCTTTCCCAGATAAAAAAGAATAAAATACAATTTTCACTCTAGAAACTTGTTGAGTCACCTTTTGATTTCATTTTGCTTTGCTTGCTGCCATACAATATTTAGCAACATGTCGCACTATGCTGCACATTGCAAACTCACCTCTCTGTGATTCTCAAACTGTAGCAAGAGCAACTCAAACATGCGCGTAACCAACTTGCTCGAGTTAGATTCTTATTTTCACTCAAACCGCGTTGCGGCAACATTCTTGCTGTTGCAGTGAGGAATGCGGCAAACGGGTTGCTGCAGCAACAATGTTGTCGCAACATCATTGGCTGCATGTTGGAGACAATTTCAGTTTCAGTTCGTGCCCGAATCCGATTCGACCGGCCGAATAGTTTTCAAGTGATTTTCTGTGCGTGCGGTTCGTGCTAACGGTAAAAAAGAATAACTGGCAATCTCACTCACACACGTGTGATTTGTGGTTGTGTGTGTGTGTGTGTGTGTGTTAAGGATGCAGCGAAACTGCATAATGAATAAATATAATTAAAAAATAATTATTTCATAAAAGAGATTGAGAAAAAAAGCTTGACTAATATTCCAATTGGATTCGACGGGAAATGTTCTGCGAGATATTTGCAAGCAGCACACAGAGAGCAGTTAAGATCTGATCTAACAATTGTAAAAGAGCAAATTTTAAAAGAGGAATTAATTAGGACATTATCTCTTGGATCAATTCTAATCGGAATGGAAGTTGGAAATAACGATTTAATGCATATTAATATTTTGTATTACATTTGAAATTAAGATTAAATAAAAATATAAAATTAAATGAATTTAAAATTAAGATGTTACTTCCATATATATTTTTAATAAATTACGAAACTTAAAAAGTCCCACAGCATAATCAGAAATGAGCTTGTCAAGTTCTAATTGGAATATTGGCGGAGTCGAATCTCAATTAAAAATGTCCTTTAACCCAATCAATAAAAGAGAAATTATCAATTGAGAGAGCACAAAGCGGAAATTTTGAAAGCGCCATTTTGGGATTTATCAAGCGCATAAAATTGCCCTAAGACTTTAAAAGCAAAAAAAAAAAACATAAACAAAAGTTTTGCAATCACTTTTTCTTTGAACTCAAAATAAACAAAATAATTATAACAAATGCAATATAAATGAAAATGGGGTAATAGAGCCATTTCTCCATTTGCCGACGATCGCGACGGCAACTTTTGTCACCTTGCCCCATTAGAAAATCCTTAAGCTCGAAAGTCGCAAAGGAGCCGAAGAACAATAGCAAAAGAAGAAGAACAAAAACAAGAGCGAAAAAATTGCACGATTTTAAAAGTTTTTTACGCTGTGCAATTTTTTTTTTGTTGCTTCTATTGTCGCGTTCTGCGCTGCCAAACAAAGTAAAAGTTAGAGGCGAAAGTTCTCTATCCGTGTGTGTGTGTGTCTGTGTGGAAAGTGCGGCAAAAATAAAACAACAACAAGAAAAACAACGACAAGAACGTGCAAGTTTAATTCGATTTTAGTGTGGAGCAATCAGTGCGAAAAGCGCCAAGCAAAAGCAACAACAGCAGCAAGAAGAAGAAGTAGAAAACCGCACACAAACAACAAAAGCGCAGCGTGCAGAAAAAGTTACCGTTATTCTCGTCGCTACCTTTGCTCATTCACATTCACATTCGTATGCATGCGTCTGTGTGTCGGTGTGTGTGCATGTAGTAATAGCAGTGAGCTAAAGAACAGTAAAAGTGGATTAGCAGCAACAACAACAACAACAATAACAACAGCAGCAGCAACAACAACTACAACAGCAGCCGCTATTGCCGCCGGCAGCGCAGTCAGTGTTAAAATTTGTGCAGCGACTGAGAATCTTTTTTTTTTGGGATTCAATGCGGAGGAGCGCTTAGCGTGTTAGTCTTTCAACTCGTGACTGTTGTAAGTTGCCTGGCTTTTGGCCATTTTTAACACATATTCCCATGACTTCCCTCCTCTTCTTTTTTTTGCACTCACTTAAATGTAATTAATTTAATGTTAAGCGACTGAGAGCGAGACAGTGAGAGAGAGAGAGAGAGAGAGAGAGAGTTTTTTTTTGTATAAAAACAGAGAGTAAGAGAGAGAGAGAGAGAGGGAGAGAGTATTGAATATCAAAAGTAAACTTGTGTATGAGCAATTAAAAGCAAATAAGTTTTGTATTTTATGCGAATTTGCGAAGCAAATACGAATGAAAACCATGAAACAAATTAACTGTAAATAAAGCACATTGGCAACAGTTATATTTTGATTGACAACTTGGTGTACAAAGTTTGTCTGGCAAGTATTTACTTATTTGATTTGAACATATATTTTTCAGACATGCCAAAATAAACACAAATTGTGATAGTCTTATTAGAAAATAATAAGAGAAATGTTCAGTATTTATTTGATTTTAACAACTTTTTGTCAGCGCATTGCTGCAAATGTTTATATATATTCCCAAATAAATAGGCCATATAAATTGAGATATTTTTAGAAAATAATAAAAAATTAAAAATGAATGGCAGCAACTATGCTAAAACGCTTTTGACATTTTTTTGTGTTAATCTGAAGCTTAGCTTGCGAATGCCTGCGCAAAGCAATATGCTGCAAAAATATTAATGAACGACGCATTGCAATCAGCTGCAATTGAAAGAGACGACGACGCTGCTCGGCTTTACCATTTGCAATTGTAACATGGCACAAAACAGCACTCTACACAATGAGGCGAGCTTAACGTCAGAGCGAGAAAGAAAGAGGGACGAAGCGTGGGAGTGGGAGAGATGAAATGCGAGTTGCCAAATGTAAGCAAGTGCGGTGGCCGAGCACAACTTTTACATAAGGCATACACACACACATACATGTTTATATATTTGTGTGTATACGTTTGCTGTGACATTCGCACATTGTATGCACTTCCTACAACTTCCTGGCGGCCAGTCCTTTCTTGTCTGGCACGTCGGGCAAAGTCTGGCAATGTCTGACATGTTGTCTGACAGTCGTTGACTTTTGCATACTATTTGTTTGTTGGCTGCGCTTGCAACGGTCTCAACTTTAAGTTACAGTAAACATTCGTTAAACAGAAGGCATTTGATATTTAAAATAAACAAACAATAATTAATTTGATATTAATATTAAAAAATCGACATTCAACTGTTGAAAAATATCTACATTTTCAACTTTAAGTTACAGTAAACATTCGTTAAACAGAAGGCATTTGATATTTAAAATAAACAAACAATAATTAATTTGATATTAATATTAAAAAATCGATATTCAACTGTTGAAAAATATCTACATTTTGTTGATGAGCTTTTGATTTTTCTGTTGGCTTGCAATATGAAAAGAAGAAAAATGAAAAATCGTAGCTGATACAAAGTGCCGCTGATTTTAATGATTTAATTTTTAAATCTCTAGTTTTATTTGTTTTTATTATAACTTGGGGTTTATATTTATTCAGAGCTTTGTATTTAATACAGAATACATGTCCGTTTTATGCGACTTATACTACGCGATTCCAGTGACCAAAAGCGACTGATTCATACTTCATGAAAGTACCTTAAACATAGACCATCGAAGAAGGTCTTGATCATAAGGAACTTACAATTACCGTTGCTCGCAGGCAACAACAAATTAAGACTACAAAACGGGAATGCAAGACAAGCTGCGGTGTACATAGGCAAATACAGTTATTTTCAATAGTTTTCTTGGTAAATTAAGAAAGTGTGCAATAAAACTATGCAGAAATGACAGCAAAATATTGTTTTATTCAATTCTGTCAAAAATTGGATTTGGGTTTTAATTTAATTGTAAGAAATTAGAAAGTTTCTTGCATTAATATTTAAAATTCCATTTTCTAGAAAATTTCTATCGACGAAAGTTGTAATATACAAGTGTTTACTGTATTTTAATGTATTATAATTGACTTGGGAAATCGACAAAAACAAACGAAATTTCATTTCAGAACTAATGTCTTGTGTGCCTCATATTATCAGTCTTTATGAAGTTGTCCAACGGTATAAAATAAAGTGGGAGTGAGAGAGAGACGGAGGCGGAGGGACTTTACAGTATGCACACTTTATGATGACTTAGATTGGTCTCAGCAGAGCTGCCATATTTATGGGTTTATTGGGGCAAAGACGTTTGTTTTCTCAGCTCTTGCAAGTGTGTACATATTTTGTGGAAGGGCTAAAAATCCAAATAAACCAAAAGGTTATTCCTGAAATCGTAAAGTGTTTTAAGTGCGTGGGCAAAGCTTTTATGTGTCTCCAATTGCTACAATACGGTAAGATGATGGATAGTTTATAGTTTAGGTGTTATTGCAGCGACGAAATCTTTGGGGCCTATAAATATGTGCTAAAAGAAACGATTGGAAAACACTTGTCCAAAAAACATCGAAATTGCTACGAGAAGTGCCATTTGAGAGGCGTAAAATGTTATTTTTTTTACTTTACAAACGGCTAATTTTAAGATTCGACTTGTCAATGAACATTTTCCTGCTTATAAAATATTGCATTGCATTGAGGAAAGTTGTAAGTTAAATATTTCTAGAAAATTGATTAGAAATTGTAAAAAGCCGTCAATTGGAATTAATAAATAATACAATTTTGGTTAGCCTAAGCAGAAAAGGAAAAGGGAAACAAATATTAATTTTTACACCTTATGTAACAGAACCTGGATCTGGAACTGGAACTGGAGTCTAAACTCGTTTCGATTTGAGACCGTGACCAGGATGCCTTCAAAGTTAATATTTTTCTAAAATAATGAACGTTTCTGCCTTTCTTACAATGGAAAATTTATTATTTGCACTTACAACTTTTCTGAAATAGAAAAAAGTGATTAATTTTTATTGTTTCCCAGACGTTTCTCAATTTGAACTTAAGTGTGGAATAATTGAGAGGTCTTCACTTCTTAGTCAACTCCTCAGCAGGTCATTAAAAGGTTATCGCTTCTTATTTACACCCACTAAATTAAGCCCCAATTTGCGAATTCACTTAAAACTCGAATTGTGCTCTTTTAATGCTATTTTTGGCGTTCTTTTGTCTTTGATTGTGTGGCATAGTCACTTTATAGAAATTGCACCCGAACCCAACTCTATAATATCGAAGTTCTGTCATTAAATGCAACTCCTTAACAGACAGTCAGACATTTAGATCCAGACATAGACAATGCGAGCCCAAACTGGTAACTGGGAACCTGGCAGGGCATTAAATTGTGAGACTGCAAAAAGTTGCTCGGTTCGCAGTTGGCGAAGTTAAACACTTAAAAACTGCCACAAAATCAAAGAGCACAGAAAAAGCCAGCAGGCCTCAAGGAGTGTCTAGGATAGTGATCCTGCCCAACAGATACCCTACAATTATAAGGAAAAATATACCTGATTGATCTCTTTTATCAAAAAGGATTTTGAATCTAGTCAAAACAGGTTTTTCGAGAAATAAAATACTTCCAAAGCTTGATTCTCTTATAACTTGACATAATAACATATAAATTAAATATTATTATTATTTCAAATATAATGAATTTTAAAATGATCTGTAAATGAATTTGTAATCTATATAATCCAACCAATATAAATATTAAATGCAAATGTAATCGGATCTATATAAATATTATCTGGAATTAATTTAAATCCTTATGTGTTTAAAACAGCAATAATAATATTTATAGATTATTATTATTATTATTAAGTTATCGATTATTATGGACATTATTTAGCTGATGAATCCACTTGCTTATCTTCATAAATATCCTCAAGTACCCTTACAAAATCAAAGAATCAAAAGTTTCACACAAGTTGTGTTTGGTTAGTGAAGTGGCGGATGTGTTGTGTGGATTTTGGTGGTGCTGCTGATGGTGGCGACTCCAGCACCATGTGCTCCTTGTGCTCATTGTGCTCCTTGTGTTGTACCTGCTGTTTCCCTCAGCTCAGCTCAGCTCTGCTCTGCTCCAGCCTGACACACAAGTGCATTTGGCACTTGGCAGTTTCGCGCTTTGCAAATCGTATGAAACGGGCCAAAATTAAAATAAAAGGCGCTAACAGCCACAAAACTTTGCCTACTCCTTTCTTTCGTTCTTTTCTTCATTCTTTTCTTCGCTGGCTTTCTCTCAACGATTTGCCTGCCTGCCTGCCTGCCTGCCTATGCAGTCCCTCGGCCCCTCATCCCTCGCAGCCGGAGTCCTTCTTAGCCTCGAGTAGCGTCTCGAAATAAATCTTCGAATGGCTTTAACATGTTTTCAGCGCAAGTTTTGCTGTGCGGCATTATGTCTGCCCCTGTGATTTATACATACTAAATAATTTATTGGACAAAAAAAAAAACATTTTCTTTCCTATGGTTATTTTTTCCTCTTTTTTGGTGTGTGTGTTCTCACTCAAATGGTTTTACTGTGTCGGCAGCTGGAGTACTTTAAGTGCGAGATGGACTGTTTTCCCATAGTTTTTCATTGCACTAAATGTTTGGGCCTTATTTTTATTTTTTTAAATAGTAATCCATAAGTGTTCAGTTGTGGTTTGGAGTACAGTAAAGAAGATTTGTTAACCTTAAATGCACAATATTAAAACTAATATTAAAAAAGAAACTCAATTCATCTCAGAGTAAACTTAAAAACGATTTTTTAATATTTTTTAAGAGCAAATCATGATTTTTAATTGCAAAATATTAACCACATTTTTTAATAAGTGGTTTCAAGATCAATTTTGAACCTATAAGCGAAATTCCTTTCCTAAATATTAAAAATTTTGAAATACTAAATAATAAGTAAAGATTTGGTCGATTTTTAGATTTAAGTTTATTATTTTGTACATTTATTTTAACAGAGCAATAATGCTTAATATTCAACGAACTTGAAAAAAGAATTTCTAATTGGATAATACATTTAACAAGCTAACAGTAGAAACAAATTTAACTACTGAAGCATCGAACTTTATTTATATTTATTTTAAAATAGCTATTTAGGAGAAATCAAACTCAAACATGTTTGTATTAAAATACTAAAGATTCCCCATTCTCATTTTGCTCAGTGTATGCGAAATACTTCAATGAAATTCGATGAAATCGAAACGTGTTGCATCTGCAGCAGACAACGTTGCATCTGAGCTGCTGAGCTCCTACTCCATCCTCTCAATCTGTGTGTGTATGTTGCTTCCTCTTACGTGCAACACACTCCGCGCAAACTTTTTATTTTTGGCCAGCTCATCGCTCTTTGCGTTGACACGAACGACGACTTTGACGTCGTCATCGTCGTCGGCATCATTTGAAACTTATTGCTCGCTGGAGCTGTCAACGTGGTTGAAACGGAGACGCTGGTTTGGGTTTTGGTATGAGTACCTACAATTTCTTGTTGTCTTGTGTTTTTCTATAAGATGACTGCAAATTCGATTTGACGTATTGCCTGCAAGACATAGTCATAACAGGGCAACAAGTTTCGTGTCGATCTCGTTAGCCAACTAACAAACCACAAAACATATGCAGCTGACAGAGTAATGTTTAAGCATTTTTAAATAGGTTTTGCCTCTCAGTCTGTCTTCATTTTCATTTATATTTATATATTTGCCATCTCCCTCTACCTGTGCGTGCGGTCCAATGGAGCGTTGCATTTTGCGCTGGCCGTGTCGCAGTTGTTGCGCCTTCTGCTCTCGGCCGTAACTAATGACTGGCAAACACTGTTGCCACGCCCAGTGCATTAAGATTTATGCACAAATTATTGAAACGTTAATGTGCAGTGCGCTGCGGTTCGAGGGGTGCTCGAGAAACTCGAATACGTTCGTTTAACAATTGCGACTGGTTTTCTAGAAAATAACATTTGTTCAAATATAAAATACAATTTTTATATTCAACTTTTGTTTTAACTAATTGAAAGTTTTTATCCTAGTTATTGAAAGAGTCAACATCTGCTTTTATTAAGCGATTATTTTGATATATATTAAAGAGAAACCCATACAAACTATTAATATGCCATCAGATCTTCTAATTACTTTTATATATCAGATATTTTTCTATGCTTAGTCATTTTTGAAATTATTAAAACAATTAATTATAATTACACTTTTTTCTTAAATCTAATTAATGTAAAATGAACTGTTAACAATATTAATCAGTTAATTTAAGGGATTTATTTAAGTGTTGTCCCAAATTTGGTTGGAAATTGGGCAAGAAACTCAACTCAGTAATTGTTGTTACAGCCCTCCCAGCGTTTTTCCTCAAACCCACGGGAAAATGATTGAAAAGTGTGGAGCATAAAAATGGGCATGGTTTTCGGTGAGCTGTAAATCAAAGAGTTGGTAACGAGCTGATTAGCGTGTTAACTGCGCAATTATTTTGTAGTTTTTGTTGTTTCTCTGCATTCATGTTTTTTCTCATTTTTTTTCAATTTCGGAATTTATTTGCCTCTGCGGTTGCTGATGGCCGATTTGACGAGCGGTTGACGGCTTGTTAGCCTGATAATGATATATGGCCATCGAAATGTCAAAATTAATAAGCACTTATAGCTGGTTAATGAGCCGCCGTTAACGCTTACGACATCAACTGAAAACCGCTGTCACACATTGGTTGATCGCAGCGGTGGGTTAAAAGCTAATTAGTAACGATATTTCTGCATTACCTGGAATTCCTCCTCGGCGACTTACCTGTAATCACTTAATTGGCATTTGCCTGGAGTCTGAGTTCAGTTTAGTGGAATTAAATATATTTCCTTATGCACATTATGTGAATAAACGCTTTTTTCGATTGCTATCAGCTATTTAGAGTTTTCCATATTTTGTTATTATTTGAACAATTGTATTATTATATTTATATTTCTAATATTTAATAGTTATTTGATGTTACGATTTGTTATCCATATATTATATGGATAAAGATTTTTAAAAGCTCTTTTTCAATTGCAATAAACTAATTGTTTTGATGGATTTAGTTTGAATAGAAAATTTCATCAACAGACAGACAAATATGGCTATATCGACGGTTCGGCTGTTCAAAAGTATATATGTATTTCACAAGTGGGAGATATATTATTCTGCGACTTGCCTGCCCTTAAGCTACATCATTTTATCCATTTTTAATGGCAAAACAAAATGAATAAATAATAAAAAAGTCATAAATTCCAAAAATTTCTTCCTAATTACCCCCATTTTGTCTCATGGATTTATCAGTTGCGCTTGGCGTATAACCCAAAATATTCTCGCTTCACATTCCAAGATGAATTTATTTTTGGCAAGCTGCCAAGATTCCCTGCCTGAAAGGGTCTTTGTGGGCGGTGTCAGTTCAGAATATAACTTTACAATTTGTTGTACGTTTACTTAACAGAGAAACCATAAACAGGTCGAACAAAGTAACTATCTGTTAGGCTTCACTGTAGCCCGCTTCAATTGACTGCGCACCCCTTGTTTGTCACATATGCAAACATTTTTGATGAACTGAGCGGAGAACCGGAGAACCGAGCACCAACCCTGAATTCACAACGTTTGCTTCCCCGCAAGAGATTCCCGTGCTACATTTTAATTGTTCATAATTTATGAACTTGTCGACAACAACGACAACGACGACGACGACGACGACGCCGTCGACAACATCATAAAAGATCCCCCCCAAAAACATACATAAAAACAAACAGAATGTTATGCAATGCCACGCCTCCCAAACAATCTGTGCATAGAAATGAATTTCATTTTGTTGTCATTTGCTTTCATTCATTCTATACGAGTAGAAGGGGGGACGGGGAGGTGTGCACCAGACCAGACCCAAACAGACCCGCCGACCTGCTCTGCAAACACCTGGCACCTTATACGCCTTACCTTTCACTAGATGACAGGGGGGGGGGGGGATGTGGCAGGGTAGCACGCTTAAGCAGACGTCACTTTTGCTAATTAAAAGTTCAATGCGCAACATTTGCAGCAGCAGCAACATCCAAATGGACAACAACAAGCAGAACAACAATGACAATGACAAAGGGAATGAGGTGAACGAAAATAAAAGGGAACAATAAAACGAACAGTTTGTTGTTTTTGTGTGTCTGCTCGACGATTCAATACTCTAACAGTTTATTATTGTATAATGTTTAGTTTAATAAGATGCCAAGCTTCACAGAAATTAGCTCAACATTTAAATAAAAACCAAAATCAATTTTCTTTTGCTATTTCATTGAATAAATGATGATTAAATACTCTTGCAGATCATTATTATATAATGCCTAGGTTAAAGTTTATTATTATGCCAATCTTAAAAAAAATAAATATATTTTGTTGGATATTTTATTTCTTTATTTATTTTGTGCTGATTAAACACTCTTGCAGATCATTATTATATAATGGAAAGGTTAAATTTAAACCGAAATCAACTGAAAATTTCAATAAAAATCAGAGTCAACTTTTTTGTATTGTTATTGATACAAGATATATAATATGTATAACATCAAAATAGGTTTTAAATGACTCAAATGCAAAAGTTAATTCATGTTGAAGCAGGTATTAAAGTGAATTGAGCCGTTAAAAGAGAATACAAACCATGAACGTAGTTAATTTATTTCGAACATTCTTGACTTGTCTGCCTTTTGTTCGGCTGAGTTGTCAGTCTGATTTCCGTTTTCCGTTTAAAATCTGTTTAAAAATCCGGTTTCAATTATTTTATTAATTGCGCAACGTTATGCAAATAACCATTGGTCTGTCTTTTGCCATGTGACTCCATCACAAATGCTCTCCAATTGTATTGCATAAAGATCCCATTGAAGATGGAAAAACATTTTCAATTATTTCTGAATTAAAGAAACTCACAATTATGATTGCATCATGCGCATTTATTGAAGTTGCAAGCAATTTAAGAACTTGAGCCGAATGAATCTCGAAATTTAACCCATTATATAAAATTACATTTGGTTGTGCCACTTAATTACACAACTTTTCGACTGCCCCCCAACTCAACGAACCACCAAAACAGCCACACACGCACACCTGACACACTCACACACACACACACACACACACACACCCACACAAAGTACGCATATAAAAAAGCACACAAAATCACCTGCGAGTTTTGACACATGGACACCCAACGATTCCAGGCGTTTTGCAGATGGAGTGGAGGGGTGGAGGGGGAGGTGGAGATGGAGGTGTGGGGTTGGAGGTGGGGGCGAGTGCGGCCCAGCCCAACGTTTACTTATTTATGACCTCGCTGGTAACATTTGAAGTTATATTTTTGATTTTTTCTGTTGACTTTGGGTCTTCTACACTAAGGGAAAAAACTGCGCTCAAATTTAGAAAATCGCCGCTTCTAAGGCAAAAAACAGATCAACTTTTAAAAGCAGTCGAAATAGCGACTTTCAATAGTTATTTATAAATTTTAGTTCAAGCAGAATTTTTACTTTCTGGTGGAAATATATTTTTTAAAAATCGAAATACTTGTTATATTTTCCAAAATTTAATGAGAAATATTTGGAAAAATAAGGCCATTTCATTTATATTTTTTATTTATTTAAAATATTTCGGAGAAATAGAATCAAGACTTTCTATTTTGAGCAATGTCTTTTGGTACATTTAAAAATTATTTTCGAAATTGGAAAACCTTTTTTAGTTATCAGAGCAATTTCTTCAAAATTTCGGTTCGAGTGTAGACTATGTTGCTATGAAGCGCAAATGTTGACAACCGCAACATTTGAACATTCCCTGTCACAATACATTCCGACACTGGCAAACACTGGAGTGGGGAGGGGTGTTGACTTTCCTTGAAGTATTGGCATTTGGAAAAGAATTTTTCATGGCTATCTGGTCATAATTACAACAGAATGTTTCGGCTATTGGATGAACTTTAACAGCCAGTCGAGCAGAAAAATATATGAAAATAACATGATAAACGGCCGAGTTTTACATGGAAAAGTTGTAATAACATTGCGATAGATCTGAATGTGTGCCCCAATAATATGAACATGCCTTCGTTAGTCGAAAAAACTGTTCCGTGTTTGTGTATTTTTAGCGGTTTTCAATTTGTGGTACGTGCTCGGCGACCTTAAGTGTTCCCTGGTGTGCATTTAAGTGCTTTTGGATTGATTAAGCCAACATATTTTGTCAGCCAAGGGATAACATATATTATGACTATTAATTGAATTGCAGTTTATACGGGCTTAAAATAAGGTAAGACGTTTTTTTCGTTGTAATATGCTTAAATAAATTCTCCAAGGCATTAAATATCTGAATGTATTTTGCTCGTGAGTCTGACTGTGAGTTACCCTGTGGAAAAGGGGGAAAATACAATAATGTGAATAAACAGATTGTGCTTAATTAATGTAAAGATTTAAATCTATTATTCGGTTATTCACTGAATGACTTAAATCTATTGTTGGGTTCTTAAAATATTGTACCTTTTAGCAATAAAACTGAACATGATTATTATAAAGACAATATAAAAGCAATTTAAAGAATAAACTATTTATAAGTGGACATTTTTGTAAAAGAAGGTGAATAGAATCTGGTCTGTATACAATCGTAAAAGTTTGTTTTTAAGGCAGAAGCACAAATCATTGTTGAGTTGAGACTATTTCAATTTAACTAAAATATTTTTTTGATTTTATATTTTATTTAGTACAACAAAAAGAAAAAAACCGTGAATAAAACTAAAACACTTTTGCAAGAAAACCAGTCTTAGCAAGTATAATCGAAAATTACAAAAAGTAAATGTGGGCGATATTTGAATACCCCTTTAATAAACCTCTTTTATTATAGGCGCTACCCCAGGCATTCAGCTAAATAGCCATAATTACGTGCGTATATTTAAAAGTACATTAAATAATTGTGCACGCCCCCTTCCCCATTCATGCCACACCCGTCGCACATAAAACAAATTACTGGACTGCAAAATGAAATTAATTCAAAATAAACAGCGGGGTGGCTCTCGCTGGCTTGTTGCCTCAAGGAATCAGCGAGAGCGAAATCAACGTGCATAAATCTACATTAAAATTTCACTGAAAAAAAAGGACAACAAAAAAAAAACAAGAAGACAACCAGAAAATACGGCAAATTCCATTTGCCAGTTAAATTTTGTGAAATTTACTTTTGTTGCACCGACATTTGGTTGTTGGCAACTGCCACGCCCACACAGTTGCCTCGCTTGAGGAGGGCGGCAACCTCTGAAAATTTAACGGGCTCGTTCGAAGAAATGAGTAATGTCGTTTGTACTTAATTTGAATGACAAATGTCTCAGTGCCGTAAACGTATTTATTACGCTCTTCTTCTTCTCCCTCTCCTTCCTCTTCTCCTTCCTCTTCCCCTTTCTTCTCTTTTTCTTGTTCCTGTCGCTTATGCAGAGGGATGCTCCCAAATAGTCTGGCATAACTTCCACATGCCACTCCGCCGACACCATCATCCTTGCCACCATTACGTTTGTCATATATCTTGCCACTTGCTCAGCTGTCGCTTGTTGTTTGTTTCTTTGTTTGTTTGTTTGCTTGTTTGCTTGTTGTTGCCTTCATTAATCGTTGCATGCGCAGCGATTTAACAATATTTTCCTTAATTATTCAAAGGCTAAGTTCTATTGACTTAAGTTCTTATCGTGACTTGTGTGTGTGTGTGTGTGAGTGTGTGTGTGTATGTGTGTGTGTGTGTGAGTGTGTGTGTGTGTGTGTGTATTATTATTTATATTTGTTTATTTATTTACTCAAAATGCCCAATGTTATTTAAGATTTTAACTACAGTCCATATTGTCGGAGTAACTTAAAACTATGTAATCAATAGCTGAACTTACGCAACAATAATGGAAAATATTTACTTGTTTTATTGCAGCATGGAAACCATGATTACGAGAAAATACAGATAGAAAAATGCCAGCGCACATTTATTGGAAGACTAAGCAAATTCGGGCAGTTTTGCTCGTGGTAAGTGATATATTTGTGAAAATAAAATATGCATACACTAAAAATAAAAAAAATATATGTTAATAATATATTAAAGCTAACTGGCAACCCTGGAAAATGCAGCGCACAAATTGTGCTGTATAATTTGTAAAAATATGAATATGCGACTTTTTTTCCGTGTACTTTCAAGAGTTGATCGATAAAATGCCAAGGTATATTTATAAATCCAGCATTCTGGCATTTGTGCAGCAATTGGTATTAATAGAAAAGCTAGAAGGTCAGACGGGGCACAAGAAATCTGACAATAGATCCAAGATTAATAATAATCATATTTAAAAATAAATTCGAAGACTAAATTTATAAATTTGTGGCTTTCATTGCTATCGATCAAATGAATTGAATGAATTGCGTAGAATACACTGCAATTTTATTCCAATTTGAACTCTCTGGATTTAAAAGCCTTCTGTATTTAATATACATTTGCACAACTTCATTTTACACTTTTTGCTCATTTTGAATGGGTATAAAAAAGGAATTCATATGCAAAATATCAAATTGTATACTTAAAATTATGCCTCTATATTTGAGCACTAAGTGCATAGTTTTGTTAAGTGTATATTTATGTATTTCAAATAGAGATGTAGTTGTTAGTCAAAATGGGTTCGATTTAATATATGGTTGGATTAGATTACTATGTGGTATCCGCCTTAAAGCACAATTTACTTATAATGTATCCACAAGATGATGATTTCATTGTGGTAATCACTTGGGTAAACCTAACTGCAACTTAAATATGGTCACATTATCGTTAAAGCCAGTTGCCAGTCAAAAACTGTGTGACAATTATAAGCCACAGCAGTAAAGTGGCCAAAAAGCAGCCAACCCTTTTGCTTTGGCCCAAAGAAACGTTCATAAATTTTAAAGTAGCACTCACAAAAAAAAGGACAGGCATCAACTTTTCGCAAAAATGTAATAAAACATCAAATTACCAATCATTTAGATGGCGGCAAGACAAGTCAAGGATGCGGAGGAGGTGTGGCTTTGGGGGTGTGTGAAGGTTGAATCCTTTTTTGGGCTACTGCTGCTTTGACCAGGCTTCGCTCAACAAGAATTTGAGTTGGACAGCAACACGTGCCGCTTTGTGATTGCGGATACTTTTCGTCAGATTTGGCCAAGCGTCGGCATTTTATAGCGGCAATGAAGCAAAGCGAGTGGCTGCAGCCAGCTCTACAAAGGAAAAACCCAATCCCAAAACCCAACTCTACACTCAATGTATTTTGCTGGTCATTGACTAAAAAGGATTAGGTCATGTGGCTTGTATGTGTGTGTGTCCCTTTCTTTAATGTGTGGGCGTGGCTGGGAAGCATACAACTTGTTACTGTGTGCACATTAACATAATGTATTTTATTTGGCTGCTGTCTTGTACGGCCCCACAGTTAGAAATCACTTAAGACGCTCAATCCTCCACAGTTCCCCCACCCAATTTAGCTTAGTTCGTTTCAAGTTACCCACAGATTGGAGTAGAGGTCCAGTCTGAGGGGTGTCTTGGTTTGGTTTGGTTTGGTTTGATTTGGTCTGTTTTTGGTTAAGCAAAACTGCCTACTTTTCACATCAACCTTGTTTGTGCTGTCTCCCTGTGTGTGTCTTTGCATTTGTTTCGACTTGCGTGAAATTGCAAAATCAATCAATTCGATTACGTATACGTAATATTTATAAATATTTAATGTTAAGCTTTATACGCATTTTTGGCCAGCCCTACAGCCTTCGATATGTAACGATACGAAACAATACAAAATACGATTCGATGTTATGTAAATGCCATTGTCTACAGAGGGGTGCTGTGTGTGTGTGTGTGTGTCAGGGTGAGGGTGAGGGTGAGGGTGTGCTGTGTTTTATGAGCTTGATTCCCCTTCGGTTGTCAGGTCATGTAGCAGGGGCCCCAATGAAATGGTTTCGATATGTTAATAAGTAATGTTGAGGCAAGTTTTCGTATAACCTCAAATTTGCTGAGCTCATTTGGGATATTGAATATATGTACATTTATATATGTATATATATATATCTATAAAAATTTTGCAGTTCAATTTGAATTGCTATTATGACATTGGCAGGGAATATTCTAATTTTCTTACGAATTGTCGAGGCACAAGAGGAAGAGCCTATAAAGTATATATGATAAAAATGTTGAGCTTTTATTTCAAGATATGGTAAATAAACTTGTTACAATTGCTTCTTTCTTATGATTCAGATTATTTGGTTTATGATGCTGTCTTAGATAGGACTGCATAGGACTGGTTCCACTGCATGAAACCGGAAGCAAACTTAAACTAAGCTAAATATATGTTTAACCTAATTATACAAAACGCTTTTAACATTTCTATATCTAAAATAAATTTATTAATAAAATAAACGAAACGAAATCGAAATAATTTCTTCTTCCATCTTATTATTATTTTAAGATTTTTGTTTCTCTTACTTTTTTTTTAATGTTAGCGATTATTAAATTTTTGATGGATTGATGCTAATTAATCATAATTAAACTGATGTTGTTGTTTTTGTAAAATCCAAAATCCAAAAGATTTATTTATTTTTGTTTTGAAATTTTGCAAGTTTTGTTTATTTAAATTTTTAACAACAATACAAACAATTAATATTTAATAATGCTATTAAATTATGGGATTTGTAAAGCTTTTAACCTCACTTGGCGTGTTAAGGCTATTTTTCGCATCACAATTTTTTCTATCCACTTTTGGCTGTTTAATTTTAGTTTTTAATCCTTTTTTTCATATATTTAATTAGTTAATGAATCACTGATTCAGCACTTCTCTGTAGCCTTATGTAATTTGGGGCAAATCGCTTTATTTACTAAATATTTTATATTTAATGTACTGATGCTAATTTATTATAATTAAAAATTAGCCAATTTAACTGAAATTTTACAATAATAACTCATAGAAAAATTGTTTTACTATTTTGTTATTGTTTTTATTAAACAAAAATATTTCGTTATTTTGTTCTTCAATTTAGTGGAGTCAACGGCAAGTTTATCTATTTTAATTTGTAGCATTAAATATTTCATAGCATTAAAAACTATTTATATTTAACGATGCATTTAAATTAAGGGATTTGTAATACTGTTGACCTCAGTTGGCTATTAAATGGTGCTTTGCGCGATTTTGGTTGACCAAATTTAGTTGTATTTCCAATTGTTTTTAGCAGTTAATAAAATATGGAAACCGTTGTTGTTGTTGTCTGCAAACCTAAATCAGAGCCTCGCATCCTGCTTACCCACCTGCTTCCAAAAGTGACTGCAATATTTTAAAGGTTATCCATTTTTTTTAGTTTTTTGTTTTTTTGTTGGTTCGTTTGCCGTTGGACTTTCGCGCAGTGGAGCTTTTAAATAAATGCCGAATTTTTTGTCTGAGCCACCGAGAATACACGATGGTTGTTTTAATTGTTTTAAAATGATTCTGGATAGCACAGCATAGCGGCAGATACGTGGGGAGGAGAGGGCGTGTGCAGCGTGGCGTGAACTGTATTGCTGCATTTTATTTGCGCACATAATTTATGCATGTGTTGCCTTTGGCTGAGCTTCCCAAAGCGCTCCTGCTATGCGGTGTTATCAAGGATTCCGAATGGAATGGTAAATGACGGCAAAAGTCAAATTCTGAGGTTTGCCACCGAATTGCAGAATGAAAAACAGACACTGAATATTTTCTTTGATTTACCAACAGATATACTTGTCTAGTGTAATTTAATAATCAATATAGAAAGTGAAATTGAGAATCGCTATTTATAATAAGCTTGGCTTTGAATGGCATGTTGATAATTAACTTTTGTTAATTATGAACGGGATAAATGGCTTACCATAGAACCGACTTCAGCTAATACAGAGCAACTGGAACATGGGTTCACTTTCAGAGCCATCAAATACCGAAAACTATTCGAAGTGTTAAGCCAGCATTTAAGGCAACCATTTGCATCCGACATACGCATACGTATATGGGTCATCAAAATTGTTGGCTGATGGCTCAACAGTTGAGAGTTGACCGAAAATCGCATGACAGTTTCACGCATCGCTATCGCAAAATTCACGGACTGCAAATTGCTGCGTATTAATCAACGTCGGCGACACAGGACCCGCACATGCCTCAGGAACTGTCCGCCACACACACGCACACATAGAGACAGACTAGCCACCAAAATGTGTGTTCTGTTGGCTTGTACACATCGCTTGCTCCTCTGCTGTGTGTATTTTTGGGTGTGGGTGTCTGTGTGCGTGCCTGTTGGTGCGTAATAATTGCTTGGCATAGGCTCAGCGTCAAATTCACAGAGACACTTCTACACACACACACGGACCTCAACACACACACACACAGAGACCCACACCTGCCACAGATAGTTCGTGTTAGTCAGTCGTGTGATTAGCCACACACACACACACACACACACACACACGGGCGAGTGTGCTGGGCCCCGTTGGCCACTGCGAGTGCATGAAATTATGCGGAAATTGTTGCATATTTAAGTGGGCACGCGTGTATAACTGTAAAAAAAAATACTTGCTTTGCTGTTGCCGTTGTAGACGTGTGAAAATGCTGTTAAAGTTAATTGCGTGCGGATTTGGGGAATGTGCTGAAAATCAACTAGAAAGTTGCAGCAATAGAAATTATACATATGAATGTGGTTTTGACTCGTTTGAAAATATCTCAAATTTTGCTGTGTTAGCCAAATTGTTAAATACAATTTCTGAACAACTTTGGTGTGTATCATTGTGAAACTTTTAGGATATTAAGATGATGTATACAGCCATAAATTTGTAACAAAAATTATAGTTTACCACCCCAACAGAGAGAGAGAGAGAGAGAGAAAGAGCGAAAGAAAGAATAACTTTCGTGCAGAAGATAAATAGAGAAAACACAAAAAGGGAGAGATGAAGAAAGACACAGACTCAGAGACAGATAGATTTTATAATGTAAAGCTGATTCAGAGATAGAGAGATTAAGAGACATGAGAGAGAGTTCGAAATAGAGAGAGAGAGAGAGAGAGAGTTGTAGAGCGAGTTAAATACATTTTTTTATATATTTTTTATATTAAGGTGATGTGCAATACTGAATTCCAATTTGCCTGTCTGCGATAAAGGAATATGGGGGAATTAATTCTACTAAAACTAAAATTGACAATTAAATCAACTTAATTTGTGTCAGATTCTCTTATTACGTTACATGGATTAATACTACTTTGAGCACTAGTTTCTACTAGTTTCGCTATTTGTGCAGCATTGCATTTGACATTGTCATTGGGATTGACTGCTTGCCTGTGTAACTTATTGATGCTTATTAAATATGATCAAAAAGCTCAAATTAAGCAAATACAAACTGCAATTATTGCAGTGTTGGAAATTTATAATTGTCTTCTTGCGATGTCTGTGCAATGCACTTCAACTGAATCAAGCCAATTAGGCAAATTCTTGTTACCAACTCGAATCTCAGACACAATTCAATAGTCCGGCAAACCCCAAAAAACCTCAAACCCAGCTGCACACTGAGCATATTCAACCGCAAAGAGCAAACTCAACTTTAGTCTGAACAAATTGATAAATTAATTTTCGCTCAAATTGAAATGCATAACTTTGCTTTTGTTGTGTATTTTGTTTCTGTTTCTGTTTCCTTTGAAGTCATTTGACCGGTGCACAAAAACTTTGAGTAATTGCCAAAAGAAAAGCGCCGAAAGAATACAGCTGGAATTGGGTAAAGCCAAAGAAGAGCATAAATTCAACTCAGTTTGTTAGACATTGTATTGCCCACCGAACACGAACATATATACTTAAATATACACACACACACATACACATATACATACATATAAATATATAACAAGTTGCTCCCCCTCTTGGCTGGCAACAATGCCAAACTCAACTATTATTGGCACATTACGAAGCAGCTAAAAGGGGCGAGCGGGCGAGTTGAATTGTGAATTGCTTTCGTTAGGGTCAACACACACACACACACATTCAGACACACACATTCAGACACATAATGCACACATATACACACCAATACACTCTCAGCCGCGTAACAATTGCTAATGTACAAAATATTTCATGATTCTGCAGTTGGCTTATACCCTTGCCGAGGAGATTATCATTTTGTCGGGAAGCTTGCAACGCATTACAATAAATATCTTCTTCAATCAATATATTAAAGTTATCTAACCTTTTTCAAAATTTACATATTGTATAATTTAATATGTAAATTTAGACATTTAGAATTTAAACAGAATCTTTTGAGCTGTTCATCTGTCAATTTATAACTTCAAAATGATGTATGTCGTCTTACATATTATAACATCTCACAGCCAACGTTTTGAGGATTCTTGACATTTGATACAGGCATATTTTATCAGTATTTCTAGAGAAATAATAAACAGAAAACTAAAAAGAGCATTACAAAAAGACGACTCAGCATATCTCCCTTATTCATTATCCAAATCGAGCATTATTATTATAAATATTAATATTTTTATTATTATTATTAACTTTATTATTAATTTTGTGCACACAAGGTATCTGGCAGTCGAGCATTCATCATTTTATTCCCTTGATTTGTTCATATTTGTTGTTGTTGCTGACTTTGCTGCATGCAACACTAGACTTGCATTCTTTTATTCATTCATTTCTTTCAGCTTGGAGTTTTGGCTTCTGTTCCCCATTTGTCTATTCAGCTTTCTTCTCTATTCTATTCTATGCTATTCTATTCTATTCTCTTTAGCTTCACTTCACTCACTCATTTACAGCTGAGTTCAGTTTGTTTGTTGCCGGCTCTCTTTATCACAACATTCAAACATATAAAAAGCAGAAAAACTGCTAAAATGACGCGATTTTGTAACTGTGGCATTGTTACGAGGTCTCTGGATTGCAGTTCGGCAAGAAGGGATTACGGGGCAAGGGGTTGTTTGTAATGAGGGATGATAGAGTGGAAGTTACCACAGGGGGATGGGGTCGAGTGGGGGTCGCTGGCAAAGTCCCCACGACAGCAGCGGTACGCTCAATTGGTCACAGCGGCCACAAGCGCTGCAGAAGTTGAGCAAGTTGGTTTTGTTTTGGATAACCATTTAATTTATACCACGTTTTCTATTTGTTAATGTAGGTTTTTATTTATTTAATGTGTACAAACAGCACAAAAAGGTTTCAAATTAAATAATTTACAATTAAAATAAATTATTTAATAAATACTAAATAAAAAACGGTGGCTATTAAAATGTAAAATGAGAAAAACCCCAATCAGATTTACCTTAAGCATAATTAGTGTTTAAGTATAATTTCGAAAAGTTCCTGATGATTTTGAATATTATTAGAAGAGAGTATTTATGTATGTAAAAGTAGCAGCAATCTATTTAGCTAGCTTTAAGTTTACTTATTTATTTAAAGTCGACTAATAATAATAATAAAATAAAAATAAAAATAAGTCAAAAAAATATGATCGATACTATCGATACTTCCAGAACTTCAATTTTGACACCTTATCGGACTCAGGCATAGTTAAATATGTGTTGCAAGTTTCAGAACTCTGGCTTTAAAGGTGTCGAATAAAGTTGCGCTCACTACAGACAAACAGACTACCATAGTAGAAGGTAGAAGGTATAATTATAATTATAATTATAATTATAATACAAGTGAAAATGAATGCTCCAGTGGCACCCAGTGTCCGTTATCTTTTGTCTGCTACGGTAAGCACCCCTTCAAACGAACTGAAATACCTTGCTCTGTTGCAAGTAGGTCAGTTCACAAAAAAAATTAATGATTTACTTTTGCAACTTTTGTGTATAGTTCTCATTCCCATTCTTCCATTTTTTTATTGAAGTGCCAGTCACAGTGCCGCAACGGAGAGAACAGTCATCTAATAGCCTGGTAACAACAATAACAGTCAGGACGAATATATATATTTACCATGTACAAGAGCATTACATGGATAGTCGAAAAAGAAACGCGCAGTAATGAGACTTGTCCATTTGTGGTAATTAATTTTAATGTTGAGCAGCGACAACGCTGGCAACTCTGCTGACCACACGGGCATGTCAATGGACATGGGGCGTCGTCATTTGTGCCGGGTCGTCGTCAATGTTAAACTGAGCAGCGGCGGCGACAAATTGAAATTAGAAAATGGCGATCTGCCAGCTTGGCAGCTGAAATTGGTAACTGTCACCCGTTTTCGGGGTGCTCGTAATTAGTTCTGGCTGTGACCGGGAGCACCTGCCCATCCTCCATACACTTTCATAACTTATGTAAAATTTAATTACTACAAATTTCTTCCGCTAGTTAACTTTAGTCAACACACACACACACACACACACAAATTGTGTGTTCATTTGTTTTTGTGCGCTCTCATGTCTTCAGGATTTAATCTTGGTATCAATTTGTCGAAGTGTGTGTTACAATTCATGTATAAAAAATGGTTGCCTTGCGTGTCGTTGAGTTTTCCTCAGCAATGAAGGACATGAAAGCCTTTTGTTATAAATGGGACAGGTCCGTAAGGAAAAATGTCTCCCGCTTTCCACTGCCACAACTTCTATATTCTATTTTGTAGTAGTGCGTTTTGTGTGCGCTTCGCCAGTATTTCTTCACCCACTTCTCGAGTGGATTTATTGTTATGTGTAGTAAATATTTTCCTTACCCATTCTCATCGTATTGCGTTTCTTTCTTCTGTCTGCGTGGTCCTCCTCGTGCTGCTGCTATTTCAATTTGACTTTGCGACCAAGGTTTTGCGTGTGCCGCTCTTTTCTTCTTTTCCTTCCTTGGATTTTCTTTTCCTAGTATTTGTCAGTCAGTCAGTCAGTCAGTCAGTCAGTCAGCCAGTCTGTCAGCCAGTCTGTCTGTCTGTGTGTTCGTGTGTATGGACCCGATATTTGTTTGTTTGTTGGTTTGTTGGTTTGTTTGTTAGGTTGTTTTGTTGTGTTGAGGGCGTGTTAATGGCCTAGGCGTACGAGTGCTTGACAAGTTTTGCGGTGAGTGTTTCTGCCAGAACAACAACAAGAAGAGGAGGACGATGGCGAAGACTACCCAAGAAATAGCAGGCAAAGCTGTGCTATTTGCGGAGATGATTAATGGCAAAACCGAGCTGGAGTAGATTCGAGTTGAGCTTCTCCTACTATCCGGTCTATTGACGTTGGAGTGGGAAATAGAGAAGTTGACCAACAAAATGATAAAGCATCGAGCATTATGTGATTGCAATGCAAGATGTGTTGAGTTACCTCAAGAAGCAATACTTTTGAAAAGAGAGAGACAAATTAAAAAACGAAGAAGATGCCGAAAAGTTAGAACACATAGAAAACATATATCATAGGTGTCGTCTACTATAGAGTTAGTGTGAGAGAGAAAGAGAGAGAGAGAGAGAGAGCGAGTAGAGAGTATGCAAGATACAGAGAAATGCAGAGTAATTTAGAGAAGCAGTAAGTTAGTAAGAGAGAGAGAGAGAGAGTCAGATAGAGAGAGAGGCAGAGAGGCAGAGAGAGAAAAAGAGATATAACAATATAAGTAGTAGATGAGTAAGTGAGGGTGACAGATACAGAGACAGTAGCAGAGACAGAGACAGATGGAGGGACAGTGATAGCTATAAAGTGAGAGAAAAAGAAGGTGGCAGCGATCAAGTGAGAGAGAGACAAAAATAGGTAGCGAAATAGATTTTTTAAACTTATAAGCAATACTCAAGTAATTATTGAGACATTCATTTTGGTTGTTCAACAACCGATAATTATATTCGAAGGGTCGAAATGAAAGCTTAATTTCAAGTGCTCTCTCGATTAAAAAATAGAAAATAATCAAATAAATAAAAAATAATCGACATCTTCAGCGAAGCCTGTTGTCAAGTGTTCCCTGTAGCTTTTGGGGGCATGACATTTTGGCAGTTGCCACTTGAAATGTTGGCCCATTCGCCAAAAGGCACGTACCAAATACAATAACAACAATTGCTACTCTGTCTCTCCCTCTTCCTCCCTCTCTCTATCACTCTCTCTCTCTCTCTCTCTCTCTCTCTGTTGGTCGCACACTCGATTTCTATGTGGCAGCGGCATTCAAATTTGTAACACTCTCCTGTAATCCATTCGTGGGATCGTTCATAGGGCGACAGACGTTTGCCTCATCGCACTTGTCTGCCTATCTTCGAGCTGCCATCGACTCCAGTTGGCAACTGCCTTCCCTAACTATCCTGTGAGATTCGTGCATTTTATTTCAATTTCATTTCGATTCGATTTTTGAGTTAATGACTGCAGGACATGCAAAGCAGCACGATAGGACTCTTTCTTCTTCTTTTACTATTTTATTTTATTTTTTTTTGTCTTTTTTGTCAGTCTTTGTCATTTTCAGTCAACGTTCCCGTTTTCCCAGTTGTTATCTGCCCATTCACAAAGCAATTGATTACTCGCGCCTTTGGCTCACTATCGATGATATTTATTGACAAAGTTTTTTGTCATCAAATAAATATATGCTGTTTTATATACTTTTGTTGTGCTCGGCGACATATAGTTCATGTCCTCCAAATATCTCTGACATGAGTCATGAATCGTGTGTGGAAATATTACGATTGTTGTTCTCGTTTATTTTACAGTCTTTGAACTCAGATAAAAGTTAATAAAAGAGAACAACAAAATTATAACCCCGCTTTTTATATATATATAGAAGTGAAAAGTTTTAACTGTTATTATAATATGGATACCTATATCTAGCACAGAGCACGACTGATGGAGATATCTTTATTGGATTAGTTTCTTGAATAGAAACTTCAATAAGCAAAATGTGAGATTCGTTAGAATAGCAACTATTTTATTTAAGAATTCTAAATGCATTCTGCATTGCTGATTGGCATATAATAAGTCATTTACTATTACGAATTGTATTCCTAAAATTTGTTAAAGTCATTTGCTTTATTAATGTGTAAAATTCCAGATTCTTCACTGGTTTTTCACACTCATAACTATTATTGATATATTCTATAAAGAAGTCTTAACTCTCTTGTGCCCAAGATCTCCTATAGATGAAGAAGTCAGTCAGAATACATGCTTATATTCAATTAGTTAAGTGTAGCAGTCTAAGTCTTTTGTTGTTCCCACCGGTATCCTGAGAAGCTATTGTCTCGTATGGTAAGAGTTAAATGGCTTTAATCAAGTATCACACTTGCCATTTAGCTATCATAAAGTAAGGTCGAATTAAGAGAACAATAAAGTGCGTACACTTTTGCCCTGAAACATAGCTTTATATTCAGCATCAGCTGTGCTAACCTAGCCTAACCAACTTTGCTGCACCATAAAACGGCTGGAACAGCAACAAAAACTGGCTGAAAAAGAAGAGAAAAGAGTTGCAATGCAATATTGTTGGGGGTCAGGCCAAATGGGAAGCCATAGGAGTTAGGTAGACTGAGGCAGGAACCGAGGCAGACTGCCGGGGACGAAAGCTGCAAACCGGAAACAGTTAACAACGGCTAAGCCCTTGGCCACTTACGGCTGTTAAATGGCCTTAGACTCTGACCCAGCGGGGTAAAGAGGTGCGAATTTTATTTTTATAGCGCTACCTAAGTCATAGATACAGATACAATTATAACTATATATATATATAGAGAGGGGTTGGGAGAGTCAGAGAGAGATTTGTTAGATGTTAGGGGATCCAGGGATGCTTTTTGGACAAAGTGACATTTGACCTATGCTATATGTGTGTTAAGTGCTGCCATCGAAAATTAATGACAAAGTAATGTCAGTCAAATTGATGGACAGGCCCAAACCGACGAATAGACGTGAAAACACAGAGGTAAACCGGCAGACTGGCAATCGCACATGGACAAAGAGCGTTAACTCCAAACACAGACCCAAACTTAACTCCAACCCTTGGCTGCAGCCAAACAGACATCCATCTATCCATCCCTTGTCATGTCAGACGCTCTGACTCCGACTCTGACTCTGACTCTGTCTCGGGTTTATTGTTGCCATGGCAACTGCTTGTAAAAGTTGAGCGCAGCTTTACCCAATTGCTGCTATTGTTGTTGTCTCTCTCGTTGTTGATGTGTCTCTGTTGTTATTGTTGTTGTTGTTGCTATTGTGTCTACCTTTGTTTCTGTTGCCCACCACACACACCCTCCCATTTTTGGCTCCTTTTTAGCCAACGTTGTTTAACCTTTGCGCATACGAAACATTTTCGCTCATTGACGTTTTGTGCCGCCTGTCGCTTTGAATAAATAACTGACGTGACGCAACAGACACATTACCCACACACACAAACACACACAAACACACACACACACAAACACACTGATACACAGGCATACATACTTGTTTAGATACAGTTACAATACTAAACAATCAACTAGCACTGCACTGCTTACATTTGACAGTCTAATCTACCTGTCCTGTCTACCTAGCCTAGCCTAACTGCCTAACTGCCTAACTGACTGCCTGACTGACTGACTAACTGACGATGCTTGGCATCAGCATCTCAGTAGCATCCCTACCTCAATCGCCTGGCACTTATGCAAAAATTGCCTGCCTCACGAATGAGCCTGGAAATACATACATATATATTTATACTTATATATATATATATATATATATATATAGCCGACTCATGTCTCTCTCGAAATAGACTTGACAGTCGTCTTTTTCTAGCCTTGGCAAAACATATTGCACGGTGGAGCTGCTGCAAATAAATTACAAGCGGACATTCTATTTTATGTTTTATCTAAGCCAATTTCATCGTTATATGAAACTTTACAACCGAATTTATGATTGAGAGTTCCTTACTCTGATGTAAATTAAAATGTTCAGCTACTGCCAAACTCAACCAGATTTTCAATCAGAATATTTGCTCTTGTTATTCACTAAATTGTTCATTTTGACACCTTATTAATTTTAAGAAGACGCAGAATATGCAGTATTTAATATATGCAATATTTAAGTATTGTTATTGTTATCTAATTTTTTTAAACAAATAATGTTATATTTGACAACTTTTTTCCTTTGATATATATTAAAATTATTAATATTTTCGACCAGATTTTCAATACGCATACCTTTCAAAATATTGTTTGTTTGTTTAATCACGCCTTTCAACCAGTTAATAAATTTAAGAGTAAGAAATCTTTAGAGTTAGCAGATTTTAGAATTTTAAATATTATTTAAACTTTCTCTTTTTATCTTGCTTGCAAACAGTGAAACAAGTCAAGCCAAGTCAAAGGTTAACACACCTAAACATTCGGTTAACAAATAAACCTCTTCGAGGCGTTTAATGGCATTGCAGACACTTTGCTCGCAAGATTAATGTGAACTTTTTAAGCACACAACACTTCCTCGTCCATCTTTTTACTTTGTTCAGCATTAATCAGAAGGCATTAAGCAATAATAATTGCCCATTATCCATTAACCTTTCAGTCAAACGCATGGAACAAATTCATAATTTTCGCACCACTGTGCACATTAACTAACTACCTACAATGACTTCCTGCCATGATGACGCCGACTACGTCCTGAGCACTCACAGCACACGCACATCCACATCCACATCCACACACACACATAAACACAGGCAGCTGCTCGACACTTGACGTATGTTCGAGAAATATACCTCCATGTTTTTGGTGGGTTGTGAAGAGGTTGTGGGGGGGGGAAGGGGGGAGGGATGGGTAGATGAGGCAAAGTGAGTTATTGAAACTGCTTCAACTCATAAATAAATAATTACCGGATTCGCATAAAATGTGCTCGTCCAATGTGCTGTTTGCTAATGTTTTTTCCTCTTCCAAGCGGTAGGCAGTACATAGATGCCCCTACAACACCAACAAAAAAAACAAAAAAAAAAAAAAACACCCACCTAACAACCCCAAAAAGACGACCACCTACAAAACACACGACTTCCTGTACGTACTCATTGTACACCTGGCTTGTTGGCCCAGTCACAGTCTTTAGTTGTTTGTTATTTGTTTTTCTTATGCTTGTGTTAGGGTCGCCAGGGTTGAAGCTATTTCCATTAAGGGGAGCAAGCAGTGCAGGGTGCGTGTGGGGGGCATGGGGCAGGGTCATGTCGGGTTGGATTTAGGTTCGGTGGTGGTGGCTCGGACCTCAAACACTTGAAACGTGGTAATAGATACTTAAATAGTAATTTAGTAGCTTTTCTAACCGCATGGATGGACATATGAGATTTTACGCCGATTTTCCTAACAGTTTCTCTATGTGTTTGTGTGTGTCTCTGTGTGTCTGTGTGTGTCTCTCTCTTTTACAGCCTTTATTGCACTACATTCAGTTTATCGGACATTTCATCTAGCTGCCAGTTCATCCATCTCTTGTGTTCCACTACTGTGTCTGTGCTTGTAAGCCCAATGGGTTTTTACATATTCCCAGCTAAACTGCTATAAAATGGTTTTGTCTTAAGCTTCGACTCGATGTGTGTGTGTGTGTGTGTGTGTCTGTAACTGGCTAGTTGGATCATGTTTCATGCACAGCACAATTTATGTGGATTCCACTTTAGTGTGTGTGAGTGTGCTCTTTTTTTTGCCTTGTCTGTGGTCCATTTGCCATTGATTTGCCTTTAAGATTAGCCTTTCATATGTCGGCTGTTTATTGTTCGGTGTCTTGGTCAAGAGGATAAGCATCAGATGGCCCTGCTGCAGTTGTTGTTGATTGGTCCATTGGCTGTGTGCTGGGCCTTAAGTTAAACAAGCTGTTAAGTCGACTTGTGGTACATATCCATGTTGGCCATTTGTAGTTGGTTATTGAGGCATTTAGCTGGTTAACTGCTCGAAAACGAATTCACGACTGAGACAATCGCTTAATGACAATGAAATAATAATGAAGTTTAAATGACAAACTTGTTTTCCGGTTATGTCAGTTGAGTGTCAGTAAAATACTTTTAAAATGGTAAGCTTTACGTGTGAAATATTTTCAAATTTCTACACATAATTTGATTTGATAAAAATCATGTATAAAATTAATATATTTTCTATTCATTTTATTTGTTTATATATTTTTTGTAATCAATATAAATTGAAAATAAAATAAATATTTATGTTTTTAACATATTTTAAATATTTATATTGCAATGAAAGTTTGTTACATAAAAATATAAGAACTGTTAAGTTCAAAAAGATTAAGTAAATATTTTATAAAATTTAGGTTAAAATATACTTTATGGTGAGATATTTTCAGAATTTTAATTGCAAACACAATTTAGAGAAGCAAAATTGTGATAAGAACAGTTCAGTTTGAAAATATTAAGATATTCTATGTATAAATATCATTTTAAAATCAAAAGCAGATAAAGCAGTCAGAATAAATTTACATACGTAAATGAAGGTAAGGCTTGAGAAAGACTTCATTTGTGATACAAAAGAATTAGTGATAACCTGAAATTAGGTATAAGCCAAACCACAAATCAAACATTTTTCTGATAGTATAAAACCTTTATTATTATTTAATGTGATATTAAAGGTAATTAAATTAGTCAGTCCGTAGACATAAATTAAAGCATCAGCTAAATGCTCGATTTGTAAATGAATTTTTGGATTGAGTTGTATAATCCGCAGTTTGAAAGAACATGACTTGGAAATAAATTCATTTGATGAATATATTACTAAGAGCGACGCAGCCCGAAAAAAATTAAGTTAAGCATTAAGAGTCGAATAGAGAAATCTGGCGTACTTTGGGTCTAAAGATAGAGCTTTAGCACATAAATACTTGGCTAACTGTCTGCTCTTACGGTAGTCTATTTTAGTAAAACGCTTAACCCAGTTGAACCCCGATTACGTGTTGTTCGCAAAAAAAAAAGGCGTGGGGCACGTGGCATACGACACGCCATTAAGCAGCTGCAGAGGCAGAGCCAGCAGCAGCAGCAGCAGCAGCAACAGCAACAGCAGAAGCAGAAGCAGAGTCACCAGGTACACGACATACGGTTTGGTCCACGCCCAACGCCCATCGTATAGCATAACCCTTGACACGCCAAGTCGAGATTGTTTTCAATGCCTGTGGGGAAGGGGTGTGGGGGGCATACGTGACGCGTGTCCTAAGGTTAATGTGCCTTCGATATAAAAAGCAGCGTTCCGGCCAAAAATGCAAATTGTTAACGTGACTAACGTGAAAGCCGCGTGCGATGGCTGAAAATTTTATACACAAATATAAAAGTCATCTTCTCAACTTGAAATGCCAATAAAACCAGGTGACATGTTTGCACTGCATTGTTGTGTTTGCCCTAGGATTACGTTACTCACTTTGTTGTTGCTGTGCCTCAGCTGGTCCGCAAGTGCAGACATAATTCGAATATGGTGTTTCAAATAGTGAGTAGGGAAAAGCTACACAAGTTTGTCACAAAATAATTAAGACATGTGTACGAAGCACATAAATAAATAAATGTATACATTTTTAATAAACTAGACAATTACTGATAATAGCTCAAAATATTATATATAAAAATAATAATTAAACAAATTCTATAATAAAATATTAAGTATACGCAATCATTGTGTATTATTATTATTAATTATAAATAACAAAAGGGAAATAACAATTTATAAGGTTACACAGAAAACAACAAGTTTTTGTTTAAAATTGATCAAGTCAAGATATTTTAAAGAACCTTTTTATAAATCAAAATGAATCGTAACAATCAAACAAATAATGAAGAATTATACATAAGATATTCATTTATTATTTATTTAGGGTAATAAATGAAAACTGGCATATTAACTTTGAAAATGGAAAATACCATTTTTAAGATGGTATATATAAAAATATAGACATTATGTTAAGCACAATATTCAAGTTAAATTTAATTTTAAATTTGTTTTTTCTGTTGTGTGTTTTGCAGACGAGCTTCTGCCTGCTGCTTTCACACGCCGCTTGGGCAAAGAAACTGAATGCTAGTCAAGCGTTCGACGACACATGGAATACAGCATCCGACTTGGAAAATGAGCTGGAAGTGAGTATACGAAAATCGCAAATCCAAAATCCCAACTGGCCATACAAAGATGTCATCCATCCTGTGAGCTTTCAATTAGCAAAACTGAACACACAAAATCCTTATCCACCAATTGCAGCAACAGAAACGTGCCAAGGGCAGTGCAACAGGATCATCGGGCCCTGGCTCGAACACTGGACAGTGGTCGACCTGGTCGGAATGGTCGACATGTTCGCGCACCTGCGATGGCGGCATTATGCAGCAAATGCGTCGCTGCAGCACACCGGGCAGCTGTCGCGGCGAGAGTGCCCGCTATCGCATCTGCAACATGCAGCCGTGTCCGGAGCAACAGGACTTCCGTGCGAACCAGTGTGCCGCCTACAATGATGTCCCCTACGATGGCACCCTCTACAAATGGACACCGCACTACGATTATGTCGAACCATGTGCCCTGACATGCAGGTAAAACTCGTCGCCGGCTCAGCCCACAGCTTGCAGCTTGCAGCTCGCAGCTTGTTGCATACCAAATTAATGTCCACACCAATGCGCTTATGTTCGGCTGGCCAGCAGCTCGGTGGCTGGTTGCCTCCAGTTTCAGTTGTATGTATTTTCTGTACGTGCATCTCCACTCATTATTCATCATGGCTTCCGTTATACCGATGCAGCTGCCTGCCTCTACTGGTTACCCATTCCCGGCAGCAGCGTGACAATAAAAAAGCTATTTGCACTCACCTCTTTTTTTTGCGTTGCGCTATAACCTGGGTATTACCAGAAAAGGGGGAATATGCATTTGTCTAAATAAGGCATAAGCAATTTTTAAAGTTTAATATACAAATATTTCGAATAAACAAAAATAAATACTTCTCTCTGTACCAGTTCATGAAAACCTTTCCATGCACTTGAATTGGCCATAATAGCAAATACAAATAAACATAAAGCTTGCAGGGTATTTGTCAAGTCGATAACATCTTCGCATGCAGCACTCTTTTTAGTTTTTTTTTGAAGACCATTTGTATTTGCGGCTAAAATTAGTGGCAGCCGTTTCGGGTTTGTGGCTCTTGCGGCTCTCAGTTTTGTGGTTAATCCATTCGGGGTTAGATTCCATATTCCTCTTCGCCTCGCAATTTACATGCATGCGGGATTTATAAATCATTTGCTAAGCGTCAAAATTGTGCAATTTAGTTGCAAATGAAGCGCTTGGCCAAGGAGTTTCGTGTGGCAAAAAACCATAATTGCTCAAGGAGTGTAGCAGGCAACGGGAATTAAGTCATTTTTAGATTAAAATGCTGGCAGAATGGCAATGTTAGAAGAGTCATTTAAATTGCAGTGTTAGCTTAAGTTGTGGATTTTTTGTTATTCCCCGGGGAAGTTAGTGTGGGATGAGATAAATGGGATAACCCAGGATACAGTCGTTATCGAATATTAAATCTCAGAATTGACTTACGGGCAATAAAAAGATAAAAAGATAACGTAGATTTAAGTTTTAAGATTTATATCACATATATAATATGTATAAATACATTTTTTATTTTGTTTTCTTTTTTGTTTTTATATATAATATTTTAAATATTCTTTCGCTGGCTCCAAGTCGAGTGATTTTTATTTTTTATACTCGGATATGTTTCGAGTCCTGTGGATATTTGTCTTCAGGCAGAGCTTTACAGCGTCCGCCGAAACAGCTGTGGATTTTGACGGGACTCTAAATGAAGAACAAAAAACGCCAGAGAAAACCATGAATTTAATTGTATAGGATTTATTAGTTGGCGATGAGATATTAAGCTTTCTTAAATAATCTAAAAAATGAATTTAATTCTTAGTAAAGAAATTGATGAACCAATTGTAAACACAACATTTGATGTTGTGTAAGCATTAGGGTAATCCTAATCTTTAAGAAAAATGTCCAAAGTTTAATCAGGCATTTGCAAAGACATTAAATGAGCCATAACAAGCCATCAACTGATATTATTCGTATATTTGCTTTCTGCTTCTTGCACGCTAAAACAGAGGCCATCCGGCGCATCTTACGGAGGACATCTCACCGGAATCGGCTGCTGGTAATACCGAGGAGCACTACGATGAGCAGAGCGTCATTGTGCAATTGTCGGCACGGGTGCAGGATGGGACACGTTGCCGCTCCGGCAGTTTGGATATGTGTATACAGGGCAAATGTCAGGTGAGCCGAGTTGTCTCTCTATACTATAAAGACTATCGATGTAATCTAAATGTTTAGTCAACGATATGAGTGTGGGTGTGTGTGTGTGTGTGTGTGTATGGGTGAGCTCCACCACTTAGCTGTGCTCCAAAACTAAAAGATGATAAATTATGTCGATGTTGTCAGCGCAGTTGGGCGGTGTGCCGGGCTTTTAGGCTGGCAGTGGGTGATGATAAAAACAAAGGGGTATCCACTTGCCATTGCCATTGCCGTCGCCGTCGCCGTTGCCTTTACCTTTGCCGTTACCTTTGCGCCAGTGTAATACGTACTTACGTATGCATATATATGCAGATTGCATAACGCAAGCGCCTTTGTATCATTATGAACGTGAGCATAAATAAATCATAATGCTGGCGCAGACCGGGGTTTCAATTCATGCGGCTGTGTGGCAGTAGGAGTATTTCTCGTAGTAATATTAGTGGAGAGCGGGAGGTGAAGTTGGTGCGGAGGCTGGTGGGTGCTGCTGCTGCTGCGGTCGCTGCTGCTGCTGCTGCTACTTCAGTCAAAGGCGAACTATTGAAATGCCAATAAGGCGTGCTGCTGGCGTTTGCCTGGTTGCCACTTCACGGAATTCAACCGTCAACGCAGCACCAAAATGCGCACTACAAAGTATGCTATGACAGGATGCCGCGAATGGAGTGTTCAAGAAGTTCCAAGAAGTTGGCACACAATTTGACTGGAGTTCGAAATGCAATAGTATTTTTTAAATTTAATGCGAAACTATTTAATTTACTGAAATGCGATAATTGTTAATACGTTTATGTACTATGCACATTGAGCTCTGTAATATTTGAAAGAATTAAATATAAACAGAGAACGATTAACTTAGACACTTTAAGTGTATTATCTACTGACATTTTAATTTTTTAAATTTAGTTTGAAAATTTCCAATGCGTTGAAGAACACGTCTCCGACTAATTCTTGATCAGCACTTGTAAATATATATTTTTTTTAAGTGTGCTGCAGCAGAAAATCAATATATTTTAAACGTTTTCAAATTTAATATAAAATATGTCTCGATTGTAGTTGAATATATTTTCCTCAAGAAATATATCGATCAAATATATTGTTTAAAATCGATAAAAGCAGTTTGGGTTTGAAGAGTTGCTAAACGATTATTTGTCATATATATTTTGTATATATATATATCTTATTAGCTGCCAGATATGTACTTTAAGTATTTAAGCTTTCTTTGGCGTTGAGATCTTATTCGATCTTTTTTTAGTTATTTTAATTTTTATAACTAAACTTTTGTGCATAACTTTTGAGGCACACCGTGCACTTGCAGAGCGAGCATGGAGGTTGGCCGACATACAACTACAATAATGTTGAACGATGTTGGCGACAGCAGAAGCAAACAGAAAAAATGAAATAACAAAACAGCAGCAACACAAAACAACGGCAATAACAACGACAAGAAATTGTGGGCGCATTAAAACTGGCAATAGTTGCGCCCCCCTCTCCCCACCAACCCCACCCTTATCCGTCTCCCAGCACTATTGTAGAAATTTTCGCCCTCTCTCTTGTCCTCTTTAGAGCTGCTGCCCGTGGTTTGTTTGAGTTTCAGTTCAATTTGTTTCGAGTGTGTGCTTGAGTGTGGGCGTGTGTGGTTGTATTGGTGTTGGGCCTTATCCGACTTTTCGCCTAGTTTCACGCCGTTGCCGTTGCCGTTGCTGCCCCCTCCTGCGCGCCTTTGTAATGCCACCAAATCGTCACCCCAATTTGTTGTAATAAACGCCAATATGTCATGTGGTTTACGCTCTGCCTTATTGGTGTCCCCTGAAGTAGATGCTGCAGCCAGCGCTGTTAGCTCACACACTTATATAAAGACATATATATATATATATATATGTGTGTGTATACCTATATATATGTAATATATATATGTATCTGTTGCAAATAAATCAAATAGCAAGTTGCCAGTTTTGTGGGTTTAAATGCGGCCCACGGGCTTATTTCCTGCTAGCGCTGTTTGTCTTGCGGTTTAGACCTAAAGTCGCAACAAATACACAAAAAACATACATACACACACACACACACACACACACACACACACACACACATTCACCCACATATGAAGTACCACAGCACATTTCATTCTATAGTAAGGATCTTGCTTGACATGGGTTAGGATCAAAACATTTGCTTTTAGGGCACTGGATTACATTTCGAATTGCCACTTGTCAGTTGGCGAATTCCCGGAAATCATTCGGCGCCTGTTTTATTACGTAGGAACTCAAAAATGCTGTCACAATGTGAACAGGTGCTATTTGGCTCTAGTTCAGCTTTAAACTAGTAAGGAATTTTATGGGTTTTAAATAGACTTCTCAGCATTTGAAAACGATACCGTCTAAAAGTTTACACAAGTATGTTTCCAACTAAAGTTAATTTAGTCGCTTTAATTTTACCAGAATCAATATTAAATGCTACGGCTTTAAATATTAACAACAAATGATTAAAAAGAGAAAATTAGGTGTCTTCATTTTGGCACACTTTATTTAGTCATTTCTATTTATTAGCTAGTCGCGTTGATCAAAGTTGACAAGCTCAATCTGACATCAAACCGATCAGCATTGAATATAAATAGATAATAAATTAAATCGACCTAATCTTAATCCTTTGTATAAATACTATATGTCTTACAAAATATTGCTTATTTCCTAACCAAAATCCTACACTGGAGCTACATATGAAATAGGAATGTCTTAAATAACATTCCTTTGATATTCGAGTTCAATACGCAACATTCGAAACTGTGGCATGTGCCATGAGGCACCAGCTGCATATCATTCATTGATACATAGTACGAGTACACACACACACACAGGCATACGCAGACATGCCTCACAGATACATCATAAGTAGATTCGAGTGATTCGCGCAAACTGTTTGCCTGTCTGTGCTCTGCTATGCGCTTGAGCTTGAGCTTATGCAACGAATTCTCATTGATTTCCATATTTTATTTATTACATCTGCTACATACAGCATGTGTACGTGTTTAGGTGTGTGTGTGTGTGTGTTTAGGTGTGTGTGTGTGTGGGTGTGTGCTTGTTTGCCAATAGGTTACGATATGATACCGCTAACAGTTGATTTACACTTATTTACGTAGCATTTCTTTTATTTGAGTTGCTATCGTTTGAATACACTTGACAAGGGTCCTCTGCTTTTCTAGCGAAATTCGCAGGCATACAAATTATTGAATAGAAAATAAATATAAATAAATGCTAAATATATAAGACTTTATAAGCTAATCTTTTTTTATTTTGATTTTATTATAAATATATTTTGAATGCATTCTTTTTGAAGAATTTCGTTTTTTTCTTGTAAACATTTTTCTATTTCGAGTGAAATTACTCAACATTAAACAAATTTAGTTCACATTGGAAAAATCGGGCTTAATGTGGCTCTTGTTTTGGCAGAGTATTTGCAGCTAACAGTTCTTTTCGGTTTGATTCTCTCTTTTCAGCGTGTCGGCTGCGATTTGAAAATAGGTTCAACGAAGAAAATCGACGGCTGCGGCGTGTGCGGGGGCGATGGCAACTCCTGTTCGCAACCGCTCTATTATTGGGAGATGGCACCGATGTCGCAATGTTCCGTCACCTGCGGCGGCGGTAAGTCCTTAGTCCTTAGTCCTTAGTCCTTAGTTCTTATGCATGTACTTACGTAGTTGTGAGTCGAATCGAGTCCCTAGTGTAAATAAACAAGTGGAATATGTCAAGAACATTGCCACAGGCATTGGCGTGCCTCGTTGCCGTTTGTAATCTTTTCCCCGTACGCGAAAAGCTGTCAAATTTTTGTCTGTTTTTTACATGCCCTACCCACCCAAAATAGCAAAGAAAAAAAAAAAAAAATAAAACGCTAGGGGTGTATAAGTGTGTGTAGCAGGCAGCTATTTGTCGTGCTCATTTATTTTCATTGAATTGGAATTTGTTTCGATTGAATGTTTGCATGGCAATCGAGTGGCAGTCGTGCTGCTGCCCTGCTTCGTGCTGTTGAAAATTGTGCACCAAATTTCTTGGCAAAAAAAAATGCTTAAAGTTTTTCCTATATACATATATATATATATATATACGAATGTATTATGTGATTAATAGTCTCGTCGAAATAATATATTAGCAAGTAAAGTTTGTCGATTAGCTGCCGACTACCTTTCGGCAGCGACTCGGATGCGATCCAACTTTGTTTGTTAGTCAGCCTAAGGTTAACTTCTACTAACAATCAACCTTCTGGCTGTGAGTGGGTTCATAAATTGCTTTGCATGCAGCTAAAAGTCGATGTCAGAAGTTTTCGGATTCAGTTCACAAAAGTTCATAAGTGTTCCAAGTGTGTGTGTGCCCAACATGATGAGCAACATGAGGTAATATAACTTCGGTGTTACACTGAATGCCAAAAGTTACCTGTTTCACATGAACGTTCATTGGGCTTGCGAACAAGCACAACTACATCAATTCTTTCAGCTGATATAGTTTCAAAGTATCGATTTCAATCTACAATTTGCCATATTTAGACTTGCTACAAATTTTGAGTATCTGCATATCACCTAATATACAAATTAAATAAGCTTTTTTATAAATGGCCCATCATTTATTAAGTCCACTCCCACAGCACAGCCTGGGATATTAATGCATTCTGTTGAGCTGTGCTCAAAGCAACACAAACCACAGCTACTAATTAAATTAAAAACACCGCTCAATAAACTCGTTGAGTCTGCTCGACTAGCGGATACTGCGCTTATAAACTATATTTGAATGTAACAACAATAAATAAATTGATTTGGATATGACAAAAAAACAAATATATATATATTTGAATCTTGAAGATTCTTGAAGAACTCTTATATTGGTCCGTATATTTTTAACCGTTGGTAGATGATTTATTCTGAACACCCGTTTTAAAGTTTTTTTTTTTATGAGCGGAGCTTAAGAAGAAGAACAAATTGGCTGTTAAACGAAATAGGAATCGTTATTAATCTTAATAGGAAAATCGATTCAAACAGAATTTAGAATAGACAAATTTTCAGACACGCAAATACCGATAATAATGACGGCGATTGGTTATGGCGTTAAACCAAAACAAATATTACCAATGTCCCCTACTCCACACCCCACACCCCACATGCCCCATCCAATTTCTGTCTATTTTCTGTGGACTAGCAGAACAAACTTTGGGGCTACACTCTCATATTTTTGTGGCCCCATGCATTTTTAATCAACTTCGCGCTTGCTTTTTCGGCCATTAGGCCGTCAAAAATGCCAAACGGAAATAATCGGTTTGCCGCTTGATAAATGTCAGTTTTTTTTTTTGGTGCACGCCAACGGGGGAGTGTCAGGGGTGGGGATGGCGGCAAAAGCAACGCCAACAACAAGATGGCCGCAGAGGCGGAACTTGTTAATTTCCGACAATACCAGAGTACTGCGGGTTTACTTAGTCATTATCGTGGCCCGTCTCTTGCAAATGGCAAAATCAATTTGTTTTTCAATTTTAATTGCAATATCGTTTAGGTGCCTTCAATTTTGTGGGTGTTGCCCCCACATGCACCCCCTCTCGGCCATCATTCTTCGCCACTTTAATTACATTTCAGCGTTTGTTCGCCTCACATGTCACTTAAATGTCAAATGCAAGTCGCCTTGTATTCTGTCCTCGGGGACCATCGAAATTAACGTTCCAAACCATCAAACTAATGTCAATGTTTATTTCTCATGTTTTTGCTCTACTCTCCTGCAGGACACCCGTGTCCTGGCCTTGACATGAACATTTGTTTTACTCACTTATTGACAGATAGTTGCATACACTTTAGTTGGTCAATTATGTCGCACTCCACACACATATTTCGTATACCTTGCTGCACTTCCACTAAGTGCAGTTAGCTGGCTGGCTACGTGACACCGCTCCAATTGATATCCAACTTGGTTGGATATTCTTTCATTTCTCTGTTTTATTTGTGTGCTTAATGGCAAACTGTGCCAGTTATACCAAATGGCACTTAGGCACTTAATGATCGTTTATATCTAGGCTAGATATGTGGCTAGCTGTGAACTCAGCTGCGGAACCGGACTGAATTGCCATGGCCAATTGGTCGTAATTTTAGTGGAGGCCTATTTAGGTTCTACACACAAAGAACAAAGAAGTTAAAGGCGGTTAATTGACTATGAGCATGTAGCAGGGTATGATTAAGTCTAAATTGTGTGTATTTAAAGATAGAATATTCATTGAATATAGTTATTAATATATCAGATTGCTCTATAGCAGAAGCATAGGAAAAATACTTTGCTTCGATAGCCAACCTCCTGCGCTTAATTTCTCTTTATTTTAAGACTTTGCTAAGTTATCAAGTCTTCAAAAAAGATTATCTTACGTATCCTTGTAGACCTGAGTGAAATTCACGTCTTTTAAATTTTAATTGAAGTTTAAGAATTAACTGATTGTAATTATTAAAGCTATCATTTTTTGTCAAAATGTTGGTGAGTTTGTTTAGCTGTATGATTAAGTAAAAATCTGTATAAATGCTGGCTTTCATCTAGATAGCTTCAAAACAAAGTGACTAATTTTCATAAAGATGACTAATTTTGACAACCTTTTTAAATAATTTATTATACGTTTAAATTTCAAACTTAGACTTTTTGTGTCTCCGTATATAATTATATTCTGCGTCATAATTGACATTGTTTGACCACAGGCTGTGAAATGCAGATGAGAGTCTCTTATTATTGTCATTACTATCTGTCTATTTCACATTTTGACTTCACTTAATTTGGTATGCATTAAACAAATGGCAACAGTCACGACTGCAACTAATATTCTTCACTCATGTTTCCACATCAATTCTACTGCATCTGCTGTATGTCGATTTTCTAAGAAATCTGCAGTGAGCATTAACATTTCCGCTTCAATATAAATTATCATCAATATTAATGACAGGAAGATTCCCCATTGCTGCGCAGAGCTTGATATGGCCAACATGCTGGGTGCAGTCAGCTTTATAAATCCACTCATCGGACCCCTATGAAGCTGCACGCAGTTAGCCCCCGATTGATCCCCTTGCCTCCAGCTGTGGCAGTGCCCAAAAGCTGTGCAACACATGCCAGTATCTTTATCTGTCTCTCTCCCCTATCTCTATCTCTCTCTCTCTCTCTCTCTCTGTGTGCTTCTCGTTGCCGTGAACATGAAGTCGACTTTTTGCGTTACAACAATTGACATAAATGCCAAGAGAGGATATTACCAATTGCCTTAAGCCAATTGTGTCATGAATACGCAGCAGAAGCAGGAGCTGAAGCAGAAGCAGAAGCTGAAGCAGAAGCAGCAACAGCGGCGCCAGCTGACGTCTATGATGATGTTTAGAGGGGCAATTGGGGGGGATGCGGGTTAAACTAAGGATAAGGATAACAATGGCGTTGCCTGAGCGCACACAATGAAGCTTATAAACGAAATTCAATAGCTGAAAATCGGCGTACCATCTGTGCTCCAAGGGACTATTTACAATCGAATCGAATGCCAGAGAAAGCGACCAGCTTCCAACTATTTTTCAAACTGACAGATCGTTATGGCATTATGCATTGTGCGACAATTTTTGCTGTCATAACCACCTCAAGCCACCTTTACTCTCCTTCACCTACTCCAACTCTCTCAGCTTCTTTCTGCAGCTTCTGTATTCGTTCTTTCAATTTCCGGACGTGCCTCTCTTTGAGACGCAGCATCAAGAATATAATCCACAACCCAACCATCTGTTTGCAAACGTTCACCCATCAAATTGCAGAAACTTCGCTTACAATTACTAACTTTAAAACTCAGTAAATTTTAAAGACATCTGCTTTTGACTGCAATGATTTTCAAATTAAATTATAAAGACGCCTGCTTTTGACTGCGATGATTTTCAAATTAAACAGAACTTCAAAAGTATTAAAAGTTATTTGTGGCAACCAGTGGCAATTTCGACAACCAGCTAATTAATTATTTGACTTAGCAATAATAGTTTCTACAATAAAATAAAAACTTTGGAAGAGTCTAGAAATCAGCTGGGATCTTCTTTTGATTACCTTATAATAATTTCAATTTTTTAATTGAAAAATGTATTAAAATAATTTACATAAAAATGTTCTCAAAATTAATTTAATAAATATCTTTAAGACCTTTTAGGCAAATCCTTTTAATAAATGTTTGGAAAAAGGTTGCATAACATTTATGGGATAAGAAAAAATATAGTAGTATATATTAATTATCTTCACATATTCACTACGACTGGAATATTGAACATTTGTAGAAAGATACTTATTTGGTGAAAAGAATGAAAACTTCTCTTGTATTTTCATAAAACATATTTAAATATTCTTTTGGGCCAAAAGTTTCCGTTTGGCCACAAGGGGACAAGGGAAAAAGCCCCATTAAACTTTGTGCTACCGTTTCTGTGACTGTCTTAAGTGCCTAAGTGACATTAAAGTTGCACGACAAAACCCACCCAACCCACTGAAAGCCGTTTCAGACATTTATTGATTTTAAAATGCAGTGGCAGCAACGGTTGTCTGGCTGCAATATGCCATTTCGAATTTTAGCCTTTTACCAGTCGACTAACATTCTCTTTCTGTCTTTCTTTTTATATTTTTCTCTCTGCCATTTCTTTTACGCCTTAGGTTACAAAATGTCTCGTCCTATATGCAGGAATCGTCTAACTGGCGCTGATGTCGATGAGACGCTCTGCAGCGTTGCTAATCACCCGGAGCCATCGGTGGTGCCATGTAATACACACAGCTGTCCGCCGCGGTAAGTACAGCTCTGACAGTTGCCCAAACTCCCTAAGCTACTCTGCCACCTTCAATGCCACAATCCCCATACCCTCCTCCCCCATCCTCCACTTTGCCAGAGTCCACCTGTCCAGCTATCAATTTAAATGGCGTTGGTTATCGTGCGCACGTTTTGATTGCCTACCCCGGCTCTATTATCGCCCAGCCTGTGTCTCTGTTTGCCTCTGCAACGGTGGAGGTTACGTTCAGTATGCCTGGCTCTGTGCTCCGGGCAGCTTCTCGGTTGTCTTTTCAGTTTGCCCCCTACCCGCTCTTTATTTATCGTTTTGTGACATTTTCGAAAACCGAACCGAAAGTTTACACCAATTTTGCGAGTGCCTCGCGCCCAGCGCCTCAAATTCTAATCTCCGTTCAGTGCGGTTGTCCATTGTTGCTGTTGATTTTCCATTTGAATACCCTGTTCAATGGGTAGAGTGTAGAAGGTGTCAGAAGTCTATAGAAAAGCGAAAAGGCAAACATTTGACAATATAAATACAAAATAAATTATAGATATACAAATAATTCTGTGGCTCAATAGGGATAGTCGAAGTTCTTAGTAGCTTGTGATCATTCAACTATTATTAAAATTAATTTTTTAAATAATATGCAAGGTCTAATTTTTGTAAACTTTTTGTAAAGTTATTTTTGTATTAGTTGTAAAAATTATGTTAAATAATCGCGACTGTTGTCAAGCCTACTAATCAGCGTCAAAAGATTATATAAGTAAGATTAATTCTAATTGGTATAAAGGCTTCGAATAACATAAGCTAAGAAAATTCATGTTCAACTAAAAATATCTAAAGTTTTTAAACCTCAGATTCAGCTGAAAGAATATTTAAGTTATAATAACTTTATTTGGTGTATAGGTTTTGAATAACATTGGCTAATAAATTTGTTATATAAAATGATAAAAATTAAGTTCAATACACATTTGTTTAGATCAGAATTCAGATATTACAGGGCATCATCCAGTCGAGCACTGCTTAATTGCTTCGTTGTTGCTCGTCTATGTTGCTCTCTGGCATTGCGACTCCTTATTGCTGTTCGCGGCTTTGGGCCGCCTTCTCCGTCGTTTGGGACATCAATTATTGGCCGTGATTTTGGCTGTCTTGAGGTTTCTGTTTCTGGCAGCGCTCACTGCAGCATTGGGGATCTGCTAATAGCTGGCTGGGGCTTTGTCTCGCTGCCAAAGATAGCATTGTGTGTTTGCCAGAGACTTATGATAGTTGTTAGTTATGCATGAGAAATGCAATTGAGCTGCTTTGTACGAGAGCAATTGCCAGAGCTGCCAAATAGCGCAGGATACTCCAGATAGCAAAGGATTGCAAATGTAGTCTAGACATGTGAGTTGCTAGTTTAATTGAGTATGTAATGAGTAAGATTAGTTCAACTGATAGAATTTCAAACTTAAAGCTTTTAAGTGATCTATTAGTAAGAAACAATTAAAATTCTATAAGGTATAATATTTTTAATGTTTCCTGTGCAGTGTAAGATATTTTCAATGTATATTTTTTGGCTTTTAAAATAATTTTAGCTGTAATTTCTCTAACAAATATAAATATAAAAAAATAATTATATTTAAGTAATAGCAGAGAATTAGTTTTCAATTTATAAAATATTTTCAAATATTCACTGTAGCTGAAAATAATTTTTAAATTTAAATATTCTTTTGGATTACAACAAGAGTTTTAGTAGATGTAAATCTAGGTGAATAGGCGCAGAGTTAAAAATCAATTTTAGACAAATTTGACATACATTTTTAGAATTTTGACAGCCTTTTTATTTGTTAACATAAATAAATGCTTATTCCTCTTGGCGTAACTAGATAATTTAATTTGTTTTCATTTATTTCATTTATTTCATTTATTTACTCCAATCTAGCAAACAAACAGCTCGTTCGGTATTTGCATAGTATTATATTTAAATTAGATTACTTCAGAACAATTTGAGAATTTAATGGGGAATGAATAGCTGTATACATTGAAGTTAACCGAGCTGGTAATAAAATGGAAAATGACTCTCTTGATTCACCGATCTAGAAAGAATAATTTGTATAGTAACCTATGTAAATTGTTTCAAATATCTCATGGCAAATTGTCTTCATTTACTGACAACTCAATCTTTGTTTGCCCCGTTCCCCCACATCACGACCTGCAAATGATTCAGCCAACTATATAATTTGTCCGCATTAAGCGCCATGCACTTTAGTGTCTAACATTATATCAAATAGAGGGCGTCGACGGTTTTTTTTGCTGTTTTCTGCTCTCTCTTCCTTTTTTTAGTTTTTTTTTTTTTTATAGCTTAACCGCAGAGGCGGTCAGCTGGCAACTTGTTTTCGAAACAATTTAGTTGAACTAATTCAAACAAAAAAAAAACAAAAAATGAAAATAAAAATAAAAATGAAAATAAAAATAAAAAACGCCCGCGCAAGTGGCAGTCTACTACACTCTATGCCGTAGTTGTAGGATACTCTAACACACACTTGTCCACCTCTTCCGCAGTTGGATAACCGACGATTGGAGCACTTGCAGTCGCCTCTGTGGGCACGGTTACCGTGAACGGATGGTTGTCTGCGCCGAGGAGACCAACGGCATCAAAACGAGGGTAAGCGAAACTGAAAGGCACAAGTTGCCATGTTGCTATGGTCAGAAAATACGAAAAGTGTTGGAATGCAAGTGGCTATTACCAAAGTGCCGCCCACTCTTAAACGCTGATAATTTTGCATAAAAAGTGGCGAGTCGACTCAACAGCAATATACACGTGCATACACACTGAGCAGACATATTATTATAACCATGTTTCACACACACTTCTTTTTCCATTCCCTCTTTTTGTGTCTTGCCTCTATTGGTAACAGGTTGCAGATATTATGTGCCGCACTCCGAAGCCGCTAACACAGGAGACCTGCATTATTGAGGAGTGTCCGCACTGGGAGGTGGAGGACTGGACCGGTGTAAGTACTGTAACAACAACAACAACAGCCACAACAAGAACAACAACAACTCGTGTAATAATCATGCACTTTTTGCCGGCACAACGCAGACCAAACTGAACTCAAGTCGTAGACATCACGTGGTTGAAGACGCAGACGGAGACCGAGACGGAGACCGAGACGGAGACCGAGACGGGACCGAGATGATGACGAGAGGCCGTGTCTGGCCACCGTGTATACTTAGCTAAATGTTCAGACGGCTTCTAGTTTCATATGCCCTAACAGAGGAACTAGGGTACATTAGTTGACCTAATCTATGAATGAAATATAAGTCTAAAACATATCACATATCAAAATGTACATTAGCTGACCCTGGGCACACTGAATATCTAGCATTATCTTACGAATAAACTGCAAGTTTAGAAGATGAACAGATAACACATTTCTTAAGCTTTACCATTTTTTAATTAGCCAAAATTTAAGCAAGTAGAATCTGTGCACAGACTTAGATGGTCTCTGGGTAAAATGATTGAATTCCATGCAAATATCGGGGTTGATGGAAGATTAATCGCAGTGCATAAGTCCCCCAATAATAATAAATAATAAGAGCAAGAGTTGTTTAGGGCTATGGATCTTATTATTATGTTCGACTTCAAGGAACATTCTCAATACAAACAGAAAAGAGCCCATGTGAAATACTTGTTGTATATAAATTAACTTATATATTACATTCTTCACTTTACTTCTTCACAAATTTCTTCAAATTTCATTAGGTTAATATTAAAATTGTGTAAAAGTACTTAAATTCCAAAATCTTTTCGATTTCCTCAATTTTAGGAGGAAACATGACCCATAAAGTTGCCTCAAAAATAAGCAAGGGTGAAGTTATTTCAAATACTCGATGGGCATCGAAATTAAAAGAAGACTTGTCTAGCATATTAAAGTTGTATGGTTTTGTTTTGTGTTTGGTTACCGCTTTTTACAATTAAAACAAGTGTTTTCAAGTTAGTTAATATCAATGCAAAATTATACTTGAAAATATGTACAAATGAAGTCAAATTCTTTACTTAAAGGACATTTAAGATTCGGCGCTTTAATTTTATCTTCAAAGTTGTATATGTGCATATATTCTAATACATATTTAAATAGAGAATATATATAGAATTAACTCAGAGAGCATTTAAGTTTCGGATCGTTAGTTTTTACGGTGTTTTCGTTGTGGTGTTTTTTGCAATTTACTTTGCTTGCTGGCTCGTAATAAGCCGCTAGACTCAAGACTGAATGAAGCCTCTTCCCGGTTATAGCCGTTCAACTTAATCAACTTGCCGGCGGTAGCTGCTGCTCAAGTTTGTCTGGCCACAAGTACCGCCGTACCCCTTTCTCCCCTTCCTGTCCTCTACAGGCATACGCTATTTACACCCAACATTTCCGTCGTATCGAGTCCATTTCGCTGCTGTTCATTTAAAGTGCAAGTTTATTAATGTGCGACTCGATTTCTATATATATATATATATTTATGTATATATTGTGTGTATATGTGTGTAGTGTAAACTTAGGGGCTGGTTTAGGGGTTGTTGCACATGCCAGGGGTGTCAAGTTTATGTGTTGCTTAATTGAATTGTCTAGAGTTTGGATTTTATTTGTTTTCATTTTCGCTGAATGTTGGTCAACAGTGTTAGCCTTTTGTTCTGTGTTTTTTTTTTTAATTATTTTGTTTTTACGTACGTTAGGGGCATATAGGATAATAGTGCCTGCCTAGCTGGTTTCATGTGTGTTCCCTGCTACACTTAAGCTTGACGTAAGCCAAAGTGACTTTTATAGGTTTTAATTCAAAGTGGATTACAATGTTTGAAAGTAATGAGCTCAAATTCAGCCTATTAAGAACTTTATCAACTAACAACAAGAGAAATAAGAATTAAAAGTTTGCAAAAAAATTTAATGGCTTGCATGTTAATGGCAAACAGGACGAGTATTCTCGAGATGAAATCGTAAATAAAAGACAAGTCATCGAAAGCCGACGATAGAAATACCCTTGCTGTTGTATTGGAACTGATGATGTTCTATAAGAACTTTAATATAAAGTACACGGATTTTAATTGGTAGCAAAATGAATCTTTTAGTTTCTGATTTTCATTGGAATGACATAATTTATCACTTTGAAACTAATTCTGCTTCAGAAAACACATTTCTCGCCACTTTACATATTCATGCTAATCAAGAATATGTAAATATAATACCAAAAGTTAGGGCATTAGACCGGCTAACCAACCAGCCAGAGAGCCTATTATAAAACACATTTAATGTTTCTGCACATTAATAAAATAAGTATGCACATCATATATGCCACAAAATTAAGCGCCATTAAAATGAGATGAAATGTAACAAAAGGAGGTTGCAGGAGGCTGCAGGGGGTAGTGGATGCATAAAAGTGGGGAGGTCGGGAGGTGGGGAGGATGTGAGGGGTTGTAGATAAACAATGAGTTAAGCCACTTGAAAACGTTGCGTTACGTTACGTTACACATACGCCGCGTTTAACCGGCGACTGGCAAAACGCAAACAATATGAAAATTTGCATTTATATGCGTGAGCGCGTGCACAAAGAATTGAACTGAGGGGTTGGAGAATGGAAAGGGGGTAGCGTGTAGAACTTACTCGCCTGACCAAGCCCATGCACTGCTGCCTCCCTTCCCCCCCCCCCCCCAAAAAAAAAGGGAGGTGGGCCAAATGGCCACTTTTACTTTCACGACAGCAGTTCGTCATCGCTCGGCTTTTGTGCCAGCTCGTCAGCTTTTGTGCAAACAAATGAATTTTTATTGCGGCCCTCAGTGAAACATATTGCAATAATTTATAATGCTTATGGATGTTAATGCTACCCCCATCCCAATCTCTGTCTTTCTGGCCCACAGTGCTCCGTTTCGTGCGGGCAGGGCATCCAGATGCGCGGCGTGGAATGCAAATCGACGGATGGCAGCCTGAGTGCCAAATGTGATCCACTAACCAAGCCGGGTAGCATGCAGCAGTGTTCGACGGGTATTCACTGCGATGGCGGCGGCGGCGGCGGCGGCGGATCGGGTGGCAGTCAGAATAAGGGCGGCGGCACCATCATTGTTGGCAGCAGTCGCTCCCTGAATGAGGTAAGCGTTTTTCTCTTCTTTTCTTCGGCAAACCCAACCCGAAAAGAACTAAATAATAACAATTAATTTCGCGTTTATAGCGGTCCGAACGACACATGGACAGCTCGGATCTGGATGAGGACGATGATGATGAGGATGCAGATGAACAGGTTGACGATGTGGATGACATGGAATCGGGTCAGGATACGGACGATGGCGAAGGCCTCTCCTATGCCGATCAACCACTACGCTATGCTCATCATACCCAGAGTCGACTGCATCACGAGACGCCGGAGGAGCCACGCACCATGCGTCTGATGAGTGGCAGCTCCAGCAAGAATCACAATAATGCCCGAACAGGTGCAAGTGGCGGCACAGATGTGCCATCACTGGATCCCAGGTGAGTCCGTTGAGCATGGCTAATTCAATTTATTATTTATTGCTTATATAGTTAATTATTGCAAGATTTAATTAAAATGTCAGGTGAGTATCAAGTAAGTTTGCCCCAGTTGAACGGGAAACAGCTTGGGCCAACTGGCTTGAGTTGTTTGGCAGACCGTAAAAAACAATTTTTAATGAGCACATCCTTTGCTATGAGAGTTCCATAATCACATATAAACATAAAAGCCCAGTGTGAATTAGCCAAAGCTTTGGGAAACTTCCAACTGTGTTTGACTAAGCCTTCGAAAATCGGCTTAGTTTTGACAAGATAAGGCTGTCTAAAATTCGGACTAGTTGTGTCTTGAAATGTGCGTTCTGAATTGAAAAAAAAACAGGGTGTTTATTTGATATGTATGTACTTATAAATCCAATATTAACTTATGTTATTAAATATTAGTGTTTTAAGACTGGCTAAGAAGCCAGTCTATTGTGAATCCGGCCAAGGCACTGCTCGCATGCGTCTGGCTGCCTAAGTGGTTAACAATCCATCATTAGACTCAGACTCCGATTCAGACCTCCAGCCAGGATTCGCTTGACATAATTCAACTGTAGCCCAAGAACGAGTGAAGACTTCCTCCCACTGCTTGGCCGTCTTCTCTAGCCTATATTGCATTTCGCTTCATGACTTCAGCTTAAGCACTTGGCTTACAAGAACTTACAAGCAGAACACACACATGCATATCCATACACACACACACACACACACACACTTATACATACACAAGATAGACTATTGCCACGTCGTCTCCTATGTGTCCTCCTCATAATGTCCTTGAGCCGTGTCGACACCTAAAATTAAGGCTATCGACAACGACATCATCATCATCATCACCATCATCATCATCATTAAGAACACGAAACTGCTCGAGTAGCTTGTAAGTACAGTAAAGTACGCCTAATGACAATTAAAGTGCTGCCATCGCTGCTTTCCCGCTGCTTTGTTGATGTTTATTGGAAAGCGATAAAGTAGCCGCGATAAGCTGTCCAATTTACTCGTTGTGTGGAGCAGTTGTGTTTGTGGCAGTGAATATAAACCAACACTTTAATTAGCCAATGCGATATAGCCGAGTATGGGAACATCTAATAAAGTCGCTACGCGCTTGGAGCTAGCTAAATCAAATGCTTTTAACTGTTAATTGGTATGTGGGGAATACTGAGTGTAGTTTACCAAATAATAAATTACAACTCTGATTGTTCAGCGCTCTCTCTCTCTCTCTCTCACTCTCTATCTCTCTCACTCTTTCTGTCTATCTCTATCCTTGATAGAGGGTATTTCAGTTTTGGTAAAGTCTGTGCAACGCTTTTAGTTAATAGTCATCTTGATCAGGATAATTGGATGAGTAGGTCTGGTCTTAATTCAAGCACTCCAGCTATGATAAATATATATTTTTATGTATAACAAAAACAAAATATATATCACAGAATTTAACATAGAAATCTTACACCATAATATGACTCTCATAGATTTTTTGAAAGTTATTAATTAATCAATTATAGCTTATAGGAAAACTCTTTTTTTTAACCAATTTAAATTTGTTTAATTTCTTAATGTAAATAGAATTTAAAGGAATATTGGAACACGCACGCTTTTTAAATTAAAGAGTATTTAAACTAAGTCATGTAAAAGTAATTTTTTTTTTGGTTCTTATTTATAAGGCTGTGTTGTACTCAAGAAAATTAGTCAATGTAAACATGAGCGGCTTGGGATGTAGCCTAGTTTGGAGGCGTACCGAACTTAAGTACTCAATCGACTTGAGTATATATCCGGTACTACTTAGAAATTTCTGAGAAATGATGGCTGACATATTTATGCAGTCTAACTAATATCGTAAGTCGAGTATATAGCAGGAAATGACAAGCTCTGTCGTCTTATCAGTTGTGTAATCAATATAGTATTTGGTATAGCAGAGCAGCAAACTTTAATGTGAAATTAGTTGTAATTGGTGCTTGGCTAATGTATATATTAAATGGGGACACATCTTGGCATGTAATCCGCTAATAATTTCCCACGACATTATTTTATGAATTTATAATTTTATTTTTTTAATGCATTTCAATTGAAATGCTTTTTCTAGGCGTACAATTTTAAATACAACGTATAAATCAATATTTAGAGCAATAATTTTCTTTTCAGTTTTCAATTCAATTTATTCTCTTCGTGGGAGTTTAATTTTGGCTACTATAAAAACGTGCGATTTTTGTTTTGTGTCAACAGAGCTAAAAATGTTTAGAATTCAGAAAACGTACTGCATAAAAGAGAATTATAGAAATTTTAAGCTTAAAACTTGCACTCTCGCAATATAAATAAATTTGACTGTAGACTATTCAAACATTTCGTGAGCCTTTGTTGATTCACCTGACATTATCAATAAGTCTCTTAGCTACATAAATATTGACAAATTGCCTGTAGCAAGATTTGACGCCTCTGTTTCGTTCCACAATGTGTCGTGCATTGACCCAAGGTCCAGACCGAGCACATCTCAAAGTCATAATGGGGGGAAGTTAAACAAAACAAACTGCCGCCTTTTTATTATATATTTTGCTGAGAGGGCAATTCAACTTATTTGTGTATAGATAGATAGTATCTGCTGGGCACTAAACTGAAACTATTGGCGGCCTGTCGCCTGTCGCCTGCCGCCATAAAGTCGCGTCTTGATGCCGCCAAAAAACCTTGGCCTTTCTGTGTGTGTGCGGCACAAGGAGATGTGAGATGCGCTGGCGAATCGCCAGACGAACAAACAAATGAACGAAAAAAAGACAACGGCAACCCCAACAATAGCAATAACAACAAGAGCGCAAACAAAACTTCCAAACGTTTTGGGTTGCCACTTGGCCTACGCGGCGTATGAGGAACACTGTCAGGCGCCGGTTATGAAATCAAGCAGGCGACCTACTTCAAAGATCTTTTCGAGGCTGCTGCTTTAGCACTGGCGCCACTTTAATTCGCATGATTTTCTGTGGCTGCAATTTGACTACAAATCAATAAGTGACGACAAGCAGAGAAATTTGTCAGCGTTGTGGAAGGAGCAGGAAGAGGAGGAGCAGAAGCTGTTTGCTGTGGCCTGCCCCTCCTGCAACTGCTGCTACTGAGGGGTCAGAAAACTATGTGCTGTGTGTGCCAGGCTCTTCTATTGACTGTCAATGCGGTCATAAAAACCACTCCGGCCAACAAACAATGCCCAATGCTACAACACCAACACCAACACCAACAATAAAATATAGCTGTTGAATAAGTTCCATGTCTCCTGCAATTGTTTGCAGGATAACTGTAGAAATACCCTGTAACTAGTTATTTATGGTTATTCGTTTATTGAGTAACTTTTGTGTTTGCTATGCGATTGCGGTGCATTTCTCAGAATGTATAATTGAATTGCTAACATTTTTATAGTATATTAGTTAGATAATTGGATCCTTTTTTTTATCAGATTGAGGACTTCCATGTTTCCTAGGATACTGCGTCTTCTTTGTAGTGCCTTTACTAGAATATATATCTGTGCAACTGAAGTGTCTATTATCTATGTTGAATGCATACTGAATATAATTAGTACGCAAATAAATATATTATAAATAAAACGACTTATTGTTGAAAAGGCGTGATAAAACTCAAATTTAAAATGTAAATATGCGTAAATGTGCAATAAAATATTAATTGGTATTAAAATGTAATTTGGGCTTAAATATATATGTACCAAACTATAGCGGAATGTAATGAAAACTGAATACAAACTTTAAAGCTTTAGCTTAATACGATTAAACTGTGCGCAGCAGCTGTGAGTGTTTTTTTTTGAAGACAAACTGTCTATATCAGTACCATATAATGAGTATATTATATAATGAGATTATTACAAGCCATTGAGAATATGTTAATAAATGAATAAATTATTTTATTATTAAATTATATTTTCGGCTTGTGTATGTATTTTAATTGCTCTTAAGATTTCAGAAAGTGTAACTAATTTATATTAATTTGTTAATTACAATTTGTACACAAATATATACAAATTATGCTTTTCCATCATATTTATAAATTTTGCAAGTCTTTACCATCCTTCTCAGACACTTTCACGCCTTCGGGATGAGTGTCGCCAAACAAGTCAAGGAACACTGTTGTTGGGGTCTCTGCCAGCGGGCGGCTTAATAAATTTGATTCGAATGCTGCGTGGCATGAAATGAAATACAATGTGCAAAACGTGGCCGTTGACTATTGTTGCATCACATTTGTATAGCTGTCAAGTGACGAGAGTGAGAATGAGAAAGGAGAGGAAATACGGTTCATAGTTTAGGTGGTTGAAGTTGCCTCCTTTTATGTGCTGTGCGCAGCTATTTGTTAGCCAAACATAAAGCTCAACTTTATGGTTTTAGTTTCAATAAAACACAGCATTGCAGTCTGAGATTTAAATTGTGTTGTTTATGTTTCTATATGTGATGTGATGTTAGCTCATAGCTCATAGTTAACTATGATTTATATTTATTTGTATTTTGTTTCAATAATCCAGAACATTGCCGTCTGACACATAAAATATGTTGATTATATTTCTTTACATATATTTATTGTAGCTCATAGTTAATGGTTAAATTTGATTTTGTATTAATTTATATTTATCTTTTGAATTAACAAATATCTATATAAGATTGAAAAATTGAGATTATTTTTATTATTAAGGGTCTTATTATAAAAGTTTGGATTAGTATCGTGGCTTTCATTATAAAAATAAATTAATAATAAATACTTGAATATAAAAAAGAATTTAAGATTTTTGAACATGTGTTTATTATGGGTTTTCAACTATTCTTTTATCCAAGACTTAATCTTAAATATATTCAATTTATAAAAAATTTTTTTTTCATCCTTTTATTTCTTTTATAGCTTCATCAAGGACACAGATTGGTCATCCTGCAGCGTTACCTGCGGCGAGGGCATCAGACGGCGTGCTCATAAGTGTAAAATCTTTCTGGAATACTCACGCACAGTGGCCACTGTGAATGACACACTGTGCGAGGGCAACAAGCCACACGATGAGGTTGAGCGGTGCGTGGAGGATCCCTGCATGCTGCCCTCGCATGGCTATGACGATCAGTTTCCCCGTGACTCCATCAAGGTGGGCGTCTCCGAGCCGGGCAAGACGTATGTGTGGCGCGAACAGGGCTACACCTCCTGCAGTGCATCCTGTTTGGGCGGCGTGGAGGAGCTGATCATCAATTGTGTGCGGGAGGACAATGGTCGGGTTGTCTCCCCCTTCCTCTGCTCGCAGGAGACCAAGCCGGAGGCGCGGGTGCGCACCTGCAACGATCGACCCTGTCCGCCGCGCTGGAACTACTCAGATTATACGCCCTGCTCGAAGAGCTGCGGCATTGGCATCAAGACACGCGAGGTGCAGTGCATCCATGAGGTAACGCGCGGCGGCGAGAACACTATGGTGGTGCCCAACAGCATGTGTCCCCAACCACCGCCGGCCGACAGGCAATACTGCAATGTGCTCGACTGCCCGGTGCGCTGGGAGGTGGGTGAGTGGTCAAAGTGCTCCCATACCTGCGGATACGGCATCAAGGATCGCAAAGTGGAATGCAAACAGATAATGGCCCAGGAGCATAAGATTGAGCGACCCGAATCGATGTGTCCCAGCGTCAAGCCGCCAGATAAGAAACCGTGCAATGTGAAACCATGTCCGCCCGAGGATCCCAAGCCCGTCATTCAAATCAGTAACTCGACGCACATTCAGCACGATCCAAAGAAGACAAAGATTACATTGAAGGTGGGCGGAGCTGGTGTTGTTTTCTTTGGCACCCAGGTGAAAATCAAGTGTCCCGTTAAGCGCTACAATCGCACCAAGATCAAGTGGAGCAAGGATCACAAGCCGCTGGTGCGTTCGCGCAAGTTTAAGGTGTCCAAGAAGGGTGCACTTCGCATCCTGGATATCACGTTCCGCGATGCGGGCATCTATTCGTGTCATGCCGGACTCAGCTCCGCAGAGATTCACATTGAGGTCAAGGCGAAGCCCGGACAGCAGGCCGAGGAGCTGGAACGCCAGGAATCAGGTGCAGTTCTCATCAGCATAAATTTTGAAAATGTTAACCCAACTCTTAAACTGTTTTCCCTATCGCTTATCTTTAGATCGCTTGGTACGTGAACGCAGCGGCACGGAGGCACTTACCTCAGCGGACATGACGTCACCAACGAGTGGTGCCACAGCGGGTGGAGCGGCAGGAATGGGCGGCCCTGATGGCGGCCCTAATGGGTAAGTAACGACAGTCACTTTTCTGACCTTATGCCCAAAACAAAAAACTTTTCCCTTTCAACTTTTTACTTTGAAAGAGTGGCACAGAAATTGGGAAAATATGAGAACTAATTAGGCAAAAGCGCAGCTAAAAGCAGTGAAAAAAAAGAAAACACATTTTTACGTAGGAGCTAAATATAATATGGATGTGACAATATGGACAGAAATACATATAGATATAACTAGAATATATATAGAGAAAGGAAATGTTTATGTTAATTAAACATAAATAAATCAATTTTAGTAAAACGATGAATGTGTTCCAACAAATGTTTTCCTAATCTTGCTGTAAGTAACGAAATTTTAAATACAAATAGATGTGAATGTAATATACAAAAATCGTTTTAAGTATACATTTTTTTCTAAATCTTGTTAGGCTAATAAAAAGAATCTGAATTTTTTAAAACTTTAGTAGTTGAAGCATAAAGCATATTACATTAATGACAAAATTTAATGTAAATAATTACTGAAAGAAAATATAAATTATTGTATTTAGAGCAGAGCCTTTCATATTCTCTGATCATCACTCTACGATCTAAATGTATATTAAGTTTTGAATTTAGAACATCCTTGTTTATGTAGTCCTTAAATTTACATATAACTTGACCAAGCTAAGCAGTTATGGGTGTTAATATTTAACTGACTTGAGTGCTATTATTCCATGAAATATTAAGTTTTCGTGTGACACCAACTTTGTGTGGCATATAATCGATAAAAGGTTTGTAAATCTTAAAATAACGGCTTATTCCCCTTAGTACCCATTAAAAATGGATTACAAGCTGGTCAAATGTTTATAAAAGGCAGAAGCTGGCATTTTTTATTATTATATTTATACGACTTTATTACGCCATTTCTTACCATTTATGACGAGTAAAGTAAGGTAAAGTAACATTTATGTTGTGGGTGCTGCAGACTTAAAAAACTTGCAGACATTTATTACGAATGCATTTATCACAAGCAGAAGTACGAAATATTTCTGATACTTGCAATATAACCCAGTTTTTAAACTGCAATTTAATTCTAGGATTTATTAGATCAGCTAGATTCTATTTCAAGACAATTGGTTATAAGTATAACAATATGAAACCTCAATTAAGAAAAAAATTATTATAAAAATCAAATTAAATTATGCGTCGAGTTGAAGTGTTGAAATACCTTAACGTAAGCTGATCCACAAAACATTGTTCAGCCGACTACCCCTCATAAACATAAACATTTTTATTAAACATTTGCATTCAAGGATCACTTGTTGGGTTTTTTTAATAATGCAATTTTAATGTAATTGATTCGCGTACAAATTCGCTTCGGTATGTTCCTATTTCAGTTTTAGCTGAGTTGCCCAAAAGCTGCAGAGCTTAAATCGTTTAAGATTGCATTAAGACTTGTCCATTAGTAGTTTGGTTGCTGTCTGGGCTCCTTTGGCAATGACTATGACCATTTGGCCTTGTCTTGCTTATCTGTCTGCTGCTTCCTCTTGTGGCGCACCATGTCGTATACAATATGCGCTTCCCCTTCGCAGTGCTTGAGTGCTAAATGCTGGCTGGTCAGTTATGCGCTTGTTTCCTGTCTTGTCCTTATCTGTGCACTGCTTCGCATTTCCCACACCCCGCTCCCCCAAATGGCGAACACTTGACGCTACCTTTCGCTCTACTTCCGCCCCACTCGACGCTCAACAGTGCGTATGCGTGTTATCGCCTTCTAAGTGTTGCATGGCACACACCTCTGCACATTTATGTGTACTTGCCTAGCACTACAATTCTAGTAAAAACAATAGCAACAATTTCTAAGTAAATTTCATTGTTACTTAAATGTGTTTTACCTCAGCATTGATAACCTTTCCCATTACTCGTTCCCGGCCCCGCAACTCCCTTGCCAAACTTGTAGTGGGCCTAACTCAAGAGTGAATGGGACAGCATTTAAATGGGGAGTATTGACATAATAAATAAAGCTATTTACATGAACACTTCGATCTTGAGTGCTCTCTTTGCCTGAACACTTAATTTAAATTACAATAGACTCAAGCCATTTATTTCCATCAAAATAGTTATTTTAGAAGTAAATTGTTGTATTAATATTCTTATTGTTTATTGAAAGTATTTTGTATTTGATTTTTTCTATATATATTTTATATCATTTGCACATGTTTTTGTGGTTGGGCATCTTAACTAATCCCAATCCATGAAAATACTTTAAAAGCCACTCGGACAAAACCAGAAATGTAGCTCAAAGAACTTTGTATTCCGGGTTGCCGGACAAGTTTGCAAATTTTTCTGAAGAGAATAATAAAACACACATTTGAAAATAGACATTATTAACTGAGTTTCCATTCCGTTGGATTGGAAACATAATCTGCTTCATAGTTTGGAATATTTGAAACCCTCGTTTTAGTTTCGGTCGCAATTCAATCAATCAGAACAATCCAATTCTATTTCTACAGCTAAACCAATGCTAATAAGTTTGAATTTTGAAAATGCAATGGGGAATCAGAGCATTTGGTAGTCGATTACGGTCCGTAAACTGCATTCTTCCCTATTTGTTTGGGCATCGAGTACTCGAATACTGGAATATGTGCGTAGTTTGTGTTTGGTTGGTATTGTTTTGGCAGCTGGTTGCTGTGCAACTATTCCCTGTCTAAGCTACTTGAACCTTTAAGTCTATTGAGTGGCTTTACCCTCCCTAGCCCCTTAGACATAACCTCCTCCCACACACACAGACACACACACACACACCTCTTCTGCTGATATATATTTACTTTCAGCGCGCGTGTGCGGTTTATTTTGTAATTTTGGGTTACGTGTTCGTTTTGGTTAGAGCCACGAGCTTAAAAATGCCAAAAATTGTAAGCACACAACAATTCTATGTGTGTGTGAGTGTGTTGAACAGACGCACGACCTGCTTAATGGTTAAAAGCAAACAGCTAACAGCAAAATGCATTTTGGCCAAAGCCACAAGCTCACACACACACACGGACACACAGCGACACACACAACCACACAGACTCAGTCGAGAGAGAGTGGCATTTTGGGTTTACAAATGCATCATCAATATGTTTTGCAAAGTGTTGCAAAGCTTTCGGGGGAGGCGATTCAAATGAATGCCCCCATATATGCCCATAAATATGTGCATAAATTTATATGCTATCAGAATGAGCAGGCAGCAGTGGCAAGGTGAGGGGCGGCAGTGCCATTTTTAATCGCATTTTAAATGTTAGCTCAAATAATATATTTGCTGAGACTCACGTGGTGGCAAATTTTCGGACACAAATTTTTTGTGGCAGCAACGAAATGTGCAAATAGTAATATGTGACGTGGATTTGTTGCAGCAGCCGGAAAGTGTTGGTGAAGGGATGAAGGATGGCATCGGCGATTGGTTGCATATTTGTACATCTAGTTCTTTGAAGTATATTTTGTGTTTTTAGGCTGCATTTAATACTCTTCTGATATTTTCAATTATTCAATGTTTATTATTATTTGCTGTTCAGCGCACAGGCGAAATACTGTTTACATAAGCGGGGAAAGTGTAGAACAGGAAGGGGTTGATAAATAACTGTTTTCTGAGTTTCAGAAATATGTAATTGTTGATTTTTAGCAGATAAATTTAATAAAATGAAATTTCCTTGAGCTTGCAACATTCAAACAATTCTTCAATTATGCATGATAAAGCTTCACAAATATAAATTCCACAAAGAGAAATAATAATTGAAAGATAAACTAAAAACCAGACTGAGGAGCTCGACTCTGAGAGAAACTCTACTTAATCAATGCCTCTAGGAATATTCATACATATTAAAATACTTTAATCTTGGAGTGTATGTTGTTTATGGCTACTGAGATTAAAGATAGCAGAGCAAACTTAGTAATTTATGGTTTTGTATCTATATAATGACTTTGTATCTATATAAAATATTAACGCATACATTTCAAGTATCTAAGGGATATAAACAAATTTGTTGAGTACATTTTTGAATAAAAAAGTAAATTAAATTGAATGACAATTGAAGTTTGTAATTTGTAATAGCTTCACATATTTAATAGTCATTTTTCCGATTGCATATTAGCAATATAAGTGAAAGCTCTTTTATAATTTACTGTGCCTCTTTTAAATTTCATATTTTCGACTCGACTGTGAATTTAAATTTCCATCATCATACACAATGGAAATCATTTTTGTAGAGTGAAAAATGCAATGTGGTTTAAGGAGTACAGAAAAAGCAGAAGTGAGGAGTAAGGCGTGAGGAAATGTATGGGGATAACTAGATCCAAAATGGCACTCGAAGTGCTTTTGTGTGCAGTCGGAACACGTGGCTTAGAAAATTTAAAAGTCCTGTGCATTTGACATTTTGCTGTCAGCCAAGCGGCAATGGCAACCACAACTGCAACCAGGCAAAAAAAAAAATAGAAAACCAGTCCAACAAATCTAAACAACCACTTCCGGCATTAAGTGTTAGCAGGCAATCTGTTTGTAAAGTATTTTAAAGTTGTTTCTTTCCTTGGCTTTGGCATTAATTTTGTTTCTTTTTGTCCTGTCTTGTTGGCCATTTGCAGGTCGCAGCAGCAGTCGTCAACACGTCGCAGACAGAACCAGTCGGAAAGGATGCAGAATGGCAGGGAACGCAATCGACGCCCCAAATCGGATGGAGTGCAGCATGCGGATAGCAGCATTATGGAAGATGAGGTAAATGATCAAATATATGCAAACAACTCTCCAGTTGGCGACTTATGATGATTATGTCGTCCATGTATCGCCAAACACACAAACACAAACACAAACACAATTTCACAAACACACATTAAATATGTTCCATCGCTGACACGATGATTACAATGCCTTTGAGGTTTAGCTTGTCGCCTTATTTTGGTCTGCTGCTTCATATCCTTTGCTGTCGACAGTCCACATCGTAATTTGATAGTTTTTCTACTTTACTCTGATATATAAACTATACAAATGTCTGCAGATTACTCTATATGTATATATGCGCTCATGCTACGACTGCATTGTGTCTGTTGGCATTTCAGATTTTGTGGCTGCAAATTCTTTTTCCCCATTTTACTAGTCAACTGTCCAAACACATGTACGTATACGTATACATAATGCGCTTTCAAATGAAATTACACATACGTAACGTTTGCCAGCAAAAACAGGGCAGAGCAGAGCAGAGCAGCATTGTGCTGAGCCCAGTAAAGGAAAGCCAATAGCATTTCACAGTGCCCTTCCCCAACAAACAGATAGACCAAGGGAAGGAGGAGTGGCGAGTGTGTCTTGCTTTGCCATTGATGGGAAACAGGATGCGCAGCAAGGTGCACGGTGCAAAAGCAGCTTCGTTGAGCTCGACTAGCTCACACAAATCTCGAGTAAAATTGTTTGTCTTTTCCCGTTTGTTGAGCGATCTCAGGTCAAGTCGTATAAACAGAAATATTAGCGTAAATGCTTGGATTGAGTTCCAGTGCTGTCGAAATTGCGTTATAATTTTATAGTATTTTTTTTGCTTGTTGTTTTGGCTCTGCCAAAATAGCAAATAGCATAATAGCAAAAGCAGATTTCAAGCCAAATACTGCCAAAATTATAAGGGATGCAAGGAAATGGGAGAAAATTTGATTTTTGCTTGCAAAATTCTATAAGCATTTGAGCACTTGAATATTGTTTGCCAGAAATAGATTCAAATTTTGCTGTCTGACATAAAAGGGTTAAGTGCTTTTTATAATTAGTTAGTCAACTGAATTTTAACAAAATATTTAAGTTATTATTACAAATGGCACTAATATCTGAAATGCATTACAAATTATAAAAAATCCCATTGAAATTAAAGTAAATTTAATGCTATTAAAACAATTTTCAATTATAGAACTTATGATGCAACCTTAATAAGAATATAACACTTTTAAATTTAAATTCATTCAAGTGAATTTATTTTTAATTAATTTTCAATTTTGATTAATATTAGTATAAACAGAGAAAAGTACAAAAAATTGGATTTAATTAAAAACAAAACTTTATATTTTAAATCAAAACATAAAAAAAACTATCAAATATAATTGCAAACCCAGAAAACCTCAATAGTAGTAAGTTAATTGATACGGAAAATGGAAAGAATTAATGCGAATTTCTAATGGGAACAGAAAAATGTATTTGGCTTATGAGCGTAATTAGTAGTTTTACTCCAAACACAACGATTAGTTAGGGAATATTTGTTAGTATAAATTGCAGAATCTTCACATATTTGAATTGTTAAGATAAATTCAACGATAATCTTGAAAATTAATATACCAAGGCGATCTATTATTATTTGTTTTATGGTTCAGCAAGTTTGGGCTATGCTATCAACACTTCTCATCACCAGCATCAACAAGACCAACAACATTTATCCATAACTATATCCATAACTACATACGACATACATAAGTTTTGTAAGAAAAACCATTATTAATGAATACTTTTCTCTCTCCCCCACCAAATGCCAACGAAAAAACCCTTTATCGATGCGATTGCGAATTGCGTATCATCAATAAAAAATATTCCATGCCACACATATATTTATATATATATATACAGCATTCGCAATTAGTGCAATCCCAGGACAGAATTCCACAGCCAGCGAGCGCCAGCAGCGGCAGCAGTCGCACCAAAACTCTTCTGGCCATGCCCTATTTCGAGGCGTTGCTGAGCAACCTGCAGGTGAGGAGGCATCCTTTGCATTACATTGCAATGCATTGCATTGGATTGCATTGCTTTTGTTTCGTTTCGTTTCGTTTCGTTTCGTTTGGTTTGGTTTGGTTTCGTTCGCTTTTTCGTTTTTCGTTTCTCGATTTTCTTCTTGTTGTGCGCATTCATTACTACATTTTGAGATTGTTTTTGATTTAAATGCATTCATTTTCTCGCTTCTTCTTCACACGTGAAATTATTTCGCTTCACCAACCAGACCATTTATCGTGTAGTAATTTTGTAAATGTAATTGTTACCCCAGGTAGGCCGATTGTCCTGGTGCATGTGTGAAATTAGTGCACTTCAATGAGGGAGAAGTGGGTCTACGGTGTGTGTGTGTGTGTGTGTGTGTATGGTTGTGGGTGTGTGTGCCATTGCCAAATTGCCAAAGTTCTGCATATAAATTTACAGGCTGCGCATATTTGTCTTTGGTCTGATTGGAACTTGTGCCCAGCAGCTCGGCCAACAAATTGGTCCTCGAGCAAAGAGCACACACATACACCTACACCTACTCATACTCATACTCACACACATACACGTACATTCATACATATCCATTCATCAAGCTTAAATTGCCAACAACTTTGCGGCAATTGGTATTGGATGGCTGCAACAGTATTATTATCTGGTATTATCTTTTAATTTTGCACGTATATTGTCTTTCAACATTATTGTTTACACAACGCAGTTTCATTTGATTCTGATTGAAACTGTTGCATTTAATTGAATGTAAAAAGTGTAATCTGATAGTATTAACACTTTATTGTCTTTTGGCTGGTTATTTGTTTCAAAAAAATAAATAAACACAGACTCTCTTGCAATTCCCAACCGAGCTTAAGCTCCTCAGCAGTTGCAGCCACAATAGTTGTGCAACATATTTATGCAGTTTGTGTTTATTACTTTGACTTAAGTTGATCTCGCTGATTTATGCTTGTTGCTTCATTTTCTTAGCAGTTTTTCGCGTTCTGCATGTTTTCTCGTTCTCCTCGTTTAGCACTTTGTTGCATGCCACATTATGATGTTCTCACTTCAATTTTATTTCTCAAACACACATTTTTATTCTTTCTTTTCCTACCTATGTATACGTATGCCGAAACACTGAATTTTTGTTTCGCGCTCGCTTTTTGGGGGCGGGGCGATGTTGCGATGCTTAATCTCAAACAAACCCTCACATACAAAAATAAACAACAACACAACGATACAAAAAAAAATAAATAAAATAAAACAAAATATATATATAAAAACAACAACAACTACAACAATGGAAATACCAAAAACAATTGTTTTCTGATTACTGATATGCAATGTAGGTAAAATATTAAATATTTCTGTATGCAACAAGCTATATGCTTTCCATTTCCATTTTATTTCACTTTATATTCACCTCTCTCAAATAAAAACATATATATTTATACAGTATACAGTAACCAGCGCGTAAACAGTTGCAGTCTCCACCAAAAACAAAAATTTGTATACGTTTAATTACCGAATTTTTCATTAAATTTTCAATTGGCCGACGAGCTGCTGGAGCACTCGAGGCGAGCTTTTTACGCGCATTTCGCCGCCAACGCCAAAACTATTTGCAATCAAAGACATTTTCCGCTGACTTTTATTTGCATTTTGTGCATTTTGTTGAAATGAGCAAACAATTGGCTTAATGGGCTGCAAAAACAAGCAAGAATGAAATGAAACCAAAGCACAAAAGAGCAAAAGGCAAATAATAAAAGTCAAGTAAAGCAAACGCTTTGCATGCCCGAGCCAAAATTATTGTTATTATAACTGCAATAAGTGCAAAGAGCAAATTAAGCATCGTATGCATAAAACTATTTTATTTAACAGACTAATATGATCGAAAATTAGCATGAAATTATGCAAGCTAAAATACTCAACTAAATAAATGCAAATTTGAGCGAAATGTGAGTGTTCGAGTGACATGTTTAATTAATTAATATCGATTAATTCAAATACAAATTTTGGTTGACCAATATTCATTACTCCATAGAATGTGTTTAAATGTACATTTATATATATTTAAAGAGAGTTGAAATTAATGCTTTTAGTGGATCATTGAGATCAAATTTAAAAGTCGTTTTTTTCGCTATTATTTAATAGCCTTCAAAATATTTCCTAGAACTGGAATTGTTATGCAGGCCTAAGAACCAAATTCATAATATATTTAAGCACCAATCAAGTATATAAAATGCCAATCAAATACAAATAAATCAGTTATAGTGGAACTTAGCCAAAAAAAAAGAAGAAAAACATCAGATAAAAAAAGCGAAGCCCTTAATTAAATTTTAATTTGTATACATAAAAATTGAGCATTGGACATTCTTTTTGGTCTACCGAAACAAACGACATTTTAATTTCATTATATTAATATACACACACAGGCAAATATTTAATATGCGCACATATAAGGAAACCCACTATTTTTTTATGGGCACGACACAAAAACCAACTGCAATTCACGTAAATCTGTTGATAAAATGCATATAAACAATATGTTCGTGACCTCAAAAAAAAAACACACAAACACATGTAAATTGAGATGGTCGCGACTGGGATATGCCCTGCGAAAAGCAGTTCTAAAGTCGGTGGCAATCTGTAATTAAGTGCAGATAATTCAATTATGGAAATGATCAAATTGTCATAAAAAATATCAAAATTAAAATATTTGAATGTTAACAAAAGTAACTATTATTTTGAGCATAAGTGTAAAAGTGATATGGGTTAAAAAATATAGAAAATTAATAAGAATAATTATTATTTTGAAAATAAATGTGAATAAGGTTAATAAGTAATATGGGTTAGCAAGTATACAAAATGACTTAGATGTTTCCCTACTCAACATTTGAAACACTCTGCTTTGAAGTGTATTTTAAGTTGTTTAAAGTATTACTTTTAGATTGCATGTTAATTGAAATGTTATTCAAATGCATGCAAATGAAACAAATACAAATTTATAAAGAATATGTGAAATGTTTAATAACTTTTTCACTTATGCTTTTTCAAAAGTTTTTAATGAGCTCTTCTCGCTGCCATTGAATGTCAGCAGCAGCAAAAGCAGCAAAAGCAGAAAAAGCAGAAAAAGCTAATTTTTTGTTGGCATGCTGGCTGGGTAAGTGCCACGCCCTCAACGTCAAGCGTTTCCGCCATGTGTGCTTGCGAGTGTGTGTGTGTGTGTGTATGTGCTAGCCAACAAACAATTAGCAACAAATTTTTTTGCCACAAACTTAATTTATTAATTGAAAAGTTTGTTTGCCACGCGCGGGTTCATTGCAATTTCTACCTCACCTTTTGCATTTTCCCCACCAGCTCATAGAAGTTATACTCTATATATGTATGTATACTATATATGTACACCAAGTCAAACAAATTTTTGGCATAGAAAATTAGCTTTCAGTCAACGCTGTCGACGGCATCGCCCAAAAGTTGCCTTTTACACCTGACGGCCAAGTTGATGCTCTGTGTGTGTGTGTGTGTGTGTGTGTGTGTGTGTGTGTGTGTGTGTCTGTGTGGGCTTGTTTTTGTGTGTAGAACTGTGTGTGTAATTTAGTATCGTGGTTTTTGGTTATGAAAACGTATACAACAGCAGCGGCAGCAGCAGCATCAGCTTAATAGAAACCAGGGAGACTTGAGCATAGAAGCTGGCTAGTGGCAGCAACTGCTTAGTAACGGAATTTGCTGCAAGCCAATTTAATATATCCGTAATGCCAAATGCAGATTTGGCCAAAATAATTTATGACGCACGGCCAAGCACAACGCAGGACTAACCTCGAACCCAGTTTATGGTTGTCACTTGCAACTCTTGCCTCCCTCCAGGAAGCAGATGGCACATTTATCAAAGCTAGTTACCGTTAAATTGTAAGCCACATTAAAATGCAGCCCGGCTACCTAAACAGACACTTAAATAGCTCGCAATGCGATTTTTATCTAATTTCGAAAATTTCTAGTTGATAATTCTGCACATTTTACGGTTGGCAAACTGAAAACCATATGTATCCATATATATATATATATGTATGCATATGTGGAAATGCATATTCATTTCCAACAGCTCATTCGGACGGTGGTTTTGGCCAACAACTTTTAGCTATAAATATATATATATATGAGTGTGTTAGACACAATGATAAAGTTCTTTTTGTATTTGGGGTTGAGAGGTTGCTGCGCATTGATTAACTCTTTGCGGTATTGCGCTCGACTGCTCACTAAAATAATAATCAGTTTGCATTATTACTAAAAATAAAATATATTTGCATTGGATTTAGTTGCCGTATGCGCTGCACTGTGGGGACAAATACGCTAACATTTGGCTCAAATAAAGAAAGAGGAAATATATTTAGCACAGCCTTAACACATGTATAATGTTGTAAAATAAATAATATCCATAATTCCAAAAGCATATTAATTGCAATATTAATATATTTTGTTGAGTTACAATAAGTGGATGAACAGCGCTTATTGCCTCAATAAAGAAAAAAGAAGCTCCGCTCCACAGTGCAAACAATTGCAATGTGTTCGTGGCACTCAAGCGTATGTTGGTTGAAATAATAAAATTTTTGATAGTTGTTAATAGCTCACAATTAATTCTTAAAATATTGATTTATCGTATTTGAATTTTGAAATAAATAATAATTGCATAATTGTTCAACCGCATTTTATGTGATTTAGAAAAAATATTATCAAAGTATTCTTTCAATTGAGAAATTAAAATAAAAACTATTTTGAACAATTGCTTTGGAATTTATAAACTGTAAAGTAGACGGCATAATTTAATATTCATAATGCTATAACTAAACAGCAGCTTATATAGTTGACATATAAATGGGATTATATTGCTCCCTTTCTAGCAATGAGACCAATCCACAGATACCTTCGTTCTCAGAGTATAAAAAGCCAAATATTGTATAATTTAGATAGTGGAGACAATCAATTTAAATCAATCAATTTTTGTAACCTTTCTTTTAATATTATTTGAAAAGTTGGAAATATTTGATACGGATTTTCTATTTCTAACAAGTTAGAGTATTTCGCAGTCGTCAGCTGTTGAATGCAATGTTCTTCTGGCTTCTGCTTAATGGCATTCAATAATTTGCCGCTCTTATGAGCCTTATCTTACCTTATTAGCCCTCGAGCTGCCATTCGATTTCTCTAGCTATTTATATGCTTACCTTATAGTATATTCTATATTCTAATATGCTATTTAAATCAAGGCAATTACAATACATTGTTGACTCAACTGGCTGACTGTGCTCATTAGCAGCGAGTTTATCTTTTGGCCAAGGCAATCCATTGAATGGCGATTGGATTTTATACAGCAGTATAGCTGGTAGCCAGGCTAATGCATTTCGGCCATTATACACGCCAATTAGCCAAGATGAATAACAGCTCGTACGAGCCATGTAATTTATGGCTCAGCATTTTCGCCTATTAATTATGCAACTGACTTTTCTGCGTAGGCTCCACAAATCTGACAAATTTATAAAGCTTGTACCAATAATCACAGCGTTAAGGGCGCGTTAATAAATTTCCGCAGACGTTGCATAAACATTGCTGCAGCTACCACTAACCGGCTCCTTATCCCCCTCCCTCCCCCCTTGGCTACATACAATTTCTAGTGCCATTCATCAGGCTGCTGGCAAAATGATTTAAAGAAGCAAACTGCAAAAGGTTTGCGCAATTTTGCTGCCCTTTTAATTTTGATTGCAACTATTTATTAATGCTCCGCTCGCAGGATGTTGGCTGGCTCACAGGATAACCAGGCCCCGAGGCGGTTTTATGGTTCTGGTTCTCTGACTCTGCGCTCCATTTAAACGGCTTGCAAATTGCAGCATTCTCTGTATATGTTGAATGCAACATTTAAGCGCAAATTAAATTCACTTGAATAAAATAATAAAAAAAATATGTTGCACATTTCATGAGTTGACTTGCACACCCTGTACAGATTACATAGGGTATACTATTTAGGCAATAGACTGAAGTGAATATATGTGAACCTAAAAAATAAGTATATCTCAAATGGCTCTATAAATTCCACAACTATACTCAAAATATTTCGAAACATTGATATAGGGTATCTGTCTGGTCAAATCACTCTGAGATCCGGAGAATATCAGTTGTAACTGTTTTTTTTTATGACTGATTGTTGGCCTATGCCTTTTTGGTTACCTGGTTGTATATGGCAGTGCTTGGACCGCTTTTCAGGCGTGAGAATTTAACGATGTGCGTGCCTCAAAATTCCTCTTTTAAATGATTGCGGAAAATACATAAATATTCACCTTTGAATGCTAATGAGTACAGCTAAAGTTAACCAAAAGGCAATCCAGCTAAAATTTATTAATGATTGCACTCTGATTCATAAAAACAAAATATGAATATGTTTGAATAAATACAGGTTGACACAAATATTTAGTGGAGTCACGCAGTTTATGTTCACATTCAACATTTTACAGGAAGCATTGCAGCAATTGTTCTTAGCCTACGAAAAGGCATTTAGCGTTTCTCTAAAAGCATAAATCATATTTTATATGCATATTCTTAAACCTTGTTTCCCTTAAATGTTTATATTTAGCAATGAAGTTTCTATTATAGTTCGCTTATACGAGGATCACGCTGAGTGTTATTAAATTTATTGGAAAACTTTTAGTTTCTTAATAAAAGCACTTCAAGTAATTATGTTGTCTAACTTTATGCTTTTCTCAGCATCTTAAACTAAAGTTCAACTTCAAAAAAATGAATATCTTTCAGACAAGTTTCAAAATATATATTTTTTCTCATTAATAAACCTATGGAAAATGCATCACTACAACGCTTTGACTATTTGGTTAGCCACATATATCGATTTATTTAGTAAAACCACATTGAAAGAATTGGTCTTATCAAAAGGCCTCTTGTACGCTTCTAATAATGAGTTTAACATTAGCCTTCTAAGATTGCATTGAACAAAAGCTTCGCCTAACAGGGGGCAACTGAAAGGGGCAAGAGTAGCAGCTGCAAATGCTTGCCAGCAATTTTGCTTGCTGCTTCAACTACAGTCCGTATTGACAGGGGGCTCACTAGCAACAACAACGGCAGCAGCAGCAGCAACAACAACAACAGCAACAACAGCAATAGCAATAGCAACAGCAAGAGCAATAACAAGAGCAGCACAGGAACAATGCCAATGCCAGCGATTGCAATTGCGATTGCGGTGACAATAAAAGGCTATGGAGGCGTTGGCGTTAGTGTCGAGCTACAAATGACATCGGCACACACATACACACACACACACACACACACAGACATGCATATGCATTTACGGAAGGAGCAGCAGTTTCACATAAAAGCGCAGCAGATGCAACTGCAACAGCAACAGCAACAACAAGAACAAACACTGAAACGTATTTGTCGGTTTCAAGTACCACTTGGGAAATCATCTTTTTTGGCTGACTCCCATCGACCCCCGACGGGTCGGGCTGTAAATGAAAACGACCAACGATGATGACGATGATGATGATGATGATGATGATACTTACAGTGAGACAATGCTAGTTTTACGGGGGATCCAAAATGAGGGGTGTGCTGCTGCGATAGTTTGCCAAAAGCCAAAAATCAAATGCGTTGTATATGCACCAGCAAATTGTTGATCCCAAAAATCCATTTGGTAGTCAAATTTTTGCACAGCACTTGTGCCAGGGGCCGAGGCTGCTGAGGATGAGCGGCGAGGGGTGAGTTAACCAGGGAGGTGGGCTTGTCATGGGTTCACCGATTGGTACAGAGTTCAAAAGTTAATCGGATTTCGCACTACGCAGTCAGTCAACGTGAAGCAATTGATGAGGCCAATTCAAGTGTGCATACATGAAGAGCAGCGTCAGTGTTGTCCACATTTCACATCACTTCCCCCGTCCCAACTTTGGATAATGTTGAAATTTTGTGATTTTTTGAGAACAACCAGCAGCGGAAGCGACATTTTATTTAATTTGATTTATTTATTCATCCGAGCGCTGCATGATTGAAACTTATAAATTATTGTGCTAGTCAGAAGAGATGTAAAAAATAAATATGATATAAACGCAAAGTGAATTAATACAAAACGAATTGTTAGCAATATTAAGCTGCTAGTTTAAAAACCATTTCAGCAGCGAATTAAATTGAATAAAATTATATTGGGGTGTCTTAAATAGTATTTAGGTCGAATTATTTTTAGTATTACTACAAGCCAACAATATAAATAATTTATAAATTTGAATGTGGCATTTAAAAAGAAACAATCAATTCAAATTAATAAAAATCATCGAAATTTCTGTTGTGACATGTGACGATAAATTTGCCCAAAGGCATCAATCATTCTAAAAGGGTTAAATTGTTTATGTATCTTAAGTTTGTTATGTTCATGAGGGTTTTCTGATGTTCAGAAATTGACTTGGTTTTCATTTAAAATACATAGAGCATTTGAGGTCTGAGGGAACTTGATTTCATGAGTCATTGAAAATATGCAAATCAAATTTATACTTCTCTAATCTAAAAGACAAATTCAAACTTTCCATTTACTAAATACTCTGAGAAAGGAATATAGAATGTAAATAATTGAGATATATAAGGCATGCTTAAGGTCATATTATATAAACAGCGACTATTGAAAAAGTTAGAAAATTAAACAGTTCGTGGATTATGCAGAAATCCAATATTTTGCTCCTCATATTAATTATATTATATAAAAAAAATATATAAAATAAATAAAAATGATATCGCGATAAATTCATATGTAAAAATTGTCTCATTTTTTAAAATTGTATTTTATTTTCATGCAAATCAGATTTCTTATTATTGCGTTATGTTCTGAGACTAGTTATATTTTGACAGCACTGAAACCTAGACACACACACACACACACACACACATGACCAAACATACACACACATATCATAGAATTTGCACAGTATGAAAGCGGAAACGGAAACACGTTGACGGCCGTGCAAATTTACCGTAGCATAGCGTAGCTCAACATGGCGCTCAATTAATGCTGCCTTTGTGAGTTGCCATGTGACTGCTGCCTGCTGCCTGCAGCCTGCTACTTGCTGCACGCCAAATGCTGCATGCCACATGCTGCATGCGGGCTACATACATAGCAAACTTTTGCCTAATATTTAAGCTAACATACGTAACCCGAACTTGATGATTATCCCATTCCCGGCAGTTACTCTGGCCACTGCAGCGCTTTAAGGACTCGCGCGGACAACATCTGCTGCAACGTGAGGCGCTCAATTACGGTCTCGATTTGGAGCCGCAACAGCGTTACGAACAGGATGAGCCGGTCCCCTCCCCGTCCCCGGCTCAGTCTCCATCCCCATCAGCGGCTCGTGTGGTAACCAAAGAGCTGCACACCGAGGCGGGTCGAGTGGAACTTGCCATACCCAGCCTGAAGAGCAGAGAGCCACCCCAAACGGAAAATGTGGAAAATGTGCCGCCGCATATGCCACACGCTCGCTGGGAAACGGCAACAACAATCGCAATGGCTCCACCAACCAACACACACAGCAACAACAACAACAACAACAACAACCACAAGGGGGGCAGCAGCGACGAGGGGGAGTCGGAAAGTGGAAGTGGTCACTATGTCTACAAATGGGAGCTGGGCGATTGGTCCAAGTGCTCGCAAGAATGCGGTGCTGCTGGCAGTGGTTTACAGGTGAGTTCTCAGAATCGATTACTTGGAAACCGTTTGCGATTTAGCATTGCTTTTGTCAGTCATCTAATGTTGCTTCAACGTTTCAAAAGGGGTATCAAAGTGGTGCAAGAGATTCAGATTAGCATCACTGAAACACTAAACTTTTTTTTAATTCTATTAAAAAATAAACAAAATATTGATTGATTTTAATTGGGGAAACTCTTGATAGTTATCTGAGATATTTATTTATTATTATTTCACTGCAACAAGCAGCATTAAATCTATTAAAACAAACAAAATATTTATTCATATTGGTTATCTTGATTTGAATTTAAAATATGAATGCTACATAAAATATATATATATATATATATTTAGCAAAGCTTTGTTATCAAAATAAATATTGTGATTTTCTCTTTTTAAGATGACTTTCCGTCAAAGAAATCTTAATTAAATGTAAATATTTATTTGCATAATACAATGTATATAAAATCCTGACTTACCCTTCTGGCGAAATGAGCTTTACAAAAGACATGAAAATGTGTTTCGCACAAGCATTAGAAAAGGGAGCGAGCAGTTTCCCCGAGCAACAGACGACACTTATATAATAATTAGCCAAATGCAAGCAGGACAGGGCAGAGCAAAATTGCACAGCAGCCACCGAGAGGATTTGTGTATCCCGAGTCCACATAAAAATCAAGCACGAGTCTAAATATTTTAACAGCCAGTGACCGGAGAAGACCGAAACATGGTTGTCCTGTCTGACTGCCTGACTGCCTGACTGCCTGCTGTTCTGGCCTCTTGCTGGCATTGTTTTATGTGCCGCAAGAAAAGAAAGCAGCAAGAATAACAGTTAACTTTGTTTCTTTTGCCACCTCTATCCATGCAAACAGCGTCGCACACTGAGCTGCCGCCGTGAGGCAACAAAGAAGGCAACGACGAGGATGACTGCGTTGTCAAACGGTGATGGCATCGTCGCCCAACTCGTAGAGAATGCGGAGTGCCGTGCCCAGGGGCTGGACATGCCTGACACGTTCCAGAGCTGCGGCAACGAGCCCTGTCCGCACTGGACCAAGGGCGATTGGTCTCTCTGCCAGAATTCGCGGTGCCACGGGCGCAACACGGCCATGCAAAGGCGGCAGGTTAGCTGCCGCTACGAGAACGGCAGCTCAGGCAACCTCTGCGACGAGTACGAGAGACCGACGGGGCGCCAGGAATGCTACAACGAGCGCTGCAAGGGCGTCTGGCGTGTGGAGCCCTGGTCCGAGGTGGGTGGATGTCAGCTGTGGCTCTGGCTATGACTATTACTACACTCCGACAAAAAAAATCGCCTTAAATTTATGGTGGTTTCTTTCTAAAGACCACTGCTTGTCTTTCTAAATTTCATTTTTCTATAATTTAAAAGAATCTGTCTTTGAATAATTCTTATAATCAAGTTTTTGTTACTTCTTCTTTGTATTTTTAGATTTTACATAAACAAACAATTTACATAGCTTATAAATTTATTTATTTGAAAAATTTACAGAGCTACTTGGCTTCTAAATCAGACACTAATATTAAAGTACAGACAGTAAATTTCATCACTTGATTCTGGTTCTTATCTGAAATTAGAATGGATTTCTACTTTTTAATAATATTTGCTATTATTTCTAAAAAGAGAAATTTTTTAATTTAATTAGGGCGATTTTCTTTTTTAATTTTGTTTTCTGAGTGTATGGTTTGTGCCTGCCCTGCAACATTGAGCGCATCTTTTATTAATGCCACAAATGCAATTCCTTCCACAGTGTAATGCGCCCTGTGGTCGCCAGGGCATTAAATTCCGCATTCTGCAGTGTGTCTGGTATGGCAGCCGGCGACCCGCCGGCAATGTCTGCAAGCATCAACCCCGACCGGCTGTCATGAAGGTGTGCAAGAGTCCCCAATGTCAATCCAAGCGTAAGTACATAACTGCATTCAACTCTAACTCAAAGTACAAAACATAACAAATCAATATTTGAATTGCAATATCGATCTTAATAATTTATCAAATGCATTCGATGCTCAAATATGCATAAATACTTACAAGTATAAAAAAATATAACCTTACATATTTTATAAGCAGATTTTATACTTAACCCGTAAAACAGTTGAGTGCAGCAGCAAATCAAATTCATTTTGCTCTTAAACTAGTCTTTGAATGCGCACAGCTATTTTATTTCAATCAGTCTTACCAACGAATATAGAGTTTTATTAGGTAGAGTTATTTTAGACTGATTAAAATGAATTTAAAACGCCAAGAAATTCCTTTTATTTCTAATATATTCTTAAGTTATACAATTTATTTAAATTTAATTGAATTGATATTTTTTCATTTTATTTTATTTGATTTATTTGGTACTTTTTGTTTTTTTCCATGTCGACAAATGAATATAAAATTATTTGAATATTTCAACCGATATCCTTCACAATTTATACGAATATCTACGTGTATCTGTTTCTCAATTACATATATCAATATGAATATTTATCAATATGCATATCCATATCTCAACTTATATTCACAGTCACTAAATCGTCTGGTTGTCGCGATACTTCGCGATATTGTCGGAATGCTCGTGCCATGGGTCTCTGTCGATTGCATCGCTATAAGGAGAAGTGCTGCGGATCTTGTCAGCCCAAGCAGGAGGAGCTGCAGTAGATTTTATAGATGCGCTGAGACTACCAGCAAAATAAAAATTTAAGAAAATCAGAAAGCTATTACTATAAGAGTACATGAGGGTAAAATTATAGCATGATCTAGTTGAAAGTCGTACAACTTAACTGAAACATGTATGAATATTACTAAGGAGGATGAGTGCAATTTAGTTGATCTTATGTTAAGGCATAGTTAAATGTAATAATTGAGAAACTTTGTAACGAGAGTAACGCGAGATCAATTCGAGGATAAATCACATTTAATTAACATACATACAAATATCGTTTCCTTTTTTGTCTACTATTTACAACTATTCGTAAACTAAGCGCAAAATATCGTTAGATATGCCCAAAAGCAAAACACAGGCTGGCAAATTGTTTGGATAAATGTATTTTATATATTCTATAGTATTCAATCATACATGAATGTAAAATATATGATAAATTCCAACATTTTATTTGGCAGCGTGTTATTTGAGATAAAGGCAGCTTGGCTTTAAGCGATTCCAAAATCGAATACTACAAGTATTTGATAAATATTGAAAGTAATACGAAAATCATTCGAATCTAACCTAAACAAGAAGGTTAACTACAATTTTTGACTATGCTTCAAGTTGTGCATTAGGCTTTAAGACTTTAAAATAAACGTTTTCAAGTCGGCGCTACAAAGAACCGTGGAAAATTTGGCATAAATTACAATGCATTCAGTAAAAACAATCGATATATGGTTGGCTATTCATAATGTTAGGGAGCTAATAAGCCATTTCATTAAAAAAAAGTGTTTCTTTTCACTGAAAAAAAGAACAAAATAGGTCAAAGTTTCAGTATAATTTTTAGAAACTACCCGAAGCACATGACATAATTAAATGTATACATAAAGAAACTAACCCAGCAAAGTAATGAAAATGAAAAACGATTAAAAAAATTCAGCACTGTTACCTAATGTGGAAAAACATATTATACAAATACATATACAAACTAAATACATAATGTAAATATTATAGCAAATGATAAAAGTGAAGATAAGCTGCATTTCTTTGATCGATTCTAATTATAAAATTATGTTTATATGTGTATTGTAAAATTTAGCAAACAATTAATTCCTTTGCGCATTTAAATAAACCAAAACAAAACGAACAACTTAAAAACTATGTCTTATGGCTTATCTAGAATTCAAAAGTCCAGTTATTGTAAATAAACATTTAATTTTCAGTCATAAACGTTATTAATATATATACTTATACATATACATTTATACAAAATAATATATATGAATACTTGTAATTAGTTTATATTTTGTATGAAAAAAAAACTTGTTTTTATATAAATGTATTCATGCAATGCAAAAATAAAAATTAAAACCGTTAGCTGCTAACTATAGTTTAATAAAAAATACTAAAAACAAACAACATTGCGAATCCAAGAAATGTTAAATGCGAATGAAAAGTAAAATCGAATATTTAAATTGTTAAGTAAAGTTTACAAATAAATTAAACATATACAACAAAATAAAATGCATACCATAACCAATGTTAAACATACACAGACACAAAATACACACACATAACATAGCATTATATGAAATAAATAATATAATATAATATAAAAGTAAATCAATTGATTTAAGAAAAAGCGAAAGGCATTGTAAAATGTAGTACGAAAGCAACTGCTAAAAATATTGTAAGAAACTGAAACGAAGTGAAATAAATATTAAAGTTTAACAAACTACTAACGTTTTTTTTATTTTTAAAACATATTCATTATATACAGAACAAAAAGAGTCATTGTAATTTGCGTAATAAAACTATAAAACGATGAACTGCACACCGAATATTCTTGGTAAGACATAATCTTAGTGTGATATAATAAATACACCTAAAACATTCATTCAAGTATTTATTTGTTTTAAAACATATTTGATTTGATCTGTGTCTTATTAAAACGTTTTAATTGTGGCGCCATCTATTGTATATAATGGCAGCGCCATCTACAGTAACATAGCACACACACAAAATTTTAAAGCATTTCATTAGTTCTATTAATGAGCGCATGGCGTCGCCACAAAAATGTTACATTGCGCATACGCCCCGCAGCAAGATAGCAACAAAGGCATGCATTCAAATGAATTTTAGGCAAGAGAAAAACTGTAACCTATTGCAGTGCAAGCTGAAAGCTTGACGTAACTGCAGTCCGCATACACATTAGTTGTAGTCCCCCCTCCCTAGCTTGCTCTCCCCTCTCGCGTTCTCTGACTAATTTGGGAACATGCTGGGAAACATGTCGAGCGACAATTTCGGCGGCGCTTGCTGGGCGTAGAACACAGGAAATTGTCGATTTGTGTGCCATTTATAAAGCGCAACGAGCGATCGTTTGAATGCGCGAATCGTACATCCTAAGCAAAAAACCGTTGCATAAGGTTTTTTTTTGTTTTTGCTTGTTTGCTCTTTTTTTTTCTTTTTTCGCAAATGCAAAATTTGTATAGCTATTTTAAGCAATCAATGGCTATCAATAGCATTCGTTGCAGTTCGCATCAGTTTTTACCATTCTGTATATAGTCATGTGTATACCCATTGATAATGCTCGATTCATTCAATCAGATCGTATGGCGTAATTGCAAATTACACTTTGCACTTTTCATGCCTAATTATATTGTCAATAACAGAACTAAGAAAAGACGTATAAAATAGAATGTTTTCAGTTGCCGGAGTTCATTTAATAGAGCAATTTACTGATACATATGCAGTCACTGAGTGTATTTGAAACCAGGGTATAAAAGAACCATTGCACATGCAAATCAATTTTCAGTTATTAGCGTTGAAGCAAGGGCAGTAACTAAAAGCTAAATGTGTATATCATTCTGAATGATATACATACTCTTGCTTTACTTATTTTAATATTAAGATCTATACAAATATATTGACTCTAGTTTCTATTGTCACAGAGTATCTACAATTTATTTAATGTTGTGGAAATATCCCCTCCACTGTTTGACAATATTTCTGTGCCCCTTGGCTTGTTTGTGTCGCAGAAAAGATATCCAAGCAAAATAGCTAAGACAAATACTTATTATTATATACAAACACATATACATATGTATATAAACATAAATTTGCGATTAAGCTAATGGGAAAGAGTACATACATATACATAATCTATATATATACAAAAAATAAATTAAATAAATCGGCTCCACAAAAACTTTTTTCACAAATGAAATATGGAACAGGAATTTGGAAACCAAATACATAAACAATATTGATATGAAGCGAAACAAAATCTAGTTTAAGACCATAAAATATTCGCAATCTAAACAAACCATTTATTTATTATTTTTATCGTCAACAATATTGATTTTCAATGAAGTTTGCCATTACGGCAACTTTTTAAAAGAAAGAAGCGGAATATTTAGTTGAATAAATAGTTTTATACGTATATTTAAATCGATAACCCAGTGGAATATTTATTTGTATTGCTGTATTTCATAGATGAATCAAGAAAGCAGGCCTACCTCGGGCATGCCGAAGATTACATACCCTAGCAACCCAAGTAAACTCGGTCACAACTTAATTCAATCATTAAATATAAATTAAATATATTTTCAAACTAGAAACAATTATAACAAATACATGTATTACTATGAAATAGTAATCAGATGCAGATTATTTTCTGCCAAATGTTGTGGGCATCATAGCACTTGTCATAAGTATGGTTTTTTTCCGGATAACATTTTTTTTTTATTCATCGAAACTATTTGATATCGTGTTTCTATACGGCAACTGCCTGCTGCAATTGGATATATATTTGATATTTGTAAGCTGAATTGCAAATGAGAATATGGCTCCATCGACTCTAAAAGAAGTCTCCTCCAGTTCGTGACACACTCGACGAGACAATTATAGTACCCTCTGCAAGGGAATTCAGAGGAAGAAAAAAATGACAATGCTCCTGCTACTGTCTCAATGAACATTAGCGAAGCGGCTCAATTGAAAGCAGAGGCCTTAGCTGAGGCAAATACTCATACACACTCAAGCATGCTGTGAGTGTACTCACACTTAATATATACAAAAGTACTCGATGCGAATACAAACAGAGCGTCGAGCTTCGGGCAAGGGAAACGCTACAAATTCTAATGGAAACAATAATAATAATAATAATAGCAATGAACTGCACAGGCCGTTTAAGCTAAAGCAAAAGCTATAGCAAAAGCTGAAAAATCAAGGCAGCAACTGGGAAACGAGACAAGTCGACTTTATAAAGTGCGCTCAGTGTCAAAGGAAATCATATTTCATCTGGCAATTAGTTGGGATGAGCCGTGAATCTCTTTTAATTGTGTCATTGCACGAATTCGGTTTAGCTTTGCAATTGTACAGATGGACACTTGGACAGTTGGACAGTTGGACTACAGTTGGACTACAGTTGGATAGTCAACTCGGTATCTCATCGTTATGAAAATATTATTCTAGTCTAGTCTAATATGTGTATAAATATATATGTATCTTTCTATAGGCTGCACATAATCAGTGTCTTCAAATTCAATTAAGCGAAATTGTGTCACGCGCGTGTCTCATGGCGGGGATAAATGCTTTTTCCATAGTATATACTTACTTCTTAATGCCTATGCCAACTAAGTACCATGACATTAGTATGTGCTGACATTTGTGCTTCTGGGTCTGCATATTTCTGGTTAATTTACAGGCTCACGAGAACCTAACCCAATAGCAATTCTACTCTGTTTTTACAAGACCAGCTGTGCATTTTGGGGTTTGGAGTAAAGACATCTTAAACTTAGCATATATTTGATGAACAGATTTCTAGCCAGCACAGCAAATGAAGTAAAATAGATATCATTTATCAATTTAAAGCTATCATTGCCAACTTCATTTTGTGTGATTATTTTTGATTACAATTAAAAAACAATTACATTTCTAACACTTTTGAACGAGTTGGTTTGTACTTAAATTAAACTAATTAAAATAATAACTAATAATGATAGCTTTGAAACAATGTTTTCAAAGTCTACTCACCAACTGAGTTCATTAGCAAACTTCTTGAGTCTTAAACAGAGTATCGCACAGTGAAAAGACTTGAGATTCAATATTCATACTAAATTCAAAAGTTTACTCAAAGTTTACTTAGACTTCTCTGCTGTTTTTTGTATGATTTAATAAGAGTCTTAAATGCTTAATTTCCCCTGAACTTGTTCTGGCTATGGTGTTAGTTTTAAGTAAACGTCTTTTAATTTATAAAATACTTGCAGTTATTTTTTTTTAAATTTTAAAAATTGTGCTAAGGCGTTTTATGATTCAACGTCTTAAAATCATTTTGTAGAGAAATAAATCAGGGATTTAAATGCAATTATTCTGATATTATTTTAGTTATATTTTAATAATTTAGATTTTCTTACAGATATAATTAAGTAATTTTATATGCTGTTTTCAAAAATCGCTGAAGCCAGATATAAATCATTTAAATAATATATTTACATTACATCTATAGTCCAAGAAGCAGCTGAAGCGAATTTTAAGGTGAGTTGTATAATTATTTATTTTTGACTTAGTTTGTTTTATTTTTCAAGGAGCAGCTTAAGGCCCTGGTGGCCAAATTATGCTATAACCCATTAAGTTAGCTTGTTTAGCTTGTAGCTATAATTGTGCTGCAATACAAATTATTTATTAGTATTCTTTATAGTTTTTTCGAGAAGTAATTGGCGCAAAGATATTGTAAGGCTTTCATTTGCATTTCGCGCAGATCTTGTGCATTCTTCGGGGACTGCTTTCGTACTAAAATGTTATGTGTTATAACTTGGCAAAGTGTGTACATAAATGAGTTCACATGTAAATCTGAATGTGTCTTGATTAAGACCGACACTTGTTGCCGTTGCCGCTGCTGTTGTTCAACACGTCGCGCAATTTTGCATATGGGATGCCCGCAGCGGTGTTGACGTTGACGTCGACATCGGCGTTGACGCCGAAGTCGAAGCCGCTGCCGAAGCTGCAGTCGCCGCTTAAGAGACAATAAAACCAAAAATAAAATAAAATAAAACTGTTGCGACCCTCAGTGCAAAGCGAGAGCAAAGAACACTTTATTCAATGTGCAACACGATGATGACGATGTCTCAAATGATGATAATGATCAACGCCTCTGCGACTCTGCGACTTCAAACGCAGGCGTCGACGGCGACGCAGCTTTGGAGGCTTTGCGTTTTGGAATTGTGGATTTGTGGTTTATGGCACGAGCTCGACTCAGTTGAGTTCAATTTCTGGAACGGGAAGTGTCGATCAGTCTCGCGAACGGGGAATACAATAAGATACTCAGATATATCTCTGTGTCTATATAGGCAGATACATATATATATATATATATATATCTCGCCAGCGTTGAGGATATTCCGCTGTTGCGCTGAAGAAGCAGCATCGAAAAGTGCCCAAAATAATGCCGACCATCACCGAGGATTGCATCGATGGATTTCAACAGTATTATGCACGTCCGCCCGAGCGCCCCAAAAAGAAGTCCATCAAGCAGATGATCTACGATGAGGATGAAAATTCATATTTTGGCAGGACTATCGAAAGCTGGGGTAAGTTGCAACTGCACAGGACCAAAATCGATTGCATTTTGTACTCCTTTTTTTGTATTTTTTCCTCGTTTTCTGCGATTTTTTGTCCGCTTTGCAGTTACGTAAAAAGCGCACGGCGTAAATCTTTAGCAATTTCAAGCTGTGCCAGTTTGGATTTAATCAAAATCTTTTGTCGTCGCATTAGTGTGATACAACAAAAAAATGAAAAAAAATTAAATTTTATATACATTTGTGTTTGGAAGTCCACCCAAAGTGGGCGGCACGTTTTTATTGCCTGCCTCTGACCCCCCGCTGCCTTTGCTCCCCCTTCGCACACTTCTCGCCTGCCGCCTCTTCAGCGGCAGCTTTCAGCTGTGCTCTGTTTGCTCTGTTCTCTTTGACCTTTGGCGGGCACACACACACACACACACACACACACACACACACACAGCAGCACACTTATGTCTGTGTGTGTGTGTGTGTGTGTAAGTGCCACAGGGTACTCGACCAATATGCCGGTCAATTATGTCATTATGCAATCAAAGCATGCATCTATGGAATCGCAACAGCAACAGCAACATCAACATCAACATCAGCAACAACAAAAACAACAGCGACACTCATAAATGAGCATAAAAAAATGCTGACATTGACTAATAGGCAATTTCTTTTCTCATTTTATTTTTGCATCTCGCATTTTGTGCTTTAATCCGATTGCAGTTTGATTGCATACATTTGTTGGCATAAATCTAACAAATTTATTTATTTAGTTATGCTTTTAATTCGGTTGAATTCCGTATAAATTCAAACAGAAAACTCAGCCATAAATTTAAATGAGTATATAAATGTGGGATCAGAGTAAACATTGACAATCGAGTCACTCTTTTCAACACGTAAAGATTTTATTTTAACAATTTAAAGATTTTTCATAACTAAGTAGAAATAATATGCTTGTTTTGCTTTGACGTAGGTCTCTTTAATCTAAATCAATGCGACCACAAAAATACTGATTACACTTTGATATATTTACATTTGTATTTATAAAAGAGATGAAAGTTCTCTAATACAAAAGTATCTGTGGCATAGAAACATTGCCACAAAAAGTATTAATTACAATTGAAATATATGCCCAAATATTTAAACATATGTATTAAATTTGACCCAATCCAAAAGAATAATTTGTAAACAGTTTGCCTACTGAAAAACAAGTAAGAATAGCTATATTATGCACATCAATTATTACAAAGCTTTGTTTCTTTATATTATTTATATAAATATTAGTTTAAATATGCATAAAGCTATATTATTGTTAGTTTATACATAATCTCTGATTGATGTGGTCAAGTATATATGTATCTCAAAAGGCTGTAAATGAAAAGTATTGCAGTTTAGACAGGCAATCCAATTGTTTACATCTCAAAGTGCTGATGGAGAACACATCCTTGTTTGGCTGGTTGCAGTAACGGAAAACGTCAGTTGCGACACAATGCAGTTATTGTTGGCCATTGGAGAACAAGAGTCTAAGCCAGAGGGCACTTCCATGTCACTCACTGAATCGCAATCCATTGTGCAAATGCGTTGCTGTCAGTCACAGCAACCAGCGAATAGATATTAGATACAGGATACAGTGGTTCCACACAGCAGTTTTAAGTCCTTTATTCTACATCTGATTTCTAGACTACACTAAATAAATTAAATAATTGTTTATCATTCATTTAAAAAAGAAATATTTAAACTTTTTGTGTAGATTAATTGATATATTTGAAGCGCTTACTATTTGTAATATTTTTAAGTCGTACTCCTCCTAAAGTTGCAAGCTATCGATAATCGATTTTCGTAATCGTTTCGATAATCCTGTTCGTGTCATCTGTAAATCTTACAAAGCTGTATTTCACACTTTTACAGTGAAACTCTCTCATTCTTTAATCAAATCTTTAATGCTGCAATATCTCCGGGAAATCTCTGGGCGTACTTAACTGTAGTAAACCTATTTTACTCCTCAGGCTTAAAGATTTGCCTATCTACATCTATATTTTGTGTCTCACATATTATCCCACTTCCTATTTCTGTCTCTTTCTCTCCCCGTTCTTTACGTTTTACTTTTACTAAAGCTTAATCATATTTGGTCTAAGTTTTTCCACTCCTTGCAATAAATCAGTACAATGGGAATTATAATATCAAGTATTTCATTTCTTTAACATTACATTTTAATTTAATTATTTAAGATTAATTTTTCCCATATAATTTCTTATATACTTATTTTTCTTCTAATACTTATGCTTAGTTTTGCCTGTTATTTATTTTGGCACAACATCACTAATTCCATAGCTTAATCCTTTTCTCAAATAAAATAAATATTTGCAAATCTCCTTTTTTTTTAAATTTTAAACAAAAAATATTTTCTCTATAAGGTTTTCCAAAAAGATTTAATGCAGAATATAGCAGAATATATATACAATATTTTTTCTTCAGAAAATGATTTTTTTTATATCTGGTTGACCACGGTAATAATGCACTGAGTCCAACTAGCAGCCCATTGACAGCGGCAACACTCAATGGCGAAAACTAACTGGAGCTGAGTTGAGTTGGGGCTCAATTTACAGCTGGCCGATTTGCTAATTGGAACGTGCCAGTTGGAATAGTCACTGCAGGACACATTTGCACACATGCAAATTGTAGACACCAGCTCAGGTTACCGTTACCTGTTAGTTGGACTTTATGTGGGTCCTCCTCATTTCAAATGAATCATTTCAAAAGAGTCTGGAGTCAGTCGTAGACACACAAATACACACACTTACACACACACACTCTTCCACACACACACACACATACACATATGAGTTTTGAGCACAAGCTCCCCGAAACCTTATCGACCTAAAAAACCTGTAACCTCATTTGGAGTTCTCAACTCGCAGACTCCATGCAAAAAAAAAATAAAGAAAAGAAAAAAACGGAGTATCTGCGTAGTAGTTGTGGCGTAAAGACCAGACCAGGCCAAAACGCATACAGCATGAAATTCCACCCTTAACTGTGGAAGCGTATCGAGAGCAACCCTCGAGCGGCAAGCGGTAAACTGGAAAACGAACGGAGTTGAATGGAGTTGCCAAAGACAAACAAAAAAAAAAAAAACAACAATAGCAACAACAAAACTGGTTATTGCGGCCACGCGGCCAAATGCTTTCTCTCTCTCTCTTGCTCTCTCTCTTTCTCTCTATGTATCTGTCGCAGTCTCTCTTCGGCTCTCTGCTTATGCTTGAGCTACTATGAAAATGACTCAAAAGAAAGAGAAAACATTCGTTACTATTTGTTATGGCCATTACCCTTCCAGCGATCCAATCGATCTTGCCTTGTTTCCACAACAACAACAACAACAGAGCAAGCAGAAGAGAGCGAGAGAGCGGAGAGAGCGCAAGAGAGCGTGAGAGTGAGCAAGGAATGCACTCCACAAAAAGTCATTCAATCGATTCGAGTGACTGAATCAGCAACAACAACAACAACAACAATTATAAACAATGCGATTTCATGCTGCAGTTAACGGTACATTCGTATTTGACAAATGCATTTGGTGCTTGTCGTTCGAATCTAGCAAGAAACGGCAGCCTACGAGTGCTTAATACATTATGCACTGCAAGAAATTGTGACTGACAAGGAAACACCAAAAACTTAAATAAAAATAGATATAATAATAATAAATAAAATCATATATCAATACAATAAATTAATTAGTTAATTATGGGTTTTAAATCATTGTATTAATATTATACATAACATCATTTAAATGTTTTCATCATCCATATTTAATTAATTTATTTTTATTAATATCAATTTAATGATTTCATTCATAATTTTCAACAACATTTCAGTATTTTTAAAATACTAGACTTATAAATAGAAAAATTGAATAATTCATATCAATTAACTTATTGAACTTAAACTTCTGATTCGATTTGTTTGTCCAATTTTTACATTCATGCGACCAGTTAGTATTTTGGTTCGATTTTTCAATAATTTTTAACAATAATTGCGTATATTTTTTGACACGTATTCTGTAAAAAGATGGGATAATTTTAGGTGTCAATAATAGAACATATTTGATATTTTGATTTGTTCTTTAAAAAGATTTGCTAAATTTGAGTATCAACAATAAAAAATGTTTGATTTTTTCATTTGTTTATTTTTTTATTTAATCTACAAACAAATATTTAACAAAATTACTTTGGTTCGAAGAATAACTTCCATGGAACTCAAAATAAAACGAGTTTACCGAGTTTCAAATCGCTCAAGTGAAACTTAACACAAAAAATAATTGGTAATGGAAATTTTTTTTCGAAGCGAATATTGTTCCAAAATATCAACTAGCTCTAATTGGATACTGATTACATTAACACAGCTGTTTGAATTTGCATCCCCTCTATTTTTCTCTATCTTTCTAACACCCATGATTGATTTGTGAATTTAACTGGTGTATTTTTGTATTGAGTGAAGGTTTAAGAATCTTAGCTCAACTAAAAAGTTAATTTTGTTCAATGTAGCCACACAATTCGCACTAAGTGCAGCAGCAATCATAATTTACGTTGCATGCAACTAATTAAAACAAGTGCAACAACAGCAACAATAACAACAACAATTACGAACCGCAACTCAGAACCCCAATCCAAACCCAAGCCCGAAAATGCACTCCAAATGAAAACAAACCCAGTTTTGCACTCACTCACAAAATGCAAATGCCGCCAAAAGTGTACTTTTTTGCACTCAAAACAAACTCAACGAAGCCACAACACACTGAGTGCGAGAGAGAGCGAGAGAGCGACAGAGAGAGAGAGGGCCGCTCACAGTCGCGCGCTCGAGAGAGAGAAAGGTGGCTGTACGAACTGAGCTGAACTGAACACAAAACTGAGGCCAAGCCAAGTTCTGTGTTTTGTTGGCGGTCCAGTCTTCGATTCAGTTTACGGTTTCTCAGTCTGACATTTGTTTTGAGCGCGTGCGAAAGCGGGCAGCGGTTAAACGCCAACTGAAGCGGGCCATTTCCAACACACAATTCTACAAAAAAAAAAATAATAATCAAACTAAATTAAGAAGAGGAAAAGCAAGAACAAGAAGCATAACTCCTTTAAGCCAACTGTTTTGCACTCTTCCTCTTCTTCTGCTTTGTTGTTGTTGTTGCTGTTGTGTTTCTTTTGTGTTGTTCGCCAAGTGCCTGAAGCAAATCACTCGAATAAAGTGAAGTGTGTTTTCATTTCCAAATCAAACAAGAGAAACTATTCGATAATTAATTTTAATATTTAAATATTACAAATATCAGACCTAGGCTCAAGATATTTACTTTGTCACACCCGAAATACACACACACACACACACACACACACGTGCATACAGTGAGCCCTAGCTGTAGCAAAAAGGTGTGGTTGTTTGTATGTTTGACGGCGGCTTTAAGAGCGGAGCTACTCAAAACCCAAAGAGAAAAAAGTAAAAAAAACCCAGATACTTTATATAGCAATACATATGCATAAGTGTGTATCTGTGTGTGTGTGTGTGTTTTAAAAGAGCGTTATCGCCTAAGAAAAAATAGAAAGAAATAAAAACAAAATAAAAGATATGCAAAAATATAAATAAATAATAAAACAAAAGTAGTCGGGTAAAAGATACAAATGTATCTGGCGGTCAAAGTCAATGCGGCATTTCAAAAAGTAGAACAATACGGAAATATTTATGTGCAGCCAGCCAGACGGAGAGGAGTTGTAGCAGACGAAGAGGTGGCATTTTGGCCCAGTTCTTTGTTATCTGTTGCACTCCATGTGGCATCCAACAGTTGCCAACAGTTTCTGCCACATGCAGCTAGCAGGGTGCTCAAAAAATCTCGCTGGCTTCACAGCCTATTGGGAAACTGTGACACGTATATTGTTTTTTTTTTTTGCTTTTTTTTTTGGGTTTATTTTGCAGGACAAAAAGGCGCCAAAGTTGTTGTTGCTGCTGCTGCTGCTGTTGTAGCTCGACAATTTCACAGCGAGCCGGGAACGAGTGTACAGAAATTTGTGGCAAGCAAATCAAAACAGAGAGCAACCAGTCAGAGAGAGTCTGTGTCTGTGTGTGTGTTAGAGGGAGAGCGGGAGTGGGAGAGGGAGATGGAAAGAGCAAGCGAAGCAAATGCGAATTAGTGTCGAAAAATAACGAAATATCTTTAAAATGAAGTGGGTTTTTATGAAAAAAAAAAATCATAATGAAAATTTAGTGGGAAAATGTGAAAAATTAAGGCAAATTGTAAAAAAATAATATATGAATGAGGGCAAAAAATGTACAAAGTTTGAACTTAGCGAAAAGTTATGATTAGTAGAAAATTAGAAAAATAAATGTGGAGCGAAATACTAAGAATTTTTAATTAACGAAAAGTTACAAGTATGAATAATTAATGGGGGACAATATGATTCGAATTTCAAGTTTAAAAAGTTATGATAAACTTAAAGCAAACGACAAACTTTGCTACGTAAAGCATTAATCATTTTTAAAAAATTAACAAAATACCAAACATTTAAACCAGCAAAAAAATGCTTACAAATTTGCATAACTCAATACAAAACAGTCAAAATTAAATGTGTTTTTAAGGAATGGTTAACGATTTTATGGAATAATTGAATTAATTTATGGAATATCAACTAAACTTGCATAATATATCCAGGTTGAACAAACTACGTAGTCCTATAACCAAAACAAGTAGCAAACGAGTGAATTAATTATTTATTGCCAATATCCGTCACAAAATTGCGCTGCGTTTGTGAAGAACGTACAAATTTAAATAATTAAACAACAACAATCGACCAAAAAACGAAATACAACCCACCAAAATGTCGAAACCCGTTCCAATGCCGCATTCCAATACGAATGAGGATCTGCTGGCTCTTCGCAAACCCGAACCCTTTCGGCTCTCTCAGTTCTTATACAATGCGGAAGAGGGCACAGTAATGGGACGAGATCGCACCTCATGGGGTAAGCTATGAAGACGGCGAATATAAGAGTGGATTGGAGTGGAGTTGAGTTGAGAAATAAATACACTGCTCGCCACTCGAAAAGGACATCATTTACTCTATATCTACTTACATATTCAGGAAACAAAATCGTATATTTTAATATATAGTTGATTACATCTAAAAAGCTTTGTAAAATCGTTTGGATTGAATATATTAAATCAATGAATTCGAACTTTTTTCTAATTAGTGAAGGAAATTGAAATTCGAGTCAGAAATCCGAAAATAATAAATTTGTTTTCTTAGTGTTAAATATATTCAATTAAAATTAATTACATATTTTTCCTCATAAAATTAGTTAGCGGAGCTGAACATTTCACGCTCGATAATTGGATTTCTGAATATTGAAAGATCGTTGTTATTTAAAGTACTATAAAATATTTAAAATGAATCGATAAAATATTTGTTTAACCATTGCAAGGGTATTATAATTTTGTCGTGAAGCTTGTAACGCACAGAAGGAAAAAATATATATATTCTTGATCAACTGATTATTAGCCGAATCGATAGAGCCATAAAACCATAATTATATTTCGTACCCTCGACTAAAATAAATGTCGTCCAATTAATTTAAAAATAAAAGTGGACGTTCAACTATTTTAGGTGAATAGAACAAGTCTCTAGTCACATTTTTTTTTTAGGGAACGTGACTCGCCGCGCTTGTAAATATTGTTTTGGGATACTTAAAATAAACCAGTCCATTCCCAAATAAATCAACTGGTTAATGTCAAATTCGTATTTTTCTATTTCGTTTTTTTTTAGCCTTTTTTACGGTCGTATCTTAAATGCAATACATTTGAATTATACACCTCAAATAGATTACGGGTATCTGTAAATGTTGCCAACTGGAGCCAGTTGTTGTATATTGGGTTGTCATAGTTTGAGCTAATTGTGCTAACAACACTTATTATATAGCTGCCAAAGTAACATGACGTTAATGCCTGACAGACAATTCCGGAAAAGAGTGCAAAAAATAAAATTAGACGGCGTTGGTAAAAATTAGCGCCAGGGTTTGATGACGAGTATAGTTTTGTGCAAAGGATGTTAAACAGGAAAGAATAATTTAGAATGCATTAAAAATAAATACAATTTAATGAGCTTTTTAAAATATTACAAAAAATTTATTTTAGTATTTTTATTAATTATCTCAGTTTTGTAAACGGTGTTGCTTACTTTTGGGCAAACCAATATGTGGTAAATAGATACATATGTACCAAACGTGAAATACTTTTAATAAAATAATTAAATAATTAATACTTTGACTTGAATAAATTATTTTCTACTATACATACATAAACCGTGGATATTTTCAAAACTTTGTTTAATAGTATTTTACTTAATGCATGTAACACAGTATTTTACTTAATGCATGTAATAAATCAAATAATAATTCTCTTCTATAAATATTTCAATTATATTTTAAAAACATTTGCCTAACAGTATTTTTTAGATATGAATAATGAATTTCATATCGCAGATATTTTTTAAGACTTTTCAAATTTGAAAGTGCACAAAATAAATTTACTTAATTCAAAAACTGAACTGATTTGCTTAATTATGTAGATTTATTTTAAGCATTTTAAGTGACTTCTGCTGAACTTTTTGTACCTTATAGCTGGGTATTTTTATCGCCGTTTTCTCAAAACAAGCTTAATACGTATTCGAATGTGTATAAATGCTCTGACAAACATTTTCATTTTAAGCACGTTCACAGTTTAATTTTTTTGCGTACTCAACAAAATGACAAACTCGTCTCTCATTTACTCTTCCAATCGCAACTCTCTCTCTCGATATCTCTCTCAAATCCGCTCTCTTTACAAATCGAAAAAGTTTTAGTCACTTGTCAAAGATGTTGGCCAAGTTGAGGTTATGTGCACACTCAGTGTGTGCAAATGTGTGCGTGAGCAGAAGAGTGATCAGACTCAAAGACAGCTTGCTTCCGCTGAGCGTCGCTTACGTGTCTAAGAGCAAAACGTTCGAGTCTTATACACTGATATGATTCAAGTCTTATACGCGTATGATTCACCGTCGATCAATGCCATGCAACTGTGCGTTTGTGATTTATAAGAGTAGCAACTTGTTCTTATACTTGAAGTTTGTTTACAATTCTAATGAGATAAAGAACCGGCGCTGGGCGCTCAGCGCTCAGCGCTCAAAGCTCAGCACTCAACGCTCGCTTCGTCAATTAAAAGTTTAACCCATTTGTGACTTTTGGTCCGTTGTTGCTTCAAGTGCTTAATTTAATCAGCTCAATTGAAGGGGCGACATTTCTTGTTCACAATTCTTTAATAATTCTCATTCGATTGGAGATCTCTCTAATGCGTTTAGCGTTAATGGTAATCTAATTAATTTCCCATTCGTTCTCTTCGTTTCATTTAGCTAAGATCGGCATCTTCTACATTGTGTTCTATGTCGTTCTCGCTGCCCTCGTCGCCATTTGCATGTGGGCCTTCTTCCAAACTTTGGATCCACGCATACCCAAATGGACATTGGATCGCTCGATCATTGGCACAAATCCAGGTTGGCAATATATACATTAAAAATATTACTCTTTACATCAATAAATTAATAAATATATAAATAAAAGTAAACAAATAATTAAAAAATAATAATACAAAAAATATATTTTTAAAATGAAATAAAATTTATCAATTAGAAATAAATATAATTATAGTATATAATAAACAAAAGTAAAAAAACAAAATAAAATTAATTTTAAAAAAAAATTTTATTAAAAAACAAATATAATAAGTAAAAAAAATTTAAATAAATATATTCACTAACCGTTGCGTTCCCAAAGTTTTTCTAAGATGATTTTCAAATAACTTTCCCATTCCCCCCGCATAATCAGGTCTCGGATTCCGCCCCCTGCCACCCGTTGAAATGGTGGAGAGCACATTGATCTGGTACAAGGGCACTCAGCACGAGAACTATAAACATTGGACGGATTCACTGGATGACTTCCTGGCCGGTAAGTCGATGGATACATTCAGCAGGTCTTTTGGCCAACTGTTTGCTTTGGCTCACACATGTTATGTTAAGTAGGACCGGCAATTAGCCAATGTGCAAAGGCTGTTTAAATGGGCTTTGCATGTTTATTGTTTTTTATGCTACACATGCACGGATGTGTCCATGAACTATTTTTATTTTAATTTCTTATTGCGGATGTTGTGGTTGTTGTTGTTGTTGTTGCTAGGTAGTGGCAAATGGGTCGTCGTTTGACAACACGCAACACGTTGTTCAGCATTTATTTTCATTAATATATAATTCTATTGATTTTAGTTGACATATGTTCACATATTGAAAACATTGCTAAGCTATGCTCGGATTTATGTCAAATATATTCGGCTATCGAATTAATTTATAGATAGTGGAACCAACAAGGTCGCGCATCGTAGCCAAGGTCAGTTAATAATGTATCTTTAAGAACTTATCTAAGATCGAGTTCGGTTTGGGCTGATTGAGTTTTTTCTAGGCTAAATTAAATAAATAAAAACAAAACACTAAGGTTGAACTATTGTAGAGTTTTGCATGATAGGTATACAATATATGAACCACATAATATATAATTTCACAAGTAGCTTATTTTAAACATTTCCCCCACCTCTCTTTGAATAGTTTACAAAGTGCCCGGCCTAACACCCGGACGTGGTCAGAACATTTACAACTGTGACTACAACCAGCCACCGCCGAGGGGTCAGGTCTGCGATGTGGACATCAAGTCGTGGGCACCGTGCACCAAGGAGAACAACTACAGCTACCACAAGAGCTCACCTTGCATTTTTCTCAAGCTGAACAAGATCTACGACTGGAGGCCAGAGTTCTACAACACATCCACGGATCTGCCCCACAATATGCCCGAGAATCTGAAAACCTACATTGCCGAAATTGAAAAGACGGAGCCACACAAGGTAAGTTTGAGATTAACTTAAATATATAACATTGCACTTAAATATGTACATATGTATATTAATAATAAAAAGAAGGAATAGGTAAAGAAGTTCGAAAAAAAATATCTGTCGATAAAGTATATACAGAAATAAGTGTAGTCATCCCCTAGATGTAAATAAATGCTTTAGAAAATACCATGCTCGACATAATTGTTAGTTGGTTTGTAATATTTTTATGTATTTTTACGTAAAAAGAATGGCAGCCCAAAGCGGGAGTTTATAGCAGGCAGCTAGTGAGCGTTAGCAGCGATTGCGTAGAGTTGCCAGACCGTTGAGGCAGTCGCAGACATTTTTAACAACCAATCGCTGTGAAAATATATATTGTGTAGACAATTGGAATACTTTAATATAATGAGATAATAATCACAATATTATAAAATAAACAAACACAAAAATAAATTAATAAGCAACAGCAGCATGGTGAAACTTGAATTAATTCGTCTACACTTATATTCAAATATATAAATAATAATAATAAGAGTAATAATAAATGTAATTAAAATGATTTTAATAATAACTATCAATTATTTACCATGCAGCTGAACACCATTTGGGTCTCCTGCGAGGGCGAAAATCCAGCCGATCAGGAGAATGTTGGCTCCGTCAACTATTTGCCAGTTCGCGGATTCCCAGGCTATTTCTATCCCTACCAAAACTCCGAGGGCTATTTGAGCCCACTTGTAGCAGTGCACTTTCAGCGCCCAAAGCGTGAGTAGAAAATCATCTGTTTCCATATCTATTTAATTAACAGAGCGCATATTTGCATATTGAGACTTATTTTTTCATTCCTTTCGAACATTAAAAAAAATACCTTCAAATTATCGGTCGCAGTTAAAATTTAAAATTTAGTTTCATTCCTTCTGGCAACGTTGTCAGGCTTCTATGGCTTATGTTTCTTGCAAGCATGTGGCAGTGCTGAGTAAGAACGCGTAACGGTTGCTTTTTGAATAAAAAAAGTTCAGTTTGCTGGCTGCTTTTGTGCTTTATGCATTCAAACATACGCTCTGACAGTTGAATATATATATATAATAAACACATAACTAATTCTTGATTCTTATCAGGTGGTATTATCATCAATGTGGAGTGCAAAGCATGGGCACGCAATATCAAACACGATCGCAAGGACAGACTCGGCTCGGTGCATTATGAGCTGTTGATTGATTAATGTTGAGGCCGTTGTGGGAGGGCTTTAAATCAGCAAAATACAAATACAATTTAATGAAAAGCTAAAGTTAAAGAAAGTGAAAGCATAGCGAGTAAATGATATGCGTTTGTTTAATGTAAGCAAGAACAACAACACCAAAAGAAAAACAAAATCTAAAAAGAAAATTAAAAAGAAAAACAAATCATACAAAAATAAAACACAAAACTTGATAAGAAAATCCCACGAAACAAATATTAACAACAAACATTTTTGGATACAACTCAATTTTTGAATGTAGCTTCTTCTTATACAAATTATTGTAAAACAAAAAATAAAAAAGAAAACAAAAATATAAAAAAATAAATAGCAACAACATATAGTTACAATTTAGTCTACCGCCTAAGAAGATTTCTATATGAATTGTGAGCGATTTTTGCATTATAATACTATTTAATACATTTTTATAATAATTATTAACTAATATTAATAATAATGCTGAATTCGATTGCTAAATGCCGTTTTGTGAAATGAATGAAATCTCGAATAAAATACCAGATGTAAAAACCTAATCTTTAAAGGCTAGCTAAGTACGAATCTCATTTAGTGCTGTTCAAAAACTACGAGACAAATTTACTTGTTATTATTGCTTATTTAAAATTAATCATTAAACTGCCATTTAAATGCAAAACATAAATCTAAAATGAAAAGCCAGCGAAATTTTTTAGTAGCCCAAATTAAAAAAAAAATACATAAATAAACACATACAAATTAGTTAAATGTATGTATCTTTAACAGCAACAATTTAAAATTAACGATAACGATAAAACAAAATGGGATCCTTTTGACCAAATGTAACAAAAACCACTTTGTACTTTGAACTAAAACTGCAAACTGACCAATTTCGGAGCTAAAAACAAACATTTTTGTATTACAATTTTCGCAACTAGTTTTTCAAGTAAAACAACTGAAACAATCTTATATACAACAATCTTCTATATACACGGCATACTAAATAAAATGTTTGCATATTTTTACACATGTATGTATACCTATATATATATATATATATATAGTATGTAGCTCTAGCCAGTCTAAATGAAATGTATAACAATCAATCAGCAACAACAAATTTGCAGCGTTTAGTTTTTAAGTTTATTTAAATGTTAACAAAAACAAAAACAAAAACAAAACGAACAAGCAACAAAATACAAACTACGAAAATACACACACACTAGGAACAACAAAAATTCATCTTTGGCTAAATCTGAAACCATTTTCCAACTGTTCTCAATAAAAATGGGCGATACAAAATTAAAAACATTTTGTTGTAATTTTATTTATTGACCAAATTCCAATTTTACTGTATTTTAATGGGTTTGTTTATATTTACATGGCACGTTTTCGAAATTAATTTGAATAATTATTATTCAATAATATAATCAGTAAAATATTGTTTTATTAAGAAACATATTTTTTGAATATGGATAAAAAGCTTTCCCAAATTATAGAAATTTTTGTTCTTATATTTAAAAATTGCTTCTATAGTTTTCAGGGCGAACTTCGATCGAAGGCAATTTTTAAAATACAAGGTGATTTTTTTCTGAGTGTAGAAATCGAAAACGATATACTTAACATATTTTGTTAATCAACATATTCAACAGCTGTTTTAGGGTATTTCCCAGTGGATCACTCGCGACCACAGCTTTCTTGCTTGTTGCCTACGCGGCTTCATTTGTTTTGCAAAATCTTCTGCTCCCCAGTTGATATCTCTTCTGGAAGCTAGATAGGATGAGGAGGAGAAGTAGGTGGCCACTCATAATTTGTCATATGCCGTTATTTGGCTTATATAAAGTTAATTGCTGTCGCATTGTTGCGTGGCAACGACAAGGTGCTGATAAGATATGAAGGTGCGACAATACTCGAGGCACTCGTAACCCAGATAATAATCATAAATCACAAATCTGAGAGACTTCTTTTGCTGTTGTGCTGTTGGTCAGCAGTGTGGACAATGCTCGATCGATATGAAATCGTATATATATATACAGTTGCAAAAATATAATAGCCCCAGTCTCACATGAAATATTTTCAAATGTATCTTTTTTAAATTTGTAAGTTAGGAAACTTATGAATACCTTCTTAAAACTGGAAGAAGACTATTTAAAAAAAATAAAAATCATCATCATTTATTTAAATTTAATTAAAACTAAAATTTAAAAATTAAATTTTATGAAAAGGGAAGGCATGAAACGAAAAATACTAGCACAATTTTTCAAATTTGCACTTATTATTATGAAAATTAGAAAGAAATAAACTAAACGAATTCTATAAAGTACGTAAGAAGTGATATTATTTGTTCGCCACTTTTTGACACATGCCCCTTAAAAAAAAAAATTTTTTTTTTTAAATTGTATATATATGTATATAAATATATATATATATATAAAATATATATATTTTAAAAAGAGCAGTACTAACTTTAATTTAAAGGGAGCATACTAAACAATATATTAAACATCTATAGTTGAAAAAATTGAAAAGTTATTGTTTGTTTTTTCATTCGTACAAAATTTGTCGTAGTGGTGTTATTATTTTTTTCGTAACTGTATACCTATAATTATATATGTCTGGACACATATATGTTTACTAGTATGTGATAAGTTATCTGGCAATTTTATCAATTGCGTCATTGCGGCTGATTAACAGTATGTCCATGATATATGCTTCTGATTAAATTTTGAATGAATTGCACCAGTTTTTGAATGTCAGCTCGAGGTGTCAGGCTTTTCTTGGTTTGAAGACTTTTCAAGGAGATATATTTATTATATACTACTAGAAAAAAACAAAAACACCTGAAAATCCAATTATAACATTGCTTAATAAATTTCATACAACTCGTATTACAAATTCTGGCTACTGTTTAAATTCAGTAAAGCCTTTGACTCTTATGTATATTATTCATTTTGCCTTAAAGTTCAGTTCAAATACACTTTGAGAGATTTAACTCTGCTGCGATTCAAAGTCAATATTTGGGTGTTAAAATTTGAGTTGACGAGCCAAAACTGTTACTCAAAAAAAAAAAAAACACTTTAAAAGATCCACTTATGTTAACGGGTTATTTCTGGAATCGAGGCAAATAAATTGTTTTTTGATAATGGTGCTAATATAAGTATTAGATGAAATTAATATTTCTGCGACTAAAACTATCTTGAGTGTGTCGAATTGTGTCAGATAGTGAAATTTGTAGTATTGATATCTGAAAAAAATTAATCAATTTAAACGTCACATAATACGTAATTCCAGAATAAATATATATATATATATGTATATACAAATTGAATATAGGAATATTAAAATTGTGCCAAAGTTACTATGAAAACTTAAATTAATAAAAAATTGACAAATATTTTTCTTAATTACTATTCTCTATAGCATTGTTTATGTATATATATTTACAAATTTGAATGATCATAAATATGTATATATATACTTTTTCTTGCTTCAGCATTATTGCTTTTTATGATGACGTCAAGCGAGCAAAATGAACAATAAAACCAGCAAAAGATAAAATTACAAAATTAATTGACAATCATATGGTATATTTTAGGGTATACAATTGGGCATATCTGCTGTGTGAATTACTCTCTAAAGCATTATCAGCAAATCTGTTGACTAATTGGCAGCTAATTAGCTAAAAGGCAACCGCCTCGACGACTGCAAATCAACAGAGTACACAACAGAGGAATGACAAAACAAAACAAAACAAAAAAAAAAAGAAGATGCAGTGATATAAAAATATACATATTTATATACATGTATACAATAAAAAAGAAATCTGCGCTAAGCAGGAAAAATCAAAAGTTTGCTCTAATGAGGAAGCTTCGCGCAAATTGACCCATCCATCCATCGATAAAACTGAGCACTTTGCTGGAAAAATCTTGTACAATTCAGTTTGAACGAGATAAACTGGTTTCGTAAGATTTAGCAAGCTCATGCAACGATATTCCCTTGCCCCTTGCCCCTATCCCGCGTACCCCTCCCCTCTGCCATACCTCATGCTCAACTCGCAGTTGAATTCAAGTTGAAGTTGAGCAACAAAAACACAACAAGATTATGATTTCGATCTGTGTAGGTAATCAGTTCAAGCCGATCCAAGCTAACTTGTCTGGAAGGCCCTTTTCATGTCTGTTCACTTGAATAATTCCCATGTGTAGTTTGCAAAGCTTTTTAAATATTGGCTTGTGAGCTGATTGACAGATTTAGACAAAACCGTATCGATTTCCAAGCGAAACAACATTTATTTTATATATTTATTTTATCAGAAAGATGTAAAATTGTATTTAAAATTAAAGATTTTCAAACATACACTTTTTAAAATTTTCTTTTCTAAAAAACTTGCAGACATTGTTAAACTTAAAAGTAACTAAGCAAAATAAAAAATTTTTATCTCGATGCTTTTCCAACGTTTACACTTAGCGCTCCCCATTGAAAAGATTCCGTAGCAGTTCCTTATCTAATCAAAACAGTTTAATAGAATGCCCCTTTAAATATCTCTCTATCTAAATATGCAAATTTAACTTGTAACAAGCAAAAATGCCTTTCACACATCACAGAGATGAATTTCTAAGCAACTAATGAGACAGACTCAGCATCAGCCACTGAATAAAGGGGGGATAAAGCGTTGTCAAGTGTAATTTAATAAATTTATGATGTTTGCAACCATAAAGCGCAAAGATTGAAAGAATGCTGATTGAAAGACTGCAGACCCACAAGAGGCACTCCATAAATATTGAGAGATTGACAGATTGAGACTTGATAGGGCAGCAATCAAGGGAGGGGTTGGCCATGCTCTTACTTACTTATTTGCAATGGCAACGTTTCAGCTTCAGCTTCAATCTCTATCGCCATCTCTCTTTCGTTTCGTTTTGTTTCGTTTCGTTGTCGTTGTCGTCTCGGCAATGGTCGCTAATGCGAATTAATAATTTAAAATTGCTGCGACACTTGACAACAGCTTTTCACATGACACGATGACTAATGCAGAGCCCTTGACGGAAAACTAGAAACAAGAAAACAGCATTATTATATTGGACACCCCCCATAAAGACAGTTTTTTTTTTTGGATTGCGCATTTGAAATTCTTATTCTGCAGCAAACCGCAAAAAATTCGACTTATGGACGTATGTATAAATGTATGTATGTTCCTATACAAAACAAAAAAGAAAGGCACGCCCATCACTCCATACCCTTGTCAAATGAGATCGAAATAAATTTCACTGTAAATATGGTATGGTTTTATATATTTCATATTATTATACTATTATATTAATACGCAAATTAGTTAAGTTTGATTCATATATTAAAAATGTTCAAAGCGTTACAAGGTTCGTGACAAAATTAAAATACTCTTACCAAGGGTATAAAAATGTCCCCAAAAAACCGCGTGAGATGCACAAACATTAAAACAAAACACAGAAAACATAATTCTGGGCGCTCCCAGAAAAAAGACAACAACAACAAAATGGCACACAAAAACAAAGATAGGCATCAAGCTCAGCGAGAGTTGGAGCGGGAAACAACGAAATACAGCAAAAGGCAATGTACTCGTATCAGATCACATCGCATGCCGTGTATTAGTAGTTAATATATTGGTATGCATTAAGAGAGGGAAGAGAAGAGAATAATTGTAATGGGAGAGCACACATTGAGCTTGAGTTTGTGCTTATGTGTTTGTGTGTCTGTGTGTTTGCAATTTCTGCTTTGTACTTTATTTTAATACACATTAATAAAGCAGCAGTTTTGCATTACAAACATTATATGGGGCGTAGGCAATAAAGATGCTAGTGTGCAAATAACTCAATAAAAGTATTCAGCATACGTAAAAAATATATATATATAAGGTTTGAATATTATATGCAATAATAAAAATAATAATAATAATAAAAAATTAATATTTATACATTTTTATTAATTACATATTATATATTATAATATATATTACATAACTAACTTATAAATGAATGTAGATAAAAAATTAAATTGAACGCGCGCCTGCTTTGATTTAACCCCCGTTGCGCACCTGTACTTCACTGTCTGGCCGATGTCTGCACTCAATCAGTCATTCTATTTGCGTAGCCACAAGGCTTGGGAGAGGCGCTAGCCTCTCCTACCTTACAAACTGGCTGTCTACCAATACGGCAAGTACAACATCAACACCAACACCAACGAAAACAGATACAACGTCCCAGCACCTCAAGGAGCTTTTTTCATTGGCAATGTTGTTGTGTCAAAAGCGTTCAACAGCTGTCTCGTATGCTTTAGCTTTGTAATACCCTGCACCCATTGCAAATGATTAAAATGTGTACTATGAGTCGTTAAATAATATGCAACAGTTTGTTAGAGACAAGTTAAAGACAGTTTTCTTAGCGACAAGCCTCTTGCGTTTAGCAAAAGTAAAAATGAAATAAAGAAAATCTTATATTTCAGTTAATTTCCGCGAAAATTTGTTTATGCCTTACTTTGATAATAACTAAAGACGAATGCGACTTTTGATGGGTATCTGTTAACCGATTCCTGCCTTGCTGTTTTTTTTTTTGCGTTTATGTGTGCGTGTTGGCTGAGAGGCAAAATGTTGGATGTGTGAGTGTTGAACAGCGCAGTAACTGCAAAAGGCGACGTCGGCGTCGCGACGCTGACGATGTCGATGTCGGTTTGGCCACTACATTTTGTGGTTCAGTTGGTGATCATAACTCGAGAGCGCAATACACAACACGCACAGACCAACGAGATTTCGAGTTAGCTCTGCTTTTACCTCTGTGTGTGTGCGTTGGTTACATACTTTTTTCGTGGCGGCCAATTTTTAGAACACCAACGAAATTAACAGCAAAATTAAATTATTAAAGCAACAATAAAATATTAACTCATAAATATACAAAAAATTAAGTGAAATAAAATTTTTAAAATAATTTAAAAAAAAATTGTGCATTCAATCATTTTAAAAGATTTTTTCCAAATCCACGTGAGCAACAAATACAAAACTCAACCAAAAAAATAAGCGCAATTTTTTTTACATAAAACATAACTGTTGTTTGCATAAGTCGAATATCGAAAACAGAACGAAAAGAGCGGCAATATGTCGAAGAACAACGGAAATGCTGAAAAGTACGTGAGTGAATTTCCGCAACCGGCCAAAAAGAAAACTTTTTCGGAAATTCTCTACGATCCGAATGAAGGCACTTTCTTAGGTCGGACGCCAAAAAGTTGGGGTAAGTGCGCCAAAACGAAAAATTTAATAATTCGTTTAAGAGAATACATAAGTGCAAAAGGATATTGAGTAACGCAAAAGCTGAGAGAGTTGTTCGAAAAGCACTCTCATAGTTCCTGACTAATAAACAGACAGCTATAAGCTGAGCATTATTCCTCGTTTAGAATGCTCAAAAACGAAAAGCAGACAGAGTCTCTTCTCTCTTTCGCTCTCTTTCCTTGTTGTACGTCAATTGGAAGGCTACTCGCATATGCAAAAATTGGCTGTACGTCAATCGAAAGCTGCTGAGTCGTCAGCGTCACTAGGAAAGCAAACGATCGAAATAAGTGAAATGTTGTTACACACAACAACAAAAACACACACATACATGATCATCGTGTGCGTGTGTATGTATATGTAATGCAAGTCGGTCAATCGGCAATGAGTGCGAGCAGAAGCAAATAAAAAGAGCTTATCAGCTACTTGGAGTGTTCGCTCTGCATTTTTGAGTGAAACGACAAAAAAAGAGCTTTAGATGTCATTGCCATATGTGTCAGTTAGTAATAATAAACGTCGATAACGTGTAAAAACTGGATAAAATTATGTGCCTTACGGATGTCTAAAGCAGCCACATCTTATATATACTATATATACTATGTACACCATCCAATTATACATTTTATTTTTAAATGCGATAATCTTTAAGTACATAAATTTTGCGGTTTTTTATGTGGAAGCTGTAGAACAGTTGCTAACAATGTAATAGGTGTGAAAGGAGAAGTTCTAATAAGAAAATTACACATCTGCTTACATATTAAATTGAAGTGCATATTTCATGTATTTACATTTGTAAAAACCAGTTTTTGAGTGCATTTCAATAGCACTTTAACAAAATGATAGCCTTAAGTTTAACTGATACGATGACATGATACATACACAAATATTCATTAAAATTTTACTCATTTAAATATAACACTTGTACGTAGAGTATTTAGCAAATTATATTATACTACAGAGAATCTCGCTCAGACATACCTAAACTCATACATATATGCGAGAAATATTTTTTCTACAATTTCTACAATATGAATTTAATTAAATTTATTCTGTAATTAAAGATTTTAATAAAAGCTGATTTTTAAGTTGTGTTCTAATAATCATTAAACTTATTGTTTAATGAGTAGCAATTTTGTATATATTTTTGCTAATATTTTGTTTTACTTGCCCTTCACTCGGAGCAAATCACAAATAGAATTTCAACTTTTAAAGTTCAAATACTTTCAATTCCATTTTACATACAACCTTTGCTATTAACATGAGTAAGCAATTTTATATAGATCTATGTGTATGTATGTACGTCATATATGTACATACTGTATACAATATATGCAATATCGAAGCACATTCAAATTACGGTTTTGGTGTTCGCAGAAGCAAAACATATTTTTCTTTTATTTTTGTTTTTTTTTTTGTCGCCCCAAAAAGATAAAAATTCTATGCCAATAAACACGGACGCACGTTTCTATGTATAGCGATTGAGAGCGAATGAGCAAAGACAAAGAGAGAGAGAGAGTGCAGATGATATTGAGCGTGTGTGGGAGAGAGAGAGGGCTCATTAACGGATAATGCTGTACTTGCACACTGCATCAAATTCATTCGTTTTGTAATATGTTCTGTAAACAAATTCAAGGTTTCTCTTTGCGCTCTCAATATCACCGTCTCGCTCTCGCCCCTCTCTGTCTCTCTCTTCTCTGTCTCGATCATTTCACTCGTTTTTGAGTGTAGCAAAGATATTAAAAGTGTATAAGGAATATAATGAAATGTTGTATAAAGAAATATCTTATTTTTAATTTTTTCCTATCTTTATTTATTTGTTTATGAATGGCGTACGGTCAACAAATAGTTCTTAACTTTAACTTATTTGCATTAAATGGCATTTTAGCTAAAGTCATAATCAGTTGACTTAACTTTGTGCCCATAAGCTATCGATAAGTACAGAAAATGTAGTGCGAAGACCAACAGGGTTTTTATGTTGGTCTTTTTTTAACTTACGGCAAAGCTGTTAAGTTCCTCGTCATTATTATCTGGTAATTTTGTCATGCCAAACAATTCGACAATTGACCCAGCCGTTGCTGACACACCTGTCAATGGCATTCTTAATGTACCCTAGTCGAAAATAAAAATACTTACTCACATATAAAAAATACATATCTATATATAAATATATTTCATTAATTTTTCAGCTGTTCTGGCCTTGTTCCAGCTAATGTCTGTTCCTATCATTAACTATATTTCACGGCTTCAATTATATTTCCTTTATTCGCTTAACACATTGTTGCTTATAATTATTGGCAGGTGCACTCTACTTAAATAGTGATATATTTTTCTGGGTTAGGTCGTAATTAAGTTTCCGAGTATAATTTTGCCTAAACCAGATAAAATTACTTAGTTGTTTGTTAGCTACGAGTAACATCTATTTCTAAATGTGATCATATCTAATCCAAATTTTCTTAAATAAACATTAGTAAAAATTCTTAAAAATAAAAATAAACAGCTTTCACGTGTGTCTGGCAACATAAATAATCATTCTTATCTGAAAAAATATGTATTCATATCAAATTTGATTACGTTGAAGCATTCTTAGTATGGTTTGAGTGTTTCTTATAGTACAAATAAATTTATCATTTAGGCAAAAATACTCATAACCAATATGTGTAAATAGTAATATCAAATCTATAGAAAAGGTAATTTCAAACTGCTAACTTCACTATGAGGGCTTAGAAGTATATAAAAACAGCTTAACAAATTGTGAAACAAGAATTTCAGTTAAATATCTGCCAATGATGATCTGCTAAAATAGATATCATGTTGACGCAAGAGCAGCAACAGTAATTAATGCTACATCCTGTGACCAAATTAAATGGGAATCAATCCGAGCCAAAAGGCGTGCTTTAAGTGGGTCAATGTATATGTATATATGTAAATCTATTGGTGTGTGTTATTAATTCAACATTTAGTTGGGTGGGAGCATAGGGGGAAGGCAAAGTTGGTGATTGACCCTCTATGCCGAGTAATTATCAGAACAAACTGGTTTTAGTCAGAATTTGAATCCATTATTTATTTTTTATTTTAGTTTTTTTTTACCTGTTTTGCAGTGCAACAAACTGAAAAAAAAAATTAATTAAACGAATGTCGAGCTAAATAAAAAATGCTAGCCACTGAATTTGTAATGAAAGCATTTCCAAAGCACAAACTCACTCAGATTAAGGCCGCTGAACCGGTTTGATTCGATTTATCACAAGGTTTACGAAGCATAAATAAATAGATAAAATTGTAGCAAATTTGTTAATGTCTGTGTTATTTTTTTTACTGTGTTAAACATGACATTATTTCGGTCGCTGATTTATATTAATTTTTTTTACATTTCTTTTCGATTTTTGGTTGTTTTTTTTTGTACATATCCGCTGCTATTGCCATGCTCCAAGCAATTTGTGCTGAAACAATGACTATTTTTAATTAAATCAATGTGAGAAAAAATATAGCGTGATAAATATTTTCAATCGAAAACAGATATATACTTTTGATGCAGAGATAATTCCATTATGCAAATAATTATAATTATTTTTTCTGTAACTTTAATTATAATTATTTTTTACTTTTGTTTTGCGAATAAATAATAATAAGCGAGGGAAAGAGTTATTTAAATGATAAAAAATAAAAAATTAATAATTAAATTAAAGTTTAAAATTAAAAAATAAAATATAATAAATAAATTAAATAAATCTGCTGATATTTAAATGTAAATTGATCAATCGATCAAAAAAAATGTTTAACTTAAATGAAGTACAAAATTTATCATGAAAAGTATTTAATTTGTGATCATAATTAACATGATTTATATATAAATATATTAAATAACAAATTTATTAAACATTATTATTATTTTATATTAAAACCTCAAAGTTATACAATACAAATTAAATAAAGAAGTTATATTTAATTGGCGATATAAGCTTTAAGCTTAATTTAAGCTTACATATATTATACAAAATTATGGATTATTCCAAATTTTATGCTGCTGTGTTTCCTTAACGATTTTGTTGAACAAATGTATGATTAGAAACTCATTTAACCTACCTCAAAGAACACAGAATCCAGTTGGTAAACTTTTTAAGAAATCTGAAAGAAAATAAAATAGAATTGCCAAACTTTTATCAAAGGAGAAACTTAATACAACTTTTGTGTATATTGTCATTGCCCAATTAGCCAAGCCAGAAACAAAGCAAAAAAAAAGTTGATACATTTATATATGTATATACAAATACAAATATATACATATATATTATATATATGTGTATATGTATAGATATATGTACACGTTTGGGCAATCAAGCGGAAAGCCGCCCTCGAATTAATCAGCTAACTAAACGGGCCGTAATGTTCGCATTGAGTGGGTTAAGCGGAGGGAGTGTGTTTTTATATGTTGGTAATATGTGAAATTAATTCACTCAACATGCCGCAAAGTATGCTATATATACAGTATATACTACCTAGTTTGTACTGGAAACGATGACGCATTGGGCACAGGGTGTGCCGAACCTAGCCACACGAAGGATTTGGATTACCAGAGGGTGGTGGTGGGTGGTTTACACACTTAACACAGTGGGTGTGGATACCATAAAAAAACGTAGCTTGAGGGTGGTTTCACCATTCAGCCCCTCCCCCCTTTTAACTGCGCATAAGTGATGGTCTTATCTTGGCCCTGGACGAGGGAGTGTGGCGGGAGTAATGAGTATAATGATGACATACACAAAATTGTTGCTGTTCTTGTTGCTTGGCAATAATTGTTGCTTCCTAGAGACCTCTGAAAAGTCATCGTGTGCCTCCAGCACATAAAACAAGTCAACTCAACTCAAGGGTTCGCAATAGCCTGTCAAAGGTTGATTTTAAACATGCGAATTGAGGAAGGAACGTGAATGGGTACTAAATGAATCAAATCCTGTTTTAATAACTGAAAGCTACTTGTTGGAAAATTTTGTATTTTTATTTAATGTTGTCTAAAACCGTTCACAAATTATGAATATATTTAAAAAGATAACATAAAATAAAAAATTAAATATATATGTATATAAAATTATTTGAATACAGCTAGAATCTTGATAACTCTGGCCAGCACTTTTCATAACCTATGCCAGCATTAATTCACTTGAAATTCAGCACCAGAACTGAACTTGACGTTTCCTGATTCCTCGACAGGGTATCAAATCGGAAGCGATATTACATTAGGTTTGAATGTCCACTTAAGATCAGGGAATCAAATCGAACGCACAAAAATATCATGACAAAATCAAGAAAATTTAAATTGTTTTTAACTGAATCTTAAACTTTTTATTTATCTTATATTCAAATTAAAAACGACTTTACGCATTACTGCCTAACGCATCCTTAAGTTCTTTTGCTCTACATCACACTTAGTTTTCTTTAATAGTTCATATATATAATATATAATATAAATAAATGAATCGCAAAATGTTGCTGGGTCAGTAAATAAAACCTGTCACAATTACGCAAACAAATGGGAGCACAACACAACATAAATGGTGTGAAATCGCACACAAGCAAACGCTAAATAGAAGTCCCAGGAGGCAACTAACTCCAAATGGGCGCCTCGAGTCCGTGAGGCATTGAGCCATATGTGGCTGCCACAGTCAGCAGTAAAACTATTAACCCTATTTGGCCTTCGCAGGGAAGCTCAAATAACGCCAACGAGCACGAGAAAGCTATCAATCGCTGGTCATGCAAACTTTGGCCCTTTGGGTACTATATATATATTTATATATATATACATATATATATATATATATATACATGCATATCTATGTATATGCATATGTATATGTTATATATAGGTCACGGGCTCCTTACATTTGTTTACGCTATCATCAAGTTGCGTGTGCTTTGATTAAAACTTGGTCAGTGAGTCGCGTCTGCTTACACAATGAGGCGCCTAACAAGTTGCAAGTTGCTCCAACTACCCCCATATTTTCTCCAGCTCAAATTGGTCAGCTGCATTTGCGACATAAACAAAGTTTCACTTGATTTGTGTTTACTGTTTTATACGCACAACTTATTTGCTGGACGCCACAGCAAGTTCAACAATCTAGGGGGCATGAGTGTGGGTGGGGGAGGTGGTGGTGGGAGTTCTATAGGCGCCTCTGCAAGTCCTACATGTGCCCCACTGTGGCTTATGGTAATGCAAACCGTATTCAGCTGGTAAACATTGCTTTCTGGGCAAAACTAACAACAGCTGACAACATTTTCATTGTTTATCTAACATTTCCCTATATAAATTAATTTTTTTGAATAAAATAAATTTTGGAAAAAATTTAACATTTCCATCAAATTTAGATGATTATTTGTAATATTTTTAATTATATGAACATTTTCTTTGTTGTCTTCTGCTTATTGCTTAATAATATTTACAAAAATTAATATTTTATTAATTATAAAAAAATATAGCTGCAGGCCGTAAACTATTAAATTTGATTGTTTATTTTCCAACTACACCTTTGTTTACATAATAATAAAAATTCTTGTTTTCTTTCTTTCTTGTTTATATAATGAAATAAATTGAATAGTTATAATTCTTGGGTCAAGAATACGTTATTTACTTTAATTCGATCTGGTCACCATATCATTTAGCTTTATATAAACAATATAAAAAAAGTTCAAGATGCCTTAACTAAACTATTTATTTGAGAATATTTCGAATGCGCTCAGCACTTAAACAATTTATTATTCATATTGGACTACTATATCATACAAATATTCTGTTAAAAACTGAGTTTTAAAATGAAAAACATTTTTTATTTTTTTGGTATGGTAACTTTTAGCTTGCAGAGAAATATAATATAAATTTGACATCGCTCAGCTGTCATTTGGCAACCCGCAGAGAGAGCTTCTCATTATGTATATATATATATATATTTATATATATATATTATGTAAATTATATTATATGCAGTCAAGTCGCTAATGTCTGCAGTATTTCACATGTGTGTCTAGTTTGCCCAAAAAAAAAATATTCTATTTGCTTTTCAATTTATATTCGCTTACGCTAGTTGATTACAAATATCGTATATAGATCTGCTGTGGCCCGATTCGCATTTGGCATTTTCATGGCAGATTGCCTTGAAATATGTTTCACTCGCTTCTTTTCTCTTTCTCGCTGATTTTCTATGCAAACGAAAATAGATATAAAACATATACAAATGTATAAGCCTGAAAATATCACTTAAAATATTATTACGAGTTATGAGTTCTCTGTGCCATTTCTGCCAGACACCAAAGAGTTCAGCTACCTTATTTTAAAACTGGGGAGGGCATTAAGAGAAATTTCAGAGCATAAAAAAAAAAATAAAAATAAAGCAAATATAAAAAACATGTCAAATACTGAAATACTTATGATATCATTATGTAATATTGGTTTAATTATTATTATTAATTTTATTTTTGCAAGCACTTTTCATGTTTTATCATGCAAGTCTTTTTTCCTGTATCTACTGATATAATACCTAATTCATGCTACCATTTTCCATGCAGCAAATGTTTCACCAATATTACAATCAAATACACTCAGAAATTTTATATTTTTTGGTTTTAGTTAAATTTTAAAATGCACAATTATAAAATTTTATTCATTATTATATTATTTTTCTTTTACATATTTTTCTGTGTTGACTAATTTTAGTCGACAATTAATAAATCCAATAAACAGTTATAATATTATTGGTCGTTCAATAACGAACTTAATTGATGATTTAATCATCATTTCCACAGGGATATATATATATATATATATATATATATATATTAGTATATAAATATATATATCTTTGCTCTTTCCAAATTCCCCAAATCCAACTAATTGGATTTGACACTTTGCTCAAGCTTTACAAATTAATATGTAAATGCCCTAAGGAGAATGGACAATAGGAGAAGCCAATTATTCAGTTGATTAAAAGCAGAGTTGATTTTCAGGACTAGTCAAACTAAGGAAAGTCTAATATGAATATGTACATGTAAATGTAAATGTAGATAATATCTGTCCATTATGTTGAACCAAGTAATTGTCAAGGTCATAAGCAAGTTGAAGTAGGCTTATCGATTACGATTCCAAGAATATCTCTTTTTGTTGTCAGTCTCTATGTGTGTGTGGGAAGACATAAGAATGTAATTGCAATAGATACGCGTATGCCTGCCTAGATATTGGTTACGCACCTCGGCGCCTTGGCCTGGAGACCGTCTGGACAATTGACCGATAGACAGACTGACACACAGACAGACATATTGACTGGTTGACTTGACTGCCTGGCCAAATGACTAGCTGGCGTCATAGCCCAGCGTCGTCTGTGCCCCCTAAAACGCCTTCAGCCAGGGCCAGAAAGTGGCCAACAGCTAACTGTGTGAGCAGCGTGTGTTCATTGCCAAACTTATTTCCTTGTTCTTCGAACACAATTCATTTTCTTTGGCGCTTGGCAACAGCAACAAATTTAATGAGCAGCGGCCAAAACACTATCAAATGATAAATGGAAGCATTTGGCAACAGTATATCGAAGCTTACATACCCTTGAGTCTGATGGCATTTAAAATTCATTGCTCATTTAAAAATGCAAGAAATGTTTCCTATTTGAGTTATTTGATTTAAGCATTTAAAATCTTCTACAATTTTCTTCATGAAAACATCTTTTGTGAGGGAGTTTTCTTACGACATATACCAATACAACATATGATATATGATATGATCTGATCGAGGGGATTCAGTCAAATGCAACAAAAATATATATTTGTTCGAAGTTACATTCAGATTACATTTAAAATTAGCAAATCGATTTATCACGAATACACAGTACAGCAGCGGTCACACACATATATTTTAATCTATATATAAATACTAAAACAAATAATTCCTATATAGTTCAAAACTAATAAAAAAAATACAGCTCCAGAAATCAATACACTAAAGCTAAGTAAACATTGAACGATGGGATAGCTATAAAAATATAAAATATATCTAATAAAGTGTTTAAAGTATTTTAATACATCAAAAATGAAGCGTTTCACATAATAGTAGTGGCATAATTAAAATGAATTTAATCATCTCAATCTTAAATTAAATAATCATCTCACTTTAGAGATGCATCTTTCAAAAATATAATACAATTTGATGAGTCTAGTTTTTTAAGACTTTCAGCTGTAGCAATAAAACGAGTGTTCGAAATTATTTTTTATCGATTTATTTCTGGAATAAAATTAATGGGTTTTTCTGCAAATGAGATGTGAAAATCAACCATTAAAATTAAACTTTTTTTATGGTATATCGAATTGAGTATTGTGTATATCGAACCGGTTCTTAATGCTGATCAAGAATATATACAAATAGATATATATATTTCAAAGTTGCTTACGTGGGTAGATAGTAGATACCCTATAGACAGATTTCAAGTATGAGTGTCGTCGTCATTGATTACTTATTGATAGATGTTTTGGTTATTGTCTTTGGTATTTGTCGATGTTATTGTATTCCACATTGTTGTACTGTACATTGGCCATTGTTTACAATGTTCATTGAAACGATTAATTTGTTATTCGTTTCATTCGTGATCGAACACTGTCAGTTTGGGTTTTAGTCGACGTTGCGTTATTTATGCAATGTGCCTTTCCAGGGGCTGGGTTAGCTGGTCTGGTCGTTCAGTGAGAAAGTAACAACGGATTCTAGCTGACTCGTCGTCAATGTTATTGACATTGAAATTATCGTAAAACAGAGAATCGTATAATGCCCACATAGATACACTCACACACACATACATTTACTTACCCCTTTTGAATACTGGTCGCTATTTGTTTTTGTCGCCTCCTATCTGTTTTTGTCGTTTTTAGTCTAATTACTGCACTCGCTGCGGTTTTCATAGGTTTTCAATTCACCAGATACACATGTAATGGAATTGAACGACAAAATTAACAAAAAGTCAAGCTTAAGATTGTGCTTAGCCAATATCGGATATAACCATTTTGATTTATGAATTGTATTTTTGTAACGAGTTGATAACTGTAATTACATTTCTGTTTTGCTATTAAAATTTAATTACTTCAAAAAACATTAAACAAAATCAATATATTATTCAGAAGCCTTAAGTATTATTTTTAATGTCGACTGTCATAAAAAATACAAAAACCAATTAATATGTAATACTTATGAATCTTGAATTTCAATTATAAAAAAATGGAGGTGTTTAAATGCACATATGCAGGAAATATATATGTTTAAACAAGTATATTTTATATTTACGTATTTAATTTGATTTAACTTTGAACATGAATGCTACAAATTTTTGCAATTCCCTAATATATGAATACTATAACTAAACTCAAATTTAAGTTTGAAAATGTGCAATAAATTGATTGAATGTGTATTTCTTTCTCATCCACAGGACAACTGATCACATTTTATACGATCTTCTATATTGTCCTTACCATAATGTTCACGATTTGCATGCAGGTAATGCTCTCCACGATTAACGAGCATCATCCCAAATGGAAGCTGGATGAGTCGCTGATAGGCACCAATCCCGGCATGGGACTGAGGCCTCTTAGCGAACAAACCGAACGCGGCTCGGTTATTCGATTCAATAAAAATAAGCCGAAAGAGGCGGCATACTGGACTGAGCTGCTCGATGACTTCTTGAAAGGTATTGATTATCGAAGTTCTTTATATTTATATAGATAATAATATATGTGTGTTGTCTACAGATTATAATCATACTGAGGGTCGCCAGATGAAGCATTGTGATCCTAGCCAAGTTCACAATCCCGACGATGTGTGCGTCGTCGATATTGCAAAGTTTGGACCCTGCTCATCAGCCAATAGCTATGGCTATAGGACGGGCACACCCTGCGTCTTCCTCAAGCTGAACAAAATCTTTGACTGGGTGCCCGAGGTTTACGATACTGTCGATGGCAGCACACCAGCCGAGTTGAGGGACGTTCTCACGAGCACGAAAGTCGAAGAGGTATGTAACTAAATATGTCCACTAGTATACCGTATACAGTTGCGAAAAAATAAGAGAACCACTCTCAAAAGAAGTGTTTTTAAATGTGGCTTTTAGTTCAAATTATGTCTCTACTGAAAACGCAAGAGTAAGAAACGTGATTACTTAACGACAAAGAAATACATCTACAATATCGGTTTAAAATATAAAGAAATACAGAATAACTATCTCCCTAAGCAGAATACAATTTCATAAATATAAATTTATAATTTATTAAAAGTTTCCCTAAGTTATTTAATTCAAACTAATTCACTGCTATTACAGCGCAAACAAATCTGGGTGACATGCAATGGACACTATGGCAAGGATAAGGAGCAGTTCAACAATATTACGTACTATCCCAGCCAGGGCTTCCCCGCCTACTATTATCCGTATCAGAATCAGCCAGGATATCTGAGTCCCGTTGTTGCCGTGCAAATCGTCTCGCCGCCGGATCACGAAATGCTGGAGGTTGAGTGCCGTGCCTGGGCCAAGAATATCATCTACAGTGGCAGCTTACTGGATCGCCGGGGCTCGGTTACCTTCCAGTTGATAGTGGACTAGGAGAGGAGGCGATGGTCAACTACAAACAACTTGTGATCGCAACAACCTAAGCCAGCCTTATGGGGAAATAAATCGTCATCGGTTGCTAAACTAAAATCTGAGACCAACAAACAAATAAACAAACATAAAAAAAAAACAGCAACCATTAAGAAAAAAAAAAACAGCAAAAAGAAGAGTTTACTTAGAGCTTAGATGCTTTCATGTTTTAAATGTATTGTACATATATTTATATGAGGAAAATCAAAAATATATCGACGAGAGAGTCAATAACAGAAATCTGCCCGCATCAGAAGAAAATTAAATATGAAATTATGAAAAGAAAAAAAACACCAGAAACAAATAGGATATAATGAATATTGAAGCGAGAAATTCACAAGAGTTCAAATCGTACGCCCGCAATTGTTGTTATAGCTTCCGGCTTGTCTATTGCTATAAGTTAATATTTACAAATAATATTTAATTTATAATTTTATAAATTCCTGTAATAATATGCTTAATTTTGTCAGTTGTATTTAGTTTGTATTTATATATGTTATTATTGCCTTTTATTTTTTGTTTGTCCTTTGAGTTTCATTATTATTTGTAAAAAGTTATAAAAAAAAACCAACACAAAATAAAATGTCTATTTGTTAAATTAAATTCACCCAAATAAGCGAATATATATATTTTTTCAAATATTTAAATACAAATCCTAGCGAAGCTACGTAAATAATTTATTTGTTAACAATTGCCATGCTTATGGCAAAAAGTATTGAAGAAAAATATATATGTATGTATATCCTTTAGTTCAATTTTAGAAATAGCTGAAACAATAACAAAATTAATTCCAGCCATGTTTTTGAATTAATTCTTAAGCCATTTTGACATTTAAATTAATGGAAAATTTTAAGAAAATTCTTCTCTGTTGCATTATTTAATAAATAAAAAACTCAACTAAGAAATAATGTTTTTTATTTTACATATTTTTTAGTGTTATTTCACCTAATAAACATAAAATAATGGGATAGATATTTTGAAAATTGCCCCAAGCCTAAACACGCAAATAATCGAGTTAATTTTTTAGGCGATGTGGCAACGCTGTCGGCTCACTCGATTGCTGGGGCGCTGCCAACTTACTCAGCGCACAGCTGATGCGCATATCAATTGAGCTGACAGCTCGTCGATATATCGAGCAGAAAAAAGAAATTCATCGGAATTTTCATGCTATTGTCAGCTTTTAGCTGTTTACGCTATAAAAACTGCGACAAATTCCAATCGAAAACGAAAACGAAAGTCAAAAGGCTGCTGCAGCAACAACAACAACTCCTCGTACACCTCAGCGAGCGGAAGTGGGGCGCTGTGAACGGCATTAAGCATGGAGCAAACTATAGACGTGGGCTGCGTCAAAGAGGAGCACTGCGAGGCAATCTGCAATATGTTCAAATCCCAGGATTGGCAGCTGACCATGCGACACAGGGACTTGGGACAGCTGGTCAAGATTGAGCAGGACATGAGCTTTGTGTGGCAGAGTGGCACGACCAGTTCTGCTACAGTCGACAACAAGGAGCGACACCCGGAGAAGCATTCACAAAAAAAGTGAGTACAGTAGTCGCTCGCCAAGTGGGAATTGTCCGCAATCAAAATCGTTGCTTAAATCAGAAATTTTAGTCACACTTTTCAATACACCAAAAATCTGTGTGATAGACTTAAATTTCAAATATAGCTTGCAAAAAAATATTCATTTTCAATTTGATTTGTTGAATTATTTTATTTTATTTGCTGTCAAATAAAGCCAGGGGACAGAAAAATTTAAGAAAGTAATAAATAGAATAAATTAAATTAAAAATAAAATTGTCTATTATATTTAAATTAAAAAAATTAAAAATATTTATAGGATTTATAAGATTTTTTGGGGTATTTAAATGAAAAAGTTTAATTTATACTCAAATTAAAATATAGATTTTGATATTTTATTTGCGAGCTCTACTTTTATGTATATATAGTATTATTTGCCATATATTAAAAATACAAATGAAACGTCTTTTGCTGCTCAGATTCCAAAACAGTGTCAAATCACAGTTTGGGGGGACGGTGGGCGAAAAGCCATTTAAATGTGCCCACTGTGGCAAGGACTTTGCGACGAGCAGCAATCTTAAGGTGCATCTGACGCGCACACATTCGGGAGATCGTGAGCGTCCGTTTCTCTGCCCCACCTGCCCCAAATCGTTTGCCACCAATGACAATCTGCAGAAGCACATTCGGCGGCATTCGAATGAGCGCACCTTGAATTGCCCACACTGCCCCAAGGCATTTGCCACCAAGGATAATCTGCAGAAGCACATACGACGGCACTCCAGTGAACGCACCTTGAACTGCCCGCATTGTCCCAAGGCGTTTGCCACCAATGATAATCTGCAGAAGCACATCCGGCGGCACTCGAGCGAACGAACTCTGAATTGTCCACACTGTCCCAAAGCGTTTGCCACCAACGATAATCTGCAGCGACATATTCGTGGGCATACGGGTGAACGTCCGTTCAAGTGTCCGTATTGCCCGAAGCCATTTGCCCAGAATCGAGATCTCAAGGCGCACATCCTGGAACACACGGGAGAGAAGCCGTTCAAGTGTCCGCACTGTCCCAAGGCGTGTGTCCGCAGCGAGGGACTGAAGAAGCACATCTTGCGTCTGCACAAGGACATCGAACCGGAGCAACGACTGACCGCCAATAATGCGACAACCAAGCAGTGAGTGAATCACAAAAATACACATATTTAAATCTATTGTTAACCTTATGGATCTCCAAACAGATGGCAGCCTGGCGACAAGTCCTTCATCAACGACACCAGCGGCAGAATCTTTATGTACAAATACGATTTAAGCAAAAACACACGAATTCCAACCGGTGAGGCGTAAACAAATCTCTCAAGGCTCTCAAGGTCCAGAATCAATCCGGAAATCCAGCGACTTTTGTCACAAGTGAAACAACTTGCAACCAAAATGGCAACAGCAAAAGAATGCATTTGATTATTGAGCTTCATCAACTTGGCTACTGATGACGATGATGAAAACTAAACATTTTATGTAGCTCTTATGGCCAGCGAGATCGAAAGGCTTCCTCCATATACGAGGCAGAAAAACCATATCAAATTTGTTTGATGTGCTTGGCAGGGGATTTCAAATAAGTATGAGGAATTCACTTGATGTAAATATTTTTTGGGCTAAAGCAATAGTTTATTTTGCAAACAAAATAAAACGCATTTTACGGCTATTAAATAAAACATAAATAAATTACAAACAAAATTGTGTTATAAATTTGCACCTGACTGAAAATTAAAACCAACAGAAAATAAGAAGGTTTTTAATTAGCTGCAGTTTTCAATAAATAAAAATTAAATGCGTTTCAGAGATAACCAAAAAGAACCTAAAAAATTGGGTAACATTTAATTTAAATTCAAGCAAACTGATTTAGAAAATAATGTAAATTAAATTTAATGCAATATGTAGATAATTTTCAAAGTGTTGTCAAAATTAAAGCAAAATAACCAAAAAGATTTGTTAACCAAACGGAAATTTAGATTCAATAAAACTATGAATGTATTTTCTTCAAATTCCGATATCCCAGCAATCTTATGCTTAAGTCAAGTAAATATATTAAAAACAACAATTATCATTTCAACTTTGGTTAGTACAAATTAGTTTTTAGTGTACTTTGGTTGAACTTTATTAGTAGGTATTCATTAAATGTGTTTTATTGTACCTATATTACAGAACATTTGTATAGTTAATTATTGGAGTTGGGTGTTGGTTTTTATTGAGAACTGATTCTCACTGCATTTGGAATTTTTGATTATTTTTGTAGTATTTTGTCATTTTGCTAAACTTAATATTCATTTTGATATAGTACAAAGTAATCACAAAATATTATTATCACAATTTGCGGATATAAATATTGTTTTCTTTTCATATTTGCTAATTGTATTTAAATATACATACACACATCGTATGATCGTATGATTTATGTAAATATATTGTATTTACCTTCGGTTTCAATTTAGTCAACAATGCGAGTAAAAATTCGAACTACATACGAGTACAATATTACATCAAGATTAGTTTAAACATTAATGTTTTTAGTGCTCTGTTAAAGTCAAAAAGTTAAATTTAGTTGAGACGAAATTTGAAATATTTAGATAGTTAAACTATTAGTGCTGGGGGGAGGGGCATTTAAACCATTTTGGGCATTGGCATTAGACAAGTCATCGCACAAGGCACACACACACACACACGGACCACACACGCACAACACACACACACTTTAAGTCTGCCGAGCGCCCCACAGTTCCGTCTCATGATACATACGATAAATATTGTCCCTTAACAGCTTGGCTTTGTCTGCAATATTAATAGGGGAGTGTTAGTTTTTTGATTAGTGCGGTTTTGATTAGGAAATCAAAGACTTAACTTAACTTTAAATATTATTTGAAAATGTTTTTGGGCAGTCTTCAGATTAAGTGTTTTTTTATTTAGAGAGAGAGTTTGACGAAATATATCGAAGTAATTTTATAAATACATAAAAAAGAACTATATCTGGAGCCAGAGAGAACCAGATTTAAGTTTTTAAAAGAGGATTCCAAATCATAAATAAATAAATCATATAAACAAATTCTAGTTATTTATAAGAGTAAAATGAAAATGAAATGAAAATATGACAAAATATATAAATATTATCAGTACTTAAATAATAACGTATTTAAATCAGATGAAATCATATATACAAATGCTATGATGCGAAATTATACGGTAATCGGGAAAAACGTATCTTCAGAAATTATTTTATAAATTTAATACGAGTTCTAGAAACATATTTTGCTAATTTTTAAATCAATTTTAATGTTAGATTTTTAATATTATTTTTATTATTCTTATTATTATTATTTATTTGTTCTTTTGTTCTTATTGTTATTATTACTCTTATTTATAAAATATATTATTCTGAAGATTATTAAATATCGTATGATTAATGATACTGTAATTTCCAACCTCGCATTATTTTTCTTACAAATATACAATTGGAAAACAATCTATAGGATCTATAGGAAAAATCTTCCACAAACATAACTCAAATAATATTGTAAACAAATATTGTTACAAAATTTTATAAAAATAAAATTAAAATATTTTCAAATATCCTAAACCATATATAAAAATATGAACAGAAACAGATTTCTTTAGCACCTAAAAGCAAAAAGGAAAAAAACTAATTGAATAAGTAAAAAATATTTTAAAATGTCATATAAAGCAAAGTATAACATATATTAAAATATGAACAGCATCCGATTTGTTTGGCACTCACCCTTGGAGAGATTCAGGGCCACAACATGTTTCTTTAGAAATTCGAGGCACACTGCTTGGCTGGTGCCCAGCGAGTGCATGTTGCACGTGAATGTACTGCAAATTATAATTGCCTTAGTAACTCGAATTGGGGATGCGATTCATCTTAGCTAAACACTTACCCCAATTGCCGAAATGCAATATCCTCCTGTTCCTTGGCCGATTGCGGCTGTGCCTGCCCCAAACTGCATTTGCTCGACTTGCGCTTATTTGTTGCCGGTGTCGCCGTCGTCGTCAACGGGGTGGTTGCTGCTACAGTTGCAGCTGCAGCGCCTGCATGATGCGAGGAGCTCGAGGAGGAATCAATGCCATGTTTACGAGCGACAGCAGTTGTTGCCTCTGGTCCTGCCCCTACTGCTGTTGCTGCTGCTGCGTCAAGGCGCTGCTGCTGCTTCGCCTGCCGTCGCTGCTGGCGTCGCAGCTGCGAACTGAGCCGATGCTCCCGCTCCGCCTGCATGGAGTCGACGAAGATGGCGTTCCAGAAGCGCGGCTGCTGCCACAACGGCTGTTGGCGCAACAATATAAGCAGATACTCGCGATACGCATCGCAGCCAGGAACTTCAACTGCAATATCAATTTGGAAGGACATTTAATTAACTGGCACAGTTATATCATACAATATCAGTAGTCAGAAGTACAATTTATAATTTATAATTGGTTTGGGAATTCTGAGAAAACAGAAAAGCTGCTCATAAAATAACTCCGATCGTCCTATCTATCTTAGTCGTCAGTCGTTCTTATATTATCTTTTTGTTACTGATAATTATTAAACATTTGTATTTTTAGACTTCAAATATTCACAATCATTTTTCATGGTTTATAAATTAATATAACTTAATTTAAAAAAGCCAGCTAAACTCGAATATAAAAGACAAGCCAGTAAATTTCATTGTTTGTTTCTGAATTTTAGAAAGGATCTTTCTAAAAATTATGGCTTCTAATCTACTTTCTGGAAATGTATTTCTTTATATTAGCAAATATTAAAAAAAAAAATTGAAAATACTCGCCATATTTTTGGGATTGTCGATTTGGGACAAGCTCTTCTAAATTTTAATATTTAGAACTTATTTCTAGAAAATAGAAAAACTTTATATTTTTTTTAAGTCGATTTACAAAAATTATGGCGATTTTTCTCTGAGTTTTGCTACTTCTGCTTGTTGCATATGGTTGCAATAGTCGAGTATACCCATTTTGAAAAGGACCAGGGTATAAAGAGAAGTTTAAGAGATTTACCTTCATGATAGAACAAGAAACAGAGATTCATGAGGATCGCCGCTGGGGCATAGTCCTCGCACTCGCCACACTCGAAGAGGGCCAGGGCAAAGTATTGGGCTAAAGCATTGAAGGTTAAGGTTTCGAGTCGCTTCGACTTGTTGCGCTGCTCGCTGAGAAACCTGGTGAACCAGAGTCGCCCAATCTCCAAGCGGAGCAGGACGCCAAATTCTGACTTGAGCTCCAGATTGAGAGCCGATGAATTGTTGAAGAGAAGCTGTGTGAAATGTTTCATGAACTCCTTGACGGGCTCCTCGCCGGCGCGACAATCCAAGCTAATCGAGGATGCCCACGAGGGAACCGAGTTCTGTGACTCGGAGCGTATGAAATGGCGCCAATCACTCGACTCCATGCTGGGACTGGCCTGCAGCTGATCGGGCAGCTCGTCCCGCAGGCTGGTCAGCGTGCTGCTGTTCGAGGCGCGACTCCTTGCCGCAACACGTATCGAGTTGCCCCACGGCTGGCGGGCGGGTGGCACGGCACCCGTCTCTGTGGGTGGCTGCACATCGATTTGTGGCGGCATCGCCGTCGCCTCGAGCAGCTCCCCAATGCGCTGCACGTCCTTCTGCATGTCCAGATCGCTGCGTCGGGCGCCCGCGATGGCCCGCTGCCGCTCGTAGCCGCCCGAGTGCCTCGACTCGAATTCCAGCGAATTCGAGTGCGTCGTGCTGCTGACGTCATGCGAACGAGCCGGCGTCGGCTCCGGCAGCGACAGCGAACTGCTGTCATCGCTGCTGCTGCCGACACCGCCGCTGCTCGAAGATGAAGCCGAACTGGAGCGCAGCTTGTTCGCATGGCGACTGCGCGCATGCTCCAAGCGTGGACCTAAATGAGTACATTATTAACAGCTTTTACAAGAAGAGAAGAGGAAGCAAAGCTTACGCGGCGCCAAATTGGGCTGCCTGTAGCGACCCGAGATGATCTCTTCGTGCGCACGACGAGCTTTTACGCGACGCGCCTCAAAATCGATCTTCGTGTAGTCAATTGTCTCATCATCTGCATAGAGAGAGAGAGAGAGCGCGGTTGAGGGAATGAGAGAGAGCGAGAGAAGGAGTGGTTATTGAGCTCACTTACACTTCGGCAAGTCCTCATCGTCGTCATCGCAATAATCCGAATCGCTGCTGCTGCTGCTCATCGTCAACTAGAGTGAAACAAAAAAACGGGAAAACTCAAGCATCAAAATTTGTTGCCATTTATAAAAGTGCTGCCAGTTTTTGATACATGTGCATGAATGATTGGCAGCACTGTAATAAAATAATATTAAAAAAATAAATTAAAATGAAAGAAATGAGAAATATGGAAAGTTTAAGGCATATTTGGATATGTTTCTGGCAAACAATTGGCCCTAAAATCAAACATTTATTATTTATTTGCTAAGATTTTTCACTATACAAATTGGTAAATATTATTAGAACCACATGAGAGAAAAATTGGTTCATATTAGTGAATAAATTGATAGATAGATTGACAGGAATAGGGGAAAAGCGAGTAAAGCAATTGAGTGAATCAAAGATTCATAGAGAAACAGACTAAGGACAAAGGGATTTTTAACAATAATGTAAATATAAAAAAAATATTTTTATAGAATTAATTTTACAATCGAAAGAATGATGGTCAGAATTTCACTATGCTGACACAAAACATTCAAAGATTCCTAGAGATTTAGTTTTAGAACTGAGACACTCATTCCCATGAAATCAGTCAGAAGGCTCAATAATATATTTGCATTTGAATACCCCAGAAATCTTAAAAACCAAATTTAATCTATCTTTTACCTTTTGTATTATTTGAAATTTTCAATTTCCAAGGCAAACGTTGCCATAGAAATCTGACAAAAACAGTTCGCTTTCAATGGAAATTGCAAAACAAAAGCGCCGCATAAATCAAAAAAAATGATAAAGCAGTTTTTTTTTTTTTTTTTTTGAGTGTGACCTTGGATTAGCGATGCAGTTGGCAAGTGTCTCTAAAGAAGGACAGAACCAACTAAATTGATTGCTTTTCCACTTGCAGCACTTGCTCAAGGCGAACAAGAAGAGCGAAAGAGAGAGAGAGAGAGAGAAATAGAGACAGATATAATCCATAATTAACGGCTGAACAAACACGGCGACTAACACTCATATAATTAAATTCGATCAAGGACAAGTGAGGGAAATAAAGGGAGATAGCTGCGTTGCAAGGCTGACAGGCAGAGTCAAGTGGAACGGCAACAACAGCAATAATAATAATATCCGGGCCAAGTGAAGGTCAAACGAGTGCAGCAGCAACAAAAACTATCAAATGTGTCAGTTGCTGTTGTTGTTGTTGTTGTTTTGCTTTAGCGAACGCAGCAAAGAGAAGCTCAGTTTCATTATCAAGGCCTTACCTTGTTTGATATGCCATTGAGCAGCTCATTGCTGTTGCCCAACACTGTCAGAAATTTGGACTTGAGCGCACCGATGCTCGGCGTCCGTTCCATGAACAGTTTGATTTTCGATCTCTCGCCGGCAAACGCTGCCGGCGGCGTACCGGGCGTCGTGGTTCGCGCGGGCGGCGGCTTTGCATCCACCATTATTACGCTTTATGCTTTACTTTCTTTTAATTTCGCTCAGTTGCGCTTTATCTAATTATTGTGCTTGCTGCTGCTGTTCTAGTTGCTGTTGTTGTTGTTTTGTTGGTTGTTTAGTGCTATTTTTAGCAGTCATTTAATAAGCGTTTTACACCGTTGACGTCGACGTTGCTGTTGCGACTGCTGCCGCGACAGCTGCGACTGCGACTGCGACTTCTGCTTCTGCAGCTGCTGCTTCTTCTTCTACTTTTGCTGTTTCACGTATCGATTTTTCGCCCTGAGCAGCTGCTTTATTCCGCTTCCTCTCTCTCTCTCTCTCGCTTGTTGTGGGGTCTTTCTTATTATGGACTCGAGCAGCATTTGTAATCCGGCTGATGCAGCAAATCCTCTTTGTAGTTGGCTTTAATCATGTCTCTGGAACTTGCTTGCATTTAAATTAGACTTAAGTCAAACGTACTTCTTTACATATATATTATTGTGTGTGGTGTTTGCATATATATTTGATATATTTTCATTAATTTTTTACATCATTTTGAATTTATTGTTAGTTGAGCGACAATATTATAATTAATTATTTTCAATAGAAGTATATCTTCTTTGACTTTATTTAATTTTAATAAAAATTTTTCCCATAAATATAATATTTATGATTTTTTTTATTATTGACAATATTTATTATTTTATATTTCAAGACCATAGTCTTGTTTTAGGTTCCACATACATAATCATAAATTGCTTACATTTATAAATAATTCAATATTTTATTTATTTATAAATTTATTCTTGGCTTAAGTTGATGTTCCACAGTATTTCCACAATTAAAGCAGATTTGACATATATTTATTTATATACATGTATAACAAGTTATTTCATAGAAATGACATCAAATTGTGCTCCATTTGTTTTTATTGTCCACAAGCATTACGCAAATGAAATTAGACGCACATCAAATAACAACAATTAAAGGCACAATTTCTGTGATTATATTTAAACAATGCTTTGATATATTTTATACAGTGCTTTAATATTGCACTTCAAAGTACATTTAACTTTTATTTTTCCTCTATGCACACTTTTTGCACGCAGGTCGCCGTAAAAATCGTTTAATTTCTACACACACAAACACATACACACACTTATACATACACACGCATACACACGCGAATTCACGCGATTGAGTTGCGTTTCCTGCAACACTCGCTGCGCAAATGCAGCCGAAAATTGTGTTTCCAGCTTTAAGAAACCGCGTATGCTGCCGCAACGAAGAAAACTCGCATGCAATAAGAAAATGAAACATGTGAAAGCTTTTGCGCAGAGCTTTCACGCTGGCAGCAACAAGAACAACAATAACAACAGCCGGCATTTCGCTTGTTTACGAACAGCTGACAGTTGAGCCGAACAAGCCGAACGAGCCGAACGACAGCTGTGTCGTCGCAGTCGCAGTCAGCGTCGACGTCGACACCGAGCGGACAAGGTCGCAGGCAGAAGCACGGCAGGAGCCAAGGCGGCGGCAGCGGCAGAGGCAGCGGAAGAGAAAAAGGGCGCAGCGGGCCTATCAGAAATGCGTGTCTGCAATTATTGGGCTTCGCCTTCGCCATTTTCTCCGAAATCCGTTTTGCATGTCATTTATTGTCAGCTTAATTTGCACATACACATATACACTAACACACACACACATACACAGTTTGTGTATACGTAATTGTGATTGGAATTGGTATTACTCATACCACATGTTGCGCACACGCCGCAACGGGTCGCAAATAAACAGCCTGCCGCAACAGGGCGCCAACAATGGCCATAATTCGCATATCGTATTTATAAATAAATACTTATTACTTGTACTTATTTATACAAACGCACACACACACACACACACACACACACACAGTGGTTAATTGCTTTTTGATTTGTACTCACGCTGACGGCAGGTGGCGCTTTGGGAGCGTGCTACAATCAAAATATGAAATACAAGTACAAATCTTCTTTACTATAATTAAGCTATTGAAATATATAAATAGAAGCAGCAAAATTACCAACGTGAGAAATACGTATACATATATTCGTGCTTGTTTATTCCAGCTTTATTATTTTACATTGTCTATTAAATTATTCAGCGGCAAAAGGCAAATCATTTCCAATTTTGTATGAATATTTAAATATTAAATAAAGCATGAATTGAATAAATTATTTAAATATTAAACCAAGCATGAATTGAATAAATTATCTCATGAATTACTAATAAGAACCAATATTGTTATATCATTAATGCAGAAATTGACCAAAATATTATTTTAATTTATTTTCTCAAGTAGAATTTCTTATGCTACACACCTGTGAACTTCCAATTATAATTAAGACACATACCAAGAAAATCTTAATAATGCCAATATTTATTTAACAAGTGATTGTTCAAGGTTTCTAGGAGGTCAATTGGGTGTGATTTAATAATTGCTTGTTAGCAATAGGTAGTCTCTCTGAATTGTTGTATACAAATTAGGTAAATTGAAAATAATATTTATGTTCAAATCAAAACTAGAAAAAAAAAACATAAATCTGGTATTATGAGATTCATACACAAAGAATGTTATAAACATTTGTAGATTGTATTAATAAGTCAATGATCTCTAAAAATGTACTTAATAGCCTTTTATTCAACTCTTAAGAATAACAGACAACTTTCCAGGCTAATCAAAACCCGATAAATATGTTTTTATATACATAATTATGATTTGATATTTAGTATTTATTTATGAATAATAATAATCTGCTATTTAGCTCATAAATAAATTTGTCGCCGGTCTGCGTCACAAATGGAATCATCACCAGAATAAAATGCACGCAAATGTTTAACAACAATATACAAAAAAAAATTTGTCAAACTTTTTATAAAACTCGCGTCGAGCCTGACAAAGTTTTCAATACGTTGGTTTTTGTAGTATTTATAAGAACAACGCGATTTCCCCAAAATAGACGCACTAAGAGAAAACACAACACACATCACAGTTGATGGAAGAGATGGAGACACATTGAGAACAAATTGAGAAATTGAGGAAGAGATATATAGTGATATAGTTCCTGCTGAGAACTGCGACATCTGCGACTGCGACTGCAAACTGCGGGTTTGTAGTAAAAATGTTGTTTAGATAGCCGGATAGAGAATTCAGTTTGTTAGGAGACGATCGCCGAACGAGACCGTAGCAAAAATATATTTAATGTCGAGCGGCTACCAATAGCAATATATATATATATAGTGTATGTCTATATATAAATATATATATATATATATATATAAATTCGTGTGCTACCAGCTGGCAGCAGCAATTTTGAGTGCGGCGGGACGTGAAAAGAAGTAAAATCGAATTATGTAAGTGATCTTAAAGAGGCTGTCACATCAACATATCACCACAAAGTTCAATAACAAATATCGCTAATAAGCCAAATAGAAAACCCGTACATATTATAAAAGAAAACCCCTTGAAGTGTGTGCTAAAAATAAACATAACTAAATTTAAACTCAAACGAAGAGAAGAACGGAAAAAGCTAAAAGTTCAAGGCATTTTACTGAATCTGATAAATAATCCAAATTTATGAATAAATAACGCTTGTTTTGTTTTGCCTTTTATTTATTCAAAAACAAAAAGAAATCGAATTCGAATTGTGCAGAAAATAAACGCAAAATTGGGCAATTAACAAAATGGCAAAAAAAAAAGGAAGTGTTTAAAAATAGTTCGTGCGCTCGTCTGCGAGACTGTGCGTGTGTGCTTTATGTGTGTGTGTGTATGTGCATCTAAATATGTGTGTGTGTGTGTGTGTGTGTCTGCTCCCAGGGCAGCTGTCACTTGAAGCTGCCAACGACAACGCAGCAGGAAAAACAAAATGCGGTGGTCAAGATACATATATATATAATGCATACGTTTGGGCCACCTGAACTGTCTGCAATAATTTTCCTCTCAACAAACAAAAGAAAACATATAAAGTTATACAAGTATTTTAGCAAATATTTGCTTTTACCTAAGCAAAATATATTGTAAGTGAGGTAAAGGTAGTTAAAGATAAACTCAGTCTTTGCAAATTCACATTTTTATTCAATTCTTACAACACCTCTCAAATACTGCACATTATATATTTTATTATGATTTTTTCTAATAACCCTTTTGCTAAATAAGTCATAAGTGCTTCACGAAAAAGTAGCTTAGAAATTATATATAATTCAACATATATCAAAGTTATTATTTAAATTCAAATTATTGATGAATTGATAAAATATACTTCTTTAAAAAAATTACATTTTGCTTATTAAATTCGATAAATTAGATATTTTCGTAAAATATTTTTTCCTTTTCCCGCTTTGCCACAAACTAAGAATCCAATTATGAAAAGAATAATAAAAAAAGGTATTTATATTCAAATGATTTATTATTTGTTATAATATATGTTTTAAAAAAGGATTAAAATGACATTAATTTTAAATTTTAAGCCTTTTCAATAATAGTTTGAGTTTATATGTATATTTTAGATAATATATTTTAGTTAATTGTTAATTTTAGCAATAGATTCCAGAAATGATATACCCTAATAGCTGCTGTGCATTAGATATTTATCATAGGTCTTATATACTCATAATGCCACATAATATCAGCTAAAATAATTCATATATTTTATTTGAGAGTGCAGTCGAAAATATGTCTACACTCATCTATCTACTATCTAAAATTTCTCTTATTCTACATCAATCATGCAGCTTGCAGCAACAACAAATTTTGACCAAATCTCGTTTACGCAACTCTCAATTCTCTATATTTATCGCTTATTCTCTTATAGTTCTCTTTGATTTCCCTTGGGGTTTTTGTTGCTTAAATTCTCTTTACTTTAGAGCATTTATATTGTGTTCATAAAATTGATTTAAAGGTTCTGTCTTTTATATCCTCTCTTTCTCTCTTTCCACCTCTCTTCAAGGTGGTTTCTCTCTTTTTCTCTCTGTCTCTCTCTCGATCTCTCTCCCCCTCTCTCTCTCGATCTCTCTGATTTATATTCCTCTTAAGCACGCTGTCATTTTGCTCTAATTGAGTCACACTAATGATTTCCTTATGCTTATTTTGCATCGTTTCATAAATAAACAACAACAATTTTATGCACAATTTGGCAAAGCGTACTAATACTTAATACCCTATAGTCTAAAAAGTAATGCAGATATGTCTATTTTAAATAAAATTTCATTTCTTTCTCAAAATCTATAAATTAATTTTTGGAAATAAAGATTTATAATATATATTCAGTTTTCAAACGTTCACGCGAATATCCATCGATCAACATTTATGTTGATTCTGCATAGAGTATTCGTTAGACGGTTGCCATTCTCAGTTCAGACTTGTTTTGAATATAGAATTGTTGACCTATATTTATACGGTTTATTCGTGGAACAACTCTGGCAGCGTTTGGTCGTTTGCATTTGCGTTGCATTCATATTTTAGCTAGGGACTTGCCACACAAATTTGGGTGAGCATGCTAAAAATATTCAAGAAAATTTTATAGATATCTTTTTTTTTTTGCGGTTCTGTGTAATTGAATATGAAGTGTTTTGAAGTGTTCGAGACAGATGAAAATAATGTGTATATATGCCTCAATAAACACAAATAATTTGCCAGACATCAACTGGCGCAGTTTACGATCAAATAAACTTCACATAAACACATCTTCAACATAGCTTCTCTATAAAGTATGCCCCAGATTTGTTTAATCACTTTTTACATAATACCCAAAATATGCAGCATATAAAAAACCTAGAAGAAGAAGAAGAAGAAGAATAGGAAGTCCAATAAACGAATTGAACGACAAAACGGCTGGCGCAGAAAAGAGGAAGACAAAGATGGCGACACAACAATTGCTCAACAGAAACATTCGCACAATGCCCACATGGGTGGTGAGTCTCTCTCTTTTTCTCTCTCTCCCTCTCTTTCTATATATATATATATATATATATATATATATATCTGCCTTGAGTTGTATTTTTTACTAATACTCTGTGTAAATACAATTGCAGACTGAGGCAAACGATCGCATTGGACCCAAGCCGCCGCCAACGCCAATGAATGGCAACGGTACTCAGCTGAAGGTGCCAGCCCTGCCACCGAAGACGAAGAACACACCCGAACCCGACTACGAAATCATCGAGTTTACCAACCAACAGCAGTACTCAAATGAACCAATGAAAACCACACAGATTCGCACCAAAACGCCAGGCAAGTAGATCTCTGATGGGACTTGAAAACGCTTACATTTTTATGACAAAAAGTAAGGCTTAAGTTTAAGCATAATGAATAAATTAGTTTGGTGGATCACCTGAGAGAAACAGGGCTCCTCACAGAGAACTACTCTGTACACATCCGAACACTAAAAGTATAGAAAATTCTATTCGAATTATTTAGAAATACTGGAGTGATTATAGAGTTACATGAATTACTACATTCACAATCTTTTTGGGCTGATATCTTAAGAAAGGTTTTGAGTTAACAAAATTTGATTATAATTAGACTACTATATTTGACAACATTTTATCGTAATTAGACTACTAAATCATTATGCATAATTTTGAATTCTAAGAGTTCCCAAGACTAATCGTGTTCTCCTTAAAAAATTGACTTGACTTTTATTACCTTAATTTTTGTGTGCTTTCAAGATTACAAACAGCTTGGATTAATTATTATTATTTTTTTTCCCGAGACAAGATTTGAATATTCTATAGCTTTTTGAGAAGATGTTAATCAGTTTTTCACATATTTACACTTTGCATAAGATCAAATTAAAATATTCTAACGTTCAAACTGAGATCTTAAAATGAAAGAAAAGAAAACCATTCAAAGTCTTTATTTAATATTTACCAAACACCATTAATAATAATAATAATGATAAGTTTCAACTCTTATTTATGTAGACAACAAACTGAAGTGCACATTGTGCGGCTCACAGAACCCATGGGTGACCTGTGCCGAGTGCGCTGGCCAAATCTTCTGCGCCTCATGCGACGACATGTACCACAAGCATCCCAAGCGGAAGCAGCACATACGCAAGGTAGAATTATTGAGTGGGTCAAGTATATGGTGTATATATACTGTATATATTTTCATGTATTGCCAGGCTGTGCAGCAGGGCATACCGCCCATACCGCCAAAGGCACAGGGTGGCGCACCGCCGCCTGTTGCACCACCGAGACGCAGCAAACGTGGATTGCTGACACCGTTTCTGGGCCGCAAGGAACAGGTACGCCACTGCACGATATCATAAACCAAAATACAAACTCCGTACTAGCGAAAGTACCAGTCCAAGTACTAGATACTAGTTCTACCATTTAGTACCAGTTTGTAATCGATTTTCTTAATGCTTCAATAAATCAAAAAAAGAAAAAATAAAACAACAATCAAATATGAAACCTTTATGCTGCTTGCAAATCGGAAAATAAAATCAGCCTTCTTCGGCACGCCGAATATTATAAATACCCTTGCAGACCGAAGTTAAACTGTTTATACAAATGGGAATTTCAATTAAAACTTGATTGAAAAATAAATGAATAATGAGAGATTTGAGGTGCCGATTATTCTGGGAGCCAAATGATCTAAAATTCGTACAGATTTTCGCCTATATTTAATACATTTTCATATAGCATTCCAATGTATTCTTTACTCCCTTAATTATGTATAATAATACTGGAACATATTCCATTTACAAATAAAATATATTGAAAAGCATATAAGAATTATATTAATATTTATATGTATTTATATATTTATCATTATAAATTTGTGATCTAAAATAATTACAAATTATAAGTCTTATCATTATAAATATATGATATAAAAGAACTAAACATAATCCAAACTTTGTAAGAACTATTTGCTCAAAAAAGAACTCAAGTACATTTTTTCAAAAATTGTCCAAATATTTAATGTATAGTTCATTAGAAATGTCCACCTTTTTTTAGGATAAGGGCAAATGTGTTTAATGCTAGATAATACTATAAAAAGGTGATAAATTCAAAGGACAAACAATTTAAACGGTCTGCAAGGGTATACATACAAAAAAAAAACTAGAAGAAACAGCCGAAAAATGGAAACCAAACCGCAATTCTTTTGCAGATGTTGCCCCCACCATCGCCGACGCCGTCGCTGAAATCTACCAGCGGCTGGCGGGGCACAATGCCACCACAAATGACAAATCGTCCGCTGCCGGAGCCGCCACGTCCCGCACCCAGCGAGGGCGGCGGCTCCTCACGCTCCGGCACGCCCAAGTCAGTATTCGATACGATCAGTCGGCCGCCGTCCGTTCAGCTGGAGAAGATCAAGAGCAAGGCGAACGCAACGCTGGATCGGATGGCGCAGCTGCAGCAGCGTTATCGCCAGCAGAAGGCAGGCACCTCGAACAGCTCCAACATGGGCAGCGAACAGGTAAGCCCAATATGTGCCACCGAATCCCATCCAGTCACCATTTATTTGTATCCCCCTCATCTATATCGTATCGTATTTTATCGTAACGTATTTTATCGTATCGTGTGCGTCTCGTCCATGTCACACCCCTCTCTCTCTCCCTCTCTCTCTTTCTTTCTCGTTCTCTCTTTTTTGTTCTATGTACATTTCCTTGCGCAGCATTTGCCGAGCCTCGAGCATTGGTCAAACATTTCACCATCGCCCTCGCATTTTCGTTCCGGCAGCATGTCATCCGGTTTGAATTCATCGCATTTTGATCTATCGGATGATTCACACAATTTTCACAATTCCCTGTTGTTCCAACAACAACAACAACAACAACGACAACACCAACAACTACAACAACGACAGGCAGCCGGCGCCCAGCGTCGTCAAATGAGCACATCCGTCTTCAATCTCAACTCGATGAACACGCGGCGCCCTCTGGCGGAAACGCAGCACAGCGGCGCTTGGCTGGCCAATCAGCGCATGCAGCAAGTAAGTTCACCAACACTAACAGAGTTGCCAACATTCCTAATATATTTCTAATACTACACTCAGCAAAAAGTCACACGGTTATTTAGAAAATCGAACACAAATGAAAAATGATTTTTCGAAATAATTTCTAAATTAACGAAAACAACATTTCTTAACTTTAGATCTATTTTTCACAGATATATTTTACAATTAAATAAATCGCACTTTAAAACAAAGCCAAAGCTGATAAGTTTTCCATTTTTCACTTAACATAGAGCAGGCAACAAAGTTTGCAACTAATTGAGATTAACAAATGCAATTCCTTGACTTCGCTTCCAGGCACAGTCGATGGCGCAGCTGAACTGCGCCGGCTGTCAGAGCCAGCAGCAGCAGGGCAACTGGGCAGCGCATCCACACGCTCATCCGCATGGGGATGAGTGGTCCCAGTTTGGGTCGCAGCAGCAGTTCAATCACTCGAATCTGTCGCTTAATATCGGCGCCGGTTACTTGCCACAACACCAGCAGCAGCATCCGCATTACCCTCCACCCGTGTTTATGACACAACGTGGCATTATGCCCAACATGTATCCAGCTGCTGTTGGTTACCCCATGATGCATCCAGGTGAGCTGCTAAGAGTCACCTTAAACTATCCTCGATTTATTGATTCCCCTTCCAGGCGTCATGGGCATGCCACCGCCTGTTGCCTCGCGTGCAGCTTCCCGTCCTCGTTATCCTGCCTCCCCGACGCCCAGTCGCAAGTCACTCTCGATGCGACGTGGCAAACGCAGCAGTTATGGGGATGATGAGCTGACCGATGATGAGGATTCGGATCAAGATGATCGTCGCTCCCTTGTCTCCAATCGCTCGGGCATGACGAGTGCCTCGCGCTCCCATCAGCATCAGCATCATCATCAACGTCAGCGCCGCTTGTCCAGTGCCTCGCAGCTGATCAACAATAGTGGCAACGATGAGTTGGATGGGGAGCAGCGTATGGTTAGCAGACAGCACAAGATGCGCGATCGTCGTGGCTCCTTTGCCAAGTCTGTGCAGAGCGAGTGGCTGCCCGAGCGCAGGGATTCAAATGAAGGAGGAGGAGGAGGAGGTGGAGGTGGTGGCACCTTAAAGAGATCCCAACAGGAGCCACCAAAAACGAGTCGCATCTACTCGGATCTGGAATCGGAGGGTTCGGATGCACGTGCCTTGGTTCAAGCCAAAATACAGCAAAAGCTGCAGCAGAACTCTACAGAAACGCAGTCAACCAGCAAAAGGAACGATGTCAAACGCAAGCCGGAGATGAAGGATGAAAACACACAGGCAGCGGCGGTGGTTCAAAAGAGCCCCGTAACTCCAGCCAAGGCGGATCACAGTGAATCCGATTACGAGGAGGAGGTAGTTGAGGAAGTTCCCGGCTCAGAAAGCGAGGCAGAGGAGACGCCAGCAGCTGCAACAGTTGAGGCTGGTGAAGATGATTTGGGACCACCGCCATCGACTCCCGATCACGAATGGGAATGCGAGTTTTGCACCTTTGTCAACGAGGCCAATGTCAAAATCTGTGCCATCTGCTGCAAGACGCCCTGCAAGCCACCCACAAAACCCACAGAAAAGAAAGCCATTTCAGCGGATACAAAACCAGAGTCAAAGGCTCCAACACCCAAGCCGGAGACCAAACTGGTGCACAAGAGCTCCATGAAGTCAACCAATCAAACACCAAGCAAACCAAAACAAACCACAGCAACAGCAACAACCACGACAACGAGCACCACAAGCACCACCAAGAAACCAAGTGTAACCACAAAATCGCAGCTGAAAACCACGGGGGAAAAACAAACAGAAAGTTCCATCTCCAAGGGTTTCACACACAAAGGTAGGATTCTAAAGAAAATCTCATTTTTCGAGGGTACCAAGAACTGAAACCGAAAAACCCCCCCACAATGAAAAAAGTCAAACACAACTCAAGCATTGTGCATCCTAATTAATAACAAACTGTAACTGTTCAAACTACAATTAACGCATTTATTGAAACATTATACGAAATACAAATCAAGTCCCAAACTAAACATCCTTGAGTTTTGTTTTTCTCATTATTTTGTGTTGAGTTGTGTGCCCTACTAAAGCTCTCATCCAACATCTTCCAGAATCCGTTGAGAATATTTGGAATACACTGGATGAGAGCATACAGGCACAGGCGGAGCAGGTGTTGAAGCAGGCCCAAAAGGTCTCCACAGGTTGTGGCGGCACACCTCCCAGGGAGTTACCCCCCAGACAGGATGATGCTGCCATCGAGAGACAGGCCAGGGAAATGGCCACCTCACCACCACCGCAAAGCATCTCCACACAAGTAAACGATCAATCTGCATTCAATCCTTTGAAATCTCGAGGTAAATTAGCACCCTTTACAGACCTATGATGTGCTACCCGTTCACGCCCAGTCAGAGGAACCAGCGGCTCCTGTCCAGGAGCACTTTAGATCACCAGAACCAGCCAAAATGGAAAGGAAACCGTATTATCGCAGCAACTCACAGCTCCCGCAGGAGAACGAACGCTATCGTAGCGCCAATGATCTGAGATATAGTGTGGACACTGCGTCAGGTCCATATAATACGGGTCAGCTCACCAGACGTCCCAATTTCATAAATGACCTGAGATCTTTGCAGCACGTAAGTCAAAATAACGTTTTCTTGCACATCCTATCGATCAGATTAACTATGTGAATTTAAGGAGGAATTAAGAGAGTATTAAGAGAGTATATCCCATAATCTAAATCAATGAGGATAATCAATTATGTTTGTTTGTGAATGTCCTTCAATTGGAGCTAAAAATATATTTTTCCACTTAAAAATTAACCTTTTATTTTATTTTGTATCAAACATGTTTTCTTCTTTTAACAAAGTTGCTCAGTCAGATTAGAAAACTTATAGTTTCCCATAATAAAAAAAATAATTACTTTTTTTTTAATAATTATTATTATAAGTAATATTCGTATTTGCTTTCCACCACGTTCTGCCTTTTAGCAAAGTTCCTCGCCTTTTGATATGCCGCACGATTCAGTCGGCTACAAACACGAACCGGCCCGCGATCCCGAAATCGAAATGCACATCATATTGAAGGAGCTGGAACTGTACAAGTTCACAGTTGAGGAACTGGAGGCAGCTCTCAAATACTGTGGTCCCGATATGCATCCCATACAATGGCTGCGCGAGAACTGGCACAAGCTGGTCCAGACCGTGCAGAGTCTCTCCACAAAGTACGGCCAGGAGCGGGCGGAGAACACAATTGGGACAATCTCGCAGAATGAGGCACGCGAGGCCCTGCGAAGTTCGGGTGGAAATGTTTGGCAAGCCGTTGCGGACTGCATACAGCAGAGGCAGCAAAAGTACCGCAAACTGGCCGCCAAGGGCAACTTTCTGAGTGAGGATATTGTGAATGCGTTGACAGCGCATCAAGGTAATGTGGAACAGGCCTTGGTCGAACTGAATCGCACACAACTCAAACCATTTCTAATGCGCATCTGGGGCTCGCCGAACGGCGTGGAGAATGAGAGTGCCGCCGTAGATAACAAGTCGGGTTAGTTTCTAGCTCGAATGCCATAAATCTCAATCACTATTCACTATATACAGCGGTCGCTCGAAATTTAGAAGAGACTCGAATTTGGTTTCAAACATAATTCTAATGCCTGAAAAAGAAATTCAATATAAAATAATTCATATTTGCCATATTTGAAATAAAATTGCTATAACCCATATTTATTTATATTAAAAGTAATCGTTGTAATTAGAACACACAGCTTATACTAATACCAGGAAAAAATCAAATGTTAATTAATTAATATTTGTCATATTTTGAATAAAATTGCTTGCCATAAAATTTTTTTAAATAAATTACAAATGATCATTATGCATTATATGTTATTTACTTTTTTATATTTCATACTTTTAAAAAATCTATATTTTTTTTTCAACCCCCCAATGAGTTTTGACTTTAAAGGACTGGCAGGGCGTTCTCAAATCTAGAATCGGCACAAAATATATAAAATAAACAATTTCATGCCCACTTTTTATTTGCTTATACATTTTTGCCTGTTATAAAGAAATAACCAACATTAACCAGAGAGAAAATAGATACACAAACAATCAGCTCACTTTGTATACCTTTTTGCCCATTATAAAGATATAACCAGACACTCATAAGAATTCCCAAAACCATTTCTCAATTCTCAAAAATATGAACTGTAGATTAAAGCAGTTTAAAGCACTGAAATAGGTGCTTTCTGGCAATTTCTGGCAGTTCCAAGTTGCGAGCGATCACTGTAATTCTATTTCACACTCCTCATGTTCTCTCTCCATCTATTGTGTAGATATCCATGAGTTTCTCAACACACATGCTTTGGACTGTTTTCAAATGACGAGTAGTGAGAATTCTGCATTTGCGAATCCATTCGATGCTTTGTACACTGATGATAATCACAGCCCTGCCAAATCGTCTTATGCCACGCCGAGTCCTTATCAACTCGAGGATAGTACACTCAGAAATCTGGAAATACTTATTGGCAACATGGAACAGAATCAGGCCAAGCAGAATCAGGAAGTGCTGCGTTCAATTGAAACAATGTTGGAGGGTTTCAAGAGCAAACCCGAGCAGGAGTATGAAACGGATCCAGAAGTTATGCGCATCCTAACCAAGAGTCCGATTAGCACATTGAGATCCCCATCTGCGCTGCAGGACAAGTCCAGCGATGATGTCAAGAGCTTTGTCTGGCAACACATACAGGATATTGTGCCCAACCTGGTGCAGCAGGTGGAACAGGAGCTAATGGAGCCAACAGAGGTGGCCGAGGTACCCCTAACCCCAGTGGAAACAATCGCACCTGTGGTTGAGGCAGTGGTGCAAAAAGAGCCAACACCACCACCAGAAGATCCGGGTGTTTACATCATGGAGGAGATCATCAAGCCAAATTTACGGGAGAGTTCAATACGCGAAGAATTGCCAATTAATTTCATTTATGCTACGGAAATAGCCAACTTTAAGCTGGAGTTTGATCGGGGCATCGAGAGATGGCATGAATTGGAATGGGAATTGGATGACTTGGAAGACGCCGAGCATATTGTCTACAAGAGTTATATGGCACCGAAAGTGGAAGAAGTGGAAGAGGCCATTGCGGCGCCAACTGTATCTGTGAGTGAGACGGAGAGCAATAGTCCAAAAGACCTTGAATCCAACAACAATATTACAACTGAGGCTCCAGTGGACTCTAGCGCAACTCCCTCAGCGAGTACAACGAAGACAGTAACGAATGCGGCTCAAGAAATGGAGGAAGTCATTTCAGCAAAACCCATCAGCGAACTAACAACGAAACCTCCCGAAAAGACAGCAGAGACTCTACCAGAAAAGATTGCAGCTGAAACAACAGTTGAGAAGCGGATGGAAGAACCAAAGGTGATTCAAACCGAGTCCCCAGCTGAGTTAGATGACAAACCCAGCACCAGTCGAGAGGCTAATACAAGAATTAAACGATCGCAGCTACCGAAGAAAACAAGGACTCGGGATCAAAGCCAAAGACCAGCTAATCGAACTAGATTGCCCAGTAAGACGGCGGAAAAGAGCCAACAAGATGGAGCTAATCAAGTCGCTGAGCAACCACAGAAAGCAGCAGAAACAGGCACAAATCAGATAGTTTCAGATTCTACGATGGCACCAGCTATTGTCGAGACTGAAGTGGAAGTAGTCAATCAAGTTAAGGCGGAGGAGATAACTCACACGGATGGAGGAGAAACTGAAACAAGGGAAGCTGAAGCGGAAGTAGAAGCTGTCATAAGAAAAGAAGCTGAAATAGAAGAGGGAGCTGATGCAGACGTAGAAGCTGATGTTACTCCTTCAACACGGGTTCCTGAAACCGCTGAAGTTGATGCAGCAATAGACGCTTCAAAATCTGTTAATGAAACACAAGAAGTAGATGCAGCAGTAGAAGTTAATGTTACTTCTTCAACTTCTGCTATTGAAACACCAGAAGTATATGGACAATCCAGTCTAACTGAAGCTAATCTTGCTCAAGTCGAGCAACTTTATGTTAACCCGGAGGAAGAGTCAGGAGTTTCTCAAAGTCCTGAAGTTCCACAGTTATCTACAGCTGATAGCTCGTCAGCACAGCCAGAAGAAGGTATTGCGCTACAACTACAACCAACCCCAGCTTCAGAAGAAAAAGCTGTTTTGGAATATCAATCACAGGAAACAACTGAAACCTCAGACCATCAATCACAGGCAGAGTTGAGCACCGAACCAGTCATTGAGACAATACCAACAATCGCTGTTGCAACTAATGAAAAGCGGAGACCCAACCGTTTCTCAAAGATTCCGGTGAGAACCTTAAGCACAACTAGTCTCCGCAGTGAGAGTAGAACTAGTATCCAAACACCAACACCAGCAGAAGCAGAGAATAATAAAAGAAACTCAGAAGAGAATGCAGAAATGCAGGAAGAAGAAGTCAAACCCGCTTCTCCTTCTTCAATCGAGGCGTCGAACACATCTTCCTCGACAGCTGAAGTCGTGACGCCCAACGATTCCGAAGAGGTCTTTGAGGATGCAGCCGAGTTCAGCGGTGAGGAACCGCATTTACACGATGAATATCTCTCGGATGCCGAGCTCTATAGCCTGGACAGTGAGGAGCATCTACCAAAGTCACCCGAAAGTGAAGTGTTGCTCGTTCTCAATACCGAGCCACCTGCAGATGACTTCCACATTAACAAATCGACCAGTAATACAACAATTAGTTCACATTCAAGCCAATCCGAGCCAGAGAAGATGGTGATGAAGGAGTTTATACCATCGGGAGATCCAGCCAAGCAAAATCTGAGTGAACTTGTCGAGGACACTCAACGTTTGATCAAACAAATGCGCGATGAGATCAGCATGGATGAGTTTGAGTCAACCGATGACGAAGATTACTCCGAAGACTACTCCGATGAGTACGATGAGGGCGAAGAGGAGGAGTGGTATGATGACAGCGAGGGCGATGAGGAGGAGGGCACATACAACGAGAACGCATCCTTTATTGAGGAAGCCTCCAGTGGGGCAGCAGCTGGCTTGGCAGATGGTGACGATGAAGTCACCGAAATCGAGGACATTATGGAAGAAGATGAATTTGAAGAGGAAGAAGGAGAACCAGACCTTAAAGGAGACGGAGACGATAAGACAGACAATAATAAGCTTGCTCAGACAGCTGACACGCATGAAACAGTCACGAGCACCTCATCAGTCACGCCCACAAATCATGAAATGGATCTTAATACAGAGATTGAGACGGTTTCTTCCATAGCCAGGATCAGCGCAGTTGAGGCAAATATTAAGTCAACCGATGAAACAGATCAAAGACAAGCTGCTGTACTAGAAGAACCTGCAGAGCCCGTTGTTGCTGTAGTTAATGAAACGGTTCAGGATTTATCCCCAGCCACAGAACCCATTGTACCAATTACTGAAACTCCTGCCGTGGAAATTTTATTGGAATCGGAAACCCAACCAATAACTGAGCAGGACGCAGAACCAACTGCCCTACCCCTAACACCCGCACCACCCATTATCGATTCAGAAACCCGTCCGCTTGAGCTGCCCACCGAAACAGTATTGGAAGAGCCCAAAAAGGTAAATCCCAAGACAATCCCAAACAAAACCGAGGCTGGCAAAACTCCCAGCACACTGAAAACCAACAAATCCACAGTAAGCAAAATACCCAAACCCACAAATGAAACCAACACAAACACAACAATCACGGCAATCACAACAACTACAACCAACAACAACAAGAAATTGCCGATGCGTTCCAAATCCTTTTCCGCACCCATGGGCATCTCATCGGTCAAACGCATCCAGCAGCAGTTCCTGCAGAAACAAACACAGTCCAGCAGCAGTCGTGTGCCTCTCAAGACTAGTCCAACCAATAGGAAATCCCTGAGTGAAGCGATTAGCAAATTCAATACACAAACCACACTGGATGGCCCGAGCACAAGTGGTGCAGCAGCTGCGGTTAATGCTCTGCTCAAGCCACGATCCCAGCCACGTATACCCAAAAAGAAATATCATGAGACATGTTTCTCGGATGATGATTACGAGACATCGGCCAACGAGGAGGAGCCAGAGGAGGAGACAGAACTAGCTGCACCACTGAAAGCAGAGCTGCTCAAGCGCAAACTCAGCATGCCCGTCTTTCGGGCCTATGCCAGTGTTCAGGAACCCATTTTTGAGGAGCCAGCGGTGTGTAAAATCCCTTGAAGGAGTACAGTAAATATCTGATACAGTCTGTATCTGTTTCCACTCTTAATTCCAGGTGCTGGCACGCAAATATGTCGAACAGCAGCTGGTCACGAATATTGCCGAGGCACAAATTGCCGCCACACTGGTGAACATGAAGTTCCAGGAGGATGTGGCCCTGTGGGCAGCAAGGGAATGCTCGGATCTCGATCAGGCCATCTCCATGCTGCAGCAGGAGTGCGAGCTGTGCATGAACAACTATCCCATGAATCAAATTGTCTCCATGCTCAAGTGCACCCACAAGTGCTGCAAGCAATGCGCCAAGAGCTATTTCACCGTACAGGTAAACAGATAATATTAATTGCATATTCTGTTATCTGTTGATATATCATCCTAGTCTGAAAAATTAATTCAGATAAATAATATAGTATTTATATTCCATTTGATAGAAGGAGAGAATAAATTCGCTATTTGAAAAAGATAGATTTATTAATATAATATTAATGCATATTTCTAATTAATTATTAATTGTCTAAATTTGTAAATGGTATTTTTGTCCCTTTAGATAACAGATCGCAGCATCAACGATTGCAGCTGCCCGTTTTGTAAGTTGCCCGAGCTGAGCAACGAGGTGGCCCATGAGGATGAGCACTTGGAGTACTTTTCCAACTTGGACATATTTCTCAAAAGCATTTTGGACAACGATGTGCATGAGCTGTTCCAGCGCAAGCTCCGCGATCGCACACTGCTCCAGGATCCCAACTTTAAGTGGTGCATCCAGTGCTCCTCGGGCTTCTTTGCCCGCCCCAAGCAGAAGCGTTTGATATGCCCCGATTGTGGTTCGGTAACCTGTGCTCTCTGCCGCAAACCCTGGGAGAGACAGCACGAAGGCACCACCTGTGAGGCGTACCTGGAATGGAGGCGTGAGAACGATCCGGAGTTGCAGGCCCAGGGCGTACAGGAGCATTTGGCGCAACATGGCATCGATTGTCCCAAGTGCAAGTTCCGTTACTCGTTGGCAAGGTAAGAACATTAATATATCTTATGAACTATATATCTTATAATTAAACAGTGTCCACTCGGGATTCCAATAACCTCACAAATATGATTTCCTCTTAACCCATTTTATTCAAGCAAAAATTTACAAAATGTATATAATAATCGTATATTCAAAAAATCTACTTTTATATGAGTTTTAAATTATTCAAGGCGTTTTTAACAAAAAAAAATAAGAGTTGACCTTAAAAAATGCTATATTTAAAATAATTAACTTTGTATCTGTTTGCCAATGAAAATACCAAACACGCAAAAGTTTTTCTGTTTGAAAATAATATATATAATATATAATAGACAGCACTTCGTCTTCATATATATATATATATATATATATATACAAATATGTGTTTTAACTTATTAAACCTTATTATTGATATAATCTTTTCAGGGGCGGCTGCATGCATTTCACGTGCACCCAGTGCAAATTTGAGTTCTGTTATGGTTGTGCCAGACCCTTTATGATGGGCGCCAAATGCAACATCTCGCCGTACTGTTCCAAGTTGGGTTTGCATGCCCATCATCCACGGAATTGTTTGTTCTACCTGCGCGACAAGATACCGCTGCAGCTACAGTTTCTGCTCAAGGAGCACAAGGTCACATTCGATACGGAGCCCATCGAGACCGACGATGAGCCGAGCAGCTCCAGCACGGCAAGGGCCTCGTCCCGTTGCCCTATCCCACTGCAGAAGGAGACCCCACAGGGCCTAGTTGACACCGTTTGCAACAGCGATGTGCCCGAAAAGCATGCGGGCATGTGTCGGTACGTGTTTTTGGGGGAACTCCCACTGGTGTTTTGAAAAAACAGCTAATTGCTCTTTTATAGCACACATTACGTAGAGTATTTGGCTGGCAAGGTTGCCAAGGCCAGCATCGATCCGCTGCCCATTTTCGATTTGACGGACTGTGTCCAGGAGCTGCGTAGGCGAGGCATTGCTCTTCCCGAGCGCGGACCCTGGGACACCGATGAGATCTACAAGAAAATGTGCTCTGAGGTTAGTTCGATAATGTTTTTAATGTTTTCTTTTCTTTTTTTGTTTTCGTATTGTGATTAATTATTTGCGGACCCACCACATTATAATTTTCGTACGAATTGTATAATGCAGTGTGGGATATATCATTAAAGATATCCCTGCTTAAGCAGGGCAGTTTTTGATTTCGATGAATATTTTTGAAAATCATATAGATGCTCAAGCCAAAAAGAAAAAATAAATTTTAAATCAAATATTAAATTTTAATTGTATTATGTTTAATGAAAAATTTTGAGAAAGTGATTCTAATTTTGAATGATTTCTGATTTTGCTTGACAGTATTTAGCTTCAACTTACAATTACCGTATTGTATAGCTTCTTTATCAAAAAACTATCAAATTTAGATCTTATATGAGTAAAACATTTCTTTTTTAAATTAAAAGATCAATTTGTATTCAATACGTTGGTTATCCTTCATATTATTCACAGTAAAAATCGCTTCAAAATATATTTGTTCAATGACAGGACATCAATAAAGCTAAGACCATTGTATTATATTGAGCAAGGGTATTCAACGTACGGCAGCAGGAAGATAATGCTTTGTGATTTTGTTGATTTTACCTTTGGTCTTGTTTTGGTTTCACATTGTGCTTTTTATTGAGTTTTCTTTACGTGAAAAACGCATTTCCTGCGGCTGTTTTGACCCGATGATTCAGTTCACGCCCCCGCTATAAATAAACATCGATCGATGAAAGCAAAAACAAGGTGCCTAATATGCTCGCCTAAATTTAGGAACCACTCTGACGTATTTCATACGCGTCTTAATTGATTTTGTTCGCCTTTATTAGTATTAGATTGTAAACAAGAAACGCAACCGTAAATTACAAATGTTTATCTCTTGCTCTCACTCACATATTCTATATCTCTCTCTCTCTCTCTTTGTAGGTAATCAAAGAACATATACCACTCAAATCGGCCTGAGTGCGATCGTATAATTCGCTGTGTTCTTCAAGGGCATTCAATCGACGCTTCTCGACTATTGCAATTGTTCATGCAATTTTTTATGAATAATCGTAAACATTTATATGACGACATTTTTATATACATAGAGCATACACATACATACAAAAATACATACATATATATATATATATATGTAAATTGTAGACAGTTTATTAGACATTCGACATTCATACCATACATAATGCCAATTCGTATACCCGCCCATCCACCCGATAGCACTACCAACTATTTGTTTAGCCCGTAAGCAGTTTATTATTATTTTTGCACTTCAGGCTAGACACAAACCATAGCCAATATACGGACAGACACGAGGCACTAACAGCATCCAATAAACAGCTTGTGCGAAAACCGAGAATTGTTAACGGGTGCAATTTGTGCAAAGCGTGTTGCAAATATTCGACATACTGCAAATATATGCGTGCCAGATGGCGTTTACCTTGCCATAATAATCGAAAATATGCAAAACTGTTTGTTGTATATTAAGATATTGATTGTGTGGTGCTGAAAATTTCGATTCATATGGTAAGTGGTAAGTTTGCAGCTTACATTCAAATGGTAATCGTCTTTTGAATATATGCAACTGAAATGTAATTGAAAAAGCTGACAGAAAATTGTGCTAGTAATTGCTCTCTAAAAAGTTTATATATATTACTAGTTGAGGAACCAATGCAATTTGTATACCCCGATTGGACTTACACCACAATTTAAGTGGCATGAAGTTGATAATTAATGCATCAATGTATGCATGTAGCTGAGTATTCAGATTTGTACACATAAATATTAAAATGTATGAGAAAATGACAATTTGGCCCAATATATACATGAATATTAAATATTGCTTAATATTGCTTAATAATGTTGTTAATGAAACGAAAGATCTTTCTAAACCACAACTAGCTATTCACAGCTCCTCGCCAGCGGCTCCTCGGATTCGAATAGAGCGTAGAAATTTACAAAAAGAAGTTTTATAATTAGAAAGTATATTTTTTATTTACAGAAATATTTGTTTACTCTGATACGAAGATGGCCTTTACATATGTTTCATATCTAATAGATATGTATATTTCTTTATCCAATACAACTTCTTTCTTACGATGCAAATTTTACATACGCACATCAATTTTTTTCTGAGCTTATATATCTTCAAGGCGATTGAACCAAACTTTTCGTGATAATATAGAAAAAAGAAACTAAACACATTTTTTATATTTTTTCAATTTTATAAGATTCTCTAAGAGAAAATGTTGTAAGCAATTTGATATTAGGCAGAAGACTAGTTAAGAAATGGATGTGAACTTGTTATAAGATCAACTACTTCTCTTACTTATGATAAGCCACAATTCCACAGGCATATATATGATTCAAGGAATTCAGTTCAAGAGGGCGTCTCCGACAACACCTGTTGTCACATTCACTCAGTTCGAGAAGCTCCCCGAATTGTTGCATACTTTTGAGGTTGAGGCTGCTACAGAGTGTCGCATGTGGCGGCGAGACGCTCACAATTCGAAATAGCAAATGCGTCTCGTAAATAACGGCAACAGCAACAACAACAACGCGGCGTTTGTGGATAATTAAAATTTGGCGACGGGACTTGTTGGATGAGTTGATGCCTTGACGCGGCATCATAAAAACCTATTTTCGTACGATTTGATTTCTGTTTATGCGCGCGGCACAACATGTTTTGCATTTCGGACAATTTTACACCAATAAAATCGAATTAAGTTGGATTATTTGTAAATTGATTGAGCCACATTAATGCGAATCTAAACGATCGAATGACATTCAACTGGACTGCAAAGGGCGCCACCTTTCTAAATTAATTGATAGACAGCGAGCGAGAGGCACGTGTCGTGGATAAATGCCGATCATGCGACTGACTAACAATGTCATTAATTTTTTATAAATTTCAGCTGACTCTTCGCATGGACTCGAAATCCATAAAACTGCTTTAAGTGTTAACATGCGCCGTTCGGTTCTTAAGCAAAATAATCTTAATCATCAAAAAAACAAATCAACAAATCTACCCAGCAGCTGCTATATCCAACGGGTCTACTAAAGTCTGGGATAAATTGAACTATTTTAAATTTATAAGCAATCTAATCAATACTAATACATTAATTAATGTTTTAAAACCTCTTGTCTCCAACTACTTTATCAAAACCTCATCTCAGATGGTTTGTAAGCACATAATAATTCAATTTATATAAGAAGCATTTCACTTGGTTATAGAGTATCTTGTAGTCGAGCGGTTGCAACTCCATCACTTCTTTATTTGCATGGCTAAATAAACAAAATAAACAAAATAAAAAGCGCGTGGCCCATGTTGAACTCGAATTTAATTACAGGTAAATGAACGTAACAGCCAGTCAATCAACCGAGTAACCAATCAATCAATCAATCAGCGAACACAGCTTTATTTATTTACTTCAAATCGCACTACATTCAATTTGAATGCGAAAGGAAGCAAAAGGGAATGAAGTCGGTGCCAGGCAACAGCACTGTGAAAAATAACCAGGTGCAAACAACACAAACACGAGCAGCAGCAAGTTCGCCTTTTGTTTAATCAACCTTCGATTTACTGTTTATTAGAAACGATTTACGAAAGCGTCACATCCTGTTCGTGTCCACCCAGCAACACAGAAATAGATAAAGCAACAAAAACTACAAGTTCATTCATAAAATTTTAATCTATTGTTTAGGGTTTGTTTTTCTTCACAATACTATATCCCTGACCGCTGACATTCGGCGGTCAACCTTCAAAACTATTGGCAAACATCTATAATCTATCTATGTATATCTGTACGCAGAAGTCTAAACAATAATAAATAATTAAAGATTTTAGTGAAATTTTTAATGCGTCAAATAATAAATATTTATCGTTAGTTTTCGTTATATCGCTCGCGCGTAATTTTTTAAACAATGTGCCACATTGAAGAACAAAGCGTATTGTTTTTGCACAGTTTTTATGATGGTTGTGCAAATGTTTAGAAATTTCGCTTTTACGACTAATATCGTGGGTAGCCATAATTTGATATATATGTATGTATAAACATATACGTATATATATATCATACTATATTATATTATAGTCTACGGCCTATTTAGTTATATTGTTGACAATTTTTAAATGTAAAACTTGGAAAAAAACCAGTCGTAGATTTTAAAACATGAAGAAGAAAAAGATTCGATCTAAAATCTAGGACAAATATTGGACTTTATACTCAACAAAAAAAGGCAGAATAATTTCATTAAAATATTAAATAAAACAGTTTGATTACATTATACATGTAATAAAATATTTACCAAATCTATGATTTTAAATTGAAAATCTTATTTTTCATATTTTTCATATAAACTCAGTTGAAGTTTCTATATTTTTCTTTTGTGTTTATTATACATAACTCATATATAAGTAGTAGATTTAGATAGAATAGAAAATAACGTAGAGTAGACTACAAAGTACACATAGATGTAATTAAAGTCTAGCATTTACAGGGATCGTAAACATAATTACATATTCATATTGGATTTAATGATGTATATATTCAAAATATATATAGATAAGACAACACTTAGCTAGTAATTGGTCATATGTGGCATTATGTATATATATATATATATATATACCTCTATATAGTATAATTGTATTGCACTTAGTACACTAAACATTTAATTCTACGTAATTGCATTAGTTGGTATCGTATATAACGTATAAAGTAAGTAACGCGTACATCACACAATAAAAATGTATACATATATATAAAACTACATATACATATAGATATACATTAAAAAAAAAATTAATAATAAAAAACCATCGTTGCGGAAGACTAGAAAGGTAACACTAGTGGAAAGTCCGTTGACGTGTTTCTTTTTCTAAATGGATTACAATTAGTTTCTTTTTTTCATTTATTCATTTTTGATTTTTTTTTTTTTTTTTTTTCAAATTCGTACTATTTATGTAGTTATCTATATATATACATATATATATATGCATAGCAAAATTCGTCTATAGTTATTATAAAGATATATGCCGTTTTGGTTCATCATCGAACCAAATAACAAAATTTTGTTTCTTTTTTTTTTGAGAAGTAACTTCTCGATTTCTACGAACAATATACGATCTCATAGATCTGAAAAATCCTTAAATTCCGAGACTGGCTAAAATCTTTGAGAGGGCAAACTACTGCGCTATGTCCAATGCGTGCAGACTTTCGATTTCCGGATCGAAATTGGCATCGCAATGGGACAACCAATCCCAGACGCGCCGTCGCACCATGGTCTGATCGATGGGACCATCCAATCCGTAACTGGACATCATGCGCTTGAAGCGCAACTTGTTCTCATCGCCGGAGAGGCGACCTTCGCGCTGATTGAGATATATGCACGAGTCCTGGTCATGTTGATTGGGTGAGATCAGCGTGGCCGACTTGGAGGCTGAGATGCGACACTCCACCCAGCGATCCTTCATGTATTTGGTCACCTCGGTGATCTTGCAACGATCCTCGGGATCATGGCTCAAATACTTGCGGAAACAGCGCATTAATCGAGGCGAGAAACGCCGGAAACTATCCGGCACTTTGGTCGTCTTGCGCTGTTCATATTTCATAAAATTGGAGTATGCCTGATCCTTAACCCAATCTGCTGACTGCCATGGGGGATTGCCGGTGAGAATGTTGTACAGCAGGATGCCAAACTGCCAGGAGTCACTGATGGGCAAACACTGGAAACGCTCGTTCTTGATCAGCTCCAGCTGCTCGGGCGGCACACAACTGGTCCACGTATGCTTCACCTTATGCACGAGCAGACCCTTCTTGGTCGTCGCCCCAAAATCGCAGAGCTTGACGCGTCCAAAGTCCGGCGTAAAGACCAGGACATTCTCAATCTTGAGATCACGATGCACCAGGTTCTTAGAGTGCATAAAACCCAGTGCAGAGCTCAACTGCTCCGCAACCAGTTTGCAGGCCGTCTCATGCAAACCATTTGGGCCAATGTTCGAGGCGAGATCACCATATGGGGCATGCTCCATGGCGAACACAAAGTAGTCCATGGTCTGAAAGGCGACCGCATAGGCGCTGAGTATGTGATGATGATGCGAGAGCTCATAGTTGTAGTGGAATTCCTTCTGGAACTCCTTGATGGTGGTCAGCTCCGCGTGGACCGCCTTCAGCACCACGGTCGTATTGGTGGGCCTGTGGCGGCACAGCAAGATCTTGGCAAAGCAGCCCTCGGCCAGCGTCTTCTCGATATTGTACTGATCGCCGAATGTCATCAGTGGCAGTTCCACATCGGGTATCAAATGGATCAGACCCCCATCATTCTTATCGGGCTTCTTGTAAATGCTGCTGCGACGACTTACCGATGCACCAGGCACCTCCAACCTGCCGGTGCTGGTGCTGGTCGGAGTCAATGGGGTACTGCATCGCTTGTTGTTGTTGTGATTAGTACAGGTGCTGCTATTGTTGTTGCTGTTGCGGCTGTTGGTGCTGCCACCATCGCCGAACGAGCGACGCAGCCGGAAAGAGAAGGAGCGTTTCTCTACAAGAAGCAGAAAAGAAAAAGAAAAGAAAGAAAATTCTTATTGAAATTCTATGTTCATTTAAAATTAAATTTAACTCACTTAAAATAGCCCAAAATACTGTAGCTGAATTCAATTCCTAATTCCAAGCTATCCAATTATATTTATTATATCCATTGTTATTTTTTGTATTTTTCCATTTTAAATTATAATTTAATCATTAAATTATAGCGATTATTCCTCATTTGCTGATTAATTATAAATACAAATTGCAAAAAATATGTATTTATATATTTTGTTGTATCCTATTCAATACTACTTTCTTATCTTTTATAATCATATTCCTCATATTATAACTCAATATTCTGTATTTGTATAGAGTAAACTATTTTTTACTTAAATATTTGTTTTCAATATGTGTTGCCTCAAGAAAATATGAATATCATTCACTGAAAAATGCGAAATTACTTCAAGCGAGCCAATTGCAGTTTATCAAAACAATACCTTGACCTGTTCCCCCAACACCGCCCAGGTGCTTGGACACAGGGAGAAAGAGAAATTGTTTTCACACTTTGTCTGGGATTCGAGCCCCCACAAGCAGTGGCAGCTTGAAGTGGGCCCCTTATTAAATATTGGCCAAAATATTTGCATGTTTTTTATTATATTTATATTTGCATGTATTTGTTTATGATTTATTTTCGACTTTTGATGTGAACATGTTGCTTTCTGCTTTTTATGTGCCATTATTGTTGGCGAAGAGAATTATTAATTTCGCACCAAAATAAAAACATAGGAAGTCGCTTTGTTTTACAGCCCTCAAAGAAACAACGCCCACGATGAATGAGACGACGATGTCGCCGAATTGTCTGTGACAAAGTTAGTGCAAAATTTGCGTAGATCGACGCTGTTGATAATGCTCAGATCGGTGTGGCATAACTTATATAGCCAAAAGACGTCAGAGTCTTACGGTTAGTCACGATTCGAGTTTTGGATACCACATTTACTCGATACCCGCCTACCCAAGCACGTTGGATTTAAAATTATTGCAAATTTATGGCCAGTGCGAAAAATCATTTGATTTGCGCTACAAATTAGACAGCAAATATACAAATAGATATATCTATATATATAGATTGTACAAATGCTTATATGTATGTGGAACGGACTTGCTGGAAGTCTGGCATCACACATTTATAGGGCGTGATCTGATTTGAGAGATCAGCTGCACTTTTATGTCGCCACCAATACCGATTTATTTCTATGGGTATTTTGGGTATTGGAAATTTTGAATTTAATTGCTGACAATAAAACTAGAAAAATATTTGGATTTTCACACAAATTATGGTCGAACAAGAAATGCAAATATTTGTATTGCGGGTGGCATTTAATTTATGGTTGTTTTCCATTGCTCGACAAATAATAATATGATAGTAGCTCTGAAAATATGTACGTGATGTATGAGGTGTTATTAAATGCATACAGCTGCATTCATTTGCATAGTTGAGTTGCGAATGTAAATTTATTATAAGGAAACTGAACAGCAACCGTCTGGATAGGAATTGTAAAAACAAACAGTTGTATTTTTGTCTTTAATATCTGTATGTGATTATTTACTCAATTGACAGCATTTTCTTCTTAAAGTTTGTTCTTGTAATACTAATAATAATAATGATGATGATTAGCCATTTTAAAGACATGAATTTGTTGCCAACAACTTAATAGTGTTATTAGTTTTCTCTTTAACAAACACAATGTGAATTTAATGTTAATTAACCATTAAGAAATTTAATCCTAAGCAGTATTTTTATCTTTAAATGTGCTAAATGTGTTCTTATAATATAAATAATTATATAATTATATTTACGCTGAGCGATGATAACTGTCTATTTATAGGAACCAAATCAAATCCCATTAATTTCGCCGTCACGTATGCTTTTTTATTAGACAAACTTAATCCGTTTGAAAATCAGCTTTTTTACGATATAAAACAAGAGTCTCAATTAGCTAATAGATCAATCATATAATGACGTGCTAAACTAACTTGCGTCACAGCCAATGTGATGGCCAATTTGTATGAAAAACTTGATCCCATTAACCCCTCAGCATGGGGACAACACTCATTGCTCATGTTGGGAGATCGAGCAAAAATTCAACTGGGACTATTACTGTTTTCTATTACCGTTCCAGAATTGATTGGCTCAAGGCCAGGACCCGGTAGATTGGCCATTGGGCAGTAGCAACTACAAATACACAATAAAAATGCGCGAGCCCCCTCAAGACAAAACTAATTATAAACCATTAAGAACCATCAATTGAGATACAAAAGCCAACCGACTGCGTGTGCTCATAAATCAAACTTTCACTTTTGCTCAACGCCTCCTTCTGCTCCTTTCCAGCCCAACATAGGAAATAGATATAAATGTTGTATGCCAATTATTGTTTAAAATGGAAAAAAATACAACAAAATTACATGCCAAGAATAGAAACCGTCAAAAGGGTCAACAAGCAAAATGCATTTCGAGCCGCTAAATTTAACACGCTGAATTTCCTTACAAAACGCTCGGAAAAGCTATACAAAGAGTGGGTCAAACAGACAGACAGACAGACAGACATACTGTTAGCTCCAATTGTAAAATGCAATTGCAAACAACAACAATAACAACAACAACACCAAGAACAACAACAACTGCAGCGCCAATGGCGTCAGGAGATCGACCTGCACAACGCATAAGAAATTGTTCAGATAGCAAGAGCAAAAAGATAAAGTAGAAAAAACCATTGTTTTAAATGCCGAAAATTGAATACTCTTTTTAAACGCATATAAATGAATGCAAATAATATTTAAAACATCAATTGAATATCTGATTCTACTTTTTGTTGTGCATGTGCTAAATGAGGAAATTGTGTTCTTTTTTATACGTATTCAAATTAATTTGAGTAATAAAAAATAAACAAATTTAATTGAGATTACATTTCGCATTTTCGATTGCAAGAAATAATAGACAAAATTAATTTAAAAGATTATTTACATATATAATTGAAATTTCACATATTACTGTATTTATGTATTTTTTACAAACATAATTAATAGTAATAATAATTAATAATAAATGAATTTAAGAATTTATATAGTTAAGGTTAAATAAATATTAAATTAAAATAATTTTTTGTATATGATTAATTTTGTATGCGTACATATTATTGTACGTAATTCTCAAATTAGTTGAACTGGGGGAGTCTTATTAAAAAAGAGGGGTTTTTATTCAGAAAATCAACTTGAACTCCAACTGAACAATCGTGTCACAATCTGCAACACGTAGCTGTGCCAACCCACTTGGCCAGTAAAAACAAATAGTGCAGTGCAGGGAAGGTGGCGCAGCATCAAATTGTATGACTGACTGCCAAAATGACTGTGTTTCGCACCACTCCCTGGCCAACCCCTCGTTCGCCAGCTCATCTCCCCCAGCCCCTGTGCGCTGACATGGTACGGTTCGCTTTCGGTCCTCGCCTTGCCTGTTTGGCAACCCGCCCGCCACAGTTTGCGACTTTGGGGGCATTGCTGACGTCAATCGGCAAGTCGTTGTCGGTCGGCGTGCCACATACACAAACGCACACACACAGACACACACACATATATATATATATATATTTATATATATATATATATATACGCATATATATCAATGTGGCTGCTGCGTATAGACGAGGCAGCCGTGCGGGCGTCTTCCAACAAGATTGTTGTTTGATTATCGTAAAAATAATACCTAAAGGCACGCATATATACAATGCTCATGATCGGCTAGAGTTCTGAGGGGTTGGTTGGAGATTATTGTGCATGATGATGATAAATTGGCAAAGTCCGAGCAGGTCATACTCAAGACTCAATACACAGAACGTCGTCGTTGGCCGTGCTGTCTACGATATTGAGCTGGCCAGACAATTATATAGCTGCCCCCCACTCCATATACGTTATACTATATATATATAAATATATATATATATATATATCATGCGTTGGGTCGTGTGCTCTACAACAAATTTGCTACAATTGATTTGACTTTATGGCGCAATCAGATCTACTTTGAAATGTAGCCAAACCAATGTTTTGTTATCTTTGATGTGGTCCATTAAACATTGCTTAAGCATAATTTGCATAGATAACATAAACCATAAGAGCTAAATTCCCCTTGGCCCCTCCGACCAGTAGTCTAATTATATTTAAAACTGTTTCAATGCCTGTACGCTCTTTTTTACACCTCGGCTGCTTATAATTAAAATAATTAGGTCAACAAATGTTTTTGTTACATTTACAAATGTTGTTTGCAACTTGAACATCTTTTTGTTTCTATTGCTATGGAAGTGATTACGATTTTAGCAGCTCATTCTTTAAATTTTATAATTGTTAAGCGCAATAAGTTATATTTTTAATTTTTCAAAGTATTTTACGAGCAGCCCTCAAATGTGTTTTCCAGTCGAAAGGCTGAGAAATCTCCACTTGTTGAATGTTTAGCTGTTGAATGTGTGGTTTTTGGAGGATAGCTCTCTTGAATGAACTAAAAGTGTAATAAGAAAGATTATGTTTGAGCTTATCCAATATTATTGGCAAATTTGTTGAGATATTTGGTACACTAAAGTATTGTTTAATAATATTGAGTTAATTGCCCAATATTATTGGGTAAACTTTTGGAATATTTATAATAGTAAAATGTTGCTTAATAGTCTTTACCTAATATGCATTTTGCTTATAAATAGAGCGTGTTCAGTGCCCGCTAGACATAATTTTAATAATATAGCTCGCTTCTTCAACAAAGTCTTCCTTCTGCGCATTTGCGCTTACTAAAAACAACAATATAATAAAATTAAATATATAAAGCGAGTGTAAAACGAAATTTCCGTTGCGCCCACAACAAAAACAAAAGAGAAAAGAAATACAAAACAACAAAAAAAAAATAATAATAAATAAGCAAACACAAAAAAATATTAAAAATAAAACAATAATATTTAAATATACAATAGAATGAACAACACAACTTGTATATATATTGATGTATATTGTTTAATATAACATATTTTTCTTGTTGTATATGTTTATTGTGTGCATATTGAGGCGTTTTTTGTGCCAACGAAACAAAAGAATAAAATAGAATTTTTATATATCTAATTGAATTTCTTTTTGTTTTGCGCTTGTATTTATAAAATACGATTAATCCGTCGATTGCGTTGCAGTTGGTCCATGCCGGTATTAGGAGCCTATTTTTAGGAAAGTAGGCAAGCCCACAAATTATTGATATATGACAGCACTCTAAATGTGTTGAACCAGACAGCCGAAGCAGCTGCTCTTGGCAATTGCGCACATGACTTGCACACGATGAGCAAAAAACTGAGAGATGGATAGAGAGAGAGAGAGAGAGAGAGAGAGAGTGAGAGAGAGGCAGGGGAGTAAGGCGTGTCGGTGTGAATCCTTAAGCCACTTTCTAAAACCTGACAGCAGACCCAAAGTGGAAAGTGCATGTCACGGCTAATGAGGCCGTGAAAAGTGTGAAAAAAGCGAATGCGAAATAAATGGAAGAGAAGAAGAAAACTTGCACACACCTAGCGATGTCAGTTTACGTACATGCTGACATCGCCCACGCAGCTCTTTATTTTCCATAATTTATTTAAATAGTTCCGCTTTTATGATATATTTAATGTTCGTAAATAAATTCTTATAAATAGTTCCCTATAAACATCGTCAGCTATAGGTAAAATTTAATTACGCGCAAAAAATCAAAAAAAAAACATCATTCGTAAAAATGTTGTAAAAGTAAAAATGTTGTTGCCGGTTTTCAAGGTAAGGTCAAGGCAAGCGCCGACGTAAGCGACCAAGCGTCAATATCAATTAATCAAAATCATGATATTATTAAAAGAATAAAGCTGTTGAAAAAGGCTTACAAATGTATTACACGCCAAGCGACTATAATAAATAATAATTTCAACGTTGAAGGGCCGCCGTGTTCGACTTGACGGACTGAAGGAAAGACGCTGTACGCATTTATTTTGAAGAACTGTGGTGGCAACCACTGCCACGCTGCCACTCTGCCACTCGCAATAAAAATGTAAGCAAATACTTTGGGTGTCTGCTCAAAAGGAAAAACAGCTACAACAAAATGGAAATATGTGCGCGGGTATTAAATAAATAAATACCAGAAACACTGTTTAATATCTTTGGTTATTTCATCAACTCTTTTTCTCGGAACTCTCAGAATGAATCAGTGCAAAAATGCTCCTCATAAATACTTGTAAGTAATGCTAATAATAATATTATGATTGCAATTCCCACTAAGTGATGGGTGTGACTGGTGGAGGGGGGTGAACTGACGTCAGGCGCTAAGTTGCTGCTATTGAGTGAACTGATCATTTCCTCAATTCTAACAAGGAAAAGGAAATGATTAGATGATCAAGCGTGATTAAGTACTGCAAAATTCCATTCGTATGCGTGATGATCGAAACTGGAATAAAATAGAACAGGATGCCAATCGTATTTGCGCACCCATCAGCAATTCAATCTTTGCCGGATATCTGGAATCGCAGTGTGGCCTAATTCTTAATCGATTATTTACGCATCTTCGATTTATGTATTTAATGGAACATATATTATTTCGATCATAATTGGTGGCAAATACAATCTAATCGAATTAATTAGGGATCGTTAGGGACAGTAATAATATTATTCATAGACAACTAAATATAATACAAAATACCAATAATGTATTTTTAAGTATTTGTGTTAGAAAACTTTGAACAATTAATTATTAAGAATCATTATTATTATCATTTAGTTGTGGTTTTAAATAAATATGTATATAAATTAGTAAGATGTGTAATTTATATAGGAGTCTTCAAGACAACATAACCAATACAGTCAATATCAAAAGATATATGTATACAGGATGTATATGATGTATATGTATGAGTTAAACTCAATATTAAGAATAATCAAAATGTATACCCTTCTGAGTAAAAAGCATATCAGCAAAGGCTTGGTCGTTATCACATTTGTAGTATTTATAGAATCGCCTAAACAGTAAGTATACCAAGTAGTGTGACATAATTTTAGAAACCGTAAGTAGTCTTATTTGAGCTAGTATACTCTATATTCAAAAGATGTGTGCAGAAAAGAAATATATATTTAAATAATAGAAAAATGTATACAATTCCGTGAAAAAATCGGATTAGCAGAGGCTTGACGTTTGTGATTTATGTAGTATTTTAATTATGCTAAAATTTCTACAGCAGAAATGCATACTTATAAATAATAAAATATTTTAAATGTTTTAATTTGTGTAGTATTTCATAACATATTTAATATACTGCTTAATGATATACCCATATTTATAATACATTTCATCCTACTAAATATTTGGATAATTTTTAACGACAGTATTCTTAATATATACCGAAATGAATGAATGAATATGAAATTAGATATATATAAAAAATAAGTCTTATTCTTTCTTATTGTTTGTAAATAACTTGAATCAAATTGGTATTGCTCTAAGAGCTCATTGAAAACATGTAATTAAACGAACGGCCATAAAAATCAGATACAGACAAACAAAAACAAATATGCAAATTGTCAATTAAGTAAACAGATTCGCATATTTGTCTCTTTTTCAGATTTAAAAAAGAAAACAAAATCCTAAAGCAATGCGAGACAAAAACAATAACAATACTTAATACGTTAGCACATCACGTGTATAGAGTATAGACAAGAAAATAAAAACACAAAATAATTGAGAAAAAAAGAAAAAACAAATTGAAAACATAAGCGAAACCGACAAAGTTCTTGGTCGTTTATTGCACTGGTTAAAACCAGCTCTGAAAGGCACTTGAACTGGGTCGACCCATTTATTGGCTGATTACTTTGGGCCACTTCAGTGCATATTGCCATTAACTATCTATGGTTAATGTTCTCTGATTAGTTGTTATACACTTTCGACTCGTTAGACTCGCTTTTATGGCTTTGGCCACTTTTCTATGTTTTCCAAATTGGCTGCAAAGTAAATTTCCAAAACAACAACCGATGAAATCAAAATATATTTTTGGATTTCAAACGAATTTATTTCATTCGATGCGTTTGTCCACCTCAGGTATATAAATAAGACCAATAACGTTCAATCAGAATTTTCTGGGCAACCACCACACGTATTATATATATATATATATATATATCTGTTAATCGAACTAAGCTTCGTAGAAATTCTGTCCTGCTCTAATTTGTTTTCTTTTTTCTTTCTTTTCTTTTTTGTCCCCCGGAGATTTTTATTTATAATCACTTACGTCCCATGTCATGTGTGTCTGGCTGATGAGCGAAGCATGCGAAAATTAATAATTTATTAAATACTACATATATAAAAAAAAATAGAAATAAATACAAAAATTAAAATAAAATTAAAGAAATGCTCGGGGCTGGTATAGGATTGGACAGGAGTACAGGAGACGGCCAAACAGAAGAACATCGTCAACAGCAACGACGCGAAACACCCACGTAATTTTACTTTTCTTGTGAGTTCGAAAATAACATAAAGAGACGTTGAATTCACTGAAATTCTGGGAAGGGATGTGGCCAATCTCAGTTAGCAGGTGGAACAAGTGACAACAGCTGCCGTATAGCAATTTATACTGTATGATACTGTAATCTGATCTTAATAAAAATCTATCAGAACAGTAAAAAATGTCTTGGCTAATAATTCTGATTTGTTCATTAATATTTATGGGCAATAAATATTTGGGAGCTCTAATTAGGAATTATAATTTATATGCTAGCTTTTTCATCTTTGTATATAATGAATGAATATTAAACAAAAAATATGACTTCAATCGGATTATAAGGCATAAGTTCCTATGTCATATATAATCAAAAACCATATTTAACCCAAGTTTTAATATAACAAACACTCAGATCAAAACTATTTTATTAATTTCTGTCTAAAAATAAAGAAATTGCACATTTAATACATATTAAGAGAATAATAAACAAGTTGTCGTTATTGCCAAATAATCAAAATTTGATCTTCAATATATATAAACAATATATATTTCGTATGCTCTACTTGAAAATGATGGTTTGTTTGATAGCTTTTTGATCGTGTAAGATAAATCAAATCAAGTTTTTAACATTTAAATTTGAAAATATCGCAGATATATGTACAATATATATGCGATCAAAAAACATATATGAACCATGATCTTTTATATCTTCCAATCAGATGAAAAGAATATTAAGTCTTTTATACAAATAAAATGACTACGCATTTAAAAAATGGTATAACAAATAAAAACAAAAAGCTATCTTTGTTGAGATATAATCAAAATCGGATCCTTAATATTTATATGTTTGCCAGTTTTTGAATTTTTGATTATAAATCAAAAACTTTTTAAATTTGTATAAAATAAACATGACCTCAACTGCATTTTCAAGCTTAAGTTCAAGTATCATGTTTTACTGTGATAAAAACAGATTTATTCAAAATAACAATGTAAGGACACATAAAAATTGGTCGTTCATATCAAAATATTAATTCTAACATAAAATTGAGAACTTGAATTTTAAGTTGATAGTTTTTGTGTGGCATAAAACTCGTAAAATATTTAAAGAAATGCATGCATTTTAATAAATGTACTAATAAATATTAATACTTAAGATACAGTGAACACTCGTTAGCAAAAACCTTCTAATGAATCTCAATCATATCTGTTAGAGCACACATTAAATGGTCAATAAAATATAATAGATGAGTTGAAGAATCGATGTGACAGTTTTTCTTTTGTCCCTGATTTGTCAGGCCGTCAGCAATTGCCTTGTAACCACACAAAACAATTAATAATAATATGGGCCATAAAGAGACCAAAATCATAAACAAAATTTGAGCCAACCAAAAAAAAAATGTGTAAATTAATACAGAAATGATGTGCACAATATAAATCTTAATTTTTACAATTTTTAAGTACATATTTTTATTGCGTGTCAATGGCAAAAAGCACGTCACATAAGACAAACGACAGAAGACAGACACTCGACCGGCTGCCAGACAAACAGTTGGCCAAAATGACACAAAAAAAAACTACATAGTGTGTGATTCTTCTTCTTATTCTACTTGTTGTTGTTGTTATTATTATTATTGCTGGTGGTGATTCTGTTCCCATGCTTATATATTTTATCTTTTGGTTAGCCATAATATATCTCGCGCCGACAGGCGACGGCGACCTTGTGCCACGACTCAACGCGTAGAAAGCGAAACAAAAAAAATCAAAAAATCAAAAATCAAAATAAAATAAGAAGAATCGAACACAACGAAGAAAATTGTGAAGAAAAACTACTGCTAACATTCGTCAAAAATTATTTTCACTTTAAAATGCACACAATATGTAAATATAAAGACAATTTGTATTTGCTTAACGTACTTGCTGCTCGATTGCAATATTATTAAATTGTGCGTTCTGTTTTGCCTTACGCGGCGTATACACAATGTTTGTGCACTCATCCAGCATTGGTGACTGCACTGGAAACAGAATTTTTAATGGCAGCGCATTAAAATGAAAGTCAAATAAAATAAATATACTTTGTGCGGCTTGTTCGCTCATATTCATTATTTTAGCGCTGCGCACCAAATATCAAATTAGCATAAATCATGTTTTTACGGCTGAGCCAAAGATGGTGTTTGACATTTGCGAAAAATGCCAAAGAGCAGTAAAACTCATATAGCATGTGGATAATGCACTTATGGGGGAGCTCGTCAGTTTATGGTTGTCTTAAAAAACAACCAGAAAGTTTTACAGATTTCATTATTTAAAATTATATTCATATGTTGGTTCAAATAGCTACAAGTAGAAAGAACTCGAGGAGTACAACGAATTGAAAAACATAATTATTATAACAATAGACAGAAATATTTAATCAACTCTTTTATTCAATTTAGTTAACTGAATAGATTTTAAAGCAAAGAAAAAGAAAAACAAATGCAGTCTAATTTGAAATTAGCCAAATAACCACAAATATTTCCAAGATCTTGGTACTCAGAGCTCTATTTTATTTAATTCGACAAATGTATGTGAATTAAAAAAGAAATATTGTAGTAACAAATATTTTTGATGGAACTTTTAAATTAATTGAGCTTTGCGCTTCCAAATATTCACTCAAATAACAAGAATACTAAATAATAGTGGAAGAAAATGGAAGCAATTTAATTTTCAATGTCAAGCTGAGAAAAAGAGCAATTATGTTTTATGAAAAGGAGCAGAAATGTTTGAAATGCCAAGAAAGTAAAAGGGATTAAAATATTTTCTGCATTTCAATAAGCAAAGCTCTCAGTGCAAGTCTCTTCGGCAATCTCATATTTGATGAACATAAAAAAAAATGTGAATGAAAATAAACTATTATTATTAATCGACTCAGTAATTAAAGGCTTTTAGCATTATAGAAACAACTATTGACAAAGACAAGCACTTTAAACAGCAATTAAGGCAACTGAACGGTTCGTTGCACTCAATGACTAAACGACCGCACTCATCAACCAGCACTATGAATACAATTTGCCACAACTCAGTGAATTAATTGAATAAAATCAGCGCTGAAAGGCGCGCAATCAAAAGGCAACTTACAGCAAATGGACAGGCCTATGGCTGGACAGACAGATTGGCCCATTAGCCGGGACTGATGATAAAAAACATCTTGGCAGAGGCAAAGCAATAATATAATTTTGTTACAGCAAAGAAGACATCGCGCATACGCCTCGTGTTCGCCACGCAACGCCAATTAAAATGCATAAACAAATTGAATATTGAAATGTGTGCAAAATGTGCGTCGGTTTAGCATTTTATTTGCAGTGATCGACATTTCACTTCTTTGGTTCTTTATCAAGATTAAAGTGGGTGAATGTGACTATTTGAGAGAGAAGAGTTTTTTAGTTAAAATTTAATTAAACATTTCACCATTGTAGAAAAAAATATTACCTTAAATATTATAACACAATATTTGGTGTGATATCCTGAAAGGATTCAAGGAAAGGCTCTTTCCTTCTCCCTTTTAACATATAATTTTGTAAATGTCTCTATTTTTAATTGCCGCGTTGCCTCCTAGATTGAATTCAACTAGTTTACTTTCAATTCTCTAATGAACTAATCCTTTCATTTTCAGCATCATATTTTGTATATAGAGTCATTTAATCTAGGGTATAGCATCGTCTGTATTGTTGCGCTACTAATTGATCGCTTTTTAGCATTCCTAAAAGCATGGCATATAACAATTCATTTGTTTATTTGAGAATAATATTGAGAAATATTTTGAAATATTTTAAAATGAAGCGGGGGCAAGTTCAGATTTTCCAAAGCATAGCGTTGCCATATGTTTACACCTATTTATATACAGTGTCTACTGTTGAAATTTTAAAGGCGGCAATTGGCTTCGCACTTCATAAATGCGAATCTCGTCCCCTCTCTCTATCTCCATTTCCGCCTCTCTCTCACTCTCTCTTTCTCGATCTCCATCTCTCTCCTACTCGCTGTCTATTGCCCAACATTTTAACGCATTTTAAAAATATTTTGAATTTTATACGGGCGAGCTGGGTGGCAAGTGGCAAGTGGCAAGTGGCAATTGCCGGCAATTCGAAATTGGCTAATTTCAATTACGTTTTTGGTTTTGCAATGCATTCAAATGCTGTATTTAATCGGAATCAATCAGAGGATCTATTCCCTGCTCGGCTGACTTTTGGTACCATAACAAATTCACATATTGATTTGTTTGCGCCATGTGAAAATTACCATCACATGTTAACCGGCTGTACAACATGACGTATTAGTGATCAATTAATTGTTTTCGACAAATCTATTTTAAAACGATTTATTCGAATTGTGCTCAACTTTATTTATTTCGTTAATATTGTACTTATAAGCGTGAACAAATGGGTTGAAATGATGCAGAGCAAATACTAGGCATACAATATTCCTTTATGGTATTCATCCAAACAAATTATGGATCAAATATACAAATTATGGAATGATATACAAATGAGTCATTATAAATCTCATAACTGGATCTCTCTTGAACTGGATCAGCTTTGATTTAAGGTTCTACTACACCCAATTAAATTGAAGTATATTCATTCACCAACTATATATTCCTCAAAGCTTTTGTGCATTGGAAAACTTAGAATTGACTACAGTGTATCAAATATTCGAGGTAATCACACTTATTTCTAATTTAGCACTTAGTTATTCAGTTTAGCGTGGACTTACGTATATGTTATTCATGTCATTCACTTTCTTCTTTCAACTCAATTTATTGCGGGCCACAAATTAAATTACCATCAACGTCGAATGCAAATTGATTGGTCTTGATATTAATTGATGCCGACGAAATTTATGGTTGGTTTGATTGCACTTGTTAGACTATAGCTCAAGTACAGTTTTCGTGGAATTAACGATCTGCTCTTTGCTTTTCCTGTTATATCAAAAACTCAGCCTTGTGAACAAAATTAGAAGCATACAGAATTTCCACACACACACACACACATTGCAAGCACAAAATAATTTTACAATAAGGACAGGATGTCGAAGAACAGTGAAGCCCATTTGACGCCACAGCTCAAGGAACACTACGAAATGGAAGCGGAAATCTTGGCTCTATTGATGGAAATGGAGAAACGCTATCGCGAATATTACAAATTCTACCAATGCGAATTGGAGTCACAGAAAATAATCATCGAACGTCTGTGGTTGCTAACCCAACGATATCTGATACTGATCAGCTCGACGCCAGGTTGTCGCTATCCCGAGGTTTATACCCTATCTGCCGAGGAGGCGATCATCAATGAGTACGAGGAGAAACTGGAGGTGATGCGTGGGTCCAAGTAAGCTAAAGTTTTCTATAGAAATCAACTCAATATGCATATTTTGTTTATATTATTTTCAGCAATGACATGAAACATGCTGTTTTGGATCTTAATATAGACTGCAAGAAATTTTATGAGGCTTACAATCAGCTGGATAAAAATATGGAGACACCCTTCATACTTGGCGATAAGTATCATCACGGCATCGAGCACCACAAGGAAATGGTCGCCGATATTTTCAACTACTTATATTCCGCTATACTCAAAATGAAGTGCTATATGCACCAGCTGGATCCCATCAGTTTGGAGAGTGTTGAGGATTATCGGGAGCTGCTCAAGGCCGACAGTAGCAATGAGGAATTTCAAGAATTCCTAATAAAAAAGTTCGTCTACTGCAAGTGCTTGCAGCCGAGGCCCACCTGTCCCATACTGAAGCTGAAGTGTGCCCACGGCAAGATTCACAACTTAAAGTATGTTGGCAGAGTGTCGAAAATGCTATGATATACTATACTATAATAAAACTAAGTGCAAGAATTTATAAAATTAAAAGTAATGCAGCAAAGTTCCTAAAGACCATAATTAATAATAATAAATATAGCAAAGTAATGCTTTAATCAAATTTAAAGTAAAGCTGCAAAGTTCCTAAAGGACATACTTAATAAGAAGCGCAAAATATATTTTAAGTATTTTCCAGTCTCTACTGCAAATAATATTATACAACATTATAGTTATATTTAACGGCAATGCAGCTTAATGTAGTCATTAACTTGGCCATTAGCAGGATAATGCGCAGAAACCGTTGCCATTGTCTGCCCTCGCAGTTATTGTTATATGAAAACCTCTTGAGTATTGCCTCTATAATTGTCAATATATTGTGCTGAGTATTTGAGTAAGCGGAGACCTGACCTCATATCTTGCATCAGTCTGTCAATATTCAGATTAATTTTGTGTACACTTCTGTGGTTCATAATTTGCGTTGGTCAAGGCGACAACAATTTGCCTGCAAAAACTTTGACTAAATGTCAAGAGCGATACACAAAATCTCCCACATATTAAACTGTACTACATTATGTTCAACTGAGAATGATAAACTGGAGTATTTATTATTTGTTTAATAATGGACTTGGTTTTATTCATAAATAAATATAAAACTAGAAAATAAACAACATTTTGCATCTGTGTTTGAAGAAGAACATTTGAGAATTACCAATCTAGAATTACCAATCGAATTTCTCAGGCTCGAATAAAAAATCGTACATTTAACCTCAAATCAAGATTTAAGATCCTGAAAAAAATATTGAGTTTTTAAAAATAATAGCTTACAATACAATCATACAAAATTACGCTTAGATTCAAGATTGATTAAAATAAAAATAGCTCTGAAAATAATGAAAATATTCTAGATTAGAAATAATTTGTTAAGATACGAGAAAAACATTTTGAAAATAATATAGGCATCATTTAAATTTTTCAGTAATATATTTCTAAAAAGTAGAAATGCAAATTCAGAATTTTTGAGAAAAACATCTTTCTGAAATTCAGAAAATAGTAATGAAAAATTGCGATTTTCTTAAATGTTTGGAAGATTTTTTTCTAGGCTTATATGCTTGATTTTAGATTAGTTCTTGACTTTTGCTGTCTGTCAACTGCAACTTTTGCCGTATTGGGCAAATTCGTAGTGGACAGTGTTTGCTTGAACACAATTTGCGCTTAGTATCGATGGTCACATTCAACTCTGAACTTTTAGCTGACGCCGACGAGAAATTTGCTTGGATGCCCGGATTGGGTCGGGGGATAAAACACACAACAGGCAGGCAAACAGGCAACACACATACAGAGAGAGAGAGAGATACACCCACGCACGAACACGCACAACAAATGGCATACAAAGTAGCAACATTCAGATGAAAATGCCCCAAACCCCACAGCACAACTGGCACTTGTGCGACAGTCGCACAACGAACCCATTGTGGCAAGTGGCACTTTAGCCAGTGTTTCTGCCTGGCTGGCAATCAAAGCGCATTTGTATCTGGAAACATGGCCAACTGAGGTGCGGTGAGGTGTGTCACGAAAGGACACTGTCATTCAAGGATATCGCACGTTGAACAAACACACAAGTTTTATATATACATATATATATACATGTATCTGCATATACTAACTGTATATGGTATATTTTTAACTGTTGTATGGAAAATCAGTGGCGACATCGTGCGTCATTCGATTGTGACTTAACACTGGCATTTTTTTCAGTTTTTCACCGCTTATATTTATCTATTATAACATTTGGATAAACAGAATATGGCCCGACAGCCCGAACGAATAGACGGACTGGCAGTCCAGACGGGATTCCGACTTTATCACAATGACGTCGTTTGGCTTGCTTGTCGTGTGTGGGTCTTGGGCAACATAAAAATAAGGTTATTGTTGTTTTTGTACTGTGCTTGCTGTGGTTTATTTTTGGATCACACAGTTAGGATAATTGAAAAGCAAGCACTCACACACACACACGCAGCACAGGATATGCCCATGTCGTTAATGCCCCAACGCCCCTCATGTAATTTTAATTGAGAAAAAAAAAACCCAAAGCTTTTGTTGATTACCGATAGTGGTATATTGTTAAGCTACTTCAATAGAATTTCTTTATATAGAAAATATTATTAGGGTTCTCTTTTCATTTGCCACTTGCCCAATCCTGAAATGATTGGATGTCAAGTTATGTAAGTGCCAGTTGTGCAACAGGAGCAGCCATAATCGTCATATAAACAACACTTCAAAGTAATCCCAAGCTGCAATTACGCTGGAGGACTCAGTACAAGGTATATCAGAATAAGTTCAAGTGCTAAAGTTAATCATAGAATTGCTTTTAATGGCATAATATAGCTTATATAAATCCCTTTGTTCTTATTTGCAATTACATTGAATGCGTCGAACAACTTGAAGTTTTTAATTATTTGTGGAGGTCCTCTGAGCTTGAATGCAATTATTTAAAAAAGCAATGTGTGTTTATTCTTACTTGGATAACATTTTGAGCATTACCTTAATCTAATACGAAAAATAATTAATGATATTTTTTTACATTCTATTTATGCTCCTTTAAAATCGTTGGTTAGTTTGTTTCAGGATCTCATAAGCATAAGTAGAATAAAAGTTAGGAAGTTTCTCAACTACCGATTATCTACAACGCTAGTAACGCCTACAAATTCTTGGTCTGATTGGGTTTTTCCAATTCTTGCAATTGGACCAGTTTGCAGTTTAAGACCCTCAGTTTAATTCAGATATTATATCCCTTGTATTCTGTTTCTTTTTTCATTAAATTTACATTTTTAATTTAATTTATATCTTTTAATTTTAAATAATTCAACTCGTTACTTTAGTTTTACATTTTTATTTTTTAAAACCTTTATAAAAACTATGAAATGTTTTAAGTTCACTTTAAACAAATAAATAATATAAAAAATAATGAAACATCTGAAATTTAGTTTTTAAATAAAACTCAAAAATAATTGGAAATAATATTTCGGCTCAAATATGACTGTTATTTAGTTTTTGGATATAACCGACATAATATTATTATAAATTATGTTTTAAATTAGCTCATAAGGCCTTCGGCTAAAAACCAATATTTTTAAAACATTGTTTGAGACCCAAAATTGAGTTAAACCTTAGTTGTTTTTTCTAGGATCGGCAAATAAGTTCCTTACTTTTTTCTTTGAATTAAAATTTATACAAATGCTGTAGTCTTTTTATGATCTTTACTTGAACCTAGCTCATAAGATTTCTTAATATACTACTCCAATTTGCTGTATTTTCTTTAAGACTTTATAAACCAGATCATTTTGTAGAAGTACTCACCAATAGTGCACATTTCGTTGGGTTGGCAGCAGCTGCTCGTCCTTTGCCGTATTCCAAATTCGACTTGTAGACCCACTTTGAATTTTTTTTTGTTGTATTTGGTATTGGCAAGAGCGCTTTGATCAACGTCTCAACGATGATATGGCAATTGATTTGAGGTTTATGAAATATATATATTTGCTTGGCAACACAATAAAGTACAATTTGCTAGAGGGTTCACACTTTTAAAGTCACATTGCAAATGGCGGTTGGAAATACTTAAGTTTTGTATTGCACTTGTGAAGTTGGCAAGTTGTTTGTTTGCAGCGCGAAATTTCAAGGTTGCTCACAATGTAAAAATCAGAACGCGGCAAAATATATCGCAATATAGGATTAATGAAATTCGTTGATGGTTTTTGTAGATTTTGTATATTTTTGGTTTGTTGCTTGATAGATAAGTAAGTGTGGTAAGAAGCGAAGTGAGCGGCGATAAAAGCGAGACGCACTCACAGAAATAATACACAACACAAGCAGCGAAAGACGTGACAAAGACAGAGCACGACGAACACGTCCACACGCCAGGAGTTTTCCGTTATGAATGTTTTCACATTTTCCAAGCGCTTCGGATTTTATATTTGTTGCATAGTCGCTCGGCAAACGCTTCGTACATGAATGGATATTTGGTGTTCGGTTGATTTCGTTCGATTTACCCGAACATTATCACGGGCTTTCTCTCACTCTCTCTCTCTCTCTCTCTTTCTTTCACTCTCGCGATGTTCTCCACCAAAATGTTCCATGTTGGAGAAAAGCTGCAGTGCTTTACTGCTCAGTTGAAAGCTTTCATTAACGCGCGCATTAGTCAAAGTTCTTTGGGTTCAATGCATTGTGCGTAAGTTTAACATTGCGTACAGGGGCGGATTTCAGCAGTTCCGATGGGGCTCAATTTAGACTAAAGCTTAAGAGCCTTTACACTGCTATACATTTAATAATAATAAATTGAATTATATACAAGTTGTCATTTTTCAATTATCAAACAAATTATGAAATCGGAGTACCCATAATAATTCTTAACTTACATTCAATTTATTTCTTTTTTTTCAAATAATTAAGACAGTTATGAATGTGGATTCGAAGTTAATAAACAAAAGTACTTACTTTCTAATACGATTGTATAATTTGTAAAATTAGGTTGTCCCTTTCTAAAAAGAACCGTAGAAATTTGGAAAAGCTAAAACTTATCTCTAATAAGTATATATAATATATTATTATTAAATTTTCTATAATTTTTATAATTTTTGTAATTAATGTTTCAGTTTGGAAGAGCAAAGATCATATCCATTAAAACAATGTATGTTTTTTATTTTATTCGAGGTGATGTTAAGTGAACTACTTAAATTTTGAAGGACTTATAATTAGAGAAGTATAAACTGAAAATCAAAATTTTTACAACAGAAAATCCACTCTCAAAATATACCTTGCGAATGGAAGAAATCTAAATAAAAATTTGAACAAATAAAAGTCACTAACTTTCGAGTAATTTAAAGTTTTGTCCCAAAAATCTAAATTTAAATGTAAACGATTACAAGTTGTCAGCTGCTATGTCTTTTAAAAATGTTTTCCTTAGGTAATCCATACCACTTTCAGATGTATAGCTTTCGCTGCTTAACTGCAAACACCCCTGACCCCAATACACAACTTTTAAGCAAATTCCGCCCCAGCTATGATTCACATTATCCGAGCGATAAAATAAGCGCAAGAACTATTTTTAAGCTGATTTTATTACCTCAGCGATTGGAGCGAAATTAATTACTGTCCCACTTACAACAACAAGAAACAAGTATCTTCTCTTTCTTCTTCTGCTTCTTCTGCTTCCTCGACTGCTACGAAAAGCAAAATACGAAGCAATTTTTAAGACAATATAAACAAAATAGACTGAAGCACAGAGATTTGCACAAACTTCGCAAAACAGCACGCAAGGTTGAGCTTTGCCCTGACGTATGTAGGTGTTGCCGTGTGGATTTGATGCCACTACCCACACAACCGCCAACCCACCTGTCATAGCAAAAGTCGCAACTCGTGTAGAAACCGCCACAGAATTAAGTTTGCGGCAGAGACGTCCTTGAACCAAATAACCGTTAGCATTAAAAGACAAAGCCAAGGGAAGGTATCCGGTACTCACCTGTAATCGCCTGACATACAGCCACTGCTCCGCCCCCGGCCTTATTTACCCCATCGACTCCTTTGCGGTAACAGTTAACTTGATTATTTTACAAATAATTGAAAAGGCTGCCAAGCGCCATTGTACAAATTGCACAAGTAGACAACTAGACCCTGCTCTGGAAAGAACCTACTACCACCAACAATTCACTCTAACCCACTCCACCCCACTCCGGAGCCCGCATAGACGTTGCCGTTTCCGGTCCGTGGCTCTCACGCTCCAGCGAGCATTCATATGAGCCACGTCTGACGGCAGCAACGGCGTTGACGTCGTCACCAACGCCAAAGCAGCGACGACTGTGACGACAACACCAGTACCAACACCAGCACCAAAACCAACACCAAACAACCAGCAACGTATAGAGACAACAACAACAACAACACCAACAAAAGCTGAACACAAGTATTGCGCATAAAATGTCAGGACACGACGGAGATTCACATTTTCAATGTGGGCACAGAAAAAAATACACTTTAAATGTGCTCGCCCTGTCTTAGAATAATATAAAACCCAAAAATACTCTGTGTGTTTTCTTTGCTTGTCAAAATTCCTGTTTCTAAGAATTTGGTTCTCCACACTTTGTCTCCTAGTCAACTTAAAACTTTAGGATTCATAGGAAAATGAAAATGCGAAAGCTATTTTCTAAATGCCTTCAGGCCAACGTTGCCGCTTGAAGTATTATGTAAATAATTATTTTCCTTGTTTCCGTTTATATTTGTATATATATTAAAAGGTTTTTATTCAAACAAATGATATGGATTTGCAGTGTAAGTAACCGCAATAATTTATATCAAATTAACAACAAAACTCTTATATCACCTAAGCCCATCGCTTTTATCCTCTATAATTATTTATTATTATATATCTTATTATAATTTCTTTAAAATAATTTTCTGTAATCCCGATAATATTTATGGCTATCTCCAAAATGTCAAGTAAATATGCTCAAAAACTTGGCTTATTATACACTATTCTCTTACCTACTACTTATCTTAAATTTGTTAATTTGTATTTTGTTCTTATCGTGTCATAAATTTTCGTTAACGTTTATTTTGATTTGCTGAGATCACTTTTGTAGCCCAACTAGATATACTCTGCTTTCTTCTGACTTTAATTGTTTGGTTTTCTTTTATTAGCAACCTACACAGATTTAAAGATCAATCAGGAACTTTTTAAATAATCTTTTATATTAAACAAAAAAAATTTAATTGTAACTAGCCTAGTCCTTTTATTATTATATATTATTATTTTTAATTTAAATAATTCCATTTTTAATTTGAAAAGGTATTTAAAAAATTTAAACTTCAAAAATGTATTGACTGCATTTGCTCTAGATTAAATAATCAAATAAATAAATAGAGAGAAAGCTTGTTGGAGTAGTATAAATTAACTTAACATTTTAATATGAACAATTTTAAAAAATTAATTTTTAATTAAATATACCTTAATTCGATTTATACAAAATAATAAAAACATATTCCACATAGGCTATGCCAAGGTCAATAAGGAGTTGATTTGGCTCCCCGGAAAACCGATGCAAACCTTAACTGAAGTCGACCTAACCCAATGTAAGTTTGCACGTGCCTCGAATGGCTATGTTGCGACTCCGAGCTGCCGTTGCATAGGAGAGGCGCAAGCTTGTAGCTATTAATAGAGTCGTTTGAGCCGAAACTGAAGTTATGAACTTAACTGGCTCAATGGTTGCCAAGCAGCCCCCATATGGGCCCACCCGTAGTCAAAATTAACAGTACACACACACACATACATACACAGAGAAAGACAACTTACAACCTAGTGGCCCAGTCAGGCAGTTAGTTAGTTAGTCAGTCACTGAGCTTCGGAGTGGCGAAATCGTGTTTGATTTTTGGTCTGGTAAAAAATATGCACGATCTGCTCCAGAAACCAACGCGTCCAAACAGCGAGCCACAAGGTGTCAGCAAGGAACAGCAGAAGCAGCAGCAGCAGCAGCAGCACCACAAATGCTCGAGTGCCACGTTGTGCAACACACGGACGCCAGTGATAGCAGTGGTGCAACCGCTGCCACCGCCACCAACACCAGCCACGCCCCCAAGCATAGCTGTGCATAGCACAGTGCCCAGCACAGTGCCCAGCATACAATTAACACCAGCACCAATAACAAAACCAGCTGACAACAATAACAACAACAACAACAAGGAAAACACCTGTCCCGTCCGAGTGCCACAGGGTGCTCCAACCAATTATGTGGCACGTCGCACCTGGATTACCACGGACCGCATGAATGAGCTGAGGCGCAAGGCACAGGATGCGGCCAAGCAGAATAAGATCTTCACCATTCGCGGCTGTTTCCACTCGGTACGAAATGCGCTCCTCGCCCGCGGCTGGGTGGAGAAACTGGACATGCATCGCAAGGTGCTGCCCATGGGCCAAATGACCTACGAGGATCTGACACAGCGTCTGCCCAAGCGCAAAGCGGGCGAAACGCGGCGCCAATATGTGTTGAAGTGTGAAAGAAATATCATGTCTAGATTTCTGGAGCACATGCCCGTGGACTTCTTGTGGACGAATCGCAAGGAGAAATGTGATTATATCGATCAGGCCAAGAATCCCGGCATGACCATCAATAAATTCCATAGAGCACCGTTTACCTCCAAGGAGGGTCTGTGCAGTCAGCTGCGTGATTTCCATTGGTTCTTCGAGGAGGGTATGGCCGAGATGTATTTCCCGCGCTGCTACAACGTCTGGAGTCCCGAGGAGCTCGGGGAATTTGTGGATAACTTTAAGCTCACGGCGTGTGTGGCCTATTTGCGTGCCATGCTGTGCAAGTATCATAAACAGGGCTGCGATGCCGTCTTCTCACCCAGCGGCAAGATACCCTATTCCTCGATAGACTTTGCCTACAAGCGACTGGTTGACTACATCGATAGCTGCCAGCACAATGACATCGACTACGAGGATCCGCCCAGAATTTGGGAACACGACTGGGATGCCTTCCTCTATCAGCATCAGCAGCTGGTCAACGAGGATGCACGCATCCAGCATGATGGCCAGCGTACGCTGGACCACATGGTCAAAAGCTGCATTACGCTGGTGGAGAAGATGAAGACCCATTGGCCCCAGTACAGCCTGGATGGCTATCAGAACTTGTGGATTGTCAAGCCAGCGAATAAGTGTCGCGGTCGTGGCATCCTCCTCATGGATAATCTCAAAAAAATCTTGGGCGTCGTGAATCCATCAATAGCATCAAAGAGTCGCTATGTGGTGCAAAAGTATATTGGTGAGTGTTCGCAAAAGGGGATTGGATGACAGATACCCCCAATATGGTATGAATGTGTCAACTTTATTCATATCATTTTTAAGCATAAAGATATCCCGGTTACTTATGCAAACCAAAATCATTTTCTCTTCTCAATCTCATCATCAAAAAAAAAAAAAAGAGAAAATCGTGTGCTTAACATAGTTTTATATATGTTTCTGGTCTGGAATAAAAGCATTATAAACAAACACACAAAAAGTAGGTCATAAATCGAGGCTTGGCAATTGGGCGTAGCCCTACCAAGTTTGCCACCCACAACTGCAGGCACGCACATCACCCGTCGTCTCACAAATACATACATATGTAAATGTATATTAACATATGTATTTATATACATATATATATATATATGTATGTATGCTACTTATATGTGCATTCAAATGTGTGTGCAAATTATAAAAGTGCAGCTACTGGTTGTTATTTTTGATGGCATCTTTTAGGAGTTGGATTCAGAGTTTATTTTATGGGTTTTGCTAGTCAATAACAAAATATTTTGATGCAACAGGTTTACGGCAGTAAGGATAGCAAAGTTAGGCACTTTGAAGGGAAGAGTAGCAAATGGAGAACATTGCGTGTAGCACTAAAAGTGGAGAGGTAAGCGGAGAGAAAAGAATATGAATTGCAGAGAAGTTAGTGAATGGTAGAATAATAGTAGAGAATAAGGAGTAAAGTAATATAAGGACTTGAGGACTTAGGACTATGAAAACTAAGACTAAACCTAAAGCCAAAATAAAAGAGAAAGAGAAAATAATAGAGAGCATTTATACGCTTAAACAGTAAATATTATTTATTTATTTATATTTTTAATTTATACTGCTTCATAACATGATTGTTTTATTGATATTACCTACAATAATTATAGGCACACGTATTTATTATCTTATATATAATTGTTATATATAAATTTTTTGTTAAAACAAATACCCAAATAACTCTCGTGTATTGTATTTAATTATAAATTAAATTATATAGTCTGGAAATTGTAGTAAACTCTTAAGAACTGAGAAATGTATCTCTAACTGAATTAGTTAAGAACTTATTAATCTACCATTGATTTGATAACTTGCCTTTCAGAACGACCCCTAATTGTCTTCCAAACGAAGTTCGATATACGCCAATGGTTCCTGATAACGAACACACAACCGCTGGTCGTGTGGTTCTATCGGGAGAGCTATCTGCGCTTCAGCTCGCAGGAGTACAGTTTGAGCAACCATCACGAGTCAGTGCATCTGACGAACCATGCGATACAGAAGAAGTATACGAATGGGAAGCGGGACAAGAGGCTGCCCAGTGAGAACATGTGGGACTGTTACTCCTTCCAAGCCTATCTGCGTCAAATTGGCAAATCGAACATGTGGCTGGAGCGCATTTATCCGGGCATGCGCAAGGCTATTGTGGGCACCATGTTGGCATCCCAGGAGAATATGGATCGCCGGCCAAACACATTTGAGCTATTCGGTGCGGACTTTATGATATGCGAAAACTTCTATCCGTGGCTTATTGAAATCAACTCCAGTCCCGATCTGGGCGCCACGACAAGCGTAACGGCTCGCATGTGCCCCAAGTGCCTGGAGGATGTCGTCAAGGGTAAGTGTTTACTGTAAACCATTTTCGATTTCAACAATTCGAATAATTGCAAAAATGATACCATTATCAAATTTCAATTAAAAATAAGAAAACCAGAAAGAACGGCTATCTCAGGCAAGCTGTCAATTATCCTTGCTGACCACAAGACACCTCCAACTTTAAGAAATCGATCGACTGCTTCTATAAAAGATATATGATATGCAACCCCCTCCACTATTAATTCGAGAAACATTTCCTGATAGTAATAATTCATCAGAGAGTTTTATTTATGTCAAAGAAATGACTACAAAATATGTTTGACCGATGTTGATCGTGCAACAATATTATTTAATCTGAATATAAAGGTCAGCTGCCCTTAGTTCCAAAAGTGTGGCCAAAGAATTTTCTAAATTTTAAGTCGACATTTTTCTGAGTGTAGTAGTTGCTTGTGGTCTATCAAAACATGATATATTAACTGTTCTCTCTTTTTGCAGTGGTAATTGATCGACGCTTGGACCCCAAATCGGATATGGGTAACTTTGAACTGGCCTATCGTCAGGTGGTGCCACCGACGCCCGCCTATATGGGCCTGAATCTGTTCGTCAAGGGCAAGCAGCTGCTGCACAAGGCGAATCATCATGGCCACTATTACTATCAGCAGCAGCGCAAGGAGCGCAGTCTGGCCACCAGCAGCGTCTATCGTCAGAGGTCGGCCATTGTACCCACAACGACCATATCGCGCATACATCGCGCCATGCCCACCTTCAATGCCACCGAGTACATGGAGAAGTACATGGTGGAGCCACTGAGCAGCAGTCGCAGCAGCATCAGCAGCACACAACACCAGCAGCCAACAACAACAGCCGCAACAACAACAACAACAGTGGCTACACTTAAATCGCCAGCGATTGTCACGGCGCCCACTTCACCCTGCCCCCCGTATTTGTTGAAGCAGGCGGGTCGCTCCATAACCCAACTCCTCACTGCCACTCACAAGCGGAACACGACAATGGGCAATGGGGTAGAGGCAGCAGCCAGTGCTGCTCTGCCACCGAAGCGACAACGAAGCTGTGGTCCGCGTTTCGGCGTCAATCAAGTGGAGACGACAGAGAAGAAATTCAAGATACTCATCAAGAATTATGCCAACAATGGTGCTGAGAATCTGGTCGAGAAACAGGAGCCACTACCCACGGCTCCGGCAACAGCGCCCGTTATCAGCGAACGCAAGTGGCGCAGTCTGCGCAATATAACCACCACCACAAACACCATCACGACGAACAGCAGTAGCAGCAGCAGCGTGATACCAGCAGCTGCCACGATGAGCTGTTCCCGAGCTCGACCAGCGCTGAACGGCACACTGCTCGATGCTGGTGGACGGAACACTTGCTCGCGTCGCTTTGCGCGCACCAAATCCGAGATCGAGAGCTCGGCCAGCATGCATGCGATTGGACGCACCTTTGGCCGCAAGTCGAATGGTCCGCGACTTCCCATTAGCATCTCGGTGCAGGCGCTGCATCGTGGCGAGCCCATTCTCGCAGCCATGAAGCAGGCCACCAGCGAGCTGCAGCTCAACCAGACGCCACTAATCAGTCCACGCAATAAGCTGACCACAAACTGCACGTTGACTGTGCCACTGCCCACTTGTTAAAGAGAAAACACACACAGAAACCACCCACTCAACCATTTAACCACCACCCACTACTGCCATTGTAAATGGTGCACGAACAACACCATTTTAAAAACATTATTTCCAAATAATATATATGCAAATACCATGCAAATCCTAATTTTTATGAGCTCAATTAGAAACTGTTTTTAAATCAACTAATATAATGAAGTATGGAATTTCTCCTGATAATATTAAATTCAAATCTCTTCCGACTTCATATTGCTTCGTTAGCTTTTTAAATAATCCTAATCCATCTAAGACATCTTACTCCTCCTCTAGTTTAATTTTGAATAAAAATATTTGTATATTTATGAAAATAATAGCGCGAATATGTTTGCTGCGATTATTAAAGTAAACTATTAAACTGCATTTGGAAACTCGACGTGTTCAATTCATAATAATTATTAGATATACTTTAAAATTTCATTTTATTGTAATTTTCAAAAACTCAAAAATCAAAACGAATTTGAACGATGAGCTCAGCAAAGACATGAAAAATATTTAAAACGCAATGTTTAAAGAAATGAAAACTAGTCAATTTAAATCTTAAGCTTCGTGTTTTTGTTAGTTTATTTTTTTATTCAATTGTAAAGCGTATGACGTAACATGAATATCTGAAGTCTCTCTATATATATTGTTAACTATTTTCTTGTTAAAGTCCAGTTAAAGGCTTGCTGATTGTGGGCGACGTCTTCGATCGAGATATATTTATTTATCTGAAAGCAGCTTAATAAATTAATGAATTGTATGTTATCAGTCGATTGTTAACAGTTGTTTAAATTGTTGGGTAGGAAGGATGGAGTAGTAAATAAATTGTTAATTAATAATCCAATGTATAATAATCGCTTACCTGTTAGTCATTATTTGGGTGCTGTATATTGCAGTGCTAAATTCTCTCGCGTCTTTGAGTTTAATCCCACTTTGCCGTCCAAATTCCAGCTTGCTCTGGACAACTTCTGTGGATAATAATAAAAACAAAAATATATATTTATAAAATACAATCAAAATTATTTGGGATTATTTACCGGGCTGCCCACTTTGCCGACGAGTAGCTTGGTGGTTTGGGGCGTTGTAACCGTTTTGCTTTTATCTTTGCCAAGCTTGCGACTTGTCGTCGCCCTCACATTGTTGAATATCTTGCGCAGTAGACGCGTACGCGGATTTGGCCGAATTTTGGGCAGAGTTTCGCAGAGTTTCATTTGGGTGCCATTTAGCTCGAGGGGTCGTGTGCCATCCAATTCCTTGTTCACGTTGTGGTTCACTTGGAAAGCGCGCTCAAATAGGCCCGTTGCGGCCAAGGGATTCCTCGGCACATCCAATACCACACGTATGCAATCCTTTAGCACTAGCGGACATATTCTTGCCGTCACCTCCGTCGAGGCTGATAAATCCGGTGTGGAATTGATTTCAATTAGTATGGGATTGTAACGCTCATCCAGCATAAAATCACAGCCATATAGCTCGAAGGCATTCGGCACCAGATCCGTCTCGTCCAGGCTGGCCAACACCACAGCCACCAGATTCTGTTTGATGCCATTGTAGATTTTAGTCCAAGTATTGTCGGGAGCGCCCACTTGACGCAAATGGCCCTTGAACTGTTCCAGCGACCACATGTTGTGCTTCGGCAAGCGCGAATCTCGATTCAATTTATTCTTGTAGCGCTTCTGCACCGAATTGTTCGTCAAGTGAATCGACTCCCGCAGATCATCCAATGTGAACTCCTGCGAGCTGAAGCGCAAATAGCAATCACGATATGTCCAAATTGTTACCTGGCTCTCGCTAATCGTGAGCAACATATATTGACGAATATCAAATTTGGTGCGATAAATAAGATATGGACGTTCTGGAAATAAATATTAAAAATAAAGCATACAATTAGGCGCTGCTGTTGAAAAAGACTTCTCCGACCCCATCAAATATATATTCCTGTGCTGCATCACTAGCCAAGTAGATATAGAAAGATGACTTTTCGTAGTCTTTTTTTCTTGTTTTAAAATTTATTTTATGAATCTGCAATGGAAACTCTCCCAAGGATTATTTAAAAAAATATGTGTATTCGCTCTCTCTTACTGGAAATTCTCCTAAAGGATTGTTTTTCAAAATTTTCGAATCGCTCTCTCACTCTCTCTCACACTCTCTCTGCCTCTGTCTCTCTCTCTCTCTCTTTCTCTCTTTGTGCTACTTACCAATATACTTTTGAACAATGTATTTCCGATTCTGGTTGTTGGACGTCCATTGCAAGATGTCGTCCAGAGAGCTGCGCATAACGATGCCAATGCCTCGGGACTGATAGCCCGGCTTGAGTATCCACAGATTGCGTGATCCATCCCAGCGATAGTCGAGACGCAGTGCCTCAATTTGATCCAGATATTGAGCGGAGAGGCGGGCATATTCCGTCATCACCTTCTCGCTGACTTTGAATTTGGCATGCCCATGGAGCACCTTGGACGACTGACCCATAAACGATTGATTCTCGATCATTTCCGTGGCCGTTGGCATTTTGATGCGTGCATCATCCAGTGAGTAATGCTCCTTCTGTCTGATCATCGTTTTGACCTTGTTGAGGGCAACATCAAGCGTAAAGCTCAACACCTCGCCATGTTCCGGGTCGGCCATCTCAGCCGGACGGTGTTCCTTAACGTAACGGAGCAGCGAGCGCGCCTGTGTCTGGTGGTAATCCTCGATGAATGCCGCTCGCTCCTCGTTGCTGTTGACGCCCAAGCGATAGAAACGCGGATAGCTCATGCCGCAGACACCGTCCTCGCGAAACCAGCGCTCCTGCTCCGCACAGCCGACGAGACCCACCTTTGTGGAGAAGTCCAAAAAGTGGCTGCGCCGGACACGATTGCGATATGGTTTGACCTCGCTAAACAGGTCGCGTTGCGCCTTGCTCTGCCAGATGAAGAACGATGGAAAGTTATTGATCATTTTGGATAGGACAACTGCTTCATAGTCATTGCCGCGACGCGCATGCTCCAGCAGCGCCTCCTCGGACATGGTCTGCAGCTTGGCATGCCGCCCCGCCGGCAGCTTCTCCAACCAGCCGCGGCGCACCAAGGCGCGCCTGACCGTGTGATAGTTGCCAAACACTGTAAATATCTTTCGATTGCGATAGGCGTCGATAACACGCGTTCGATAAGTACTGCGCAACTGTCGCTTTTGCGCATCCGGCGCCAGGGTCAGTGTGGCTAGCGGCTGCGAAGAAATGCGACTCTGCGTAGTACTGCTATTATTGATGTTGCCCGTTTGGAGCTGCTGCTGCGAAAGGAGGCTGCTAAATGTACTGTTGCCGTTGCTGCCAATATTCTTTGGCAGCGAACATTGTCGGCACAGGGTGATCAGCTCTGCGTCCAGATTCTGTATCAGCGATTGTATCCTTGTGACGGGATTATAGTAACGGTTACGCTGTGTATTATATGCACTCGACGAAGCCTGACTCATTTTGGAAAACAGAAAAGCTTTGACTTTGTTTCTCTTTTATTTCGATCGTTTCGTATCCTTGAGCTTTTGCGCGTCTGCTGTTGATTACAACTTCTGTTTTCGTTGTTGTTATTTTTGCTTTTGTTGCTATTATTGTGGTTGTTGTTGTTGCAATAAACGATAAATTTTGAAGCAGTAGCCAAACCTTTTTTCTAATAGTATCACATTTAAATTGGCAATAATATCTTTATTGATTCCTGAAACATTGCTTCATCGCTTAAACAGTAAAATTTGAGACCAAAAAAAAAAACTTGTTACGAAACGGATTGCAAGACGAAATTTGAATTGAATACAATTGAATACAAAGCGCCTATCAATATTAATGGCTATATCATAGCTTGCTTAAAACACACGCATACACTAATTCAATCAATGCTGTCAACCTTGTTAATCCCCCAGTTTCACATAGTTTTCAATTTTACTCCGCAGTTCGGCATCCAAAGCAAAAATCGGTCCATGTCCGGGCACAATGTGTCCGCATAGCTGTGACATCCTCTGCCTCTCATCGGCCTGTCTCTTCTCATCCTCGCTGCCTGCCATTTTCCAAATCTTCGCATCGTCAATATCCTCACGCCGCTCAAACAGATCACCACAAATGCCAACAGTGCCGCCCAACTGCGTATTGTGCACAATCACAGAAACACAGTCCAGCGTGTGGCCGGGCGTCTCCTCGAGCAGCACCTCGCCATGCGTATCCAGTGCGCTGGGATGCTCAAAGTACAGATCCCGCTTGGAGGCACACGAGCCGACAATGTGCAGACGCGCCTTCTGGAACAGATAGTTGCACCCAGTGTGATCTGTGTGGGCGTGTGTGCAGACAACCACATTAATATCATTCACTTCCAGGCCCTGGGCAGCCAACAACGATTTCAAGTGCTCGCCATCCCAGGCGGTCAGTGTGTCCACGATTATATTGGTGCCATCGCGACAGCGGATCAATGTACAACTGCAATTGGCCCGCATGGCTGTGGGGTCGCTGGCATCCTTGTAGGAGTAGCCCACCTGGAGGGCGATCACCTGATTGTGCGCCAGTGACATCATTAATTTTTCTTTCAGAATTGTGGGCTACATTCAAAAATGTTGACTTCTTTGTTTTCGAGCAGCGAATACAAATCCAAAAGATGACTCCCAGCTGATTCAGGGCTGCAATATGTATGTATACTCTAAACCAGGCCCCTGCGTAAAAACTACACACGAATTTATTGCGTTCAAAGCTCTCAAAAGGCGCACAGTGGAATGTGTGTAAGGCAAAATGTGTGCATAAATAAACAAATAATAGATTATGAATTTGAGCTGCAATTTTCCATGACGTCCACTTGTAATATTCCTTAAAATGAAAATGCTAAAAGCAATCGGTAGACTAATTTTTTTTATTTTGGTTGGCTATTGGCATAAACATATTCTTAAGTGAATCCAAATGCGATTGCGATTTACTGTTGTTTGGCTTTTGGGCCCACAGTAAACGTCATTTGAGTATTTCGAACTGAAAGCTCTTGCATATTTGGTAAAACTCACGCATGCGGATTTTGGCAGTATTTGTTATATGCTCAGTGCAACTATGTTGCGCACTTTTATTGTGCTCGCAACAACAACTAGTTGAGCTTACAGAATGCATTAGCTATAAGGGACATTTGCCTTTCACATTCTGAAAACATTTTAATAAGTTAAGTTCTATGCCGAATAAAGAATACCCAATCATATATTATTAAAAAAAAAAAAGTAAGTTAAATATTGGAGCGCGCCAAAAATAAACCAGAACCATGAACACTAACTCTAAGTTCATAAACCGAACACAGGCTGGAAGCACCCTGTCACGCTCAGCTGTTGCTTTGCGCTCAGCTGTCTTCGCATTCTTGAGGCAAACCTAACACAAGTTGGCTGCACCCTCTTGCGCTCACCTGTTTGGTCTTTGCGTTCAGATTTAACAAGTCGCTAATTGTTTATTATTTAACAACTTTTGTCTATTGAAGTTGCCCAGTTGGACATGTACCTAAACTGCTTGCCACGCACACCATGCAAATGCATGCAATATTTACTGCAGACACGTCAATTGCAGCTGCTGCGCCGTCACGTAAAAATAGGCGCCAAGCCGCCCATTAAAGAAGCAGTTCTTCGGCCGATGAGGAGCAGACATCAGCAACTATTTAAAGTCAATCAGAGTGTGTTACGTTCCTACAGCAGCGACCAGACTACTGCTGAGCAGCAGCAACAGATAGTCAGCTCCATGGGGGAGCTGGACGGCTGTGAGGCCATCAAATTGGAGGATGAGCTCAGTTTGCGAATTGGTTCAGCAACAAGTGTCCAGGAGCTGTTCGAGTTAATGGAACAGGAGCAGTTCGATCCAGCACATCAAGTTCAGTGCATTTCAGTGCTGTGGACACAATATCAGCAAGGCCTAAAGTCAGACATGCAGAAGGGGGCGTTGACGCGGCGACTTCAAGAGGAGCTGCTGCCCGCTTTGTCGCCGCACATCGATCATATGGATGTGAATGAGTTGAGCTGCTCCTATTTGTATCTGCGTAAAATGCATGTGCCCAACAGTAATGCCAATGTGGAGCAATTACTCTCACGTGCTCTGAAAATTATTGATGAAGATCTGGAGCTGGTGCCGTTGCCGGCGCTCTCTCGTCTACTGGTGGCCATCAATATCGAGCGCGATTTCTTTACGCCGCTCGTGTGCCGCAATTTCGTGCCACATCTGGAGCGGCATGTGGCCAACTGCCACACCGAACAGGAGGTGCGTCTGCTCTCCACATGCCTCTTTCAACTGAATACGCTAATAGATGCCCAATTACTGGATGTGTACAAGCAGCGGATACAAGAGCTGCTCCAATGCGGCACTTTAGGCAGCACAACGCCAAAGGCACTGGTTAAGCTGCTGCACATGCTCAATTTGCCCAACTGGTCGCATCTCAATACGGCGCTGATCAGGCAACTGATGTTGGCCCTCAGCAGCTGCCTGCCCCAAATGGAGGCCAGCGATTTGAAGAGCGTTTGTCGCACCTTTCTGCATCATCAGGAGCCGGCGTCCCTCGTGCAGCCACTAAAGATCGCCACGGAAGCGCTGCTCGAGCGAGAACACACACCGGATTCACTTTCCTGTGCGGTGCCGTTTGCAGCACTGCAGCAGCGGGATGCGTACATGCGACAGATTCGTACGCTGCTCCAGTCCAAGTCTGCCTGGCAGCTGCCCAATGCGAGTGGACATTTCTTTAGCGTGCTGCGATCTCTGAAGGTAGCCGATTTGCGCTATTGCGATGCATATTGGTCGGCTGTGATTAAGGAATTGGATGCCACCGTCAAGGAGCGGTCGCATCTGCGCTTTCTGCGCCATTGCCAGCGCTACATGAACTTCAATAACAATCTGGGCGGCACGTATCGCCATCAGCTGCTGGAGCGCCGACTCAGTCGCATCTGCATGGAGACGATCGAGCTGGATGTCGCCGGCCGATTGCCATCCAAGTTTGCACGCCTCGCTGCGTTTGTCATTGCCTACGGTCAAACACCGTTCGACTGGAAGAAGTTTCCCAATATGCTGCTGAGCAAAATGCTCGCCATGGCGCCACAATTTGACATCCAGGATTGCTTCCAGCTGAGTCGCGGCATGCAGATCGCCAGCGAGCTGCGCTTTCGCCAGCATGTGCCGCATCTGCTGATCATGCAACTGTCCACAATGGACAGCATACTGATCTCGTGTGCCGAGAGGCATCTCAACAGCAGCAGCACCAGCGACGAGGAGCAGCAGCCCCTAAACGCCAGCGATCTAAGCCTCATTGTTCGCACCCTAAGTCATCGGAAAAGTAAGTTCCACTTAATATAAAATTAATGTAATTTTCTGTATATTTTCAATAACATTTTCATAAGTTGCTTATATTATTCAATTTTAGCTTTTACAGTTTGCTTTCAAATGTATGCAAATTGAAAAAGTATTTTTTAATTTTTTATCTTTTTGCTATTATTTTTATCGTTAATTTTTGGAATGTTTGTGAAATCCTTGCAGCACTGAAAAACACGCAGGCTTATAGCCTGGCGCTGGCGCATTATAAAAGTCTGCAATGCAAGGATCTCAACTCTCGAGTTGTGCGCGATATGGCATATAATTTCAATGCGTCGCATTTCTTTGTGCCGGAGCTGTTGGAGTCGATGTTTGACTATGTGGCACAGCAGCATGAACACATCACCGGCGACACCGTCGAGAAGGTGCTAACCTGTGCCTACAATCTGGGCTATACGCCAGCATCGCTGGAGCCATTGGCCTGTGCAGCTTCGGTGCTACTCCGGTACGTCTACTTGTTGCCCACGAATACAGTGCCCATTTTAAGTGATATTCTCTCACAGTGACTTTGATCATATAAGCGGGTTGTCTTTGGTGCAGTCGTGCCTGGCGCTGTGCTTCTATAAGGCCATTCCGGAGGAGCTGATCAATCAGGTGTTCTGCGTCAAGTTTATACAACGCATCGAGGATGAGATACAAATCTGCTACTCTAAGGCCACCTATCCCGGACTGGTGCTGAATCGTGTGATGCAGCTGAATCGCACCGTTTGCCTCGATATGCCCGAGACGAATGTGCCCTGGTTCCAGCAGAACTATGTGGAAGCGCAGCTCAGCAAGAGTAGGATCATTTTTATCATTATTATATATTATTGTTAACCAGCATTTTATTGTAGAACCCCATGTGGCCACCGCTTTCAGCACAGATGTGAAACTTTTGCTGCAGGACCTGCTCAAGGATGAGAACTACTTTCGCTGCAATCACACAACGCCATATGGCTATAATATTGACTTTGTGATACACTTTGATAAGGATAAGAAACCGATGCCAGCACCGCCAGTGGAGGCCACCATGCTGGATCGCATTACCAAGTACACATTTGTGGTGGCACTAATTAAATAGTATTTCGAAATTGAATATTATTAACTCTATTTTCAGGGTAGCCATTTTGCTGCTGAAGCTGGACTCATTTTGTGAGAACGATTTGACTGCGCTGCGTGGACCCGAATCGCTAAAGATCAAGCATCTGGAAATGATGGGCTACAAGGTGCTGCACATCAACGAGCATGACTGGAACTCAAAGTATCTGCAAGCGCCGGGCGCCAAAGCCAACTACTTGAAATGTCTGCTGCAAATATCACACTAGTCTCCTAGAAATTAATTTAGCTTGTTCTTAGATGTAAGTTCAATTTAAAGTGAAGTTGTTGACTTTGTTAGTAAGTTAGTAAATATATAAATATATCTATATAAATATATATCTATATAATATGTACATATGACTAGTCAGATACAGCCTACGAGCAACTTGACTTTGCACAATAATTGGCTGAGTTTTTACAGATAAAATACTTTTTATGATTTGAATAAAATGTACAAAAGTAATGTAAATATATTCACAAATACGAATACGAATAATCAATGTGCAATTATTTGACAGTTAAGAAAGCACAACTAGTAGATACCCTTTGATTATTTAAATATTATGCCGGATAGGTTCGAGTGTTTTCTGGGGGTGTCTTAGGTCAATTCGTGTTAAATCTGCATAGTAATCTATTATATAAGGTTGTCCAATAGCTTCAAGATCGAGAAAATATACATTATGGGCAGATGTTGATGGTTTGAGATATAAGAACAACTCTTTAGGGAGAACGGATAAAAGATTTGTTACCAAGTCTTTCAACTTGGCTGAACTTGCTTTGCCAAAATAATTATAATATTTAAGAGATAATTATGCGTGTTTATTTAATATTTAAATATTGCATACAATATAAAATGGCAAGTAGAAAAGTAATGAAAATATATGTCAATAATAGAATAGAATGAAGAATAATTGGAATGTCGGTCTATATTAGTCCAGTAGTTGTGCACACCAATTGTAGGCGTTGTTGAACATCAGCTGCCAAGGACTCTCCATCTGGGTGCCTGCGTCGACTGCAAAGCCCGGCGGCACATAGGGCCACTGATACATGGCGCTGCAGCGCTCGGGATGCGGCATTAGGGCCAAATGACGGCCATCCGGCGAACAGAGGCCAGCGATGCCCTGGGGACTGCCATTGGGATTCATGGGATAGGTGGTGGTGGGCACACCCTCATCATTCACATACTGCAGCGTCACCAGTTGCTCCTTGTGCAGCTGACTCAACAACTCCTCGCGCCGGAACGCGAATCGTCCCTCGCCATGAGCCACCCAGCAGCCCAGGACCAGGTCGTGCATGTTGCTTAGCATGATGGACCGATTAGGCGGTATCCTCACCGTTGACCAGCGGCACTCAAAGCGCTGCGATAGATTGTGCAACAGAGCCACCTCGGGATTAGCGGGATTCGCGACTGTTGTGCTGCCCACAAAGCCAATCAGCGTCATCAGCTGGCAGCCATTGCAAATACCCAGCGAGAAGACATCCGTACGCCTTTTGAATGCTTCAAATTGGGGCTGCAGCACGGAGCTGTGTAGAATGTTCGCTGCCCAGCCCTTGGCGGAGCCCAAGGTGTCCGCATAGCTGAAGCCGCCTGGAAAGACCAAGCCACGATACTGCGACAAGCTGGTGGTTCCTGAAAAGTATTTGAATTAAACTTTTTATTGCAAAAGATTTACTCTATAATCAGGAGTGCTTTAATGTGGCTTACCTGCGAGCAGATCCGACATGGTTACATCGTGCACCTCAAAGTTGGCTCTCAGCAAACTGGCCATCATTTCGCGCTCGCTGTTGACGCCCTCCTCGCGGAGCACAGCCACCCGAATGGGTTGAACGCAGCGCTTCAGGGTAAGCTCCGCCTGCAGATTGGCGGGTGCCTTATATTGTGGCGCCTGGCGATAGTTGAGACTATCGTATTCGGACTGGACACAGACGACATTTGCCTGGAGCTTCTCCAGCTCGTAGCTGGTGCGCTCCCATTGCTGGTACAGTTTGAGCAGCGGTTCATCGAGCAGCGTTTTGCTGCCATTTTGGATGAGCACACGTGAGCTGGCCAAACCATAGCCGCGAGTCTTGCCCAGATAATAGTTGGGTACGCCGGCCTGCTTGAATCGAGAGCGAACCAATTCCAGTTGAGACACTTCCACCTCCAGCACCCAGCCGCATTCCTCGCTGAACAGCAGACAGGTGTCGTTGCCAATCTGCTCGCTGACTGCATCGTAGCTGGAAACGCCCGCTGTTGCCTCCCCGATGTCCAGCTGTAGTCCACTTAGTCCACCGATTGCCATCTCCAGCAGACAAACAATCAAACCGCCATCGCTGACATCGTGTCCGGCCAGCAATAGTTTCTCGCCCAGCAGCGTTTGGGTCACCTCAAAAGCCTTGGTCAGCACTTGAGTCTGCAGCATGTTTGGCGTTGATTCGCCCTGCTGCGAGTAGGCCTGGGCCAGTGCCGATCCACCAAGACGTGCACATCTCTCAATGTTGATCCAGAGCAAAGCGGTCTCCTTGCCGCTACACGCCGGACCCTTCAGATCGGGCGTAATCCGCACACGCACATCCGGACACGGCGCATAGGTGGAGAGGACAAGGGTGCCCGGTGATTTGATGACTTCGCCATCCACTTTGGCAGCCATCGATAGCGAATCCTTGCCGCCGTCAATACCAATGCGCAACTCCTGCAGCACCTTGCTCAGCGCCAGACAAGCTTCGTACATTTTATAGCCCTCGCCGGGCAACTTGGCCGCCCACATCCAATTGCCCGAGCACTTGATGTCCGCCATCTCGCTGATCTTCACAAAGACCAGATTACTCAGCGCCTCGGCCACGCACATGTGCGCCATGTGCACTGGACTAATGAGACCTGTACAGTAAAATTTAACAGCAAATTAGTTAAAAAAAATATAAATATATTTTAAGTTATTATTTACTTATAGAAAACTTAAATACAGGTATTAAATACAAGTTTTTTAATACATAAATATTCAATTTAATTTTTACCTTAAATTTAAATGAATAAAAACAAATAATCGAAAAACAACACATCAAATCTAATATCCGTAGAGATAATTAATTTGGTGATTACAAAAATACAAATATTTTGGACCGAATATTAAACAATAAACATTTTAGACATGCAACTGTAAAGATATAAATAAAAATATAAACTGTATAAAATATAACTTTCTTACAAATTATATTTAACATTTGACATTCAAATTTACCTCATTTTAATTTCAAATCTTTTGATAAGCTATTTAAATCTTTTTTTAAATTTAAATTAAATTGCCTAAATCTTTTTCAAATGTTGAATATAGTCTTCTGTCTACATTTAATAAATAAATCTGTGTAATAATGTAATAATGCTTAAAGTATGATTATTAAAATGAATTTGAATCAAATCTAGAATTAGCTCATTTGAAATCTTCAATCTTTAAATCTTTCAATGTATTATTTATTTAATTTTTTTGTATTTTCGATTTCACATAAGTAGACTTAATTGAACAAATAAATATATTTGTGTGGCAAACACTCACCCATGATGGGCTGCGTGCCAATGGAGGTGGCGATGCCGGCCGTGCTGAAATGTGAGACGGTGGTCAGTGCGTAATCCGATAAGGGCGCCTGAATGGGGCCCACACACTGCTGCTGGGCAATGAGGCCGCCGACACAGCGATCCACTTTGTTGGTCAGGAAGCGTTTGCTGCCCACGGCGACAATGCTCAGGACGCGCTGCAGTGCATCCGCTACCAGCATATTCTGGGGCAGCTGAAGCAACTGGCGTGGAATGGGTATTTCGGCGAGATCGTAGGTGCGCTTGGGCATATCGCCCAGCACATACGACAATTCCAGATCAAACGGCGTGGCTCCAAAACTTTTGCGCACCTCGGGCAACAGAGCCTGCTGCAGATCGGTGGGAGCCGCCTGCTCCACCAGCGTGACCCGGCCATCGCCAGTGACCACGCCCACAAAGCTAATGGGGCAACGTTCGCGGGCACAGATCCGTTCGAGCAACTCTCGATCCTCCGGCTTGCAGAGAATCGCATTGTTCTCCTGGTACTCGGCGCCCCACAGCTCCAGGGCGGTGATTGTGGGATCGCCCAGCTTGAATTCACCGCTGAAGATGATGGCGCCCGCAAAGCCCGGTTCGACAAGTTCCTTCAACACATTCCCATTGCCACCCGCGCCCTGATCGTGTATGGCCAGGATGGGATTACGGGGGCCCAGCTCAATGCAGGCGCGAACCACGCGATTCAATTTATTCTCCATCTCCGGATCGCCACGCTGCACGGCATTAAAGTCGAGTTCAGCATCGCCCGAGCCCTGAACCTCCACGGAGCTAGCGGCGCCGCCGCCAACGCCAATCCGATAAACTGGCCCGCCAATCTTCGCCAGCAGCTGGCCCCGCTCCGGCGTCAGTTTGTGGCGCATGGAGGCGGGCATGGTGCCCAGTCCACCACTGAACATAATGGGCTTGACGTACTCCTCCCGGATCTGGGGTGCAGCCGCATTCTGCAGGCCATACGATATGGCAAAGCCAGCGATGAGCGGTTCACCAAATTTATTGCCATAGTCCGAGGCACCATTGCTCGCCTCGATCAGCACCTGCAGCGGCGGGGCAAACGAGCCGGGATACTTCATTCCCTTGGGTTCATAGGGCTGACTGTAGCCCGGAATGTGGAGGGCACCCACACAGTAGCCGGCGGTGCCGGCAATGGGTAAACCACCGCGACCCACACCCTGAACATCGCGCAGGCGACCACCAGTGCCAGTGGTGGCGCCACTGAAAGGTGCCACAGCCGTGGGCATATTGTGCGTCTCCGCCGTGAATATCAAATCGGATTCAATGCGCTGCACTTGGACAGCACCCGGCACGCCAATCTCCAGCGGCTGCAGTGCATCATGCGTGAAGCCCACAATGGCGCTACTATTGTCACTGAATTTAATCGTATTATTGGGATTCGTATTGCGCTGCGTGTCCATGATGAGTTGAATCAGTGTGCGTGGCAACTCCTTGCCTGCGTGCAGCATGCGTCCGCGGAAGAACCAGTGGCGGGAGTGCTCACTGTTGCTCTGCGCACAATCGAAGAGTTCCACAGTGGTCGGATTCCGCTTCAGCGTCTGGCCAAACAGCTCCGCATAGTAATCCAAATCGTAGTCGGTGAATGCCAAGCCCAGCTCCCGATTGATCTCCTCCAGCGCCGGACGTCCCTGTTCCAGCACGGGCACATAGCTCCAGGCGGCTTGCTCTGCCGGCAGCTGCTCATCGAAACTATCTTGCGGCATATTACTCTTCGTATAGATGCACTGCGTCATCCGATCCCCGAGCACTGACACATAACGGGATAATTCACGTGTCGCCGCAGCCTGGGCAAAGGTCAGCAAATAAATCGTGGAGCATTCCATGCGTCGCACCTCCTTATAGCCAAGATTCTGAAAGATGTTCACACAGTTCGTGGAGTACGGCGTCGAGAAATTGAAACGTGGCCCAATCTCCACCAGCAATTGAGTGCGTTCATCCTTCAGCTGCAGGGCTGCCCGCTCGCTAAGAGATTGCTCCGCCTGAAGGGGTTGCTTAACCAGCCAACACATCAACTCAACCAGTGGCAAAGGATGTTGGCCACTGCCACTGCTCCGATTGTCGTACTCCAGGTGATAGCAACGCTCCAGTCGAACGGACACCAGCTGCGGATCAACTGACTGCAGACGCTGCAGCAGACGCTGCTCCTCCTCAGCATCGAATGCGGCCACATCGAAGTATCGCAGAATGCCCATCTCTCAGTTGGTTAACTAAGCAGGAGGCGTGGAAAGAAGAAGAAAGAAGAATTACATCTTGTATGCAATTGCAGACTAGTTGCTCACATTTTAAAGATTATTTTCATCTGTCTAAGACATAAATTATTTTTTAAAACTTTTTTTTAATATTTAAATTTAAATTTAAAATTAAACAATAAATTTCTCTCATTTTGGATTGCATATAATAATTTTGTAGCTTTGTTGATGAAGTTTCCACAATTGGCAAATCAAGTAGATTATTATTTGCACATTTTATTTATTTATTTTTGCACATCATTTCAATACAATGTTGAAATCTCACTTTCCAATCAATTTGCACATAGTTCACTGAAAATAAGTTTATTTACACAGTTTTAAAGCCACCATTTGGATGCAGTTTGCGAGTCACTGAATTCATTTTACTTATTTCGCAGATCACTGCTTGGCTAGAGCGAATATAAATACTGTAGACACGCCCACTTCCATTTTCGCCCACCTGTTAATGTCTGGTATTCAAATAGAGGGGTTTAAATCTTTACCACGTTCTTTTGATCTTTTCTTAAAAGTTTGCAAACCGGATTTTGAACGTGCGTTCTTTACACGCTCTGCGGGTAGACTGAGCGCTGGAATCTAGCGACGCTATCAAAGTCGTTGGCAACTGGAGCAGCCAGCAGCGGCGACGACCACGCTGGAAAGGTTATCAAGCACAGATCAGCTTTTCAGCGCATCAAATTACAACAGACGGCGACAAATGGCAATGCAATCGTCGATATGTTGCACTGGCGTCACTGGCTTGTTTTCATGTTATTTTCACCGTTGCTTGAACGCGCTGATAAAACAGCGAAAGCGTAAACATACTTGTTGCAAATAACATGATACTTAGTATTTATTGCCGAAACTAATAATAAATAACTAACTCGAATTGGATTACAGTAAGCGGCACGTGCACGTGCACAGAACATAGAGTGAGAGACTAATAGCGAGAGAGAAACTGAGACTGAGAATGCCGCGCACGTTTTGGCAGCGCCGAATTGGAAGCGGGGGCTGCCGAGCTTTAAACAGCTGTTATATTGAAGTGCGCTACACTGTATTTATTCAGAAAAGGGTATATACTCGTTTGTATTGTGTTTGGGAATAAATTGTTGACATACAAAAGCATTTATAGTATTGTAATTTTATATGAAACTTTATGTTTTTAACTATAATAAACCAACATGTTATATCTATATTTTAATAAGTACAATAAATAATACACAATTTTTTAAATTATTAGGTATTTTTTAAATCATATGTCGAAATGTATACAATAATTTAGAAATGCGTGGGAATAATACGAATTTACTACATTTGTACATGTATAATTTCAAAACTACCTGTATATGCTTACATACATACATACAAATGTACATTCGCTGCTGGCAATGTCACGCGCTCATCGCTATAGAGACAAAAAGCTCTCAGCTCGCTTGTTGTCATGTGACGTAGCCAATCTCGCCAATCTCGTATGGCAACAGAAACAAACCGCTGTGATACGTCACGGAAAGCTATAAAACAAAATTGACAGGAAATAAAGACGCGATCAAAGCGTGTTGCGTAAACATTGACAGTTGCATTATATACTTCTTGGTTTTATTTTTAAATATATTCATGTGTTTAAATCATTTAGGGGTCATCAACAATAGTTGGCAGACAAACTAAATACGCAGTAACCAAACAAAATAATTCGATAATTGAGCGATTTGTGGTTTATTTAATGCCCGCTTGTTTATTTAGATTTTTTCTCGTTTCTTTTCTTTTACAATTTGTTGCATATTAAAAACTATGTTTTTTGGTTTTATTTATAAATAAATAATTTGTTGCTACGATACTGCTGCACTCGCTTCCGTTGCAGTTTTTGTTGCCTTGCTGCCGTAAAGGCTTTGTACGTTGGAGTGTGACCCTATCAAACACGCGCAGCTTTTGACCGATAACCATAGGAAAGTTTCAGCATTTGCTTTGTTTTTGTTACACCTTATAAAATATATATATATTGAACGATTTGTTGCGCTATTTTCAACAGAAGTATTCAAATTGGTTATTATTATTGTTATGGTTCGCGTTCATCGTGCTCCTCTCAAATATTTTAATTCACTTGCAGACCTACACACACACACCAAAACACACACAGGCACAGCCTCTGGCCAGTGTTCCCCCTATGTAATGTGCATTGCTTTCGCCGCTTTCGATGCCTGCGCACTCAACTCGTCCATGCTTTTTCTGGCCGATTCGGTGACCTCATCGATGGAACGCCTTGTGCTGTGTATCAATTCATCTGTGCCACGTGCCGCCGAATCGGCGATGCTCTTCACCTCGGTGTTGATCAGTCCAATTACCCATTCGAGGCCCTGCCGTCCCTTGCCCGCATTCGAGCTGATCGACGAGGTGAGTATGTCTTCCATATAGTGGGATAACGGTACACCATAAACCGTTACAGTTGCCTCCTGTTTGAGTAGCGTCTTACTCGAATCAGCTGGATGGGACTCATAGTAGAGAACCTCGTCGACGCTAATGTTGCGACAAAAGGTCAAATTGTTTGTCTTCAACACCATTTGCTTTCGTTGCGGATCGACCGTGGAGCGTTCACTGGCAAAGCAGGTTTTGGCTGTGCCAATTAACGCATGCGTCCACTTTGGAAAATACCATTTGGATTGCACCAGGCGATGTGTGTGAAGGACGCCGTCGACGACGCGTCGCTCGACGACATCGGTCCCGATGATGGAGGGCGTCATCGGATTCGGATATTTGCGCCACGCCGCCTGCGTGACAGTCTCCCACGGATGGTTGAACGTATGCTCTGATGTCCAGATTTTCATTATGCAAGCGTTGCGTCAATTGCGAAAAATTCCTTTCTCGTGTCTCTAGTATCGTCTATTTCGCAAGGCGGGCGCGCGACTCTATGCAGCCTGTTTTGTATCGTTGGAGCAACGAAACGGGATAGAAAATAAATAAATAGTTATGTATGCGTTTTGAGCACGTTTGACGAGCAGAATTTTGAGATAAAAATTTAATATTTCTGTCGAACCGACCTTTACTCAGTTGTTCTGCGAGTAGAGTGACTAATATCGATACTTCACTCTGAGTACTCGTACTCATATTTAGTCTGTCGATAGTTGAATAACTCCAAAACGGTCACATTTTGCATATGCGTGAATTTATCGAAATTCAGTAATCGCCTCCGATTATTCAATTTAAAAGCACAGTGTCGAAATTATGAGTAAAATGCCTAAATATAGGTTACTATTTTTGTTTTTATTTATTATTTGATTGGTTTTGTGATATTAGCGATATTTTATATCCATGTTGAAATTAATTTGTCCAGAACGTTGTTAAAGTCATTGTTGTTTCAATTTTGCTTTTGCACCCTATTGTTCGTTGCAGTTATTCTCGGGCTCCGTTATCGGAGGCGGGTCAGTGAAATTCGAACGATTCTTGGAATTCGAGAGGTTGAGAAATGCCCTTTATATCGAAAAACGTATATCCCGACATTAACAACGCAACTTCAGTCACTATTTAAGACATTTTAGCGAGTGATATTGCGAGCTAAGCAATCGACAACTATCCCTAGGGCTTTGTGCCGAATCGATTAATCTATTAATGATGCCACAGTCAATCGAGTCCTTTTTTAGCAACAGAATATGGCTGCAATATAACTCATCTCTAGATTTAGTATCGATAGTTTTATATACATACTTCTCTATAATGATGAAATCGATGAATCGATTAATCTCCTGATAACACTACAGTCAACCTGAGTCCTTTTTTCTGCATTGACATATTCGCACAATTAATTTGTTCGCAAATATTAAAACGGATCGAAAATGAGCACTTTACCCAGAGTATTCTTCGACATGACCGCCGACAACCAGCCCGTCGGTAGGATAATTATGGAGCTGCGCTCTGATGTTGTGCCCAAGACGGCGGAGAATTTCCGTGCTCTGTGCACCGGCGAGAAGGGCTTCGGCTTTAAGGACTCCAGTTTCCATCGCGTCATTCCAAACTTTATGTGCCAGGGCGGCGATTTCACCAATCACAACGGCACTGGCGGCAAGTCGATCTACGGCAACAAGTTCCCCGATGAGAACTTCCGCCTGAAGCACACCGGCGCCGGCATTCTGTCAATGGCAAATGCTGGCCCCAACACCAACGGATCGCAATTCTTCATTTGCACCGTGAAGACCTCTTGGTTGGATAACAAACACGTTGTGTTTGGCGAAATTGTTGAAGGCTTGGATGTAGTCAAGCAGATCGAATCTTACGGTTCGCAGTCGGGGAAGACCACAAAGAAGATCGTGATCGCTGATTGTGGATCACTTTAAGATAGCTAAACTCCTTCTATGATCAATACGAATTAAAAATACCTACTCGCATTTTCTCGGACAAATCAATAAATGTAATAATATGAAATACACCTGTTCAATAGAAAAGAAAATAAAAAATATGACATCTCTAGAAGTCGTTGCGATAGTTTACATTTAAATAGGTGTGGCAACATTGTCTGATGTCAACAAACAGCTGTTCTGCTTGGGCTTATGTATTAATGTACGCTTCTGTGTAAATAGATATGTAAATACAAAATTAATGCAAACAGAAGCGCATTATAAATGATTTTTTGGAATAGAAAAACATTAATTTTATCACAATGAAAATCAACGAAAAGAACCTGTGCGTCTTTGCCCGATCGCCGCCGTTCGACATGGAAGGTTAGTTTTCAATTTTAAAATAGGCAATATTTTATATATTTATTTATGATTAATCATAATGATAATGGTAATTAATGTCGCAGGTTTTCTCAACAAACGCGGCGTAGTCAACAAGGCATTTCAAAGACGCTATTTTGTGCTCAAAGGCAATTTGCTGTTCTATTTCGAGACGCGACTGGACAAGGAGCCTTTGGGTTTGATTGTCGTCGAAGGATGCACAATTGAGCTCTCCCTGGAATCGGATTTGGACAACTATTGCTTCGAGATCGCCTTCAATGGGAATCGCACCTATATCCTGGCTGCCGACACCCACGACAGCATGGAGGCGTGGATGAAGGCGCTGACCTGCGCCGGCTACGAATACAAGCGGATTATTGTCGCAGAGCTGCAGCGACAGCTCCAGGAGATCGAGGACTCCAGGAACAGTAGGCGCTTAACTAAGCGAGAAAACCACCTGCATAAAATGCTCAACAATTTAAATGTTTTTCTTGCAGAGATGCGCACTGATCCGTCGGATGCGCTGGTGGAAAAGCCACGTCCGCCACCCCGGCGTCAGAATCCTTTTAATCGTCCTGCGCCACCGCCGCCCGATTGTGCCCCGGGGTTGCGAAACGGTGTCATCATGTCGCCCATGCCTTTTGTGGCAGGCTACTTTGGCTCCAGCAACGCCAAAGCGCAACTGCAGCAGGAGCGATCCTATCCAGGTGAGTGACGTCAGCAACAACAGCTGCTTTCGCAGTTTACCGCAACAAGCGAAGTTTTGACAAGAAAAGTGAAAAGTGGTTTTTGGCACACCGAAATTTAGATACCCTTGCGAAAGTTGTTTACATTTTATATGTTGATATTCTGATAGATAGGTATAAATAGTCCGAAAGAAATTGATAATTGCTTAGCTTATTAGTTTGGTTTAGATATCTTGGTAAACGGAAAAGCTTTTTAGGAGAAGCATTCGTTTGAAATTTTAAACTCTTAAAATTAGAGGTGGGCATGGCTAAATCCAACTAAATCCTAACTCTTACAATTAGAGTTGTGCACGAATACATTTTAACTTTTGCTTTTTCTGCTCGGCTAGATTCGAAATCGAACCTCCGAAGTACAGTTTAGTTTTTTTGCAAAACAAAATGAAAGAATTACCCCATAAAAAAAGCTTAGTTATAATCTGCGTAATTCCGGCTTTTTCACCTAGAGCAGCAATCATTTTAAGTGCAGCCATGCCGTGTTTCTAGGTGAGGGTATTTAAGTGCAGATAAGCAAGCGACAACCAAACATATTTCTCAGTAGCGTCGCTGCCTGCAAAGAGTGCCGAGCTTATCGCAGTTGCTTTTGTTCTTTTTGTTCGCAATGCCGTTAATGCAGCTGATCATTGAGAAAGTGTGCTGCACAAAAATAAGAGAAGGCTATAAGCCGTTATTATTTCCACTTGCAGGCAATAACAACACAAGTCCGCAAACAACGCCCAAAATGCAGAGACGTCCACAACAACCACAGCCTCAGTCGCAGCCTCAGCCTCAGCCAGGAGCAGCGCACGCGATCTTCTACAGTGATACACCGATAGCAGCAACCAGAGTATTAGCGATCAGCAACAACAACAACAGTAACGATACGAAGAAGAGGCCAAATGCCTCGGAGGAGTTTAAAATCAATCACGAACTCCATCGGAAAATCATTATGACAGATATCGAAGCTTATCGCCAGGGTCAAAAACAGCCTTTAATACAATTCTAAGTGAACCTATATTTTTATTGTATCTGTTCACTTTGTGCTAATTGAAATTTAAATCTATTTATATTTATGTCCGATTTCGAATTATGTTACAAATATACACGAAAGACCCTTTAAGCTATATATACAAAAACTGAAGAGTTAAATTACAGCTAGAGTTGATGTATTTCCAATGTTTGTCTTACTTTAAATTCCATCTTTGTGTATCTCTACACATTTTAATTTCTGGTTTTATAATAATTTACATCTAAAATTGATGATAAGCTCGTTCAGAGTTTTATAAAAGCTATATTTTCTACAATTTAAAAAATATTTAAATTCGAAAATAAACAGCATTGAATCTATGTACATTTTAATTTCTAATTGTATATATACATGCAGATATATATTTAATTGGTTAGGGTTATAACTAAGTCGAGATATTCGCGCAGCAGATCGTTCGATTAATCTATTTATGTCACCAGTCCACTGAGTCCTTCGTTTAGCATCAGCATATACACAATGTAACTCATCGCTAGAGTTCGTTTCGATATTTTTCTAAAATTTAAAAAATAATCATTGAAGAGCTATTCATTTGAATATCTGATTCATACAGATAAATATATATTTAATTAGTGATGACTATGACTAGAACTGATTGAGATATTCGCGCAGTAGATCGTTCCTTTCCCGTTGGATTGCATTGGATTCCTCGATTCGTTTGCTCAGCTCTTTTATGGCTGAAATTCTGCTGCGCTCCAGAACAAGCAGTTGTCGCTGCTGCTCCTGGCTCACAGACAGATCTGGCTTCGTTGCCAGCAGGTTTGCATCCACGGTTGCACACATATCCAGCTGCTGCTGCGGCTCGACTGCATTATTCTCGGCTCTGATGGCAGCCATTGAAGATGAGGAGGATGATTTATCGTTGTGAAACATTTCGTCGAATGTATCGTAATAATCCCAGGCAACTCGCTTGCGTCCGTTCTTCTTCATTGTCTCGCGACAGGTGCGATATGTCTTCTTCATGTTACGCCATTTGCGATCGCAGATATCTTCGTTGATTCCCTTGTAGCCTCCCCGTTCCATCTCATCCACAATTTCCGTCCACAGAGCCCGTTTGCGTGTTTTTGGATCTCGGAATCTGTGGCGTCGCTCTGAATAGAGTTCGACGAGGAGTTTGGTGCTCTTCTGATTCCAGTGCCATTCTTCGACGCCGCCCTCGCATTCCAGGTAATAATGTGTCGTTTCTGTGTCTTCGCTGTCCATTTTATCCATATATTTCCTAGCCAATTCTTTTATTTGTTGTCAAAATATCCCAGGGCCGAAATACGCCAATCGATAGCAAACATCGCACTTATGTACGATAACATTAAAATCCTATCGAGTTGATGCGGTATTTTTTAGCTCATTTTACTTTGGCAAAGTGTGCACACACTTGTACTTCTGGCTAAATTTGGTTTTGTTGTTTTTGCTGCGCGAGGAACGGGGACGCTTAACGAAAAAGTTATTAAGTGTAAAACTCAAAAAGTAAGTAATTTCTGCATAATATTGCCATACAAATCAGTGAGCCATTTAATCCCAACGTTAGCATATATAAACGCGTTTTCGAGCAACTATTTCGGCTCATTGTCTGCGTTGCCTTTGTTTGAGGTGTTTTCGAAAAAGTGACGCCAACATTTCAAATTTGATTTCAAGCCGTTGTTCAATTAAAGTAATCGTAATTTATAAATAACATTAGGCGCCAAACAATTAACGGTCAGTTTGAATAACATTTATTTAGATTTACGGTCAATTTCTGTTGATTTTGGGCAATTGCAAAAGTCGCGTAGTCGGCGTTAGCATCGCAGCGGGCTTTGTTGGCGTTCATTTTGTTTTTCCATGCTTGCAAAACCACCACACACTCAAACACACACATAGAGCGTGTGTGAGAGCTGCGCTTAGAGATGCGCTCGTGCAGATATTCGCAAAAACACGAGATGAGTGTGACTGACCGGAAAATAAATATAAAAATTTGCAATTCCATTTTCCCATGGAAAAAGTGTTTACTAAAAATTACAAAACGAACCGGTTTTATTTCTTTTGCAACACCCTAATGCAAATAATGCGTACAAGGTCGTGTCACGCACGCAGCACTAACGGAAACCGCTATGCTCTGCTGGGTACAAATTCTGGTTATGCTTCTCAACGATTGTTGTTGGTCTCTTTTATTACAGCTGCTGAGAGGCAAGACAAAGAACTAGAGTGAGCGACAGAGACAGCGAGAGAGAGACAGCGCGAGAGAGAGAGAGCGAGGCATTGCTGGTAATAGAAAGATGTCGGCTAAGCGCAAGGCAGGTGGCAATGGGGCCGGTCCCACCAAGCGTCGTCCCAAAAAGAAGGAATCCGACTACGAGGACGAGTTCAGCGATGAATCCGACGATGATGTCGCCAGCGCCGCCCAACAGCAGCAACAGCAATCAGCTGGTCAAATGGAGGTGCTGATACCTCATGATCATCTCGATCCGCCCAGCAAATTGCCAGAGGATTTACTGGCCACGCTGGAGAAGACGCCGGGTCAACTGCTACTGGCGGGTATGGTCACCTGGGATTTGACGGGCAAGCGCGATCGCAAAAATGTCACAAAAGTGCGTCCAAATCTGTTCAGCTTTCATCGTTTCACGGATGAGAAGGTAAGCCAAGGAGTTAGTTGGTATTGGGAGCATATTTGAATGATTCTCCCCCTCCTTAGTATCGCTCTGTGGCCAGTGGTCCCGCTTCAGCGCACACAATCCTCATCAATATGGATCGCAAGGCACTCGGCTTCGGACGCAATCCCAGTGGACAGTTGGGCCTCAGCTCAGACATCAAGTTGGTGGAGAAGCCCTCGCTGATACCAGCCCTGGAGCAATTGAATATTGTCCAAGCGGCCGCTGGACGTCATCACACGCTCTTCCTCACCGACACGGGCACCGTGTACGCCTGCGGCGAAAATAAATCCGGACAGTGCGGTGTGGGCAATGCCCATCCCAATGTATTTGCACCCACACCGATCAATTATCGTGGCCCTCCCATCATTCGCATTGGTTGCGGTGCCGAGTTCTCCGTCATACTCGATATTAAGGGCAATTTGCATACGTTCGGCTTGCCGGAATATGGCCAATTGGGCCACAATACGGATGCCAAGTACTTTGTGAATGCCAACAAGCTGTCATTCCACTTCGAGACATCCCCCAAAAAGGTTGTGCTCTACATCGAGAAGAGCAAGGAGGGCCATGTGACACCGGTCGATGGTGTTCAGATCGTTGACTTTGCATGTGGCAACAATCACACGGTAATAAACTATTCAATATTTAATATTTATATATATATATATATATATTAAAATTGTAATCTCTCTTGCCCTAAACAGGTCGCAATTGATTCGAAGAAACGTGTTTATAGCTGGGGCTTTGGCGGCTTTGGTCGTCTGGGCCATGCTGAGCCCAAGGATGAGATGGTGCCGCGACTGATGAAGTTCTTTGATACCCAGGGACGTGGTGGTCGCAGCATCTATTGTGGTTCCACCTTCAGTCTGATCATCAACGAGCTGGGACTGCTCTATTTGTTTGGCCAGAACAAGAAGACGGGCGAGGCCAATATGTATCCGAAGCCAGTGCAGGATTTGGCAGGTAAGAACGATTTGCTACGAATTGAATTCCACTAAATTGGTGTGGTTTTTTCTCACAGGTTGGAATATAACCTCAATTGGCTGTGCCAATACCTCAATTATGATATCGGCGGATGACACACTGATTGCATGGGGCGCATCGCCCACCTTTGGTGAGCTGGGCATCGGTGAGTTCCAGAAGTCGTCGACGGTGCCCAAGGAGGTGCCCAAAATGGATGGCATTAAAATACCTCAGGTCAGCATGGGCTATTCCCATACGGCTCTGCTTCTGGACACCACTCACGAGGCCACCAAGCAGAAATACGAGAAAATGCCCGAATATACTATCGAAGATTAAGCAAAAGCAACAACACAGAAGAAAGAAGATATATATTAAAAAATGAAAGAAAAAAACAAACAAACATTAAGTATACCGCTGCCAACAATAATACTGCTCTATATATATACATAGATACTACAAAAACTTGAACTGATCAACGAAACTCTGCTGCTACTTATACTAAATGAAAAAAGAAAAGAAAACAAAACAAAAACAGTACGGATAATTCATAAACATTTTATGCTATAAGTTAAAAGTAATTACTATTCTCTAAACTCACAACCACCACTCATATCTCAAATATCGTTTGTGATTACGATTACAATACATATTTTCTTGGGTAGTTAGTTTTCGTAATTTATTTTTTATTTATGAAGTCTTTTTTTGTAAAATTCTTGCTGTCTTTAATTTATTGCCGCCCATGATTAGGCTTAAAAAAAAACAATTTGTCTAACCCAACTATTCCAATATACGTATATTTATAATTTCTTAAGACCGATTCATTTACAGTATTTCATCTAAAACAACAACAAAAAGAACACAAAACAACTACAATGTAATAACTAAGTGCATGAGTTACATATATAAAGATATATACAAATTGAAAGTATACAACGGATGGCAAATCCAATACAAGATGCAACTATTAAAGTACATCATGCATTTTAATCATATACAACAAAAATATTTAAATAAAGAGAAAACATGTTAGTATTTAAATTGTGTGTGCATTTTTTAATTTTGGGATTTTGAGAGACGGAAATTGGTGAACATATGAGAAAAGTTATCCTTGCTAAATGGAACCTTATCTTATGGAGAATCCCTATTTAGCAAGTATAATTTTAAAAGCAGCTCTTATCCACAAATTGGGATATTTAATTTAATTTCAATTTGCCTTGTATTTCTGATATTTGACTTTTTTCTTTTTCAGCTAAATTTATTAAATTTTCATATTAAAAATATTTTTATAGATTTTATGTTTTTAAATCTATATTTGTTTCTATAAATGCCAGAAAAAATCAATCTTTTTTTTCTTGTTCAGCTAAACATAAAATTTGCATATGAAAATATTTTAATAAAAATCTAAAGCCACAATAGTTTCACTTTTTTCTTTTAAATCTATATATTTGTTTGTATAAATTAAAAACAATCTGATATTTTTTTAATTAATTTTCTTTTCCAACTAGACTTATTAAATCTGCAGTTGAACATTATTTAATATGATAATAATTCAAATTTTTATTTGTTTGCTTCTATAAATAGTCAACATTCAACTCGCCGTACTATTATTTATCTAAAAGATTTAATATGGCTTTAATTATAATTTGATTTCTTTTTGCATCTATATATTTGTTTCTATAAATAGTCTGGTCTGCATTCAACTCGCCGCAGTTCTGAGTTCGTCTCCCAGCAGGCTCCTGGCCAAATGAATGAAAGCGAAAGTCATGAAACGAGCTTTTGTCGTTTTCTCACTCGAAAGCTCTTTCATTTCGGCGCCTGTCGGCGTCTCTCGCGACTTTTAACTCCGAACTCTGCTCTCCGGCTGTTTGACTGTTTGGCTGGCTGTTTGGCCTCAGCACAATTTTCACTGTCACACAGGACAGTCTTCCGCCGTAGTCCTTTCGTGTAATGTGCGCTATTGAGGAACACTTTTTGCACGCCGCACACTGAGTTTTATTTTAGTTTTTTTTACCAACACACACACTCACACACACACACACGCACACACACACACACCTACACTCACAAACACACACGCACGCACACACACAAACATACACACACACGCATACAACTGTTTTACCGTTCGCCAAACAACAAACTTTTTTAAAACAATTTTATAAACAAAAAAAATCTACGAAAAAAAAATAATTAAATAAAAATGTAAAAATATTTGCTAAAAGTGTATTTGATATATATAAAACAAACAACAACAAAACGACAACAACAACGATTAAGACGCGCCCGCTGCAATAACTAAAGTTTTTAAAAACGGAAAATAGCTCTAACTGTAAATTACAGTGCCTTCGATAAAGTAAACAACAAAAAAGAAACAGTCGCTACACAATAACAACAACAACAACAGGATCAACAGCAACAGCAACAGCAAACAAATTTGTTAGCTTTTCCATTACTCATGAAGCGCGCAACAACAAAACTGTAAGTTATTACGTATACCTCTATGTGTGTGTGTGTGTGCATGTGTGCATGTGTGCATGTGTGTATGTGTTTGTGTGAAAGTTGCCGCCTTCTGATACAACATTAATTGTTATTCAGCTTATTTCGCTTTTCTTTTTTTTTTTTTTGGGCACGCCACGCTTTTTGATGGCTAGTAATTATGGCGTCGTTTTTTACATGGCCAATATGAGTTTTCGTCTGTATAAATGCGTGTGTGTTGGTGTTGGTGTGTGTGTCGGTGTGGGTGCTGTGTCTTTTGCTTTTTCCCTGCCCACGCACTTTTCATTATTCGGCACAGAACTTTGCACAAGTTGCCATTCCCGAAAAAGGTTCGCTGCTGCTGCTAATGCTGCTGCTTCTTCTTATTCTTTTGCCCAAGCTAACAGAGAGAGGCACAAAGACAACGGTAAGCGCACAAACACACACACGCACACTCGCATACAGACACACATTGTATTGTGGAAGGCACGAAGAAGCTAAAAGACGCCTGGACACTCACAAATACATTCACCCAAAAATTCTTAGCTGTCAAATCAATAAGCACACACAAACAAAAGCAGCGGACGATCTCTGTGTGTCTGAGTGTGCGTGTGTATCCAGTCGGCTTTTGTGTGTGTATGTGTATGTGTATGTGTGTGTGTGCCTGTGTGTGTGTGTATGCGTAGGCGCCTTGTTATTAAATCACCTGTGGCTGACAGTTTTTCATATTACAAGGCCAATCACAACAATCGAATCCATCTCTTTTTGTGTATTACGCATACGCCACCGGAACCCAGATACCATTTTATCTCATTGGCTTCACTTTTGTCCATTCTTTGTTGGCCCATCAGGTGGAAGGGGGATGAGCGTGGGGGGGACGAACTGTATTCGCTTTTGTCACCTTTTTTGTAGCTGGTCGGCCTGCTGCCGACGTTTGAGTGACGTAAATTAATATAGATTTCATTTGACTTTCAATAAGAAAATTTAACGCCTGCGTTACAGAGTTGCCAATCCTATTTTTAGGTAGTTACGATTTTGTCTGCTTTGATTTATTTGAAATTTGGATTTTTAAGCTCATTTTATCGTTGAGCAAAATTGTTTCGTTTTTCAAGCAATTCAATAATATGTTTTAAAAAGTTATATTTTTTTATACTTCAGGGGAACAGTTTCATTTTCAGCAAGTTTTTATTCGTTTATTAATTTTTATCTTATATATATAGTTTCAGAATTCAGCGGAGCAGTTTCCATTCTTTTCAACGAATTTTTATACTCTTCTGCTTATATATCAGCGGAACAGTTTCTTTTTTCAACATGTTTACTTATATTTTCCATTTATTTATTTTATTATATATATATACAAATATATATTTTAGAGATTAGCTCTTAAATAATACAGAACACAAGAATAGATGGAATATATTTATAATCAAATAAAATAAATGATTTTTGCATTGTGGATTTTTATATTGTAAAACAGAATAGCACACATATTTTGTAAGAATTAATTCAATCAATACAACTGATTACAATATCAAATACAACAGGTTATTTACAAGGCGACGCACACACACACACACACATACACACAGACACAGATGCATACATATACAATGCTATTGTATAGACATCACTTTAGAGAAGACTTTTGGTGAAAGGACACAGACAACAATGTGGCCCATTCTTGAGCACACACACACACACACAGACGACACACACACGCAGTGTGTTCGCTGGGCCACGATTAAATTAACGCAAATTAAGCAGATTAAGCAAACGTCAGTCACATATCCAGCCGCCGCACAATGAGCCGCCGAAACAAAAAACACAGCAAAAAGCAAAAGCGTTGACGTTTACACCCGCACACACGCACATTCACACATGCTGCACACACAAATTGCGCAGAACAATGGCGGCGGCTGGAATATCAACACCACCAACAAAAATTGATACACACTAGCAGCAGTCAACGCCAACCACAGATACTGACGCAAGCAAAAGCAACACACACACATACACACATATTGAACAAAGCGCGCTGTCTGCCAGAGCTTTTGTTCACACACACAAACACAGACGCACATAAAAACACGCACTGACTGCCTTTTAATCATTGCTAGACGAGGGTGAGTCACGCCGCCAGCGCACACATTCTGTTCATTTGTGGTGGTCAAATCTTGAGTCACCCTAGCATTGACTTTTTGATGGCGCGCTTAATGAGTTGGGTTTGTTTGGTCGTTCGCTCGTTCGTCCATTCGTCCGCCCGCTTTTGATAAGGTTTTCAATTAAAGTTTTTAATAGCCTGAGCTTGCCTGCATTTATTGCAGCATCATTTAAATTTCACTTCTACTTCTACTCGCTCTTTTACTCTCCCACACACTTTCTTTAACACGCAATTAAGCCTCCAGCTTGCTCGCCCACTCCGCTAGATGGCGCTTAAGCGCCACAACACTGCCCGTCACGAGCAGTGAGGCGGTGGTGGGGAGTGGTGCACCAAACCTTGCGGTTTGTTTGTCGAGGGCGCAAAGTGCAAGGTTGCCATTCATTTGGCTCTGCAAAATGGGACACGGCGGAAGGAAGCGCAGCACTAATCTCTGAGTGCGCCCTGTTCGCATTGCATAAGTGTCAGTGTCAGGCAGAGGCTCTGCTCTTATACATATATATATGTGTGTGATTGTGTGTGTCCGTGTGGGTGTGTGCATGTGGCTGTCACTTTGTGTGTCCTTGTTGAAACAAAACAAGATGGAATGCTCCAGCAATAGCTCGCCTAAGTGATACCTTGCATTAAATGCTTTAATAATAATATTTATTGATAGTTTTTCTAGTGCTGCAAGCCTAAGTTTATTATTTATTTATCAGTTAAGCATAATAAATGATATTAATATATATTAAACAATCTAATAAATTGCATGCTTAAAATTGTTGATATATTATTTTTATTTATTTAAATTTTCTAATTACGACACACAAAACGTAGCACACTTATTCGGGCAATTTGCTTTTAGGTATTAACTTCTCAAATTTACTATTATATTATTACTATTGTCAGACTGTTATAAGGTGTGCAACGGTTTAACTATGCCCAGCATGCAATAAGTGCAGGGTATGAAAGACTGATGATGATGGCATTTTGTTACTTCCTACCTTCTTTTATTTTTTTTTTTTTTTTTAATTTTTTTCTTTTTTTTATTTGTTTCGATGCAGCACCAGCAGCAAGCACCTTTAGTATGCGATGAGGCAGCCAGACAAACGCATCGACAACGATCGGCAGCGCCAAGCATTAGAAATACACGAGTGTGATTGAAGAATGAATAGCAACAACCTGCAGCAATGGTGGGAAAACACATATCGACGACAGCAACAGCAGCAGCCAGCCACCGTCGATAGCAATATCGATAACGATAGCGATACCACACAGCTTCAGTATGCGCTCCTCGAGCACAACTACTATGCGGGCGATGGCGGCAATGAGCTCGGAGCCGGAGGCTTAGGCGTAGGCGGAGTTATCGGAGATACTGCAGTTCGTGACTTTGACTACGATAACTATGGCAACTTTACGCTGATCGATCCGTATGGTATCGATAGTGCCGGTGCGGACACAGAGCATGCGATTCCATCGTTCACCATTCTGCTGCTGGCCATCAGCTATGGCCTGGTCGTCTTCGGCGGCGTTGTGGGCAACTCCACATTGGTGCTCACCCTGTGCTCGGCTTCGTCGGTGCGCTTGCGAAATCCCCTGCTGCTGGCCGTGTGCATTGCGGATCTGCTAGTCACGGGCATTTCCGCGCCAGTCACGCTCCTCAATCTGGCCATGAATCGAGGCAGCAGATCTCTACCGCTCCTGCTGTGCAAAATAATACACTTCGTTCAGGTAAGATCGGTTTATCGGTTTATAACTTATCGATAGATTCATTTACGATAACAAAAGAAGTCAAGAAAACTAATTAATTCTTTAAATGCTAGTAAATGCTAGTTTTTAATTCTTATTTAATGTGGACTAAAAACAATTCAAAGTTTTTAAAAACGTTTTAATAAATAAAACTTAAATTTAATATTATTTTTAAATTATATTATATTAAAGTTACGAATTAAGGCAATCTACTAGGAATATAAAATTTAAAATGAATTTAAAATTATAAATTAAAGTAAATATTATAAATCGAAATTTTAAAGCTATATCTTTAAGCTACAAAATTTCAACGAATTCGGTTGAGAAGTATTCAAGAAAATCACATTTTCATATCTACCAAATGAGTCAGCAGCAATAGCAAGCGTTTTTTTTTTGTTGGTGTTTTGGTTTTAATATCTAATAAGTGTACGATTTATGATAGGCCAAGAATTTCCTCTCTCGATTACACCCATAAAAAATCTCCCTAAATTTAAGTAACTCGCCATGGCGCCACGATATTATTCAGAAAATAAATTTCTAAAATTTATGGTTGTGGCAGCCTAAAAATTATACACGAACAGTTTACATAGTTTATAAAATAATTATTTTAAAAATAAAATTCGAGCCAGTATTTCTCGTTACTTGTTTCTGCATTTTACAAAAGGATTTTTTTTCCAAAAATTAGTTTTAGAAATTCAACTTTTTACAAATGGGTTTCTCAATAATAGAAAACAATTTATGGGATTGTCGACGTAGGTCAAACATTTCTATTTTAGAAATGGTTTTACTAATAAAATAATAATAAAAACTTAAAAATTTTTTTTACAATTAACAAAAGTTTAGGTTGATTTTTTATTTTTATTTTTGTTTTATAAAGCGCTCTTGTTTATTTACGATACGATACGATTTATAATCCCATTTTCCAGGTGATGCCAGTGGCGGCGAGCACAATATCGTTCTTCATGCTCTCGCTGGATCGTTATGCAACTGTGAAGCATCCAAGGCTGGCGCAGTTGCGTCAGCGACGCTATTTACACGTCTCCCTGGCGGTGCTCTCGTGGATTGCATCGGCAGCGATAAGTTCACCCTTTCTATTTGCATACAAGATCATTGCAAAGTCGGTGATCATCAAGGGAGCTGGGGCGGGCACCACACCGAATCCGGTTAGCATCAGTTGCACCTCGGAGCTGGGTGCGAATGCGATGTTTGTCTCCTTCATCCTGTTCCACACGATTGCGGTCTTTGTGCTGCCCGGTGTCGGAGTGCTCCTCAATCATTATGGGGTTCGTCGCAAGCTTTGCGCCCTGTCGCTGACGGCGAGGGCGGCGCATGGCGAACTGCCGCTGCCCATGCCTATCCTGCGCCGCCAGACGCACATGGTCATTGTGACGGGCTGTGCGAATGCACAGCAGGCGGGTTGCGGTGGCGCCACCACCGTCGATGACACATCGAATGGCAATGGCGGTGGCCAGATTGCCGTCAGTCCGGGCGATATACAGTTGCACAATTTACAGCCAGGTTTGCCGGGCTCCAGCGCTGCACTGGAGCCGGGCTCCTATCGCTCCAGCAATCCCATTTCGCCCCGGTAAGTCTCGGATTATTCAGTCAAACTTAAGTCAATCATTGCAATGAAACTCTAATCATCTAGAGCCATGAGGGAGATTCGTGCCCATTCACAGCGGCAGCGCATTCATCGTTCCGGCCGTGGTCCCGCCACACCTGGTATTCCGCTGCCGCAGACATCGACACTGCGATCTCGTCGTCATCTGGCCAATATGCTGATTGCGTCCGCCTTAATCTTCATCGTCTGCTGGGCACCGCATGTCTTCTGCATATTCTACAAGAATTTCGGTTATAAGCAATACTGCAGTAAAACTTCAGTCTATTTCAGTCTTCTATTGGGTAAGTGCAGCTCATTATTCAATTATCATATTTCTTATGCAACCGTTTCACATTGTAAATCATTTAGTTATCTGATAGAAACTATCAGAAAAATTCCCTGCAACTTGGAATAAAAGTGTATATTATTTACTTAATATTATTATTTAATATTTTCGATTTTAGCTAAAATGTTTTGTCTTACTAAACAAACTACTATCTGCAACCAAGCTGTGTTTAGGATGTCTTCTAGCCGAGTAGAGCATTCTAACTTGTTCAAAAATTAGTAACTCTTTAACAAAATTAATTGAGATGCTTGCGAAGATATGATTTCAAAGACAAGGCATTTAAAATTGAAATAAAGAACTCTGAAACGATTAAATAATAAATTCTATTGTAATAATTACAGGTTACAAGAAATAATTAGTAGAGCAACGTTCTAGGGAATTAGAGAAGAAGTAACAGAAAGGTCTACAGGGAATAGAGGGAAGCGTAGCAGTATCGATTTCCCTATTTTGTAATTACTTAGATAATGAGGGCAGATCAATAAGGAGGACTCAATGCACCCCTGTCATAGTAACGAAGCAAAAAGCTCGTATTTCTCGTGCACATATTGGGATGTTGTGCAGACCAACGCTTTGTTGTAATTACTAATTAAAAATTAAATTGAAATTGTCTATTTTTCGATATATATTTAACAGGCTACTTTTATTCGGCCATCAGTCCGGTCATCTATTGGGCGCTCAACCACAATACGCTACGACAATCGCCCTGTGCCCCAATCATCCGGATGCGCTCCATGCAAAATTTCCTGCGTTCGCGCTTTCGCTCGCATACCGTCCCGCCGGCACCCTCATCGACGAATGAGGCTGCGTTGGGGGCTTTCAATCCTAAGTTGATAAAGCTAACACCGAAGCAGTATAGAGCTCAGGCTTCTTCGCATTATCTCTACTAGTGTGATACTAAACTAAAACTTGATATACATTATACAAACATATGTATATATATATATATATATATATATATAAATATAAATATATATATTATTATATATATAACATATTTTTTACTTATGACACTCGACCCCAAAATGCTATCCCCCCTCTATGGAACTCTCTTGATGTTTTTCTCCAAAGCTCTTCGCAATTAGTTGTCAAAACAAAACATAAGAACAATATACAAATATACAAGCGAGATCATATATATATATAAAATACATAAATACACTATACATATATATACTCTATACATAGTTTAGCTACTACCTGCATACATACATAAATACATAGTTGTTAACGCTTATTTACAAAAAGAATGTAAGGGCTGCAATTCAAATTAACAACTAGCATGATTCCAAATACAAAATACAAATTGAAACACAGATAACGAATTCATATAGAAGAACTCATATAGTGACTTGTTTAAAATGTTGTTTAGTCTTTAAGCTGAAACTAAATGAAAATAACTTACATACATACATACATACATAATATTGTACTATGTTCCTTCTCATAGATAAGCAATAAGAAACGCTTTAAGCCAAGTTTAACAAACAAATCAAACTAAACATGATCTAAAACTAAAAAAAAAAAAAATCAATTAAACAAACTAAAATCAAATACATATTTAAACAAATCTACGTATTTAAGAGAAGAAAAAAAAAACACAAAAAAAAGTTAAAAACAAAAAATGTAAAAAAAAAAATTGTATATAAATGTGTCGAAAAGCATTCTTTCTACACTTTTTCTAACATTTTTAACGTTCAAACGACCTGTAAATTGAACACCTGTGCAGTTCAATCCATATGCAATATAAAATTATTCAGTTTTCGAAAGCTATATGTACTTAGTTTATCCACAAATGTATGTATGTCTATCTGATGTAGAAGAATTCCTTTCCGTTTCCGTTTCTTACTTAGTTCTACATCGCAGTCTTTGATTGTCAATCAGCCAGACAAAAGAATCTTAAAATATTATTAGTAAATGTTCGATTTCGTATAGATTGTGTTAATATTTTATGTATTCAGTATCGAAATCTAAAGGATTTACCTGTTAACTGACTGACGCTTTTGGTTGCGTTACATTAAATTACAAAACATTAACGTTATCCAATATTTATGCCAATCTTGACATTATTAGTACTCAACAATAGGTTAATTATGTGTTCGCTTATATTTCATTTAGCATTACTCTACTTTAACTAAACAAACGACTTGTGGCAATTTTCATTTTGTGATCACCTCAAATTTCATACAACAACAAAAATCCAATGAGAATCTATAAATGCTATAAATATGCTACTATTTAAATTGTGTTTTAATGTTATTTTTTCTCTTTATATGAACATAAGTAGGTAAAATACAGGTAAGAAAATGGCAAACATAAAAACAAATATTTTATAAAATATTTGAACTGTACTTACAGCTATTTGTTATATATATATTTATACACTTTACCGTTGGAATTTTCCCACGTCATGGGAAACTGAGAGAATAAGGCGGGAACAATGTCACTGAGCTTTTGTCACAATAATTTCATTCAACGCCTGTCGATGGGATCGTTTGTATTTAGTTCCGACGCTAATGTCAAGCTTAAAAAGCTTATTGTATTCAAGTAAGCTTATGGAGACGGCAGCAACTGCGTATTTTATCTAATCACTTCCAATAAGCTTTGATAATTAGATTTTTTGCTGTAATGATTGAATATCAACCCCGTTCATCTATCCGCGATTTAGCATAACTGCGTTATGGAAGTCGTGTGACTAGAATATTGATGTATTTATAGCTCAAGTGACCATCAACTAGTTAATTATATGTGCAAAAAATCCCGATGCTGCTACACATTTGCATAAACAATTTATTAAGCACAACACTTACAGCAACTGAAACAGTCGTTGCTAAGACGTGCAAGCGGAAGCAAGTTAAAAAAAATAATTAACAAATGTTTTTTAAGTATTTAATACATTGTCTGGCGCTGCTGCTGCTACTGCACAGCATTTCAACGAGAGAGTAAGTTAATGAAATCATATAAAAAATAAACTATTTGTGTTTGTCAAAGATGGTGGTATAATTCTCTTTATCCTTTATTCTTCATTGTGATCCGCACGATCTCAGCTGGCAAAACACTCTCAAAAGCGTAGAATAATAACTAACGGTATTTTTACCGTTGTTTGCCAGCTCGATGCGCTTGTTATTACAAGTTTTTGATCTGCACTACATTTGTTAGGCTGTATGACACTTATTTATACCCTTTAATCTTAATCTTTTAGATATGAATTTATACCTGGGCGCTGCGAGGATTATCCAGGTGTGGAGTCGCAAATTGGCGGCGATCTTACTCTCTGCAGCTTTCCACCCAAATATGAGATGCCAGATAAAGAGGATATAGATGCCGTAATCAAGCACATTAAGGGCTTACTAGCAAATTGAATACACAGCAGCGGTGAAAATATTAGAGTGCACACATATCTTTTTGTTAAAAAATACTTCAAATATAACTTAAGATTAAGTTATTAAGAAAAACAAGAGAGGCCGCTGTAGTCCGTCGTAGCCTACTGCGAAATACTTTGATACCAATAAATTATACCATCTGATAACAAGTGCCACAGAACTGGTTGGTTGGGTGTAGCCAAGAAATATCGATCTTTGCGCAGTTTTCCGCCCAAGTTTGAGATGTGTGTTGAATAGGATATCATCAAGTACAGTAAGGACTTACCATTTAATTGAATTTATGAATTTATTTGTAGTTTAGAGAACTTTACACTTTTATTTGCAAGAAACGACGCGCGATTAAAAACATAATTCAAATATAATTAGCTATAACGGTATATATTAATTAGTGGCGCGCTTTGGCTGCTGTGCATGCAACTGCATTCGCTTCTCGATCTCGGGCCTGAAGTGACGAATGAGTCCTTGCACCGGCCAAGCGGCACCGTCGCCCAACGCACAAATCGTGTGTCCCTCGATCTGTTTGGATATCTCCCACAACATGTCAATCTCAGCAGGTTGAGCATCGCCCTTAACAAAGCTAAAAAAATAAACAAAAAAGAACACAGTTAAGAATGCTGTAACGAGTGAACTCGGCTACGATATACCCTCTAAACCAAGAAGTGAGAAAAAACTTTCTTGACAAACTGTATATGCGCTGCCTTAGTTTCTTTTACTTCTGTGGCTGCCATAAGAACTGAAATCATGCCATCCCTGCATATTTATGCATAAAGCAAATCCTTGCGCCTGCTGATAGTAATGAGATCAACTATAAATTGGGTGTTTCTAATCCGATCTTGCCACTGTACAGTACCTTTTAAATTGTATGTTTTATTGCTATCGGGAATCGAAACATATCGATATTAGATAAACGGATTCAGTTATGGATAGAATGAAGCAAATTTGCGAGTACACGAGAACTTATATTCCAAATTTGAAGTCTCTAGCTCGTATGGTCTCTGACGGACAGACAAATGTTGATCCTGACCAAGAATATATATAACTTATGGGGTCGCAGATGCTTCCTTCTGCCTGTTAGTTACATTTGCACAAACCCATTATACCCTTCTTATATTCAATGAGTTCAGGGTATAAAAACGTATTTATGATAAATGCTGAACTCACCGTTCCATGATCTTATTCATCCAGCCGATTCCCTCGCGGCAAGGTGTGCACTGGCCGCAGCTCTCGTGTTTATAGAAGGAGATTAATCGAGCAATAGCCTTGATCACATCCGTTGACTTGTCCATCACAATGATGGCCGCTGTGCCAAGTGATGTTTGGGCCGCAATTAAACCATCGAAATCCATAATCACATCATCACACACCTTCTTCGGTATGATGGGTGTGGAGGAGCCGCCGGGTATGACACCCAACAGATTATCCCAGCCACCGATGACGCCGCCACAGTGGCGTTCAATTAGCTCCTTCAAGGGGATGGACATCTCCTCCTCCACGGTGCAGGGCGTGTTCACATGCCCCGAAATGTTGAAGAGCTTCGTGCCGGAATTACGAGTGCGTCCAAAGCTGGCAAACCAGTTGCCGCCACGACGACAAATGGTGGGCGCCACAGCGACCGTTTCCACATTTGTCACCGTCGTGGGGCAGCCAAAGAGACCCACATCGGCGGGGAATGGGGGCTTCAAGCGTGGCTTGCCCTGCTTACCCTCCAGCGACTCAATCAGCGCCGTCTCCTCGCCACAAATGTAGGCGCCAGCGCCGCGATGCATAAACACATCAAAGTCGTAGCCGGTGCCGCAGGCATCCTTGCCAATAAGGCCCGCCTGGTAGGCCTCAGCAATGGCCAGCTGCATGTTGGACGCCTCGTTGTAGAACTCGCCACGAATATAGATGTAGGCAGCCTGGGCGCCCATCGCGCGACCAGCAATCAGGCAACCCTCCACCAATTTATGCGGATCGTGACGCATAATATCGCGATCCTTGCAAGTGCCCGGTTCACCTGGTGGAAATACATATATGTAGAGTAGAGTGGGGGAGTTGTCTTTTCCTAGTCATGGCCTTACCCTCATCGGCATTCACCACAAGATATTTGGGACGTCCATCGCCGGGCTTGTTCATGAAGGACCATTTCATGCCGCTGGGGAAACCGGCGCCACCTCGACCACGCAGACCGGACGTTTTGACCTCATTGATGATCCAGTCGGGTCCCTTGAGCACAATCTCCTTGGTCTTGTACCAATCGCCGCGCTTCTGGGCACCCTTCAAACGCCAATCGTGGCGTCCATAAAGATTGGTAAAGATCCGATCCTCATCGGCAAGTGGACCAAATTTGGTCTTCGTTTGTGGTGGCGGTGTGCCGGGTGGCGGGGCCTGAGTGCTCTGTAGGCGCAGCTGCAGAGTCGACGGCAGCGCCGCAACTGCAATAATCCAATTTTGTACAAAATCAATACAAATTATATTTCGCAGCACTTTTGTTTTGATGTGCGCAAAAATTACATAATTTGTTTGCAAGTGTAATGTTTAGTATATGCCAGCTGGCTGCGCGTTAAATGCCACGCCTACTGTGCAACTTGGCTGGGCAATGATAAAGTTAAGCATGCACGAGTAAAGAACTTGTGTTTATTTACCAAATTGCGGTTTCGTTAACAAATTATATCGCACAATCGCAGACATTTTCGGTACGAGACGACTGACAGCTGCGACTTGACGTTTGCGTACAGCGTTGCCACACAGTCGCACTTGCAACCTGGCGCCACCTGTGTGCCAGCGTCAGTGCACGCAATCGAAATACATTTACATCGGTTATTGACAACCGTTAAGTAAAAAAGTTCGGTCACACTACGAAAAGCTGCAGCTGATCTGCTTTTTTTATAGCTGCTTTGTTTGTTTATTTTGCCAATTGAAAATGGCTCACATACCGTCAAGTAGTACGCCCGATATATCAAAAACAGAAACTGTGGACGAAGCAGATGGCGGCCAACAGGCGGAAGCGCCCACCTTGGTGCTGCGCCTCGAACAGCCGCGAGACAAACGCCGGGTCGTCTTCCAGGATGGTATCATCGACAATGAGCACATGAATCGCATGAAATCCAAATGTAAGTGTTGAACTGATTATTAATGATTACATTGACTGCAATTCTTGAGTGTGTGTGTGGGTTTAGGTTGCTGCATATACAAGAAACCCTTGGCCTTTGGAGAGAGCTCCTCAGAAGATGATGACGAATGCGAGCATTGCTTTGGCCATCCCGAAAAGCGCAAGAAGAACAAGAAGAAGCCAGCGGCCAATAACAATGACTCATGTCACCCAAACGAACAGCCTTCCACATCCGCTGAGGCGCAATCGAAACCTGTTCAAAGCACAACAGCGAATCCAACAGCAGCCGCAGTCAAAGAAGTAGAGACGGCAGTGCAGCCATCGCTATAGCCACAAACCCCAAACACAAAGTAAATCATCTTGAGGCGAAACATTTTTACATTTAATTGAGTATTAACAAACAACAAATACAAAAAAGTAGAACAATTTGCTAACACCAAAAGAGGCAGTTTATACAGACTATTAAAATGATCATTTAAATCATTTCTCAAAATTTTTGTTTCCTACAGAAAAAAAAAAAAACAATTGCAAATTACAGATTCCAATATATTTATTATGTACTGTTTTTTAAACAATGATTTCTTAGACACCTGTAAAAACGAAATATAAAATAATTGTTTTTTAAGTAACAAAGTGAAGTCGACGCAATTTCGTGAAACAAAACAATTTCAAATTACAGCTTCTAAAATATATGTATTATGTACTCTGTTTGTTAAACATAAAGATTTCTATAGTACAATTTCATAGACATCTGCACAAAAAAAAATAAAAAATATTAAAGAATTGTTTTTTATGTAACAAATTCAAATCGATGCAGTTTCTTCAGGCAGTTTTTGTTGTTAATTAATTTTTTGGCTTTAGCTCAAACGATTCGCTGACATTCAGAGGGATGTTGTACGCCGTGGCCTGGGCACGGGAGCGCCAAACCTATAGATAAGATATACAAGATCAGATCAGATCAGATTAAAGAGATGCTGGCAATTTACCTTAATGGTGTAATCATCACTGGTTGTGACCAGCATCTGGGAGTCTTTCGGATTGAAGGCAACACTATTGACCACATCCGAGTGCTTGAACTTGGCCAAACTGATGCCATAGTAGCGATCCCACAGATATGCATGCTGATCCTCAGCACCGCTGGCCACATACTCGTCGCACACGTCCAGGAAAATGAAGAAACAATCTGTGCTGGGCGTATAGGCTTTGTGGGCACGCAGCATGTTGCCCACTCGCTTGAGCGTCATCAGATCGATCACGTGGATGTCGATCTCCTGGGCAATTGGTGGCGGTTCCAGCGGATTGGTGATGTTGTAGTTCTTGGGCCACGGGCGTGTGTTCACATAGAGATAACGATGATCCGGACTGAGTGCCATGCCAATGATATGTCCATGCAGATCGATCACCTTGTCCACCTGATCGAAGCGATCCTTGACGGACTCATAGTCCCACCAGTCGGGATCGTTGTGCGGCGTCTGCTGCTGCTGTTGCTCGGCGGCACGCTTTGCCGCAATTCGCTCCTTGAGGCTCGGACCCGGATCCAGTTTCTTGGGGAAATACACGTTGCGAATGCGCTTGAAGCCAATCTGATGGGGTGTAAATGTTTTCGAGCCGGTCGAAAAGATCAGATACTTGGGCACATTGTTCTCCATCTCATCGTATTCCTCGCACGACTCGTACTCCTCCTCGGTGTCCATCTCATCGTCCTCCGTGGCCGTGACAGCCGCCCGCCTATACTCCTCCAGATAGTGGATGGTCGCATCCGTTGTGTGACCGGGTCGTGCCCGCGATCTCCGCACCTGGCTGTGTTCACTGATATCCGGCAAATAGTTATCCTCCGGCGTAGCGCTGCGCGTACGTCTCAAACTGGCTGCATGCGACAGAGGATTGCCACTGGCAACGGCCAGCGCACCGGCAGACGTCGAGGGTTGCTCATCGCAGTCTGCGGGAGCAGCGGCTGCTTCTGGCTGCGGGCGTGCCAACGGATCGTTGGAGTCATCCAGCCACGGACATCTTGCCATCATAAGGGCGCGTACAGAGCTCGCGTTGCGATTGTAGAACTTGTACAGCTGACTCATGATGGGCACATGCTCCGAGTCCGCCTCCTGATTGGCCTTGTTCAGCCACAGCACCGAGGTGCTCACCAAATGCGCCAGCCAATGCAGATCGCCCGATATCAGATACTGATCACTGAACCAGGTGCCAAAGATGTCATACGGACGATTGACGACTCGGCACCGCAGATGAGATTCCGTTGCACCCAGAAAGAAGACGGCTATCTCACCGGAAGTGCTCTGAGGCGAACCAAAGTGCACCCCGGAGACCAGGAGCAGCGTGTCCGTCTGATTAAACTGGGAATACTGTGTGTATTTCCAGCTGAACTGCTTCATGTTGTGCGCATATTTTTCTGAAAGCATAAATGCGAAAATGTATCATTCAAATTCGGTTTGTGATAACTCAATTGGTCCAAAACTGAAAAGTTAGAAAGCTGAAGTTCTGCTGGGATTCGATAACTATAACAAATATCTACCATTGAAACAATCGGATAAGGATGAAAACTTGCTTGCTTATAGGACATATAAACACGGAATCAAACCGGTGCCGCTTGAATTAAATCTAGCTTATCAATAAACTAATAATGAATTCAATAAGATCATCTAGCGCCCATAAGAAAAAACTGTGGATCTTTTAAATTTACAATGAAATTCTGGTCTGCAAGGGTCTGTAACCTTCGGCACTCCCTTGACAGATGTTCTTGCTGATAATCCCTACCTAGCATTGGAAATAGTTGGAAAATGAGATGCTCAGTGAAAGCCAATGATTTGGAGGATTAGTAAAGGCAAAGGCAAAGCTCACCAGTACATGGATGTTGTGCGTTCCAGATGATCACATAGCCATCCTTGGAGCAGGTGGCAAACATTTCGCCGTTGTGGGCAAAGCTCACGTGCAGCACCTGATGTGTGTGTCCCTCATTGCTACCGTCGCTCGGCTCCAGACGCTGGGCCTGCACAAATGGTATTTTTGTGCTGAGCCGCTGATATTCGGAACGCCAGCTGCTCGCGCCCGGCTTGAGCGGTATGCTTGGCGAGGCACGAAAGTGTTCCTGGAACTTGTGGCGCCACAGCAAATCATCGTTGCAAATGGCATTCCAACGCCGGCAACTGAGTCCCGCCTGGAGCAGATCATAGACGCTCAGCCGGGCAAAGATCTGCAAGAGGGCAGGCTCTGGCAGTGCCCACCAGCCCATCTCTGGCTCATCCACGGCGTCATCGCTGTAATCTTCACTTACATCAGCAGCAGCAGCGGCAGCAGCAGCAGCATCTGTATCTGCATCTGAATCTGCAGCTGTGTTTGCATTAGTCACCAATCGTGCCTTTTTGAAGGTCAATTCCATTTGTAGTTTGAATTGTTTGCCGTAGTCTAGGTTATCAAAACTTCAACTGTTAATCGCGGCGCAGTGTTAAATATTACTAGCGAGTTGAACGTAATAACTGGTTTTGTTGCGCTGCTTGGCCTCTATTGTGTGTGGCTTGTTGTTGCCCAATTTAACGTTATAAATTGAAAATAACTTTCTCCGCTTCGCTCCGTAGATGTATTTGTTGCTGTTATTTTCGGAGCAAATCAGCTGTTTTGACAGCTGCAATGAACGAAATGTCACAGCTGATCGGATCGTTGTGTGTGTGTGTGTCGTGTGCGTGTTATCGAAATCGAAAATTCGAAATGACAATAAGCAGCACAACACACGACAATAACAATAACAGTAACAGCTGTTTTGCCAAAAAAAAAAAAACAAAAAATGTCAGCAATATTTCGGCCGCAATGCCTGAAAAGGTGCGTTCCAATAAACATTATTATTAGCACTAGAAGAAGTGCAACTAAAACTAAACTTAACTTTAGCATCAGGCAATTGGTGCGCAACTACAGCCCCAAGCCAAGCCAGAATGCAGTTGTCATCGCAGCCGCGGTGCGAACGCCAAACTCCTTCGAGTATGCCCAGACGGAGGATCAGTTGGCCGGCCTGATCATCGATGAGCTGGTCAAGCGCACCGCTGTGCCACGGGAGGAGTTCAAGAAGCTTTTTGTGTGCACCTCCAGCGACATTGTGGATAGCGATTCGCTCAGCAGCGTCGTCCAGAATCTGGGACTGAAGAGCTGCCAGACGCATGCGATCCAAAACAAGGCGTGTTCAGTGAGCGGGCTGCAAATGTCGCTGGAATGCCTGCAGCAAAACGCAGATGGTTGCATCATATTGGGCGATACGCGTTCGCATATTAAACAGCAGGTGAAAGACTCGCTGCCGAGTGAGTTGATCACCGCCGGAATGCGTCCCAGCAAGAAACCCAAGGCAACAGCAAATACTGCGAAGGATGGTTCGGATGCGCCGGAGGAATGTCCAGGCGCTGCAGCCCTGGCACTGACCACCATGCAAACAGCAGAACGCTTGCAATTGCAACCGCTGGCAGTGGTGCGGGAATTTTTTATAGTGAATGACAATAAACAGGCAATCTATCGGCTGAGCAACAAACAGCCGATTCAGCTTAACGATGTGCACAACTGGCAGCTGGTCGTGAATGATGCGCCCGAGCAACATCTGAACATGCTGGCCGAGCTGAATGTGAAGCATGTGCGCACGCACGATGTCAAGCAGAGCACTGCCAGCCATGTGCTGACGCACACAGTCCATGCCCTGCCCGCCGGCAGCTTGGGCTGTGTCATTATGGAGTCGGGCGATGGCCGATGCGTGCTGATGGTGCTGGAGAAAATGTAAGTAGCTTCAAGCAAGCGTTTACTCATTTTGTCATAATCTCTCTCCCACTTCTACAGCATGCCCGCAACCAATCCGTCGAAGAATTTGCCCCAACTAACACTCTATACGAAAGAGCCGTGTCCGCTGTGTGATGAGTTGCTTGCGCAGCTGGATCAGAACTTTGCCGGTGAATTTGAGCTGAAGAAGGTGTTCATCGATCGCAAGGAGAATGTGCGCTATCTGCGACTCTTTCGCTACGATATACCCGTGCTGTTCCTCAACGGCCAGTTCCTCTGCATGCACACCCTCAACGAAAAGGCGCTGCGTGATCGACTATCCGCTCTGAAGTTAACTGCAACAGCAGCAACATCAGCTGCTGAGCCAAAGAAATCAAAGTAGGCAACAGTTGATTACATGTCGCACTTGTTGTTGCTGTATATATATTTCTTCTACATTTCTGAACTGCATAAACCAAATTCCACGTGGAGACCTAAAACATCTCGCCCATCGGCTTTATGGTTATCTCGTGTATCTGCAAAGTGTTCAATTTACATTTAATACAATTGAGACTTGATGGCAATATGGTTTACCTGAACGTGTGGCGGTGTGCTTAGTGCATAGAGCACCGCATCGGCAATGTTCGAGGGGTCCAGTCTGGCCATGTTCTTGACATAGAAGAGTATCTCTTCGGGAAAGATATTCGTATTGACTGCGCCCGGGCAAATGCCCGTGACACGCACCTTGCTCTTATGCAGCTGAAATTCCTGGCGATACGTCTCAGTTATGGCCGTAATGGCAAACTTGGTGGCCGGATAAATGTTGAACGAGGGCAACACATCTATAAAGTTCAACACCTGCTGGCCGGCAATGCTGTTAATGATCAGCACGTGACCCTCAACATCGCGCTTCTTCATATTGTTGAATGCTGCTCGGGTGCACCAAATGACGCCCATAATATTCGTATCGATTACTTCGCGCAGCTTTGCCGTATTGCCGGGCGTAACCAGCTCGGTTTCGCGTGTGATGCCCGCATTATTGAGGAGTACATCGGCGCCCTCCAACTCACGTTCGATCCAATCGAAGGAGCTCTGCACCTGCTCCTCCTTGGTGACATCGCAGCATCGTGGTATAAAGTTCTCCCTCAATTCACTCGGCAGACTCTCGCGCAGCTCCTTTAATTTGGCCTCGCGACGTGCCAGGCCCACCACGCGCAATCCAGCGCCAATCATGGCTCGGGCACAAGCGGCTCCAATGCCGCCACTGGCGCCAGTAACAACAGCGAGTTTGTTCTGCCACCTTTCCATGTTTCCAGGCAAATGAATGCGACTACGGCTGATGTCAGCTCAGTGGTTCGGCTGTCAAGCACTTTGCCGGCTTCTCTGGGCCGGTCATTTCTTGTCCGTAAAGTAGGTTAATCTCATATAGTTAGTCTAAAGTGCCACCAGCCCAGCCCATATTCGACAAAAGAACATTTTTCATCTATGAAAAACTGAAACAATTTATTCTAGTTTTAATTTATATTTAATGACTTTTGTATAATTCGTCCAGTAAACGCTCCTTAAATTAATCGCTTTGTTGGTTCCCATTCTCAATCAGTACTAAATTTAAAATACAAATTATTTGAAATGAGTATTTTCTATAAGGTTTTTTCAAACAATTCTAAGAACTTTATAAGCAATCAAAACAAACGAAATCTACATAAAGTGATCAAAATGGAAGAAAACCAATCATTTCAATTATAAAAACCATCCGATTAGTTGTTATGGTGACTATTTGATATAATAGTTCGATTTTTTGTTGATAAAAGAAAAGTTGTTTATAAAAAACCAAATCTTTTAACAGATTAAAATGTATATATATATATACTATAGTTATTTAAACTACTCATAAGATATATCTCGTTATTTTTTATATAGCTATCAATAATATTACTATAATTCCCTTTAAAGGAGCTTGGAGAACTACGAATCAATGACATATTGTAAATTACTGAGAATGAATCAATTGTTGGCTTTCAATTTGGTCAATCCTAAGCCTAACTGAATCGAGTTCTCAATTTGTGAGGGAACATTAACTTTATGTTTAATGACTACTTAAATTCTAGTTACACATATTTTTATGCAAACAAAATAATTGTGTTCAGTCTATTGTCGCTCCAATTGTACTCTTTCATATCTAAATAAGATTTCGCATATTTTTTCTCTTGCCTCCAAGTTAAGATCCGGATCCAGCCTATCTAAGCACTGCCCAACATATCTGCTGTAGCAATTAGATGGCGGTTCCTGTTTCCTACTCGTTTGGTTTGACATAACGCCCGACAATTTGTGGAGCAATGCGTTTTCAGTCGTTTCTGTTGGCTTTCTTTTACGTTTGGCCTGCGGTCTTTCCGGTATGGATTCGAGCACATCGTCAAAATTCTCATTCGATCGATTAAACTCATTATCCTGAGGATCTTGAGCTAGCGGTTCGAGCACTACACAAGGTTCGCCCGATCCCATTTCAGATTCCATTTCTCCATTTGAATCTGATAAGCTGGCCGACGTTTCAAAAACCTTTAAATTAAATATACATTTAATTATGAATAAAGTTGAGCTCTTGCGAATACTGTTAGAATATTTACAGAATGATCAATGTGGTTGAACGTTGGTTGCGGCGCCCGGCAACCAAGCAAAAAACTCATTCTTGAACTGTATTTCCAGCCTCCAGCCAAATGGTCCTCTGCATCGGAAAGGCTACCGTTATTTTTAGTTTTAACGGATTTGAGATCCGCTTGGAAATATGTTCGTAAATTGTTCCATTTCTTAAAGCAATCATCTGACATGAAAAACATAGTATTTTAATTAATACAATAAAAGCATATAAAAATAATAAAAAATATTAAACATACTTCGAGTAAATGGAGTCCGTGGCTTTAGGGCTCCATTTATTTTGTCGGCAGCCAGATACCAAAAATGGGCTTTCAAATGTTTCTTTTTAAAGTCAGGCACTGAAGTATCCCAAACATAGGAATGGCTTTTGATTAAATCAATCAGATAATTGACTTCTGCCTCCCGCCAGTTTACCATTCTTTGACCTGCAATAATGAATTAAATATAGATGTAATTTGTATATGGAATTGCTCAGGAAAATAAAAAAAAATACTAAAAATAAAGCTCGAAAAGTAACTGCTATTAAAAAATCGTAAATCCAATGTGTATATCGATTTATATGCACTTGACAGTTCCTTATCATCGGATTCGCAAATATATAATTCCTTACCTCTGTGAATTCTGTAAAACATAAGAAAATGTTGGTTTCAATTATGTCAATTCTAGAGTGCAACACAGAAATGGCTCACGTTTTAGTCTGATGCTCCTTTTGGTGTGTCTCCTCCCAGTGCAACTCCATCTTCTCGGCGATATTAAATTCGGGATTCGTGTCCTTTTCTATCTTCACAATTCCAATGTCAATTTCGGTGGGGGGCTGATGTTTTGCTTCGCACGCAATTTTGTTGTTTTCCATTAGAAGCCAATCGAAGTCGTTCGATATTTGGATGCAGGCAACACTTGTGTTTTGTCCAATTATGGACATTGCTTAAGCTACAGCTGACATATGTACATATATATTTAGCCACTTAAGACGCTAATGCGATAATTTTCAGACATTAATTTAAAAATATACACGGTTCTGCTATACTAATATTTTTCTTGGCTGTGTGGACATGACAACTCGTGGAAAATATCGTATTGAAAACAGCTGTTGGCAATTGCACTAAGTGCGAAAAAGTATGCAATGCACAAAAATTATTTTATAAATACAAATACTTCCTGCTGATTATGTTAATGAACTTATTTTGTAGCTTTAAAAATACTTAAAAAGTAATTTCAATATGAATTGTTAACATTTGAATTTGTTAAAATAAATTTGCGTTGCATTGAAAATATATCAATATATTATTACATTCAATCGACCGACCGCCACAATTCACTTGGCTATCTACAAATAATTCTCGAGTGAAACGCAGGTGTTTAAACTTTTGTAGAATTAGTCCATAAGACAAATAGTTAAAAATCTGAATAAATAACAGCCCAAAGCAGACACACACAAAATGGCACAAATGGATTTAGAATTGAAGAAGGTACGTGCTTAAAGCTGCAACCAGTCGACTGCCGGCTTGGCAGCGCGTGTGCAAGAAAAAACACACTCATCTGTTTTGCTGTTTGTTCCTAACCCAACCCCAAATCTCAAATCTCAAACAGGCCTTCACTGAAATGCAGATTAACAAATTGGAAACGACGAAAAAGATCAACATGATTGACATGAAATGCGACATGGTGAAGACGGGCAAACACAAATATACGCTAACCGAAAAGGGCACCAGCAATTTAACGGATGACACCAGGTGAGTTCAACAATGAGAAACTTAAATCAGTTTTATTATTTCTATATTTAATTCCAGGGTCTACCTGTCTGTAGGGCGTATGTTTCTGCTGACCGATGTGCAGAACATGCGGGACGAGCTGAAGGGCAAACAGGAGAAGTGTGATAAGGCCATCGAGCTGCTCGAAAAGAAGAAGGAATTCCTGCAAAAGTCGCTTAAGGACCAAGAGGATGGCTTGCGTGAGCTGGTGCAGCAACGCAAGGACGCCGATGCAACATCGAAATAATTCTACATTCATTCAAATTCAGTCATAACATAACACAATCAAACTCGAGCTATTTATTTGTCAATATAATGGTCAAAATTAAAGTTTGCATAACTAACGAACTCGTTCCCCAAATTCCGCTCATGCTCTGGTCGAAAGCTGCACTTGTGCACGGGCAAACTGGCGACCAGCCAAGGCTCGACGACTTCGCCGGAACAAAATACAAGCTTGGACTTGCTGCTGCGCTGTAGACTGATTATTATCCTTGACATCTTGGACATGCACTCCTCGGAGAGAAAGGGTGGATCCGCAATTATTAAATCAAAGCATTTGTGATGGTCTTTGAGATAATCCGAACTGCTGTCGACGGCATTAAAATCATAATGTACAAAATCATTGCCGTAGGCAGCAAAACGTTGGTCGTACTCAAAGATGTTGACTGAAAGTGAGATTGTTCTTTAGCAAAACATTGATTTATACCAATTTTAAGCTTTTACCTTTGTCGTGTAAATTCTTAATTGTTGCGTACAGCGAAGGACAGGATAACAAAGCTATGCGAAAGTCGTCGTTGCTTTGTTCAGCCAGAATCTTTTCCACTGCATTGCCAATTGTACGTTTCGTCTGCTCACTGTACCAAAATTGGCTGAGTTGCTGAAGGAAGACGCCCAATAATTATATTAAATACACAAGATGTTTATTAAATTTACTTACCCAATCCTCCTCGAAATGTGCATCCTTCCCGGTTTTATTAATTTGGCGCTGCTCCTCGGCATGCTCACGCTGTGAGCGTTCAGCTAAGAATTCATTAAGTATGGCTAATGTGTCTGCAGGTAATGTGGTCTCATCGTTGTTGTCCATGGCTATAATTTTCCAAAACTTTGTGCCATTAATTAAATTGTTAAATGCGGTTGGTTGGCCTGTTGCTGCACACCGCACTTTTAAATGGTATGTACACACTGATCAGAGTGCTGCCAGATAGTTAAATATCGATAAGCATGCCAGTATTGCATACAATTATTTATCGGCAGTCATTCAATCACAAGTTTGTGTCGACACAAATAATTTTTTAATTTAATTTCGCTCTGTAAAAGAACGCTGTGCGTTAGCTACATTTTTCGGGTAAGTCTGCGTTATTTTGAAATTAAGTTTGCGTGTTAGTTCTAAATTATTTGTCAGCTTTCCCGTTCGCGCTTTTTCGTTTAGTGTGTGGATGGAGGAGGGTTCCAAATTAATAAAAAAAAAAGAAAAAAGTGCGCCCGCAATGGTTAATAACCTAATTTCCCTATGATGTGCATAAATTGCTGTACATATATAAGTGCATTTATTTATGTGAACAGAGGCACAAAATATGCAGGTCGTCGTCGCGTCGTCATTGCTTAACCGGCTCGTCGTACGCTGTTGCTACGTGTTGCCCCAAAAAAGCGGAAACAAGCAATTCGAGGGTCACTTTTTCTTGATGCTTAAATGAAATATAATGGAATACGCGCTCTGTGCGCCTATAGTTGTGTAATTAAATATTTATTTTGCATATTTACAAACATGCGTTTGTGTTTCAAGCGTACTTCAGATCTAAAGAGTTCAACGATGTCAATCAGAATCAGATGTCACACACACAATAAAAATAAAAGCGCGCACCTTGTTCTCAATTGTGCAGCTGACGTGTTACTCGTGGTCCCAAATGTGACGTCACTCTTTTTTTGAACGCATATTCGCATATTTCGATTTCACAATGTTCAGCTCGATTTAAACCACAAATAATTGATCAGTTCGATTCGATATTAAGTATCAATTATTGCTTGATAGTCGTGGTCAAATTCCAGCGCCCAACTTGACCCACTTTAATCGAAGGACCTGAAAATCAATATTTGTCTGCTGCCCTTCAATTTGCATACGAAATGATGGGCCCCTAATGACCCACTGCTGTCCCTGCTATTTATCACCTGTGTGCTTTATTATCTGCCAGTGTTGCCAGTGTCTGACGACCAATTCAAATTAGTATTTGTAGAAAAGGTATTAAGAAGCTAAATTTCATTTCCTTAAGTGAAATAAGTGTGTTTTCAGGAGTCACTCAATTTTATATATTTAATTTGCTAAATTATGTATATTCAACTTCTCTTTTTATTTGTTTTTCTGTTGTTAGATGAATAACATAATGGTGGGAGTTATGTGGTTAGCTTGTAAATGCTGGAGTAATGGAAATTAATAATTTAAGAAATAATAGACATATTCGAGGAAGCTACAAGTTTAGCTTATACATTTAATAGTAATTAAAAAAAATACTTTTAAAAATAATAGTATGCCATAGAGCTAAACACATTTTAGACAAACACATCTTTTCCCTTGCCCGCTCCTATTTTATTAAATCAATATCAACAAGTATTCAAGTTTGGCTTGAAAACAGCGATCATGACAACATTGAATTATTATTACAACACTTTTTTCGCGAGTTCAAGCTTCGTTTTCTGTTCATTTTACGCCATCGCACTTTGCTTTGCACTCGCTCACCGCATTCGCACTCTATTCTCTGTCCGTCCCCCTCTATCTCTGTCTCTTTTTCTCTATTGTGTGTCTGCCACCTGTTCGACCAACACGTACTCTTACATCAAACATACAGGTGTGTGTGTGTGTGCGATTGTGTTTTGACGGGTGTATGTCGTAACGACGTGCACATTGTGTTTACTACTTCGTCAGTGACAGACGAACCGTCTCGGCATCTTCTTCTCTTCAGTCCGTTTTTGTTATTTACTGGAAGTTTAGCTGTAAACTGGGATTTAACGGCGCTGCAATTGACGTATAAAATCTTTTAATTGCTTTAAGTGAGTGTTCGGATTTCGTGAAAAGCTCATTTAATTGCTGTGCCTCGTTAACTTCTTTTCTAATTTCAACGAACATTCAAGCTCAGCTCTCGTAATTAATAGTGAAAACTAGAAAACTTTTTTTTTGGTGCATGCAGCTCGTATGAAAGTTGAGATCGTTAGGTAAAGCGATCGTGTGTTTATATAAACAATAAGTGACATTTACTTGTTTTATTTGGTTTATTTGGCCTGTGCAAAACTCGACTATAATTGCAGTCAGTTTGTCCGCATTTACATCACATTTGCAAGCCAGAGACTCCAAAATTTACGCCGATTTGACAACTCTGAACACGCCTTTGACATTAAGTGTGTGTGTGTGTTTGTGTGTGGATGTTGTGTGCTTCAACTTTCCATTCAACTTGTTTTTGTATGTGTTTTTACGACATATTTATAATGACTACGTAAATTACAATTAACAGCGCGTGCCATTTTAAAACCCTATCACAGCTGTGTGTTAGTTTTCTAAATTTTACTTGCTTTAGTTTGTTGTACTTTAAATAGTATTAACTTTTTTTAAGTTAAGCAAAGCTATAGTAGTAAAAGTGCACAGAAACCAAATTATTAAGTTCGAAAATAACAAAGCAATTTTGAAATTGGCTATCAGATTTAGAAGCTGACAGCGAAACTTGAAAAGGAAAACTTTTACTCGGTGAAAAAATTTTCTGTTGCTTTTGCAATTATTTTTGTGATACGTTCTTTATTTTTTGTAAATTCCTGTGCTCTTTTTGTTGTTCTTGTTATATTGCGACCACCAGTTTTATGGGCCATAATTGTGGCGAGGCGCTTTAAGTTTATCAGGGCAACGATTAGCGAGGCATTGATAAGCTTTTGTTTGCCATTCCAATTGATAAGGTGCAAATGTCTAATGGTCTGCATATTTTTTTTTGATAACTAACTTGCAGGCTAAGAATATCAGCAGAAAACTGAAGGAACACCAAGACAACTGCAAGCATGAGTACGACAAATGAGCAGTCGAGCTTCGACAGCGCCCAGGGCGATGCACAGCCAAATGCCTCAAGCGGCACATCACAACAACAACAACAACAGCAGCAGCAACAAGAACAACAGCAGCAACAGGAACAACCACAACAACAACAGCAGACAACACAAAATGCACCGGCAAAGCTGCTGCAGCATTTCCAAACAAATCGCATCGACTCGGCGCTTTGGGCGCTACGCCTGCTTGTCATCTTTTTTACCATCAGCTATGTGTTGCCCATATTAATGTAAGTACAAGTATATATACATATATATTTATCTAAATAATATATATCTTCTCATCTATGTTGGTGCTGACTGACTAAAACTCTGAAAGTGTGCAAAATTTGCAGTTGTAAACAAACATTTTTGGTTCAAATAATTATTACTAAAACAGAAGCAGCATATTCTGTAATCCCACTTTGAAAGACACTGAAAGACAAAATTTCTAGGACAGGCCTAAACCCCTAAGTAGACAATACTTGAATTGTATTTAACTTACTTAAAATGTTTGATATATAAAGTGTTAAATATCATATCGTCAGCTAGCCACTACTGGCCTATTCTAGGCCCAATTACCCATCAGTTGAGCTGTTTTAATTGAGATACTAATCCCTTGCTTATCATCATTTCTTGCAGATCACAGCAGAGCGCCTTTAGCAAGGTGCTGCTGGCGAATGCGGCAATTTCGGCGCTGCGTTTGCATCAGCGCGTGCCTGCGTTTTCGTTTAGTCGCGAATTTCTGGCGCGTCTGTTTGCCGAAGACTCCTGTCATTATATGATGTACTCGCTGATCTTCTTTAGCATTCGGCCAACGTTGCTGGTGCTCATCCCAGTCGTGCTCTACTCTGTGCTGCATGCGTCCAGCTACTCGCTCAAGCTGTTGGATGTAAGTTCAGCTGAGTCACAGGTCTTATCTTTCAGTTGCTAATTTATTTATTGATCTCTTTTAGCTGATTGGTCAGAACTCTTGGTGGGGCGCACGTTTCATCATTTCGATTGTGGAGTTCCAGGCAGCCAACATACTGAAGGCCACCGCCTTCTGCGAGATCTTTATTATGCCCTACACAATTGTGTTGACCTTTATGTGAGTAGTGTGTTATATATGTTTTTTCTAAATCCCTAGCTAATCTATTATCTTTTTTTTTTAACAGGGTTCACGCTGGTCTGATGACGCCCATTATCTACTATCACTATCTGGTCATGAGGTACAGCTCGCGTCGCAATCCCTATCCGCGCAACGCATTTGCCGAGCTGGGCCTGGCCTTTGAGGTGCTGGCCGCTCGTTCCCCGCCCGCCATTGCCAAGATCATTCGTGGTGGCATTGGATTTGTGAAGCGTATCGCTCCACAGCCGCAGCCAGCGCCAGCGCAGTAAACGAAATCAATCAGCACACACACAATTCACAGAAAGAACAACAATCAAATGACTAGCAACCAGCAGCAGCATCTTAAGCTAAATAAGTCTTTTTAAAACACAATCACACAAGATATACGCCAACACATCAACATACACGCAAATCAGAGTTTTGGGGTCCACACATTTTAATTGTTTACAAACAATTCGTGACGTACGCTTGTTTATCATAAAATTTATTGGTTTATGCTATAACTAAAAATGCACCTTTCTTTTATTTGTACTTTCTTCATTTGCCTCTTTTGATTTTGGGCATTTAGTTAAATTATTATTGTTTTCCAAATATTCCATAGTTGTGTTCACTTAACAAAGCAAAATGTGCATCGATTTCAAATTTAACGCTCGTATTATTAACGTTAATGCAGACCATTAGTTTGTTATAAATATACATATATAAATATATGTTTTTGTTGCTCCTTTTTTTTATTCATTTTAATTAAAAAATTTTAACCTTGTAAGCTTAATGAGAGAAGATTACGAATTGATGCGCCGCAAGTCGGCATCTTTGGGCAACTGATGATTTACATACATATTTATGCATAACATCTACAAATATATTTTTATTAATGCGTAAGAAACAAAACAAAAAGATCAAGCATGTTAACATTTAATAAAACTATCCACGTGATGGAATGTAATTAATTTGAGTTTAGCTGTGAGCTCATTTAAACTACGACTAAGATTGAGATGAACTTTTGGCTAGCCGAGATCTTCAAAGAATTATTAGTTTTCAGCTTAACTGCGCAGGTAGATTTGCATCAGCTCTCAGTTTGGCTCAGCAATTGGACTTTAAGGGAAGATTAAGTCAACCAGCTGCTGATTTTGTTGCAGCGAATAAATAACAAGCTCATCGTCAGTATACATTTTCAATTACTTAAATAAAATATAGTTGTAATATATTCTTATAATAACACAACTAACTATGTATATAAATGTTTGAAACTCCACTCGAAATGAATTTGGGAGCTCATTTCTTTGAAACTGATTGAACAGAATCCGCACAGCATCTTGTCGAAAATTATACTGCATACTTTTAGGCGGATAAATAAAATGTTTGGCACACAATTAAATACAAGGAAGTAAAATTGGCATACTTTTATGATGGTCTTGCAATTGTTGACCTTCAATTTGCATTGAATTCATTTGCATATATTTATGTTGACATAATGAATTTAAAATTGCAGATTTCTGGTATTGTCTGGCAAAGTTTTACATCAACAGTTTTAAAACATGTTTTTTTTTTGTTATTCCAAATGGAAAAAGCATTGCAAAAGCTACAAATTGAATCAGTTTGCTGTTTAAAATGAATAACAAAAGGAACTAAAACCAATTTGTTGCTCATTTTATACAGCAGGCTTCTGTTCCATTTCTTGTTAATTTTCAACAGCAAACTGAGTCAATTTGTAGCATTTGAAATTCATTTTAAGCAAATGAAAAAAATAAAACAGGGTATCAAAGAAATGTAGATTTCAAAACGACAAAATGTTGGTCAAATTGATTACATTTTTGGCAACACTGAGACCTTACTCCTTATGCCATTTTTTAAAACATTTTTAACGCATGTAAGTATACAAAAGCAAACAATCATATTTATATATATGAAATATATATACATTTTTGTCGATAATTTTTATTGTTTGTCTTAAAAATTAACATTATCTTTTTATCATCTTTTTATTAAGACCAAAATGGTAGTTCAGATTTTTATATAGCCGAGTCAATAGAGCTGTCTTTTTGTCCGTCTTTTTTGCCGAAGACAGTTCAGATCACCTGATTGGACATCTCTTTTATGTAGCTATAATAGAAGTGTCTTAGATTTGCTAAATCGAGATAGGAGTAGATATAAATATTGCCCTTTCTGTTACATAAAAGGGGAATTTTCTGACACGAATCATAAGAATAATATTGGTTTATTGTCAAAATATTTATTTTGTTTTAAAAATATTTGCTTAAAAAATCCAATTCATCTATAAAAACACAAGATTTTATTGATGTTTTCCCAAGTGGTTTATTGATTTAAATATATGATTAAATGGTGGTTTTATAATTGGCATATTTACCTGAGAAAATTCAGCAATTTGTTAAAATAAATATGTACACTAAATATTGAAGTTTCTAGTGTGAATAACGCCGGCAAAAAATCAATGCAACATTTGCTTTCACTTTCTACACACACAAACAGAGAACAAAAAAGGAAACTCCAATCTCATTGCATAGGCGTAGGCGTCGTGGGGGAGGGGGAGGGGGATGGGGGCGGTGTGGCCAATATATACGTAAATTAACCAATTTGTGATGAAGAAGAAGAGAAAGAGCCATTTCAACCACCAAGTGAGTGAGTAGTAAGCATATTTGGTAAGTAGACAAAGTGGGGGTCTCCACTTGCAAGAGTTTCAAACAAATTTTGCTTCCGAGTTTTTGCCCCACCCACCCCTCCGCCCACGGGCACCAAGTTCAATGAACTCTTCTGCGTTGAACGGCAAAAAGAAACAGAACTTTTCTTTCGATTGCCAGTTGAGGGGGGTTGTGTGGGTGGAATCGAGACGATTGTGGCACGAGACTCACTTTCGTTTTTGGTGAGTGGGGAAAAAGTGTTGGCAGCTCTGCCTGCTTGCTGTTGTTCTTCTTCTTCTTCTTCTTCTTCTTGGGCACAAGGGGAGCACTCGTCCATTCAACAGTGAGACAGGCAATGCTTTCAGCGCCCCTCAGCTCCCGCTTCAGCTCCTGCTCCTGCTCCCCATTAATATAAGTATGTATGTGTTAGTGTGTGTGTGTGTGTGTGTGTGTGTGTGTGCGTGTGTGTGCGTGTGTAAGAGTCGCTGGCGCTGACGCTTTCATGGGGTTCTTGAACTTTCCCTTCGCCCAGATTTGGGACGTTTGTTTTCTTTTGGTCTTTTCGGAGCACCACATTCACACACACACACACACACACACACACACACACACACACACACACACACACACACATGCTTTATTGACACCCAAGAATTTTTGGTTAAAGATTATATTGCGTTTAAATTTTTGATCGCTTTTCGTGCTGCATTTAAAATTGACGTGTTTCGTGCGCTTTTCCTTTGTGTTTTTCCCAATTCTGTTTTTTTCTTGCTGCTTAATTTGTTGTTTCCGTTTCCGATATTATAGATTTTTACATTGTTAAAAAAAAGCTTAGACTTTTTTTTAAGGCACTTGCTACTTTATTTAGCATCTCCATAAATTTATTTGTTTAACTTATGGTATTATTTTAAATATATTTTTCGAATACTTTATTTTTATATACTTTGATATATTTCGATTCTTCTTTAATTATTCAAATACTGTGAAATTAAACTATAAAATTTGATATCGTTAGGACTTGTTGGGTCTTTTGAGTTGTACTACATTTATATTTAAATAAAAAAAAATAGATTCTTTTTAAAACACCTCTAAAAAAATATATGCCTCACAAGAGATTTATGTTTACATTTTAAGTGACAGCTAATTTATAAAAGATTGTTCTGCTCCTATTACTGAGACAAAAAAAAAAACAAACAGAAACCCAATTAATAAATAAAACATTTTGTGTTATAAAGATAGAACTGGTCTAGAAAAGCTCTCATTATAAATTGTAGATGTTAAATCTGATTGCAAAAACTGTTGAGGCTTAGTTGAATCTAAAATTACACTTGTAAAAAGACTCTTGTAGAAAATTCATCAAGTTTATTATTATTAAATGTATTGTGTTTTGTTGATTTCTTGGCAAACACGAACTATTTAATTAACTAATCTAATATGCTTCGCGCGATGAAATCAATTCTAATGAGACTACACAAAATCACACATAAAATATTTACATGGAATAATGAATAAAGTCATACTGAGTAATCCCAGATGTGGGTCAAACTAAGCCAAGTAAACACAAATCAAATTGGACATGAAACATTGTGGGTTGCGTGGGGGATGGCAGGGAGGCGTTGGACGTAGGAGGTTGGGTCGGGGGGAAGGCTCTGTCAAATAGCAACCACCATAATATGATAGCTTACCAATCCACAACTTGGGACACGCATAAAAGCGACTGCGATGATTGTGCATTATAACAACCCTCGGGCTCCACAACTACACAACGTGACATCATATGAAACCCACCCACACAACTAGAAAACAGTTGCAGTTGTTAAAAAAAGAAAAGCCAGATAAAAAAAATATTAAATTAGATACAGAAAGTAAAAGCAACACCAAAAGCCCCATATTTTATTTTTTGGGGTTGTCCGCTCGAAGCTCACCGCTCAACGCTCAACGCTGGCAGCTCGCAGCTCGCAGCTCGCAGCTCAGAAGCGAAAGGTCTTTGAACTCTGCAACTGAAAATGGGTCATACAACAATTTTGGTGTTTTTCCAAATTTCCCTGACGTCCGTTTACATGGTGGTAGTGGTGGTGGGTGTTGCGCTCAACGTTCAACGTTCAATGTTCAACATTCTGTGTTCTGCGTTTCCTCGTCGTCTCCCCGCCGTAAGTCAAAATCAATTTCAATTGCATTGCGTAGTCGCTTGGAGTTTGCGCATTTCAAACAGCTGATTTCACTGAATCATGCGTAGGGAAATTGTTGTGGGAATTTCTTGTCAATTTGAGTGAGTTTCATGCGCAAGTTTGAACGGAGACTGGCAGTTTTGAGTTGAGATTAGCTGGTTGAGTACAATTTGAGGTAGCTAAAAAAAGAATACAGTTTTGGGTAAGCTTTTCAATGTTGCGTAAAAGATTTGATATTATTTTATAAATATATAAATAAATCATTATACCTTTATAGTATTTGATAAACTTTTAAAAGTATTACCATTTTTAAAAAGTTAATTTAAGTTTTTTTTTCGTTTTCGTTTCAGTTTTTTTTTACTTACCTAATTTAAATTCTAGAAATTCAGTTTATAATTTCTGGAAACTCAATTGAAGCTTAACAATAATCAGTTATTAGTTCTTACTCTATATAAAATAAACAAATTAAATAATAACTGGTTTTTAATTGTTTTTCCCTGTTTTCTTCAACTCACATGTAAAACACAAATAAAAAACAACATTTAGCTGCATAAAATCCTATTTTTTATATTTTTCGCTTCAAATTACATAAAATGACTCAATAAATAAACACTCAACAAATTCAAATTACATCAAATTACCCAATACATAAACACTCAACGACAAACAAACAAGCAGCAACAACAAAATTACCCATTAAAAGTACTCAACTCATAAATATTCTGCGCTCAAAACGTTTAAAATTTCCCAGCGCTAACCCACGCGCAGAATTGCCCTGCATGACTTGCACTCAAACGACTCGCGCCGCACTCAAATGTGATAAAACGCTTAACGTAAATTTCCCACCCAATTGGATTCATGACATAACCGGCTGGAAATTGTTCGCTTGTGCGTGAGAGAGTGCGTGCGTACGTGCCTATGTATGTATGTGTGTGTGTGTGTGTATTTTTTCTCGGTGTTGCTTGTTGTTCGTTTTCGTCTGTTTGTTTGTTGTAGTATACAAGTGCAGTTGGTCTGTGTGGGCCAGTGACCTCAAGTAACGGTATCCATAGTATTAGATAAGTGTTTATGTGTGTGTATTTTTTTCTCCGTTGCTTTTATATTATGCTCTTTGTACTTTTCGGCCCGCAGCGATGCTTTTATTTCTTTCTATTTCAGACAAGGGGGGCGTAGTTCAAAAATTGTTTTTTTTTTGGGAGGAGGGGACCTGCGACGATCATTCGGAAGCTTTTCGTGGTGGCTCCTTTTGGGTGGGTGGATTGCACTTGAGCGTTGTTGTGATCGGATAAAGTATACACCTAGATATCATTGCTCAAGTGGAAATTTATTACAGATCAACTCGAGTTTCCCGTAAGGCTTTTGTGCTATTGAAATTGTTGTTTAGAGGAGTTTTCTTTTTGGGAAATTCTAAGTAATTTATTTTGTAGTGTTTATAATAAAATTAGTTTTAGATGGCGTCTATTCGAACTGTTGAAATCATGAATATGAGAAGTTTCATCATGCTATTTAACTTTATTAACTATTTTAATTGATCAGATCTAAGTAAAAAAAATACACTTGAAAAATAAAATATTTTACAAGGCTTTCAGGGCTCGAAATTCAAGTGCAGATTTTTATTTGTTAGCTAAACAAACAAATTAAATAAATAACAACTAAACATAAAAAGGAAATTATTTCTACCCTTTCGACTTCCATGGACCCAGACCCAGGCCCCATTATTGTCTCAGCTGTCGTAAGCCCATTAAATTCTGCCCTACAGAAAACAATGCCAGCAAAAGAAAAGCCCACAATCCGCAAACCCAACCCCAACCACCCGCTGTCGAAATAAAAGCAAACCAACCAAAATGTTTGCCAGTATGACAATAAAATATGTCCTAACTAAAAAGGACTGCCACGCATAGGTCTACGTAGAAGGAGAGGACTTTCCTCCGCCCACCGAACCCCAACTAAGGAAATGATGCGCATGCCAATCGGCGCTGGAGAAAGAGAGAAAACCACCCTTGGTGGAGGGAAATCAGCCACCCCCGGTTAGAGTTAAGGAAATTTTTGTGTCAAGAAAATGAAAAGAAAAGTGCAAGGTCATTGAACTTGAGCGAAAAGCGAAAGCTAAGCCGGAAAACTCAAGCCAAGGCAAGAAGCTGAAACCAAAGTCCAACCTAAAATGAAAAAGAAAATCCAAACCAACCCCAAAGCGAAGGAAATTTCTCGGTCAGCGTTTTGGGAAAACATATGTATAATGCAGCAACTCTACGGGGTGGCTTCCACACCTTGCCCGGGGGTGATGGGTGGATGGGTGGATGGCTGGTGGGGTGTAGCAGCATGGATGGGTGGCAATTTGACACACATCTGAACATGAAAACAGATAAAAAGCAGGAAATGAGAGCATTAAACGCACGCCGTCAACCATATAGAACGGAGTACAACGTATTTCTTGGGCCTATTTACGGCGTACTTCTTGTCTCCTTGTCTTTGTGGCGCCCGGCTATCTAAATCGTAAAATTTGTAATTTATGCCACTACCAGTTGGCGGTTATGTGCTTAGGCCAAAAACTTTTCAAACATCTTGTCCATTTGTAATCAACTTAATGTGCCTTTAATTGCGCAGGGGAGGAAGGTGCTCCACTGAAGGGCTGAGTGAGGTATCTTAAGACTAAATTTGGGGATGTCTAATGGGTACTAGGCTGTCAATAGTGTCCTTAATCTGCTTAGCATTAGTTTTGCTTAAACTTAATAATAATTTAAAAGTAGTAAGCCGATTGAAATCCGTTAACGCATTGTCAGGCTACAAAGAGAGGCTAGGAAAATCAGAATCGCATAATTTACAGCCATATTTAAGAGGGGTTACTTGTATACCCCGCACCTATTTAGAACTGGGTATATTGAAGAAGTCAAACAGGCAGAAGGACCCCATAGATTCCATATACTTAATTAAAAATAAAGCACACATAGTTCTTCATCTCAAACCACAAAACTATAAAAACTGTGGATTATACTTATTATATCAAGGTGATCGCTGCTTATTTTTTATCATATTAATAAGAAAAATAATAGAAAACAATAATAAATAATAATAATGAAATTATGAGTTTGATTTTTACTCTATTAAAAAATATAAGTTTAAAAAAACATGTATAATATTTTTAACATCATTAATCATAAGTAGATAATAAAATATTATTCATATTTAATACAAATATAATAAAATTGCTTTACAAAAATAATATTTAACCAAAATGTACATTTAAGTATTACATTTTCCAGATTAAAAACGAAAAGTTAATAATAATAAGATAATTTAATAAGTTTAGAACAGTAATTAAATATTTTGATTTTATTTATTGAAAGATTATAATTCAATAAAAGTTGGGTACGCCCTTGAATTTAACCTAGAGAATAACATGAATATTCATATATTTAGTATTGCCCTAGTCTGTTCCAGACTACAGCTTAATGGAAGTTATACAACAACTTTTCTAATCTGTTATTGTGCACACTCATTAAACCATTTCAATTTTTGTAATTACGGAATAATTTCTAAACTGTTTCTAACAGCTTGCGTTTAAGCCATTAAATTAAAGTGTTAAAGTGTTACAGGTAAAGCGTAAAAAATAAAGCCTTACAGAGTATATAGTAATCGAACTAAATACTCAAGCGAGAGGTGCATGAACAATAATAAAACTATTAGGCACTCTGAATAGGCACAGCTGGCGATAACAGAGATTAATAAAAACTAATAATATAACATATTGCGCGAAGTGAGCTAATCATTGAAGAGATCTTATTTATAGATTCTGCAATTACAACTACGTCGTATTGATTATATGCGCTTCATTTGCTTCCTTCCATCAATTTCGCTCTTTCCCTCTACTCCTTTCTCACTCTCTCTCTTGCGCGCGCTTTGAGCTGCTTCAGCACATTTGCCGATTGTGTGAAGGAGAGAAACAAAGAAAGCAACGAAGTGAGAAAGAAGGCAGGCAAAAGAAAAAGAAGAAAAAAATGGTGCCAGGCCCTCAGGGCCAAGTACGGGCCCAAGTGTCACCAGCCATAAAGTATGCCATGGAATTGCCTTTGGGGGCTTATTTATTGGCAACGTAATTTAAATGTATATCTATATGTGTATACACTGCATGCATGTACACATGTCTGTATATTTATGTGCGTAAAGTAATTTTTCTTGATTTTTATTTGCATCTGGCAAATAAATTCCCGTTACTGATGCACAGCATTATGTACAGCTAAAGTGACTGAAGTGCCCAATAAATAGAAAAGAAACTCCAAAGAATGGGGAAATCCTTCTGTGTAATTTATTACAAATATCTTAGAAAAATAAAGCGTTTCTTTTGTTCTTTTCAAGTACTTTCTCTGCTTCTGCTTCCAAATCGATTTCAAATCTAACATCGACCTTTAGCTAACACTTATCACGGATTTGAGCCACAACACTTAACAAGTTAACTCTTACTATTTATGTATATATGTTGTACGTTTGATATATATATACATATATTCATTCACCTGCTTGGCTTTATCTAGAGAGTCTATAGGTCGTCAGATTGACGCACTTATTCTTTTTATATTTCCTTACCCATGTCTGATATTTTTTTTGGACCTTGATTCTTGTTATACAATTTGAGTCACACAACGAGGATCACTAATCCATTATTGAGCTAGTAACTCTTTTATCACTAGTAATAATCACAGATCACCAACGATTTAGGCAGGTAATAAAAAAATCAATCAATAATAAATCTACTTTCAACTTAAACTAAGGACAAATATTTGAAATTGATCACTGATTGAAATGAAGTTTAATGTTTAATAATGATATATATAACAAAAGAGATAACGTAAGAATTTATTTATTCATTTTTATTTTATGTTTAAACTAATTATATTTAACTAATTATATTTAACATATAAGGTATGACGATCATTAACGATAGAAGACTCACCTCAATCTGGTTAGACACATTGATAAACATTGATTGTTGATAGGTAAAAGTTATTGTAATTCTCTTTCTCTTTAAACTAATTCTTACTTGTAGATCTATTCATTTATCTATGCGAGAAACTTACATTTTATAATAATAATACCAGATGTACAACTAATAGCTGAAAGCGATCCGCTTGTAACTCTAACAAAGAACTGATTAAAATACAGTAAAACTATTCCTTTTTGCACAAATATTTCAACATTGTATAGCTAAATATATCGCTAGCTGCCCATAAATTATTCTTAGTATATCAATAAAGTTTTCATTTATATATAATAATAGTGTATGTGAAAAAAAATTACATCAGTTCGTTAAGTTCAATTTCGATAAATTGTTCATCATATATAGTAGTTGTAGAACTGTGGAGAACCTTGTAAAATTGCTTGTCTATGGACCGTCCCAGCCATAAGTCAAAAGCAATCCCCTCCTTAAGCGATAAATAATACTTTTCTAATGAAAATCTCGAATAGTGCATTTTGTTCGAAAACACGTTCCGGCCATTAGCATAAAGCGTACAACGGCACCGGAACCGCTCACAGCGCCAATAAAATCGGGCAAAATATTATATATACACATATTCGACGATATATATACGAAACAACAAAAATACATAGTACGAGTTCTGTTCTAAAAATTCCAATTTTACATCTTAAGTTTGACGTACGCTGCCCACGGCACGTGTAAAAACGATCGGGTGTGAAAGAGACAGAGAGAGTGAATAGTGTAGAGTGTGAGAGAAAGAGAGAGATACACACACCGAGTTAGACAATTTACCAAGTCAATGTACGACATATTGAATCGGCTACTTCTGAAGGTCGCCACAAGTCGAATTACTTCAATATACACAACAAAAAAAGTTGAAACGATTTTTTAATTTACTTACTAAAATAAGATAAGGACTATAAACTATATTTTATTTACTTATTTAATGTAAACTAAATAAAAATGGGTTTAAGAAATACAAATTTTAAATTTAAAATAAAATTAAGAAAGAGGAATTGAAAAACAAAATTACTAAACTTAAAAAAAAACTTTAGCCTTTATTTGAGTCTTGGGTTAGAATAATAATAACGTTACAACATTAGTTTACAACTTTAATAAAAAATATTTTAAATGAAAGAAATTATATAAAAAATAAAGAATTTTTAATCTACTCAATTTTCAATTATTGAAATATAAATACTAAAAAAATTGATAACTTCTCCAAGTAAGTTAAATATTTTGCACTTTATTATTGAATTACAAAAATGAACAGTTTCAGAACATAATTGAAATAAAGAAAACAACATTAAAAAGTGTTTTGTTTTAAGAACTTAATTTGTAGTGTTAATGGTCGCTGGTATCTGTCGAAAATATTACGAATTTTAAATTATGCAAAATCAAAGTGCTTACATTAAATAATGTTATTTTTTGCAGTATAAATAATAGTTTGTTAAAGTTCCAGGGCCTGTCTTAAATATAATAAAAACTATAGCATGACAAACCTTAAATTGAAATTACTCTGTGTTGATATTTTTTTAAGTGTAAATATAGATCCATCCCGTATTATATAGTCTTAAAGTGCCTACTTAGTTGCCAGTGTCGTTCAAATCTTTTTGCCAACATTGTGTGAGGTTCGCAAATAATTGCATTATGTGGAACCACTCCGGATGGATGTGTTTACGTAAGCGAAGGGCCTGAAATATTGCAAATTGAAAATTGCAATCTACACTGATAGCAATCAAATGTGTCGTCTAGACCTGTTGCATAATCGACGATTCGACGAATTAAGATAGAAATGCGTAGTACCTCAATATTTATTATGAATGCGAGTGCCCCACTATAAAACTGGTTTGAATTGATGATATATTTTGGTGTCTAGAAGTTTAATTAGCATATATTCCAGAGACATATGTACCTTTGTAGCCTTATGCATGAGTAATATTAATATACAGTATAATATAATTTTGTTAGTTAAATTTAAATTGAAATAGTTTGCATATTTTACATTAGTTATATTAGTCCTCTTATCTTAAGTGCTGTGGCAACAACTTAATAATAGTTTGGGCTTAACACTCCCGGAAATTGACTCTTCAAGCCCAACGACAGAGTAATAACTCACAAATAATCTCAGTATTTAGACTGCATACACTCCAAGTCATATGAATAGGAATGGATTTATCTCAAAAAATTAACAAGTATTTAATAAATTACTTTAATCAATAATTAGTATATAATAATGATAAGACATATGCTTAGTATTCGTTTTCGAATGTTTCGGTTGAAACTAATATTGGGTTAGGTTATGGTGAATAATCTAATAGTGCTGCTTGTGAAATAAGTAATAAGTGAAATTGCTGTTATTTTTCATGTATGAGAAAGATTGAAATATTTTTGGTTTTTGTAATTTTTTTACCCTATTATATCAATAGTATTTAATATTTAACACACAATAAAACATACTTTGCAACAAAAATGTGCAAGCAAAAAGAATTTTGATAAAAAGTTGATTCAGCAATAACATGAACAAAACTAAGCCTTTTCATACATATTAATATTGCACTGTCACTATTCAGTTGTCTCGGACTGTGCATGCATAAATTTAAAACTTAATCCCCCTCACTTTAGATTAAATATATAAGAAATATACTCATTTATTTTGTAGTTGTTGTTGGGCTGCCACAACGGAAGCTCATGTTGATGGTCAAATACAAACAATGGTGTGCAATTCGTCTTATCATTTCTTTATTAGATATGAACAAACATACTTACATACAAACATACATACCTACTTGCATACGTGCAAAATACAGTGTATACATTTGCAGTTAGGCAAACAATCTATCCTTTGTGAATTGCAATAGAATCGACAAAAATGGGCGATGACTCAAGAGGCCGGCAATGTAGGCAACGCGATAAATTAAAAATAACTGTAAACATCGAAAGTAGCCGAAAATAAAACGCAAAATTAATGCAAGTTACTTGATAATAAAATAAATATAAAAAAACACACACACACACACAAGAGCAGGCCACGCGCAACTGTAAAGTAAATAAAAAATTCAAGCAACCTCAACAACTACAAGCTGGGGCATTCAGTCGGGGCTATAATAAGCCATTTCACACACATTCACACACACTAAAATGAATGTATTTGCTTGTGTGTGTAGCTGTCATAGTGCTAGAGCGAGCGAAAGACAGAGAACGCTAGTGACATGTGCATGCGATAAAATGCAACGTGTATTGCCCGCCTTGGAGGCAATGCCAATGTTTTCCACACAGACCACATACAAATGCAAGAGGATGTGCAAGGGTTTTCAACGCACGTGCCGGCGGTCAATGAACTGCACGAAGCCACAAGGAGAAAAGAGCGATGCAGCAATAGCGGCGAGGGAGGAAGCAACGAATGCAGCACCATAGCGTTCGCGAACCCTGTCTCTCTCTCTCTCTCTCTTCCTCTCGCTCTCTCTCAGTGTGTGTAAGAGTCTGTTTGTAAGTGTGTGATTCTGTGAGAGAGGGAGAGAGTATCTATAACTTTTTGTCGCTGCCGCGTGTAATGCAGTTATTATTGACGCAGTCTGGCCGTCACACTCCCTCTGCTGTTTGCCATTGTGCTCGCAGTTTTTGTTTGTTGTGCTATCTGCTGCTGGCTAATTGATATACAGCTCATTTACATCTCGCTGCTCAATAATGAAAACAAGTTCGACTTACAAAGTTACAATGCAATGGGCATTATTCATAAATTCCGCAAATGTATGCAAATTTATTTTACAGCTGGCGACATTAGCTCAACGATTTTTAAATTACATATTGCCCTTAGATTGTTAACAACAACAAAAACACATCAAGTAAGAACAGCTGACTGCTTGCGCGCCGCAATTTGCCTACCCTTGCAAATTGAAATTTCCTTTTTGCCAAATTATTGAAAATGCTTCATTTTTTTCAAACTTTACAACGGAGACACTATTTTTCTTAGAAACAGGCAAAAGTGACACTCTTCTCCACAAAATTAAAATACCCTCTGCAGAGTATAGTAAAAAAAAACAGCTGCTGCTGCTAAAACAATAACTATAAAACTAAAGGCAAAGCTGTTTAGTTATTTTACGATATTCCCTTGGTTATTAACTACGACAGATGTGCATAAATACTTGTAAATGTACAATATAAATCTATATTTATAATTTCGTCCAAACCAAGTCATTGCTTAATAAACATGTAAATTTGTTTACATGTATATCGATGTATATCTATATATTTTTGTTTGGATATGCCTATAATACACCCATATATAGATATGTATCTGTCTACTCCTCTGTTCTAAAGCAAGCGTATGCAACTTGTAACTTAAATTACAATGGAAATAACAAAGTCTATGACTTGCACTAAAATTGAGTACGACTATAGTAAAAACATATACATATAGAGTCTATATATACGATAAGTACAGACACATACCAAGGCGGTAAGCAAATGTTTTCTTTTTCACAATTATTTGTTTAAGTATTTGTGGATCCCTCCAATCTCTCTACCTTCCCCGATGCTATGAATGAGCACGTTTTGATAAACAAATATATTACAATAACAATAATAGCGGTTACATCAGCTGAAAGCTTTAGATTAATCATACTCCCATATTCTAATCAAAGTTCCACGCTGCGTATACGTAATGGATACATATATTTCGAGAACTTGTGTATTATTATCTCAGGAAATTAAGCGACGTAGTTTTCTATTTCCATTTATTATCTAATGTCAACATTGTTGATCAGTGGTTAAATATTTTTGTTTTTTTTTTCCAGTATAAACTATTTTTAGATTCATTGGATTTGCACTTGAGTTAAATATTTGTTTTATTTTTAGGTATTAAATAAAAAAATAAATTAAATTTTTATCTATACATATTTATATATTTATTTTATTTACTTTTGAAATATAATTATATATTTATTGTATGTATTTTTTATTTTTTATTTGTTATTTTTTCCACTTCCTTGTTGAATTTATGGAACCCTGATTTGAATGCTGCTTTCTGAGAACGCAATTAAGGTTGTGCAATTCCACGAGTTATTTATGTTTATTTTTGTTGCACGTGGTAATTGGCGCATTATATATGCAATGACATAATAATGGCGACAGATAAGATTAAAAGTCTAGCCAAAAAATGTGTACTCCACAATATACATTGGAGAACTATTGGCAAAATAAAATAGCCACAGTCATAATTATTATCAATAATTATTGATTTGTTATTTATATTATTTATATAATACTTTCGTGCAAAAATATGCAACAGGCAGAAGAAAGCATAATCGGTATATATTCTTTATCAGCATTAATAGCCGCCGAGTCGATTTATTCATATCGATTATCGATAGCAATAAAAGACACAATTTTAAAGTAATCATCTACCATTTATCTACCAAGAAGTAGTTTCATATTGAATGAACTACTTTCAGCAAAATCATTTTCTGTATACATGAGAAGAGTGCATGAAATTCGAAGAACTTTCGCACTACTTTAAGTAACTGCTTACATTTGCACACTCGCAAAGCTATTAACGAGGTAACTTCGACATTTAAACTAAGACCTGTGTTTAAGTCTGTGTTCAGGGTATCTCTTTGTCGAGATCTCTCAAGTCCACGAAGCATCAAGGTTGTTGCCATGCCACCCATAAAATAAATATAGGCTTCATTATCTTAATTAATTTAGTTCTGTAAATCCATTTTGCTAAGCGGGAAGGTCATCTGTATATGAAGATATAAAATAGACAGAATAATAAACACTGGTTTAAATTCAGTATAGTATTAATTAATTAATTAATTAATTTCGACTATTAACAGTAAAATAAGAAATATGTTAAAATGTATAAAATTAAAGCACGAAACTAAGAATAAATGTTAAGTATAAATTCATTTTCAAAACTCAGAAAACTCACAATTAAAATGCACACATTTTGATTAATTAAATAATTCATTTTAATAATTAAATATTCTTAAATTAGAAAAATGTCTCAGGCATACTTGTCTGAGGATCAGTGGACGATAAATAATTCGATATTTTAATGATGTGCTGATTTTGGGCATATTTAAAAAAGTATAACAAATAAATTCCTCTACTTTTAAAAATATTTATTAGAAAGATATTAAAAATAGGTATTAAGAAATTAAATATTACATAATATGCTAATAACGACATGGCTTGTAATAATAACTACAATAACATTAATAATAATAATATTACTAAAAATAATAATAAAATTAATAAATTTATTTTACCTTCTAATAATTTTGTCAACAAAAATACATACTTAATAAGTAATTTAATGTCTTTATTGTATTCGGTGATTATATTATAATAAAAAAAAAAAATTAAGAATATAACTGCATTTAAGCATAATATTTTTATATTTAGTTTAAAATTCGTGTTAAAATGCTGTTCAAATAAATTGTATATAAGCATTTCCCAATGCAATAACCTTTTCCAAACTGAACCGATTTAATGAATTTTAGCTTGCAAATTAGCTTCTGCTGCAAGTAATGTAAAAATATTTTGATGATTTGTCGAAAAATAAAAAAAAAAAATATTAAAACCAGCTGAAAACTGTTTTTATTTTTTTATAGACAGCTAAAGCTGTATAATTTTTTGCTGGACTTTGCCCATTCTTTGGCAAATGATTCAACCTGCTGGCAACCGCCCAGACACAGACTCACACAGCTGCAACAATACACACACACACACACACACACACGCTTATATATATATATATATATGCATGTGTGCAGAAAGAGCGAGAGAGACGTGCAACAGACTCTTGAGTATCCGTTGGCTGCAAGTCCTCTGCATGTGCAGCACATGTTGGAAACTGTGGCACTGCCTCCGATGTCAGCTGTCGAAAACCGTTGCACGGCCGCCACACGAGCAAATTTAACTGCTGCTGCTGCGGCTGCTGCTTGCTGCTTGCTGCTGCCGTTGCCGTTGCCCCTTTGCAAGCGACAACGTTGCAGACATTTTGGGTTTGGGTTTTATTTGGTTTTTGTTGCTGTTTTTCTTCTGCTTCTTCGTTGTTGTTTTTTTTGTTTTTTGTTTTTTGTTTTTTTGGCTCGCTGCTGTTTCTGTTGGTGTTGGTCGTTGCCAAAAAGGGATGAAGCTTGAATTTATTGCACCGTTCGGTTCGCAACACCAAACACCCCCCCGCAGCAGCGACAGCTGCGTCGACTGCAGCGCAGGCAGAGGAAATGCTTGACGTCAACTGCAGCGCTGCTTTTGCGTACTCGGCCTCTGCTGCTGCAGCTGCTGCTGCTGCTTCGCTGCTTCTTCTTGTTCGGTTGCTTTCTTCTGCAGTTTATTGCAATTTCAGAAATTTTCAACGAATTTCTTGGAGAACTTCTTATTTATGCACAATAATTCCAATTTTTGGCCGCTGCTGACTATAAATGCTGCCCGACAAAAGAAATCTGTCGGGTCAATACTCTCCCCAAAATAATAATAATAATGCCGACCAAATAATGACTGCACTTTAGTAGGAGACAAACAGACGCACCGATTGTCACACGTTGTGGCAAGCGAGGAGGAGTGGTGGCGAGGAAAAGGGGCAGAGATGTGGAGATGTCGACGTGCACAACAGCAGACAACAGCAGGCTATAAAGTTTTGGGGCATTGACTTGCCAAAGATATTGTCGAAATTTAACATTTCGTATTCCAGAGTATTCCATATGGGGCGAAAAAGAGGAACTGAGAGAAAATATAGATCTAAAGTTTTCTAACTAGAAAAAGAAATAATTTTTTCCCACTTCACTTGCAAAAATATGTGTTTTATTATTATTTTTATGCTATTAGTTCTTCAAACGAGCTAAAGTCATAATCAACAAGATTCATTTAAACTTAACCAATTTTGAAATTTTTAGAAACGAAAAATATCCATTCCGTGCACCCTCCTTTTAACTGTATCTGTAACTTCTAAAATATATATTGATTTTGAAAAAATGTTATTATTATTATTATTATAAGAGTATAAAAGTCATCTGTACGAATGAGAGAACTTATGACTGATTAGAAAAGATTGCCTCTGTTGAACAGTTTCTCTAATTCCACTCAACAGTTGAGCGCAGTCTGGCAACTCTATGCGATTCCTGAACATTATCGCGCAGCGCTGCCATCCTTTTTACACACATATCTGTAAAAACTTAAAAATATATTTATTTAATACTTAAGAGCCTGTTATAATGGATATTTTAATTATTAATTTGCGTGATTCTGTGCAATTAATAACAACGTTTTAGTGGGATTGATTAAAGTTGTTAATAAGAATGTCAACAATAGACAGACTAGACAATTATAAAATTTAAAATTTAAAAAAGTAATAAATATTTATAAGATTCATAAGATACAACTTCAATTTGTGAGAATAATATTACACATTGCTTTTAATAATCAACGCTTTTAATCGCCGTCAGATATCAATTTCATTGCCTATGTAAATTACTGTGACTTGCAGCCTGTATCATGTGATCTTTGATCTTTAGACATCTGGATGCTGATAACATGTTCCCCATAATGCTAACCAATCACAAATTGAGATTATACATACATATTTATATATGTGTATTCATGTATAAACAATTAAATACGTCACCAAAATAAAGTGCGAAAACAGAAATGCGACAAAACAACTGATCAAATACAAGAAAGAACAATAATAACAACAATAATAATAACAACAACTGTGATAAGAACCAAAACATAGACAAAAACAACAACAACAGCAACAACAATAATAATAAGAATGCAAATTGAACGGCCAACACCGCCAAACAAATTATATTCGTGTGCGTAATAAAATTTTTATTGAGTAAGTTGAGCGCGTTTGTAGCTGCGGCCGCTGCTGCTGTCGCTGTCGACGTCACCGCCAACGCAGCAAAGCCGAAACAATTGCCGAAAATAACAACAACATATTCATTGCGGTCGCAAAAAAGGAAAAAAATTTAACTCAGCTTTTACGTTGCTTTGTGTGTATGTATGCGTTAGGCGCAGCAGCAGCAGCAGCTGCTGCCGTCTCAAATGCCGGCTCACATAAGACACTTACATACATACGTACATGCATACATACAGATACACACACACACACGTACATATAGATATTTAAGCTTGCACACGCAGCGCTTTCATTCTTCAGTTGTCGTCGCTGCCGCAGCTGCTGCTATTCAATACTGCGACGCGAGCTGCGCAGCAACTGCTACGCGGCTGCTCAGTTCTCAGCGCTGCCAGCATATTGTTCTCGGCAAAAATTTTATGAACGCTGGCCGCCATTTCGTATTTCACAGCGAGCTGGCGACGCGTCAACACACGGCAAACGGCAGCGTTTCTGTTTCTGTTCTTGAAAGAACTTTCAATAGTATTAGAAAGCTTTTAACCGTGCAAAAAGAAAAAACAACATCAACAAACTTAAGCAAAAGCTGCTGTTGACAATTCTAAAACGAAAAAACAAAATTATAAACGTTATTTGATCTCCTTTGCCTTAAATCAACGCTTAAGCTTAAAAAAAATGCAACTAGCAAATGTGTTTTAACTGTTTAAACTATACAAAAGTGCAATTTTAAAATTAATTTGTGTTTTCGCTTAACTGTTATAAAAGACTGATAAAAATATAATATACATAAATTTAAAAATATAAAAAAAATGAAATCAATTTAAAAATGCCAAGAATATATCGCTAAAATATAACCTAGAAAAAAGCTATAAAATTATGCGATAGGCAAAAAGTAGAAAGAAATATATATATATCTGAAATACAAAGGTACATGTGTATATATATATGTGTATATAGTATATAACCTAGGTCAATATTGTTTATAGTGGCGTGTGAATGTGAGCAACAACAAAGCGTTAATAGCAACAGCAGAAGCAGCAGCAACAACAACAACCACAGCAATCGTCGTAGTGCTGCGCAGCTACGCACACACAGCCATAATCAAAGCAGCAAAGATAATAAATAACACACACACACACACACAAATACATACGTTTGATATACAAATTCGCAGCAACAACAACAAACGAGCTCAAATTAAACTTGAATAAAGCTCTGCCGGCATTAGAGACGTCAGCAACAACAGAACGAACGTCGAACGTCGAACGTCGCAGCGTCACACACCCACACACACACAAACGCATACACCATATACGCAAACTCGGCTCGCAATTATAAAACACACAAGTCGTATACTGCTCGCTTGCTTTCGTCTCGGTCTTCGCTTTCGTCTCCGTCTCAATCTGTCTCTTGCTCACACACACAGAACAGTCGGTGAATTCTTATACAATTTTCAATATCAGAGCGAGTCGATAGCCATGTTCGGTTAGTCGATCGTCGACGCTGACGCCTCGCGCATATTGGTTCTGATTCTAACGGACACTTGAATCGCATTTGGTAATTAGCCAAGCGAGCGATCAAACGAGCGACAAGTGCAGAGACTCTCGGAGAGGCAGCGACATTTAATATTTACGATTACCGCCGACGTTTTTTTTTTTATTCTTGAATGCCTCGCCGCGCTTCGACTGCGCAACAGTGAAAAAGTTCTACAAAACACTTGCCACTCGTCGGTTCGCGTGACAACAAGTGTTTTTCACAATAAATAGAAAATATAAATAAAAATAACAGTTCCATCTGACAAACAAGATACACAGTTATTACACAAATACAATCTCAAAACCATAACACTTGGATTTGCATTTTGGAATTATTAAGGAAGCCCTGAGGAATATTTCAACACTTATTGTTTTGGACTTTCGTAATTTTATGGTGAGTTTTGAAATACATAAATACATAGTATATAATGACAAATTATTTTTAGCAATTTAAGAAGTATATTAAATTTTGATTAGTTGGTATTTTTAATTGCTCAATTTGTCAATGATTCAACGTAAATGATAAAAACTTGATTTTCAAACCGAAATATCATTGAATTGAATTATGAGGAAAAAAAATATAATATACAATTTAATTATTTTAATTTTGATTTTAATTTTTTTAATATTTTTAATCTTGAAATTGGTAAAAAAAAATAAAAAAAGTATGTTAAAATATAATTTTGAAATTAGCAGTAAGCAAAAAAAAATTGTTTATAATAAATTAATGTGAATAAATATATATATTAAGATTCAACAGTTTTTTTTTTAATGTATTGTTTTTAAAAAAAAATTGTTCTAAAATATTAAGCAAGGTTGAGATTGACCACTTGGCGTATACTTAATGTAGAGCTTTCTAGTTGCAATAGATTTCACAATCTTAGACAGGTTCTTGGAATCAAGCAGATGACGCTTCACAAAATGGAACTAAGACCATACTGCTATACTATTTAGAGAGAACACATCAGCAATTACTTTACGCCATCATCACACATACGCCCCATGACTAGCAAAACTGTCGCACAAAAAACAAATGATGAATTTCTCTATTTTAGCACTCGCACACATATTCCTTTATCAAAATACCACCCACACACAAAATTTTTATATATTTCACCTATCATTCACCTAGGACTGAGAAATCGCCTATCTCAACTAAATAGATTCCTGATGACTCAAAGCTCTGACCGTTAAACGAGCCTCTTGACTCATCCAAATTGGTCTAATAAAAAGTTGTGAGTCTAGCCAATTTCAAATCAAATTCGATTATGATCAATTGTGGCCATATCAAAGGGGTTTCCTAAGTATGCCTGACTCATTCAATTGAGTCGAGTGAGTCACGACGCCACACGCCTAAGTTCGAGTATGAAAGGATCGCCAACTAATTAGCACTCCACCGATTTGACTACGATAATGATAATGATAATGCTTCGATATATTATGAATGTGGCTGGTCAGGGCTTAAGCTGACACACAATGTTGATAGTGTTAAATGTAATTTCTAACATTTAATATTATCGGTTTGTTAACATAAACTGTCAGATTAGTAATTATTAGTAATTAGAACTAGGAAATGTGATCTGATATTGATTGATCGCAGCTTTAACTGATATATTATCGATTTCAGACTTTTTTACATATCAAGAATAAATGCAAGTCTGCAAATTAAGAAGCATATTGAGTTTTGATTACTTGGTATTTTTAATTGTTTAATATTCTAAAATAAAAAGAATATAATATTTAATTTTAAAATTTAGAGAAAAAAATAAATATTTAAAAAATATTTCCATACAATATTTGATATTTCCTTCTTATTTTGACTATATAACTATTTTAACTTCTTTTTTTATTCTACGCTTTTGTTGAAACGATCTTATAACATTTATTGATATGACTTTAGACTTGCGCAATTTCTTTGCGATAAAAAAGTCCCGTGCACGCAAAAAATGCTTTTTTATTTGGTGTTTGCTTTTTGTTTTTGGTGAAGTATTTTCGTATTTTATCTATTTGCTAATTTTGTGCCTGAAGGTCAGTACCAGCGTCAACGAGCCAAACACAATAACAAAATGTGAGCAGCAGCATGAAATGCCAAAAAACGTAGCGCTTGTTGGCGGTAATCTTGGAAATTGATATTGTGGTATGTGCACAGGAAATTGTATTGAACCGAAAGTTAGAAAATCAAAGGCAGTTGGAGTCATTACACTCATCAAAAATTTGGTCCTCAATTTTAGTAAATAGTTACACATTTGGCGACAATTATTCAGAATTTGTGATGCTTTCTAAAAACTTGGGATTCCATTTCTACATTTCAGGGTGGAGGATTTTTCTAAAATATAGAAAAAATATTTTCTAAAAAGTCGGGTTTGCATTTTAACTTTTGTGAAATATTTTATTTCATAACAGAATATATCTCTAAAAAAAAGAGAATAAATCGTCATATTTTTGGTCTTGTCAATTTCTAAATTTTATAAATGGTTTTCTCAATATTCAGAAATTATTTCTAAAAATAAGAACATTTTTATATATTTTATGTCGATCTTTTTCTGAGTGTACGAGAACCGCAAGCAGTTATCGCTAGTTATCGGCTAGCAATCGACAATTGATTTACGTAGGTTGTACCGCATGTTGAGGTAATCGGGTATCGGGTTAGGTTGCGGGTTCGGTTGTGGTTCGGGTTGCGTTCATTCACGTTCCACCTGTATTTTTTTATTTGTTATCTGTTGGCACGTCAGCTCTTTCTGATTTTTTCTTATCGATGCTGTATTTGAATGTGTCTTATGCGGTTTTTGTCCGCTGACTGATTTTTATGAATGGGCCGTGCTGAAAGTTCACTTTCTTTAGTGGCCCTAGTGATTATTATATGGGTGATTACAATCGGTTATCGACAGATAAATGCAGGCTGAAGTGATGACAGCTTTAAAGAAGAATTTCGACTTTAATGTGGAGACTTATGCAAATTAACTTCCCTCTTTGATAGGCTTAACATGTCATAACTAAAATATATTCAATTCTATTGTCTACAAGTTATTTTCCTCATAGCATAATTAATTTCGATTCCCAAATCGTGTACATTTCAAACTTTATGATCACAATTTATCGTTATGTTGTCATAAAGTTTTGTGTATATTTTTATGTGGCCCTATAAATCGAGATACCTTTGAACTTCACTCTGCACTCTCACTTAACATTTTCGAGAATTCCTTGAGCACAGTGTGCAAAAAGTAATCGCTTAAGAACTTATCAAGTGCTTTGCCAAGCAAAGCAAAGAAAGCATAACACTAAAACAATATACCATAAATAGCTCAGATACTATTGCCGTTCTCTTGCTTATCAGCATACATATTTATTTGAAATTTAATATATTTTACTTGTTCAAAAGTGCATAGAGTCTTTGAAATAATTGCTTGCTTATCGTTAATTTGTTGGCCCCACGGCAAACTCGTGAGCCTAAGAAAAAATGATTTGTTGATTTTTTCGATTTGTCTGCCGACCCTTTGCCTACCCCATTAAATTTTGTATTGCAACACATACAAACGCGCGAAATCAAACGGATACACACAGACACAGATTTCTTGCCTCCGAGTTGTTCTAACGCAAAAAAGCCGGTTCGCAGACATGCGTAAAGAAGCTTCGGTTGCTTTCTGTATACACACACATAAGTATATTCAGATATACATAAATATATATCTATTTATTTATATGTATATATATGTGTGTGTGTGTGCCTATCCAAGTAGTATGTATTTCTGCATGTAGCTCATCCCTTGCCACCCGCAAATTTTGTATCAACTGCTCAACTGCCTCGATCCGCCATGTTTTATTGTTGTTGTTGTTGTTGTTGGTAACTTGCCCGTTAGATTGCTGTTGTTAGCATTCTTTAAAGTTCTTTGTATATATATATATATATATATATATAATCGCTACCCAGGCCCAATGCCTATTTATTTTGGTGAAATAATTTTTTATATAGTCGAAAAAAATCAACAAAAAAATTGTTGACCTTGGTTAACAAATTCGCGCATGTATTTGTTTATACATATACATACATATATGCTTATACTTACTAATATCGGTTTCAGCTACGTACAGTATGTATACATGTATATTTTTGTGTATTTCTTTGTTCTAATTGCCAATTCTGACTAAATGAAGTGAGCTGTTGTCCCGTCATTCTATTGGTTTTTTTTCGTTTGATTCATGCTGTTTTTGTGCTCTGTGGTCAGGTTTTTGGTTTTTGTTATTTTTTTTATTTGTGATGTTGTGAAATCGTTGATTTCTTCGTTTTGTCGCTTGGTAACGGTGGACGCTTTCTCGGAACTCTTAAAACTTCCGCTCCAAGAAATCAAGAATTGTGCATGAGTGTGTGTGTGTGTGAATATGTGTGTGCACATATTAGGTATGAAACCGATTGAAATTCTGAAAATCGTGTACTTTTTCAAGCTTATCATTTTGAAATTCGCTTGTAACCTCTTGGGGGTTTTCACAATCTCTAAGTTTCGGGTAATTTTTAGATGAATTGGAATTTTACAAAAGCACTTTTATTTACTTTATTTATTCCTTAAATTAAATTTGCTTCAAGTCAGCCATTTTAAATTAACATAAGCACGTACACACACGCATGCATGCAGAACTTATCGATAGCAGAACAAAGCCTATGGGCAGAAAATTTTGAAGCCATATTAGCAATGACGTCGCTGCTGACGTCGACGCTGCTGCTGCTGCACATTAATAAAGCAAATGGTGGACGCAGCAGCGCTTGCACTCATCGGTCTGTATGTGTATGTGTGAGTGCTGCTGCTGTCCTTCGTTTGGCCAAACGGCAACAGCAGCAGCGACAACAAAAAAATAAAAAAAAAGAATGTTTGCCAAGTTCAAGGACAGTTGCAGCGGCGTCGTCACTTTTTGACGCAGCCGTTGGCTGTACGCGCCTGCATTGCACACTCTGCTCGCTCTGACTCTCACACTCAGCGCTTCTCTCGCTTTGCAATCGCTCTCACACTCTGGCTGGCAGCTTTTGCATGCTTGCGTTTGTTATGCGCATTTCATTTTCAATTTGTTCACTGTACCGAACTTCATTTGAAGGCCATCTCGCAGTCGCAGTTGCTGCTGCTGTTGCTCTGCCTGTTCAAAGTCAAGATCAAGGCGCAGCTGTAGCTTTTGCAGCTGTCTCTTTCTAATGCAATTAACATTTCCACTCTATGTAGACGAAAGCTCTTTTGTTTGATTGTGATTTTTATGATCAGCTAGATAAAGTTGTACACACCCATATATATATATATATACAAATAAATATATAATGAGTTATGCCTTAGGCTTGGTCAGTATTTTCACAGATTCTAACTAAATTGTGATTCTGAAGCTTTCTGCGAGGGTTAGTTTTTTAAACAACCTGCGAAACGAGTTTTGCCAAAAATGATGATGTTTTGTATATGCAGCAAACAAACTGGTATTTTTTATGTATGTGTGTGTGTATATTTATATATATGCGAAATGTATCTACAGGATATTGGATATTGACGCAAATATTATTATAAGCATATGACGATTGTATTCCTAATTGCTCTTGAATTCAAATTCAATTTCAAATTAATCGAAATTACCTGACTTAAGAATAAGTTGAACTTAACTTCCCGGTACGCGAATGCACTTTTTTATCTTAAGTAACTGGCAATGTCGCCCCCCAAGTGAGTATGTTTAAGAATACGCCCCCAAAAAATGTATTTAAAAATAATAATGTTATTTTCAGGGCCCGGAAGCTCTGGCCCCCACCCCAAAAAAAATCCTCACTTCTCTGACAAGCTCTTTCTTATATGTCATGCTTATTTGTACTTGCAAACTTGTTTTTTTTTTAAATGTTTTTATGCCACTCCTCTCTTGAATACTTACTTTTGAAATATCATCTTGTAAGTATATGCATTAAAATTAATTATTTAGCAACAATAATAACTCGAAATGCAAATAAGAAAAATATATGTCTGCCCCACTGTCTCATTCTGCCTCTCTCTCTCTGTCTATCGCCCGCTCCCTTTCCACCCTTTTCTTCTGCATTGCAGCGAACAAAGAAGAAATGAAATTCGGCACGTATAAAAACAAAAAAAAAAACCCAAAACACAACAACAACAAAAACACTTGTGCATGCTGCCTCTTTTTTTCTCTTCTGCTGTCTGCTCGTTCATGTACTCGAATTTATTGTATATGTGTGTGTATGTATTTATTTTGAGGTTTCCACAAATTTTTATGTATTGAGTGTGGTTGTTGTTGGCTGTGTGATCCCCATGCGACAGCGGAGACAATAACACGATCCCCCAGTCCCCGGCAGCAGCAGCAGTAGCAGAAATTTCGACTCTGGCTAAAGCTTCACATTTCTTTTTACACACACACACACACACTCACAAGTTTGTTTTCGGATTTCTTTTCTTAACATTTCTCAAAAGCACATACACATATATGCATGTATGTATGTGTGTGTACATTGAGCTTTTCGTAGGTTGTTGACCCTTTTGGGTGGCGAGCGCAGAACGAGGTTGGTTGCTTTTTCGCCGCTTCAATTTGCGCTGAGCGCAGCGTTTTTTCTTAGTGATATTTTGTAATTTGTTTGTTAATTGTAACTACCTAAAAAAAAATACAGCATATGCACTATTTCTGAATTTTTAACGGGGCTCCAAAAAAAAGTATGCAACGCAAATTTTGCAACACACACATTTGTATAGAAATATCACATAGAAACCGAGAAGTGCACTGCGCTGCCGGCGTCAGCAATGGCAGCGCTGCTTACGCTAACGTGAGCGTCAACTGCAGACAGCGCTGAGCGTTGGCAGAATCACAACGCGTTCTTTTCTCTCACACTGCTCGCTTGCATATCGGCTGCTCGTCGTGTGCTTCACTCGTTTGTCATGAACTTGAACTACACGTGGAGGGCGTGCAAGTGTTTTCTACAGCACATTGCCTGGTGGTTGTTGTCGCTCCGTACGCTCCGCTGAGGCCGTGCATGAGTTTTCAACAGCAGCAGCAGCGAGCAAGTAATGCGCAACTGTCGTTGTATGCATGCGTGTATGTGTGAGTCGTATGTGCAGTGAGTAAGCAGACTGCTGATTGCAGGCTGTGTAAGTGGGTGAGTGTGTGTGTGTGTAGTTGCTTGCTGTGGGCGACTGGGAAGGTGACCGTAAAGAGTGGCTGCCAAATGAAAGGGAAGCGCTTGCGAAAGTGAATTTCTCCCTGACGGGGGTTGTTTTATTTTTTTTTGCAGCCTTGATTTCCTTTTGCCTACTACCTTGACATGGAAATATTTAATTTCACAAAACGGAAACCAAACAAGAAAAAACACCGCTTGTAACAATGACAAACTGCGTCAGAATTGACGTGCATAAAAAGTGTTAAGTCATGCTCCTATGCGAATCTAATATTAAAGTTATTATTTTAATTTGCACACGCGCCGCAAAGCAACAACTACCACATATACACACACACACAAACATATATACATACTGTATAGAACATATCAGAAGCTCTGCTTTGCTCTGCTCTGGGTCGCGTTGCGTTGTGTCGCCTCTCGCTGCCGGCGTCGTTTTGACCTAGGCCAACTGGCTGACTGCTATGTGTATGTATATGTATATGTATGTATATATATATGCATGTATAAATATATATACATATATATACATATATATATATATATATATATATATATTTACCCTCCTCTCTCTCTCTCCCTCTCTCTCTCACTCTCTCTCTGTACCTTTACACATGTATATTTGCGTGAAGGTGGCCACTGCTGACGCCTCTGCGTTAATCTCTTCGTCTAGACCTTCGCAATTTGTTGTGGACATTCGATGGGCACATCCTTTTTGTGTTTGTTTTTGTTTTTTATCGAGCGAGAACGAAATGAATTCACATTTGATTAACCGTTTCAATTTTGAATGAAGAACTCTTTGCTGAACTGAAAGCTTTCCACATTGAAAGCTTTTTCAGCTCAGTCTTCAATATTTTAATGAATTTAATTATATATTCTATTCAAAATAAATGACATGTGTCAAAATTTTATACTCAAAGGCATTTTATTTCTGGAATATGCGAGCAGAGGGAATTAAATTTAAATGCCAGGTATTCTAATTTTATGCTCAGTTTTATAATTTCTGGAATATTCGAATTGCCAGAGATTTCAACAAAAAACAACTTGCGTGGGTATTTCAAAAAAAAAAAAGAGGAAACACATGACAAGTTAAGATTTCGTCGTCACACGTATTTTTTTTAGTTTGTGTAAAATGCCACACGTTTCGCTTATCAGTATCAATATCTTATCGGTCATGCGACATTTTAGGTATGTCCCTGAATGGCTTCCGCAACAGCCAACATTTCATTCAATATTATTGCATATTTTACAGTTTTAAAAATAAAACTAAAAGTACGTTAAGCGAATTGTATCACAGCGTAAACCTAAAAATACTGATGAAAGACGAACAAGCACAGAATTTTTGTAATTGATACTCGCCGTACAAATAGCCCAAAAATATGTTGCACGTAAGCAAATCGCAGTGGGAGAGAGAGGGAGGCAGTAAAAGAGAGAAAAGCTCACAAAATGTTCATTGACCTCCCAAAAAAAAAAAAAAAAAAAAAAAGAAGCAGCAGCAAAACGATGAATAACGTCAAGTTGTAGCTGTTGTAGCTGTAGATACTCGAAGCTATTTACATACATGTACATACATAAATACACATACATATGTAAATTTGTCTATTTGTATATTTGTAAAGGTGTGTTCTTGAGGGTCTTGGTCTTGGTCTGGGTCTGGGTCTGGGTCTGGGCTCTTTGCAAGGGGCACTCACTAATTTATGGATGGTGTGACTTATGCGTGGCCTCCTCCTGAACATTTATTGCATATTCTCAGTAGAGTAATACGTGATAAATATTAAATATATACAAATTACACATAGAATTATGCATACAAAATAGATGGTTATTAAATCGAAATAAAGCTTCAGCTAAAATGATGCCTTTAGTTCATACTTATCTAAGGATATTAGGATCTTAGACAAATATATATTATAATCATTTTTTTTTTTATAATTTATAATCATTTTTTTTTTCAATAACTTCGCCATAAATTTGAAAAAAAAATGTTTAAAATTTTAGTCAATTCTTTATTATGATTTTAAATTTCGGCTTATTTGTTTTTCGATTATCTACAAAATAATACAAATGAAATAAGTTTCATCTATCACATCTGTCTCTCTTTCTCTCTCTCTCTCTATCTCTCTCTTTCGCTCCGCCTCTTTCCCACTGCATTGCTTTACTGATCTATCCAATACAACAACGAACTCACCTCAGACAACGCTCGATGTTTTTTTTTTTGTTTAAGACAAGTTTTAAAGCGTTGCGTTGCGCTCCATTTCTGAGCTATCCCAACAAAATAACGGTAAACACACAGCTCGATTTCAAACGAAATATACAAGCATTTCCCATACGATTGTGTGGGGTTGGGGAAGGGTGAAGCGGGAAGGGGGGAGGGGTGGATCTCAGATCTGAACGATCATTGACCGAGCTCGTTGTGCGCTCGTCGTGCTTTTAACCTCATAAATAGATAAAAATTTAGCTTGTTGTTGTTTCTTCTTTATTCTTTTTTTTAATCTTCTTTGGTTTACCTTCAGCAAGTCCAAAGCGGCGCATTGTGTGCTTATGAAAGAGCGAAAGAGAGAGAAAGAGAGGCAGTGATCAGTAGAATACACGCACATATATGCATATGTACGTGTGTGTGTGTGTGTGTATGTCTTTAATTTCGTTTCAACAGACAAACGAAAATAGTTTTTGTGTCGAATGTTAATGAACTTTTGCGCCAGTTTAACGAATTGTGTGAGGCGCACTGTCGAACACACACATACACACGCATACACAACACCAACAACAACAACAAGAAACTTGAAAAAGTTTTTTGAACTTGTGTGCAATAGAAGAAGCAAAAACAAAAAAATAATAATAAAAAACATTTAATTTACCATTGAATCTTTCATGCTTTTAGTGCTTTTCATTGTTTGAGTTGTCGAAGGTAAAACAAAAATCATAAAAATATGGATTTGTAAAAATTAAGATGACATCTTTTAGTTTTTCTCTAAGACTGCATTTTACAATTAAAGAGTCTTTTTCGACTGACTTAAAACTGGCTAATAGTGATCAATTTACTTGTTTTTGAGATAACATTTTATTCCTTCGACAATTTGAAATGAGTTGAATGCAAAAATGTATACAATTTCTAATCTCAAAATGCTATTGTGTTAGGCCCATCCAAGTCATATCTTATCTAATCAACTGATTTGCAAAAATATTCACAATTTACCTAGTCACTTGAACTATTTTGGCCTTTTCAATCGCTTAGTATAAATGTACCCATCATATATGTATATATATATATATATATATATTCTATTCTTGTATATGTGGAGGTATTATGTAGATTAATATATCAAATTCTGCATGACTCAGTTGAAAATCAGAAAGTTCTTGTTTATCAATATGATAAGATTACGGTTATTCGTTCGCTTCTGCGATGACTCATAGCATTCGTATTATATTTCTTACATTGTTTATGCTCAAACAAGACAGCACTCAAATAATTTCCCACTTAATATACCCAAACTTACATACAAAATACTCACGCTCAGCTCAAATTAATTCCCACTCATTATTGGAGGGAATAAAATATAAAAATACAGAAAATACTCAGTGGGAAATTTGTGGGGACATTTTTCTTAGTCTCACAGATCAATGGGCTCAATTTTGGTGGTGGTGGTTTGGTTTGGTTTGGTTTGCTGCCGTTGATTTCTGGGTTTGGGTTCTCGGCCTATTTTTCGGCAACTCACCCACCAGTCTCCGGTGCACCATCAAGCGTACAACTTCGCGTGCGGCAATGTGAACTCTGCACTCGCTTCTCCGATGTGCGTGTGTGTGTGTGTGTGCGAGTGCGTGCTGTGCGTGTGTGCGAGTGTGTGTGTGTGGTTGTGAGTGCCCGAGTGTTAAGCTCTAAAATGACCGATTTCTCAATGAACGATATCCTGAGATCATTTAGAAAAATGCGCATGAATAAGGGCTCGGCTCAAGGCTCCAGTCACCTGAATCCACACCACCAGCATCATCATCATCATCACCACCATCATCATCATCACCAGCAACAGCCCCAAAACTTTCAGCACTATCCACAGGCGACCGTCGTCCAGCAGTCCAAAGATTTGAAAAAAATTATCAAAATTATTAAAAAGCATGTCATCAAGCAGAAAATCACGCGAAAAATGAAAATTGTCGTTTGAAAACAGCTGAAAAACAAAACGCAAAAAAGTTTTAAGTGAACAAAAGAAAAAATCATTTAAATAATATGTCATAAATAAAATATAAATAAATTACGCATAGAACTTAAGACTGCAGCTATTATATAAACTCAGGACTGATTTACAGTACAAAAAAAAGTCTGACAAGAGTTTTTGACTACCTCATTTAAACAAAACAAAAAAAAACGAGAGCTTTCTAAAATTTCCCAAACACAAATCAAAAGATCTCAGTATAAAAACAAAGAAATAAACTTAAAACTAAAAACTAAGACTAATTATGGACTGCATTTAAATTAGACTGCGCAAAAGCAAAGAAGAAAATCCAAAATCAAAAAATTTGTTCAACTCCAATTGGGAAATTGTTATACAAAATACAAATACAAAATGACTGAACGCACCAATGAAAAAAAGACTTGGACAGCCAAGCCAAATTGGATAAAGGATGCACTCAACAAGTCGGGCACGGAATTGGTGGATATATCGAAGACCAAAACTAAAGCAGCACAAAAGAAAACGAACGCAAAAGGTAAAAGAAAAGTGAAAACCAACGCAAGGAAAATTCAAGAAACAGGCCGGAAAAACTTTGCCAAAGACCCCAACTCCATACGCCATTTTGTTTTGGTATACGCAGTTTTTCCTGCTGCTGGTTGGGGGACGGGGGGAAAGAAACGGGGCGAGTATTTAGAGTCAACGAAAATAACAAATAACAAAAGAGAGACTGAGAGGGAGACAGCAGAGTGAGAGAGAGTCTAAATTTACCGGCTTGCAAGCTTACAGGATGCAAAAAAAAAATGTCCCAAAAATCCGGGAAATTTCACAACACCCCAACAGTTCATCCTAATGCGTAGTTGCGTATCTCATTCCCTGTCTCTCTTCCCCTCTCTCTCTCTCTCTCTATCTCTCTCTCTCTCTCTCTCTTTCTCTCGCTATCAGCCCCTTTGCCCACAAAGCTTATGCGTTTTTCTTTTTTCGTGAAAACTTGGGCCGGCAATAACAGAAAATTGCGTAGTTCAAGTGCGTAGGGTGGTTTTTCCGAGTCCAGAGTGCTTACAGCTTTTCCTGCAGGGGGGGGAAACCCCAACCCCTAATGGGTTTTCCCAACCACCCAAGACTATAATGCGAGGCTACCTTTTGGGCTTTTGCGTTGTTACTCATCGCTCGCTGGGTTCTTCGTGGAAAAATGCGTAATGCAGGTTGTCAAGTTCTCGCATGAAACAGAACCAGGTTGGTGGGGGAAGGGAGAGGCGGGGATGGGTGTTGGTAAACTACATATGAACGATAGTGAAAGTGTCCACTCATTGTTAAATGCACAAAATAAAATATTTATGATTTTCTTTGAAGTGCATAAAAAATGTGATTTTCTTTTTATTGTTTGCCAACTGGAAATATTTTTGGATTTATGATTTAGGATTAACGTCTTCAAATCTATTTTTGCAGTTCAGCTTTTACATAGTTTGATCATTTTCTTAAGTTGTTTCAACTAAAAAATTGTTGTGGAATAATTTTAAAACTCTTTGATCCTGAGTTTGAAAGAGTTTGATAATATTCTTAAGGTGTTTGGACTGAACAATTAACAAATACGACACTGTTAATATCTTTAATAGTAAACTTTCTAAATAATTGTCAAATTTAGTTTTATTATTTTCGAAAATAATTAATTAAAGTTTTGAAGTGCTTTCAACTAGAAAACTTTATATTTTCTGCAAAGCAGATTGACTGTTTTGTTTTAATCAAATTTGTTAAACCACAATTTTTAAACAAGTTTTGGCAAAATCAGAATTTTAAATTACAAATTTAGATTTTCATTGGAATTATTTGTGAAAAAATTTAACGATGAACAAATTTAAACCATAAAATCATGCAATCATTGTTTTTTCGTTCTTATTTTTATTTATCAAATATAATTTGCTTAAACTTTTAAATCGTTTTTATCAAAAAAAACAATAAAATTGATTCATTTTATGATCAATTTAAATTAATTAAAGAAATATGTGAGCTAAAAAATCACGTTAATTCTTAAAGAATTAATTATAGTATTAAGATAATTTCTTAGAATACGTATGAACATTATTTCTTACACATAAATATTTATTTATATTTAGTTTTATTTTTTTATTTACTGATTAATTATTATTATTATTTTGAAACATTTATTTTCTAGCAATTCTTTTACTTATATTTCTAAGCGAAAGCGTTCTGATTACCTTACTAATCGCTGCTTATTCTATTCTAATTAATATTGTATCACAGATTCATCCACAACCAACATGGTCTACTATCCCTCTAATCAGCTGCTTATAAAGACGGAGCAACCCAGTCAGACGCAGTTCTGCCTGCAGGCGCCACTGACTGCAGCGACTGGTGGCGGTATTGGCGTTGCGCCACCTAGCGGCCAGCATGAGCACTACGAGCTGTTGCAGACGCCACAACAGCGACAACAGCAGCTGCAACAGCAACAGCAACAACAGCAGCAACATCAACAACAACAGCAACAGCAAATTGTCAATTATCAACTGGCACTGCAACAACAACAACAACAACAACAACATGATAGTATTACAATTACAACAACAACAACAACAGGAGCAACAACTACAGCAGCAGCAGCAGCAACAACAACAACAACAACACAGCAGCGCATTAAAACCGAGCTGCCCATGACGTATGTGGGTGGTGCTGCTGCCACAACGAAAGCGGCCACAGTTGCCACGGTCCGCAAGCCGAACGGCAACAAGCCGCAGTTCAAGTGCGAGCAGTGCGGCATGACCTTTGGCAGCAAGTCCGCTCACACTTCGCACACAAAATCGCATGCCAAGAATGCTGATCTCGCCATGGGTCTGAAGAGTGTCACCATTGGTGGCGCCTCCTCCTCCTCCTCCTCCACATCCTCCATCACCTCCTCCGCACCGATTGAGCTGAACGAGGCCGGTCTGCCGCTGGGCATACCCAAGAGTCCGACCATCAAGCCGCTGGCCAATGTCGCCGCCGGCGCCGATCCCTATCAGTGCAATGTGTGCCAGAAGACGTTCGCGGTGCCCGCCCGATTGGTAAGTACTTGCCACAATTAGAAATATTTAAAGATTTCACACGAGAAAAACCAATAAATATAAAATAATAAAATAAAACCTAAAATTTAAAAATAAATTTAAATTAAAATAATGAGTAGACATCAAAGTAATTTATTTATTTTATTTTTTATTAGTTTTCTTTTATGTGAAAGTAATTTTTTTCTTAAAAAATTTAGATGAATTTATTTTCATTGAAAATAACATAAGGCAAATATATGAAAAATTAATGGCGTATTTTTAATTTAAAACGGTCAGTTTTTTAAGTAAAATGTAAACGATAATCTTGGTATATATTTTTTATTCATCCGGTGTTTAGGAATTAATTAAATTAAAAGAAATTAAATGTATTTGCAACATTAATTGTATTTATTATTATTTTGTTGTTGTTTTTTTTGCTAATTTTGGTTAAAGTTCATTTTTTGAAAATGAGTTTTCATAGAAATAATCTTAAACTTATTGGGAATTATACTTAATTGTCTGGTTCATTTTTTTGTAATTTTCCTTACACTTTTTAGATCAATTTAATTAGGATAGAACAATAAGTTAAACGGAGGTATTTTGTTAAAATTAATAATAAAAAAAAGAAGTAGAATAAGAAAAGTGAGAAGAATAAAAACTTCTTTAAAAAAGTCGTGACAAAAAAAAATAATGCCGAGCCCTATTTAAATGTTGCAGATCCGCCATTATAGGACGCATACGGGGGAGCGTCCGTTCGAGTGCGAGTTCTGCCACAAGCTGTTCAGCGTCAAGGAGAATCTGCAGGTGCATCGACGCATCCACACCAAGGAGCGACCCTACAAGTGCGACGTGTGCGGCCGGGCATTCGAGCACTCCGGCAAACTGCATCGCCATATGCGCATCCATACGGGCGAACGGCCGCACAAGTGTTCCGTCTGCGAGAAGACCTTCATCCAGTCCGGCCAGCTGGTCATCCACATGCGCACGCATACCGGCGAGAAGCCCTACAAGTGCCCGGAGCCCGGTTGCGGCAAGGGATTCACATGCTCCAAGCAGCTCAAGGTGCACTCGCGAACGCACACCGGCGAGAAACCGTATCATTGCGACATCTGCTTCCGGGACTTTGGGTACAATCATGTGCTGAAGCTGCATCGGGTGCAGCACTACGGCGCCAAGTGCTACAAGTGCACCATTTGCGATGAGACGTTCAAGAACAAGAAGGAGATGGAGGCGCACATCAAGGGCCATGCCAACGAGCTGCCCGAGGATGAAGTGGAGGCGGCGGTGGCAGCAGCTGGCGTTGCCACAGCAACCAGTGGCGGCTCCTCCTCGTCCATGGCCAGCAATTCGGAGAGCAGCAACAATTCGCCGCCCAGTTCGCCGCCGGCGGTGAAGAAACCACGTCAGCCACGTGGCTCCAAAGCTGCAACAGCTTCAGTTTCAGCATCAGCTGCTTCTGCTGCCGGTGCCAGTGCTTCCACTGCTTTCACTGCTCCATTCTCGCCCAGCTCTGCATCGTCCACATATTCGCCGGCGAGCAGTGCTCTGGCCTCACCGCCACCTGCACAATATCTGAACAATAATATCTCAGCCAGCGAGCCGGACGCACTGAGTCGGGACAGTGGCGTTGCCAGCGCCCAACTCCAGCCCAGCTATGCGGATGAGGAGCTGCCCACGGATCTGAGCATGCAACAGCCGTCGACGCAGTCGCCAATGATCTACTATCAGCCACTGACCAGTTTAGTCGAGCTGCCGGCCCAAGCACCCCCAAGCACGACCAGCAATCCTGCAATTCCCCCCACTCCTGGCCTCACCATCAATCCGGCGCTGCTCGAGGCGGCCAGTTTGGCGCGTCGCGATCACAGCGAGGACAACGACGAGGATGTTCAGGCAGCTGCCTGGCAAATGATGCAACTGCGACGTGGTCACGCAGCCACGCCCACAGCCCAGCCAACGCCCACGCCTATGGCTACGGCAACACAGCCGCCGAGCCAAAGCCAGCCGACGTTGCATGTCAGCGATCTGGCGGCCAACTACGATGACACGCATGAGGCGAACGTGCTCATCGAGCACTTCAAGCGCGGCGATCTGGCGAGGCATGGACTCCACAAGGGCTATGCGCCGGTGCCCAAATATGAGTAAGTATTCCAACTACAGAGATTCTATCTTTAACTCAGGCTTTTACAACAATTTATATTTTAAGGTTTTATTTTACTTTACTTTAATTTCCTCAAATCAAACAGCAAAAAAACAATGTCTTTAAATATTAACAGCTTTAATTCGATTTACTGCAACTTGCCAATTGGAAGAGCTTTTTGAATCTAACATTTTTTGGCGCGCTCTAAAAATTCGCAAGATTCGCTCTGTAATTCGCAAAAGGTGGCAACTCTGTAACAACAATCAGCTGTTAAACAAACCATTTGAGTACAAAGTGAAAACTTGAAATGCATAAATAATTATTTGCATTTCTGTTTAAAATTTACACTTTCAATAATGCAAATAGTTATTTTTTAAATTAAACTTTAAATAATAAAAAAAGTTATTAACTGCTGCTTGAGCAACAATACGCAGATTGAGTAAATAAGTAGTTATTTAATTTGATTATTTATTGCAACGATATTAACAAATTTCGTTCTGCGCTTACAGATCTGCCCTGCCCAATCCGGATATTGTGCGTCGCGTCGAGGCTGCGATTGGACTGCGCTCCAGCACGGAGTCGCCGGAGCGCAGCTCGTCGCCGGAGAGCGATTCACTGATGATGGCCGATCGGAATGTGATGACGCTGCCGCTGCGCAAGCGCAAGCATTATATGAACGAGGGCGAATCCAGCAATGGAGGCGGCGGCTGCAGCAGCAGCAGCGGCGGTGGCGGCGGCGTCGGTGGCAACTACAGTGCAACAGGTGCTAACGATGGCGCCACAACGAGTGGCACAACGGATGCAGCGAATAATGCCAGTGCCGGCTCCAAGGTGATGCGCTTGAACTCAGTCATCCAGTTCGCCAAGGCCTCGTAGTGTGGACTGTGTGGGCTTCAAGCCGCCATCAATCAGCATAAAGACTGTTCAACAAATTCTAACTGAAATTAGTTTTACTTTATCGACAGACAGACGGATAAATGTTTGTGTTTTTGTTTTTAGCAGCAAGAAATGCCAAAAGTATTATAAAAAATGAAGAAATGAAGAAATTTGTTTAAAAAAAAAAAAAAGAAAATGAAAAAATTAATATCCTATTACGTTTTTACACAATATGCATATTGATATATGTACGTTTTAATTCAAGGATTTTTGTTAAATGTTTCCTTTCTTTGAAATTTGTGTTTTGTGCGTGGTATTTTTTAATTAGTCGCATTGCAGAAATTGGCATTGTATTTGTAAACGAAAGCGAAAGTAAACAATGAAATCCAATCCATAGAAATTAAAAACAAACAAAAAAGAAAACAAATATAATAACAATAATAAGCTACGTACATAATTAAATACTATATATATTTAAATATTTATGCTAATTAAAGCCATATTGGCAATATGCGGCAGCAGCAAATACATACAATTAATATACATACATACAATTCTAAACATACATATTTATAAATGCAATTATATAATTATGGCGCGCCCATTAAATCATAATATGATTAAGTAATCATCTTAACAACAACACAAAAAAATCTATTTGATATGCATTTTATATTTTATACAAGCGAAAATATGAAACAAAAAAGAAGAAAAAGAGGGGAAAAAACATGCAACAAATGAAAGAAATGCACTTCAAATGTAAACACAACAATTCAATACACTATTTTATTATACTTACATACGGAGAATAATGAACTGATAAGCAAAGAGCAAGCAAGCGTAATTAAGTTTAAATTTAACAAACCAACCAACAAACAAAACAAAACAAAACAAAAAAAGAAGTCTATGTAAAATCGCATATTCCGAGTGCGCCATAAATAATTTTTTGTAAACGCTAAGTAATATATACATATAGTTATAAATTGTAGCATGAAATATTACAAAGCAAACGCAAGCGAAAAAAATAATAATAAAAACAAAAACCAATCGTGAAAATAATAAAATTAAGTAATTTTCATTCAAATAGAAATGGGAACATTTTCACCACACAAGCCACAATTCCAATTGGAGTAAACGAGTCAAATTCAGTATATATATATATATATATATAGATATATATATACATATGGTATTCAATTTATTGCTAAATATCTGCACTTCATTCACCTGTTTTATGTTTGTTTTTAGTAAATATCAATTCGATTGCAAGCTATTTCCTGTCATAACAATTAGCAGCGCTAACGAGTAACGATTAATTTGAGATAATTGCATAACCGGAGCAAATTATGATACAATAACGGAAATTACAGTGAGAGCAATTTGCGATAAGGCAGCCGCCACACACAAACAGACAACTATACACTTAAAATAATTAGTGGGAGGAGCACGGGCGAGGGCGGTGTGGTGCGGTGCGGCAGCCCAATTACAAAACTAACACACACACACACACAGTTGTTTCTCTTTTTTATGAACTAATAATGTAAATTGATTTAGCTGGTCCGACGGCAGTGTGGCGCAGTCTTCAAATGCCAATATACGAGCAGAACACAAACACCACGAATATCATCACAATCATGAAGACGATGGCAAGCCAGGCTGGAATCGTGCCTGCAAAACAAGAACAAGAAGAGAGAAATGTGTTTCAATGGATTGAGTTCTAGGATTGACTACAGATTTAGTTGGGTTACTTACGCCGCTGGGGCAGACTGTGTATGCACACTTTATTGTCCACGGATATGGAGAGGACTGCGGCCTCCGTGTCGCTTGAAATGGGCGGTCCCTCCTCGTTGGTAATGGGCAGAAACTGCAGACCGGTCACAAACATCGAGTGAGCATGGGGAATGTGCAGCACACGCTGTTTACCAAGCAGATAATTAGATTAACATTTCTGTATATAAAAAGTTTCTATTTTCAACTATTAACAAAAAATACGAGTTCGTCTGTCAGTCTGCAACTATGCAAACTTGTCTCTGCGCTTGGAAACTATCCTGATCAAACTTTTAATGCAAATATGTACACAAGTCTCATATTAAAATCAAACTTATACTTAAAGATAGATTTATACAAAGATATATTTTTTTTGGAGAGATCTGATTTAAAATTAGCAAAGCAAAAAACTTTCACCACAAAATGTAGAATTTTTGGTAGATAGCGATTGTTTTGAGTTAACTATAAACTCATTAATATAATTATGAAAAACCTGATAAACATCGATATAGTATAAGTATATATAGAATATCTTCCATAATCGATCGTTAAACAGATTCTTGTTTGAATTTCTTGGTGAGCATATTTTGCAAGCTCCTAAAATGAGAGATGAATTATCAACTTCTTGTCAAATAGAAATTATAAATCCAAAATTGATCTTTTATCTGCCCACTATGTATCTTTTCAGTGTGCATTCAAGAGATTCGCTCACCTGCAGACTAAACGCTATGTACATGGATACGCTGCCCGAGAACATGGTGCCGATGGCCACAAATCTGCCATCGTCTCGAACGGCCAGCGAGGAGAGGCTCTCGTCGATGGGGACGGCGGTGCGTAGCTGGCCACTCGCACAGTCCCATTGCTGCAGATAGCCACGCTGCTTGCCCACCTTGCCCAGCGGATTGGTGATGGTGAACAGGCGGTAGTTGTCCTTGTGCGCCTCGACTGTGCCGTAGCGGCAACGCTTGAATAAGTATTTGGAACCCTCGGGCGTCTGCCATTGCAGTTTGTGATGCTGCTTGCCCGTGCTCAAGTCCCACACAATGCCCTGGGCATCCTTCGAGATGCTCACCACGTATTTGCAGTCGGGACTAAAGTCAACATCGTCGATTTCCTTTGTGTGCGCCGCCAGCTCTGCGCTCAGCTTCATCTGTGGAAAGCTCCAGACGCGCAGCAGGCCATCGGTGCCGCCCGTGGCCATCAGTCGCCCATTGCCGCTGATGCGCACCACACGCTGCAACGGCTCCGCGCTGCTCAGGAAATCCGTTTGCACCACATCCGCTGCCTGAATGTCGAAACGCAGACGCTGGAACTGCTTAAGTATATCCGCTGTGGTTGTGGGCTTGCTGCTGCTGCTGCTGTTGCCACTAGTGTGTCTATTGTGCCCATTGGGTAACGCCTCCACGCCAGAGGGTCCAGCTGCCCGTTGCCTCACGCCATTCTCATGTGGACGCTCCACGGGCGGCGGCTTCCTGTCGTCCTCGGCCTCAATGCGCGGCTGTACAAAATACATTTGGCAATGCGCCTCCTGGCCGGCGCACAAATAGGATCGTCTGTCACTGTTCCGCACTGCGAAATTCATGACCACATTGGGGCCCGTCTCGTGGCGCAGCACCTCCTCCGCACAGAAGTGGCTGCCATTGTGGTAAAGCTCATAGATTTCCTAAAGAAAAACAAACAAATCGTTATTAGGTTGTGTGTATAAAAAGCTGTTTTAATAATAAGATTACAACTGGCATTTTATTGAGGAGAAATATTTATAGATAAATTGCAATTTAAGGCTTTTCTGTAGGTGTTTTTAATAAATGGATTAAGATTAAAATTGACTACAATAACTGTAGGAAACTATAAATAACGAGTTAAATTGATTTTTTAGAAAACCTTGAAAATTGAGTGGAAATATTTAAATATAAATCGCTCGTCAGACAGGTTTTTTTGCAGCTGTTTTTAAATTAAATTAGCTGCATTTTAAAGATTGCATCGCAGATGTGGGGAAATATAAATTTTTAAAAAACCATGGAAACGGTCAGAAAATCGCAGAGAAAATTGAAGTTTAGTTTAAATTTAACATGAGACTTGGTATTATCAATTATTTTAGCTAATCATTATGCTTATTTTAGGTGCGTATTAGATTGACCTATTTAACAATTGGAGGCACTTACAAAGCCATTTGCAACGCCTGTTTTGCTGGAGCCGCCGCCGCCGGCAACGAGTATGTGGCGACTGGTGAGCATGTCCACCGCGTACAGGGGGAAATTGACGCGGGCCAGCAGGCCGTCGCTGGGCCTACGTCTGGGTGCCATTATCAATAATGAATAATTATCGAGCGAGCGTTGTCTCTTTGTGTTGTTGTCGATGTTTTGCTCTATTTTTTGTATAATTATATTTTTTATCAGCAAGTCTGCGTCAGGCGCATTTAATTGATTGAAAGTTCGTTTTGTACAAAATATGAGGAAATTCGTTGCACTTGCAAGTCTTGTCTGTTGTGTCACTCTTTAAACCTAAATGCCGTTGTGCATTGTTTACTATTTATACTACTAATATTGTTAATTTTCCATTTGTTTGCCGTGAATCGGTGTCGTGAAAGTCATCTAAAATCCACGTACACTTGAACCGATTTGAGCATTCACTAAGCAGCGCAGCTGTTTGCCATTCACAGCGAAACGTGAATGACAGTGCTGTCAGTACTACTAAATTTTTAAAGATTAATTAATTATCCTTTTCTACGGTTTCTAATGTCCTCATCAATCATATAAAACATATTTGTAACGACGTTTGGAACAGCATTTATTCATTTGAAAATAAATATTTTGAATCGGCATTCATAATTTTTTGGACAGCTGTTGCTATTTTCTATCGATAACTTTTGGAGCTTAGTAATTATTAAAATATCGCAGCTTTTATTGCATTTGTAATTTGCTTGTTTTTATTCCCATAAAGTGGAATTAAATGTGGAATTGAGGGGTTCTATTTTTTCCGGCTATATTAAAACATATATAGTAGAAGGCTGATAACAACATAATCTTGGTCAAAGTCAACTGACAAACATTTATTGAATTAAAAATCGTATCAGTAATGTGGGTTTGACGGCTGATAAACCTCACAGTCCAAACGAAAGTAAAAAAGGGGCAAAACAATAACAAAGGGCTCTTACCTTGTGCACCTTGTGTAAACAAACCGGTAACAGCTGGTATTTATTTGTCATCATTGCGCGGAATTCTAAGGTGGCAACTCTGTAGTTCTATGCTATTATCTGTGTATGCAGTAGTTTTCAGAAACAAGCAAGCGAACGCAAATTATAAATAAAAGAGAGTGAAATATTTTGAAAATCGAATCTGCATCAAAGTGCATTTCAAAGGGGAGTATGATATATATATTTAAAATCAAACCAAACTGTACTTAATTTAAATATGGAATTTTTGAATTTGAACTAGTCGTTTTGAATGTGGTTCATCTATAGAAACAGTTGTCTTATATCGATAACAGCAGCTATCGAGCTGGAAACAGCCACAGAGAAATCGCAGTACTGTTTATGTTAATTTGCAGAAATAAATAAAGCAGTTCTGTTTCGCTTATTTGACGAATATTCAAGTGCCATATATGTAATGGCTGCGAGACGAAGATTTCGCAAATTATCAGAGCTATCAGGCAGCGATGAAACAAATGATCCACTGGACGCACAAGTTGAGATTGGGCCCATTAAAATTGATATAAGCAGCGACTATGAAAGCAATGATGAAGTGCAGCCGCAGTACAAAAGGACACGCATTGCGAAGGATCTGCCAAGGAAGTAAGTGAATTGTATAATTAAACAAAATCGCTTGCAAAGATTTTGATTTTCAGCCAGCTTTTGCGTGTTAAATTAAGTGCTCTCTGAGCTCAAATTGGAGAAGCCCAAATTCCGTTAATATTTGAGGCAGTTATTGTTATTTAAATACAAGTGTATACATAAGTCATATGAATATGTCAAATTAGATATTGAAGTCCATCCGGCGTTCTCCAATTTTTGTCAATAATGAAAACGGAATAGTTTTGCGTAAAGCGGAGCAAGCACAAAATATTCGTTAGGCTTTCGGCGAATTGTGCTTTACATATGCAGTGATATAAAACGCAGCACAAAACTGAGCGAAAACTGTTTCATAAATTCTTTATCTGTGGCAATGTTCAACACTGCTAGAGAGATAGTTGAAAGAAAAATCAGAACAATACAAGTTAAATTTAAGTATAACAATCTCCATGTTTTAGTTAATTTATGATATATTTCTTAACAACTTTCTAATGCAATAGACGCAAGCATAAGAATCGCGATCAGTCCAATACTCTCGTCACATTCATGGAGCAAAACCCGGAAATAGCCAAAGGACACGTGAAAGGCGAACGATTCGCCTTCGATGCAAAATGGTGCACTTTGGTGGCGGATTTGAATGCCGCTGGACCTCCGTGCAAAAGTGTAACAGCTTGGCGAAAAGTATTCAGCATTGAGAGATATAATAATATATAAATATTGATCAATATATATATGTATTCGTAGCTCTGGTCGGAATGGAAGATGAAAATCCGGAAGAAGCTGTTCCAAATGAAAATGAATGCAGCTGAATTGGAAAGCGGTTGCCAGTCTGTTTTTTTGACGCCCGACGAGGAGTCCATTGCCCAATTGTGCGTGTGTGGCAAGTCCCTCGGTTTCTCTAAGGACAACGAAGAGCGTAAATCCCATGCTGAGAGTCGGAATTCTTCGAAAGTGGAATCTAATTCGCCGCCCAGTGAGGAAACCATTTCTGAATTGTGCGGCTTCTTTGAATCTGGCGACGATGCTGAGCATAAAACAGACATTAAAATGCCAAAGCAATCATCAACTAATTACAATGCTGACAAATTTGCTGTCTTTGAACCGGAAATCTTCGCAAGGAATCGAAAACGGCCTCCTGAAGCCGAAAGCTTGCAAGAGTTTTGCAATACGCAGAATGATTTGATGACCCGCGTAGCTGACACCTTGGACGCAATACGCTGCAGCATGGCTGAGCAGACGAGTGTAATGCAGCAGCACTTCAAAAGAATGGAGGAAATCGAATTGAGAAAACTTGAGGCGATGAAAAGCTTTAGGAAATAGTATTCAATCTTAAGCTAAGACAAAATTGGTTATAGTATTATATTATTTAAATACAAGCAATGTGCTCGTACGCCCATTTATCAGACGTGAGTTTGTAAAACTCTTCTTTGACTGCGTACTAAATTTAAAACACATTTTAAATTATAAACTTCGCGCGCTTCTTTTACTTATTGCCATTCGCCGCGCAGCTGCACCGATTGTTATCGATATATCGATATGTATATATGCGTAGCGAGTTGGCATGTCCAGCACAGCATAGAAGGTTTTTATTATTTACTGAGTGCTTGTTTATATTATTTGAATTAAATAAATGCGAATCAAGCCAAAGTTTATCAACAACAAATGGAGCTCACGACAATGCTAGACTTGGGCAAGGCGGTCGATGTAAGCCGAATCAAGATGGAGGCTGTGGACTGCAATGCTGCTGCTGCTGTTGCTGCTGCTCCTTCACATATTTTACCAGAGCAATTAAATTGGCAATTGGCGCAGAGCAGCAGCGCCGCTGAATGCATCAAAATGGAGCAGGAACCGCGAGTAATCTGGCAGAGCAGCGAGGCGATGGCCAGTTGTCAAATGCAGCAGGGAGCGGAGGTAGTACGAAAATAATAGATTGCCCTTTAATACATAAATGAATTCAAGTTTTAATTAATTTTTTTTTTTTTTAATTATTGCAATTTGGAATTTGATTGTTGTGCAGCAATGCCAACAGTGTCACAGTAATTATTCGATTATATAATTAAAATAATAGAGTAACTCGTGTGCTCACAAACAGTACTTTTTCAGTCAACTCGCTAATTACCATCAATTATAATTACTGCAAAGCGTAATTAATTTAATTACACTTTATTTACGCAAAAACTATTCTATTTTAGTATATATCCGATTGTGATATGGACTTGAATGACTGCAATCGGCAACGGAAATATCCTGGCAAAAGGACTGCCGAAAATTCGCCAGCAAAACGTAAAAAGAAATTGAAATTGCCAGAAATATTTCGTTTTTTTGGCAATATCGAAAGAGTGAGTTGACCAATAATATATACTTTTAATTTATATTAGTAATTTCTTTATATTGCTTTCAGGTGCAGGACTCGAATGCCAAGCCGGGAGCGATAAGTGCCACTTGCAATGCATGCCACAGTCGCATCAAAGGCTTCGTCACAGTTACCTCCAATTTCATAAAGCATCTGCGTCTGAAGCACTTCGAGATCCATGCGGCATTCATCAGTGCCAAACAACTCGGCAATACCGAAACGCTGGAAGTGCATGAGACCGAATCCTTTGACCACAGAGTCATGTCATATATCATAGATAGTGCTGCACCCCTGTCTACCGTTGAGGAGCACAGCTTTCGCAATATGTTCAAGGGCACCAATTTGCGGGTGATGAGTCGCTCGAAACTGGAGTTGCGACTAGATGCACGCTTTGGGCAAATGTGTGAGAGCATTAAGAATGTGATTGCCACACACAAATATGTCTGCTCATCGGCCGATATCTGGTCGCATAGGCATTGTAGCTACTTCGCCTACACCTGTCACTGGCTGGATCAAAAGTACCAACGGAAATCAACAGCATTGGCCTGCCGACGATTTACGGGCGATTATGCTCAAATTGTGGAAATGATGAGTAGCATTAACACCGAATACGATTTAAACAATCTGAAAATTGTGGCAACAGTTACGCATAATGGCTCGAATTTCGCAAAAGTATTTCGCGAATTTGGCATACAAAATGACAATAGCTATGATGATGAAAGCGATTGCTGCCATGCCGATGTGGATGCTGCCTCAAAAGACTTGGCTTACAACCCTTTACCAAATCACATTCAATGCGCCAGCCACACTCTAAACTTGCTGGCATCAAGCGATTTTGTGCAGCTCCTTGGCGAAGATAAAGCGTTGAGGGAGCGTCACTCAAAGGTATGCAAGAAAGCAACAATTATTTCTATATTTATTGTTAAACAATTTTCTTTTTCTAGGTCTTTGCCAAATGCAGTGCGCTGTGGCGTAAATGCAATTGCCCAAAGTCAGCCGATATCATTCAAACAGTATTGAGTGGAGGAGCGCTTATTGCACCCATTTCATCGCGTTGGAACTCCATATATGATGCCATTTGCTATATTCTCTCACATAAAGAGAAACTGGCTGAGCTCTGCAGCAAATTGGCGTTGCACAATTCGTGTTTCTCCGCGGGAGACATACAATATTTGGAGGAATATCGAACTCTGATGACACCCATTGCGTCCACGATTGAGTTCCTGCAAATGGAGACCAATTTGTACTATGGTTGCCTCATACCCGCCCTGACATCGCTGTGTGTTAAGCTGAAAAGGATTTCCGACTCCTCGGATCTCATCGATTTGCGCAATGTGGCACTTGAGCTGCAGCTGCGATTAAAGCAGCGTTTTGCGAAATATGTGCGACTTGCTGAGGATGCGAACAGTGCAATTATCGCCTCAGTTCTGTGCCCGACGGTCAAAATGCGTTGGTTCAATGCCCTGGCCAAAGTCTCGCCACATGAGCGCAGTGCTGATGACATACATAAAATGATTATTGCGGAGGCTGTGCGGCATGCCAAGGCTACCGAAAACAATTACCAAGTGTCCCAGGAATCCGCTCATCCCAAGGAAAAAGATGATTTCTATGAATTTGATGAAATTGGTATGGCCAGAAAAATCTATTTTTGTCAATTGTATAATATATATAAATATTTATGTCTTACAGACGATGCTTGCGAGACGAGTGATTTGGATATGTCGCAGCCATCGCCGTTGCCGCCGACAACGAAACTGGTCGATGATGTTGAGGCCCAGTTTCACAGTTATCTGAGGGATTCGGGAAAATTTTTCGAGGTGCTCGACAAATATCCACTTCTCCATGATTTGGCAATAAAATATAATACGCCTTTGGCTTCGTCGGCGCCAGTTGAACGCGTTTTATCGCTTGTGAATGTAAATAGATATGCCAGAAGATCAGATCTCTCCGATTACTCAGTGGAAAAACTAGTTTTACTAAAAGCTAATTGTACTAATTGAACAATAATTAAGTAATTATTAGTATTGTAAGCGACTAAGGTAACGGACGTATTAATAAACTTAGCTGTATGTGAAATAAATAATATAATATATGAATCTAAAACTAATTCGTTAAGGAAAATATATATGTAGGATATTGAAATTTAATTGAATTGAGTTCATAATGTTAAATAAAACATATGCGGATATATTTAAGGTATTAATATGCTCTTTTGAGTATTTAATAGTAATAAATTATCAAAATATCTCAAGTAAGAGTAATTTATTAGTTCCCACAATTACTAGATATTGTCGGGTAGTACGCAGAACTGCCACTGGGAATATGCTAATGGTGTCCATCACTGAACGTGCAACATAAGCTATCGCTTTGGCAGCATTTTATCTGAATTTGAACAGATCTCAAATTGATTACAATGCTGCACAAGTGCATATTTATGTATATCCATAAATTAAAAAATTAGTTTAAAAATGAATTGCTTTTAACTTTTTTACACTTAAAAACTACTGAAATGATTCCAAAATACTTATTTTGACTTATAATTTACTTTTTCCTAGAATTGAATTAAAAGAAATTAAAGTTGGATTAGTTCACAATGAATGAAATTGATTTATTAGTATTATAACGAAAAAAATAAACTTTCTACGGCATCCCTGAAAGTAGACTTATAATTCTGAAGTAGACTTAAGTTAGCCAGTAAATACATCGCCGTTGGAACACTGGATATGAAATTTGTGTTATGGATGCCCAATTCCATAATAATGATAACTGATAAAAACTATTAATTTTCCAGCTTGTAAAGGCCAATCAGAGACTGAGTAAGACATTAATCAAATTTTCGCTTATTTAACTACACATTAATCCTGATTACAAACTTAATTATTTACATAGCGATTTGAATCGAAATAAATGCAGATTTAGCCGTTAAGCACCTTTTTGAGTTGAATAAATAAAAGGAAGTGTTCAATCACTAGAAAAATAAAAAAAAAACGCACATTTCACTTCCCATGAGGATCAGCAGGATATTAAATTCATATGTGTGCATATTAAAATTTGTTTACAGTTTCTGTTTATTTATGTAAATGCTTTTAGAGAGCAATTCGATTGAAATGGTAATTTATTATCTTATATGCAATATTCGCATTCTGTTCGATTACAGGACACCAGAGCAGAGGTTAGATGATGTAAAAAAGAAACCCGGATGGAAACAAAGAGCTTTTGCTTTGAGCGACTGCCAACCAACCCAATAAGGCGCAGCAGCAGCAGCAGCAGTCGCTGCTTTTTTGCTCTCTGCTGTTGCTGTTGGGTGCCAATTTTGAATGCCAGCAGCGCACGTTGTCGCTGAATGTCAATTATCGTTTTTATTGCCGCCCCATTCGTTGTTATTGTTGCTGTTTCATTGTGAATCAGCTGCTGGCAGCATCTTTGTTTCAAGCTGCGCTTTGCTTTCTGCTTTTGTTCAACCGCAAATGGTTAAAATGTGGGAGGGGAACAAAGACGCGCTTAAAACTTGCCTCCCTCTTCTCTTGTTGCTGTTTGGCGCCGGCGTCGGACGATGTAATTAATAAAAATAAAAATAAAAATGCTAAGACGCAAATTCAAAAACGAATGCATGTTATTTATTTTTTATGACGGTCAAGTGAAAATGAAAATTGTCGCGCAATTTGTTAGACGCCCCATTGATAACGTTTGTCTACGCACCTAAACGTGTTTAAGCTACTTACTGACCCCGACTCCCCCCTTTCGGTTGGTCTTAGACAAGTTTAACAGCAATTCGATCAAAATTTCACTTTTTATGTGAACTCAATTTGATTTGCTATAAATACAAACACACGTACATATATATACATACATATACATATATAATTTTGTATAAAATTGCAATTGAGATGACCTGTTAGCCTCTAATGAAAAGAAAGGTAAATGACTTGAGCTGGAAAATTTCGCTGACTTTTTGTTTAATCTTTAGCGTGGTTCTCAGCTTATTAAGAACATTTGAGTTCATTGCACCTGACTGTCAATAATACATACTATATACATACATACATATATTTTATGTGTATACATATTTATACATTTCTCATAGAAGTAAATGTTATCTCTGTGAGCGCTTTGCTATTTTCTTGATTTATAGCTATGCTCTGTTGAAGTTGCTGGCTGCATTTGCCGATAAGTAAAAATCACAAAAAGCCACTCAATTTTATGGCCTGAGAGAATCTACCGTTTGCCGACTCAAACAGTTGCAATATGCGTGTGTGTGTGTGAGTGTGTTCTACTCGGTGCCGGTATAAATCTAAGCGATGATTTCATTACAATAACAAACAATAAGAATAACAAAGAAATGTACCAATTGCGCTATGCCCGATTTTTGCCTGACCTGCCGAAAATGATGATCATCACCTCTCTCTCTCTGCTCAAGGCAACCAGTTTGAGCTAAAAACCGTTTCAATTTGAAATTGCCATTTGAATTTTAACAGTTTGAGCTGAACAGCACATGTGTGCAATAGTAGCTGTCATTTCACTCGCACTTGTGTGCAAAACAAAGCCACGGCGTCTGAAGCAGCTTCCCTTTGCTCAAAACAACAAACAACAACAACAACGAGCAAAGCACAGCTGTCGACGATGCACAGTGGAGCACAGTCTATATATATATATGCAATTGTAAGAAAAGCATTATTTACGATATATTTTGAATAACTGGTATAAAGTTTATAAATTAAACATTTTATATTTAACAAGATCACTGCAATAATTTTGCAATTGAGTGATAGTTTGTCTTTATCGTATATTTTTTCAACGTGGACCACTGTGCCGCCTCTTGCGATCGACTACAAAACAAAATCGTGAGCGCTTTGGCCGTTCAGTCGTTAAATTTCCAACGACACGATCGTTACAGAGCGCTGAGCGCAGTGATAAGTAAATTATAACATTTTCAGTGTATATCAACTTTGTGTGGATATTTCCTGCCCAATTTTTTGGTAAGTGCAGCAGAAGCAACTACAAACTGAAAACTGGAAAGAGTTTTATCCGGTTCACATTAGGCCCTTTTTCCATCTCACATATGACTAATTTTATACGGTTAATATTTATTGCTGCCCTGTGCACCATGTTAACTTCTATTTCTGCTCATAATTGCAATTGCAAAATTACAGTTGCGATAGCAATATCAACAACAAAAACAACAACAGCTGCAATACAGAGGCGCAATAATTTTGTGCTTTTGCCCTCTTTGCTTTCCCTGTGTTGTTGCTGCCCGACATCAGCCGCTGCTTTTCCTTTTCCTTTCGCCTACGCTTTGCTGCCTATTTGCAGTGCCTGACGCTGCTATTGCAATTCTTGTCATTGTTGTTGTTGCTGGTTTTGTTGCTCTTTTTTTACTTTGAAGTAATGAGCAACTGCTTGTTATACACACACACACACACGCACACATTCATACATACGGAGCTGCTGCTGTAACGGCCTGTCACTCTGCTTATTGGCATTGCTCTTTGTTTGCTGTTCCTGCTCTGTGTTCTGCAAGGGCGTCTTTCTCGCAGTGGAGTGTTTTATTCATTTCGCTTGTGGCCTGTGGGCACTTTTCGTCGTAACGGAGCAACAAACTGCGATCTCGAAGAGTAAACTAGCAACGAGGGCTGCTCATAAAGTACTTGACGTGCTGCACATCTCGATGCGCAATAAAAAATGTCGACCGTGTCTTTTTCAATTAGTCATCTGTGGGAACACTTGATATGACAATATTTAATGTAGATTAATGTAGAATATACAAGTTTTTTTTTTGTAGATAAGACAACTATTATATAGAAGGTAAAGGCAATTAGAAAATAACTGTTATAATTTGTACGTAGTACTTTTTATTACATATAAATTTGTATATATAAATATTTTATTTTTATGTTTATATATTATTTTTATATTTATACTTTATTTTTATATTTATATTTTATATATTTTTAAGCGAAAGTCTGTATAAAAGAAAGAAGAAATTGCAGAAATAAAAAGTATATTTAAATTATTATTTTTAAGCACTTTAATTTCATATATATTCATTTTTAGTTGTTTTAATTTATTAATTTTTATTTCTTTATTTTAATTTATTGACTTAAATTTGCAGTAACAACTTTAAAAGTATTTGTTCGTCCAAAACACCCTCCTAAAAAAACAGTCAACAAAAATGGTGAACAACACTGTTGAAACCGAAGGTAAGTTTTTAAGTACTTAAATCTTTTCCATAATTCTTAAAAAATGTTTTAGCTTAAATTCTTCTTTTGTATCTGTAATATATATATTTTTTTTGTTTTTTATTTGGGTTTTACTGTTAGCTGAAGATTTGTTTGTGTATCTTTTACGTTTCGGTTTGTTTTTGTTGCACTGCTCATTTATAGTGCGGGCGGGCACAAAAGCTGCCACGCCTCGTTGCGTTGCAGATGGGAATTGTTGTTGCTGCTTTAGTTTGCATTTGCATAGCAATCGTATAAAAAATGCATGGCAAATAAAATGAAATTCATGCAGAGAGCATTGTTGTTTGTGGCACGGTAAAGTATCTGTTGGATACAAAATGCTAAAGCGAAACGTTGGCGCCGCAGTCGTGTTGAATGCAACTGCTGCATCTGCAGCTTTGCCACTGTTGCTGCTGCTGCTGCTGCTGCAAGTCGAGTGGCATAGATTACGCGCTATTGTAGCCTAAATACGTTGAGTGCGCATCCAGCAGATACTCGACTATGACTACAAACTACAAGTAACTTGAAAGCGTTGTTCTTGTTGTTGTTGTTGCCTCGCTCGCATAAAGTTGCAACAGTAGACTAACCAACTACGCCCCCCCTCCCCCTTGCACCACCAGCTTCTCTCTAGCACCCGTTAAGCTGCGCAGCTATTGTGACAATTTTATTGGAAATGACATGAAGTGTTTAGCAGGGTTTCTTCTGCTGCTGCTGCTGCCGCTGCTGCCGCTGCCTGGGTGGGTGGGGTTTCTGCCGCTCGTATTATAATCTCGACGTTCCTTTCGCTCGCACAAAAGGGCCTGCATTATGATATTGCATAAAATATGCACAGATTTGCAGTAAATTTGATGCCAATGGCGTTTTCGTTGCACGCAGAGTTTAGCATGGAACATGCAACATTTAGTTGTCTTTCGAAATATAGCTGAAAGTATCTACAAGATACTTACCGAACAACTAGTTATGGGATCGACTTAGTTTTGTATTAAGTTAATGAAGATTTTTAAAAGTTGCTTGAACTTTTCGAGCTTGCTATATGAATTACTTTGAATATTCATAGCTGTTGGCGTATATATAAAATGACTTTAAAAGTATCTTTACAGATACAATACCTACGTAGTGCTAATATCACATAAACCAAATACTTTCACTTTTTTTGTTCAGCTATGTGTATTTGTTGGACTTCCATCTGAGCAGCCCTTACTTGTGTGTATCTATAAGATGAATTTACTGCCAACGACAAATTATGGAGTCTTAAAGTCGGTGCCACAACCATTTGGGCGCCGCCCTTGGCCCAACAGTCCTTTTGGGCTAGTCGGCCTTCCAATGAGCCGCTATCTTTTGCAAGTTGCAAGTCATGACAAATTGTTGGCAAATTGCTTGGCATTTGTTGCTGCCCGCTGCCTGCTGCCTGCCAGTGGCCTGCCATGGGTTGTTGCACTCTGTGGTTGCTGCCGCCGTTGTGATTGTTGTTGTTGTTGCTGTTGTTGCTGTTGTTGCTTTTAATGCACTCAACATGCTCGTTAGTTGTTAGTTTGAGTTCGAGTTTGAGTTTTTTCGATAATGACGGGCAAATCGGATCTGGCTGACAATTCCGCTACCGGCTGAAATACCTAAGTCAGAGCAACCCAACGCAACCCAATCCCAGCCAGCAATCTATTCAGCCATCGAGTAGATGCTGACTGCTATTTGATTAAACTATTCGCAGTGATTGTCAAGTTCGGCTAGAAACTAAACTGCCGTTGAAACTGATTGCCTTGGGGAGTGGAACTTTTGCACAGGTTCTCAATTTTCCAAAGCGAGAGCAAAATAAATTTGTTTCGGAATTTATGGTATGGTCTGTTTGTTTGCCACAGTTGAAAGTTGCTGCCGCTGTTGCACTTCATTTCGAGCAGTCAGGCAGACAGATATATAGATGCTCTCATCTCCAATGAACAAATACTTTGAAACTTCTTCGTCTTTTTTGTTTTTTTTTTTTGCTGCAGCTGCTCAATTGCGGCTCTGCTTGAATTTGATTCGAATTGATTTGGCAAGTTTTGAAATGGGTCAGCGCACAGCAAAAGTGTTGCATCCCTTAAGCGGGTGTCGTCACGAGACTCTATTAAGATGACAATGCACCGATAAGCTGCTTAAATGCACCTGAAGTGGGACTACAGATGCAGTTTCCAATGCTGTTCCTTTATTCTTGTGATGCGATGCAAGGATTTCACTTATAAACAAGTGTAAAGCACTGGCAGGATTGTGAAGGGAAGTTCATTTTAGTTTAAATTTAGTATTCCACTTCACTGCGTATCGGCGCACTTAATCAAATTTTGCACGATTTATATATAAACTGCATTTTTGCTCATGTAACTTTTGAATTCTATTCACCAACTAGAGAAAAGTATTTATTTATTTATTTTTTATTCGGTTGAGTTCGGCTTATAAAGGCTAAAATTAAGATTAAATAAAATTAAAATTGAACAATTTTATATATTGTTAAATAAATATTCAGGTTTCGTTTTACAAATTCGATTAGCGATTCCGTTTTGGAATTTAGCCTGGCTTAAATTTGAAAATACTAACTTTAGTTTAGTGATACAAGTTAAGATTATAATCTGAACAATACTAAATTTGACTGCGGAACATTTGATCGGCCTGTATTTTGGGGGCGGGCTTCTTGGTCATGCCGGCGAGCAGTTGCTTCAGCTTTATGATGGCTTGGCCGGGATTCAAATTCTTGGGACAGGTGTTGGTGCAGTTGAGGATGGTGTGACAGCGATAGACCTTAAATGGATCCATTAGCATGCACAGACGATGATCGGTGGCCTCGTCCCGTGAGTCGATAATCCAGCGATATGCCTGCAGTAGAATGGCCGGTCCCAGATACTTGTCACTGTTCCACCAGTACGATGGACACGCGGTCTGACAGCAGGCACACAGGATGCATTCGTAGAGGCCATTGAGTCTGTCGCGATCCTCGACGGCTTGCAGATACTGTGCCTTGCCCACTTCCCTGTTGACGTCCTTGCGCTGAAGCCACGGCTCAATGGATTTGTACTGCTGATAGAATCGAGACAAATCCGGTACGAGATCACGCTTCACATACAGGTGTGGCAGTGGATAGATTCGGCATATCCTGCCCGGCTTCCTATCGATCGCCTGGATGCAGGACAACGTGTTCAGCCCGTTGATATTCATCGCACACGAGCCGCAGACGCCCTCACGGCACGAACGGCGAAACGTGAGTGTCGGATCCATTTCGTTCTTGATCTTGATGAGGGCATCCAAGATCATGGGGCCGCACTTATTTAAATCTATCTCGTATTTCTGCAGTTTTGGCTTATCGCCAGGCTTCCAGCGATATATTTCAAAGGTTTTCATACTCCGCTCTGTGGATCTTGGCTTTGACGCCTTCATCTCCACCTTGCATGCCGCTTGCTCCGGCTTATCCATTTTCTTTCCCTTGTCGCCATCTTTGTTCTTGCTGCAAACCACATCGCCATTCCACTGGTGCGGCTCCTCATTAACCAGCTCCAAGTTGGGCAACGCGGTTGCAATCACATTTGTCCTTACCACAATACTACTCCGCATTGCCAGCTGAAGGCAGCGGGAGCGCAATCCAAGTCGATGCATTCTAGTCCCTAAATTAACACAATAATATTATTTTTAACTATTCTTTTGTTTATAAGTTTGATTAAATTTGTATTCATCGCTTCTACAATTGTATGTATATATAAATATAGTCTCTAAGAATGTGAGCCACAAACACAATGCAAACTTGTTGATTAAAATTTCTTAAAATGCGCAGCAAAATAATTTAAAAGCTTTAGCATTATTTAAAAAAATAAATAAATTGAAAGAATTTTGTTAAAATTATGAAATGTAGATTGATAAAACACAACACAACGTATAAAATGATTCATTTTATTGAATAAACTCTTGAGAACTGAAATTCCCTTTAAAAAGCCGCTTATTATCAGTATTTGTCTGTAAATCAGATTGCTTGATTTTTGACATCAATGTTAAATATTTTGAATTACATAAAATATGAGAATTGTTATATAATTTAAAAAAAAAAGTTTGTAGCAATGCTAAAAGAATCATTTTTAATATTTATATTTTTAAAATATTTATATCATCAACATCAATATCAATAAACTTGATGGGATGCACTGCAATGCTATTCATGGTTTTCACACACAGATTGCTTAGTGAAATTTTCATTCGTTTCACTTCACGGCAGTGACAACAAGTGACAGGTCACAGTTACTGGCGCATCGCAGTCTTGAGCTATTTTATGCCTGCCGCAGACTCTGTTTAAATTATGCATGAGCGCCCGTAAGTAGGCAACGCTTTCTACGTGTGGCACGTGGAACGCCTGAATTTATTATTGTCTACCAACACCTCCCATATGGTAATTTATTGCACGCCCCAAACGCTTGGGCGGCATAATGATTGCAGTCGTTGACAAAGTTGTCCCATTGTAGGACAACCAGCGATAATCACGTGTAAATTACTCAGCACAGAACCCTTGAGTTGGAAGCAAGGATTTGCCAGCGATGCCTCTCAAAATGTTCCCTGTTTTTTATCAATGCTTTTATTAGCAAGTTTTCAATTTGTCTCGTTATTTGGGATTGAACGCTTATTAAAAAATCATTTCGCTATGCGAGTTACAAATAAGTTGGAAATGGGTCGCAAATTGCTGCAACTTTTTGAGTGTTTAATAATTTTATGAGCGTAGACTGCCAAATTGGCCAGGCTTTTAGCGCAGCTTTTTTTGTGAAGGGTGAAACAAATAAATAAAAAAATATAAGTTAAATAAAAAATATAAGTTAAATGCAGTGAACCCTACTCCTCAGGAATCAATAGAAAATACATTTGGTAAATATGAATATAAGATTTCTATCGATCTTGATTAAGTTTAAACAGACGAACAATATTAGGTCAAAACATATAATTACTCGATTAGAAAGAAAGATCTTTAAAACTATTGTTTTTATTACTATCGATTCTTATCGATATTGTTGGAAGTGGGAAATGTATCGATCAAATTAAATAAACTTTTAAACCTGTGAAGAATATATATAAAATGAATACTATGGTAGCAGATTATTTCTATATAAGACTTATAATCATCGTCGTGCCAAAGATAACCGTTTCATTTCTACATATTAAAGTGTAAATTGTATTTAACGTAAGACAGATCAGCAATAAAGGCTTGCGCGCTTTAACCAGTTGCGAATTATTATCGCCTGCTTATCGACTATCCAAATATTTACTGTTGGCTTCGCATTTTTATGCCGCCGCTGTTGATGTATTGGTTTCAGCTGCTGTTTATTACATTGACGTGGTTAGCTCGCCAAACTAGCGGTAGTAATCACAAAAGTTTACAGCTTATAAAAAGGTAAACTTTGAGATTTATGTTAAAGCTGCTCATTAAAAAACCTCCTCTCTTTGCTTACCACCACTGCCTAGGAAACATTTCCGAATTTTAAAGTACGAAGTACGCACAAGCTGTTAGAATCCAGTTTAAAGCTGTGAAGCATGCAAATCGCATTAGAGAATATTTGTGCAGATACACGTTGTGTGTGTGTGTGTGTGTGTGTTTGTGTGTGTGGGATGTAGCCAACTATTCTTTGTAGTAGTATACATATATTGTATATATTAAGTATTTTGGGTTTCGCATCTTGCTTACTAGATACAGAAGCATACCTAGTACAACAAGAGCATAAATTGAATTACTTTTTGGGGTAGCACTTGTATGAATACGACTTTTTTGTTCAACTCAACTCGACGACAAGTCCTACAAATACAACACCAGTAAGTATAAATGTTCAAATTGTAATTGCTTAACTCCAGAATACCCTGTTAAAGCAGCATGTTAAATTATTAATAAATAGTAGTTATAACCCAGTGAAATTAAATTGCTAAAGCCACTTATGAAGCTTAGAAGACGTATAGAAAAAATAGAAAATAACATACATATTTGAAGTCTTTTCAAATCCAATTTTTAATTTAAATAATCTAATCTTAATCTCATAAAGCACAAGTTTTGCCTTAACTAATCCTTAGCAATACAAGTTAAGGTATTAATTATATATTTTCATTTCAGCATCAATCCTTGACTACGTTTTATCTTTAATAAAGACGTGGTGTTGCTTGACTAAATTAGTTAAGGTATATTTTTACTTTAGCATTATTTTAAATTAAGATTTTTCTTCTTGAAAAATTCGTAAAGACAACTTTTCTATTTTTGGGAAAAAAAACATATTTGTAATTCTTAAATAAAGCTTTAAAGTAGTTTTGAATCCATATTTAATATACAATTATTGACTATTTACCATTATCATTTATTAGCATTTCTTCCTACGAGTTCAAATTGAATTCACTTCGCATGGTATCCTCATGCATCAGTATAAAAGGGTATAAAAGGAAGAAGAAGCCTAGGACAAGATCTAGGCAAGTACATGCTTTTATATGTAATATGTCTTTGTGTGCGTGTGTGTGTGTACATATTTATATACCCATAGTTGTATAAATAATTATCTATTCCGGTCATGTCAGGCCAAAGAGAGCAACATAGGGACAGAGATGGAGACAGATACAGAGAGAGAGAGAGAGAGAGAGAGAGAGCGATGGAGAGTGGAGAAAGAGGAACGCACAAAATGTCAACGTCGTCTCAGTGTCGTCGCAAACATGTCGCCGTCAAGTGAGAGAACATTTACGGTACTCTATACGCGAAAGTGCGAAAGAGATGGCTGCAAAGGATGCACGAGAAGAACTTATTTGCAATGCTCAACGCATCTTCAGAGTGAGACACGATTGGATGACGGCCGAAGGGGGTAGTGTGGGGATGACTACAGTGAAGGAAGTTGTGCTTTGCAGTTTTGCAATTTCTAATTACGTCTTCGCAGCAGCAGCAGCAGCAGCAAGTGACTTTTTGAGGTTAGGCACGAGTCTCAACTCGGTTACAAGCAGCATACAAAATAATAAAACAAATAGAGCAAAATAATACAAAATAAAACCAAACAAAAGTAAACATGAACAAGTATTTGAGCATCATTTGCTGTTTTTTAGGTCTTTGGGTAAATGGTCGGCAGGGGGGCGGCGTGGACTCGTATTTTATTTGCAAAGTTTGTTGGCCCATTCCCCCCATTCCCATTCCCATTCCCCTTCACCCAACACCTATCAACAGTAACTGCAGCAACTGGTTGCCGCGTTGTGTTGAAGTTGCCGGTCTAACTTTGATTACAGTCCCCAGTTGTAGACATGCTCAGACAATCAACAGATTTCTTGCTTATTATGCGACAGCCTCCAGGAATAAATTGCTGCCACTCACCCCCCGCGCCCCGCTCTTAACATATGTGTGCGTAAAAAATTCCATTAGTGCCAACTCCCAAGTGTTTTATGTATGTACGTGGCATATATGTATGTACATACACACATATGTATATACATGCCTATATACTTGTCTGCATTAGTAGATAGATGCTTGTATTTTATTGTACATCTTAAGAGCTAACAGCACCCGTCACCCGCAGCTTAGCGTTACTCTTATACACTTTCCCGGGGTATTTTCAATTTATTATACAATTTGAACATTTCTAGCCCCTGAGAATATTTAAATAAAACCTTGAAGTTTTTTTACACTTTCATTATTACAGGAACCATGAAATATGGAAACATTTTTTTCATATTGTAAATATCTAAGTTAAACTCTCCTGAAAAGAGATAAAATCTTATTAACATCCCACATCTAGAATAGATTGATCATTAGAAAAATATCCATATCAAACTCTACAGAAAAGAGCTTTATAATATTATAATTTATTAACATCTCAATTCTACATCCATATGAAGAATTGATCCAAAATGTATTCAATTAATATAAAGAAAATATTAATATTAATAATAATGGGAAAAATTGATGAGTATGGTAAAGCTATATATTGATTTTTAAAATATCCAAATTAGACTCAGCAGAAAAAAACTTTATTATATATTATGTGAGGAAATGCCATAACCCGTGTGCAAAATTGGTCAAAAGTGTAATCAATTAATTAATCGATAACATTATATTGCTCTGCAAGAGTGTTTATTATTCGATATTCCATCTATTTGTTTGTGATTCGAAATTATAATGAGGTTCATTATTAACACAAGATAAACGCTACGTGTCGAGATTCAGTAAAAACGATTTTCTCCTTTTGTGACTTTATTTTTTCTTTGTTCCTTTGTAAACGAATTCCAGCATCGCATTTATTTGGGTCAAATGTGAAAATTGCCGTGAGTTTTGCTTTTGTACGTGTGTATGTCTTATAATGATAAGTAGATTAGGTGGATATACTTACAGGATACTGGATTATGGGGATGGGAGCTTGTCATACCGACTAGTACTCCAGGTAATCCTCACTGCAAACTTACTTTCTTTTTTTGTGTATGCCTTGAGTTTGTTTATTTCGCTTTAGTTTCTGCTCCAGATAAAGCCTTGACCCAGTCCAGCTGAATCCCGCCTTTTGCCTAATGGCCAATTAATGACAATAAAAAAAAAGCAAAAAAGAAAAATCAATGTCCATAAATGTTGAAACCATAAACACGACAGCAGCCGTTGCCAATGCCAACAGCAACAACAAAAACAGCGAACTGCAATCAAACGGTCATAAATTGCCCGCAAATATCGTAAAGTCCTTCTGGGCTCCAAATTTCAGCCCCCTTCGCTCGCTCTGCCCCGGCCCCAAAGATTGTTGCTACAGGTAATTACAAAACCATAACGCGCAAATGTCACCGCAAAATGTGCGGCGAATATTTTGGCCCTGTCCACCATTACCATCATCATCAACATCCCCATGACCATCGCCATCGCCATCACCATCATCATCATCATCATCTTCCTTGTCCTTTTGTCCCCTTGGGACAAATGGTGCGTTGTGAACATTGAGCAAACCGTTTGTCGTATTTGTGTTGCATAATTTTTTGACGCAGTGCGTGTCAGGTTGAATTGTGTGAATTTTGCAAATCGCTTTGTTATATACCCTATCCACAACAAAATTGAAAACAAGGTAGATCGAATATAGAATCAGTTTCTGTAAGGATCAGACTCACAGAATCGAATATGTAGATCCAAGCTTGTTTCCTAAGTTTTGTTACGACAATCGAGACAAATCTTAAATAATAAACTCAAGCTGTAATATCAATCTAAATATATATTAATACATGCATTAAATAACAAGCATATCTAAATATGTAAAGAAATATAATGTTTGATAAAAAGATAAAAGCATCTCACTTCTGAATACAAGTTTCATTTGGCATTTAACATATTGTCAGAATTGAATTAACATCGGAACAATCGATCAAACATTGAGTTTTTCGTTTTTCAAATAAAGGATCAAACTCAGCAGGAAACTGAGGATATCATGTAGTCGTGCTACTTGCGCTTGATTCACTGTAACTTTCAATTTTCGATTTGGTTTCGTGTCCCGGCCGACAATCACGTGCAACAACAACCGTTGAACCGGTGACATTGCCCAGGTTGGCGGTCACTACGGGGTTTTCGTGGCGACGCAAAAGCTGCGCCTAATGAGGCGTATGAATTTTATGCACTGAACAAAATTCGGGTATTATTATTGGGTCAACAAGTTCTCCATTTACCGTGCCAGCCGCTATTGGTTTTCACTAACAGTCTTGCAGTTGTAGTGGATATTATGATTATGTCGTCTGAAAGACGTCTCTGACCCTCTAAAGCATATATATTCTTGAGCTAAATCAATATAGCCATGAATTGAGGAAACCTGGCTTATATCCACTTGCAGGCAGTATGATTGCTGATTTTATCATATAGCTCCCATAGAAGCAAAGATGAGTTCCTCAATGAATAACTTTTTGGTTTAAAAAGGTATCCAAATTAAACTCTAGCAATTATTGAGATCGGACAAATCGGTCGAAAAATGAGTTCACTTTTTTTTTTTAATTAGAATCAAACTTCCTTAAAATGCCTTTTATTATTTATATTAAAAACAAATATAAATTCCTTAAGAAAAGTTGCTTGCCTTTGATTTATATAGTTCAAAAAACACTTCTCAGTTGTTCAATTTAAAAAACTTGATAATCTATATATTCATTAATTTTTCACTTTTCACTAGATCGGAGAACTGCTAGACTGTTAAATATTATTGTGTTAGCCTCTTATCTCATTAAACTTTAGCTTTGTCTTATTATGAGTATTTTAATTAACTTTGTTTTTTATTTTACATAGCAAAACATAAGTGTTAAATTTTCTTAATTGATAGTAATTTTTCTCTATTTTCCCTTTATTGTTGAGTGTGAAAGTTTGGTAGACTAGAAACAGATTTAATTTGAAGGCAGGCAGGCACAGACCCATTCTTTAATTTGTTCAAGTTGCTTAATGGGAATTGTTCTTAATATTTTATCTATTTTGTTGAGTGTGAACTCTTGCTGAATTTGAAAATGATTTCATTTGAAGGCACACTCACAGACACACACTCACACACACACACACACACACACATTGTGTTTAGCAATTATGGAGTCCCGAGCTGTTGTGGATATTAAGTAAAATATCATCTTACCCAAATCCAAATCTCCCATTCTCAAATCTGTGGCTGCCGTAAGAGACAAATTGCCGGCAATTCAATTCAACCCCTTGCAGAGGGACGGAGGGAATGTGCAACAATTGGTTGCCCTCACTGCTGCTATAAATTCATTGAACGACGCACCCTTTTGTGTGCTATACGGCTCCCAACTGCTACCCAGAGTTATCTGTCTGCCACAAGAGTGGCAGCAACAGATCGACTCACTTCAGATTTTGCCTGCCAGCCATTCATTCGTATTGGTCCGGTGGTCTCGGGCATTCCAAGCGTTTTTAATTGACAATCAAACTGTGGCAGGCAGGCATTCAGGCAGGCGGGGAGGAGGAGGAGCAGCAGGGGGAGAAGAAGAAAGAGGAGCAGTGGGATAGGTTCTTAGTGGCACACACAAATTTGATTAATTCGCTTGATGGCTGCATTTGCTGTCAGCTTATCCTCTTGACAGCAGCCGGATCCCAAAACCCGTGCAAGAAACTTGAATCCTTCCGGCCACTCGATTGTTTACACACAAACTGGCTGGCAGACATAAAGTCAGTCTGCTATCACATTTAATAAATGAAGTGTGTGTCTTGTGGCTCCGAAATGTGCAAACTGTGCACTTCATTTTGTGAATCATAAATCTGAGCCAGCCACTTGAATAATTACCCCATTCTAAGCCTCTCATCAGAGCAGTTCAAAGCAGCTCAAAGCATACCCTTTAAATGGGTTCAAGAATTGCACATTTAATTTGGTTAACTGAGCTGCTTAATTATTAATATTTTCATTAACTTCTTCTGCTCGGTGTGTAATCTTTCTTTATTGACTTATTGCTTATTTTAAGTCAGTTCAGGGGAATTATGTAAGTCAGGTTGGCCGAGCGGTCTAAGGCGCCAGACTTAAGCTCTGTTTCTCGAAAGAGAGCGTGGGTTCGAATCCCACACCTGACAAGTTGGGAGTTCTATATTTTTTTCAATGTGTTAACCAAATACTATATTTATGGCTAATTTGATAACTAAGCTCGCTAGATATTAAAAAAAAAAATGCTGAAATGTTTCAAACTGAATCTAGAAAATTTAGCTAGAGTAATAGAAAGATAATTAATATGTTCTTCTTCTTATCGACTTTCTTTTTGAAATGTTGGCATTACTCAAATATTCAGACGGTAGCTCTAAACATGGCTTAGTAATTTGCTTAATAGTTTAATCCAACTTTATAAAAAATAAATAAAAAGTCATATACACAACTAAATTACCCCAATAAGGATCTCAACTCGAATATTTTAACAATATATAATATTTTATTTTTAATCTATTCAAAATACTCAACTGCTTATAAGAATATAATAATATTTTGTATATATATATATCAATATATATATTTATTTTTTTATTTATTTTGATGAGTTCCATTGCATATTTTAATAATAACTTTGGTTATTCGTTTTAATTAAATACATTTTCTATGTACATTTCCCATCTTATTCCTTTCTTTATATGCTATCTTGCGCTTTGAAGCATGCAACACTTTGTGTCTGCAATCAACAGGCATTTTACATGCCTTCTTCTGGTTGGCAAACGTTGTCATTAGAAAATCCATTTGAGTGCCACATAAAATTGCTGCAATTGCATTTGACGCACACACAACACAAATACGCACAGCAAGTGTGCGGTTTTTACACACGTTGCAGCGCCCACCCCTTGCCTCATTAGCCCCCTTAACATATATATATATATATATACTATGCTTCTATGCCGCACAAGTCTTCAGCTAAAAACCAGTTAATAAACACTATTTGCTGCTGCTTTTGTTGTTGCCACACTCAAATGCATGAAGCGACTGCAGTGAAGGAAAAATCGTTATCATTATTGTATGTGTATATATAGGCAAGAGGAGGATGGCTGGGAGGGGAGGCGAAACTATGTACGGGAATACTTTCTGCGAAAGTTTATTGAACCGGAAGTTGGGCGGCAGTTTGCTGTTGCCGTTTGTGTGAAATGCGGCAACAATGCGCGAAATGATGGCCCTGCCACAGGGAGCTGCATGCAGCTGCTAACTCGACGCGCTGCATTCGTTCTGCTTCAAGTCGACTCTGCTTTAACATTTGTGTGGCCCGCCAATCAAAATTTCCCCATCAAGCAAATCCAAGTATTTGTTTTTTGTATATGTTTTTAAAAAACAGCCTCGAGTTGCATTTCTGATTTTTGTTTGCTGCTGTTTTTTTTTGTTTTTTTTTTTTTTGTGTTTTTTTGTGTTTCTTCTGTAATTTGTTCTTGTCTTTCAGTTGAAATTGTATTACCTTTTTATGTGCGAACGTCTGGCATTGGGATAACATTTTAGAGCTGCTCAGACGTCTGTCACTTTAATGCCTCGTTTATTGTTTCGCTGCGTTTCTCTGTCTGCTCATGTCCCGGACCCTCGAGGCCATGTAATTGCTGCTTAAGTGATGCAAATGAGCGTTCCTACAGCAAACACCAAAGAGACGACGAGACGCTTGGAGGTCAGTGCTTGAATGCCCTTTCTTTCAAACAAATAAAATAATAAATATATTAAACTAAATAAATTAAATTTCTGAGGTTTATTAAACTGATAATAAAGCAAATTCCTTTTTTTTCTTTCTTTTTAATATTAACTCTCCCAAAATTCAAACAAAGGGAAATGATAAATAAAAATCGTAAAAACCATTTGTTGTAATCAAAAATGAAGGATTTTGAAGTACTTTGTCCAGTTGCAACTATCGGAAAGATTTGCCACCAGCCTAATCTTGACGAGCAAAGTTTCTCCACATTTTATCTACAAGATTTTGATCTCGTGATCAAAGATTATTTACCTGGAATCATACAATAATACAATACAACAATACAGCTTTAAGATATGTATCTGTATCTGTATTTTAAAATCTGTGTCTTGGAAATCACTTAATGTTTTCTTAACTCTAAATATTTATATCTGGTAATACATTTTGTAATCAATATTAAATATTGTGTTTTCATCATCTTAAAATGTGAACTCTGTGGTGACAAACCCGGTATAAAAGTTATTGCTTCACTATTTTGGAAAGTGTATAAGAAGTGCCGCAGGCGTCTTGTAAAGAGCCGAGAACTTCACTTGCACCCCTCTCTGCGTATTTTGTTTGAAGTGAGTAAAAATGTGTTTTTCGAAAAATGTTTGGGCTGCTGCTGTCAGTTTTAGGGCGGGGGAGAAGAGGGAGACATCCTGTGGGTGGTTCTTAATGGTGTGGTGAGGGATGGGGTTTGGAATTGGGGGTCGCAGTCACCCTTCGCAGTGCTATGTGCTGGTGCCGCTGTTTTTGAATGGGGTCAAAAAATGCTGTAGCAATTGCTCAGAATGATTTATGGCAGTTGCACTTGAAATTGTTAATAAACAATGCTCAACGTTAAACTTTATTAAAATTGATTGGCAGCTGTCTGGCGTATTTAAATCGTACTGAAATATTAAAAAGCACTCGCTCAAATGCAGTTTAGTTTATTTTGCAGTCGATTGTGTTTTGGTCCATTGGGACGGCAAAAAGACACGTTTCAGCCTCTGAACGGGAATTCGATTCATTTGTTGACATTCGTTGTTGACATTTGTATTCTACAATATTGCATTAGAAAAAGCGTGCTAAAAGTGCATGTGGGTCTGGCGAAATGAATACTTTGCAGTTTGATAATATTTGATTTTATTTATTTGTACATTTATTTCTTATTTATTTATCAATTGAATTTTATACACAAATACAAAACTCTGATTAGAGACTGATGTATTTGTTTATTATATAATACAAAATTAAATGTAATAAGAATTGTATTATTAATATACTAAATTTTAAAGAAAGAAATAAATAAACTTTTCTAATGTATTAAAAATTTATTAAAGTAAACAACTATATATTTAACTCTAATATGTGAAAAATAATATAACTGAACAACGGATTCCCAACTTGTGCTCAGAGAATGGTTGGAGGCCGCTGAATATCGTAAATAACATCTTAAGAGCTAGAGACCTCAAGTTTGGAATATAAGTTCTCTTTAACCCCGCACATTTCAAGTATATTTAATTTAATCGATAACTGTCCCCCTCATTTGCGTATATCGATCAATATCGATTTCCGATAGCAATAGTATTGCACTTGACGGCTGCCTTATACTTTTTATATTTGCTAATATAATTAATATTAGCATATATATTAAGTACAAATACATGTGGTAATATGTCAGCTTATATATAAGTAAATATGAAAAGCTACTTTTTGTTGTATTTAATAATAAAATGAGTATAATAATGTATGGTAAGTTGAAGAACATATGGCATAGAATGGAATGAATAAAAGAGTATACTCAACTCCTTTTCGTTTTTATATCGTTGAAACTCGCTAAAATCGTCAAACACATGTTTGTAATTTCAAAAAACAAATGCATGCAGTGTGTTGAGTGCTGTTCAAGTGCATGAGAATAGTTGTTGCAATCTGCGAACGGCAGCTGATGGGCGGATGCCCGCTGCATTTGGGCCCCTCTGGTGGGAGGACAGAATCGCATGTACCAGCTACAAAACCAGTGCCCCACAAAAACAACAAAAAGTCATTGGAGTGCTGGGGCACAAAAAGAGCAAATTTTACGCTGCATTGGCGACAGCAAACATATGTCGGTGTTGTCGCTGACGTCCAGTGGACCCTGGAAAAGTTGCATGTGCCCAACGGGGTCGTTTGCACGCCAGGCTTAGCGGTTGTGTTCTTGGTGGGGGAAGGAGGGGAACGAGCGGGTGGCAGCAGCGCACTCGTGTATGAAATATGCGTGCCTCGTCTGCCGATATATATATATTATATATATATATGTATATCTGTTGAACTGAATGTACTACAAGTATATATATATATGTATGTAAAAGGTATATGCATTGATAAATTGCACAATGTTGCCACGCACACACATACACAGGCACCGTTGCAAAGCCGCAACAACAACGTCATTAGTGGCCGGGACCCTGTAATAAAAATCAATTCTTTTAAATTGTCACCCCCAGTGGTGGCCCTGAGTTTCTAGGGAAGTCGAGCGTGGTCTACCCCAACGTAGGAGTTGTGTTGCTGCATTTGTAGAGTATTTAAATATTATCATATACATTCTCACGAGTCTATATTGCCAATCTGTTTGTCTGATCTCTGCGATTGATCGGTCGGTTGAAATAGAATACTAACCGATTTCTTATCAGAAGAGTGTAGTTATAATCTGCAGCGAATTGTCTGACAATGAGAAGACATCCTCAAAGCAGCATACCAAAGCGAGGCGAAGTTGGAGGAGTATCCCAGGGAAGCTTGTCTTAAGCTCTTAAGGCAGAAGAACAAATATTCAACTTCAATTCGAGCAGCACATCAGGATTGACAGAGCAGCTTTAGACTCAGAAGGGGGCTCAGTAGATACAACTAGGTCGCAGTGCATGTAGACGGCCCCCCCTAAAAATAATATTATATATTAGAGTAGGACACACATGGGACTTAATACGCCTGATAGTAAATCTGTCATGTGTTTATTTTTATTGTATTTTTATTATATTCTTTAAAATTTGAATTTTTAACTATCCCTAATTTTTTTTTAAATTTATTTATTTATTATTTTAGCTTAAGCTTTATATATGCAAGAGTATTTAAACTTCTGCAAGTCATCGATACTTTTTTTATTTTACATTTTTTGTTCCCTTTTCTTTCGCTCCAAACATATGGTCGAGTTGGTCGGGCGAGTCGGTTACCCTAGTCCCCGGGGGCAGCCATTGCTGCATGCACATGATAATTATGGGTGTCGCATACTCATATGTAAGCAGCGATTGTGTGTGTGTGTGTGTGTGTGTGTGTGTTAGTTTATGTGTGTGTGTGCTTTTAAGTTCAACTTCCAGTTGAGTGCAGGACTTGAACTGAAGTTTTTGGTATGTTCCATTGACGCTGCCGCTTCTCCTTCCTGGGAATATAATTTGTTGTGGCTATTTTTATGCGCCATAAAAGCGTCATTTGTTGTTGGTCTGCGCTATTAGTTTTGTAGTATTTGCATGTCATTCAAAAGTTTTGTTATAATAGAACAGCAAATGATTATGTGGCAACTTAACTGATCATAAAAGCCACAATTATCAAATTTAGTCTGCTGGCGCTTAATTTTCTTTGAAGTTTGAAGTTTATAATTTTAGCTTCAAGTCAAAGAATGCTTTAAAATAAAGTATTTGCATCTAGAGAATGTTTTCCAAATATGTATTTCCTTTGTCAAATTTATATTTTATTTATTATTTATATAGGTATGTAAAATGAAACAATTTTGAGGTTATTTACACGTATATTGTAAAAGTAATCACAAAATTTCCCAAAGCAATATTTTACAATTGTACAGATAAAGCCAAAATCAAAGTTAAATTTCATTTCGAACTATTTTCATTTAATAGCTGATTTCAGGGAATGCGTTAATTGAGTTGTTTGGGCTAAAACATTCAAATTTTTAGTATTTAACAAACAATTAAAATACCAGTGTTGCCATCTATCAGCTTAATCGTTAACTTCTTATCAACTAATATCAAATTTTCTTGGCAACGCTTGAATATTAATAATTCCAAAACTTGCATTAAAATCCAAACATAAATTATAGGAAAAAATGCATTACTACGCAAAAACTTTGTACTTTCAAGCCGGTTTCTGGCTGGTTTCCTAATTGCTCGCCTGTGTACCTTAAGCGCTTGCAGCTGGTGCGGATCCGGGAGGGGCCCCTACTCAATGCAGGACTTCTGACAGGACATTTCGGTGTCGGTCGTGCTTAATGCAGCCATAAAAATGCGTATAAAATCAAACTGGGAGCGTTGGCTAACGATGCCGTCGTTTGTCCATGTACTATATAACCTTCCCTCCCAGAAGCACCTTTATGTACATTTTTATTACCCGGACGTCAGACGATGTCTAGACGAAAGCTCCAGCTTCGGGAGGCGGCTGCTGTGCGAAAAAAAAGCCAAACATTTTTCTAGGCCAAGTAATGTGACTTGCTGTAATCTTGGGATGCGTATGTTTGACAACAGCTCCAATGACATTTTACGAGCGCTTCCGTAAACCCTTTATGTAAATTAAAACAAAATGAGCATTCAATTTGTACAACGGGGTCAAACTACAGCACAAAGGGGAAAAAAATATATAAATAAATAAAAAGAAAACTTGATCACAAGCATTATGTGGACTCGCCTAAGCCTAAGAGGGAGTTTGGCTCCAACATGGGAGTTGGGATGGCGAACAAAATAAAACAAATAAATAAAATTAAAGAACGTAATAGTAAGCAGTCCCAGAAGGACACCAGAAGTTCTTTTCTATACCCTGCAGCTATTGAATGGGCTAGAAATTGTGGGTTAATGGTGTGCAAATGTTTAGTATGTTTATTTGTTTCTCTTGTGCTTACTGCAATATAACTCTTTATATTTCAAATTCTTTTTACTGGGTATTAGTGAAAGATACTTGAGACGTTTATTTTAGGAATTGTTTTAGTCAGTGAAACACTTAAATCTTTTTACTGGGCATTTATTAATCAACCAGACTAAAGCTCTCCTAACCGTTTCATCTCTGCCTGCTGCAGAAAAACTAATAACAATTTAGAACTGAGTGCTGGGTATCTGTTAGTCGAGTTCCTCTTTTATTTGTGTTACTCGTTTCACTCTGAGTACGGGTAAGGATAAGGAATTTTAAAAACTTGTTTACTGGCCATTTGGGAGTTGTGCAAACACAAAAATCGAGTTGATAAAATAAGTATTGAGAAACGCAATTACAGGTTATCTGCTAGTCGCATAGAAATTTTCATCTTACTCGTTTGAGGGACTTTGAGGGACTCTTGAAAACCCGATTTTACAGGTCAACTGCGAGTCGTGCAAATCCAAAAATTCGTATGTCTTTCGTTTTGGGCTCTTCGCGGGATTACCCACTTCAAGTTCAAGAGTTCAAAGTGGGGCGGCTACAGCAGCTACAAGTGGCACTGGGGATATATGCCGCACAGCTCCCTCCGCCCCACCATCATCTCTGGGGGTTGATTTTTGGAGACCGTTCGCTTACCACCTTGTTGTGAGTCGGGTTACGTGTGCAAATGCATTAATAATGATGTGTGTGCACAGCACACGTTATGCGTCACGTGCGCCGGGGTAGGGGCAGGGGCGAGTAATAGGGGCTACATGGTGAGGGGGGGTAAAAGCTGCATTCATAAATAAATTATGAAATTCTTTTATTCGCATCAAGGGGGCGGATTTCTGTTGTCCGAAATGAAAGGAAATTTTTGGTCGGAAACCGGTTGAGAAAAATTAAAGTCGCAACTTCAACATTTTGAGCTTGCACTCAGGTGTGTTTCCACCGGTGTCTAGACACGCGTGTCTAAACCGGACTACCCTTGCCAGCTGCCCATCTCTTTCTCTGCTCTCTCCTCTTTGCACACACACCCACGCCACGTCTAGGACTTTAGCCGGCTCTTCTGTACAGGTGTGCCGCACCGAGTGGTGCTCCCCACATAGTTTCACTTTTCCCTCTGCTGCTGCTGCTGTTGTTGTTTTGCCCGCTATGGGGCTTCCCTTCCATTTGATGTTTACACAGTCCGCCCCCGCCCCCGCCCCAAACAACATCCATAAACGCACAAAATACGCAATAAATTCAATTAATTGTCTAAAGCTTCTTATTTCAGCAAAATTTGCTACGTGGCTGTAGTTCAGACTTAAGCCCAGACTTCAGTCTGGCATAAGGAGTGACTCGCCACAGGGCCAGTCAGTCAATAAGTACGTCATTCAGTCAGTCAGTCAGTCAGTCAGTCAGTCAGTCAGTTTGTCAATAGTAAAACTTGATTGGGGACGTGGTGTGCTGTGGAAGCTGGCAGCTGAGGTGCTTGTGGCTTTCGACTTCTCGAATTTTGTTTTTACAACGTGTACAATTTCATTTTATGCTTGGGATGCTGCCTGCCGTAGTAATTCAATAAAAAGCACCAACAAATAGCACTTAAAGTAGCCCCAGGATTGTGAAATGCTGCATACAAAGGTAAACTGATTTGCTACGCTTGAAAGCAGCAAAGGAAGTGAACAAAGTTAAACAAATATGATTGCTGAAGACTGTCAATAAGAAATTCGAAATCCATAAAACTAGTCAAAGAAATTTAAAGTTGAAGTCTGCTAAAGTTTTCCACTCAGTTTTTGTTGATATGCCATTTAAATCCCAACAAGTTGTCAGTTTTAAATAATCAATAAATATTAGTATAGTTTTTGAATAAATCTATGCAATTTGATTTATTAGATTTTATTATAAATATTCGTAAATGATGACATATTTTATTGAGAGCTTTGAATGGATACAAAATTTTATATTTGCTCTTTGTGGCTCTAAAGTTGCCAAGTCTGTATTATTTATTGTTTGTTTAAAGAAAGAATAATGGCAATTGCCACTTAAATTGCCACAGAAGTCAACCTGCCCATAATATTAATAATCTATTTTATCCTTTATTGTTTTTTTTTATATTTTAAATTTTGAATTAGCAACACGTATTGAGTAGCAAAAGAGTTAATTAGAGTTGCTAAAAAACAAAAACGAAGAGTCGAATTAGTTGAAGTTAAGCATAATAAACAATTAAATGACAGCTTTCATTAGAGTTGCAAAAATAAAAAAGTTTCAAGTTGAATTAGTTAAAGTTAAGCACTTAATTGAATCACGAGTTTATTTCAGCCAAATGCCAAAAGTATTAAACTCATATTAGCGGCGGATGTTAAATAAATATATTCAACTATATATGTCAAAAGCAAATTAAAGTATTGCCTTAATTTAAATATAATCAATATTGAAGGAATATTATATTCAATAAGTATTGCCTTAATTTAAATATAATCAATATTAATATATTAATATATTAAAGGAACATTCTATTCAATATTTGCTCAAGATGTATTCAATAAATGTAATACAAAAGAAATGATTTGATTAAAATACATTTTTTGCAAGTTTCGTGCGAAATGAATTATGTTTGACTTGTTTCGTTTGCTTTTGTCGGGCTTTGAGTGGATTTATGTTGTAATAGGTTCAGATCGTTGTTCGGCCAGTGTGTGCTGGCCAGCAACTAGCCGGGCAATCAGAATCAGTCTGGCCGGGATGTTGAACAAGGTAGATTGAGTCGAGTGCACACAAGTCGTGCATGCGTACACAGCTGCACAGAGAGGAGAGAGGAGAGAGGAGAGAGGAGGGAGGAGGGAGGAGGAGAATAACTTGCCACCCATCGGCACAAACCGTTTGCGTGTAACTGAAAACCAATTGCCGGTGTTGGACTGCAGCCATGTCACGTTTGTTGGCATAGATGGTGCCACAAAAAGGACTGCTGCTGCCACGAGAAGTTGAACGAATATGGCGATGGCGTCGACATCGACGTCGAAAACTTCGCTTGCGGTTTTGAGCAAAGTGCAAGGAATACAAACCGAAACCGAAAGGGAAGACGACGCTTGCTGTTCACTTTTCACTGTTCGCTGTTCACTGGTTAGTCCTTGGGGTAGTGTCGTTTGTAAGACAATACCAGGCTGCGGTGGCAGCTATAAAAAGGATCAAAGGGATAAAATGTCTTGTGTGAGGCAAACGCGCTCAAACAGCAGCTAGCAAAACTATGCAGCAGGAAGTTGCACAAGACGTTGGTTTGCTTGGAATTTGTTGGCCACCGCTGCCACCGCCATTGGTAATAGAGTAATTCAATATTGGGTGTGGCAGCAACTTCAACTTGCTATTGATTTTTTTCTTCTTTTATTTTATTCGTTCTGCCTTCAACTGCTGGGTAGCCACTTCATCAGGCAAGAGAGCGAAGAGTCCTTTAAGGTGCCAACAACAATGCGTCTTCCATTTCTTTTTTCTTGTCGTTCACACTTGACAGACAGACGCCGTCCTCCCTCGTTATTAAAAAAAAAACAAAAAATACAAAAAAATGAAGCTAAAAAGTCATGAGGCATTATGTCGTGTCGATATTCAACATGGCTGGCAATCCTTTGCTAATGCGGGTGTAGGCCCAAAGGCCAAGTCGCAAGAATGTCTGGCTGAGTAAACTACTTGAGTTCACGATAAATGCGAGACGACGCCGACGACGACGACGAGGACGACGACGACGATGCCATTGTGCAAAATGATGAACTTAGGGGCAACGATAGGGGCGTGTGAATCCACTGCTGAGTAGGGTGAAAGGCATCAAAGACGAGGGCTGCACGTCTGCCATATGCCTAGCATTAATATTGAGCCCAAATATCTTATATACGGATTAAGAGAGTTTACTTTAGCTCATTCTATTCCAAATACAAGTTTTCTGGTTGAATTCCGTTGAAAGTATGTGGAGGAAGTCAAGACAAATGTTATAAAAAAGGCACAAACATGAAATAAATACACGAAATTAATTTAAGAATATCCTTAAAGAAGAAATATTTAAAAAAAAGAATTCAAAAACTAAAGAACAGAAAATCGTGCATTTCCTTTTTGGTATAAGAGAATATAGATATATATAAATTGCGTAAATCGATTATTCACACATCTCAAAACTGAAAGCCAAACTCACTGAAAACTCGGAAGTTATTTAATCAAAATGTTGCCAGGCAATTTAAAATATTTTTTCTAAGGTAATTCCATTAATCTATAAACAATTTGTCAAAGCTTTTGCGTCAATCAATTACTGTTTATATTAATGATTCTATAAATCTTCACCCCTGGCATATTCAGCAGCTACCAGCGACATTTTCAAATATATTTTTATTGGTATTTTCGTTTGTTGTTTGCTGTCGCATGAATATTGAAACGCTGCTTCATTTTTTCCCCATTTAGACACGTACATAGGAGGAGTCTGTATATGTTTGTCGCCCACCATCCAACATCCACCACCCACTGCCACTCCCACTTAGTGGTGTGGTGCCCTTTCCAATCAATATTGATGAGATAACTCTCTACTCTACTCGCACAGGTCCCAAGTGTTTGAGCTCAAGATTATTAATATTTTGCTTGAAAAGAACGCAATTTCAGGGACTTAAACCAGTTTCAGCAGCAGATCAAAAAGTCGGCAAATCTCTTTTTGTGGCCAGCATTTAAGGGTCAATCTTGCCACCGCGCTGCCCAAATGTAGGTCAAATGTGGCTTCTTCTTTTCAATTTATGCGCTTATTTGTTAAAAATCCTTCGTGCTGCTGGCGGTTCGCCAAAAAGTCGCAAGTCAAAACCCAAATTTAGCTTTATTTCTCTGCGCATTTATCAATTTAGACAATGACAATTTCGAATGCAGCCGCGCTTTCTGCACTCGAAAAAATGGGGGTGGGGTTATCATCGAATTTCCAGTAGTGATTTGGCGTTTTCTTGTTTCAATTTATATTTTCTCTCTCTTTTTTTTTACAACATAACGTTGGGACGCATTGCAGGATTTATTTGTGCAAAACAATATTTTCACGCTCAGATTGCATTGCGCTTAAGGGAAGATGTTCCCAAAAACGTCAAAGTCCACTGTGACGAAAAGAATTTGTAGAACAACATGATAGTTATATATAATAATTAATACATATTAAAAAATAAATAACAAACAATAAGTTTAAAAGTAAAGTAAAAGCATTTAAGGCAACAACATAAATGATAAAAATTAAACTCGTGAATATTACAAGAGAATAAAACCATTGAATATTTAATGACGATCCATTTTCCACTGTCTACAAAATACAAACTTGAATACAACTTGAAGACAAGAGATCTCCCTCAGAGATGAAGGTTGTTTACTCGTTTATTCGTTTGAGTGCCCTCTTCTCTATTAGAAGATTCAGCTTAGATTTACTTTCCGTCAAGCAAAGTATCCCAACTGTTTTGTATTTTCGCCAGCTTAGTTTTCTGACTTGCCTTGAATCTCTTGACTGTTTCTTGGCGAAATTGTTTGGAAAGAATTTGGTTTGGAACACCAACGATTATACAACGCTTGACTTGTTGTGGTTCAAATTGCGTCAATTCATCAAATTTTCCCTTCTGGTCGATTGGGTTATGTGCGTGCGCTTGCGGGGAAGATTTCCACATGTTGCCATTTTTAATATCCTTAAAACGTTTTACGACTGCCAAAGAAACGCAGCACTTGAAACACAAATGTATCTTTTCTTTTAATGCGCATAAAGGGAGCAGAGCAGACCAGATCAAGCATTTGGGAAAAGGGTCAGAGGTCAGGTGCTGAACGCTAAACCCTTTGATTGCTTTTGCGTTCAAAACGCTACAAATGTGCCACAAAATGTTGCTTTGTTTGTGTCATCTTCTGTTTGTTTTGCTGCTGACGGCTTTAAGATTGTGATTCAATTTGCAGGCATTGCGTCAAGAATTTTTATGCCATTCCGCGTTGCATTTTGGCGACGCCATTTCCCTTAGGTTTTTAGTGCCTATTTCCCGTAGAGGCCCGTAAAACCAACGCGCAGGTAAACAAAAGTTGTTGTGAGGGAAATTGTTTAAAGTCATTCGCATGTGTAAAAGGCAGCGTCGAAATATAAAAATAAAAATGAAAAAAAAAGAAAACAATTTCAACGTGCACAACACTTGGAGACGTGTGTGTGTGTGTGAGTGTGTGAGTATGTGTGAGTGTGTGTGAGTGTGTCTGCTGCTGGAAAAATGTCCGTTTATGTCACTGGGGAAATTTACGCGCTACCCATCAACATCAGCAGCCTGAAGCTGCAGCATGGAGCACTTTATGTAGAGGTGGGTGGGTGGTTCGATGGGTTGGAGCGATGGAACAGGGGGGGTAGTTGATGGCGGGTAGTTTGGATTACGAGAACTTTGTGTGGTGCCATTTGCTTGGTTGCTGCAGCTAAAGTTTTATATATTAAAAAATAGTGACACGCATCAATGTTTCAGCTCGGTTTAGTTTATTTGGTTTAAGCTCAAATTGAATTAAACTTTTTCAAAACATGAACAATAAGTTTATGATTGCAATTATAAGGCATTATTTTAATGATTCTACTTTCTATTACTACTGTAATTCAACATTTTAATAGCTTCAACAATGGTATCGAAATGACCATAAAATGAGGCTTAAGTCGGAAATGTGTTTTGATAGTTGAAATGATGTAAAGAGCTAAGCCGTTTACACATATCGCTTTTCTATAAGCTTTTTGTGACACAACAGCTGCTAAAATTATAAAAACACTTGCAAAGGTTCATTAAACTGTGTACCGAAGCAAAATCGAAGGACAATGAAAATTACTGGGCGTATTTTCGCTGCAGCTGCGGCAGACAAAGTAGATCATAATCTACAAATAGACGATGTCTCAGTAAACGTCACGATGTGTGCTTTGGTATGGGTATGTGTGTGTATGTGTGTGTGTGTGTGTGTGTGCGTGTGTGTTTGGTACGTGCCTGTAACGCAACCGAAGGACATTGTCAATGTTTGCAGTATGTTTAGTGTTGGTCGTCGGGGCTGCAATTTCGATTTAAGGTGCGCCCCACATTGAAGGACACTTGGCACTGGAGTTTGTGTCAGTTGATTGGGCTGATTACAAACAGAATAGATGACAAAGCGAGCCATAGACTGGAAGACATAAGTGGGGAAGTGGGGAAGTATGGTTTAGAACCTGACCATGACACGTTGTTGCCTGCCTGCCGTAAGCTCCTTTTGCCAGTGGACAAGTTCGCTTGGCTAACAAATTAGCAGTAAAGTTCTTGTCGAAAACGGAGAGTTTTCTTTTTGGCGACAGCATCAAAAATTTCTCGCTCTAAGCTCAGACGCTGAAGCTGCTTGCCGCTGCTTGCCGCTGCCGCCACCGGTGCAGACATCCATTAAGTGGCAAACGAAAAGAAAATCCAAGAAAAGCACAAAAGAAAACTACAAAGAAAATGTGAAATATGTTATGCTGGCATTTAAATGCCCTGCGCGACTTACAATGAGTTTATAGGTGGATCTGTTCTGGTGGATTTTTCTTAGGTCTACAAATCCCCAAATTTATGCACTAAATACCTGAAACCATTTGGGAATTATAATGAAAATGGCGATTCTTGCAATTTTGTATGATTATTCGTAATCTTTTCGAATGTGCCTACAATTACAATTTATAGTAACGACCTTTTGTCGCAGCTAACATGCCCCTTTGGTGTGTGTGTAGGGTATTGCCAAAGCTTGACAACTTTAAATCGATGGAAAATTAAATGGGAAAACGCAGGCAAGGATCAAGCAGCAAGAAGCGTAGCAAGCACAAAATAAAATAGCAGAAACTCAATTTTGAAATAAACAAAGGGCAAAATACAAACGAGCACGTTGCAAACGAGTGTAGACGACTATAAAGATACTCTGTGAACAGATGAAAAATCGTAAATTAAATTGAGAAAATCGCCCTAAAAAAGTATATCTGGATTTTAGAAACAATTCTAAGCATATTAAAAGAATTTTGCAATTTATGAAGTTTTTTTCCGGTTCGTGGAATGTATTTCTAAAAAAATAGACAGTCAAAAACTCTACTTTTGAAACTTTGAAAAGTAATTAATTTCTTTATCGACTATTTTATGTTTTGCTCGAGTTTGAATCGCCGTAATTAATAATTATCTTGAAATACTTATGATTATTAATAAAAATATAAGCAACAAAAAAGATAATGTATGAATCGGAGAATAAGTAAATACGAGAATGAGAACCCAACTCATACACTCTGCACAAGGTATATGCACAAGAAAAATTCGCAAACCAGGTGATTGGCACGCAGCGCAAACAAGCAAACAGCGGCTCAAACAGTAGGTGAGAACATGCCCCGAGTTGGAAATTCAATAATAAAAAAAATACGTACTATTTATAAAATTTTTTAAAAAGGCAACAAGAGAAAGAACGAGCCAGTCAGTCGCAGCTTGTTGGCCTTCTCAAATGTGCCCTAAACATGCAATCGAACTTCGACTTTGCTCAGCTGTTAATTTTGCATGAACGGACAAACTGAAAAAAGCACAAAAGAAGAGGAAGAAGTCGACAAGCAGAGCACAACTAGAAAAACCAACAAGTTTTCGATGGATGCAGTTTTGGGGGTTGGCAATTTTTTTATTTCTTTATTTTTTTTGCAAGAAAAAAGACAAGCAAATAAGCTGGGGACGACGACGGCGTCAGTTGTTATTGCCAACATTTTAGTGGCGTGTAGACGCCCCCGCCACTGTCCACCATCCACTTCTCGACTACATCCCTTAGCCCGCGACGAGTGCTTTTCGAGGTTGTGACTCATGCCCGATGTGATGACGAAATCCGCCGGCAGACACTGAAACAACAAAGTAGTTGTAATAGTTGTGCACCCATATGAACGAGGGTGGCTCAAGAGAGTTACGGTTCCATATTTCTATATTCATATTTTTTTTGCACTCCTAATGAAACTTTTAATTAAAGTCAACACGTGGAAGTGACTTGAAAGTCAGCCAAATATGTTTTTCAATTTAAGTTTGTGTTTCTTGGCATATATATAAATTACCTAAAGGACGAGCTGTTTGCACAAGAAATTGATCAATTTGAATGTTCTTCCTTGGCCAAACAACTTTCTTGACATACAAGATATGTTATTTTTAAGTTAACTTTTGTAGATGAAATGATCTTCATAGAATAATACAAAAAAAAGAGAATTTAATAAAGCGTTCAGCTTATTTTATTTATTTGCTTAATATTGAGAAATGGCAGTCGATATTGAAAAAATACGAAAAATAAGATTCAATTAATTAAAATTATTTGTCGTTAATTTAATTGAAATTAATAAAAATAAAAACACAAAATTTGCATATATTTTAACAATGCCAATATATAGTTTATATACAAGCAGAAATGGCTTAAACAAAGTGGTCTATTGCCTGTTAACAATTATTGTACAAGTTTAAGCTACAATCCTAATTCATGTTTAGTAAATGCAGAACAAACTTTAATCCAAAATTCTGAAATTAGCTAGTCGTAACTTTTCGAACCACCCTCTTTGTTTTGCATATGTTTGGCAACATGCAAAAATGTATGTATAAGCCATGCAGTGCGGCATGCGGCACGTGTTACTAATCAACGCACGCAGAGAGAACTTCAGAATAGGGGGAGAGAGGGGTGGAAGGAGAGTTTAGAAAATTGTGACGAGTGTTGTGACCAAAGTGTGCAAACAAACATTGCGTGCCTCAATCGTCAAATAGGAAAATGTTGTTATGATTTCCATTTCAAAGCGAAGCAGTTAATTTCGTCTCAAGAGCATGTTAGCAGCAAGTGCTGCCTAATTATTGTGGGCGTGTGTGGGTGGTATAATTGCGGTGAAGGGGAGGGGAGGGGGTGTAGGTCGGCATATGATTTGCACAGTTTTGTTTGCACTTTGCGGTCACTTGAAAGTCTCGTTTAATCAACACCAACGTCAACGTCGAGGGTTGGGCATGTTTAGCTGCTTAATTAAATGCAACCAGCTAATACCTAAACCAAATACTGAGAGAGACAGATAGAGACAGAAAGAGAGAGAGAGAGAGGACTGCCAACTGGCAGCGAGTAGTGCTTAGCTGTAATTGAATGACCCATTCAACTGGCGCTCTTCATTCAACCGCCACTCCTCCGATTGACCTCAACTCCTTCCTCCAAGCAGACTTGAATGTTAAATGCCAAACAGATATCGTTTCTGGCTAATGGCTAATGATTATAAATGATGGAGACGTTAGCGTGCTTAAGTGACAGCAACTAGCTTGAAATCAGCTGGACATGCTAGAAAAATACGCTGTAGAATCATGGAAATTGGTTCGCTTGCAACATGCTAATCTGATAACATTTGCCACACTTTTAAATCCGTTAATCTTAATTATATTTGCAGAGTAACAACTCAGCTCAAGTCAGTTAGCTAGCTACAAATAGCTTATTCAGCTACAAGTTAAATTAAGACAAGGCTAAAGATTCAACTAAATTGAATCAGTTTTTAAATTGAGCCAAGATTAAGAATATTCCTTTACATTCGTAAGACACTCAACTATTTGAAAACCCTTCTATAACATTGTTTATTTGTTCATCTAAAATTGTTTTTCGTACTTTCGTATTTCATAAAATTTTGCATTCCTTTTATTTGCAGGTAAGCGTTTCAACAATTTTAATTTGGCCAACATTATTATGTAAGTATGCACAACTATGCAAATCTAAAGTACACCTGTGAGCCTCCCCCCCCTCTTCACACAGCCAACATCTCCCAAGTTCTGCTCTCCGGTTTGCACTGACATAATCATTAAAATACTCTCATGCCCACTTAACAAACAATTGTCTGTTAAACCGTTGGCCGTTTAACACACAAATGTTCGCTCTTTGATGCCATTATATAATATGAGTATAACAGTTGATCCCCCCGCACACCCACCCAACCGTCTTCTTTCAACACTCATACGCCTGCCGTGCGCCCATTTGTGGCATGACACATTCACATCAATGCTCACCGGACGGATAACAGCACACTCACATTGTTGTGTTTGCCGTCAAATGATTTCCAAAGCAATTCAAATGCAAAGCGAGAACCATAGCCCGACCCTCTCTAGCCCCTTCACCCACCCCCACCTACCACCCCCTAGTCACAATCGACAACTAATATTGTTGAAGCATTGTTCTGCGATGCCTTCGACAAGCTGTTATGTATGCCTCGCGCCATGCCCCAACTGCAATTCCGATTGCATAAAACTAAAATATACAGTGAACATTCTCTAAATGAAACGCTTCGGTTCTAGATATATATATATATATATGTATATATATTCAATACATATTTGAATCTAGAATCTAAAATGTTTATTATTGAGAACATTTGCATTTAATGTGCGAGTGATTATTATGATTATTTATTTTTAATTTGCCTTTCTGTAATATAATTTTAATTATAAATGTCTGTAGAACATTTGTTTCCACTCAAATATAAAATCTTTCGATTACAGATACATATTTAAGATTATTTTAGTTTTGTATTAATTTTCTCAATAATAGAAAACTCAGATTAAAATATGCGAATATTATTGTGTTCATTTAGCTATTAATTCATATTTACGTATTAATTTATAAACAATTTTAATTGATGAAATTAGAACTTGCAATTAACATCGATCGTATTAAAATTTCTATATATCAATCTAAATATTTAATATAAATTTTTCAGTTGTTACTTTTTGCTGTTATAATTTTGTAGAATAAAATAAATAAATAAACATATTCAAAGGAGAGACAGAGATATTATTGACCATGTTCCAATTTGCGAGGGTCTACTGTATCGTCTCAGACATGTCGCTTGAAGGCTGTGAGGCTCTCAAGCTTTCAGGATATTCCAACTCTGACTTCGTTTCTGATTCCGACTCAAACTCTAGTTTTGATTTCGACTCCGACACTGACTCCGACTCTGACTCCGAGTTTGGCCTATGTGTGGCCATTGTGATTCATCGGCGCCCCGAGACGCCTCGGCCTGCGTGGCATGTGGCTTGGTTTCGACACTGGCGCCGTTCTGCTATTTAAATTGCCGTTCTATATCCTTGTCCGCCTTTTTGGGGGCCGACGCGTCGCCAGCTTCACACTCTGGTCGCGCTGGCCAAGCATATTTTTGCTATACTCTGCTTTCTCTCTCCGTATCCGTCTTCGACTCCCTCTCTGTCTCTCTCTCTTTCTCTCTTTGTCTGCTTTAGTTTTTGAGTCATCGCCGTTTTATTTATTATTCTTTCACAGTTGTTGTCGCTAGGTTTGTTGCCATCTAATCTAATTGCAGTTAATATTTTTTCGATATTCGAAAAGGCCTTTTTCGGCACAGCGAACCAAACTGCAGCAGAGAGATGGCAACAGAGAGAGAGAGAGAGAGAGAGAGTGAGAGAGTGAGAGCGAGAGAGAGTAAGAGTGAAGATAGCGTAACGCATACGCTGCGTGGGCATGTCAGCTGGCTTTAAAGTTCTCGCTCTCTGCTGAGCGAGGCTGTTGGCATTGCCAGCCTTAAATAATACAGTTCGAAAATCGTAAGCAGTTTTATAAATTGTAAAGTTTGACAGTTCAAGATTAAATGCTTTACAATTATCGCAAATCAATATTCAAGAAAATAGTATTAAATATTGAAAATTTAAAAATTAAGTTAATTAAATTCAACTTAAGAATTCTTATCGATTGTTGTATAATCAATAAGAAATAATAAATAATATTTATTATTATTCCCAATATTATTTACATGTATTATGCCCCTAAAGTTTATTGTCTTTATATATTTATTTATTTATCATTATTATTAAACATTTCAGCTATTTTAGCCGTAAATTTTTATCCACTCACATTATAATTAATTATCTTTCTATTATGATCAGTTTCGACTATTATACTTTTTAATATTATTATTATAATCCTATGAACAAATTTATATTTTTATATGTATTTATATTGTATTAATAGCTTTCGGAAATGATATTACCTAATAGTAGATATTACCAAATCAGCCGGCTTATTGTACTGCGCTTAGCTAGCCGCAGTTAAAGTTTTCCGCCGTACTCTCCGGTTCTCTTTTGCTCTGCTGTAAACAATTAGACAATGGCGGAGTTTACGGCGCACAATCCAAAAGTATTTTCGAAATATCGCACGTTAAGGTTACGCAGCAAGGTCGAAACTGAAAAACTTTTCCAAAAATTTGCACACTTACAAAAAATGTGAAAACTCATTAAGTGCAAATTATAAAAGTAAATTTGAAGAAAAAAGGGTTGTTGTCAATATTTGTGAACTTATTATTTGAAGTGCAGCTCAACCCTAAATTGTTGCGAAATACGAAAGAAAACGCTCTCAAATCAACCACCAATTTTCTCTCTCTCTGCGCTGCTGAGTTGCGCTCTATCTCTCTCTCTTTAGCTCTCTCCTTCGCTTGGGGGGAGGAGGTAGCGCTGCCTTGCTCTGTTGCGCCCCCAAGTGGTTTGTCCTTTTGATATATGCATTGTCCTTGCCAACGCTAGCGCGACGTCAACGCCGTCGTCGGCGTCGACAGAGCAAGCGGCGGCGGCGGCGGCGGCGTTGGCCCGTCAGCGTTAGCGTTGTCAGTTGTTCGCATACTGCTGAAAAATTAACATCGACATAATTTAGTTTGTCTTCGTCGTTCGTTGCGCTCGTTACGTATTCGTGCTGTCGCCGTCAGCGTCGTTTCTCTTTTTGGTCAGTCGAGTCGTTCTGGTGCACAACACTGAAAGCAGAGGCAGGACTACGCAACACGCAGCATAAATAGCGCTCAAAAGGAAAATACGCAAAACAACAACAACAACAACCACAGAAACAAAAACAAAGACAACGCCGCCGTGTTTTGTTCCGTTTTGTAAACAAATACAAAAATCGTAGCATACTTTTTTGCGAGCCCCGAAATAAATTAGACAATTATAATTGTAGCTAATTATAATTCAATAATATTGCAAAATATATAACAAAAATATAAAATCTGTGCGTTGCGCTCCAAAGTAGGCAACAACAAATACAGTTGACAGCAAAAACAAAAAACAACACATATCCGAACAGCTGCGACTTAAATAACTATATACTATAATATTAAGAATATATATATTTAAATATAAATCAAGCCTAATAAAAAGGACGCATCATGCTGATTGGATTAGTACGCGATTCGGTGATGCAGTGCTTCTGTCACACCTGCCGTGCGCCGGGCATTTTGCCAGCGGGTAAGCCAAAAATCAAATAGTAGCAGAAAGCGTAGTAGAAATAGTACTCGACTACTGCCAAAATACTGGTAACAATTCGACTAATGCCATTAAAGGCATTATAATTAATTACAAATGCCCTGAAGTGACTTTTGTCATGCATAAATTTCACTGTTTCTTTTTTTTTATCTATTTATTTGTTTTTTTTTTTGTTCCTTATTTTTCAAGCTCTTGCCACAGAGGTCAAAGCAATTTCGAGCACTTGTGCTTATTATACTTATTGTTTTTGCTGTTTTTGTTTTCTATTTGCTGTTTCGCTTGCCAGAAAGTTGGGGACACATTTTTAAACTTGCTTTCGTATGCCAAAGTGGTTTTTCAGCCAGCCCCCAATGAACTTTTTGCCCCCCCCCCCAGCTTGTTATTGTTGTATATAGTTTATTTATTTGTTCCTTTGGCTGACCTTACGTTATTCTTGGCCAGCTTTGAGAGTCGTCAATTAGACTCAATTTGTTGCACTCAACTTTTTGATTGTTTCGCAAGTGTACACAACTCTAACTATAACGAACATAAAAGTTTCAGTGTGTTTGTTTTCCAATCATGTTTTAGAGTCCGAAGTCCACTAAAAGCTGTGGCAAATGTCTTTTAAGAAGCATGCGGACAAAAGTTCCTATGCAGTTTTGCCTGAGAGCATTTTCGTTATTTTCTTCATTGTCGTTAAAGTGTTTATTATATCTAAAATATGGCTAATAATAAGAAAATAGCTTCAAAATCATATGAAATTGTTTTGTAAGTATTGTTATAAAATTTACTCTTATTCTTGACATGGAAAATTGATCCAAAAGCATTTAAATTGTCTTGCAATGTGTTAACAAATATATACCAGGGCTCCTATAATACTTTCCCTTTCATAATTTAGGCACAGAAATTCAAGATGCTAAAATAAAATAATTTATTTCAAATTCTACAAGATTTATCCTTTAAGATTATAATTCTTTTCAAGTTGAGATTTGTTTTGGTTTTCTAGGATACATTCGGATTTAAGTATTAAGCATGAAGTATTCTTTCCGGATGTTATTCGAAATATTAATTATTACTTCTTAAACTTGTTCAGTTCACATAAATCGATTTGCAACTCTGATCGCCATTGCGATCTTAAGTACAACCCAACCCAGTATTAATACGTTGACCGATCTAAGGCTTTTATATATTGGGGATGGCTCTACTCAAAAAAAGGTATACTTTTTAAAACGGTAATTTATTTAGGGGTAATTTATAGCAGATATTGAAAATGAATGGGTTGTATTACAATATGTTTTCCACTATTTTCTTCAAGTGTAAACCTCCCAGATAATCTCTGCAACAAGGCTTTACAATATTTCTCCATTTCGCTTATACGCTATTGTGTTCTAAAGAATCTACATGAATAGTCCTCCTTTGGCATTTGCAATCAGTGCTCATGAATAATCGACTATTGGATCACACAATGCCGAAGCAAATCAAAGCTCAAACAGTCATTAATCATAGGGGCAGCAACTCATGCCGGCTGGCAACAGTCAAGGTCACAGTTTGAGACCTATTAAGTCATCAACAGGCCCAAGACAATTATGTAATACACCAACAACAACAATAGCAACAAGAGCAAACAAAAACGATGGAGTGCAACTAAAACACACATGTGTCTTGAGGCTAGATGAAAAATTCAAGTTACTCACAGACTGCTTTGTGTGTTGGGAAAATCAATTTCAGAGATAGAGAGAATGATAGAGAGAGAAAGAGAGAGAGAGAGAGAGAGAGAGAGAGAGAGAGAGAAGGAGCAAAGTACAACTATAAAAACCGAAAAGACAAACAATATGACGTTGATTTGAGTTTTGCTTGGAATGAAAAACTAAACGCCACCAAGTAGGCAATAACAATTTAGTGGACGGCTCTTTGTTGTTGGTGCTGTTGTTGCTGTTGTTGCCGCTTTTTATGGTTGCCTGACATTGCCTGGCGCCAGTCAGCCGGCAACGATGAGTCATGCCGCATGCCGCATGCCGCATGCCGCATGCCAGCAGCGGGTATGGAATTTAATTTTGGCCCGGTCTTAAAGCGCCTTTCGAAACGAGCAACGACTTTGAATTCCATTTCCATTTCCATTTCAACTTCTATTTATATTTGCATTGCATATGAATGTCTACATCGGCTTGGACACTGAACTCTGTCCAGGACGCTGACTCGCAGAATTCCGTTATGCCGATTATTTTATTTATATTGTATTGGGCTATTAAAACGCAATAATCGCCGCAAACAATCGCACATACGACTACTAAATGATTGCGCAATATGCACACGGGCCAGCGAGCACAAGCACAAAAAGGCACAAACGGCACACAGGGCACAAGGCACAACAAATACTTATACACACACAAACACACACACACACACAAACACACACTCACAACAATGACGATGACGATGACGATGACAGTGGAAGGCGTTTATTGATTTATTGACACAAGCACCTTGTTCTGCACGCAAAAGAAAAAAGTGAGCATGAACATGAAATACCCTATTAAATTGTTAAAATATTTTTTAATGTTTTAATTATAATTTTGTAAACATTTTTTTTAAAAAATGTGAGCAGATCAAAAACAGCTTTGTTCAATTTAGAAATAAATTTTAATAATGATAACCTGAGAAATATAAAATATTAATGAGCAATTTAAAATTAATAAACTCTGTATATTTATCATCTGCGTACAAATTGGAATATAAATCAATTCTTATTCCTATCCTATGAATTCCAAACATTTTCAATATCACGGACAAGCATGCCCTAAAACACCCTCTGCCAAGGGTGCCACAAAAAATATAGCGAGATGAAAGACAGACACAATAGCAAATTACTAACATGGTTTTGGTGCAAGGAAAACGTTTGCCTTTCACCTTTCTCCCCCTCGACTGCTTCCTCAAAAGCGACACGTGTGGGTAATTTTTCAATTGACGAAGGTATTTTTCACAATGCCCCTTGCATACTTGCAACCTGCTGCTATAAATCTTGCCGTGTAACTGTACCCAATCATCCAGTTGGGGGCACAAACACACAAACAACTCAATTAGCACTCGACTTGCGTGAAAACACATAAAAAAACATTTTAAACAAAATAAATGAGTTGGAATTAATGTGATTTTATGACTATCATTACAGTATTAACACTGAAGAATTAGATGAACTTCACACATATCTCTCTGACCAATCCCAACTTGACTTTAGACAGTGCTTATAACGATAAACATATTTGTTTCTGTTCGAAATTGCTTGGATTCTTTGAGAACATAAAAATAAAATGATTAAGTGTGCAGCTGTGGAGCTTTTACATATTTTTCAATCATTATTAAGCTTTTTTTTAAGAATTATTGGTTCATATTTACCGCTAAAACAATTTGGGTTTTAAGTGCCTTGATTTAATTAGATCAAGTGGCAGGCTGAATTATCGTTTGACACACGACTAATTTATGGCACAGACAGCGATTCCTCCGGTATACGTGCAAACATCTTAATTTCAAAAAAGATGCTCTTCTGGGACTTTTGGGGCGGTGGGTGGATAAATGGTGGCATTGCAGACTTCTCTACCCCAACCACAATTTGCCTTTGGCCAAGGTTACAGCTGAAACATGCTGGTTTTTAATTTGGCGCCTCTAATTGTGAGTGCCGGCGCTCGGGGGCCACACATGTCTCAATCTCTCTCATTCACACCCCCTCTCTGCATGCATCTCTCTTACAAATATATCTCTGCCTCTCGCTGGCTGTCTCTTTCACTCGCCTCGCCTTGTTTGCGTTGCTTCTGCTCTTTGGTTCGCTGGGGCTGTTGTGGGGTTTGCGTTGCTTTTTGGCTTGGCAAATTAGATTTCCTTGTTACGAAATTGCAATTCAAAATGCTTTTTCGGCTACTGCTGCTGCTGCAATGGTAAATTGAGGGGAAGGCATTGAAACTTTTGTGTGCAGTGGAAGCAAAATGGTTTAAATTCCTGCTAAAATGTGGAATGCGCGTGGGGTTTAGAATGACAGCAATGCAGTAAATGTGAAATGTGTGTTTGAATTTTCATTAAGCTGAATACATTGAATTTTAATCTTATTATAGCCAAAGGTTATATATAGCATACATAATACAGTCGTCATGTACATATAAACCCACAAAAACCAATAAAATCTATAAGAAGCTTTAATAAACTCAGCACTCGTTAATGAAAATAATAGTTTTTTGCTATTACTACTACTCTTGTACCTTCGGCATCAAAGTATAAAAACTCCCTGTATTATTATTAGTATAAAAGCCAACTCACACAAACAGAATATTCAAATATGCACAATTTACTTGAAAATTCATCGAATTTTAATCTGAAACCACTTTATTCATTTGTTTTGATATTGGATATTCGATTCTGCAAATTTCGCTAATAAATGCTTTAAAAGCATTCAGCATTTAGCACTTTGTATTCGTCTGCGCTTGTCATATATTGATTAGTTCAATTGCAGCACTCGTTAAGAATAATAATATGTATAATATATGAAAATTAATTGAAGTCTGGCTGGAAAGCAGATGCGGTGCGGTTTTGCTCTGGGCGTGAATCCATTTAGATGGATTGCTGGGCTGGCAAATGAAGTTGAGTGAATGTCAGTGTGAATATAATTTGATGCATCTCTTAGATCAGCTGGATCCGGCAAATGTTGCTGACAGCTTGCGGCTAAATAGCAGTGGGGGATAGTGAAACGGGTAGGTGGGATGGGGGTGGTTTCTTGGGAGTGGAAGACACATATTGAATATGATGGATTAGTTGGGCTTGGACCGCCCGCATAGCTAAACATGTGTTGCAAATGTCCACAAATTACTTGGGCCAAAAAGCAATGTATGCTTGGAGAGGGACAGACTAATGGGTAAAGGGAGGGAGAGAGGGAGAGAGGGAGAAGCGATTCAGTTCGAATTAACTAGGCGAGTGTGTTTCATTCATCGAAATGTGTTTGTATATATTATATATTATATTATATATATGTGTGCTTTTGGTATAGCAACTGCCCGAACATGTTTGCCAAGCATTGCTGCTTTATCTCTGCAAATTGTTGTCAAATATACTTTAATATATGCGTATTTATGCATTTATTCATTACGTAAGTTGAATATGGTCAATCAATTGCTTATATTTTGTAAAGTTCAGATATATGTGGAACCTTCATACTCTACTGAATATGGTTAACTTAAATCTTTATTAGTTTCAAACTTTTATTGGTTTTCAGTACACATTAAATAAATAACAATTGTTTACATTTTAATTGTGGTCAACTGACGCTGAAGTAATAAAAGTTCACATATATTTTTTTGCCACTAACTAAAAATACAATGTTCTTTTATTCTCAATTGTAAATGGCCGTTATTTTATTTCACAACACAAAAATCTCTCAGAGCATATTTTTGTTGCCGACTTTTCGGCGCCAGCTGACAATGAGTATGCCCCAAATCCAAACTGACATTTTTATTGTTTTAGTTAGTGTAGAAGCCATTGAGTTAGTTGTTTTAATTATAATAATGAACACAATGTATATAAAATGAAACCGAAGTTCCGCTCTAGATTGACTGGAAATAGTATGAGCACTTTCGTGTGATTAACAACAGCAACATTTTTATATTCTGTGTGACATACATGCACATATGTATATTGCTTATCGCTTATACTTGCGTGACTTAAGCTCACATACATATTTGCCAGCCATTAATTTTGTCCTTGAAACTCATTGAGGCAGTGAGTTGAGGCAGTCGATATAAGTATACTCGAAAGGTAGCTCTCATTAGTGGCCTGATGTCAAACGGAAATCCCTCCACAGTATCGACATTTGTGCTGCAGGAAATGAACTGACTGACGGACAGACTGATTGACTGACTGCCGGACGGACTGACTGTGGGTAAAGGACGCACCAGTTTGAAATCATTGATATGGAGAAATTGCAATTGCTTATTGATACTCCTGGCATACACTCAGAAAAGAACTCTCTAAAATTAGCTTTCTTGATACTTTTATTATCACTAAACATTTGTATTTTCAGATTTCATATTTCATTTCTTCAACTATTGTTTTTATTAAGAGATATATTTGTGAAAAATGTCTAATTTTAAAAATTATTTTTTTCGTATTTTTGATTTTAATTTTCAGTCAATTTTCTTAATTTGAGGAACATTTTGTTCCTGAGTGTATTTATATATTGTATAGTTAATTAGCAGTCTTAACAGTCTATCTTTCAGTTAGATTGAAAAAATCGGTTGCCTATATTAAGTATTTTCCATAGAAATAAAAAATATTATAATATTTTAAATATTGATAAAAACAAATTAAGGAAATAATTTTATTTAATAAAATTTGAAATATCGCCATTGAAAGCAAGCGTATTCCATTTCCGTTGGCCATTATTGCTTGCTGGTTGAAAATGTACATTTCAATGTTGGCTTTTTGTTTCTGCTTTCTTTTGGCTGTTATTTGTTTTGACTACGTCAACTGATGCATTTAATGGCGCTTTAAAACCCATATAAACCCAATATAAATTTCAATTAGAATTGTCGGGCGCCCAGAAAGACTGGGCCGCATAATAAGGATAAGCGATTGTCAAACAGCGATTGCATTGTACGAAGTCCTGACAGAGTTGCCGCAATAAATAAAGCTGACAGTTGCCGGCTACAGTTAAAACACCCACAACGCAACAACAGTAAACGTTTTCATTATCCGCTTTTCACTGGTTGTTTTTTATATTTTTTATATTTTCCCATTTTTTTTCGTCGGGCAGCATTTGACGCGCTGTCAAAATTTGACAAAGTCCTGCGTATGGATGAACTGCAGTTGAGTTGTCCTCTCTGCTCTGAAAGCGCTCTATTTCTTTTTTACAACACCTTCTACCAGCTTCCTGTTGTTCATCAAACTGTCGAAAGTCATAAATAATGTGCGTCTGTGTGCTGTAGAGGGTTCAGAGTCCCCGGCGTGTAATTTTTCGTTTAAGCTCACACATGAAGCGTTTCAAAAAGCTTTATAAAAAGAAAAAACAAAACAATGTATATACAAACATTTATAAAAATTTTGGCTGGGCGGCTCTTCTTCTTCTTCTGTTCTCTTAGGCAAAAAATAAAAAATACCATAAATTCCGCAGCAAACAGAGCAGCTGTAAAATCATAATGAAAACAACAACAGAATCAGAATTCAACATGAAATCAGTTTCAGCTGCTGATGTGTGAAAAGTCAGACTAGATAAAGAAAACTGAGACTTGGCAATTGGATTAAGAATTAAATGTTCGTTAACCCTTTAAACCCAAAAACCAATTCTATGTTTAGCTCAATTATACGTAATTTAAGCAACAACAAAATTAACAAATAAACATAAATATATTCTTTAAGTAAAACTTTTTGGAACTCGATAAATCTGAGTTATTTATTTTTGATAATTTGTTTGTAATTTGTTTTTCAAAAATAGATTTATTAAAATTGTGCGTAGTTTCGCTCAAAAATCATTTATGGTTTTTAAACAAATGTAGCAAACACATTTTTATTTATATTAAGTAAATTGTATTAATGAATTTTACTATGGATATCACACATAAATAGTTTACATTTCTCTACAAATTTTAAAATATAAAAGAACTCTGTCTAATTAAATTCCTTAATCTTAAAAATTGTATACAGCTATTTAATATGGCAGATTTTGTTGAAAACTCAGTGGTTGGGCACGAATTAAAGACTGCATGTTGTCGAGACATTATATATATTAAACAAATGTGATTGGGTAATTTGTAAGATGGAAGAAAGGGAGATGGTGGGTTGTATTCGTACATAAAGACAGTTAATTTTATTTTGTGTGTGAGGAACCCAGCCGAGATTAGCAACTACATCCTCACATAACTCAGCTGCTGAGCTAGCTAATCAAATTCCGTCAGTCTGTGCTTGGACCTTTGGCAGTTCTCTAGTGAAGCTAGGAAGCTGACTGCCACAGCTGGAACTGTGGAACTATATACATATATTTGGGCCAAGTTGTCACGTATCGGGCACATTTTTCCATATTACCCAGAGCCAGAGGGCGGCTGAGAGGAGTCAGCCTTGTGCATGTCGCTCACGTAACAGACGCATACATAATATTACTTAATTTTCATCTGTGTTTCTCGCTCTCTGCTTATTGTTTCGGCCGAATTCCAACAAATTAATGAAGTTGCATTTTTTGGGGTGCCTCTCGAAATGCCGAGAGGCCCAAACAAAAAGATGAAACAACAAATTGGCTGACAGGTCACCATCTGCATCTGGCTTTAGCATTTAAATGCGTAAAAATATAAAAACAGATGACAGCATCCCGCCAAAATGTCATCATCACTCAATGCCCCCCCTTTCTGCTCTTTGTGTTTGTAATGTGTGAAAAGCTGAGTGTGCCATCTTTCCGGCTTTTGCGTCTCCTCTTTTTTATTTGGCATGCGTAATCCCTATTGGCTCCTGGCTTTTGATGCTCCAGCAATTTAACGTGAAACTGTGTTAAGCATGTTTATTGTCCATTTGGATGCCCTGTAGCTTTTTAGTGTGTATTACTTTGCTTTGATAGAGGCAAACAGGAGAATATATTTCCAACCACACTAAAAAATCTTCAAAATTGTAGAAAATCAACAATGCTTTCAGCGCCATTAATATTGAGAAAGTAGTAGAACTCTTGTTATTAAGAAACACATTTCTGAAAAATCTAAAGTGAACCTTTCTAATTTTAAGTAAGTTTTGTTTTTATTTGTATTAGAAATTATTTAAAAAAAATAAAATTTTTCTAGTTTTAGGATGATGTTTAGCTTAAGGCGATTTTCTTTTGTAGCTAGAGATTTTAATTTCGATATAACTTTTGGTTATATTCCTCTTTGATCTTTATTTATTCTTAGTCAAAATAAAAACAAATCTTCAACTTTAAGTTTTTGGTGCATGTAAAACATTAAAAACTTGTCGCAGTCAACGGAGTACAAGCAAAATATGGGAATTTCAATGTCACTGTCAAGATTTTTGTTTGATTTCATAGTGGAAGTATTCACGAGTGCAAATGAATGCATGAATTATTTAACACACTGAACTCCCCCCTTTCGGTGACTGGGTGAGCGCCAAGTCTTCCTCAAGCTTGACATGAACAGCACAAAGCAGAAACAGCAAAGAGGTGCCTCTAAATGCAAGGAACCAGCGTTAAATATACCTTGGAATATGTAGAAATTCTGTTATATTATTATCTAAAAAAATATATATATATCTAGTAAATGTAAAAAATTTAAAATAGACACTAAAGAGAACTATAAATAAATCCGACTTCAATTTGTAAATTAATACAGAGACATATAACAACTCCACTTACTGCAAATTACAGAGTATAATTCAAGCAAATTTAGTTTCCGCGCACACAAAAGCGGAAGCATAAAAAGCCAGAGCACAAAAAAATGCAAATAAAAAACTGAGTGAGAATGAGAAATGTGTAGAGCAAAAGCGACGATGGAGCTGAATTCAAAGTAAATGGAAAAGTTGAGGAAAATTGCATTAGGCGTCCGCAGACAACGAATAGAATCACGTACCGTCTGGAATGGAATGATGGAGTGGTATAGAGATGGATGCCACAAGGATTGGGTATGGGGAGGAGCAGGAACTGACTTTGCCATATGGCTTGCAAATCTATCAAAACTGAGAGTCGGCTTTGCCAGTTTAGGTTCTTAAGCTTAAATGAGGAATGGATCTGGCTTATGTATTATGACATGTAAAAATTGCTAAAAATTAATGCAACGAAAACTTTTGTTTCGCAAGGAGAATATTTTCAGCGTGCTTTTCAAAATTTGCATACATATCTACGCATAAGTCAAAGAAAATTAACACGATTGTGAATGGGAAGGGAGCCCACTTTAGCAGCGACTGTCATCAACATCTGTTACTAGAAGAACGTTGACATTGTTTGTTGTTTTTGTTGGCTTTCAACTCAAACAAAAAGATCCTTTTGCGCATGTTTATTTTTGTCACACTCGTCGCTGCTGGCCAGCAACCAACAAAAACAACAATCAACCAACTGACGACTGACGACTGACGGACTGACGGACTGACAGTCAGCTACACCCAAGTGCTCTGACAATAACATTGAATTTTTATGGCAACAACACGTTTTTGGTGGCAAATGGTAAATGGCAAATGGCAAATGGCAAATGGCTGAGAGCTGAGTGCTGAACTGAAACGGCGCGAAATGTTTTATGCAAATACCTATTTTTGGCCAACAACCTAAGTTTGGCTTTCTGGCAATGCAGTGACCCCATACCAAAAGGGACGGCCAAAAGTTGTGCGTCATTTTGTGGTAATTACTTGAAGCACAAGTAAAACTCAAAACAAATACACACAGCCAAAATACAAAGAGGGAAAACTTAAGAAGAGCAAACAAATTAACAGTTTCAGTGGAAGTTAATCTATTGCCATTTGTATTAAAAGTTTAATTCAACATAGTGGGAGTGGGAGAAATTCAGAGCTAGTTATTTTAGGTGCTTAAAAACTTCCTTATGGGTAACATAATGATTTTTCACCATAACGTTTCTATTGTCATATATACCATCAAATGTTGAGAGGGTATATATAATTGCGGTAATCTTAATGGTCGTGCTGCTTCATAAAATGCATAGTCTGCATTTTTTAGTAACTACGTTCATAATCTCAAAGAGTATTTTGGTAATTTCACTATTCAACATTTTTTCTCCCTGCAGTTTTTGTTTTTCACCTACCAATACAAGTGCCATATTCCACCTAACCCACAATTTCCCCAGCTGGCCGTAGTCTTAAAAATCTCCCAATGAACTTTCAATGATTTATAAAAAAAAGCAAGTAACTGATAACACTGGGCCCTGTTTCCAATTGTGTCTATAGCTGAGTCACAGGTTTTGACATTATTTTGATATTTAATGACAGTTGTAAATAAGTAGATATTTTAGTGCGAACTTTTGCCGAGCATTTAAGATGGGTGGCAGCCGCTTAAGCGTTAATTAGAAATTAACATTTATTTTTATGACACCCAAAAAGAGGGCGGATGTTAAACTTTTCAACTAATAACTGTGCTGACCACAGTGACGCATCGAAGCCTGTCCAAACTTTGGCAAGTGGCGACACCAGAGGAGGCTAGGGAGGAGGGGGATGGTGGTAGGAATCTGTGGCAACGCTGCCCACTCATTAAGAAGCCAAATTGTGGAGCAGCTTGTTGAGTGGTGAAGGTGGAAGGGGAGTGAGGGGATATCGTCTGATAAACGAAATTACGTTGATTATAGCATACTTTGAGGCGGCCAAGTGAAATATTGCCAGTGACCTTTAAGCAAAGACGCAAGGCTCTCTTTTATGCTAGATTAAGCATAATTTTATAATTAGTGCGTAGCTGGGCGTGGCCACAAAGGGGCGGGCGGATGGTTGCCCAACGAAAAGGGCGCAAAGTACACAAAGAATGCGGAGTAAATGAAAATGAGGCAACTGAACAAAATGTTGGCCCAAACACCCATAAAAGAAGCTTAATTAATGCTGCTGTCTATTAGAGCTTTAAAGAGTTTAACAAATTTTGAACATTTATGCTAATACGAATTGTAATCAGCTTTTAATATGTTAATTATTGGCATAACTTTTATGTGAAATCCACTGTGACATTCTTAAAAGGGAGACTTTTGTTCACCTTATCAGATAATTTCGAAATAGGCTGCGAAAACTGTCGAAAAAGCCGATGCGCCGTGTATACTAATTAAGTTTATGTACATATAATAATTGCTAATAATTCTTGCTAAATTAAGAATATCTTTAATAAATGTGAATGATATTTAAGCCACATTTTCAGTCATGAGGGTATCGCCTAGTCGACTGAAACATTTTCAATTTGTCTTGTTTATTGCATAATACAAATTAATTGGATTTACATAAAAGTGTTTTTAATTACATTTGGCCAAAGCGAATATTTTACACACAGCTTTCAATGTATTTTGCGGTCTATTTTTTATCCTAATACCCATGAATATTATTTTACTTTTGTTTATTTCACTCCAAAGGACTATAATAATGAAAAGCTTTTGAAATGCTGAAAAAAAATAAAAATTTACGATCTATGATGGATAAATAATGACTTGTCGAATTGTTACCAGGGCTTTTATCTAAAGTTAATAGAATAATTTATGTTTATCTGACAAAAAATATTTGATTTCTAACTCTATTTTCTAATGCTAACCAACACTCGATAAAAATATAAAGTAGTGTCGAGAAGATCGGCGCCCATGAAGAAAAATAATAAAATACGCTCAAAGCAGCCGAGACTTAATAAGAAAGTGAAATTCATAAGTAAGTACACATAATATTAATTATAGCTACAAACTTTAGGTATATCAAATAAAAGAAAACGCGAAAACCCGGCCCAAACCTTGATTATATTAACCTACCTTTAACAAGTATTCCTAAAGGTAAAAGTAAATTGGGCTGACTTCAGCAGTTTAATTAGATTTAAGCTACTTTGTTTCGCGCCTCAAAATAGATAACGCTATTTTTACCACCCACTTAAGTGAAGTATCTCGATTTAGTTTGCCACCCACCCTCTGCATATCATCCCCTAATTGCATAACGACACAACGTTTTTTTCTTGAATTGATCAAATTAGACAAGATGGCAGGGGCAACTGTTTGATGGGGAGTACGTGAAACTGAGCTTTGATAGGCGACTGACAATGTGGCAGTAGCCAACTAAAACGCCCATTTGTCGTGCCCCAAAGTTAAGGGGAGCAAAAGGCCAGCAGTCAGCAGCAGTCAGCAGCAGTCGAGCCTAACCGACTGCGAAATACTCTGATACCAGTCTAATGTGCCTTTTTATAAATTTTCGAAAGGGAATTTTAGAATCAGCTTTTCAAATTGGGTTTGTAGCCTCCAAATTTATTGACCAATCTTAGGAGTGGGTTCCTCAAAATGCACCTTCCAAGTTTTGTGATTATAACTTTAGAAATATGTGGTTTTATCCGTTTGAACTTGTCGATGTTATCGATTTAACAGTCCACAAATTTCAACGCTTTGTCTGGCGAATTTATGAGAGAGAGACTGAATGAATGAGAGAATTTGTATTATTCATATTCAAGTTTGTTGAGCATAGTTACAGGCAGCATGACCAACCAATATACTCTGCTAAAAAAAAAACACAAAGACGGCAACGTGGTCACCAATTTTGAACCCCATGGCTACAAAACTTGTCTCTAAGCGAACAGTAAAAACAACAACAGCAACAGCAACAGCAGCAAGACCAAAATGAGCCGGTCAGGTAGACGCCGCTGGCCAAATGAGTCATTTCCCAAACCTGCACAGCCGAGACGCTCCCTTGCCTTGTTGCCTTTTGTTAGGTAATAAAATGTCAAAATCGTCTGGCCGGCGCCATGCTAAATGAAGTAGATTTAGTCGTGCACACAACATAGCACACAGCCCCAAGTCTCTCTGTCTCTCTGTCTCTATGTCTCTATGTCTCTCTCCTTCCCTCACCCTCTCTTTTATTCCTGGCCGAAAAAAAGTTGTCCCTAGGCGTATACGTATTATTTGATACACACTCCCGCACAGAGTTATGCGTATATTAATACAACTTGTTTTTGTGTCGTTGTTGTTGCTGCAACATTTTTAAATATATTGCGTAGATTTTGGTGGTCGTGTTTGGTAAGCTGATATACTCACTTTGTGTCCACCAACCATCTGTGTTCATGGGGCATGCAGTCGCCTAATTGCCGGACCATGGTCACAAAAGTCATACTTTTCAATTCATTATAGTATACCCTGTAAAAAGACTGAGATTTGTGGTTCAGCTAGAGTTCTTTGAAATCACACGTTTGTTTTATACACAAGAATAATTTGTATAAATTTATTACAATTTTTATGTTGTTAGTTAGTAATATGAGAAGGAATTTATTTAGGCAGCTATTATTTTTAAGCCAATCAAATTTTTTCTTTTTGAATTAACAGCACTAATTAATTGGAACCGAAATTGTTAAAACTACTTACCAGTTTTTATACGTAAAATAAGTAAAACCCTTTTTGTTATTTAAATCGTTAAATTAAAATGACTTAAATTTAGAAACCATTCATGCTGGCTGTTTACTGCAATATACATTATAAAAAACACTCAATTGTGTATAGAGAGTATGTCATAGTCCAGCATTTGGTTTATTCACTTGTTTGTTTTTGCGGTTAGCTGTAATTAAGACTGCAGGTAAATGTATATGTGTGTATTTATGTGGTTTCTGTGGGGTGTTGATAAATAGCTATCACATTTACTGGCTGGGCGATGAACTCGTTGGACAAACGTATAAATGGACTGCAACTCGGTTTTCGGTTTTATCATTTGACATTTACCGTTTGCAAGCAGCGGCAATATCAAATGAAATTGTGCCAATTTACTTTTCAAAGAATCTTTCATCCAGTTCTCAATTTCACTTTTCATTTGCAAAGCACTAGCAGATTGTTTATCCTTCATTTTGTTTCCGTTTGAGTTTTCATTCATATTCATTATGGAAATCCGTCAGTTTTCGTACATTTTGCCTGCCTTTTCTTCGTATTTGGACACATTGAGTTCATTAATTTTCTATATGCGGCTTGCGCCACTTCCGAGCCTGCTGTTAAAAGCTTTTCCGCTATGCCAAACACTTTTCGTCAAGTAAGCAAAATGCCAAAACGAACAAAAGTCGTTAGAGCAGCGAAAGCTTTGAGTAAGTTGAGTATAGTTTGCTGTTGGGGGAGAGATTTTGGTCAAGGAGGTTGGTTAAAAGGCAAAGTATACAAACTGAATTTATCTTAACTAGTTTTTGTTGGTTCGGCATAATGCGTTTGCTAAAGTTGCAAGATTTCGCGAAACGATTCTTTAATATTTATTAAACAAACATTCTCAACGAAATTTAAATGCAATTATAAAAGTCAATGAAGAGTTGAGCTCAAGAAGTGCAAGATAAAATGAAAATTGAATTGTTGTGTTTCGCCTAAACCATGGAATATGTTAAAATTTTGAGTTATGCATTAAATATTAAATAACTGCTGGCTGCTGCTAATTAAAACCTAAATGCAAATTGCATTACAATTACTATACGAGATATTCTCATTAAATATTTGCATAAATGCAAACTAATTAAATGTTAATTAAGTTTGCAGCACCATAATAATTAAGCCCAAAAATTAGCAAGCAAATTAATTGAAAAGTGTACAGCAAAATGGAAATGGGTTTGGGATTGAGTGGGTTGAAAGGGTTGTAAGGGTTGAAAGGGGCAAGCAAATGCAATAAACGTGTAAAATGGCAAACATCAATAAACAACACTCAAATTGCAATTACAAATTAATAACGGCTGCCAATCCAATCCAGAAATATTTGTGGATATACATGATACATGATATACATCTGAAAGTATCTGCATATGTTTATTGCTCATGCATGAAAAGCAAACAGGAAAGTGCAACGTGCAAATTGCACAACCCACACGAGGATATTCCGCACAGGACGATAAAAGAACAGACGGAACGAGGGGCTCCAGTGCCACAATTCAATTATGCGTATGCGCATTTTTAATTAAAGCTGTTTATTTGATTTAATTGAAATACTTTCTCTGTTTGGCCGTAGCTCTTTCTCAGTCTGGCTATGTCTGCCAGTGTTGTTCTGGTTCTGGTTCCGAAGATAAATGAGAAAATAACAAGGAAGCTGTGGTCGAGAGAGCTCGACTACGGGTTGCCCTGAACTGAACGCCAGCTGTTAAATATACTAATTTCTTATTTGTTCTTTATTAAGTTTTTAAAGATGCTCAATATTAAGTCAAAATATTTTCATATTCAATTTGAGACGCATGTTTAAAGAATCAGAAATCGATAACTCAGTTCTGCAAAACAAAACATGTTTGGTTACTCATCTGGGAATGTTTTAAAATACTAAGCGTAGTAAAATATAACCACCCATCAAATCATGAGGGAAAGCTGAGAATGATTTAGATTCTTATACAGGGTATATTCTAGCCGAGCAGTCACTTAGGGTACACTTATTTGTTTGCTTTTGAAGTGCGAATGGCAAATTTTGCCAAGTTAAGAGTGGACAAATGCAATTAAAAATGAGAGCAAGTCAATTAAAAAAGGACCGAGATGGTCAAAGGAAAAATGGTTTGACCAGAAAAAAAATAAATATATAAAAAAAAAAATGGCCGACACTTCAAAAACTGTCGCCATTAAAAGTTTTTCCACAACCATTTGGAACAAAATGGCAAACGCCTCTAAAAAGAGAAAAATGGCATCAGCGAACTAAGCAGATATTGTGAATTATTGTTTATGATGACAAATCACACCATGGAGTGCAAGATGAACAAAACACAGACAGAAATGAGAGAGAGAGAGAGAGAGAGAGAGAGAGAGAGAGAGAGAGAGAGAGAGTTGGGAATAGAACTTGCACTGGATAGCTGGCCAGGGCATTAATCTTCGGTGCATACTATCGAAATACCAAGAAAGAATATACCAAAAAAAAAAAAACTGGCAACAAACTATTCATGAGGGTCTACAAATTCCACTGATGGCTAATAAACTGGTCTGAGGAATGGCTCTGCCAGTAATAGTGTGCCAAGATGATGGATTGTCGTATAGAAAAGCAATTTGAAGACTAAGCGGAAAGCAATCTCGGTTCGCATTGAACAGACTAATATCTTGAAAAGAGGGCAAGTTTTAAAAAATTTAACGAAAAGTCAAATTTGATTTGTTTACTTGAATATCAATAGCAATACTTGGAGTGTTTTTTGCTGTTTTAGATTTATTATCGACTACACAAAGAACAAAGCAGTCCTGCAATTTAAAAAAATTCACTAAAATTGCGAAAAATTGGTTTTTAGAAATTATTTCTCAATATCAAAAAAAAAATTTATAAACCCTAATTTATTTTTACATGTGAAACCTTAATATATTAATATAATATAATAATACAAGTTAATATAATAATTTTCTGTGTACACATATAAAAAACAACATTTGTTCTAAATTTTAGACAACTGTAGCCTGAAGCTAAGAAGGAAAGAAAGAAAAACCCTGGTTCCTAGAAGGACTATGTCCTTTCGTTTTAGAAATATACTTTCTAGACAAAGAGGAGGGTTTTCCTTTGATCCCAAGCCAAAGCAAAGGCGATTTTCTAAAATTCAGTGATTTTTTTTGCTGATTATGTGAAGCAGGACACATAACAAATTTAAACTTATCGGTTTCAATATTAGGAGCAAAAATTCAATAATTCATTCAAGCTGGAAGCCTGAAGCATTTGGGTCTAGTATCAGATAGATGGAATCGAAGCGAGTATATGGCTGAAATGCATCCATCGCATGGCCAGCGGGCCAAGAGCTGCTTGTGTCTTGTTTGCTAGGTTAACCTGTTCAAATAGTTGTTCCACATGTTCACCAAGCACCATCCACGCCCAGCACACCCTTTTCGCTCAAACTCAACATCAGAACCAGGATTGCAAATGCTTTTGGCTGTCATCATTTGCATAGCAAATATGTTTCCATTTTTGTGGGGAAGAGGTGAAGGGGCTTTCTGACCACACAGCAAACGGAATACAAATATTTTGGCCATTTGTTTGCCTTAGTCCGTTCGTTTACTTATTATGTGAACATTTGTGAATAAGCAATGTCAATTGCAGGAGCACAAAACAAAATACAATAATAATAATAATGCGTTTTATTTATGCTAATGGCATTGTCAGCTTCCCAATACAAAGCCAAATCCTGACCGTAGGGGGCGTCTACAATTTAGTTGTACAAACATATATATATATATATATGTATATATAAATATATATGTAACTGTTTTCCGTTATGACGAATTGTCCCTGAAGCCAGCATGGCACTACTTGGGCTAACATGATTTGACCATAATTCAATTGATTGTTATGCTGTCTAGCAACTTAATCAATCAGTTTGATCGAGTTACCCAGCAATCTCATCACCAAAATATATACAAATTTGGCAACACATAATTATATGATGCTTTTTCAAGAAATGCGTATAGCTATTTGTTAATTGAAAATACATAATTAAATCAGGCTGTTGCAATTAAAATTATTAAAATATTTATTATATATATTTAATTGTCATTATAGAGCAATGTGGTTTTTTTATCATTAGTCGCAGCAATACAGTTTTTTTAATCTAAATTAAATAAACGAAATTAATTTCCCATTTTAAGAATTTAAGTATAAAGAAGGGAATCCCTTTCAGAGATTAAGGTCTTGTGTCTCAAACAGACTGAGTCACTTTTTAAATTCTAATAAAAGCTGAAAAATTAATATCCGATAATTGGGTTGGATAATATGAAACTTAAAAGCGAAAACATTTTATCGTTTTATTATTATTGCCGCAATTTGCAAGTACTTCAACTCCGCACAAGGATATGGGAACAGAAGACGTTTTTGTTATTAATAATCGTATTGCCATTGACAGAAAATATTGGTTTGCAGGGAAGAGTTTTATTGAAATCGATAATTTCTATCGTTAAGAAATATATTTCTGAAATATAGAAAATAACGTTTATAATTATAGTAAATTTGTTTCTTTCAACTGTTTCACACATTTGTAGTGCCTTATTATGCCCGAGTTGAACTCTTAAATTTTTGCATGGCATTAAATCAGAAATTGCAATATAATTTAACAATTTAAATTTACAATTGTTGAAATCAAACAATGCAAGTTAATTATTCAGCTCAACTCTGAAATGTGCAGCAGTGCGTGGCTTTGATAAACATGAGCAACAAATACATATACACTATTTAAATAATAATAAAATGGATTTGCGTGCTCGACAAGCTGAAAAGCAAAATTTATTTAACAATTGTGGCATAGTGGAAAAATGTTGGAGCTGATAATAAAATGAGCGGAACAAAAATCCACTGCGGATCAGGGAGCATTTGGTTTTTCATTTTGCCCGCTCCGAGCTTGACCCAAAATAAAAACTAAATAATTATTATGTGGCATTGCTTAGAATGGTCGACGATCCGATTTTGGACAATGCGGTCAACCGGTTATCTGGACTTTTGTGATGCTCCGTGCCAATGCTCCATGCTGCATTGTGTTGCCTGTAAAGCGTTGCGCCCATTTATATGCAACATTTTATTTATGGTTACACTTGGGTGGGACAATTTTATTATTACCCTGCATAATACGCAGAGAGCACATCCTGGTGTCCTGCTGATTGCGCACTGAAGTGAGCTCCAAAAATGCTGTGTGGAATGAGGTTCGAGGGGCTCTTTTGTATCTGTGTAAACCACAAAATTGCATTGTGGTCAAACACGTGTCTAAGCTTCGGGCGAGTGGCAAACAGATGCTTTGCATGCTGCCAGGATTTAAAAGGACTTAAAACCAACAGCAGCAGCAGCAGCAGTAGCAGCTGTCACCGGGGACTCCTGCTGCTCTGTGACAAAATATTTTCATTGAACGCATAATTTTCACACTTGGCACATTTGCCAGCGTGCATAGTGTGTTTCAGTGTGTGTGCGTGTGTGTGTGTGTGTGTGAATAATCGTATCTACTTCTTCACCTTACTCCGAGCATATCCTGAGGCCAAGACAAGTCCTTTAATTGCTGCCTGGTTTTGGATTTGTCTCTTGCACTACTCTGATCAAATTGTATAAAATATTTATGTATATTTCTGCGGCTGGGCTTAGCAGGTGATTCCTGAGCAGAGAATTAAGAGTGAAAAGAACAATTTAAATATTGAATAATTGAGCTGTTAACTTGGTTTATATGGTTCACACATTCATGCACCTCAGGCAGAAATTTGCATATAAAATCCATTAAACATAAGTGCAGCACAGTAATTGACAAGTGTAATAATCAATAGCTTTGATGGTTGATACCATTGATTAACATTAATTCAATTATTCAAATCTCATTTGATCCAATTAATTACGGGCAAATGCCAAATCCTTGGATTAATACATATTTAATAATAAAACAATATTTTAGTGATACATGTGTAGAAAAACCAATACAATTAATTATATAATAATAATAAAGTTTAGACATATAATAAAATACATGACTAATTGGGACTGTAGGCTGAAACATTAGTAAATAAAGTAGCATATTTATACTATTCTTCTTATCACATCGATTATTTTATAATGCTCAATAATACTTATATCCACAGCTAACAATTTCAGTAGCAGACTTGAGGCATCTAAAACTAGAAGTCAAATTCAAACTTGAGTTTGTGTTTATTTTCAACTCAAACTAGTTGCAACCTAATTAATCAAGTGTCAAAATTGTGTAGAAACCTCACACATATTGACAAAGAGTTCAATAAGGGTTCTGTAGCTAATTAGTTTTTGGCCAGCAGCTCGTTTGTGGTACATTCCTAAATAGCTAGCTACTCTATACTATACCTCAACCTTTTAACGCATGGGCCACAAATGTGCTCGCACACGAGGCGCCACATTGATGTGCGCTGCGGAAGGGATATAGTTTTAATTACATTCTCACACACAAACACACACGCCTCTACACACACACACACACTTATGTGTGTGAGGAGGGATGGCTTACAACTGTACCTGCATGTTGACGGCCAATAAACCAAACAGCCTTTGGCCATAAAGCAATCTTTGCTCAAAGTGGACACCAAACACGAACAGCTGGAATATCGAAGGATTGGTTGCTTGCTTAAAGTAGCAGGAGGAAAGGGGGCGGGCAGGGAGTACGTGGTGCTGGAGCGGTGGATTAATGGCAATAACAACGACAATGGAAACAAACTAATTTAAACGCTCATAAAACTGGACACGCTCTCAACGCAAACTGGATACCAAACAAGAGGGGACACTTACCGAAAGGGAAGCTATTCCTGGTTTGCAAGCAGCCGCACACATACTCACAGAAATACACTAAAAAAAAAGGTGTATACACTCATGTGGTTGCTCCCTTCTTATATCGTCCGACCAAAACTTAATTTGCGGAAAGAAAATCGATGGATTGTATTTATTCCGTCGTAATTACGCATTGTGCTCGATGTCATTTGTAATTTATAAGCCACGCTTGGTTCTAATGACACTTTTTGATGTCTTTTGGCCTTGTTGGAAATACTTATAAGATTGTCTGAAAGTTTATACCCACAAATAGGTAATTGCAAATAATTTGCGCATTTAATATGAGAATATAAGGAGAAAGCTAGGTGAACAAAATAAATAAATAAAATAGACAATATGAGAACGAAGATAATGTGTTTAATAACATAACAATATATTTATCTATATTATAAATATTTTGGACTTGGCATGAAATTTGTACGTTTATATTTAATATTGTTCAAAGTTAAATGAAAAGTTTTTCCTTTTTCGATTGTTAGCTTATCTTCCTCAAAGCATACCAGACAAAGACACATAGCAAAAAACTGCGAACACTTTAAATGAAGTTATTAAATATTCAAAAGGTAATGCATAACTACGTTTTGGCAACATATTTATGAAAGTAATTAGTTCGTTGACTGCTAACTATAACAAAGATCTGATGTAACTGAATGTTACTCACAGTTACCGCAGCACAAATCTAATTAAACTGTCAGCTGGGATATTTAATGCTTCTCGTGAGGAAGTTGCTGCTGGCTCTGTAAATTAAACTTGACTTACAAGCCTGCCTCGTCGTCGTTGCACATAATTTGCTCACTATGCGCTAAGCCCGCCGCCCGCCTGGATAGTTAATCAGACTGACAACAACAGACCGACCGAGATACTAAGTCTTCCTCTCCTGCGCACCCCTTTAACATCCCATCCCCGTTTGGCTGCTAGTTTAAAATGATGTTGCAAACGTTGTTACCGTCTGGTGGCGATAAGGATGTGGCTGCGTGTTGAGCAGGACGGACGAGCACATGCCCAGCATATTCTGCACGGCGAAATGTTGTTGAAATGTCACTGACACTTTTAGCGTTTGCTATGGCAACGTCATGACGTTGCAAGAGCTACAGTTGCAACATTAGAATTTGTTGCTCTGCCATAAACAGGCAACATAGAATTGTTCAACTGACTGAATCTGTTGCCCACTCCTCCCTCCACTGTCCTCCCTCTTGCTCCTACTGACTATTTTTCTGGGCGACTGGCACTAATGCATCCCCATCCCCATCCCCATCCACAGCCACATCCACATCCGTATCCGCTTTGCAACGACGTCATCTGAAATGCTCTGAACATTGAAATTTTGTTGCAGCTTGCTTTTGTCAATTGCCATTTTGGACGACGTTGGTCTGCTTTGTTGCCAGTTGTGTGGCATTATTATGACAACATGTCCTTGGCTGGAGCCGTTCTGTTGCTATTGCCTTCAATGTTTACCAGTCTCGATAAATGAATGTTTAGTTACATTTGTGTACCCATGCATATGTACATTCCAAACTGCTGAATAATATTAAATTGTTGCATCCAAATTGCGATTTTAAACAAGTTTTACAGCAAACTTCATTTTTCAAAGGTTTCCTTTGGGAAATTATAATAAATACGAATATTTTAGCCAAAAAAACATATTTTTCTTAAGAATCTTATCGTATTTTCTGGTTACGAAACGATGATTTTATTTCACTTTTAAACAATGTTTAGGAAATATAAATACAAATATAAATTTAATATCATATTTGGCTTTTGTATAAACATACGAGGCAAATAAATATATTCCGCTGTATTTACTTGTATTGTTGATTAATTTCTTAAAAATTGATCAGGAATACATAATTTGTGTATTTAATTTACATAATCTTTTTGACATAAATATAGTTTTCGCCTTGAACGAGTTAACTGTTCTGGCCTTGCACACATTCGACATATTTAAATATAATGTTGTCAAATTGTTAAATCAACTTTCAACTTTGCACTTAAAGCGCTGCACAAATAAATACATATCAGGGAGGAAAGAATTGAGGGGGAAAAGCATTTTCCAAGCCAGTGCACGCAAAAAAAAACCCTGAAATGGACAAGGGGCGTATATGTTAAATGGAAACTGTTCTGTTTCATTTCATTTGCAAGTTTTGCATAAAACACTAAGCAGGAACAAAAAAGAAGAGAGAAAGAGAGAGAGAGAGAAAAGAAAAAAACAAATAACTGGCAGCTAATTAGCTATTCACCGGGCAGCCAAAATGTTGATAAACGCAGAGAGCTCAAGAACAAAGCAGCAACACAAACAAACAACAACAAAAATAAACACGAACAAGCAAAAAATGAGACCCCAACAACAGCACATGGGGAAAACAACAATAAGAAGAACTGCTTCAAGTGCTGAAGGGAAGTATATTATTATTTGCTACAGTTAACAAAAGCAGCCCGCATTCAGCGAGAAGGAAACGTTTGAAATAGTTAATAGGGGGCTGCTGGCGGGGAGTTAACCTGTAGCCGACATGTAAACCCACATCTTTGGCTCAAACGATTCGCATCTTAATTTCAAGAAACACAACTTTGGCAAAGATTTTAAATACCCTATAATAAGCGTCTTATTTTTAAAAAGGATATGGGAAAAAATAGATTTTGTAATATGGATAGCATAGGGTATAAAAATTGTAGAATATATTTAAAATTGATTTTCTATTTCAAGGTATTTCTAAGGCATTTTCTGGCTGTATAATTTTGAATTATTTTTCTTTTTTATTTTGCGTTGAAGTCGTCTGGTTGTAGGGTATTTCACAGTTGATCGTTTTCACTTGACTTGTCTTTAATTGAAATGCAATGCACAAAATGTGGGCGCGTCTGACGCCCTAAAATATACGCTGACTGTGCACATACGCGTATGCATGTATGAATGTATGTGTGTAAGGTGACTGAGAAATAAACCCCAAGAAAGGCAAGGCAAAGCAAAGCAAAGAATAACAAGCGACGAGACGAGACGAGACGAGACGAGACGAGACGAGAACTAAAGCATACTTAGAACCGCTTAATGAAGGAAACAGCATAAAAGTGGCTCTACTCAACTCTCTCCTGTCGAGGAGGGCCCGGTGGGGGCGGGGGTTGCTCTTTGAGCGACGCGACACGTTAAGAATAGAAACGTAATTTGCCGTTGAATACGTCGCCGGCTTTTTGCTATTGACAAAGAGAGAGAGAGAGAAACAATGGACTTCTAAAGAATTGTTGCTAATTTAGCGTAAAGAGGAGAGCATAAAGATAAATAGAGTAACTGTCGGTTGGCTGTCAATAATTATGATTGTAAAGGGCAGTGAATAGACTATGTAGTCTAACAGCGAGTGAGAAGTAACTGATAAGAATTGGTTTACCACCTAAAATCGATTGATTAAGGCAAATTACACTCTAATTATGTGTACTTCTTTAGGAGAACTGTCAATCAAACTGGAATCACAGCAAAATGTAATTAGCTGCTCGATCAGGATACATTCAGTGCTCTAATATCTTTCACTTGTCCATAATTATCCATGGTTGCGATTGAGTTTAATAAAATAATTCCTAAATAATAACTATAAAACTCCACAAAATATTAAATATAACCAAAAATACAGCTTTAACAGCTGTATATATCAAATTTAATTAAAGCAACATGAGAAATTTAAACTAATCACGTGCATAGATATGTAATTATATCGAAGCAAATTATGTGACTATAATTTGCAGACTCACTTCTCACTTTGAACATAACTAAAGTTCTTCTGTTATAGAAAAGGCTATTAAACTGGAAAATACATGCAATATTTTCAAGCCTTACCGCCCATATATTCCTGCTGCTCCTTACCAATTCTAGATTTTCGTAATGAGGTATCATTATTTTGCAATCAGCATTAAGGTGGCCAACTTCTGTTATAATTCGTTGTGCTGCTTTGCGTGTTTTTAGCAAACAGTTTATTGACTTATGCTAATATTAAATGACCTCACAAATTGCCGGCTAAAAGAGCAACCCTGGCGGAAAAACATAAAATAACAAAATGAAATAAAAATCAATAGTGCAGTAGCCTCTGGCAAATGCGAAATTTTGATATGTGTTTAAGGCTGGCCGGCGACGTCAGTTAGCCGCATTCCCAAGGTGATAAACTGCAGTCGACAAGCACGGCGTGAAACGCCCTGTTCCCTCTCACCCCCCAGCCCCCACCTCCTACGTGTGGCCATTTTAAGTTAGTCGGCTGACTGTTTTCACCCCAGAGCAAAAAATAAAAGGAAAAAAGAACAAAAACCACGTAAAACAAGAAACAAACAACTAAAACACGTCACGTCACTGCGTCATTTGCAGTTGTTGCAATGCGATACCTGGTCGGCAACTTGTTTTACTATCGTTCATACTATATATACATACACATACATATATATATACATATATATATACGATATAGTGGGGGATTGCGGGGTGTCTTCTTCTTCTTTGCTGTCTGGGCCAAGGCGCCAGGCTTCATTTGGCGACGTCGCGCACAGTTGGATTCGAGCAGAACCAGGCAGGCAGTGGAAACATAGAAGGCGAATGCGAAGGCGAGGAAAGGAGTCGATTAACTGCACGTGCAGACGGCATTTGCTTATGCAATCGCCTAGAAACTATACTGCGACAAGGCGTGCAGTGAAAAAACAAAAGACTACAGAAAAATGGCTAGGAAAACCAAGTTTTTAGCACACTCAGATAAATAATCGAACTGGAATTTAGAAAATCAAACTGAAGACATGCTGATTTTTATAAATAAATAATAATAAATAAATTTTAAATCGATTCTTGAAACTTTACTCTTAAAATGCGCTTTGATATGAACATTGGATACGCTTATCAATTTGAACTTTATCTAAACCATAAACAAAAGCAGCTTTCTTTAATCATACATAAATCTGATTGATGATTAATTAAAGAAAGCTTAATTCTTAGTTGCACCTTTAACAAATCATTCTTCAAACTTTTTTTTTTTGTTGTAAAGAAGAAGTTTACACTGAAGTAGCCCGGAAGCAGTTTCCTGCCTAGTTCGCGTCGTTACAACTTTTTCAAGCTATATATATTCTGACATATATATATATATATATATATATATATATATATATATATATATATTCTGACAGTTCTGCCTTCCGAGCAGCTTGAGCAACTTTACCACTAACAATAAGTACAAGATTTTTGGCTTTTATTTCGTTTTTTTGTAGCTTTTGTATATAATTTTTTTTTGTATTTTGCGTTCCTTCTTCATTTTGGCCGTTGTCGAGGCAGCTTTCTTATCTAAGGCGTTGCATTCTGCGTGGCGTTACATTGCGAAAAAGTTGTTCCTTACTATCTGCTGCAATCTAACGACACTTCTACAAAATCCCTTGCAGCGGAGAAAGAGGAGAGAAATTTAAGTTTGCTGAACAGCTGTGATAAAAGTGTGTTGCAAAACTATATATAGAGTATACTTAGACTGTTTCTTTTTATACATTTTGTTTTTTTTTGATTTCTTTGTAAAATATCAATATCGATAAATATCGATAGGAATAGAAGCCACAATTTAAAAGATATACAGCACACAATATTGGTTGACAAAGATATGAAAGCTAATTTTTTATTGAGGTCTTTTAAATATCCGAGATTTATTTCCAGGGTAGAGAGAAATAAATATGATATTCTACATATTCCATAGAATATTGTACTTATTTCTCTTTATTTTCAGATTACCTCCTAGTCGGGCTCTCTCAACTTGAGCATTATTACTTGGTTTCTATGTATTTCACAAGTAATTTATTTTCTTAAATTTAAACTTTCTTTTAAGTTTTTTTTTTCCTTAATTTGTTCTTGGGTTTTTGTCCTTCGTAACATTTTTTAAATTAGTTATCAGTATCTAAACTCCGCTCGATGGCCACTTTATTTTAAATGTTCTGCTTGCGTATTCAATTATATTATTATTTATACAATATATTACTGCGTTTCCTTATATAATCTTTAAATTATTTTTAACTCTATTTTCATCACGATTTATTCACTAATTGTTTTTTGTTTTTTTCTTGCTTTTCAGGTAAGTTCCACTCAATTATTTGTTTCGTAATTCGTCTGCAAAGAGAAAAGAAAGAGAAAAAAGCACTCGAAAGCTGCAGTCGACAGTAGCCGCAATGAATCATCATTGTGCCTGTTTCGACTCGGAAAAAGGCCCCTCAAAGGCACCAAGTCCATTAAAACAAGAACACCAACAACAACCAGAGCAGCAACACCAACTATAAATGGGAACAACTTCAGCTGTTCTGTCGCCTTGTTGTATGCAATGCCTTTTTTTGAGTTGCCTTGCAGCCTTTTTGTGCTGCTTTCAGCCATTTTGGCTCTTGCTGCCTGCGCCTGTCTGCAAAATCCCCTTAGCCAACGATAAATATGAATGTTGGTTGTAGTTTTTCCTATATATATATATACCATTTTTGCCGTCTAGAGTAGTATGATTTTTGGCGACATTTGCCCAACGCTGAGGCCAATCAATGCCAACTGCCTGCTGCGGGGCCTTCGATGCGAGGGGCGTGGATAGATGGTGGTGTATGCTGTAATATTTGTTGGCTTAGACGAAGTATTTAAATGGAAAATTGCATTTCATTTGTAGTCGGAAATCGTAGGGAGCGGAATTTGTGTATAAATGAAATGCATTTTTCAATTTGAATATTTTAAATTTGCTTGACATTTTGGAGCATTTGCTAAATGTGAGCTGCAGAGCAGTTTCAAGAATCCAATTTGATTCTTGGTTACAAAAGTTATGCATTCTTAATATTTCGATTTTTTATTTCATCTCAGAAATGAAGACAATTTTGGACACACAGACCAGATCAACTGAGCTGCTTTCAAGCTAAGCTGTTCAAATCTAAGAAACCTAAATTTTACCTATGTTTCATTAAGTTTAAGTTGACTCGGTTTAATACATTTCATTCATTGCATTGATGGAAATATTCTCATTTTGTGTATATATTTTTCAGCGTAGTTAAAATCTATTTAAATGAACCTTTTTTGCTGTTATAGCAAGCCTTCGATAAACTGCTTCTTGTATGAATATCTCTTGGTAAACACACAAGTTATACTAACCAAACTCACTAGTTATGAAGATAAGAACATAAAATCATTGAGATCAGACAACTGTAGCATATAATTTTCTTAGATTTATGGTAAAGTTGATGTGACTAAAATTCGACAGAGACTTGACTTTCGAGCTGGTAGCAGATTTCTGTGTTTCTGTGCTTTTATTTTACATCCTCTCAATCAATTCACTCAATTGGTGAACTGCTGACTGCGGTTTCTACACTCAAATTCAGGCTGACTCATCAGCTGCTAGGCTGAGCAGCTCAGCTGTTCTGCCGTTGCCGCCCAAGCAATTAGGCTGCCCAGACGAATGTCGCCGGCGACTTTTTCTAACAACAACAACAACAACAACAGCAGCAACAACAGCAGCAGCAGTAGCAGTTCGTCGTTAGCTCTTTTGGCAGCGCATGCCAAAACAACTCACACGAATTAAAACTACATGCCAGTAGACTCGAACTGTATTTGTGTCCTGGCTGTGTTTTTCACTCCTTTTTTAGTCGCTTGCTTTGCTCACTCAGTCAGTCATTCACTCAGTTCAGTCGGTTAGCGAATTTCTAAGCGTCAACAGCGTCGCGAATTGGCAAATATAAAAATCATAAAAAGAACATACAATTTAAAAACTTGAAATAATTTGTTTGATTGCATCGAATTTCCAACCCCTTCCTCGAAATGGTGGCCATCAATTTGAATTGTAAGTAAACCAGACGATGAATGTATTTACTTATTTTGTTTTTTGTTTTCTGGTAGACAACTCTACAATATGTTTTTAACTCCCATGAGTCCCCTATGGGGACTCCAAGTTAACAGTTATCCTCTTCTGTATGCTGTGCAATTTTTCATGGCTTCCACTTTTTGGAGGGGTGGCAACTCTGCACTGAAAAATGGTAGTTAATTTCATTTTGTCAAAGAAGAAATGTTTCGCAAATTATTTGTGAATTGAGTGACGTGCACATGGCAAGGCGACGCAATGCCACGCCCAATGCGCCCCCCTCACTCGCTTGCAACCAGTCGTTGAAAGTCACATGTGCTCCCCCAGCAAGGACCGCTCACCGTCCTTTTCGTGCAACCCCAACGAGAAACCATCAAAAGTGGTACGCAATAATTTAATTAAATGCAAATTAAAATCCTTTTATGAATATTAAGCAGACACTTATCGAGATTCCCATAGCAAAAGAAGTCTACACAAATATGTATGTATTTTCTTGCCAGACTTTTGTTGTTTGTGCTGCAACTTTAGCTGCTGTTTTAGCTTTGCTAAGGGATAATTATTGTAAAATGCTTTTTGAATGGGACCTTTCGTAAAGCACTTAAATTAGTGTGAATGTCTTTGCTCTAATAGTGAAATTCGTTAAATTTTAATGTTCATATTGTAATTGGAGATGTGACATTAATGATGAGATGTGACTGCAAATAAAACTTTTTTCTTGCTCTCGTATTTTTATATAACTTTCGCAATTATTCCATTACTTCGAGTGCAGCAATTAGAATTTATGAAACTACTTAGCTAATTGGCTCAGTTGAGCATTAAAGACGGGAAAACAATACAAAGTTCAGCACTTAACACATTTAACTAAAAGAGAGTGAAGTCCTAAAAACATTTTAAATTTGTAATCTATAACTGGCCTCCTAGCGTACGAGAGAGTAGCATAAGATATTATAGAAAATCATTTCAGAAATTACAATTATTTATTGCTTGTAAAATCAGCTTTCGATCCGCGCTTAATCCAAAACATAATTTTGTGAGAGACAGTTAAATTTGCATTTAAATGAAAGAATTTGAATTTTATAGTGATTCATTTCGAATTATAATTTGTGTATTATACTAACCCAATAATAAATCCAGGAAGTCACTGTGCACAGTCTCTACTGCAATAATATTAGTAATAATCACAAATCATTCATCATTTGGCCTAATTGGGTTTTTTCTAAACATTGCAATCGATGTTCGACCATTTTATATTGTATTATCATCAGTTGTTTTATTATACATATTTTTTGATGTTACTTAACGTGGATTTGTGGATTTAGTCTAGACTAAATAAAAGAAAATATTTATAGTAAAAGAAACGGTTTTATTTATTACAAACTGGAATATGCAGTAAAAGTCCCCATAGTTTTCAAAAACTTGCAACCAACTTCAACCCCAAAAAAGCCATTTAATCTTTTTGGCTTGCAGTTCAGCCCAACTTTATTTTTTTTTTTTTTTGCATTTTGGGCGGATTTAATTGAGTATCTCTGAACATGGCTTAATTTGTGTATTTGTGTCGGCCTTTTGGCTTTTTGTGCAGTGCCAGCGCCAGAAGACAAACACAGTATGCCCTAACGCCCCATCCCCTCTCTCCCAGCTTCTCCACTCGTGGTGTAGACAAACCCCCTTTTGTTGACCCCTTTTCGAGTCTGACAAATCGCTTCAGCTGTCATAAGCAGATTTTTGGGGCGCATCTGTCGCTCGAGGCCAAGCCTGAAAAGCCTTTTGTGTCTGCATGTGTGTGTCTGTGAGTGTGTGGGTTGATATGTGTGTAATTAATGTAAATCATGTCATCAACACGTGTCAAATGATTTCAATTAAAATCATTTAAAAATTTATAGCACAATTTTCTAAGCTGCATTTAGCACAAATTGTTGGGGTTCCTTTCTGTTCTCGACGCTTTTTCTTCTCCTGGCCACGATGGCATTTTTAATTAAAAGCGTGAAATTTCAACGGCTCTCCTAAAACACTCGCATAAATATAAAAATGCAAGTTGGCAAAACTTTTGAAAAAAAAATGCAAAATTATTTTAATTGAGGTCAACTTTTGGTATGTGTATGCTTTTCATGTAGCTGCATTTTACGCTGCTTTAAGTTTTTATAATGATGCTTATTATGTTAATGAGAGTTTTTAGATTTACTTTTAGACCCTCCCATATATGAGTGTGTGTGCCGCTATCAAGCCCGGCCAGCAGGACACACACAGTTATGGTTTCAAAATGTTGACTTAAGAAGACCCCAAACGATTTAAAACACAAACTGATTGCATATTTGACGACGTTACGTGATTAAACCCAATATGAATTCTGTTTTATTTAATTGTTCTCAAGAACATAATTAAATATGTATAATCTGAAATCATTAAAAATGGGTATAGATTTTTGTAAAATGATGTAACAGGCCGAAGTGAGCATCCCATAAAGTAAATTATTGGTCAGGATCAACAGCCGAGACTTGATCTAGTTAAGCAAACCGGTCTCAGAGTCTATAGAGCTAGAATATTGGAATATCAGTTTTCCCAAAAAAAAAGCATATTTGAATTTATCGATAATTTGCCTGCCGATAAAAATCTTTTTTCTTTTTTTTTTTTCTATTTTTTCTCATATTCTCATATTAATCTCATTCGTTACTATATTCTGTGTTTGTATAGATAAATACATCTGTATGTGTGTATTTGCGTGCACTTCTGCGATAATCAAAACAAGCGCAAATATGTGTGTGTGTATGTGTGTGTGTATGCGTATATAATATACATATTTGCATGGGTTTTTTTGCAAGCCGGTAATTTCAGTTAATAACAAGAGCAGCCGTATAATGTTTACATTGATTTATTGAATAAAATAAACATAGACATTTGATATTGTTACACATTCTGCATTTGAATATTTATTTCATATGATTTTCATACCAAACACAAAATGCTTTTGCAAGTCGAGCAGAATGCTTGTTATCGATAAATAATGTTAAGCCTGGAAAAGTGCACGAAATCCAATTGTCTAAAATGTTAAAATGAGTAGTTGACAGTTGTCAACAGCTCTCCAAAGTAGGTGTGTGCATAATGCACAATACAAATTGATGAAACGACAAACACTAGTTTCATATTTTTCATTAGCCCTAAAGTTCGTTGTAAGTTGTACAATTCGTTTGAAGAAATACAAGGAAAAAGTTTTCTTTTTAAATTAACATTGCGATTCACGTGCTTAACTCAGTCAACACTTGCTGTCTGGCAACACGTGCGGCGCGCGTCGCTTGTGGATCTTGTCGATTTTGTGGAACGCGTTGTGCGCTTTTTCTGTTTCCAGCTGTGTTCGGCAGCGCAGGTTGTGGCGAGTCAGACAAAAAAAGGAAAGAAAATAGAAACAATTAGCAAATAAAATCGTTGCCGTTCTAATTTCTGATTAATTCAAGCAAGTGAGTAATTTGTACTTTTATTTTTATTATTTCGTGGCAAAAGCGTAGCACTTAGCATAAAATTGCATATAAGTTGAAACCCTTTCGCACAAATTGTCTTGCAAAATAAAAATGTGCATTCACATATACAAATGCAAATATACACATATGTATGTGTGTGTGTGTGTGTGTGTGTGTGTGTTATAGGGATTTTCACGTGGTTGCTAGCAAATTAGAATTATTCGATTTTTGAAGTAAAATTCTGAATATTCCTTGGAAAGGATACTAAAATTTAGCATAAAATGAAGTAAATATATTATGTATATTATGGTTGCCAGTGCAACCAACCACTACAAACAAATAATAAAAAAATAATTAAAATATAAACGCTTTGCCGATTATTGCCAGAGCCGTTTTTCGTACAGATCCATCCCAGTTTTAATCCATTATACGAAAGCCAAGCACTTTCCATTATGCTGGAACATTTTTGCGGCCACAGGCTTTGAGGTTATATTTTGTAAAGGAATAAGAGTATTGATAATTTTATTCATCAAAAGGACTGTTCCTTGTAAGATTTGTCTCCAAGTAATGAAAATATTACCAACAGTTTTCAATGCTTCGAAGCTTCTTAAGCAGTATCCCGAACTCTACTATTATTTTTACCGTTTCGAGATGGAACAGATCAATTTTGCACAAGAACTCGGTTCATTAAGCCTATAACCAATGACTCTGTTATGGTTATATATAAACATTCAAGTTAGCGAAGCACCACTGTATGATCACTTGTGCTATTTGCTACCCCTTTTTGAGCCACCATTTTTGATCTCTGATCAAAATCCTAACGAGCATTTTTGTTTTAGTAGAAATGGTGCCCGTCACTGAGCCGCCGCCGAAGTGGCATGTGGGCCACGTGTGTTGCAAGTGCAAGGCGAGTTCCTTTGCCGGTCGTCGCTACGCCTGCTGGTTTTGCGCCAACTATCAGCTTTGCGGCGCATGTTACGACTCTGGCGACTTGCCGGCAATGCCCGGCCACCATTCCTACCATCACCTGTACGTGCACTATACACTTGCCGAGTACGAGCTCTATTTTGGCGGCGAACCCTATCGGGCCGATGAGGTGCCCCAGAGCTACAAGTGTGCCATGTGCGACATGAGAGGACTTGACCTTGACACCCTCGAAACGCATGTCAATTCTATGCATTTCCAGCACAGCGATTTCTTTGTCTACTCGCGACTGATTTTCGCCCGTCGCAAGACAACTGAGGAATCTGCTCTGGGCTACAATCTGCCATTGTCAGAAGAAGAGGAGAAGCGCGTGGCGAATTTCCCGGCGAACTATCATGCGCTATCATCGATGCAAACGATTGGGTTCGAGTTACCCAATCCGTCGAATGACGGATCAGCAACGAGTCGCGTGCGCCGCATGAATATGGAGCCACCTTCTACGTGCAACTTTATACCCGGCTGGGCTTACACCTCGCCATCATCATTGTCATCGTCTGCGACAACAACTACAACAACAACTACAACAACAACCACAACAATAACGATTGAGCAGCGTTTGGAAAAGCAGCTGCAGCAGCAGCAGCAGCAGCAGCAGCAGCAGCTGCTACACGAGCAGGAACTTCGGATGCGGCAACTGCAAGCCCGGCAACTGCAAGCCCGGCAACTGCAATACCGATTGTTGAAATTTCGCCGTGTCAATGATGATGCAAGCAACACCATTTGCAATGGGGATGTCTTGCGTGGATTCAACAACAACGCAAACACCACCAGCAGCAGCAAGAAGAAACCCGATGAGAAAAAGGAAATGGGAAAAAATGACAATTTGAATGGGAAAACGAATAAATTTCTGTGCGCACCGTTTTTGCTGTTTTCCGCTGAGGCGGCGCCACTTGGTGAGGAGCCACCAAATCGCCGTGGGCCTTTTATCGAGGCACTACTGTGCTCCATGCTTGCCGACGAGGAGCTCAGTGTGGTGGCGCCACCACAAGAGGAGCTCAGTGTGGTGGCGCCACCACAACCAACAGCAGCTTCTCAATTCCCAAATCAAAGCATAAACGATGCCAATCAGGATCAGAAATGGTTCAGCGAATTTGCAGCAGGCAACGAGCACTCGATGACTGTGCCCGAGATGATCTCGGACGAGGAGGAGGCAACTCAACAATTTTATGTCATCAGCTCCGACACTGATCCAGACACGGATGAGCGCAACGAAGATGATGAAACTAACAACGCAGTTGACGAGGAGCAATGCGAAGACGACGACGAGGAGTATCAGGATCAGGAGGAGTTTGCAGATGAGGAGAATTTCGATTATTACGATGATGATTGGAGCGCATCGGCTTCGGATTCAACCAATGAAAATGATGATTTTGTTTTCTAAATCTGCTAAATATTACAGAGCAAAGCAAAACAAATACAGCAACTGAAAATGGAGAAAACTAGAAATGAAACACAAATATTTCCATTTAATAAAACTAACAAAATCGATTGGCTTTTTTATGGTCGACTTATTTACTTGGCCAAAAGTGCCCAAAAGATCACTTCGATAAGATGGGTAAATCTTATTTTATTAATTTCATATCTGTGGGTCGAACTATTATGCAATATTAAGAATAAATAACGATTTATTGCAAATCTAAATAGATTCCCGAACTGTATTTCGAAAACATGCTCTCGCCACGTGGCTCTTGACATTTGTTAGTGTTGCGAAACGGTGTGAAGACTTCTTTGTCGTTTGTCGTTTGTCGTCGCAGTTATAATTCTCATATACATATGCAATAAGGCTTCTTATCTTAGCATACACAAATCACTATAAATCGTAATACCTAACTTTATCTAGTGATTACAAGTAGTCTGCCTAACGGGAATACACATTTACGGTACGTTTTTATTATCGATAAACTGCTGTCTTACACAACACCTATTTTTAATTTTGATCAAGTTGGCAACGCCAACTGCAGGAAACGTCAAAATTTGCTTGTTTCGTGTTGAACTTTTCATTGTTCAGATTGTGCTCGCAATCAACGGAGTGTAAATGTAAAATTATAAAATTGAAAAACCATCCGAAAAAAATATACATCATCAAAAAACAAGAAAATCGTTAAGAAGCAGTTGTGAAAGTTTGTTCTATTTATTTATTTATTTTTTTTATATACCAAAGTCAAAAAATTAATAATGTCTTTGAGCGACGGGAAGATGAAGAGCAGCAAGTGTTTGGGCTGTCCAGCGGAGGGGGATCTGGGATTGCGTTACGAGTGCATCGTTTGCGGGGAGTCTGTGACGTATTGCGACAAGTGTCACGGTGGTGGCAAGAACAAGCCGTGTGGCATGCACAAATACTATCATCCCATGAAGGCCATCTACAATCGCCAATTCTTCGAACTGTATTTCTATGGCGAGGAGCTAGTCGACGGGGAGGCGCCTCAGAGTTATGGTTGCGCCTTCTGTCACGAGCTCGGCTTCACCGCCGAGGAGCTGCAGTTGCATGTGCTCGAGAAGCATGCGGGGCACACGGATGCCACCGATCTGCTGGACATATTACATCAAATGAATGAGCAGAAGAAATGTGAGTACGCAATGGCTGTTGGCTGTTGGCTCTTAGCCTGATTGCCGGCCCGAGTCGTGCCACTTTAGCAAATTGCCTGCCCCATTCGTATGGGTTATCTTCATCTTCTTTTTCGATTGCCCAACTGGCAGATGCCCTGTACGCTAATTCAAATTAAATGAGTCCACTATTTAATTGTCTAACGAATTTGTTGCCTGCATTCTATAATCCTTTCTGTGTTTATTGTCCGATCGTCAGACAACTTATTTTTATTGCCAGATTTTAAATATCTAGATGATCTACAATATATATCGATATATATTTCTCTATACTTGTACCATTTTTCAAATGGTTGCAGTGTATAAAGAAAAGGGTTTTCTCTAATTTGCAAGTCAAATGGGCAAACATTTAAGCAGAGTCAATGCTTTTAGACCAGTTGTGGTTCACCTTTGGGCTTATTGCTGCTGCTGCTGCTGTTGGTGCTGCTGCTGATTGTTGCTCTTCCACTCAATCATTGCGTGGTAGCCGCAAAGCCAAATCTAAACCGTAATCGATGCGGAAACAGAACCGACAACCAAACCCAAACCTAAAACCAAAAACCAAAATCAGTTGTATTTGACACTCACTATTAATGGCAAATTATGTGTCAACAGCTGCTTGGACGCACAGACGGACGCTGCTGATGGAACATTTCGCTCCAACACCTACACAACATCAATATACATATACACTACCCCACTCCCCACTCCCCCCTCCCCCTTGCCCCACTCAACCCTCCTGGCTGCTGTCTGTTTTGACAACAAATTTTCCACTTCATTTGATAGCCGAGCAAAACTTGGCTTGTTCAGATTCGGGGTTGTTTTTTGTGGCAGCTACTTCCTTGTGGCTTAGCTCTATTTTGCTTAGATCTGCAATTCCTTTGAGCAATTTGTGTATGTGCCTGAGATATTGCCCGTTGTTGTAACTTCAGTTTTACACACTCGACTTATCTCAATTGCTTTAGTTCGGTCAATAATCGTGAGTTTCTTTCCTTTTTTGATTGATGTTTGTTTGGTTTAGCATTTATATGACAAACTTGGTTAACAATCTCTGTTTTATTACAGCAAATGAATGTTTTACTCAGATCAATTCTTTTACATCTACATCTGTGCTTTTCTTCCATCGTACTTGTAATTGAGGTAGTTATTTTTAAGGCATTTCCATTTAATGCACAGCTGCAAACTGCTTTTTCCACTGCATTTAATATCATAATTGTACACTGGAATTTATTGTTGTTCTCCGGGCCCGTCATTGTCAGCGGTTTTTTCACACTGCTTTTTGCCTACTTTTGTGTGTATGGGTGTGTTGTGTGTGTGTGTGTTGTGTGTGTGTGTATGATGTATGGCCGCATGAAAAGTGTAAAAATGCTTTTCGCAAATGCTTTGCGGATCGTGTTGCACATTAATCATGGCTACGATTGAAAAAAGTGCAACAAAAGCCGCAGCAACCGAGGCCAAAGATGGCAGCAGAAGTTAATGTATTGCAAAGTGTGCGCACAGCTGCAACGTGCAACGTGCAACGTGCAACGCTTTTAATAGCTGGTCAACTCGTGCGACTTGTAAAAGTAGCACGTATTTTATTTTTATTCTTCTCTTAGTGAATAAGTTACACAGAAATATGCACTAAAATTGATTTTAGAATGTTGTTAAATTTGAATAATAATCGACAGAAGTCCTTTGATTCAATTGACTCAATCTGAATATGTTTGTGTGGCACATATCAAAATTTGAAAAGAAAAATAAGAGTTGTGATATCATTTTTCAAACTAATATTGATTAATTAATATTAATTTATCGCAGCAACTATTTCATATTTACATTTCCCTTTTTTATTTAATAATAATAATAATATAGTATAATAATAGTCTTGTGCAAAATGCAAGTACTTTTGATTCAAATTAAATAAAATATATACAATATAAAACAATTTAGAATTAAGAATTTTAAGGAGCTCTTCGCTGAATATTGATTTATTTATATTTTTAGCAAATATTTAATGCCAAGATTTTGTTTTTTTATTAGTTAAATTTGTATAATCTTATTCGATCTGAATTTATCCTTGAAACTGAATTCATGTATTTTTTCAGTATTTAAGAACATCTTCGACGTATATTGAATAATTTATTCTAGTAAATATTTGATGTGTAGATTTAGTTTTCCAACTAGTTTCTACATGGTTGCAAGGGTCGAACAACTTGGCCACAACGCAGATTACTGTCCCTTTTTCGATTTTTTTTTGCCAGGCAGTTGCACGAAATGACGTCAAGCTGTGGCAGCTTGGGGGTGACTGGTGTGCGTGCCAAATTACCCCGAACTACTAAGTATATAAGTAGTAGTATGGGGCGGGGGCGGGGGGTATATAAGGAACAATAGTGAGCAGCGCCCCCTTTTCGCAAAACGTACAAATATTGAATTACTAACGGGGTCGTCTTGCCCTGCTCATTGCAGCCACTGAGATCCGTTGCCAGGAGAAGTCGCGCGGCGGCCTCAGCTATGAGGTCATCCTGGCCGAGCCGGCACCCAATGTGGCCGTGCCCAAGCGACCCGTCACTCCGGGCAAAAATGTGAGCGTCGAGGAGATTGAGCAGAAGCTAAAGGCAGCCGAGGAGCGTCGCGTTGTAAGTGAAATCAATTGCAATTAAAGTTGTCGTAAAGATCGATTGACAGTTGGCTAATCCTTTCACTGCAGTCCTTGGAGGCCCGCAAGATGGCCGAGATCTCCATAAAGCTGGCCAAGGTTGAGGAGGCTACACGCAAAAAGGATGAGATCACCAACGAGTTCATAACTCAGACCAAGGAGCAGCTCGAGACCAAAATGGAGCATCATGTGGAGAAGCGCGAGGCCATTATTAGCGACTTGAAGGAAAAGCTAAAGGTGAGCCTCATCTTTTAGCCAGCTCCTCCTCCTCCTCCTCCTCCTCCTTCTCTCTGCCAATCAATTTGAAATGCTCTCTTTTTGTATACAGATTCATGCCCAGGATATTGAGAAAACACGCGAGACTCTGGAGCAGCAGAAGGCCAACGAGCAAAAGGCCATCGAGGAGAAGTTGAAGACCGCTCAGGCCTTGCGTGATGAGAACATCAAGAAAATGTTGGATCGCCTCAAGGAGCATGTGAGTTTTGTTGGTGGCAGTGGCAAATGTTTAAATACTTGTTGTGCATGTCGTTAAAATTGTTGTTCGTTGTAGCTTAGCTTATCGCTTGTACTCATTTTAGTTATTTATTTATTAGTTATTGTATTATTTCGATCTCAACTTGATTTACATACAATTTTATACATTGCATACTTCTTATACTATTCATTTATTTATTGAATCTCATCCCCTTCATTTATTTTAATCATCTTTATATTTATTTTTCTTATCTATTTTTTCACTATTCAAATATAGTAGCCATAGGAATTGAATTAAAATCATTTATCATTTGCAAACTAATCATTTTAGATATTTAATTAAGGTATGAACATTATTTATTAAAGACCAATAAATGGTTAATGGTGTCAAATAGGTATAAAACTAATATTTGTCTTGTGTACCAAGTGTTTTGATTTTTATCCATCGATATAATTTGTCGGATTTTGTCATTTTTTTCTTTCGATCTCATTTAGAACACAATCAAAATTGCTGAAATCAAATCGCAGAACAATCAATTGGAAAATCAAAAGATCGAGGAGAAAGCGCGCATTATTGAAAACAAATTGTACACCGCCGAGCAGAATCGCGAAAAGGAATTGCTCAAGAAAATTGAGAAAGTTCAAAAACTTGTAGGTCACCACTCCGCCCACCCACCCCCCTTTCTACCCCACACAAAACACAAAACACATGAAAATAAAAAATGTATTTGCTTCTGCTTTCGTTTGTATCATTTGCCTGCCGTTCATTTGTAGCAGTTCTTTACCACATTTGCATATAATTTGTGTATATATCTAATGATTGTCCCATTTGCAGGAACGTCGTGCTGAGGTTGTGCGTCAGAACAAGGCCCAGACCCAGGATGTGGATGGACAGCAGCAGAGTCCCATTGCCTCGTCAGGTTAAGAGCGATGGTTGCTGCTGTGGATGAAATTGCCGTTGCTGAGAATGGGGCACGTAGAGCGTTCTCAATAAAGCGCACAGCGGCGGCTGCAACACACACACACCACACAACCACACCCACAAAAACACACACCGCATACGAGAACACAAAAAAAAAAAAAAATGAAGAAAAAGGAGAACAAAAAACTACAACACGTATTTAAACCAGAATCCCTTAAGCAACAACTGATTTGCTTCAAAAATTTCAAGTATTAAACAAAGCAAAACGAAAGAAAAAAAAAAACGAACACGAAAATTACAAACAAGATTTTTGCTGAGCAAAGCGCAGGCAACCAAGAAGAAGAACAACACAATAACAACATCACAAACAACTACAACTATAAAAAAAAAAAAAATTAAAAAAAAAAAATTAAGTAAAAGCAAAACATTTAAACGTCAACTCTACACTATACTACAAAAGCGAATGCATTCTGCAAATTAATACGAAATACATTTAGTAAAGCAAGTTTACAACTAACAAATCGCAAATGAAAAAAAAGAAAACAAAAAACATTTAACAATAGATATTTTATTGCTTTACATATTTCAAATTTCTCAATAATTTCCATATGTCACTTTTAATTTGGTCTATGTGAATTTATTTTTTAAAGTTGATTTTAAGTTTGTTCTTTTTAAATGTATACAGAATAATTATTGAATGATTAACGTGATTTGCTAGGCTTTTAAATGAAATAACACTCGTATGTCAAATGTATTCTCAATTGATTTGCAGAGCATTTATCAATTGCAACTAATTGAATGCCATACATGTTTTTCAAATTGTGTTTGCCTGTCGTTTTCGTATGCTTTGCTTGAAGAAAGAAAAGAAATAAAATATAAATGTATATCAATTTTTTATTTAAAGATGCCCAACTGCATAACTTAATTTAAAAAGTAGCGAGCTGGACATTAATTAACATTAATAACATTTTTGTATAAGTTCGCATTTTCTATCTATATAATAAATGTCAAACAGAAAAGATACATAAAAATGCTTATATAAAAAAAAAACAACAAAAAAAACTCAATAAAAATCCAATACAAAGTAAAACAAAACACAACCTTTTCGTTTCATTTACACAACATAAACAATTTAAACACTTTAGGCATTAATATACCTATAATTATATATATATTTAAATAAATATATATATATAAATCTATATTATAGAAATTGAAATACATAATAAAAATAAAATAAATGCATATTTTGTCTAACGTCAAGTTATATTTAGAAAGAAGTTGAAGCTGAAGATGGCGCAGATTTTCGGCCTCAAAAATGGTTTAAATGAAATTTACTGGGGAAGGGGCGGGAAATTTAATGTATTAATTCTTAGGCAAATTTTTGCATCAGCTGCAAAAACTCGTTTTCCGATTAATTGGCAAAAGTGCAACAAAATATAGCGCTGAGAATTTAGCTTAAATTTAAATTCACATACAGTTATAAATGTGTACTAATTCTGTAACTTAACTATGACTACTATAAATCAACACATACATATATAAATATAATTACATACATACACAGTAAAGTACATTACAGTACAGCTACAATAAAGCAAACACAGCAAGCACAGCGCCCACAAGTCAGGACAAGTGCAAAACTTAAAGCATATTCCAACAAGAAAAACTAAATGCAAACATAAAACATAAAATCAATTCAATTGATAAAAACGCTTCGATATGTACTCAATTTACGATATATATACTACTATATATTAATGTATAACCAACATCAATAACCAACGAAATAAACAACAAACTTTTTTTATGAGGAAAGTGCGGTTACTTTTTTGTTTCTCCAAAATAAAAATAAAAAGGTTCTCTCTTAATTAACAAAACAAATGCAGCCTATGCAAACGTTTTCTTTTAGGTTCATGCATTATTTTAAAAATAAGTTTACACACTAAATGAATGAAAATAAGTGAATTCTAATAATGAATGTATAATAAAAATGCGTAAATAAAATAAATGAAATATTTATAATTGGTAATTAATGCATTTTCATTTCAAATAAATTAATTAGAATTGGTAATGAATGCAGTCTCATTTCACAACAAATTCGGCTGCTAAACACTAATCAGAGAGGGTATTAAATTTTTATTTCTCTGAGGCATAACTGGAACTTAAAACAGTTTGTTCAGTTTGCAATATAACAATTCTCTTATTAAATTGCTTCTGCAGTTTAAATTTCTGAAATCTATATATTTTTCTGTACTATATCGATTGTCATATGCTATATATAATTTTGAAATTTAATGATTCCCACAATAAGTGACAAATTGAATGATATATATAATTATTAAATTAAATTAATAATGATTGTTATAACTTCAATTCAATTTCAATTCAAAAGTTCTTTTACAGTGCTGGCAATAATAAAAGACTCATCGCATAAGATTTAAATTCTAAAATTGTTTTTAATTTCAACAAGATGGAATAAAAACGTTAACAATGTAAACTGTCTTTGCCGTCGCCGCACCACAGCAACAGAACTGCATTCTCGTAATCAACGACAGACTGCTGCTCCAGCTCCAGCTGCTGCTGATCCTCGGTAGAGTCGAGTATCGTTGTGCCATTCAAATCCGTGGAATTCTCGCCTTGTATGAAATGATATTGGCCCGAACTGCTGGCCAAGATGGGCAGAGTGGGATGGAAACTGATGCCGTTGCAGCAGTCACCGTGCAACGGCAACTGCAACGCCTTAGCATCGGCCTCCCCCTCCAGGTGCCACAGATTGAGCACACCCATGGTGTCGCCGCTTGCCAGCCACGAGTGCTGCTGTGGACTCAAATCGAATTGGATGCGTTGATTGGTGTTCACCAAGCGCTGGAACACGCGCACCGGCTGCTTGTAGTTACGCATGTCCCATTGTAATAGCTTGGGACACTTGCGTGCCCCACTAAACAGCTGCCAGTTGCCGCCTCCTTCTCCTCCTCCTGTTCCGGCATCATTCACATACCGCAGCTGGGTAATTCCGCCTGTGTGCCCGCCCAGCGTAAAGAGTGGTCCCACTTTGGGGGCACAGCGCAGATCGTACTGCTGGATGTAGCCACGCCAGTTGCCACACGTGACAGTCTGTGGATGCTCTGACGTCTGAGCGATGCAGGAGACGGCAAATTTGACGGCATATTCATCGTAGCTGCGACCGGGTCGATTCGTGTCGAAGATCTTGATGCAGCGCTTGTAGCCCGCATAGATCTTTTGGCCATCTGGCGAGAAGGCCAGCGATATAGCGGCCACCACCTCGTCCACTGCGTCGTAGCCTGCGTAGCTGCAGCGCAGCCGCCCATCGAACGCGTCCCACATGTGGATTGGTTCGTGTTGACGCGTCGCCAGCCAGCTAAAAGCAGAGTTTCAATTAGTAACGGCCAGATTTTCAGCTTAGTATGGTCACTCTTTTTTCAATTTCGAGTTTATGCTAGTACGTCTACTCACAGACAGCTGTCGGGCTGTTGGCTGTTCATCAGCGGATACCAGACACAATCATAAACGGTGCCGCCCTCCGGCACATGAACGGCCGACGGCAGCTGGGACAGACTACGCTCCATTGTGACACTGTCGCCATTGTACAGATCCAGGGGCAGTTCCATCACATGCATGCCATCCAAATGCACAGGCAGCAGCAGACACGTGCCATCAGGCGACCAGTAGCAGCCCTTTGTGTAATGTTGCGCCTCTGCCGACGACGACCAGCAGCGGCGACCCAACTCAATCAGCGCCTGCTGAAAGTATGCAATTGCCGGTGTGACCGTCTCACTGCCCACTTGCTCCTGTTGCGAATGGTCCACCAGTTGCGATTCATCAGTCAATTGCGACTGATCAGGCTGCTTTGTTCTGTTTCCCGCCGACTGATCGTCGAGTGTGTCGTCGATGCTTATCACCCGCTCGCTCTCTTCCAGCTCGCTCTCTTCTAGCCCGCTCTCCTCCTTCCGGCTGTTGTTAGTAATGTTATCCGCTGGTAGCATTTGGCACATTATCAGCTTGTTGCGTTCCGTTTCGCTCAGACTGAAGCTGAAATTCGGCAAAGAAGAACTGGAATTTCCATTTGTTTTGCCGGCCGGTGAAGTATTTCCCAGTGTCATTTCCATGCTGCTGTTGAAGCTCACATTGTGATTGAGCAGGGACGATGTCTGTTCCAGCTCAGACATCGCACTGCTAATATTAACTGCTTTAAAAAAATAAACGTTTTGAAAATAAATAAATGCAATTCGGTTAAAACTCACTTTCATCCATGGCGGCTATTTCATATCAATGCAAAGCCGTCTGTGGTCACCCCACAAAACCCATAACATTGGGAGAAATGTTACTTAACAGCCAGCACATTACATGAGTGATGCCACTTTCAAGGGTGACCATAGATTGCGTTTTCGAGATATCAGCTGTGCGTATGAGTCGCATGGTAATAGGCGGTCTGGTGAATATAATTTTGAAAATGTATTTGGTATTTGTAATAAAATTCAATTTAGTTGCAGCATATAATCGGATCTATACAGTATGCAGTATATAAATGTACGCTTGTATTTATGTATTTTGTGCACCTATTGTTAAATAACTGTGTTTTTCACTTAATTATATACAACAAACCATGAGAAATGCCACTTGCAGCTCAAATAATTGGGCAGACCACAAATTACATTTAGAAATCAGCTGTGCGTGTGGAGTCGCATGGTAAAATAATTTTTAAAATTGCCGTCCTAATATTTTAATCTAATGAGAGTATTTATGTATATTTTATACTTTATTGTTGTTTTCTATACTTTGCTAAAAAACTGTTGTTTTTATATTTTGTAAAATTATACAGCACCAACTTAAGTCCATTGTATTAAGCTAAAGACACTCAATTATTCATTTAGTTTAATTCGGTGGTCTTGCACATTTCTGATATGGCATCTTTGGAGCCGTTTCCCGCCATAATTACGCAAGTCTATTTAGGACACTATTTGAATAATAAACAAATTTTGGTGGCATTCAAATGTGTTTTGGTAAGCAGAATGCGCAAGGAGAATTACTAAAAAAGGTAAATCACACACACACAAACGCACACACAAATGTGTGTGTACGTGTAGACGGATATGCTTGAATAGGCTTAATCAAATTTATTAAGATTTGTGTGCGGAATAAAATGTTGATTTGGCAGAAAGAGGCTCGTTACTTGAAGTATACTCCATATAATCTATATAAAATGATTAGAAAACTAAAGGAAGCTTAAAATCAAGAGAGAAAAAAATCATATATAAGCAATGGATATATATACAAAATAAATAAGTATAGACAAGAACCGCTTAAATGGGTATTTAAAAGTCGCTTCACATTGAAGTGCTTTAAATGATGACTTCATTTCTGATCGAGTTCAATGGTTTTTCGCTTATTTCCCCCATAATTGTTGTGACAAACAAACCATTCGTCATCCTTTGTGATTTGCATATTGCATTAGAGCCTCCCCAAAAAATAGCCAGCTACAATTCGAGCTGTTAACAGCAACTCTTTGCTTTAGGCCAGGCCAAAATGCGACTCATATTTGAGGCGACAAATATCTTAATTGAGTGCATTTTATTTTAAATTTAACACAATGCAAATCTTTCATTGACATTGAAGCAGAAAATGAATCAGAAACTGCAACAACAGCAGCCACACATGCCATTAAATGGCAAATGAAATTTAGATCGAATTGATAGATTCGGTTTTAAGAATCAATTAAGTAAAAGCCCAAAATGAAATATTTATGCAGCTGTCTGGCCACGGGGGAATAGGCAAGTATTTGTTACTGGGCGTTGTCCTTAGTGTCTGGCAGCTCTCCGCCCTTGCTCCTAGCTCAACCCCAAAAAAAACCAAATTCAAGCCAAACGTTTGCTTTTCAATTTACTCATTTGCGTGACTGTACTTGGAGCTGCTCCTTTTTTTTGGGGCTCCTCCTGTCTGCATAACTTGTCCTTTAGTTTTAATGCTTATTTATGTTGGTGCTTCGGTTAAAGTCGCATATTTATGTATCTACTGTGCATGGCTTTGGGCTTGGCTCCAGGTGAATATTTGGAAAACTGCACCCTTGAATTTACCTATGTGGCCACAACTTTGAGCCTTGTTATTTGGTTATTTTTACTACTATTTCAACTGTGACTTATTTGCAGATTTACATAAAGAAGGATTTGCAAAAGTTTACTTTCGATACTAATAAAATTAAATGTAAGTGTATTTATAGATAAGATTGTTTCAAAGATTATTCATTTTGACAACATATTATGTTATTTGAAAAAATAATTATTTAAATTTAAATTTCAGGGAAAATTTCCGACAACTTGGCTTCATGGACAGATGGTTTTCAAATCATCTTGACAAAATATTTTCGCATAATTCGGAAAAATACAAAAAATAAATTTTTACTGCATAAAATGAAAAATTTTACTCAACTTGAAAGCTGACGTCAGCAAACAAAAATTTGAAGACACCCTTAAAACTTGATGACTACAATGCATAGCTCGGAATAAAATTTGATGTTAGTATAATTAATTTGAGATTGGTTATAAAGAGTATGCATTTTGACAAAATAATATAATATATTTTAAGAAATACCATAAAATAAAGAAATATATTCGACAAATTGAATGAAACCAGCCAAAGAAACTTTTAATCAATAAGGCTCTTTCTCAGCTGTTTTACATTTTTATGACATTGGAAACAATACTCTGGAAATGTTTAAAATACTTGTATGGCAGGGGCGTGGCACTGCCGTCCCTTCATCATAAGCTTATACAAACGTCAAGAAAATCGGAAATAAATAACGCAACAACAGACGAGTTTTAATAAAACTTTTAATTACTTGATTATTATGTACGAAATGTTGTTCAGATTTTGAGGATATGAAAGGAATATCAATTCAGCTCACCCTCTGGAAAAATGCTGTCTTCCTTGTATCTATGTTTTGTTCAAATTTTGTTGACTCCACATAATTTTGACATCCTTTTCATTTTGGTCTGTGTTGCTATATTTGAACAAAACACAAAAAAACGGATGAAAAAACAAGTATTTTGGAAGGCGTTCAGCCAAAAAGACATTTTCGCTGTATTCATGTGGGAGTCATTAGGCTGGGGATCCTTATGCTATGGTTTTTTGCATAGCTCGGCAGGATTTACTTGTTTGACTTGTATCCTTTTTTGGCCTGTTGACAATGAGCGGAACATTTCAGCATAGACATTGCCAAGGATAAGTGTTTCTTTCCGACATGAATATTCATGTTTTGGGCGCAACTTAAAGACCATTGTCGTTTGCCAAACTTGAGGTTTGCGGTTGAATAAATTAGCCACAAATCGTATTTTATTGCCCTTGGAGAGACTCATATTCTTTTCATTGTTTCGATGCTTTTAAATGGGCCGTCAATATAATATACTCCATGGAGGCCTTATGGGCCATATATATGATCTTTGGGTGTTTAGTGATATACTATTGAGTGTTGAGGGTTTCAATGCCTTCCGAGTTTATAATATATATAATGTTTATAATAATTATAATGATTGTACAACTTTTTATGGCTAAAAATGTCACATTTTTGTATGAGGTGCTTAGAGGATTCCTTTACAACCTTACACAATTTATATTTATAGTTATTCATTATATTATGAATGACACTCGTTGCATATGAGTGGAATTTAAAAACATGGCAACAATATCTGCACAAAATCATCATAAAAATTTGTTTATTTTGCTGCTAAGAACTTTGACAAATGTCAATTTCTTCAAATATTATTGATGGCTTTGTTTGTTTATTATTGATGATGATTTCTAAAGCTAGCATAAACAGCTTAGCACCTTGCAACCATAAATAATTCACAACAAAAAAGAAAGTACAGTTTTACAAGAATATGAACAGCAAAAATTTTGCATGCGTGTAATTATATACACAGAAAAAAATCGCACTGTAATTTAGAAAATCGCCTTGCTTCGAAAATCGACGATAAATCTAAAAAGTAGAATTTTAAGATACATTTTTTTTTGTGTAGATTTCGAAGTTAGTTCCAGAAATCAGTAACAATTTATCGTTCTTTGACTGATACTTTAAATATCAGAGCTATGTATTTGCTGAGTGTAACTTCGTTTAACAATGCAATTGCTTTTGATGACATACAATTTATACATATGAAAGATTGATGAGCCCCGAAAACGCTTCAAGGTTGTTCCACTTTCGTTTTGTTTTCTTGTGATTTTGCTGTTGTTCTGTTTGCCTGCAAAGATATTGGGCAAATACACATATTGGGTAAACAGCATATAAATAACAGTTAGCACTGTGCTGTGATTCTGATTCTTTCAGCTGGTATAAAAAGGTGTTGCTGCCTTCTGGCAAGGGCACAGAGCATCCCCCAGCATCCCAGTTGATAGCAAGATGTGCCAGCTTCTTCTCATCTATCTCAGCTGCTGCTGCCTGCTGCTGGTGGCTGCCACCACTGAGCTGCCCGAGGACGTTGCCACAACAGATGCGTCGTTTGGGTCTCCCGATGAAGGCATTACGTTGCAAGAGCTAGGCAAGCCAAGTCCCGAGGAGGAGCAATTGATGACGTCACTGAAAATAAACTGGTTGCCAATGGCGCTGGGCGCTGACCCAGACAAAGAGCTGACCAGGCAGGTGGATGAGGCGTCAATACAGCACGAGGCGGAGGAGAATGTTGAGGAGGAGGACGATGTGGAGGAGGAGGAGGAGATGCAGGAATCTGCACCGCGTGATGCCAACTCATGTCCCATCACTGCAGAGAAGGGACTGACCCGCCTGATCCGCAATGCGCGTCCTCTGCTCGATTTGCCCCGTTTAAGCAACATCTTGGCAAATGCTCGCGAGGATGGCAAGGTGAGTGACCTGTTTAGGCTGCTGCGCAGCGATCAGTTCAAGGAGCGCGTGCGGCGACTGCGCAACACCAAGGAGCAGGGTGCGCTGAGGGATTATGTGTGCCAGTCCCTCAAGCTCAACCATACCTATTACATTGAGTACGTGAGATTGCTGATCAATGTGCAGACCACCGAGCCGGTGACCAGTCCCTTGCCCAATCGGCGCCGCGGTGTGCGTGGGTTGCTGCAGGATCTGCGCGATGCACTGCCGCGTGCCCAATTGCGGGATCTGTATCGTCGCCAGTTGACAGATGATAGAGAGCTGGCCACGGCAGTGAGACGCATTCGCAGCCTCAAGTTTCGGCTGCTGCTCGCCAATGTGCGTGCTCTGCCTGAGTATCGGGTGGTGCGGAATGATCTGGAGTTGGCCGGAGTGCCGCTGCAGTTGCTCCTCAACCTGGTTTCCAATGCCTTGGGCTGGGGTTCCCTTGATGTGGGCACTGAGACGGAAATCTTAAGTGGCTTGGCTTAGGGCTTTTGGCAACTCCTCTGTGACTTACCTAGTATATTCTGCGCTTGGCGTCAACTAAATCAATTGATTAACTTTCAATCTTCTCATTCCCTTTCTAAGTCTACTTAAAAACTTTTTAGAACTTTCATCTCGTTTTATTTCTTAATCTTTAATTAGTTCTTCTTATCAAAATTTGTGTATCGTGTTTTAAATGTTTTATTATTTCTACATACGCATATGATACATGTTTGAATTAATTATCTTAAATGTTTTATTTTCCATTAATTGTCTCAAACAGCTAAGCTACTCTTATATATAAATTTAAGAATTTATTATTTACGTTATTAACTGTTGTATCTCCGTTTCTTTATTAAATCATTTATTATCTTTTTTTTTATTGTATATCTTAAAATTGTATCATTTTCTTTCAAAACCTGTTTAATATTATCCTTTTTGATTGTATTTAATAAATTATAATTAACTTTCAATATCTGTTTAAAATTGTAAAGTAGTTTAAAAATTATCTTTGGCTTTCTGCTTTTCTATTCGAAAACCATTAAGAATTGTACCAAACTCTGTTCTTTGCATTTCTAATCTTCGCATATCCCCAACTACTTCTCTGCTGCTATTCAATTTGATTTGCTCTAAATCATTTCGTTGCGCTGTTCTCCGCTCGTGCCCGATATCATTTTGATATCATCTCTGCACCCCGTTGGTTCTCTTCAATTGTTGGGCAGCAGGGCAACAAATTTGTAATTCTTCTGTTTCAATTACAATCGGAATCTAATAATCGGATAAATCTCGACCAAAAGCTACCCTATATACAAAGTATTCAAATAATGTTGAATTTACACAATATGTGGATTTAATTCTTTCTTGGTTCCACATATTCATTATTCGCGTATAATTCTCACTTCAGCAAGCTTTATTCATCGATTTATTTACTAATTTTTTTAAATCAAAAACCTAAAATTGTTACTATTATAATAGAAATTTACTTCTGTAGGTCAGTGCAATCACTGTAAAATAAAATAATAAAAATATATAAAATATATTACACTTGTGCCTATATTTCTCTGCTTTACTATGCCACTTTTTGGTTAACCTATTGTGATGTGTGGGGGGTTCAAAAATAGTTGACGATATCTCGGACCCGACTCCGCACCGTACTGACATGTTTACATTTTGGAGGGACAGCGGCAGACGGTGCAGCCGCAAAAGAGTAGCACCCGAAACCACTTCAGATTCGTTCAGGGTCAAAATCATTACAGCCGACAGTTTTTCACTTTTGCGCTGTTGTTGTTGTTGTTGTCGCGCCGCATGCTGTCCGCCTTGCCACGCGGCATAAGCACGAAGAAAACAAACCAAAAAAAAATCTGATATTTTCTTCATGCGGAAGCTTATATACCCTTACAGAACGGAATCTGGCTCTTTTTATCTATATTTAATTATTAAATAATAGATACTTTGAGAGATACATAAAAGTGTTAATAATTTTTAATAATATTATTCTATGTTAAATTCTTAATTAATTGATACTTTGACAGTTACATAGATTTGTTAATAATATTGCATATTTTATGCTATATTTAATAATTGATTAATTGATACTTAGACTAGATTGATAAAATTGTTGTGATTGATATTTTTGATACTTTTCCAATCAAGTTTATCGGTTAGAAATCATCTTTTATCTCTTGCGCAATATGACGGCTATTTAAATATTAGTTTGGCTATGGCTAGATCGATTCGATTATTGAAGCTGATCAGCAATATGTACGTCATCGTAAAAGCCCCTTTCAATGTGTTGCGCACTTCACAGGAAATTCATAATATCTTCTGTTAGGGTATAAGCAAATATCAACAAATAGTTGTCGCTGCCACACATGTTGCCTCTCGACGTTGCGACGTTGTCGCTGCCTCAAAAGAGTTCATCAACTGTGAAGCTGTCAACGCCAGCATCTAATCGAGCCAACAGTTGCCATAAACAAATTACAAACAGATCAACTGCGGCTGGCAGTAGCCAAGTGCCTAAAAATAATCCGAAAATGTACATAAGGCCCATAAATTGGGGGCAAACGATGCGACGTTTACGGAAATGCGGACAAGAAATTATTTATTGCAGTCGCCAACGCAGCAGCGAACAACAACGACTAGCAAACAACAATAACAACAACAACGAATGTGTCAAAATAAACAAACATTATGCAAAAGACAACAAACAAATCGCTCGACGAAGCAGATAAATGGAAAAGTTGAGATACTCGTGCTCTGCAAGAAATTACAAATTGATTACGTTTAAATGATCAGCAGTTGCAGTTGCGTATTCAAATTGCCCAAGAAAATCAAACGAATAATAATAATAAATAATATTTATAGTAGATTGCATAAGAACAGACAAATTTAGATTCCAGTCTATTTGCGGATATTCAAAGTAAATCACGGGCTTTCAAAGAAAACAGAAAAAGGATAGCAGATCAAATGGGCCGCTCCCCTCTTTAATATGTAATTGCTATATTTATTGTTGCAGCTGTACGATATTTATGTTCATATGAACCATGTAATTTGATCTTGAGCAAACTCAACCAATATTCAGACAAAGCGAAGGAATCAAAATTAATAGAGTTGTATAAGTAGGCGGACAAAATCGCCCTTAAAGCAAAAATCTTTTGGAAAAAGCAGTGAGCAAGGGGAAAAGTCATTAACAATGACAAAATAGTTTTATGGTATACTGTATTGGTACAATTAATCGATATTAATTAAAATATGTACTCCTAAAAAGTTCGTTTTTATTAAGCAATTTATTTATGGAATAATTTATCATCATAGCTTTATAATTTAAGGTTCTAAAATGTATTCGTTTGACAAAAGTTCTGTTTGATGTAACTGAATTTTATTGTTTTGCCATGTTTATTTTAAATTTAAAGATATTTCCTATTCAGAATCGATGCTTAAAACTTGTTGACTTTAAATAATTTGGCATGTTTATAATGTGATTGAGGTTTGATGTAAGCTTTTTAATTTTCCTCATAGGTAAATTGCTGAATAAATACAAATGCAATACGTAATTGAATGGTAGAAAGATTGATTTAACTGTTTAATACCCAACTTCAAAAATAAATGTAATTTTTTTTTAATTTTTTAACAACTTTATTCAAATACTAGAAATATTCAGAATTCCATTTATCGATTGCTTTGCTAGTTGCTGTGATCAATCGAATTAGTCAAACACATGTTTTGCAGTTTCACATTTAGGCAATTCAATCCTATTATTGTTGCTTGCGTACCAAAAAGGGTTTGTTCCGCCATTCAAGCATAATTAAGCAAATGCCAGTCCGTTCACCTTTCTTGCATTGTGTAATACAATAGTCGCCATCCATCGGATCGCGTATACCCCAACCCCAGCCGCCTCACACCCTCACCCGGCAGAGTTGTGCTGCTTCTGGGCCACAACAGCTGTAAGTTTTCAGCAACTGCCGCACCTTGACTTGAACTGTGCAACAGGCTGGCACGTCTTCAGTAAGAGTTGGACCTGGAACTGGAGTTGGAATTGGAATTGGAGTTAGAGTTGGGGCTCCACTTTCAACTCGGCTGCGTCTGCATCCGCTGCTCGCTGCAGTCAGTCAGTCGCATAAAACGGGCCACATGGCAACAAACTGCGTTGGCGTTTGGCGAAATTTCCCTTGACGGCTGCAAAACTTTTCTGGACTCCAACTGCCAAGCATTGGCAATTGCAATTGCAGTTGTTGTGGAGGACGGCGGACTGGAGACTAGAGACTAGAGACTAGCCATTAAGTTGGATACGCTTGGCCAGCTTTAGCTACACGCAATTGTTGTTGTTACCCACGCTGTCTGCTTCGAGGGGTCTGGTTGGGTGGGTGGGGGCCTGTCAACTGTCGCTATCGTTGCCAAGGCCAATGAACTGAATACCTGAACATACATACTCCAAATAATTCACACACACACATACAGAATTGATCCAAGCCGCCCAACACAAGAAACACACAAGCTCTCAATTTGAGGCCAAGAACTCGCGCCTCGTTTTGGCCATGAATATAAACGGGCTTTTTGACGTCATCAAAGTTATTAGACAAACATAACAGAAGCTGCCACACCAACGGAAGCCATTAGATCATGCAGGGTGCGAGGAGGGGGGGGGGGGGTCCGGCGGGCAGTTGGAGCTGTAGCAAGCCGTGGGCCTCAGTCACAGCCACAGCCACAGCCACAGCCTTAACCTGGGCCTGGCATTCCAAGCAATTAATAATAATTTCCGCTGCTCAAACAACAAAAACGAAAAAGCAGCGAAGTTAAAAAGCTTCTGCAGCTGTTGTTGTCGCTCTTGTTGTGGCTGTTGTTGTCGCTCTTGTCGTTGTTGTTCTTATTGTTGCTCTTGTTGTCGCTCTTGTTGTTGCTGTAACGCCCCGGTTTCATAACTCTATTTGGCGGATGCTGAAACGGGACCCAAAAGAATAACATGCTGCGGCATATCTGTTTTGAATTTGGAACTTTTGAAAGGGTCTTGCTTCAGGCTCATGCTGCATCACACGTGTGTATATGATCCGCAAAATCCAAAAGAAAATACATAATTTAATTACAAGGAAACCTAAAATTCTAAGGTTTACACTTTAAAACATTTAAATCGTTTGCTAATTCAACGTTTTTTATATTTTATATTTTTATATTGTTTGATTAAAAAATGCTTAGAATCTAACATTTATACTTTAAATAACAAATAAAACTTTTTATTTTATTATAAAAAAGCTTACAAATTTTAGCAATTAATTTTTTTTTTTAATATATCACAAATTTATTTTTCCAATGATTTATGTGACGAAAAGTAAGCTTCTCTACTCAGATTTATTTATTTATTTCTTTAATTAATGACACTTTATTATTTTAAAAATGAAACTTACTTTTTGCAATCACATTTTCTGTTAACTTTCACATTAAAATTTGCACTTTGACCTCCATAATATACAATTTTCATGGCATTTACCAAAATTTTTGATAGCATTCCATCGAGCATTGGAATTTTTGTAAGTAATCTTAAAATTGCTTAGTGCATGCCCACAGTTTTTGTGGTACAAAACCCATAATTATTTAATATTTTAGATATGGGTTCACAGACGTGTCTTCTTCTTATTGTTAACCCCATATTAACTACTTAAGACTGGGCATTACGCACCACAATTCACGCCTAATGAATCGCTCAACAAATGCTCATTGAACTAAAGCAATCCAAAAGCGAAACCACAAATCAAATTAAAATTCCAAATACTTATGTTGAGACATAATACTCAGGAACAGCCCACAATTAATCTTTGTGGTGCTATCTAGAACCGCTGCAAGAACTGCAATGCGCCTATTGACGATCCACCAACAACAGCAACAGCAACAGCAACAACAACAAACACAATACCAATAATAACCATGGCAACCAAAAAAACAGGCAACTCTTTTGCCGACTACTGGCCATGCATGACTTGAAGTTTGCTGGAGCGCTTAACCCAAATATAACCAAAACAAAGGGCACAAAATTGACTGCTAAGAAGCCGACATATTTACACACTATCGGTGCAAAAACGAGATAGGTAAATATATTAACATATTACTTACAGAATAGAACTAAGAACTTATATTAATTTCTATTTTAATTAAATACAAAATCAGCACTTAAATCCAAGATTGATTCCTAAAGATAGCAAATGAAAGCAAATGAAAGCAAAAAGCAACTGTATTTGGCATGAGAAGTATGCATTCTGATAACAAAATTTCAAATATAATATAAATTAACACTAAATTAAATTTTAATTTAAAAATTGTTCATTGTCTTTAGTTAAACTCAAATTAAAATGTGCATTAATGAATCTATAATGTTTTTTAAAAGATTAGACATATTTCATATATAATTTAGTATATAATATAATTTAATAGTTAAGCTGAATGTTTAGAATGTTTTCTAAAAGATTAGACATATGTCATATATAATTTAATATATAGTATAATTTAATAGTTAAGCTGCCTCATTGAAATGTTAGGGTATATATAAAAAAGTGCCCCAGCTACAGCAACGATGACAACAATACGAGGGAAATAACTAGAGACCCGAGCGCATATTGCGCCGTTCCAGCGGCAGACAAAACAATAGCCGGCCGGCACAGTCCAGTGGTGCTCCATGCCTCTTGGATACCCCAAAAATGTTTGTAAAGTTGCTGAGTCTTCAATCGAGCACAAAGCGAAGCCACAGCTCGATGGCCAAGTGTGTGGGGGCTCAATTTGTTTGGTCAGCTAAAAGGGAAAGAGGAAAGATCATCAATGCTTGTTGTTGCTCTTGCTGTTATTGTTGTCGTTGTCGTTGTTGTATTTGTCGCTGGAGCTACTGGGTGCTGCTGGAGGGGGGAGTGGGGCAGCTGCTGAAGTACGCGTACACAGTGGGTTAAGTGCGTTTTATGGTTTGTTGATACAACAAGCCAAGAAAATATGTGGGGTGTGCTTCACCAAAAGATGCCCTGCACCCAAATAAATATCCAAACTGTGGCAGCGTTAAAAGGGAATAGGATCAGATTGACAGAACGTCTTTGCGTGGTTTCAAAGGAAACCAACTCGTCAAGTTAAAGAACACAAATCCAGATTCTGTGGCAAGCTATTTGCTTCGAAGTCGTTAAGGACTGGTTTTTAAGAAATCTGCCCTGTTTCCCGAGAAATGCGTGGCAGTCAAAAGCAGGGGAGCCATCCTTTATTCAGTAGAAATCGTCGTTAGAAATTCTTTCCTCTCTTTGATGCTGTTCTCGTTAAAGTGTAGGAGTACAAATTAATATTATTCAGAAATCTATTTTTATTTGTCTATTAAAAATGAGGCTGACAAATGAATTCTTAAACTATTGTTAATGTGAGCAGCACTGGCTGCCAGGGCTTATTTGGGCCAGCCTTTAAAATGCAATAACTTATTATAGTGAGTAGGTAAGTAAATACAATTTATGCATATTATTTATCTATATGTCCTTTGCAGAAATTATATTTATTGAGCACTTTTTCTGCTTCGAGCACATTTATAGGTATTTTATGATACCCTTTGGCGCATTCAAAATGAATCCAGGGTATGGAAACTGAGCAAAAGTGCCTACTGTTGGCAGCTGAGCCCGCAGGCTATTACAAAACTTTGCATTGCGGATGCTTGTGACAATTTTCAGCCTTGTTTCGGGTCGGCCAGCCACTCATTCAGCCAGTCTTTCATTTGGTAATGATTTATGAAGCCCCAGCAAATTGCCAAAGAGCGCTCAGCGTTGAAATTACGTTGCCAGTTTTAAGTTTTGTCAGCTGAAGCTTGGAATATTAATTATACTTGTGCAGCTTCTTATCGATATGACATTATATCTATAATCATAGATTATAAATGCTGTGCTATAATAAAATAAAGACAACTCCTTTGTAATAAATTAAAGTTCCGAAAGTTATTTAAATTCTGAGTTAAAGAACCACATGGGTTGGGCTTACAATATGAGTTCAGCTCATTAGATTACTTTAAACATTCTGATAGAATTTGTGCTGCTAAGAGTAATGTCGACTTTATATTTCTCTAGACTTCAAGTTCTCTTTAATATGCAAATGCAATATTATTCGAAGTCGTAAACACCTTCAGAGTAGGCTTACGAGCTACAAGCTCCATTCACAAATGCTTTTATCAATGACATAGGCTTACCACAACTTAAGATCAGTTTATTGAATGAATGAGTTCTTGATTTGTTGTTAGCAGCCAACGCTTTGAATGCTTTTCGGGGTCAATAACAAACGGCCGAAACCCACTCGACAAATGCAACACACAATCCCCAATATGCAAAACTACAAACAAGCAATATGCAGTTGATTTCAAAACGCGCCACGCGCCGAGTTGATGAGCTTCTCATTAATTAGCTGCCAGAGTGGACTCGAGCTTTGCCATCTTTCGAAGTAAATAAACATAGCTGTATACCTATATAAGTACACTCATATCAGGTTAACACCAGCTGTCATCCTAAAATTGTAGCACTAAAAAAACAGACAGCAGTCAAAGCAGCAGCTTATATCATCATCAACGGCGTAATTTGTTCGCGGGCGTTTTTCTTTTCTTTTTGTTTTTTTATTAGTTTGTTGTCTCATAAAAACAAAAGATGCTTTTTATATTTCTGTTGCCATCTGTTGGATTAGTCGTGCCATAAATGCTACAAAATTGATGACGTTGAGCGGCTGTAAACAAGCCAACGACCTACATCAATGTTAAATGTAATTGTATTAAAACTGCGATTATTTCAAGCTTGTTGTGGGCGAGTCTCGGCTAAGACAGCTAGATGGCTCACAAACGACACGTATTTGAACCCAGTAAGTGTCAACTTCAAAGCGAAATGGAATAAGATGAACTTACAAGCGGAACAAGCCCACACAAGCCACAACTTTTCAATTTATCAAGAACTGACAGCTGTCTTCGAAGGTAAAATACACTCACAAAATTGCAATTCTTGAATTAAGAATATTTTTTCTTTCAAAATGTATAATTTTAAATCCACAATCCAAAGCTAAAATTAAGATTGTGTTCTTAAGCGAGTCCTCAAATCCAATAGCAAGAAGGCAATAAATTTGATTGATGGCTCTTTTATATTCTTGATCAAATTGTTCACTTAAATAAATAATATTATATTCGTATTAGGGATTTATATACAGCCACAGACACACTTAATTTTAGATTGTGTTCTTAAAACTGAATGGAGACGAATAAAATTTGAATTTGATTTACGAATGTTTAAAACTTGAAGGTTCGTTTTTGTTTTGCTGTAAGTAGTGTGGATTTTTATACATACAAAAAAATTACTCATTCTTAATTTTATACAATTTAATTTGTAACTTTAAATTTAAATTTAAATTTGAGGCAGTGAAAGATATGTTTAAAATTTCTTAATTTTCTTTTAAATCTAGACTGGTTTTAGTCCACTTGAAATAAGTAAATAATAAGATAAAAAGATAAGATCAATAAAGTAAATGAGATCAAATAAATTATATCAATAAAATAAATATAAATTTATGCAATGCATCATAAATATATTTATTGATTTTATATAGACGCATCAAGTTAGGCATCGCGCTATTCAAAGTTTACTCGTAATGCTAACATAATAATAACAAATCCTTCAATTCACTTTCGAGATTTGTTAGCAATATTAAACTAAGTCGAGAAATGAAAAAAGCTAAAACTACTTCTCATATGCAATTGATTTGATTTGGATTCTTTTGTGCAGACAATCGTTTGAGTTTCTCGGCTCCCATGGAGGGCTGCTCTCTCATCCCACAATTGTGTCAACGTTGCACTTATTTTTCTCACATTACCAGCAAGTAATTCAATAAGACAGAGACAGACACGTTGCTCGTGACAAGACAGAGACAGAGAGAGAGAGAGAGAGAGAGAGAGAATGAGGAGCAGGGGGATCTGTGCAACTTGTTGCCTTGCTTTCTATTGCTGGGCAATTTGCAGCAGTCTTTGCGGCTTTCCACATGCCACCAAGTGCGGCGAGGGGAATTTTATATAAGCATATATGATATATGGGTGACTCTGAATAATTTTGCTGTTACGCTTGTTATTATTGTTGTTGTCGCTCTTCGGCGATTTATGTGTCATTGTTTCGGCGTTTGAAATTAGCCAGACCGACACAGGGAGAAACTGAAACGAGTTGTTGATTGCCGATTGTAATGAGTTGTTGATAACTTTCGCTGAGTTTAAAAAACGGAAGTTGATCTTGAGTTGATATGCTTGATGATATAACGATAGTGGGTGCTGTTGCCCAGTGCTCGCATTAAAGAAAGTTGTTCGTTGTTTTTGTTTCTTAATTCTTTTTTTTTGCTTTCGCCTTCATCATTATCATTACAATCGTAATTATCGTTAGAGTCTCTGTCTGGCCATTTCACAACTATTGGCCCGCATCTGTGCTAAATTGAATTTTAAAAACCCATAAGCAAAGCCATTTACAAGCCGCTTACCTTCTACGGTCATATCGAATACTCGTAACTCCAACACAGATTACATAGCTATTGGCACTGATTACAGTTCACACAGGCTAAGCGATGTTTTGACCATTTGTGGCATTGTGGTAGTCTGGTAGTCGAATATTAACATCCAATATCAATATCAGTTCAGACACCACGCAAAATTCACATATTTTGCACCCAACTCCGCAGTATTTTTATTATATACCCTGCATCCAGTAAAAATTGTGTTAATGGGGTATTGCAGCTGTAAAAGTGTATTTGTGAATGAAACAGACTCTTCGAAATATCTTTGACCCCAAGAAGTGAATAAATTCTTGTGAATCTGTCTTGGTCAATTTTGACTTGTTGAATCGTTTTTTTTTGTTGATTGCTCCTTCTGACGAAATATCGATAAGTATCTATGTACAATCTAGAAGTTTATAAGAGATAGAGATGCCATATGATTTCGTAAAAGAAAACATATTTAAAGGAGAATATATATCACCAATTGAATTATATGTGTGTCTACTTAAAACAAAGCAGAGAATTTGTTTAAGATCAAATTTTTATAAAGTGGACACAGTTATTATGATGCTTTTAGGATATTAAAATAGTAAATCTAAATTAATAAGAATATGTGTTGGAATCTCGTACAGGGTATGTCCAAGCCTTGCACTCTCGACTAGCGCTCCCTTGTATTTTATCAATTAAGCCAGTCGGACACCTACCCGAACCAGAGCCCACTCACTGTCCGTATTTTCGGCTCTGGTCAAGCTAAACCGCGATCCTAGCCCCCGCATCCGCCCCGCCCCCTCACACCCCACCCACGTTCTTTTGTGATTGGCGGCATGGCGCGTGCGCAGGCGCAAAACTTTATTTGCATAATTGAAATTTTTATAGTTTGGTTTATTTTTTTTTTCTTTTAATTTGTTTATGTGTGGGAGAATTTTTATGTTTATTGTTAATCTGGTTTTGTGGCTTTGATGTGCCTGTGGAACGGATGTTGACAATTTTCATTCACAGCGTGCACCTGCAGTTTCACTTTTCATGTGCAACTTTTGCTTCTTTTAGAAATCTACTTTGTGGCACAATGCTTGTTGTTATTTTTGTGGCTTCCAATTCCCACATAGACTGGTTTAATGTGTGAATTGCGCACTTCGTGTCCCTAATTAATGACTTAATCTGCTTAATGAGATAAATATATAAATAAATATGATTAAAATACAATTTTTGTTTGGCAAATCACACACATGTGGACAGTTCGAGAATGTCAAGCAGACAATTCAATACAATATTGTCTGCTTAGTGGTATTAATCATAAATCAAATAAGAGTGGAGTTAAAGCATTGGAAAGTATTTACTCGGTATTTTGTATATTTACTATTGATCTATTAGTTATTTTTTAATTCTGGCTGATCAAATTCCAGTACGAAAATTCATTGTGCTGAAAGATATTAATGCGTTAGGAAAGCCATATTGGAAATCTGTAATTCGGGCCTTTAAAGTATCTATTTAGTTAAGTGGTCAAATTAGGTTGCCTACTCTACATAAATAAGACCAAGCTCATTAGAAGCTAAACATAATAAAGTATTACAGCAATATGCAGAATATAATTCGCTTTATATCATTTAAGATGAGGCAACTCGATTATGTAATACTTATCTAGCCTAGTTGAATTGCTGCTTGAAATAATCGAAACTCAATTATTTAATGGGCATTGGAGTGTGATTAACACACACAACCCAAAATACCAAAAGCCAATTAAAACAGCATTATCCACACTGCCGTTTCTATGTATATGGATGAATTGAGTGCTAAGCCCAGTGCTAGATTTGTTTAATAAACAATTTCCGCTTTGATTTCTGTATGGGCTCGGATGCTGCAAGCTAATTAACAGGTTGTGTCTACCATGCGTGTGCCTGTCTGTGCCTGTGTGTGTGCCTGTGTGTGTGTGTGTGTGATTGTGTAAGTGTGCGTGTGTATTTGCTGAGCAGCATACACTTAATTAGGCTCGGGCCTGAGTGTGAAAACTGAAGCCGCACCCTCAACCGCACCCGTGCCCTGAGAGACCCTCAGCAATTAGCCGACCTGCTGATTGACGCTGCATTGCAGAAGCCTCAGGTGTTCTTCTTTTGTTTTTGTTACCAGAGGGCCAATAGGAAGTGCAGTTTCCTTTTGCCGGTCGCGTTCTTGGCGTATCTCTGTTGCATTGGCATTTTTGCGCGTATTAGCTGGCAATTAGCTTTGGCTGCTGTTTGCGCATTTTGATGATTGATTGCGGCTGCTGGGCCGATCGCTGTTCGATCATCGATTCGCCGACAAAGTGCGTGCCAATTGAAACAATTTGCAGCAGCAGCAGTAGCAGCAGTAGCGGCAGCAAAACGATGTCGCTTTTCGCCAATTGGCATTCAGTTAAGTGCTCCGGGCAGCTTCGGCAGTTGGCCGTCGGTAGTCGGTAGTCGGCAGTCGGTAGTCGGTAGTCGGTAGTCACTACTGGCCCTGTCCAATCAATCAATGCGCGCTCTTCTCTGCGGAGTTTTTTATACTGCCTGTAAATAAATTTCTGTGCTGCTTCCACCGGAAAAATATTTGCTTCCGTTCTTTGTTTATCTCAATTCTATGGCATGGCAAATAAATTACAATTAAGTGCAACAAACATGCAACAATTATGCATTGCTGTCCGCACGCAGCGGATGTTCAGTCTGGCCCAAGCCCAGCGACCACATCATTAGCCCCCATCCCTCTGCACTAGCCCTAACCCCAGAAAGTAGCTCCCTAAAAAAAGCAATAGCTCTAGTGCCTAGTTCCTGGTCTCTAGTGTTGTTGCGATCTATTGAATTTGATTCTGGAGCTCCGGTTGGACTCAGTTGGAGTGTATCACGACGAAGCTGAAATACCCTTTGTTATGCTTTATAAGTCAAAATATATTTTTGTTTATTGCTCTGATAATAAATTGACTTTTTCAATGGATTTATTATATTTTTATATTATTAAAATAAAAATTAAACGAATGAAAATCAAAATTGGAATTAATGAATAATATGTAAACTTGAAGTTCTGTAAATATATGAAACATTTTGTTGTTTGATTATGATAAAAAATGGAGTTTAATTCAATTTACTAACATGAATGGTAATTAGAGAATTTATCATTGAATATAAATTCAAGGAATTTAAGTATTCCTTATATGATTTTGTCTTTTTATATCAATATTCATATGTATCTTGGTGCTCTCTATCTCTTTCGCTCTTGTTTTATACCTCTCGGTCAAATTGTATTTTCGGTTTACTCATTATCTAAACATATAATTTGAATACACATTTTATAGCTTAATTTAAACCTAACTTAAATATATCTCTACTTAGCTCTCTTTCTGTCAGACCCATCTCTCTCTCTCTCTCTCTCTCTATCTTTCTCTTTCTTTTTCATTTCATACTTGTCAATCTCAACGTCTCTTTCTCTTTCGATATGTTGCAAAAGTGCTAGCAACTCTTTTTGGTCGTATGGAAAATGTTAGAGCATTCACGTGCGACGTCACCCGACAATGACACAATAGTGGATCAGTAGTGACAGTAAAAGTTGTTGTCCGTCCCTGCGGAGCATGTTAATCCGGAAGTGGGTCATTTTCCAAACGCAAATGAAAGCGTATGTGCCTCGCACTGCGAACCGTTGAAAATCATAGCAACACATGCGATATGTTAGATGCGAGTTGGGATGGAATGATGTTGATGATGATGGGATGATGTGAGTGGGATACGCTCAGCGGTGGATGTGAAAATGAAGCCATGTATTCCAGTGAAAAGTTGCAGAGAGACACCCAAATGCATCATAATAATAATGTAATCAAAATGAGAAACGACACTATTGTCTTTATTCAACGTGTGGGAACGTCTCTCGATGAACTCCGCCGTATTGTTTTCATCTCTTACGCAAAAGCCATAACCAATTGATGCTATCCATTTTGCAGCCAAGTCCAAGTTGTGGATGTTTTTGCTAGCTGCAGTTCTTGGGTTGATATAGCTGCAGAGTTATTACCTGTACCCTTCTCCTGCTTGTAAATTTTGCGTCATATTTTAGAAACTCTGTTTGGAAATATGCAATTCCTTTTAAATACTCATAAGCAGGCGCCTGTTCGACGCAATATTTTCACTTTTCCACTCTTCGCTGCAATTTCAGAGCAGTCCTATTCTTAACCCTTTTACATGTTCGTAAATCATAATATCAAATATTTTGAAAATATCCAAACCCTAATAAATACTTGTTGCTAATTGGGCGCCTCTTTGACACAATCTTTTGCCGCCGTCTACCTGCCGTTGCTCTAATTTGTGTTCGAGTCTCCGTTAACTGGAAATCGTTTAGGCCAAAAGTGTCGCATTTCAACAGCCAACCTAAATGAACCCCTTACCCAGACCCAGACGTATCTTTGGGTTGCACCGCTTGAAGCCGTTCGTTTGACAGATTTATGCATACTTTTAGTTTTCGGAGCTATTCATTATTTTATTTATGATATGCATTCTCTGTGCTCGTCGCTTCAATGTTTTTGTTCTCTGGTTCTCTGGCATCAGCTTTGCTTCATTTTATAGCATTTGTGTATTTACTCTGATTCTGGAATGTTGCCGCCTAAGGAAAAATTAAAATGAGAACATTTTTGAATTTTTTTGTTAATGTCGCATTTTATCAGACCCCATTTTTCAGTTAACCAGCGGATCATAGACTGAGAATATATAGAATTATGTACATGTTTTGTGTGAAATTGTAGAGATTAGTGTGTTATGTGAGAATTTGTTTGATGAATGATTTCTAGAAATGTTTATAGATAAAATTAACACGACAGGACTGATTCTACCCCCGACAGTCAACCCATATTCTAAAATTTTATATGTTAGTTAACTAATTTACTACAATTATTTAAAATCTATGTGGTAGGTCCAAAACATGATTAAAAAGAAACGTACTGTAAAATTGTAAGGCTCATCGTTCATAGTTCTGTAGTCTACACAAATCGATTCATATTCTTACTAGTACAAGAAGAATAGTAGAAGACATTGTATAGCTGTCCCCACCTTTCACATTATCTCGTTGAAGTAGTTAAGCTACTTGGGTTGTTAACAAGACGATGACGCGATTTTCCCCCACTTTGGCCTATATCATAAGAAAGCTTCAGTTTACTAGCTTAGACAATCATTCAACAATCAGTCAATCAGTGGGGACAAACTGCTTTTATTTATATACACAATAAAGGGATATAAAAAGTCGTATAAATAAAGCACTCTCGATTAGAGAAAAGGTTTTTGCCAGTTGTGTGCACAACAGCTGCGTATATTTTTGAAGAGAACCCTTTTTGCCACAGGAAATGTATGGTTATTTATTTAAGATACAAACCGTATCAAAATTGAGGGCATTGTGCGAACTCAGTAGATATTTATGAATTAGCTTTCAGTGTGATGATTGTGTTTGTCAATGAAACTTGATAAGGACGCCAACAAAACGATTTGATGTCGGAATCTTATCTGAACAACAATATGAATTTCCGCCTGCAGCTAAGCTAACAATCTTTATTATATTTGGCTATTAAATATTGAACACAGAAAAGCCTTCGAATATATAATATACATTGAATAGAGTTAAATACTTTTAAATAAGTAGTTAAGCCAGTTTTAGCTTTTAAGAATAATAGCCATATTATCTATGTGTGAACTGAAAATGCAAAATTTGAGGTTATTTCAATCATAATCAAATACGTTGTTATAATCTTTTACCGAAGGTATTATAGCAACTTTTTTCGACACTATTGAATAGAGACTTGAAGCTTGGTCTGCGCCCGCGTCAGACAAAATATAAAAATTGGAATGCTATGACCACTAAAAAACGATACAACATTGTAATAGCCACGCCCAGACCTACGCCCACAATTGCCAAAGGCGATAAATCGGAAAGTGTAAATCGATAAAACAGCATATCTCCCACAATCCTAGTTAGATAGAGTCACCAAACGTAGAAGGTAACTTGCTGGTAACCTCCTTCAAAGACCGGCAGGAACTTCATTCCTAGAAATCTGAAATGCGCATATCTTCCACACAACATTTTGAAAGCATGTTAGTGATGATTAAAAGATTTCTGAGACCCTCCAACATTGTCTTTCGGCCACTCTTACTCCTGTCACCAAAATTCTCAAAAGTTTATATCTCCCCCAATTTAAGAGCTACAGTTACCAAACTTGGAGGGAAGATTACTAGGAAACTTTTCTAATATTTCTCCTGCCACGCTCACTCCTGGCATTAAAATTCACTACCGCACTTTTAAAGGAAATCTTGTACGGAAGATTACTAAAAATCTCCTTCAAAAATCGGTATTTCTTGGCTACATCCACCATGTTCTGTGGCACCTGTTATCAGATGGTATTACTTATGGTATCAGAGTATTTCGCAGTCGGTTACGGCCGACTGAAATGTTCTTACATATTTTTTTTTGTTGAGTACATTTAATATTCCTAGAGCAATTGTTGAAATTGTTTGTTTGCCCAAGTCAAATTAACTGGGCAAAGCTAAAGATAAGCACTCGAGCCCGCGGCTTGAATAGGGGTAAAATAATAGCTAGCGAAACATTAAAGTAAACAATCATCCATTTATCTATCCATCTATGTACCCATCTATCACACTGTTTGACTTTGTCAAATAGGCCCTAAGACAAGGCAGCTGTCACTAGCACGCAGCGCGAAGCTCTGCTTGAGTTCAACTGCTTTCAAATAGCAAAACAATGAATGGAAATGAATTCGCCATCAATGGGCCAAATGTCTATTGTGTTTGGTGCGAGCACTTTGCCAAAAACCATTCACAAAAACTTACTTCTGGCGATTTAAGGACGCCGCACGATATTGTTATCAATATATATGTGTTAGACTTATTTTCCAATAAAAGGACGCAACGCACTTTGGTGTTCGTTTCCGTTTCCTGTCCTGCAGCGCATCGAATGCGATTTAATTTCTTTTGGCATTCAAAAAGTTATTGGGCAGTGTGCAAGCCGAGAGTTGGCCAAGTTGTTGCCACTCATGATTGAAGTGCCAGCCAGAGAGGCCTCTGCCAGGTGTGCACTTCGATTTGCTACCTGTACATTATTCACGTGTCGGGGTTGCATTTGAAAACCAGCATGCACTAGTAGTAGATAGTTTTGTATTTCATCTGGCTCTTGAGCTATTTTTATCAACTTGAAGTTACGTAAATTATACATTTGTTTTGCTGAATGTACAAATAATTATATTGTTATTTCAATTCCAACGAGCCCAAAAAAATGCATTATAGAACATTAATCTGAAAATAAATATGTTAATTAACATTTTTTGGGTAACTAGAATTATAACTTATTAATCTACAGATTTTTATTTACTTATATATATATATATTTAAAGCTTTGATATTAATGTTGCCTTCTAAATATTCATTAATTAAATAACTTGCAGTCATCTGAAGCTAAACTAATCTCTTTTTAGTTAATTTAGATTGTTCTATTGTATATCTATGTAATGAAAAGATGACCGAATCGCAAAGGATTTGCGGTGGCCAACGTCTATTTGAGTTAATAGGATGAAAGACAGACACAATCGATTGTCATTTAATTGGATGGCCAACAATTTCCAATCAATGTATATTACCAAGACCACACACAGACACAACCAATTGGGTAATTAATTTGGCACAAATCTTTATTTAATGGCTATTCTTGGCTGATTTTCAATCAATTAATTTGTCATTTGATGCTGCTTATCAATCAGTAATTTCCGCTGACGCCATATTTATAGAAATCTTTGTGAAAAGCAGTCGAATTCTTCTTCAAATATTCAATCAGCCATCTCAATGAACCAAGCAAAGCTAATTTTTTTATGCCGATTCTACACTTTCAGCGGATATTGTTGATTAAATCAATATAAGCATAAGAATTATAATTAAGAAAAAATTTTTTTCAAATGTTCTCAAACAAACATTTACATTTAATTGCTTTGCCTTGCGAAAATGTTGAGGGAAGTCCAAATATATTTTTCTCCCTTGTTATTTGAGAAGCATTATTTGTATAGCTCGCAAGCATTTAAACTACGTTGAAAAGGACACACAAAAAAAGATTAACAAGAGAATACAGCTTCTTAAATTGTTAGTATTTGTTTTTTGTTTTTTGTACAGTAATCGATATTCGAAAACCACATTCAGATTTATTGGAGGGTTAAAATTTGGAGCATATCAAATTTATTATTAGGGTATTGTCTAGTTGATTTTATTCCATTGAATGTATAGTAAAAGTGGCTTATGTTTATGTACAGATTAAAGCTTAATTGATTTGTAATGTAGTTTATGGCCAAAGTTTATTTAATAACAGTCGATTTAATTTAAGCTGATTATGAACATATTTTATGGTCCTGTAATTTGTTAGCATTGGAATTCTACCAAGCGTTCTTTACATACCCTAAATCCGATTAATTCATTTATAATTAAAATTTAATTAAGCATGTATGGCATATACCGTAAGTATAGTTTTCGTTGCCCAACCAGGCTTTACCGTACTTTTATGGTATATTAAATAATTCGCAAATTCGACAAAAATAAAAAGCCCAGTCACTTTCGTAATGACCCAATTTGATTAAGCTTTATTGATATCCGAATTGTCATTGCGCTTTCAGTCAATTAATTAGTTTCACTCGAACTGAAATAGGAATTGAGTCAAGAGCTAATCAGTTAACTGATTGACTTTAAGCTGGCCACCTAATCGATTTTCGCGAAATGTGTTTGAGTTTTGGCATCTTCGGGCCGCTGTAAAAAATATAACTTGTACAACTTTAATTGTTTTAATAATAACCCCTTGTATCCTTGTTCGACACTTACCTGTCCCAAGTGCTGTCAATTAAGCTGTTTTACATCTGAATTTATTTTAAGCGTTTGCCAAAAGCTTGTCTAGTTTAAATGTTGATTTTTTTTATATATATATGTGCACAGAACTCTTACATTACCAACCGAGTTATACGGTCTATAAGGCATACCACAGTCAAACTCCAACTTAGACCAATTTAATCACTATTTTTTTAATTTCAGAATTTATATTATGATAACTTAGTTCTAGCTGTTTTTTTTTTTATTTTTCCTCCACAAAAGTTCACTTCACAGTTTGAAGGAAGTTCGACTTTCTTTGGGTGCATTGAGCTGTCACATCTTGGCTTGAACTTGGGGCCTGTCTGTCAATTTGATTACTTGGGTTCTTCGTATTGCTCCCACGCCTGTCGACTATGTCTCTTTTTTTCTATTTTGCGGTTTGGCGCTCTTCACGTTTTTTATTTTTGAATTTTACAATTGCGATGCTCCATTGTAATTGCTGTTTTACTGATGCCATTTTTGCGGTTTCCACCTCCCCTTTTTGTTTTCAATCAATTGAATCGAATCGAAAGTGAAAACATGAAAGTGTGAGTTCAAATTGATTTACCGAGCCAAGCCACATTGATCATAGCATTCAGCATGATTAGCTCTAATGATTCGGACCGCCTGGCTGTAAATTGTCTACAGTGTTTTATGCAACTTTCAGCGCCCGAGTCAGTTAAGAGCTGCTACCCGCATCTGTTGACAAATTTCCATTTCTCATTAATTACAACACGACAAACAGACCACAAAATGTGTTCAATCTTTCTAAATAGTGCATGTTATTGTATTTTATACACTATACGCAATTTTGAATACTTGATTTACGTATGTTTTATTGTGACACAATGCACTTTTATATAAATAATGTTTAAAAATGTTTTAAGAATAATATATATCTAATTAAATTTAAAGTTAAAGGCTAATAATTGAATTATTTAAAGTTAAATTAAATTTTACAATAACAAAAATCTTAATGAAATTTAAAAATCGGTAAAATTATTTATTTTAATCTTAAATAAATGTATCAATATAAAATATATTTAATTTGGTAACACATGATTTTTAATTGTGGATATGTTCAGTTATCGTGTCAAGCCTTAAAAAGCAAGTGTATTCCAAGTTCGTAGCACCCCAATAGAAAAACGTTGTTACAATTGTTATGAGCAGAGCGATGAATTGTGGGCGCCAGACCAAATGGTACTTATCATGATTAGCTCTTCGATGTCGGCACAAATAATTATAAATGAATGCACAGGCAACTGGCTGATTGCGATACTCTACTTATGTGATTTGGGTGTTTCATATTTGTAAGTTATCTACAAACTCTACTCAATCGGCAGCTATATGACTACTGAAAACAAAGTTTTAAAACAACATTTCTCTTGGCAATGTAAATCAATATTTTTAATTAATTTATCAAGGGTATTTAATTTTGTATTGCTTCGGCTTTGTGGATCAATTTGTTAGATTTTATATTGTTTTTCATTTTGTGTTTTTGTCTCCATCATCATTAATTGACTACCATTAAGTGAAGCATTGTTTTTGCAGACACGTTATTAATAATTTTGGGTAATACAATTAAAATGACTTTGGTTTTGGTTTAATAATGCCGCTTTTGATGTCGTCAATTTGTTTTGTATTTCTTTTTTGACCAGCAGCAGTAGCGCAAATTTTATAATTGCAAGCAACTTAAAATTGATAATTATTTGAAATTTGTTTATCTCATTATTTAAAGTAATTATGTATTTGCGGTTCGCATTACACAATTAGTAGCCCACAACTTATATCGCACTCTAATTGGTGCCCTCAAAAATTAATTTTTGTGGTCTGTATAATTGCTAGGGACAATTGTGCTAATTGCAATTGAATATGTTTTGATTTATATATTTTTGGAAATGATCTGGAATCCGTTTCAATAAGAGTTATCGCTTCTGAAAATTTACAGTAATGATTAATGTTATTTCAGAATTTATTAAATGAAAAATGTGCGCTTTAAGTTGAATAGTATCGTTAACAAGCTCAAACAATCGCATAAATAACCATCAATCTTAAATTAAGTAAATAATTTATATTCTACACAGCCAGCTTTAAAATTGCCGGCATCGCAGTGTTCAAGTAATCCAATATATGTTGAAATTCACATATATTTGTAACTGGAATAATTTCAGATTCAATGTAAATATGCCTGTCATAAATTACTCAAATACAATACCATTTGGCAATGCAATAAAATCTTGTTTAAATAATACTTTATCCGGCTTAAGTCTAGTCCCAAAAAGTTTATGCTTTTGTCTGAGAATTACTCTGAAGCATAAGTTTAGCGATAGCAGAATTGCTACTGTACGGATTTCGAAGATATTTACTTTCATTTTATTTAATTCATGAAACTATATTCATTCAACCTTCAACACCTTTCATATGTATTTCATATGTGTATCTATCTAGTTTGCTTGCTTGGCATATCAATGACTTTTCATATTGAAATTGATTCATTACGCTTTGGCAATTTGTCAGTCATTCGGATCCTCACAATGTGTTAAAATGCAAATTGATATCTCAAGAACGACAATACATAAACCAGTCTTATTGTAACGATCAGACATATAAAGATAAACAGGTAGAGAAGGAGGGACAGAGAGAGAGAGAGAGAGAGGGAAAACCCAAAATTGTCTTTTATTTGCCGAACGTGTTTAAATCACATCTGTAATGATGCCCTGCGAACGGATGAGCTCAGGCACAGCCCCAGACTGATATACGGAGCTACTCCCTTCTCTCATCTACATGCCGGACTATTGATCAATGAATTTTTTTGTGGTCTATGCTCCGCTCCCAGTCCCTCTCCCACACCCGCTTCCGTCGTCGTTCGACGGTCGTATTGTCTTGTTGTGGTTGGTTGGAGCTGCCAGCATTGTTTTTGTCGATGTCAACTTTACACCGATACGCAACTTCATTGATAAAACTTGTTGTAGCAGTCGCTTCCTCTTTGTAAGTGATTTTTTCTTCTTCTTCTTTTCTTCTTCGTCGTCGCTAGCTTTGCCTTAGAATTCCGATGCCCTTGTTGAAGGTATTGTGAATCTGTCACGAAATGTACGCATTGAAGAAGACCCTATTAAGAAAATATATTTTTGCTCATGATAAGCATCTGAGTTGATATAAGGTGTGGGTCTTCGATAAGTACATGCATACACTCAGAAAAAGATCGGACTGAATTTTGGAAAATCGTAAAGGCTCAAAAACTTTATTTATAAAACGGCGAAAGATGGTTTTTAGCTTACAAATTTTTTCTACGTACATTTGAAATATTGAATAATAAATTTGATATTATTAATATGCCTTAAAAGTCTTTTTGACTTCTCTACTTTTCTAGGTGATTTTCATGTGTGAATTTCTAAAATTCAGGTCGTTTTTTTCTGATTGTGTACATAATTTATCTAAAATATGTTTACTCATTTTCCAGTTACGTAATCGTTGAATTCAGCTTAACGTTTTTTTTTATTTTCTATCTTAGTTTAGCCAACTATCTATTAAGCTTTCACAATTAGATTAAAAAACGAAACAACTAGGTCTAGAGTACACCGAAGAAATACCTTAATTAATTAGTTTATTTATATAATGTGTACAATTTTTACTTGATAAATATTCAACTTTCAGTTTAATGGAACTTTCAGCGCAAAATTAATATTGAAACAAAATGGGAAAAAAAGAAACTGAACTAGATATAGATGCATTAGTCAAAGGTTTCAGTGCTTTGGTGAATATATTGTTACTAATTTGAAGAAGATATAGCTTAATACATTACTATGTCCAAAATCTGTAAGTGTATTTAAGTTTCGGTTTGCCCAAGATAAAGTTTCCTTTTTGTTTTTATATTAAAATCCGGTCGGTTGGTCGGTCGGTCGCTTGGTTTGTCGACCGGTGCGGATATCATGTGACTGCCATGCCCCAGTAAACAGTTTGCTGAAGTTACTCAGTTACTTACTTATATGTGTAGTTAGCTACGAGTCAGGTTTAAGGTAGCTTTGAACGGATACTTCAATTGTTAAATGCTTTTTTCAATATGCCATTTATTCAGTATCTATGCTGTTGGGAATGCATAATTGTACTTATGTATACAAGTTAAAGTTAGCTGGGGATCAACTAAAGCATCGGTTTCGATGCTATTCAGATTGCGTGACTTATCCAGCTGGCCCGAATCGAGTGTAGCTGGTTTCTTTGCTATGGCATCTACAATGGACGAGAGCGCCACAAAAGTGGGAGCCCCATTACCGGTAAATGGATTTGCAGTATCTGCTCAATCGCTTACATTACCATTGGGCAACTGCCAAAGAATCCACTGTTGGGGCGGGTACCGTCTCTGGGGCAACGGTGGCAGCGTTGTGCCTTAGACTCTGTGCAGCAGGACAAATGTCGCCACTATGAGAATCGGCGAGTCTGCAATTAGTTTATTAAACATTTGGCCACCAGAGCTTGCTACCCTACCACATGCACATAGGAAAGCTGTTTGAAAATATATGATACTCTGCCCGAATTTGGCTGGTGTCTGTCTGCTTTTATAGTGATTGTACTTATGTACACGTGTGGCCACAAAAAAAATAATTTTAAATTGCTATTCATAATTTTGATAAGGTAAACACTTAGTGGCCATTGCAAATGTGCAATATGCTGTACATTAAAAAATTTTCAATTTTGGTTCAATTATAGTTTAACTCAATGGCAAAGTTATTTCCGTTGATCAGTTCTTCATTTTATTATTTAAGAGCATAGAGATCAAAAGAAAAGAAGATCTTCCAGTATACGCATTTAGGAATCCTGAGAACAACTTGAGTTATAAATAATAAGAATGAACGGTTATCTTGGGCTCATCAAGATTATATACTCTTGTTGACCGGAGTAAATCTGCTGGCATCTAAATTTTAATCTGTAGTTAAATATTCCCATGTTTTTGTTACGATAATTTATATTTCTTTCTTTTATACGATTGCTGTTAAATAAATTACATTTTGGAAATTTTGGATAATTTTCTTTGATTAATAATTTATTTATTTATATATATATATATGTATATATATATATTTTTTTTTTTGAGGCAATTAATTTTCAACGTAATTGTGTACATTTTGAGCAATTTTTTGTATAGTTTTCACAAACGATCATTTCATTTCCAATTTAAATACAAATGTATTGCAGAAAGCGGGTAGTTTTTATTATCCTACATGTTAATCACTTCCTAAGACTCAGCGTATCCAGATTACATTAACATGTGCCTTCCGTGGCTTACGACGCTTGTGCAAGATTCGAAGATGCCGGCTCTTCCGGATCTGCCAGAGTTGCTGGAGCTTTTAAAGCTGCCGGATCTTCCGGATCTGCCAGAGTTGCTGGAGCTTTTAAAGCTGCCGGATCTTCCGGATCTGCCAGAGTTGCTGGAGCTTTAAGAGCTGCCGGCTCTTCCGGATCTGCCAGAGTTGCTGGAGCTTTAAGAGCTGCTGGATCTTCCGGATCTGCCAGAGTTGCTGGAGCTTTTAGAGCTGCCGGATCTTCCGGATCTGCCAGAGTTGCTGGAGCTTTTAGAGCTGCCGGATCTTCCGGATCTGCCAGAGTACCTGGAGCTTTTAAAGCTGCCGGATCTTCCGGATCTGCCAGAGTTGCTGGAGCTTTTAAAGCTGCCGGATCTTCCGGATCTGCCAGAGTTGCTGGAGCTTTTAAAGCTGCCGGATCTTCCGGATCTGCCAGAGTTGCTGGAGCTTTTAGAGCTGCCGGATCTTCCGGATCTGCCAGAGTTGCTGGAGCTTTTAAAGCTGCCGGATCTTCCGGATCTGCCAGAGTTGCTGGAGCTTTAAGAGCTGCCGGCTCTTCCGGATCTGCCAGAGTTGCTGGAGCTTTTAAAGCTGCCGGCTCTTCCGGATCTTCCAGAGATGCTAGAGCTTTTAAAGCTGCTGGAGCTTTCGGAGCTAACAGAGCTAACGGAGCTAACGGAGCTACCGGAGCTTCCGAAGCTGCTTGTGCTTTCGCCTTCGGAGTTACTCGAACTACATTTGCCTTTGATAATTTGGCTTGGAAAGCCTGTGGGATAACCCGTAGTTTTATAAGCCTTAGTCCCGTATCTATAGTTAAATTCTCTGATTTCGGAAGTGGTTCCTTAGCTCTTTCTAAAATAGGCAGATCAACTTCTAAAGTGGTTCCTAAATTAGGCAGCTCTGGTTCTTTAGTGATTTTTAAATTAGGCAGCTCTGGTTTGACCGTAGTAGTAGGATTCACATCGGGGATCCGTAATTCATTTTCGATCAAATTTGATGAAAGATTCTTCAGTTCGTCAATTTTGTCAAGTTTTACCTGGCGTTCCTCTTTATCAATTTGTTTCTGGCCTGTCTCTTGGGCTTGTATTTGGTTCTGACAATCAATGCAAATGCTTCCATTGAGCGGTCCCCCTACATTTACAGAAATATTCCTGCTGGTTTCTGGTTGTCTCCGAATATAAACCTGAGCACCACCGTACGTCGCATCAGTCAACAACGCCAAACCTTATTTAATTATTGATTATTGTATTGTTGGTTTAAGTGCATTACTTTTGGTTTACTTACAGCCCATGAAAAGAAAGTGCTTTAATGTTACCATTTTCATTGAGTTCCTCGGGTGGAATGAACTGAACTTAACCCGCAACTTAAGTTTTCTAGCCGTTTTCAATGTAAGACGGGTAAATTTATATTTGTTGCGGTTGTAATTCGTATTAGATATGCAGCACTTCATATAGATATGGTTGTAGTTAAATGTCAAAGATAGTTTGTGTTTGAACTCAACTTCCTTATATCTTAAAGCACATTCGTTCCATTTCGTTGGGTAACTTGTTCCGTATACGTGATGTCTATATTCTGGGCTTCCAGCTTCGCTTTAATGCAATTCAGTCTCGCCTTTAACCTTGTCAAATCACCCTGCATAAGCGTGGCTAATGCTGCAAATGCACCCAAATTTCAATTTTGATTTATTAATTGGAGCCTTTAGATTTGAACCATCACTTACAAGCTATTAGAAAAATGTAAATGATTCCCTCAACACATAAGAGAATAAAAAATGTACATCAGCATAATTCCAAATGCTAAAGTAATTTTACTTACATTTTCAATTTTATATCTTAATTTTATTGAATTAATTTGAAAAAATAAATAATAATTATAATAAATGACTTAAAAATATTTATATGACTGCATATTACCACCTCTTAGGCTCAATTTGGGAATGATTCTGATTTGATATAATAAAACATATTTTTCATTTAATTTGTAATCCTTAATTTCTATCTTAACATTTACTCTGTAAACGGTAATAATGATTGAATTTTTGAAGCTGCCGGTTAGTAAATATTTTCTAATTTGCCGTTTAAAAAACCCTCGCGAGAACATTTACATTTAGCAATCATTTGGCTAAAAAGAAGAAACCTTAAGCCAAGAAAACTACAATGTGTATGATCATTAGTCCATATCATTTATAACTTTTAACTTTTGGCATTGTCTTTTGTAATACAGCAGTTGAGCCATTTTTGGCTGAGGAGGCTTCAAATTCAACCCCAGGATTCCGGAAATTTTCCTGTGGTTGCCTATTTCAAGTTCGGGCACACATTGCATAATATGGAGAGCTTGCTGGATAAATGTATTATAAGAATTACTTCTGTGGGGCACCGAAACTTTATCATTCTTAAAATTATTAATCCTTACCGACTTCAAGTCAAGGCGAATAAATAAACATTTTCAACATTTTCGACATATAGAATAAAACTCTAAATTTTTGTTTGACTTTTAGACCAATTCGACTTGTTTTGAGTTTTACAAGCTTAAATATAGCTGAAAAATTCCTAATAATCTTGGAAATAATTGACCAATAAAGAAATGATAAATACTATCTGAAATATACAGTTTAAAATATGGTTAGGTATTTTATTGATTTACATCAAATTGTAATGCTCCTGTTCTTAAGGACAATCATTTCGGATTATCCAGAGCCGATTTTGTTATTGTTGTTTTTTCAGGATTTTGTACTCCTTTCCCTTCTTGTTTCAGTTCTAATGACGAATAAAATATAATCGGGTAGTGCACGTAATAGAGAAGATAGATCAACAGTTTTTATATTGTTGAATGTCCATTTGAAATCAAATTCATTATTCATATTCTTCGATAAATGATCATGAAGATCATACGAGTGCAGTCTTTTTGGCGTCAATAAACTTGAGCGCTGATGAATCGAGGACTGATCATTCGGAAGCAAATCAGAAGTACGCCGACTTAGTAAATTCCAATTATTCGATTGCCGATCACGCGAGCATTGCTCACACTTGTCACTTGAACTCCAATATTGCAAGAAACGATCACGCCAATTACGATCTGTCGGATACCAATAGCGCTCATGGCCATAGTGATGCATCAAATGATCCCTCCAATAACGATTTTTCAGATGGGGATCAAACTCATAGCTTGGATAATAATGTTCCGGATAATAATACCTCTGATTGCCATAAGATGAAGACTTATCAATCGTCGAGCGATCAGTCGAGGAGCGATCAGTCGAAGAGCTGTCAGTCGAGGAACGATCCGTCGAAGAGCTATCCGTCGAAGAGCGATCCGTCGAAGAGCTTTCAGTCGAGGAGCTATCGGTGAAAGAGCTATCAGTCGAGGAGCTTTCAGTCGAAAAGCTTTCAGTCGAAGAGCTATCAGTCGAAGGGCTATCAGTCGAGGAGCTATCAGTCGAAGAGCTTTCAGTCGAGGGGCGATCAGTCGTATAGCGATCAGTCGAAGAGCTATCAGTCGAAGAGATTTCAGGCGAGGAGCGATCAGTCGAAGAGATTTCAGTCGAGGAGCGATCAATCGAAGAACGTTCAGTCGAAGAGCTATCAGTCGAAGAGCTATCAGTCGAAGGGCTATCAGTCGAGGAGTTATCAGTCGAAGAGCTGTCAGTCGAGGCACGATCCGTCGAAGAGCTATCCGTCGAAGAGCGATCCGTCGAAGAGCTATCCGTCAAAGAGCTATCCGTCGAAGAGCTATCAGTCGAAGAGCTGTCAGTCGAGGAACGATCCGTCGAAGAGCTATCAGTCGAGGAGTTATCAGTCGAAGAGCTGTCAGTCGAAGAGCTATCAGTCGAGGAGTTATCAGTCGAAGAGCTGTCAGTCGAGGAACGATCTGTCGAAGAGCTGTCAGTCGAGGAACGATCTGTCGAAGAGCTATCCGTCGAAGAGCGCTCCGTCGAAGAGCTATCAGTCGGGGAGTTATCAGTCGAAGAGCTGTCAGTCGAGGAACGATCCGTCGAAGAGCTATCCGTCGAAGAGCGATCCGTCGAAGAGCTATCCATCAAAGAGCTATCCGTCGAAGAGCTATCAGTCGAGGAGTTATCAGTCGAAGAGCTGTCAGTCGAAGAGCTAACAATCCAGGAGCGATCATTCGAGGAGCGATCAATCGAAGAGCTATCAGTTGAAAAGATATCTATCCACTTCTTCGTAATTGGATCATACCAATAGCGATTATTCGAATAGTGATCAAACGGATAGTCATGATTCGGATAGTAATAATTTGTACTCGACCAGATAGGTTTAGAGCTGTCTTTCGAAGAACTTAAAGATGGATAGTGCTCAAGGTGATCATAATCAATCGGATGGATATTAAGCTGATAAAGATAAGGCGAAGAGCGAGCAGTCGAAGAGCTTTCAGTCGAAGAGCTAACAGTTGAAGAGCTTTCAGTCGACGAGCTATCAGTCGAAGGGCTATCAGTCGAGGAGCTATCAGTCGAAGAGCTTTCAGTCGAAGAGGTATCAGTCGAAGGGCTGTCAGTCGAAGAGCCATCAGTCGAAGAGCTTTCAGTCGAAGAGCGATCGGTCGAAGAGCTTTCAGTCGAGGAGCTATCGGTCGAAGAGCTATCAGTCGAGGAGCTTTCAGTCGAAGAGCTTTTAGTCGAAGAGCTATCAGTCGAAGGGCTATCAGTCGAGGAGCTGTCAGTCGAAGAGCTTTCAGTCGAGGGGCGATCAGTCGAAGAGATTTCAGTCGAGGAGCGATCAGTCGAAGAGCTATCAGTCGAAGGGCTATCCGTCGAGGAGCTATCAGTCGAGGAGCTTTCAGTCGAGGGGCGTTCATTCCCAAAGATATTTATCCAATCATGATCAGGCAAAAAGTGAATCCGACTGTGCTGAAGGTGGTTACTCCACCAGCTCTCTCTCGAAATATACGGATCAAACCGATGGACAATACTCGGATGGCGATCAGTCGAATAGCGACCAGCAGAAGAGCTTTCAGTCGATGAGCGATCAGTCGATGAGCGATCAGTCGAAGAGCGGTCAGTCGGAAACTTATTTATCCAGTTGATATTGTGATCATGTGAAAAGTCACCAATCGGATGGTGATAATATATATAGCGATCAGGCTGCCAGCTACCTCTCGAAGAACTTCCATTTAGATAGCGATAATTCGTATTCCAATCGGGCCAATTGTTACGCATCAAATAATCTTGCAAGTTATGAACTTTCAAATAGTGATTTGAAAGATAACGGTCCTTAAAATTGCTTTCAGACCAGATCTGTCTATATGAATGCTGACCATGTGTACGATGTATGGTAATCTGCGCAGTACGGAAACCATCATTCAACTGATCCTCTTCTGATGCTGGTACTCTAACCAATCTAAAGACGCCATTATAAATAGATCTAGACAGGTCTGGATCAAACACATTAGTTTCATTCGATCTGTTATCATCTCGGTCCTCATCGTTATCCGAAACTTCCAATAAATGGTTTCGGATCCAATACTGTGGACTGACATATCTTGTACAAAGCATCAGACAAAGACCTAGTTAACCAGTCAAAGAGTTCTAATTATTTCTCTGATATATTTTCAAAGTGATATTTGCATACTTACAGCATATTAAGAGTTGTAGTCTTCCCATTACAAGCAAACTGGCATTTGAAATTGTATTAAACTTGTTTTTGGACGGTCTTCTAGTTTTATGACAGGCTTTCATTGGCGTTACATTACATTGGTTATAGGAGTTGGAAAATCGATTTGTCAAGCATTTTTAAATAATATAAATATAGATAAATATTCCTTATGTAAGAGCTGAACGTTTTAGCTGAGAAAATCAATGTTTGATGGGTGTTATTAGAATTAAATGCATATCATCTACAATCCATTGTATTTTTTGTTACATTTGTATTTTTATAATAAATAATATTAAGAAATGTTGTTTTTAGTAATTTTATTATTGTACATATTGATTTAAAAACTCTTTGAAATTTCTGTAGAAAATGCCACCTAAGACAAATTTTATATAACTCTGTAAATTACCACAAGCTGACAGCAACCGTAAACAAAGAACAATTAATAAACAAAACAAAAATAAATTAATAATTGTATTCTTGTGAAATAAGAAGATGATTGATAGGAAGTCATTTGCCCGAGGATATCTAAACATTTCCTCATACACAAAGTAAAAAATTCAATTGAAAAACACAATTGCGATTCTTAATTCATTCATGAATAAAAATCTTAATTAAGGAATGTAAACAATATTTTGATTTGGCATGGCATATGAAGGACATCGCTAACAGCCTACCAACCAAATTTGGTGACTGTAGCCTTATAATTGTGGGAGATATGTGGCTTTATCGATTTGCTATTATTGATTTGATACCTTCAGTATCTAAGTAAAAAATATACATATTCTTGTCTCAAGATTTGTGCCTCTTAACAATCTTTGTACTGGGATTAAGCAAAAACTCTATGAAATAATTAAAACGAACTGAAAGTGTAAATCTTTTACTTGCAGATGCAGCCAATATTTAATGTGGAATTGTTTGTCATTGGCGCTTTGCAAGTATAATTTCGAGATTTAATCGAAATAAATGAATTGTGGTTGATGCAGGACCTCAGCCAGAAGTTGGTGCAAGTATTATGGAGATGAACAGATGTGGATAAGTTAAGTTACTTTTTAAGTTGTGACAATCTGCTGACATACATAAACATATACAAACAGTCGATTGTTTATGTTTTAATATAACTGGCCAATGCATATTGCATGTTGTAATCAAATTACATGCAACATTTCACAATTTGTGATTAAATGGACATTAACATAAATGGCTCTGGAATCGTTTTCCAATTGCATTCGTTTTCTACATAAATCGAAATTAAATGAAAAGCGAGTCGAAATTGCGACTGCAATTCACTGCATTCAGCGAGAGCCAGCCAAGTACTTAGCTAATGCTAAATGCATGACGATGGTGGCTCAACAAATTGTAGCCTTTTGAGAGATGATGATGTATGATGTTTATTGCACTCTAAATTTAAAAATATCAGCATACTTTTTGTTTATTGCACTCCACGTTTTAAAAAATCATCATATTTCTTGTTAATTGGATTCTGAATTTTAAAAAATCATTATACTTTTTGGGAAAAGGTTGGCTCAACTTATTCGATAAATATATTCCAAAAATTTAAAAACAAATTCAATCTAATTTAAAGGATGTTTTTATATATATGTAAATACAGAACTTTAACTTTTTGTTAAATTGCAAAAAAATGTATTGGTTAAAATATTAATGTATTTAACAAGATTCTTTAGCTAAACAATATATTGATAGTCTTTATAGCCTACATCATCTATTTAAGCAAATCTTTTTTCACATATAAATATAAATAATTGTTTAACATATATTAGTTGAGCCAACTTTCGTTAAGATCTGAGTTGCCCTCGTTTATTTGACTACTTTGTTGCAGCAAAAAAGTCACTCAAAGTGTTTCCGACTTCTTTTGAGTGATTTCTTTTTGCGCTATTTATAGACAAGCTCAGAATTGCGGTTGCAAATTTCACAGCAATTTTTTAAGCCGACAACTGTACATCCCCATCCGCCCTGGGCAGGCACCTCCACACTTGCCAGCCAAGTTAAATTGACATTTAATGCTGATTTATTGTAATATATAATTTCAAACAGACGTCGCAAGTATACCGAGAATGTTTCCAATATATTTGCAAATTGAATGTGAATGCGGCCCTGTTTTAACAAAACGGTTTCAATTAAAAACTTGAAAGTGAAATTTAAAGGTCGCAGTTATCGTTTTCACAACGGCTTATTAAAACTGTTCTTGGCCCGAACTCGAACTCAAACTCAAATTAAGTGATGGCCTGTGCTCAGGTACATATTTCGCATAATAAATCACTTCGCATTAATATATCATCTTAATTATGAGAATGCTGAGAATAGCGAAATACAGAAACAGCACACAATGCAATTATATATCAAATGGTTTCAACATCAAATTTAAATTGAAATTGTCTTATCTGCCAGTGGAATCTTCAACTTTGGTGAGCGAACCTACACAAAAAGCTTTATTTATATGCAAAGGATTGTAATGCGATTCTATTAGCATTTTTTTTTCTCTCAAGGGTAGAACTGGAAGCCAAACTTTGGGGCGTGACTGGGCGTCTACATTTTTTTTTTCGTTTATTTAGAATGCTCACCCCCTCAATCTTTCATGCTCAAATCCTATTTACCCTGGCTTCCATTTTCTGATTATATTTTTTTAATACCCTTCCTAACTCTATGGGATTCTCCGTTTTTTAATATGGGTCAAAAGTGATTTATAAGTGTCGGTTTCACGAGCCAAGGCCACTTCAGCCGAAATCTGTGGGATCTCTGAAAATGAATAGTGAGATCTGAGAATGTCTTCACGCGTATCCAAGATCGCATGCAAATTGAATTAATATTTCGACTAATTCTATTGTTGCAGAATTTCGCGGTCAGATGATGCTCTGCAAGCGATAACTGACAAAATAATCGTAGACGATGTGAAGGTCATCATTTGCTGCTAATCCAGGTCGGTGTTGGAGTTGGAGTTGAAGTCGGAATTGGTTGGGTTACGAAGCCCTTCCGCTTGATCGGAGCAAGCTGTCGTTGACAGCGGATATGAGAAAGAAATTGTAGTTATTGTTGTTGTTGGTTTGGGGCACCTGTTTTGGGTAACTTCAGCTCAAGCTGTTGTCGCTCAGCTGCTTAAGTTTTCTTAATTTTTTTTTGTTTTTGTTTTTTTTTCGCTGTGCCCTAATGGCTGTTGAGGCAACTCGTGCCACTTGCCACAATCGGAAGTTCATGTTTATGATACGCTTACCAGCGTCTCGATATCAACAGCGTCATCAGCATTGAATTCAGCTGCCAGCTCTGGAACTTCAAGCTGTAGTTGATTTGTTCGCTCTGGCTGTAAATTATGGTTGGGGTCACTTGCTGCCCCTTGGGCGACCTATTGTACAGGTGCTTAAACAAGAAAGGAGTGCTGCTAACTGCATAGCTTATCACTAAGCAGCTGTTTTAGTTTTGGGAGATTCTCATAAAGTCTTGGAAAATAATATAAGTTCGAGAAGGTTAGAAAAACAAAATGCCCTTTTCAGTAGATAATCTACTAAAGTAATAAACTGTTTAGTAAGTTTTTAATTTAAAATAAATATATATTTATTTTTATATTTATTACAGATTATTGCCTTGTAAATTAAAAAAAATATATTTAAATTTAATTTTCTATGAATTATAGAATTTTTTTATGTTTTCTTAAAATTGACATTTGGTAAATTTTCATAAATTAAACACTTTTAAATTTCGTTCGTTATGTGAGTTCTAAATAAATTCAATATCTAATGAATTTGTCTTACATCCCCCTTCCCTGGGCGTATCTAAAATGTTTGATCCATAAAAGCTAAATAACTCTACTTTCACGTTTATTTTTTCGTAATCTTCAATTGAGGTGTTTGCGTCTAATGCACAACAATGAACATAATAAATTCAACTCAACTCAACTCATTTCATTTGTCTATTCATGCTTTATGGCTGTGGCCATAAAGTATCTCTAACAAGCGGCCACTTAGCTTATCTCCCAGCTGCAAGAACTGCGCCAGCCATCTCAATTATGCTACATCCATACATATACATATGTACATACATTCATACATCCATACACACTTGGCTGCCAGATACAATTGTATCTCGAAGACTTTTGTAAGTGCCGCAGCACAAAACTAGATTGATAGCATCATTTGCAAGATGCAGGTCTCTGCATTTTCTAATACACTTGCAGAAGTTATTACAGCTTGTGCACCTAATGTGCAACACACAAAACAAACATATCTTTGGTATATGTATATAGTCGTGATCAGCGTTAATGTTCGAGAAGTTAAATCAGATTGTCATTTTTCTTTGGCATAAATTTTAAATATGTTGTTGCTTGGCAGTAATTATGTACTTGCCAAACTTTTAGATAAATCCGATCACGGATTTCCATTTATTTCTATTATATATAAATACAAATTCTTCTTTTATATTATTTTATAAAATTAGACTTCTGTTTTATGTATGAATGATAGAATCCTAGAAAGATACAAACAGCCGTTTTATTAATGTACTTTCGGAATGATAAAGTGGGTTCACCTTGGTGCCAAACTATTACGATTTTCTAAATGAAGTCAATATTTTTCTGTAGTTTCTAAATTCAAGTTTGAATACTTGGGCAATATTTTTCAAATTAGTCTCCAAAGGAACAATCGATGTTCTAGAAGAACTTTTTTGTTAACCCAAATTTGTTACATATTATTTCTTATATATTGTGTATTTTATTGTTTATGTCATTGTTATTTTGATCTGCAAGGGTATTTAAACTTCGGCCAGTCTAATTTAGCGTTTATTCTTGATTATTCTTTTAGTTGTTTTTGATTTTTTTGATTTACAGTCACTGCGAGAATTTATAGTGCGTAGCACGCAAAAATACACGCAGCAGACAAAAAAAGGGGAGAAGAGGGGTGATGGGTAGATAGAGAGGGGTATGGGGAGGATGTGGCTACTTGGCAGACGCCGTCATCCGCTGGCCACTGGCCACTGGCCACCAGCAGATGCGGTGTAGAAAACGCTCGCGTAAATACAGTAACAAGTGCAGCAATGTTGCAGATGCCGCCACAGCCCCAACTGTTTGCTGCTGGCTGCTGGCTGCAAACTGAATGCTGCATGGTCTTTGTTTACATTTGGAGCACGTCTGTTTTGGCTGCGGCAGCTGCTGACCGATGCCCATTAACTTGCAGCCGGCTCCAAGACAGAGACGGCATCCGTGTAAAGAGAGAGAGAGAGAGGAAGAGAGGAAGAGCTGGGCTTGAAAAGCGTCTGCGATTACACAATTTGTGGCTGTTAGGTTGCAGCTGTAACTGGAGCATGCGTGGATCCCCATTCCTGGCATAGCTCAACGCCAGGCCTTAATGCACTCCGTATACGAATATATATACATATAGTTATAAATACATACATACATATGTATACGTCTGGTTATCAGAGTTGCTATAATTGAGGTGCATTGAACGCTCCACATGCAACTTGCTGTTGTTGCCTCGGATAGTTTAATATATTGTGTGCTTTTCACACGCTCATGTGAAAAGCGTGCTGCGATATGATCCCAGTCTACACAAATATTTAACTGTTTGACATCAGAATGCGATGAATATTTACGCAAATGTACAACAACTGTTATGCTTAGCTCTAATCTTCAACTGAGTTCAGCAAGTTCACTTTTCGACGATTGCCTATTTGTAACTGATTATAATGTATACAGCAGCTAGTATGCAAAAATAATTTGAAGAATTTATTTCTCACACTCAGAAATTAGAAGGGGATGTATTTTAGAAAATCAACATACTTTTGAAAATGTACATAAAATATATAAATGTTTTTTTATATGTGTACACACAACTCTTACTTTAGTTTTTTTGTTACTTATATTATTACTAATCATTTGTATTTATAGATTTTGCATATACAAACATTTTAGACAGTATATAAATTATACAAACTTTAATTTGAAAAACCTCAGAATTTCGGAAGAGATTTTTTCTAAGAAAAAGGATTTCATTTCTTAGTGAGAATAGGAATTGAGCTTCTCTAATTTTGGGATTTTTTATTTTCGTATATTTAGTAATTATTTCTAAAAACTAGCTTTCAGGGTGACGATTTTCTAAATTTGAGTGTGATTTTTTTTGAGTGTATGCTCATGCTTGTATTAACGATTGTTGTTTGCGATTTGCTTAGCTTCTAATCACCATTTGGACAAAAAACGATTTTTATTCCCGCGCTGAGAGTATTGAAATATTGTCGTGAATAAGGTAGGCAGATTTGTCCAACGCCTTACAGTACATATATGTATATTCATTATCGGCATCAGTATCCATTTCATCAATTGCCAATTCTCCTGGACCACTATTCAATATAGAAACCACTTGTCTACATAATGATGAGCAAAATTACAAGTTGCAAGTGTTATTATGATCTTTAGAAATTGCCAACATTAGACTATTATATCATTAAGCTTAATGGGTATATCACTTGATGAATATTTTGCTCTTTTATTCCCCAGCTGAATATATTTTCACTTTTATACAAATTTTGTTTGGCGCTTTTTGTTTCTTGTGGCTTTTGACTTTGTGGTAATTAATTTTTTTGAGAGTCGTTTTTCGGCTTTGTTAAATAAATCATGACCAAATGTGATGACAGCAAATTACATTTGATTTTCTTTTCGGTCTCTTTGTGTAAAGCATCAAAGTTCAAAGCTTTTTATGGTTTATGGCCACAACTTTAATAGCAGGTCCATACGACTCTTTAACCCATAAATGGCCTGAAACGTGCTCATAATATTCGATGTTCTAAATAAAACGTAAGGTAATTGTTTGCGACACATTTTGCTGCAACATCTTGCTTGCCATTCTAACTAGAATTGGAAACAATTGCATATTCTTTTAACTGAGTTTTTATGTAATTTTCTAATATTACCGCTAGCAACAATGTTGTTGCGCTTCTGACTCTACGTTCAATGTTGCTTAAGTCATTTCCACTTCACATCAAGCCCATCCGGCGCTCTCTCCCTCTCTGCCTGTCCCTAGCAAAAGCCCACATGATGAACCAAACTTCTAATTGAGAACCAGTTACGCTGCCTACTCGATGAGCAACGCAGCAAGTGGAAACAGTTCGCCCAGACAGTGTCAGCGCCCACAGTTCGGCAACAAAACTTCAAAACCAACCCACACACACACTTATACATTCACACACTAACACACCTACGCTGCTCATAAATAGAGAGAGTGAGAGAGAGAGAGAGAGAGCGAGAGAGAGAGAGAGAGCACCCACGCTGGCGGCTAGCTTGCAAGTGAGCGCTAAGGAAAGAGAGCGAGAGTGAGCACTTGCAGTGCAGCAGAAAGCAGCAAAAATATTAAATTAAATTTTAAATCTATAATATTATATATAAAATATTACATTTTAAAACTGAAGCTAATAATATTCATTTAAAAATAACTTACCTTGCTTGCGCTCTTCAATACATTTTTCGTTTAGCTTGCGGTGCAGCAACAAATGTTGCCAACGCTCTCTGCTATGCCGCCTGTTGTTGTTCTTGTTGCGCTCGCTCACAAGTTAGCTCGATCTGCGCTCTCTGAGCGACATTGAGAGCGCTCGCTCTTTCGCTTGCTTGCTTGGCTAGCCCTCGACACCGGCAGCGCTGCGACTTTAGTTGTTTGCGAAACATTGATGAGTGCGGTTGTGGTTAAATCGTCTCGCTTAAGTTGCTGTTAAAAGCTTATTGCTACATGTCAACGAAACTAAAAGTTTAAATATGAATACACTTTAGAAAAAGACGAACGTACTTCGACTTTGGCTGCAGTGCATAAAAAACAAATCAGCGTCGCTGCTGCTGCTGCTGTTGCTGCACCTGTTTCCTGCCAACAAACTGCAGCAGATGCGCACCCCAGTCGGAAAATACATTCTTACATATTACATACATACATATCACATACATATTAGCATTATGCGGCACGTACGCGCCTTTGGCCACGCATAAAAATGAGCAAGTGAAGTGAAGTGCCGATGATAAGTTAAGGGCGAAGCAAAAACATAAAACATAAAACATAAATCAAATAAAAACCCATAAAAAAAGAAAACGGCCTTGTGCACTTTTTTCTTTAGCTGCAATCCATCAAAGTTTTGGGATTAAACACACACCAATACACACACACACATACACAAATTGGATTACCAAAAAAAAAAAAAAAATAATAATAATAATAATAACCAGATAAACAGAAGCTGAACCCAATTTAACTCGTTTGAAAGGTAAGTTTTGGTTTTGGAATTTCAACTTTCGGTTCTTAAGTGTTCCTTAAATGATCTGCACAGCTTGTCTGCCACTTCTCACCCAGATTATTTTGTTGGCCACCAAAATTGATTTATTGCGATAATTCAGAGTCAGCTTCGGGTTTCCGCTAGAAAGTCTCTGGTTGTCTTATCTAAAAGACTTGTCTAGTGTGCTTTTTTTTCTGTGGTCTGGTTTTCTTTTCGTTTCGTTCATTGGCGAAAGCTTAGAATTTTCACCAGCCAAATGGATTTCTGGCTGCTGATTGTAATTTAAGCACAGCATTTAAATGGAGAAGCAAATATTTTCGATATTTATGTGTATTTAAACGCTGCATTTAAATAAAGAGTCGAAACTATTACCTAGCTAAGTTTCAGCTTAATTTCTTGCACCTGTTAAAGTTGATTGAACTTGGATTTGAAAACCTACAACGGTACTCTCCAGAGCTAGCCAACTCATTTCCGTTTCCCCTCACCTTACAACAACAACAAACATCAGCAGACATCATCTTGAGGCGATTATAATGCAAATTTTTGCGTGCTGTTATAAATTTGTTAAATGTCATCATCCCGATGAGTGGATGTGCATTTTACTTTTATAACACTCTAATATTTTTATTATTTTTATTTATTTATTTTTTTGCTTATGCAAATCTATAAAATACCTTTGGGGGCCACACGCATCTCAAAGACCTTCCCAAGTATTTCCAAGAAAATGCATATTTATATGTATATATAATTTTTTAATGATAATCAAAGTTTTGGGCTCCATAACCAAAATGAGTTTTTGTTAATTAGTCGCGACGATCGAATGAATGCTTATGGAAAACATCAAAACTGGATTTCCCGGGGCATTTGGATAATGACAACACAGTTTACATAAATTTTACCCAAATGGTTCAATCAAATCGATACCAATTAAATATGCGTAAGTCTCTGCCACATTGGGTTATCTTCAACATTTATATAAATTACAATAAGATGTTTCACACGCTTGATAAAACTTCACATTTTTTGGGGGATATGTCCATTAACAGATCATTAGCTAAAACAAATGACAAAGCTTGCCAGATTCCCTTTGTCGTTCTTATCAGCATATCCGCACATCAAATCATTTGCCAACTTTTGCTTTCCAAAAAGTTCCCATAATCATTAGTCATACAACTCAGATGGAAAAAAAAACAAAAGCCCTTCCAGTTTACCAGTTGCCTAATTAATGCGAATATTATAAACAAAAGCCAGAACATTCGAGAGTCGCCAAATAAAAGACTGTAAAATACTCTGTACGAATTTATGGACCTAAATTCTTTCTTGGCAAGATTTCAAATCAATCCCAAATTCTGTTTAAGTACAAATACAAAGTAAACTCGATAACAATCGATATACGATGTACTCAAATCGAAACTTTGATTTTGTTTGATTTTAATCAGATGTATAAATTAAAATAAAATAATAAATAATAATAAAATGAATCTTAAGTTCTAAATGAACAAAAATGCACATCAATCGATATAATTTACTAAAATAATTAAATATTAATATATAATATATTTAAACAGCCTACTTAGAATTGAGTTTATTTCTTCAACCTGTCTTCTGAAAATAGTATATGAAACAGAATGAATATTTGTAAGTGATTTGTCAACTTAACTCAGAAAATGTATTCACGCTAAACGACAGTTGAGTAGTTCTTCAACGAAATTTTCCCAGAAAATTATTACCAAAGGTAATAATGACTAAATACGATAATAATGTATGAAAATATCTGGCATGGAATGTATTGGTATTGGTATATACGTATGTGTGTTGTTGATTACCTTGAAAATGCACTTTAGAGCGCTTGATTATGAAATTGTTCGCCAAAAGCAATTGACAGTTTAATAGTTGCATGTTGTTGGTGGTGTTGCAAAGTTGTTGTTGTTGCTGATGTTGTTGACGATGCGCGGTTTTCACTTCACTTTCGAATAATTTGCTGGCATCTTTCGCTGAGGGTTCGTCGTACCCAATATAGTCAACTGTTATCGATATTGTATTAATTTCCTGTCTCTGGTCGTGTGTCAGAGAGACACCAAAGATTTTCACTTGAAAACACTTTTGAGGATTACCAAATGCGACTCACGTTGTGAAGAGGTCGGCTGGACAACGTTTTTCTATTGTTTGGCTAATTAATAATCAGGAAATGCACCCGAACAATACTCAACAATATCAGGCGGGGGGTCTTCCCTCTTCCTACGTGAGTTGCTCCTTCTACCTGCTCCTAGCTCCTCGAGGAGCCACTGCTGTTGTCAAGTGCGGTTTGCTACGGTTTAGCGCCCTTTCTCAGTTGCCAGGTAGACAGGCTTAAGCCATTGTCTGTCATTACGGCTATTTAGACTGGGCTTAGGGGCTGGCGAAACGTGAGTTTTGGTAAGGATATACGCCTCATTTGATTTAGATATTGGCCATGGCAAGCACGTACTTACATCCAATCTAAGCCAGAGAGTAGAAAGTGCCTCTTGATTAATAAAGATATGGATTTTTGTGGCATTGCAACACCTTAGCTATCTTTAGCTTGAGATCGGATTAAATTGACTTATCAAGATCTAAAATATTTCGAAATGATCGAGCGATCAGCAACTGGATTTGGATTACTTTGCGACCACCACGAATTATGTATACACTAACCGGCAGGGCATATTATTCGTAATTATTTACACTATTCTCATAACTCATAACAGAGATCTTGATAATTAAAACGGATTTACATACTAAAAAGTTAAGCCTACTTTCTCCATAACAGCTTAAAGCACAAAAGATTACATTACATAAGCCTAAAGTTTCGAGAATGTTAATACATTAAAAGATTTAAACATTTTTTCATACGAATTTATAGTATTAGTATTTTGCGCTGTAACGTTTTGAGAAGTGCAGTCAGGAAGTTGTTCACTTTTACCATAAACGATCAAAACAATGCTCGTTTCTGCTATTTCTTCCAATTTGTATGGCTTTTGTGTTCGGGTCTGTCGTACAGAATTATAGGCACGCCCGCATATTGGCCAAAGACAAAAGAGAATTGTCATAGAATTTGCATATGTGTAGGGGAATGTTTTCATTTCGTATAATTGAACGACCCGGACTTGCAATGCCGTCGTTTTCCAACATATTGTCAAATGCCACACAATCCACAATCCACCCGCCACAATCCACCCGCCACCTTCACATCTCAAGTGAAGCGGCAAAAAGTCACGCGTGTCATAAGCAAATTTGAAAGTGATTTGCAATTCAATAAGATCCATTGCCAGACTTCGTATTTTTACAGCTAAATTCGGAATATTCAATTGAATTGAAAACGGGCCAAAACTTTGTATTTTTTGTTGTGTTTCTGATTTGATTTGCTCGTTTTCCAATTCGCGCGAACTTGGCTAAATTACTGCTAAATGCGAGCTTAGTCAGCAACTCAATGCGCAAATAATATATACATATATATATATATATATATAAATACACACATATCTGCCATAATATGCATATCGAGATATTGTTATAGCAACTCGTCAGCAAAAAATTCCAACTCAGTGTTGACGCTGTATCGTAAAAGTTGTTGCTTTTCGTTGACACGCTGTTTTGTTAACAATTAATTAACAAAAGGAATGAAAAACGGGCAGTTGATTTTGGTATATCTGCTAACTGTCTATTGGCCAACAACAGAAAAAGCAACACGTCAAAAAAGGCGCTAATTGGCGAGCTATAAAATAATTATGGCGTTTTATGGCAGCGCATTGGGAATATTCACAAATGCCTTAGTTATTATTCTCATATTCGATTAAATCTATTATGTTAATTTTTCATAGATGAATGAAATTTTGTATTGAGTTTTACACTCATCAAAAATATCTTGAAAGCATACAAATTCTTAATATATATTAATAAAGTAGAAATGTAAGCGTTTATTTTTGGAACAAACTGCATTCTATCGATTACTATATAAGAGTTAAGCTGACTTTATATTAAACTATCTCAAATGATTGAATTTCATATATTAGTCATATTTTCTTAATAATATAATAAGCAAAAAAGTATCTGAAAGTTCTGTGCACGCATATAAAAAAAAATCCCCGGAAATTAGACGTGGAAATATTATTTCTGAATTGACGCAAAAATTATGGCTATTTGTTGTTTTTTTTGCTCTGAGTGTAGTTACGTGATTCCGCAGCTAATACTAAAAGTTGCAGACCAACTTGACTTAAGTAAGCCATCTTGGCGCTGAGCATCTTGCGCTTGCATAGAGTTTTTCATCTGGTTGGATTTGATTTGCAATATATGCTAATGTGCTAATATTACATTTGGCACGTGCTGCGAAGTAGATAACTCAAATAAAGAATTATTTTGAATGGAATGCCAAGAAACGGCAAACTTTTTGTGAATGAATGCGCAAGAACCGAGTTAAATACGCTTCTTTCATATAATTAAAAGCGTTCACATCTTGTGAGAAACGATTCAAGTGCAGTTTCAGCATGTTTCTGTTTCGCATGCAGACTCTCAGACTTTCCAGGTGTGGAGTTGAGCATTAATGGCGTTGCCAGCTTTTATGGCTAATCAAGTGCAACAACAGCAGCAGCAACAAAATGATGTACTTTCATCTGTCAAACGACTTTGCCATTCTCAGTCTCTGCCACTCTTGTTGCATTAGGGTCAAGTGGGTAACTTTTAGTGAGTTTCGTCTGCATTCATTTCACTTTAAGGGCCGCGTTCAACTTTCGTTTGGGTCTTCAAAGCCAAAGCTTATCAGCTATGAATCCAATTGCCGACTTACTTTCTACACTTTTTGTGTGTGCAACACGTGCCCCTCCCCCCTCGTCCACCCTTCCTGTGCTAACCGATAAAAATGTGCGACAAATTCTCACGCCCAACTCTTTGCTGTAAATGTAAACCACAGAATGCAAACTTGGTGGTGGTGGTGGTGGTGGTGGTGGTGCTATGTGGTGCTGTTGGTTCCCAGCTAAAATCCTGTCTCTGTTTTGCTTTAGCTTTTGCTGTGCGTGTGTGTGTGTGTGTGTGTTGCCTTGACTTGAATGCACTGTGGGAATGTGCGGGAATAACTCGCACACACAGAACTTGATTGACTTGCATTTTTTTTGTGTCTTCTCCCTTGGCCAACTCAGGGATTCATTAACTGCAGCAGCAACTCTTTCACCGCCTTGCTGCAACTTCCACTCATTCTCTCTCTCTCTCTCTCTCTATCTCTTTGTACTTTTATTCATTCGCTGTCTCTGTCGTAATCGATATGCGTGTGCAGTTGGCAAAACCTTAACACCCGTTTACCCAAAAGGCTTAAGGCCGGAAGCGCTTCAGTTTAAAGGCTCTGCAAGTGCACCAACACACAAGACCAAAGCAAATCCCGGCAAAAAAAGAAAAATAAAATAAAAAAAGAGCTCTCGTCCACTTGGCGCTCTATTTGAGCGTGATTAATTTCTGTACATCAGTCTCTGCCAAGCGGCTAAATGCACAAAACACTGCTTGGCACAGAATTCACAGCTCCTACAACAAAAAAGATAAAAATAAAAAAAAATTATACTAAATTCTGCGCAATTGCATGCTTCATTTTGCATTTTTGGTTTTTTTTTTTTAATGTCACTTCTACCATTGAAGGTATATGCCTTTTTTTGACAAGCTTTACAAGCTGATTGATGACTTATAGATGTCCCAGGCCGATTGAGTAGAATGCTGTATACCCAAAATATGTGTGAGCTACTTAAATTATACAAAATATTTGCATGTTATTTTTGATTGGTTTTATTTTTAATTCTATATTTCTTGAATAACTCTTTTTTGCAACAATTGTTTATCTGTTTAATATGTAATAGTTTATTGATATAATTGAGTAATAAAAATAAGAATTTCATTACAAATAATTGAATATAATAATCTTAATGTAAATGCATATAACTAGCGATAAATATTATAAATATATATAAATATTAATTTAAATAGTTAGGAATAATATGCACTGCCCGGTTAGTGTATACATAATTCGTTGTGGTCGCAAAGTAATCCAATTCCAGTTGCTGGTCGCTCTCTTTGACAAATTAAGCATGCTGAAAAGCTGCTACTGCAGTCAACTTCTTTGGCACATCGTATGAAGGCATAAGCAAGAAAGGACAAGGGGCAGGGGACGGGGGAGAGGGGAGAGGGTGACAGGTAACAGCAGGAAGCATTTTGTTGGACAGCTCGAAGCAACATTTCTGGGGCAATCGACTCCACTCCCAGGCGATTTAATTGTGCGTTGCCAAATTTGCATGGGAAACACCTGAAATTATATTGTTGAGGACCGTTTTTTTTCAAGTTTTTTTTATATATATATATATATGAAGTGTTGTTGTTTTTTTTAGAGCAAGCTCAGTTATGTGCATAAAACAGCAAAACAATTTCAATGCTGAAACGCGTTCATATCAGTGCTGTGTGGCAAGTGCAAGTTGTATAAATAGCAATTGCAGTTGTTGCACGCCAGATATTGGATGCAGCGACTTGCATTCCTTGAACTGATCTCGAGCTGTTGCTGCTGCTGCCCCATAAATGACTCAGTCTTGCCTCACATTGCAGCCTTATCCACAACTCGCTCTCATTTCACTCACTGCAAATAGTTCTCGAGTTATGGATTCTTAAAATAAAAACAACTTAATCGACACTTTTATGTGGAAACGAAATTAATTGTTGACGCTTAAGTGGCAAGGCTGGCATATGTATATATGTGTGTGCATGTTATGTATTTTATGTTGCCCCCATTCACCCCCTTCCCCCCGCTCTCTCTCTCTCAGTCTGTTCTTCAGTTTGTTGCCCGCTTGGCTCATAACTTCATTAAGATGCGCCTCAGTTCTTCTTCTTCTTGGAACTGAGTTTGTTGTTTTTTATATTTTTCATATTTCTTTTTTTTAGGCACTTATGTAGGGGTTGAGAGATGTGTGTGTGTGTGTGGGTTGCTGCTGCCACAGTCAGTTGCAGTTGGATGTGTTAGGCAGTTTATGATTAGTATTTTTGACTTTGGATACTCAACTGAAAATAAATTCGAGTTGCCTTCAAATTTGATTTATCTGAGCAAGTGTGCAGCAATTTGCATCCAAACAATCAACGACCTTGCTGCGGCAAATGGAATCGTTTAACTATGGGAAAATACAAATAAATACAAATGTTTTCTATGGCATTGCAATCCACTAAATGAAATTCAAACAGAGGCCAAAAATAGATGTAGCTAAATCGTTTGGCATTTGCCTTTTAATATTTTTGTTTTCCCATTTTTTCGTTTTGGTTTTTGGTTTTTTTTCAGTATTTTTGTTGTTGCAATTATTTATTGACAAGTCTCGCTCTGTGTAAAACAATACTTTTTGCAATTTCCATGGAAATGTTGTTGCCGCCTTGCCACCTTGCCACCTTTTGTGATTGTGTAAGCCAAAAACAAAGAAAATGTTGCTCTGAATTTATAATTTCCGCTGAATGCTGAAAGCTTTATGCGATTTTTAGATTTTCACGTCTCGTGTATCTTCTTCTTTTATATACATTTTTTATTTATGAGCGGCAAAAGTTTTTGGTTGCATGGCGAATGCCATAAATATGACAGGCTTTCAATAAATTTATGAGTCGCTTGCTGCTGCAACAAGAAAAAAACGGAAAAATAAAGAATGTAAAAATAAATAATATTTAACCACAGCACTTTAAGCTGGATGGACTGCAAATGCAAGTGCACTGCAAATGTTGTACATAATTTAAGAGCAACAATTAATTAATTTTCACAATGCACGTCAAGGAATATGCGGAATATACCGAAATGCGAATACCCTGCATTTCGCAAATTAAATGTGAGCCTTATATTTCAAAAGCAGTTTTTAATTGCATCTCACAGCTGCTTTAATACCCACTTCGCATTATACACTCAACATTATGGAGAACATTAAGAAGCGCTCTTAAATATTTTTTTTATTACTCTACTGCTTAAATCTGTCGAGTGGCAGAGGGAAACACCCACAACAAAATCAACGAGAACAACAACAATAATGCCAACAATTGAGCCCAATTTAAATCAAACATTAAGTGAAAAATGTGTAAAATAAAATGGGAAAAATAATACGAATAATTGATTAATTCATTGACAGCAATTGACTTTAATTGAGTGTCACATGGGCAGCTCCACAGATTATTATTATTATTTTTTGGCTCTCGTCGCCGTTTTAATTAGTTTTTCCGACAGCTGCTGGAGCTGCGTGCAGGAAAAGCATTAAGTATTAACGGTTAATGCATTTGCACTAAATACCAGTTGTGACTTTTTTTGCGCTTTTCGCCCAGCGTCTGTCGCATAAGTCAACAGGTAAAAACAACAGCAACTGAAAAAACAACACCAACATGAGGCAGACACGTCAACAAGTTGAAAGCGATTTGCCAACGTAATGGCAACAAAATTGCAGAGGGGCCACTCACCTTGGCAACATCAACATCAACATCATTCCAGCTGGCAACAATTAGCTACGGTCAGAGCAACTAACTGCATAGGAACTTTGTTGACAAACGCGGAAAAGCGCAACGCAAGCGCTGCATAAATAAATGACTAAGCGGCCGCGCTGACGTCGCACCGAAGCGTGCTGCCATTCACAGGCAGCGGCAGCGGCAGCGGCAGAGGCAGAGGCAGCGCAGCCGTAACGTCAAAGCGTGACAAATAGCTAAATATTGGTGTTGTAGTTGTTGCTCAGCCTTCGTTCGCAATGCGCATGTTGGGCAACATTTTTAGCGGGCATTCTGCTTATTTAGTAAGTAAGTAAACAATGTTGCAGCCGAAACTTGTTGCTGGGCAAACATTTTAAGCACTTATTTGCTTATGTAACTGTTAAGCAGTAGTCCAACCAAGCATATTAGTAAAAGAAGAGGAATGCCAAGGCAAGAAGGAAAAAATAAAAAAAAAATAGTATAATGATATTTACACAGCAGCCAAGTTTGCGTCCGCAAACCAAAAGAACTTGCCCATTAGCGCAAAAGCCACAGTCAAAAATTTGTGCCTGACAATAGCAGCAACAAAAGAAACAACTTCAGCAACAACAGTAACATTTTACGAGAATTGTGTAATTTCATTTGTACTTCATTTCGTTTCGGCCAGCACAATTTGGCAGCAGCAAAAACACAGCAGCAAAAATAAACAAAAAAAAGTGACTACGGCAACTAAGTATCTGAGTTTTGGCTTGGCCATTCGGAAAACTGAAAACTAGTTTAGTTTAATTTGCAGTTGTGCCGCAGTAATTCTCAAGAAATCAGCAAAAAAAAAAAAAAAAAAACGACAAACTCATTAAAATGCGTAGTAGATTCTTTTTTCTAATTTATGAGTCGCTCATAAAGATAGTAGTTATACAAAACGTATTCTTTAGCACCATCAAAATGAACTTCCTGTCCTTTGAATTGTTATTTGTTGCCCACTCATGCCCACAAATTTGATACGATTTGACAAATTATCGCTCAACATTTTTGAAGGGCACACAAATTGTGTAAAATAATGTTTGGCACAATTTCGATGACTGCAGGAAATGCGCACCTGAGTCTATCGAATTGTGTTCGCTGTACAGGATCAGCTAATTGATAAAGAACTGGCCGTAAGAATTTGGTCAACAAATGCTGATCAATGACCAAGATGATTGGCATATACAAGGAGGATTACCAAATAACAGAAATGACATCAAAGGAAGTCAAATGCATTGTTGGCCATTGTGCTGAGAGAAGAATGTAAATGCTTTGAAAAGATGTGAAGGAAATCCAGCAAATAAAAATCAAAAAAAGAAACTGTGAAATTAATACAAATGACATAAAAAAAGTGAGAATTTCCGATGATCAAAAGTCAATGAAAGATCGATAAAGAAATATAAGCAATCTTTTGAATTTTTGTAAAAATCTAGTTCCATGAATTACTTTGTGCGCTGACAACTTTCCATTAAAGTGAAGGGAAACTTAAGACTAAAATAGAACATTCTCACAGATACAGATTTGGAAAGGAAGTTATTTAAAATGAGCTCAATTATGGATTTAGCCAAATAGTGAATGGAAATGAACCTTCTTCCTCTTGTTCTACTTCTTCAAATATGTATTCTGGTTGGGAACTAGTTTATTCTCTGTTAACTTACATTAACTGGTTCTAGTTCCATTTCCATTATTTATCCAAGGAAACTATCATTAAATAGTTATGGTGCCATTTCCACTTGCAACAAAACTAACATTAACTGGTCATTATTCCATTTCCACAATTAATCCAGGCAAAGCTCCAACTTGGGCCACTTTTCTTTTCCTTTGGAAAAATGCTTGCACAAGTTTTCAACTGCAGCTCAACATGTCAACGCTCCAAGACACAATACTCATAAGCATTTTATATGTTAGAGCCCACGCTTATCGTGCTGCATGCATCAATCTTGAGCCCAAACACTCTGCTGACAACAAGAGCCCCTACCTGGAAAGATAAAAGACCAGACCCAGAAATGAAAAACAAAAAGAAGAAACAAACAAGAATACAAAAAACACACAAACTCTTTATTTTCACACCTACGTTCAATGCAGAAAGAGCCACATTTGTTGTGCCCCAATTGTGGGCGTTAGAGTTTCGTAGATGTCGAGTCTAATAATGGATTGACTTGAGAGCAAGTCTCGTTAGCCAGGGCTGACCTCTGAACCTCTAACCTCTCTAAAGTGCCGCTGCTCCAACATCCGCAGCCTCAACCCCAACTCCAATCCCCCCAAAAAGAAAAAGACGCATCCCAAACTCAAACCGGAAACCCATAAATGCATAACGCTCGAAGTGATACCAAAAACCAGCTGGCAAATAAAATAGTTCCTTTGCTCCAGCGTCGACATTGACTTTGATTTTCCATATCCACAAAATGCTTTTAGACTTCCCATTTACCATTGGCATTTCCATATCCATACACTGAAAAAACAAATCGACACTTTCTTATTTGGAAAGTAAACTTGCAAAAAGGCAGATTGTGTTTATCTCAAAACCAGCGCTTTTATTTTCTAAGTGCCAGACTTAATTTTTAGTGCATTTCTTAAAAATATGCCAGATTTCAGTGCGTATTTTATTTTTTCTGAGTGTATGCACATTTCCACATGTTGCTGCTGTTGTTGCTGTTGGTTTTCGTAAGACACACGCACATTTCCTCTGTCTACCTGCTAACGCTGAGATCAGAGCATGTGAAGCAGCAGCAGCCTCAGTGGAAGCAACAGCAGCAGCAGCAGCAGCAGCATCAGTGGAAGTGGCAGTAGCAGCAGCAGCAGCAGCAGCAGCATCAGTGGAAGTGGCAGCAGCATCTGCCTTCCCATTCGACTCGTATTTCCCATAGCGAAATTCCCACACTCGCTATCTATCTTTAGTTATGGACAAGGACTGCAAGTCAGCTGCTGCCGCCGCTGCATCAAGTGTATCCACACACACGCACACACACGCATGCATCTGATAGATATGCTGCCACATGTGCGTAGACCGATTGTTTTGCTGACTGGAGTTTGTAGTACTTGTTTTTGGCACAATTTCCCATATGGTTTTTCATATTTGTGCATCTATCTGTGGCAGCTGTCGCTTTGGCCTCGTAGGCATGGGAAACTACAAAAAAAGAAAAGAAACAGTTGCGTTTTCAATTCGTTTGTGGGTGGGTATCGCCAAAAGGTATCCAATTTACTAAGATTTATTAGCATGGAAACATGAAAACATGATCAAACTTTTCCTGGAAATTCCAAACTGAAAGAAAACACAAACTCAAAACAATTCATTTATTGTACGTAATCGAGAGGCATGTAAAAATATGAATTAAACAAAATTTTGGACAAATTTGAAATGGTTATTCCAATATAAAATAGATATGAAATTAAGAAAATTAAAATAAAATATTTTTAAAAGCTTGCTCAAACTAAGTCCTAATCAAATTAATTAAAATAAAATGCAAAAAATACCAAATTAAGACATCAAATGGGCAGCATTAATCGATTTAATTAAAGTCATCTTGCGCAACATGTTGCTCTACAAATATTCTATAAACATCCAGCTTCTAATAGTAAACCAGTTAAGCCATTATCTGGCATAGTTGTAATTATCCCTTTAATGTTGCAATGTAGCCCGCTTGGATATTGTTGCCAAAGTTAGTTAGTACAAAGATTAGCAGCATTCTTGTAATGTATATAGCTTTAAGCGGTTATCTCAAGTAACAATTAGTCAACTGTTTTCTCATTCAGTCTCTCTCTCTCTCTCTCTCTCTCTCTCTATCTCTCTTTCTTTGCCATTGCAGGTAAGCTTGCGATTGGAATCTGAACATGGCATCCGCAAGTCGTCAGCGACTTTTAGTGCCCGCCTAACTATTTATAAGGTAATTTGAGTCTCGCTTAGCAACACCGACAGGCAAGCAGGCAAGCAGGCAAGCAGACAAGCAGACAAGCAGACAAACAGCGCCAGCTTTGTGTGGAATTCTTTAAATGACAAGACAAATAAAAATTAATAGCCAGTAGCGGGATGGGTCGCGAGTATGAACGACCTGCCTCTCCCCATCTCTCTTCCTGTCTCTCCCTCTCTCTCCCTCTCTCTCTGGCTCTGTCTGCATTTCCATTTCCATCTGTCCCATTTCTATCGTTTCGCTGTTGCGTTGCGTGTTCGTTCGTTCGCATATCCCTTTGCCGGTCTTTGTTTACCTTTGAGCTGAGGTTTGTCTTTGTGTATGCCCTTTGTTGATTTTGTACGCACGCCGCTGTGGCAACAAATATGTATATAGGAATGTATATAAACATACTTGCACTGAGCGAAAGAAATCATCAGCAGCAGCAATAACAAAAGCAATGGAAATTGCTTAAAGCTGAAAAAATAGCAATCGGCATTTGTGAAGAATTTTTAATGAGACCGAATCAAGTGCTTTGGACAAATGCTAAAATTCCGCAAATGTTGTCCTCTCTTTTTTCTCGCCGTGTATACGTGTTTTTTAAAATATGGTTTGCGTAATGCGAACAGCGTCCGAAAACTGTTCGTCCTTCGTTTTAATAGTCTTAAATTCCAGAGCAAATAATTTGACTGCAAATAGAACCCAAAAATTTAAAGAAAATTTTGGACTATTAAATGAGAGGCAACTATTAAAGACTCTTTTGTCTTTGTCGCCGCTTTCTACGTTTAAAGCTAAGAACCACCTAACTAGGCACTTAGATATGCATATATTATTATCAAGCTACGACACATTCCGAATCGAATATAATTTGTTGTTTACTTCCCTTTGCCGTTGCATATCTAATTGAATTTCCCTTTGCGACAGAATTGTTTACATTTCCTGTTCAACACACCCAAAAACTAATGTACCGATCAAGCATGTTCTAACATTTTCCCGAACCCAAATGTAATTGAGCTGACCCCCTCCCCCATTTCCGACCCCGTCCCCCACCTTCGATAGCAAGGTGTGGCCAGGTCTAACGAGGCGCCACAGCTCGCTGCTTGGAAAACTTATTAACAATCCACTTTAAGGCACATGCGACACTAAACACAATCCCATTTGTATACCCTGTAAAAAGAGCGAAAAGAGGTAGCTCAAAACTCTAAATAGAAGAAGAAAATATACAGTAAGAAATTCTCAACTTGTAAGTGAATCTTTTCTTTGCTTAACAAAAAAGGTCGCCAAATCTTTCACACAACCAATTATATTTGCATTATTTCAACATGTTGTTAATATTTTTAAATGAAGACTTTTTGCTAAATAATTATTTTGTCCTACATTCCGCAATTTTTCATTTTTAGTGCTCCTCAAATTAAAAAGAAAAAACGTTTAGTGAAACCTCAATTTCTAAGCGAATAATTGGATAAACTAAGGAAGCTGAATTGCACACAGCTTAAGTTAAGCAACCTCTAAAATTAAAAATCACTGATTAGTTATTATTGCATGTTAGTTAAAATAACCTAAGAGAGCTTTGCCAGCTAAGATCTTAGGGTATTTACCACATAGTGACGAACTTGCCACCCCCTTTTTGGGGTTGCAAATGTGACAATCGAATAGGAAAAATGTTTGTGAGTTGGTTTGTGGTGGAGGCGTCGGTCCTTAAGCCCAATATTAACTAGGGTGTGTTATTTGAAGAGATGTTGGGGGTCACAACATAATGTAAATGATTTTCCAGACAGAATGGAGGGCGGGACGAAGGAAAGGGGCAAGCAAGGGGACTACGGTCGTATTACGTGACGCCTGTGGAACTGTAATTTGTGCTAAAAAAATAAAGCTGAGAATAGTAAAAAGCGAGGAGGGTTGGGGAAGCTGTGGAATTAGTTAGAGGAAGAGAGAGAGAACTACTTGAGAGAGGCACCGTTATTAACTGACGCTGATTGTGATGTAATCTGTGCTCAGCATGCCAAATAGAACACAGAGAAATGACAGAAATTCCTCCCAGCCCCCCTCCCAGCGCCCAGCTCCCCCATTCCCAGTGTGTTTCCTTTATGCTAGCTGGAAAATTTAAATGCCACAACATTTGCAACACGACTCGTAGCGTTATTTTTGTCTGTTTATTTTTTAGTTTTTTTCCTTTTTTTCTACTGCTACCGGATGCCAAATGCATTTCGAACCAGTTTTTGTCACAGCCATACTCCAACTAACCCCCCACCGCATGCCCCTTGTCCCGTCATAGAGCTCTGGGGCATAAATCATATCGAAAGAATTTATGCAGCAAAGGCAAAAATTCCTGAGTTTTGCAGCGCAGGCAAACATGTTTTAAGACTCGCAACAAGTTGCGACTTGCAACGGAAGTGACTAGAAAATGGTCTATGTGTCTGAGATAAGTGTATATATTTACCATACTCTCGCTCTCTCTCTCTCTATCTCTCTCTATCTCTCTCTATCGTTCTCCTATTCTGTCTTAATGAGTTCTTATGCAGAGGATGCGATTTCATCCAATTTGACTTCCTGTTTAGCCTGCGTGTGTTTAGTGTGTGTTTAGTGTGTGTATGTTGCCACACCTAAGGATGCACTTAATTTAGATTTTAAGCTCAATGCGACATGACTTTGAGATGCGTGTCTCGACTGTATTCCAGATTGATTTCCGGCGCAAGTGTAATGCTCGCACTTGGTAAGATTATATGCAATTTCTTGCAAAGCAGTATATCTAGTTTTGACAACGCCCCGCGAGCCACGCCCTTTAAGCTCGTGCAGCATGCGGCATAAACATGTGTTGCAAAACTTCACTTTGAATTTATGAGCGCCGATAAAAACTGTGCGCCCCAAGTTATGCTCTGACAAATTGCAAAAGCGGAGAGTGGGGATAGCGAAGGGTGAAGGGGGAAGGGGGAGTGTGTTTGTGTGTAGATGTGTAGATGTGTTTGTGTGTGTGTGTCTGTGTGTGTGTGAGTGTGCCGGTGTATTTCATACTTCGGATTTCGCACCTACGCCAACAATTTACGGCACTTTTAAAATATGCAATTTATGGTTGCTGTCCGGATGCCGGATACCGTTAGCCGCCAGTTAGGGCACCAATGGGGGGGGGGGGGGGCGTGTCACTGTTTGTGTGCGTTGGAATAGGGCTCACTGCTCTCAAGATTATTGTATTTATTGGATGTGCACACATCTCGGCCGTAAATTGGGCACTGCGAACATTTGAAGTGGAAGCTGTGAGCCAAAAAGCAATGAAATGGAATCAGAGATTAACATCTTCAGGTTATAGCCTGATTCCAGTGCGCCCAACATTTCTGACATTCGTATTAGCGCTTGACTTAAATAAAAAAGTTGATGGTTATATTTTCCAAATTCCAATATAAAACAGTAATTTACTTTGTATAAAAAAACAAGTCGTAAAAATGAAAAAGTGATTTCATTTCTAGTTTGCTTATCGTCTTAAAGAATAAGTAAAAATATATCAAATTTAATTAAATAAGAATTGTAAGTTAAATTAAGCACTTAGCTTTCTTGAAACATGAGCTATTTGTGACAAACTTTTCGCAAGTTGAATGCGAAATTCAATAAATAATTGCAAAAAGCAGGAAATTCAACATTGGCAGCATATTATTAAGAATGTTTAATGTTTAATGTAGTGGAATTAGGCTAAAAGAAATATTGATATTAATAAATTATTTTTCTTCAAAGGCTGCAAGTTCTTCTCCGACTAGTTTTGAACTGATGACAGTTATTGGTAGTTTTAATGCCAAAAGTGATTCAATGCCCAGTGAGAAAATCGTCGAAATTTATCTAAAATAAATTCGCATAAAATGCCGTAAAATATGCAAATGATTAGGTGACAAAATGTGTTTCAACACACACACACGCACACACACACACACACTCTGGCACAACAAACGAAAGTCATTTGCCATTTATTGACCACAAAATGTAAGGCTGACACTTGCAGCCGTTGTGGGCGATTTGGATGGGTGTGTGGCGTGGGCGTGGCAGCTATGCTTAAAAGCCCGCTCTAAATAATTGCAATTTATTTGTGCTGCCATTAAGTGACACGTGCGACACTCTTTCACCAACACATACTCTCCTCCTCTCTCTATTCTCTCACTCACTCCAGCGTTGTGTTTGCATTTAATATGCTGGTGTTATTAACGCCGCAAAAACGCAAAATGTAGCAGCAACTGCACTTTAGTGCGGCATTGTGGCAGCGTACCTGATTGACAGCATGTTGTCCCTGCGTTCCCTGGTGACTCCGCCCCCTCACCCACCCCGCACGTCAGCTGCAGTTTCATTCTCTCTGGTGGTTTTGTTTTTGATATCTGTCACAGGACGAGGCGCCACTTATGCAATTTTAACGCCTACAGCAACAGCAACGGCAACAACTGACAACTGCTGGCTGTTGTTCACCTGTTGCCCCTCCCCTCTCCCCACCAACAGAGTACCCCCTATTCGTTGGGTTGTGCTGTAGTTTAATCTCGCGTACACTTTACGCTATTACAATTTGCACACGGCACACGCTGCGTATGCGTGATGAGTATTTGTAATTGGTTTTGCTGGCCACCGACTAGATAATACCGGTCCTAAAAGAAAGGGTTAGCTGATCTATAAGTAGCTGATATGTGCGTTCTATTTATATTGAGGAATTTATTCTTACTTTGAGCAACTCCCCAAACCAAGTGGAAAATAAATAATATATTTAAATTCAATTTGGATTCTATTATTATTATTATTATTATTATTATTATTAATTCGACACAATGTAGCAGATCCAATTGTAAAATGTTGGGCACTGGTATAAAAGTAATTTCCATTTCTGTGCTGGGCGCCACAGAAAGCGTTGGAAAAGCTATTAATCTGTTTAATGATAGTCAAAGCTGAAAAATAGGGAAAGCTTGGACTGCAGCTGATCGAAGAGAGAATACTGCTTGGTTTCACCAGCCTTGAGCTGAGTTTTGCCATGGAACTTTATGCGGCCCTTGCTTTTGTGTTCTCCTTAAGCATTTCCACTGTTTTCCGTTTTACTCAGTTGCGCATTGCGTTTTCTTGGCTTCTATTGTCGTTCTTTTTGGTGTTCTTAACGCCACTCTTAACTTGCTTAACGCTTGCGTTGCCAGCTGTGCGATTACCTTGTTAGCGGCACTCTATTTGTATACCCTGGAATGCAGAGAGGGACAGCTTAGAACTGTGCACAGTTGCCAGGGAACCGCAGCTACGACAAATAAGATTCACAATCGGCGTCGAAAATCAACATTTATATAAGAATCAGTTTGCTGAAACCGATATTATGAGTTCATATAGAACCATAATGGATCTGCACATCGGAAAATATTTAAAGCCAGCTTTCGGTTTGATAGAACAAAACACAAAAAAGAACAAAAATTAAAAAAAAATTAAATGGAAAATAAAATTGAAAATTTAGATTTAAATTAAAGGAAATGCGAATTATTTATTATATTTCATCAATGGTGCCTCAAGTTAAATACAAGCATATTATTCATGAAAAGGGTATCTTTGGTTCGTTCTCTCCCTCCACCTTCGACTATTTTTAGTTGTGTTTTTTAACTACGCTGTTGAATTACTGTCCCGTTTTATACGAGCACTTACTGGGGCCACACGTTCTTTGCTTGCTTGGTTTTTGTCTACGGCAACTGCTATTTTTAATGAGCAACTCAGCTGTTAGTCCCATCTTAAGGGCAGCTGCTCTGCTCTGCTCCCCTGTTGCCCTGCTTACCTGTTGCCACTGTTCTGCTGCCATTCTATGCCGCATTCCGAACAATGCTGTCCGGTTTGCACTGCTTTCCCAATGCCTCTTCATTTCGCATAAAACAAAAGCACGTGGCTAACAAATAAACACACAGCGACAGCCACTTTTGCCGAGCAATTAAAAAGCAGTCAATCTGCGGGGTTACGAGCTCCAAAAACTCTGGGGACCTGCCGACCTGGGTCGGGTCTAAACATACATATACATACTTATCTGCCAGCGGAATTTTCTACCATAATGAAATTCGTTTCGCCTTTTTCAAATTTGCATGCAAAACAAATTTCAGAATATGGAAGATTGTGTGCTAGCGAATTCTAGATACCCTGGAACTATGCCAAAGTCAAGTTTACAAAAATGTGTTTAAATTTGGATAACTTTCAACTTAAATTAATAATATATTTATAATTTGTAATAATAAACTTTAATTAAAATTAATATTCTATTGGCTTTTATAAAATTGAATTCAAAGTTCTCAAAATGTGATCTTAATTTTATGTACGAAAACCTTGCACAAAATATTCGCTTTTATTTTAACTCTTCTCTTTATAGAGATCTCTGAATACGCACATATGTATAAATAGACATGTTGAACATGATCCAAAAACATAAATACTCTACTATATTTGCAAAACATTTCTTAACCATGTTTTTATTTTAGCTTATTTTTTGAACAGGGTATTAAAAGGCTTTTGAAAAAATGCATATTTAATTTTCGCTGCGCTCGTTTACGGTTCAAGAAGTTGAAAAGTTCGGCCGACCACAGTTCCTTTTTATTTTTAGATTTTTTCCGAGCTTGTTATTGTTGTTGTTGTTGTCTTAATGTCTTGCGCCTCCTTTGGCCTTTGCGCCTTTCGCTATGCAACACTTTTTAATTGCGTACCAAATTGGCCAATGCGGCAGCAGGCAGAGTCAGTGGCAAAGCGTCGCCTAAGCGGATTAAAAAAGGAAGACCATTGCAATCAAATTGTCTGCGTGCTAAAAATAAAAAAGAAACACTTTTCGTTAAAAAAATAGCACAGATAAATAAATAAATAGGGGGCTTAAGCATTGCATTATGAGAGTGAATTTTAGTTAGTCACTTTTTAACTCTCTACGCCCTTTTCTATTATTTTTATTTGTGCTTTTTCATTTTCAACTCCCCTGTTAGTTTTGTGTGCAAAAAACATTTTTATGCGCTTGCAGAGTTTTTTCTGGTTTAATTAGGTAATGTGCAACAAAACAAATATAGTTTTGATATACTTTAATTAGCATTCCCCTCTTTTCAATTTTAGGTTTATTTTGAAATATATTTTTGATCAGTACAAAAAGCTATAATCAACTCAGGTTTAACAGATATAAAAATGTTTTAATTTGATCACATTTGTCACACAATTAACAGGGTATTCAAAATTCGGCAGTCGCACAACTAGAATTTTGACTTGCACATATTTTGCCTGATTGTGTTTGATGCATACTAAATAAGAGTATATCTGGTTTAAGCTCTGCATGCCATTTAGTAATTGTATTTTATGAACTGCAAGCTGCACACACAGAATTAAAACTAAAAAAAGAAATACACATTACGAGCATATTTCAATTAATAATTTATTTACTGGCAGTTACTTTGTTTAATGGCTTAAATTTGGTTTGAATTTAAAATCTTGTGTATGAATATAATTAAATTCAGTGGCCAGGCTGTTGCCACTTCCGTATAAACTTTGGTTGCATTGGGTGCAAATTGAAATAAAAAACAGTTTGTCGCATAAAAAACACACGTTTTTTTAATTACTTACATATTTTTGCATACTTTACATGTCACATATTATCATTGGCTCAAACAATTTTATTTTGCAGTAAATTGTATTTAAAATATTTTTTTTTTAACACAGCGAAATAAAGCCTATATTTAAAATGTATAATAATTTCACATGCGTTAAAATCATATTCTTTGATAGCTCTTTGCATTGCTGGCAATGAGTTTTTACAGTGCACTTTGCGTTGCCTTCAAATAATTCACTAATTATCAAAAATAGAAATAAAATATGTATTCAAATCAAATTCGTTTGTAAAATTGGCAATTTAGTTAACTGTTGTTAAATTGTTAATGCTTTTTGCGAGGCCTGCTTGCTGTTTATTTATTTGTGTGCTCAATATGCATTGTTCTAGCCAACTTTTGCCCCATTGTGCGTCCAAGCATATCAAAGTTTGTTTTTTTTTTTATTATTTTCCTTTTCTTTCTCGTTAATTTTTCATTTACTTTGTATTCTTAGTTGAGTGATTTTTGTTGTTTTACTTTGCGCTTAATTTATGCAAGTCTCTTCGTTGGTTTTTCAATTCTTTTTCTTATAGATACCGCTCATGAGCTATATTTAGTATCGGAAACTGTTTGTGGAAAGGTTTTTTTTTGGATTTATTCATATCATGCGAGGAAAACCGCAAAGTTAAACGGGTCATGAATAAACTCATTTGGGTCTGGCCAATAAAAAGAGGAGGAATCCGCCAGTGCGCGGTTTTCGGTTTGAAATGGCACAAGCCTCATGTGCGGTATATAAATGCATATTGAAATATAATATTTAAATTTAGACTGAATTTAAGCAATTGGTAAATGGCTTAATTTAATGTAATTTCCTAAGAATTTCAATCGGCTCGTTAATAAATCAACTTTCAAGTGCACCTTGATTCATTGACTTTTCCCTTGGGTTCAGTAAAAAAAGAATTGTGTATGAGTATAGTATTTCACACATATGATAGTGAATGCCTTTGATCGGCCATGTGATGGGAGAAGATTTTGGGACTGCTCGGTCCCAAAGCGTTCTGGTTTCACAGTCACTGATTAATAAGGCCCACACGAAAAGACAACCAACTCTTATCAGGTTGAGCCCATTTGGGCAAACCAGTAAAAAATAGAAAAGAGAAACAAATTGTTGCCCTTTGCCTTTGTCGGCTAGCGCCTTAAAGGACCCCACCGGAGGGCGTGGCCTTCTCCAATTTCGAACAATGTGCCTAAAAATGTGGAAATTCTTCAATTTAAGTTAGCAGTCAACTTTCACTAGCCCTTTTCTAGCTGCCGTAGGTCCCTTTTTCTGGTCTGCTGACCATGAAAATACTTAGCTGCTCCACCTACTGACACTAATTTTGGTTCTGGTTCTGGTTCTTGTTTTGGTTCGTTTTTTTTTTTGTGCTACTGCTGTTGCTGTTGCTTTTGTCGTCTTCTGGTTATACAATCAATAAAGCGTTGACATTGCGTTGCGAGTGTGTGAAAATGATAAAGGATGCCCCGACGCCGTCAAGTGACGAGTCGACTAACTCACCAACTGCAAAATCAGTTCTTGATTTACTTTACTACCAAAGGACAACAACAACAGTAACAAATATAATGGAAGCTTGTGCAACAGGAGAAGGTTCAAGGACACGCCACAGTCGTAAATGTCACAGCTGTGCGCTTTTATCACACAATTCGCTGATAAATCTCAGCCGAAGCAGTCGGCACCAACTTCAAATTAAAACATTCCTCACAAGTTCTCCAAATTCGACATTCGCCATTCGGCATTCGTCTCGGCGAGCTCCAAGTTCTCGACAGCATCACAAAAATCTGCAAGTTGCTTTTATTACTTGACTATTTTTTCATTCCATCCTTCGTTTTTTTGTCTTTGTTCACTGACTGAATAGTGACGAAGCTTAGTTTTCTCTCTGCGCTCAGTTTTCCTGTACTTAATACCCTGTAGTGGAGAATTATTAAATGTAGAGATGAGAAATCCTATTCGAAATCTCTTGACTTAATTTTAACCAAAAAATAGAAAATTTTTCATTTTAATTTTAGTTTTTACTTATTTTTGCACTTACTCACACTTTTGCATATTTCTACAGGGTATCAATTAGCTAGCACACTTACTTGATCAAATCAAAGTTTTCTCGTATACTCTCACTAGTTCCAGAGAGCCTCCTTAGGGGTTTTCACTATTTCTAGTCGTCGTGTTGTATTCTTGGAATTTATGCGACTTTGCAACACTTGTCGCAGTGCTTGGCAGTTAGCCTGATAAAAACTACCCAATTTGACCTCAGGCTTGTTTGCTCAGAATAATTGGAAAAGTTGTGCAGTATCAATGCTCGCCTAGGCCGTAACATTATTCACAATGCATTAATTCAGGTTCAACGAGAGTTTTCGATATCTTTTTGCTCTTGGTTATCTATAATTGCACTGGGCAGCTCCTCATCTTCTTCTTCGTCTGCAACTTTTGGCAAGAATAGCTGCTGAATTTACTTGTTCCCAGAGCTACACTCTTTAACATATTCTCTCCAAATCTCTCTCTCTCTCTCTCTCTCTCTCTCATTTCTTTTAGTACTTGCCACGTGCGTGCTTTAGAATTTTATACGATTTTCCTAATTCAATTTCATTTTAACGATATCTTTTTTTCTTGAATTCTCGTTCTGTCTGTTTTTGGGTTTATTTTTTTAATTCACTGTTTTCGAAACCAAAAAAGGTTGTATTGGGTTTGCTCATATTTTAAAGCCACATTAAAACAATATGTTCTCTATGACTAAATGTTTTTTTTTATTAGTCTCTTGATAATCATAAAAAGTAAAAATTGCTTCACTTAAATCAGCAGGAATGTTCCCCAACTGCGGACAGGATATCTCGAAGTGGGAACCATGCACATTTTTCTGGCTGTTTTCTTTTTTGTCAATTTGCCGTGTGAAAAATTAATTTATTTGATTTGCATTTCAATTTACTGAGCTCGACTTTTTGCCTTACCTTTGAGCAAGCTGCTTAACTTTAAATTTCGTTGGTTTTCAGTTCACGTTTCTCCTCTGTGTCTTTTCCAAGTCCCCCTCAAAGTGCAGTGCTTGTACAACTGTAACTGTAATTCTAACCTTACTCAATTGTGTTTATCGCTAATGAAGTTGCCACATCCTGTTCATTGAGGCGAATTGGTCAAAAATGTGGTATTCCGCACTATGCATACCACTTCCCCCCCCCCCCTCCTCGGCGTAACCCTCTTTAAAGAGGGGCATCATCGACAGGGTTGAAAATCGCTGCTGCTGCTTGACAAATGCTGCGGCAGTGAAGCATGCAACGAGATATTGATGGGGCGACATGGAGGGGGCGCCACTCTGAAGAGCCCTCAGCTGAACGAGCGTTGCTCTTCAGCCTGTGTGTGAGCGTATGTGCGGGTGCCTGAATTGGTGATGTATTGAAATTATGAAAAGGGCACGGCTGTTCACGTCATGGAACGCGACACGCTGACAATGAGCCACATAAAAGCGAATCAGCGGAATGAGGATTGAGTGTATGCGAGTGGAGGGGTGGTTAGCAGAGAAGAGAGGAGCGGAGAGGAGCCCAGGGCTCGCCTCGAACCATCTCACACAGGCAGACAGACAAGCGGTTGGAATGAATGACTTTTCGCCAGGCTTTCTTAGCAGTGTTGCCAACTTTTCTGACAGCATTTTTGTTTATTTAATTAACTAAACTAACTAAAATCATTATAACAGTGAGCAACTTTTTTACAATTTTTAGAATTTTAATTTCTTAAATATATATTATTATTCTATTTATTAATATTAGTTTTATTAAAGTTTATTTTTATAGCTTTTGGTTAGAAAAAATGCACTCTTGTCAATGTTATTTAGTTGAAAATTGTATTTGGAAGTGGGTGGAAATGTGTTTAAAATGTTCACTCCATTAAAGTGGCAAAAATGTGAAATTAAAAAAAGAAACGCACAAGTTGGCAACTCTGGCGAACAGTGCGTGGTGTGCACTAATGTAAAGTTCCGTGTAAAGCGGAAGTTGCCAAAGTATCTCAACATCCGTTACCATCGTTCTATCTCTCTCTCTCTCTCTCTCTCTCTCTCTAGCTCTCTCACTCTGTGTGTGGGCATCTGGCAATTGTTGCAATGAGAGTGCAGCATACGGCAAACTTTTTCATATTATATTCATTAGTTCGCTCAATTATTTGCATTAATAAGCAGCTCCACATTAATTAAAACGGTTTCAACTATTAAAAAAGAAGGGCAGCAATAAAGCAAAAAAAAAAAAAAACACAAAAAGGGAAGGAAAATGAAGAAAAAAATGATTGCGCGACTTTCGCACGATTAATTAGAATATGCCAGGCAGGCAGAGGAGTCAACTTGCCCCCTTGTTGCACTGCCCCCTTTCCATTACACTTCGCCCTTGGAGCAGCAAGTGAACCACAACGACGAATGCAGCGAGCACTCGAGCCATGCAACGCGATACGACATGAGTTGCATGCCACATTGAGAGTGTAGTGCAGGGTGTAGGTGGCACGTTTGACTGGGCAGCTGTGTCTCAGCTTCTCCGTTGACCCCCCGCAATTAGCGGCAATTGTTGCAAAAGAAACGCAAGTCGCGGGTCAGCTTTTTTACATGGGCACGCATCGCTGAGCTGCAGCTTGAAGTGTCCACTTGACGGGCAGAGCAAGCGACTTGGTTTGGTTATAGTCTGGTGTCTGGCTTCGAATGTGGCACAGCCACACCAAGACCAGCATACGGCGCTTGCTGAGAATGGGGCAGCCAAAAATTCAGGCAATTCGTCTTTGATCTATAAAGTGCTTATCAAACTCAAAATTACATTTATTTATTTTCATTGGAAAATAGCGAAGAACAAAGTAAATTGCCATTCCGAAATTCAAGAGTTTGTCATACGGAATGCAAATTATTTAATTATGCATGTTTAGCTCAAATTAAGAGCTGCACACTCGAAATGAGAATTTGTTTACCAAGAAGGAGAACACGAAATGGGAGGTTAGAAGATAATAATAAGTTTGTTCTTTCCAGAATGTATTTTTGGCTTAACATTTTTTTGACGTTCTCTTCACATTTTTTGCTTGATTTTAGTTTGACTTTTTCTGGAATTAACTGCTATTTTAACATATTACGCTTTTTCCATAAATAGCAAATAGTTTAGAGCTAAGCTCATTCGAGCAACGATTTCATTTTATTTATCTATTTAGTTTTTTGCACTCAACTAGTTTCCTAAATTGGCACTTATTTATTTACTTATTATAAGCATTTTAGCTTGCTTGTGTTTTTATTTATGTGAATACAAATTCTGAACTTGCCATTTTCACATGTTGCTTTAATTATGCAAATACAACCGACAGCTTTATTATAGTTCGTAGATAGTTATTAATATTTTTATTTTTTGCCAAAAAATAATTATAACTATTGATAATTATTAGTGAACGCAAAAGGATTATATGTATTAAAATTTATTCAATGCCTATTTTCTAACAAGCTTAATTTTATTAGATTTTATGTTAACCCTTTAAAGGCCGAATTAAATTCGTGGATTTTATAAAAATTAAATAATTCTCTCAATTGTTGCTGTGGCATGTGGCAACCATATTTATGAGTAATCATTTGATATGCGACTGCAACTGATCAATCTTTTTACTATCTACTCTCTTTGCAGATGTTGAAGCACGTGCAAATCTCTCCGTTGAGGAATCGCTCGGATTCGCTTTCGCTGCGCTCCTCGAGCAATGTTTCCTCGTGCGCCAGTTCCATGTGCGGCAGTCCGGAGCCGCCGCAGGATATGCAAAGGACGCCTTCGCGCGCCTCCAGCTATTCAAGTCTCAACGAGCAGCTGCCTCAGGTAATTTATAAAATACGCCACTCACATTAAAACTGCGACTAAATGAGTTATCTTCATATTTTAGACAACAATTAAGGTTTACACAAACTGCCTGAAGATTGACATTGAATACAAGACACTGGGCATTCAGTGGGACACCACCAGCAAGGAGGTGATTGCTCAGCTGCTGCGACGGTAAGTACCAAATGATGAATCATTCCTCAGGCAAACTGAACACTGACTGTATTTTTGTTTCATTCCCTTTTAGCCTGAAGATGCGCCATCGTGATCCACGACTCTTCTATCTGTCCATGGAGGTGGCTGTCCGGCGAGCTGGTGTGAAGACCATACTCGTCCTGGACGAGGACACCCGGCCAGCCATTATGCAGGCATGCCATCCCAAGGGCGAGTCACGCTTCTGCCTGCAACTGAAGCCGGGCGGCCTCATCCGGGTGCACACCTCAGCGCTCCAGCCGAGCTCCCAGTACAAATCGCTGGTCATCAGCGAGCAGACGAGCTGCGATGAGCTGCTCCAATTGCTGTTGGGCTGCTACAGTTCGCTGGAGCCCGTCGAGAACTTTGCACTGTACGAGGTGTGTCCGGGGCAGGAGTGTCAGCGCAAATTGCATCCCGACGATCTGCCGCTGCGAGCGCAAGCGGAGCGCCTGCGGCGTGGCGAGAGTTGCCACTTTCTGGTGCGACGCACGCCCAACTATGCGAGACGCCGTCAACTGTTGGCCAATCTCAACGTGGCCATTAATCAGAGCTATGAGAGCGATGTGTCGTCATCAGTTGTTGTTGCCGGCGCCGCTGTGGAAGATGCGGATGCCGACGTGGATGTGGATGCTGTTAGCCTGCTGGAGCTGTCGCTGGAATCGGATTTATCGCTGTCCGAGGATCTGCGCAGCTGCAGCAGCAGCAGCGAAGATGCCGAGGAGGATGATGAATGCGCCAGCAGCTCGGGCTCCTCTGACACATCCACCGAGTGCACGCTGCGTCGCCACTTCATTCAGCGACACACGCCCACCTCCTCCGCCACGCCCACAGGCAGCACTCGTGCCTACAGTCCGGTCTACAACATACGCGAAATTCGCACGGCAACGCATTCGTTCTCCTCGCTGGGCAAGGACAAAAAACTGCTCGATATTCATATGAATGCACGCTATGCCCCATCTGGAATCTACAGTCGCCTGCTGCCCGTCGCCGAGGTGGACAACATGCTCGATGTCAATGGCAACCCAACAGCAACAACAACAGCAGCAGCAACAGCAGCAGCAACTACAGCAACAACAGCAGCAACAACAACAGCTGAAGCTGTTAACAATAATCCGGCGAAGGGTTTGGGCCACTTTGTCTATTTGTAGCAGTCATGCATTGCCTTGTGTACATAGAGAGCTCTAAGTAAGAATTATTAAGAATTAACCCCCCAAAAAACGAGTACCGTTTGGACCAAAGATGCATTTCTAGACTAAGTTTCAATCAATCAATCAATCAATCTCTGTATATGTATTTAGTAAGGCGCCTATCGACAACTTTTTCGAGTGAATCTGAAAGATGTTTAATCATAGGTTACAAATGGAGTCTATAGCTTAGGGTTTTAGTCGCGCAGCTAAAGCTAACATAAGTTTAAGATCAACAAATCTAACAACTAAGATACTTGTAGAAACCAAAAGATATTCTAATAATACCACACACACACACGCACACACACTCACTCACACTCACACTCACACTGAAATGTATGTATATTAAAAAACCAAAAACTACAAAAAATGATTGCATTTTATTTCTTATGGAAAACGAGTATTATAATGAGATGGGTGTAATAATTAAGAGGAGGTCTTCCAGCTAACAATACGAGCATATATAAATAGATATTCTAATAGCCGGAAAGATTACAACATTTTCCCAAAACTTTTTACAGTTTTTACGGTTACGTATCGCATTTTTGAGTTTTACTGCTTTTACTGATCGACTTCGGACTTTAAGTTTATAATGAAATCGAGGGGTCTGCAGTTGGACTGAGGTCTGCAAGCGTATTTAATCTTCGTTTTTCCTGATAAACTCTACACTTATTCAAACTGGGCAAAAGGGGTATAATGAATGATGCAAAACTATGTAACAGAGAGGAAAGACAGAAGCATCTCCGATCCTATATGGTGTTAAGTCAAGTTCATTGTATTGCTTAAAATACTAACCTGATATGGCTAAAAGTGTTCAGCTTTTACGATTATTATTATTTATTCTTAGCATGCATTTTATTCCAAGTAGTCCCTGCTCAGCTAACACTAAACTAAACTAAACACTAAGTGTTAATTTACTGCTGTCTGCTAATATAAGGTATATATATATATTCTAGATCAGAATCATTTCATGTGTGCAGACGGTTATCAGCGACTATGAGAAGTAGTCTCTTGGCACATAACGTCTCGTTTACCAGCTTAATCACAGACACATTCAGATATCTAAGTAATGGGATCTAACATCAGGATCTTCGCAAGAAATAAATTCAGTTGCGTTATTTATTTTTTACAAAAATGTTTGATTTCTGTTCTGATTCAGGTTCTAAATTGAAATCGATTCCGGTTTGACATGCAGATTTCCGTCATGCTCCATTTGGCGAAGTTTTAAAGTTGAGCAGGGTATTTTCAAAGGATGCAAGGTGCATTTTAATTCGATTTAATGCAGGCGAAAAAGAGAAGAAGACAAATGCCAATCAGCCATATAAATAGGCAGCACTTAATACGGCGGCCGGCCACGTAATTTGTATTTAAAAGTCGGCCGACGACGAGCTTAACATGAATGATTTACGGCCTTTAAAAAAGAAATATATATATATATATATATATATATATACATGTGTGTGTGCAATTTTATATATATGAACAATTTTCAGTGTTCTCCTTTTCTTGGAAGGACTTGTGAAAATTGAAGTCACTGCCAGCAGAATCGGAGCCGCTTTTCACTTAATCAGACAGGCAGCCACTCAAATTACACACATTATCAAGATTTTGTTTGTTTGGGCCATTAGTGACCTTTTAAGGGCACTTTTGGGCCTCCCCGAGCAAAGTAATTTATTAAGAAAGGTCGCTGCACTGAATTAAAAACAAGCAAATTGCCTATAAAATCCAATTTGTTGTGGCCTAAAATAATAATAGCTCAGCGAAGGATACAAAAAGTTTTCGCTTTAAATATTTTGTTTGTTTCAAAGCAATTTTTTTTTTTAAACGGGAGCTTGAAACGGGAGCTGTGTGGGCGGGGCTGCGGGAACTGAGGGATTAACTTGAAAATTAGTATGCACCAATGCAAAGCTTATCAAAAATGCACAACCCACTGTGCGGGGAGTGGGGAAAGTGTAATGGTGGGATGCCAGCTGTGCAGCGGAAGCGGAAATGCTGCGGAGACTACGCCGTAGTCGGCAGACTTTCCCAGAATAATAACTTAAGCGCTTTCTAAGTCGAATTTTAAATTTTTGTCTGCTTGCAACTTGCAACGATAGCTGCCCTATCCTGCCACAACCCACCCTCAATCCCCCTGGCCTCTGGAAGCAAAAACAGGCAGCGATAAATGAAAAATATTCCGGGAACTGAGAATTTTCACTGAAATTCATTGGTCTAAAATGTCTGCTGGTTGACGCTTGACATATGCTAGAACTCAAATTTATGGCCAGTCGATAAAGTCGCCCACGAAACTCCCCAAAAGCCTGCCTTCCTTTTCAAGACCTCCCCGTCGAAACAGTTTCACCCATCCCTGCTGGCATTGATAATCGAAACTGGCTTTTTTCTGGACTGAAAAACCGGTCGAAAATGAAATGTCAGTTGATTTTCCAACCGCTCAAAAGTATGCAGTATAATTTTAACGATTTATAAAATTGTTCCGCACGAAAGTATGCAATACTAATTGTCGAATTAAAATGGTTACGCACAAAATTATGCTGTTATATTTTCGAATGCTTTTAAATAGTTTTTGTACTAAAGTATGCATTAAAATATGTATGTTATATTACAAATAATTAATATGCTACATTTTACTCTAAAGCCCGTAAGTAGTGGATTACTCGGCGCAAACAGCATACGACACAATACAACTAACGCCCACACATACACTATCACAAGCACACTCTTCCACACACACACACACACTTACAGAGAGAGTAACATATTATTCACGTAACTTTTATTAAAAGTGAGCTTAGCTCGTTTTGTAACTCGTTCAACTAATTGCCATAATCTGTTTTGTAAAAGTCTCTTTTTTAATAATGTTCGATCCGGTTTTGTGTGCGCAACTAATCGGCTTAGTAGCGCAACTACTGGGCGAGAGTAAATCCTACAGTTATGCAAACTTGCGCTAGTATAGCCATTAACTTCTTTGAGTGATGTGCCTTTCCGCTTCTATGTTTTTTTCCCCATTAGGGACTACAACACGTTGCCCACCCACATGGAGTTAACTCGCAGTTGTTGGTAAAAATTTCTTTACCCCACATAATAATTGATTAAAATGGACCACCCGTTGGCTTTTTAATTGGAATCCTTTTGCATCATCGAGGAAGAGAGAGAGGGAGAGAGAGAGAGAGAGAGAGAAAGAGTGGAATATGCCCTGGCAACAGCATAACTTATTCATACGCCATGTGGACACGTGTCCACTGCCTGACTGCAGTAATACAACAATGCAGGCAATATGTTGTAGCCTCGCTTATCCATTGTTTGATGATCCAGGGCCCATAGTCTGTGACAAGACTTCAATGAGGGCTCTGTGCTGACATGACATTAGTCTGCATGTGCTTGCTATTCTTGCTGTTCGCCAGTCTCAATGTTCAACAGCAGTTTCATTATTGCCATTTAGCTTGCACTTGACTTGCACGAAGATTCGACTTTTCTCTTCCATACTCTGTAAATGGAGAAATGTGACAAAGAGGTATTTATATTGCTAAAATGTTTGCACCAGACACAAATAAACAACATCGTCGGGAATGTATATGTGCCTGAAAGACATTACAAACTCTGTGTGTCAATTAAAAATGTTTATAGATTGAATTGGGAAATCCGATAAGACTACATATATCGGATTTCCCATAATCTGGAATATATTTCACATCGTTGAATATACAATTAATGTAGAATTAAGACAACAAAAATTAATCTTATTTTTGTAAATTTTTTCATTTAAAATTTTGAAAATATGCTGCACATTTAACTGCACCAATATTGTTGATATTGTTTAAATAGTTTAATGAATAAAGTTAAAGTACTAATTCATTGGTAAGAGACTACTCAGTAAAATAATTTATGTACATACAATTATTTAAATTAATATTCACCTCTGTGGATTTCAGTGCAGAGCATCTGTTAGTCGCACATACTCCTCCACACATGTTCTGCTTCAGATTTTCTGTTGTACACGCAAAGAGAGACGCACACGCATTGACACCCAGGCACACACACACACACACACACATACACACACACACACACACACACACACACACACACACACACACACACACACACACACACACACACACAAACATTTTTCATCAGTTTCCGTAAACTTTTTGGCTCAGCTTTTTCGACAGCTTTGTCGAGCTGCTGCTGTAGGCTGTTCGCCTGGTACTTGAATTTTTAAATTTCTGTCATTTTTTGAGATTTTTATTTATTTTTGTTTTCATTTTTTTTGGCATCTCCTCCTCTTATAAGGCTGGAGTCGGCAGACAGCCAGAACGTATCGTGGCCACATGTTGCCAGTGGTGGGACACAGTGCGTATGATTGATGCTGCCAGCATCAACTGTTCGCATATGTTTTATTAAGTTATTGAAAGCTGGGCGTGGCCCATTTGCCCGCAGACACACCCATACACCCACACGCCCACAAGCGGATGACGTTTGCATATATCATGCGGAGCTTATCTTGAACGCAATTCGGGTGCAGTTTCAGTGATTTATGCCAATTCGCAGCCACTCAAGTTGCTTTTAATTATGAGAAATTGCGCGCATCACTGAGCTCAGGCTGACTGAAATCCTTTGAGGCGCCACTTAACACAATTTATGGTCATTTTTGCATAACAAAGGACGACATAACAAATGGCCAAAACTAACAAGTGCCTCGCGTAGATTTTGTGCCAGACAGCACTCCATGGATTTTTAGTGTAAAACGAGAATTGTTTTCTTTTTTTCTTGTTTTTTTTTTTGAATTGTAATTTAAGTCAAAGCCAGTCGCCTGATAATTGAGTTTTCACGGTTTCGCTCTGTGGTTTGCAGTAGAGACTTTTAGTGGATGCACTGCAGTAGAAGTCGAGTTGCACCAGTTGACAAGCGATGAACTCGTCGAGTGCCAAAAAATCGAGAATAAAAACCTGGAAAATGCATTTTAATTCTTTTTTCTTAGAGCAGAAAAGCAAATGTCAGTGGATATAGCTGGTAATAAACGTATGAATAAAAAATAAAAGTATATAAAATGCATTTTTTTACTGCTGATAAAAATTTGAATGGCACTGGAAAGTAGAAAGTAGCTTAACTGATGCCAGTTGACCGGTGTAGAATGGATGATGGTTTTATGGTGTGTAAAAGTAGCATAACAATCTTTAAGCTTTGAAGTTGAATGTTAGCTTTTTCTTGTGTAGCCACCTGTGCAACTGACTTTCGACAATCGCTTGATTTACATAAATGTATATAAGATAGCAGCTGCTTTTCTCCCAACCAATCAAAATGAAAGTCACACAGTCCTCTTCAATTTCACTCACTGCATTCCTTTTACACTCCAAAGTATTTGACTGTGTTATCTGCAAATGCACTTAGTGTTAAGTTGCCATCAATATAAGTGATGTGTGTGAATAAGGAAATGCCTTAAGGATACCAGTCGTTGCGAGAAAGCTCTTTCCATTGTGTTGAGTTCTTGTTGAGTGGATGGTTCCTTTTGGATTCACTCTTAGCACCCAGCAAATAAAATCATTACCTTTTACTAATAATAATATATATATAAAAATAATAATAATTATGAATTTCAATGTAATCATTACCTTTCCATAATGTATATATAAAAGCTATAAATATAAATAAATATCTGGCCAACTTCAAAAATTCCATAAGAAATGTGTATTTTATTTTAGATAATTTATTCGTATTGTTTGTATCACTAGAAATTTAGAGCGCTTACAATCAAATTATGGACACACAGTGTGTCCTGAGATATAGAAATATTTAAATACAATTTACGAGCTAAGTGTATTCGCTCTAGGTCCTTAAAAAGTTGTTGTTGTATTTTATTTGGTTTTAGCCTGAACGAATGCGGCATTTAAAAACTGGCTTAGTTTATAATACAACTTGACAATGACAAACACTATGAATAGATTAATTTCATTTGCATTTTAATTGCTAATCCAACCAAGCAATGGGGCTTCTTAGAAAATCACAATGATTTCACCGCTAAATGCGGCGATGAGCGGATTCCGATGGGTTCTACGAGCGACGGCCGAAGAGCTTGAAGCGCGTCTTCCAGCAGCTTGGCCATCATAGCTGCTCGTTGCCAATGTGCGTGGTATCCGTGGGCAGCGAATGCGTCTACAGATAAACATATATACATACACATATTTATGGGGAAAGTGTTTGGGGTGGTGGGAGGTAAGTTCGAGTATTATGCAATGTTTGCTATGTTGTGCTCACCTGCAGCGCCTTGCGCTTGTGATGCATCGATGAGTTGGATGATGACTTGCCCTTGCCTTTCTTCCAGGAGCAGAGCAGAAGCTCCTTCATGCCCTTGCGAAAATTGCGACTGAGGAACGCGTACAGCAGAGGATTAACCCCCGAATTGAAGTACGTGACCAGAAATGTGAGAGGCGTTAGCAGCGCATTAAAATTGGAATCACCGCGATACGAACGTGACCTATAAGGATATAAAAATTATTTGTGCATATAAACCATGTTTTAGACATATTTATATAGTTAATGCAACACTTTAATTTAAAGAACTCCCGCAAATAGCTGCTTAACCAGCCTGACTACTGCTGTTAAAATATGCCCTTTCTTACAGCTCTCAAAAGTTTTGTTTCAGCATAATTTTACAAGATCCAAAGTTTTGGTCAAATTTATCTAGTGCCATCTATGTTTTTAGCAACTGTCTCCTAACTGTTGGCACTGCTCACAAGGTATATTTGAATAGATTTTTATCTTTGCTGAAGTTGCGAAGTTGAGAGCAAAGTTGTTCGGCGTCTTCAAGTGGGCAGGCAGAGTTTGTTAAGTTACTTGCAAAACAGTTGTTAAAACAGACGACAGACTAGTGAGTACCCTTTCTTGGTTTAGAAATAATTAGTATTCAGATAAGATGAAAGATTTGTGAATCTAAGTAATTATTTAATATATGTTAGCGAATAATTTATTGATTTTTCATTCATAAAATAATATCAAAATTGGTTCAAGTGGAAACTTAAAACAGAAAGAATCTTGAAAAAAAGAAATTAAAATCAAATTGAGCATTACTTTCTAAGATTAAAGATTTTTATGTACACCTGAAAATAGGGTATCTTATACCAACTTGCAAGTTTAGTTTTCAAAGTGAACAAACGCAAACTTTAACCAAACTCTCCAAATGTATTTTTTTTTACTTCGTTGTTTGTCCGTTGACAATTTACGCTGCACTACCTAGAAATAAAAATAGAGGCGTAATAAGGGGCGTGGCCAGCTTATTGGCATTGTCAGAAGCGCTTAGCCCTTATTGTTGTTGTTTGCCAAGTGGCATTAACAATTGACTTGCAAATTTTGAAGTCAAGTACGAAATGGGTCTAATTTGGCACCCCAAGCAGCAGCGTCCCTGAATGACCAGCAGATGTCACCGCATGGGGTGACCATTTGGTGACCCTGGGCAATCTAAATAATATGCCGACATTAGGCACGGTTTTAATGGGCGGGCAACTCAATCAGCTGCCAGCTGTGCGTTGACTAGAGAATGCGTCTCCTAGCCTTGCCAAATGCTCTCTTGGCTAATAACGAGCACGTGCCACAAAACGCAATAAGTGAAAGTACGAGTATTAGAAGTGGCTACACGTGGCAGCATTGAATGCCCCTAACGACACAATCCCATAATAATTATTGAGGCTCCTTTGCTCAATGGACCAGAAATAACTGAATAAATATCACAAATTGTATATAAGTCATCTCATCTTGGTACATGAAGATAATCAGAAGATTTTAAAAGTATCTTCTAAGAAACAGTTATAAATAGAAAATGAAAATTTTAACTTCCCTATACACTAAAAAAAAAGTCGCATTGACTTCCCAATGAGCTACGCCGACTCTTAAGCTGATAACAACTGAGCTCTAATATTGTCTCCAGTGGAGACAGCCAATTTCATAACTACTTCTACTTCTACTTTTTTTCTAAATAAAAAATAAATAAAATAAATAATAAATAGAATATATTTGTAAGAGATAGATAAAAGCCAGAAGGCATTTTATTTCGTTAATTTAGAAATTGTTTCTAAAAGCGAGAAAAATTTAAGTTAACAGGTCGATTTTAGTTTAACTTGATTTTCTAAAATTCACGTCGATTTTTTTTTTTATGAAATAACAGTGCATAGGGTAAAATCGAATAGAGTACCCTCAATTTTATAAGTGACAGATATGTGCTTGATTAGCTTTAGATTACTTCTTATTTTCAGACAATATATAATAGTTCCACTTAATTTATTAACATTATTTTGTTATTGTATAAAAATCTCTGAAAGAATTCCAATAAACCAATCGAAAATTTAAGATGACCATTTATTATTATAGCTGAATCAACCATGTACTTCTTCTCATATGTTGTAATTTATTTAGAAAATAATAAACTTAACTTCTGGTCATAATTTATTATAGTTGATTGTTTTTTTTTAAGATTTACAACCTCGTCGCTTTGCTTCACGGTGGCAAGGCAATTTCTCGAAAAACATAATATTTAATGCATATATACAGAATACTGAATAATAATTTAAATGAATGTGGCGCAAAATAGCTGAAATGCATTTTCCGCCCCAATTTGTATTCGTACATTTTACAAAATTTTTACGAGCAAGAGAAATGTATATTTTGGGCTTTTGCGGTCACTGGAAAGCGTCTAAATAATATTTATTTTTGCGTGCAGCAGTTAGGCCATTTACAAAATTCCAGCTAGAATTCTCGTTACTCGCTTGTCAGCCAAAATAATTGAGATTTATATTGAATTGCCCTGTCGGAAACATGCTTTGATGAATGTTTACTTCGTGTCATTTTCCATATAGATTTCACATTATATTTTCATTTATTTCATTTATTTATTTGTATGCGACTTTAAAACCTTGGCAGCACATTCTGTGGGCGTTAAACGTTTTGTTTCGAATCATTTTTCCAGCTGTCACGATATTGCTGTCCAGCCAATCACCGCACCATTGGCCATTGGATCCGGCACTCAAACGAATATAAGCTGTCATATAATGGAAAAATCAACCAAGTTCCACAGAACACGAAAGACCAATAGGACAATATAAAAGCGAGAGGCCAGCACGAAATTGAAATGTTTGAATAGAATGGCACCATGTCAAAGAAAAAGCCAAACAAAAACAATAACACGTACCTCGTGAGCAGGGCAATAGCAGAGTGGCACTGTGTTTGTGTGTGGGCAGCAGAAATAGGAGCATCCATAAAAAGAAGACACAATGAGACCTTCTTTTTTTATATTTTGACACTTCTGACTGCGATGTGCACATTTCTTTTTGTGCAGTAATTGTTGCTGGTGATAAAAATTGCCAGCAAGTTTCGAGCTGATCACACAAATTCCCCCAATTCACACACATAATTCAAACTGAATGCTCAAATATTCGATTAAAAAACATATTTTTATTTGCCGAAATAATTCAAAGTTGATGGACGGCACGTCACAACCAAAAACTAAATGAATATTTGGAATTGGTTCAGAATTTGACTGACTGCAGCCCGATTCAGTTGAAATGGTCGATTTTGGCAAACACAAAAAAATATTTAAAACTCTTTTACAAAAATACAATGATAAAAATTAAAATAAAATGATAACTGCAATATTATACATGTAGCATTTTTAAAGCTAAAAGATTAATTTTTGTTAAAAGTACAAAATTTAAAGTGTTTTTAACTTCAGATTCTGATTTATTATTCCCAATTTATTTGTGAGTTTGTAAGTTGATAATTTTATACTTAGAGGGATATCTGAAGTTTACTCGAATCATGTAACACAAATGAGCAAGGCGTAAGGGGAAACCGATTAGAACCCAGTTGTGTATACATCAATTAAGGCAGCAGGTTGGCAATCAGTCTTGGTTCCCTCCAATTGACTATTATGCTGAAGAAGTACGAGAATTATTTATGGCACGACAGATGGGCACACGCTATATGCAAATGACTGTCACCATAAAAAACCGAAATGTATGAGTGATGGTGCTGGAGAGGGAGAGGGGGGAGAAGGGTGAGGGGAGGATGACAAGGGACGTTGTCGCGCAACTGTAGTACTCACCAGTATTGCCACATTTTGCGCGCATGATATGGCAGATTGCAGAGCGCGAATGTCAGCACAAATATTATCAGCATGCGGACCACGCCTCTACGCGCCCGTAGCACATTGCTCGATGAGTGTGACATGTGTGCGGCACCACCAGCACCGCCTCCAGCAGCACCACCGCCGTTGCCCTGCCGTTGATTATGCGTGTGGGAGTGATGATAGAAGCTCGTTTTGCGACAGGCAGTAACAATTGGACGATCCGCCTCCAGTGAGACCTGCATGAGTAATGAATATCTCGTAACATTGGGCATATATAGGAACCGTTTGTCTGTGGAAGCACTTGGCTTCAGGTACTACGGCTTAATGACTGACTAACAGAAATACCCACCTGGCAATTATCAAGCTAATTTTTTGGCAAGGGTGTTGTGTTATTGTTATTGTCGTGTGGTTAGTGGAGAAGGCAAACCAAAATTTGATGTTGTTATTGTTGTGGGGGGAAAGAATACCAAATAAAAGAAATAGGAGAGAGAAAATTCAAACATAAAGATAGTTAAGAAGTCAGCTTTAGATCAAAGTCATAAATTGAGTATTTTAAGTAATATATTCTATATAGATATATTTGGGAATCTTAAAACTAAGATAGTTATCATTGTTAACTTGTAAAGCGATTATAGTAAAATAATTTATATAAGTTTGCTGAAAATCGTATATATTAACGATTTCTGTATAATAATATATAATCGGAGGTATCGTTTTAAGTAAAATGAGCAAACAAATATATGTTGTTTGACACTGCCTAGAGATTATTGTTGAGTATTTACTTATTACAAACAAGTATTATTTATTTAGAGTATTATAAGTATTATTCTGATTAATTTGTCCGCAAGGATATATTTGTCATACAGCATTATAAAAATAGATTCTATTGTTGTTCGCTTTTACACTCCCCCTAACTTAAATTAAACTTTGCCTACTCCATCGGCCCCCGCTCGTTGCTGTGCAGCCAATTAACGTACATAAATCATTGGATTACCAAGTAGATATTGGCATGGCAACTGCCGAAGTTCTTTCACATTTATCATTGGACTGAATTTGATGGATGGCCCATATCGAAGTTTGATTGTTGTGGATGAACGTATAATCATTTGTTTCTCGCCAATAAAGCCAACTGGCTGGACAGGAGCGCCAATGATATTAAATAAGTGGCAAGCTAAAGTATTGCACATACGCCACGTTCTCCGTGGGTATAATAATGCAGTTGGTCAAACTAATTCATTTGTCAGTGGCTTATTTAACTTTCTGCACACAAAACTGCAAAGCTTCAAAGCTGCAACTTCAAAGCTGCAAACTTGTAGCCCCCACGCTCACTGATACCCTTAATTCACTTCGACACCTGCTGCAACCAGGTATCCTCGCATTCTCACATCCTGGCATCCTTGCTGCCGCCTCTCAGTCAGTGGCAAGCAAGTTGGTCCAAGTTGGCCGATACGCAATTTTAGTTGAAACTTGCCCTAGCTTCCGGTCAACTTCGGCAAATATTAACTGTTATGGGTAACAGCGAACTACTTACTACAAAGTGAAAGCAAAACGAGCACTCCAAATTTGTTGCTGATGCATTTTAACCTAGGAGTTTCGTATAAATTGAGCTTTTAAGTGAATACTGTATCAGGTACGCACAACCCTTGTAAATATTAACTGTTTTTAGCAACAGCGAACTGCTTACTTGTTAAAACTGTCAGCAGCTGAAACACCTAAAGTTGTCCCGTTCAACGTTCAACTTAAACAGAAAGCCAAAAGAGCGCTTCAATTTGTTGCTAACGTATTTTAAAGCTTTTAATGTTCAAAAACTTTTTAGTTTTGCTTGACATTTCCAGTTGCTAAACAACGTGACAAATTTTGGACTGTCTTAAATCACTAAATTTTAGATTGTTAACTGAAATATTTATAATGTTTTTAAATTGGGGGATCAGAAGCCCTTTTATGTCCCAAAATATTCTGTGATATAACTTTTGCAATGCATAAATGTAAATTAAATTTCGATCGCACTTAAAAATAGCTGAACGAATTACAAATTAGTTTAAAATGTTTACCTATCAAGAATAATAAGATCGGTGATAATACCGTTTTCTACACAATTCAAGTATTGCATCGAATAAACATTGTATTCCCGAGTCATGCCATTTCATTTAATGGGCATTGGAAGTAATTATGAATAGTTGTTCTATAGCTCGCTCTATTGGCATCTATATAGATATACATATGCTCGGGGGCCTCGTTTTGCTTGCCGGGCAAACAGGATATGGCAATGCTTATTTCATGCCGGTGGGCAGTTTTTGAACTCACCTGACTCTCGGTGATGCTGACGCCACGCTTTTCATATTTACTGCTTTGTTTACGTGACAAGGACGTGGAGCTGCTGCCGGAAGCGAGAGAGGATGCTCCTGGTGCAGCCCCAGTGGCCGCTGACGCAGGCAGCTGCTGGTGGAGTTGAAGGTGGTGCGCGTGTGGATGCGGATGTGAGGCGTGATGATGATGATGGTGATGGTGGTACATGCTGTTGTGGAGACTCATACTGTTCTCCTGCCCGTGCGGATGCGGTTGTTGTTGTGTCACATGCGGACTCAGGCCCCTCGAGCTGCGCCACAAGGCGATGGCTATTTTGCTGTACAGCACCTGGCAGAGCAAATGCGTAAATCGTTTTACAATACAAATCATTAAATCTCAAGTAATCTACACAATATAAAAATAATTATTGAAATGATGAATTCCGTTTAGCGTGCCTTGTTTCACGGACAGAAACAGTTCTGTTTGATAGAAAATCACGCTACTTTTGAAGCACATTTCAATGTTTGCCTAACATGTGGAATTTGGCCAGATGCCAAGCTCTTAAATGGGAAGGAACGCTCAGGTAATTCGTTTAAAGAATAATAATAATAATAGTATCTTTTAATGGTGATTATATAAAATATGTTTTCATTATTACCATTAATAATAATATTATGATTTTTACAATTGAGTAAAACACTTTTTGACAATTTTTTTTATATATATAGGTATTTTTGATGTCGTGATTTATAATAAGAATTCTTTTGATCGAAAAGGAGGACTTCACAATTCGAAAACCTTATTGATAACAAATTAGCACAGCATTATTAAATAGAATCATTGAGAAAATATTTATTTTCCCAATTGAGAACAAATGTCTATTAATATTTACATCAATTTTATAATTTGAATTGTTTATGCTACATAGACATGTTTAAATAATTATTTATTTATTTAATTTACTTTTAAACACTTTTATTATCATTAAATATGCTCACCGTCATGACCAGCAGGGGCATCACGTAGAGCAGCACAAAATTAATCATGTCGAGCAATTTAGAATTGAACATTTCTCGATCGAGCACACAGATCTCCTCCTCCTGACCATCCTCGGTGTGAATGTTCTTGATGGTCTTGCTGAAAACGAACTTGGGCGTTGAGTAGACAGCCGATGTTATCCACACGGTGACAATGACCATCTGTAAGAATTAACTTCCCGATTAGACGATTATATCCCAACACGCACACAATTTGTCAAATTGATGACGAACAAACAGCACCACAAATTGTCATGCACAAAAGCCATTTAGATGTCTTCATGCCTGAAGTTTAATTGCAGCTATTAGCATCAACAAACGCATATTTAGCTGTAAATAGCTTCATTGGCACACTGCTCGCATTCATGGGTAATTTTATCTGCCAGAATGGGTCAATGGTTATGCTTGAGCCCATAACCAAACATACAGACAGAGTCATATCAGTGTATGCTTCCTAATATGATAATTAGGTCGTTTCATCTCGCCTCACCCCACACGAGGCTCATTCAAAAAAGTTTTACTTTCAGAAAAGTTCTTGCCTGCCATGGCTTATTAAGCCTTTTGGCTTGCTGGCGCTGCGGCAACTTTTTTGGGCTCAGTTTAATAAGTTTCATTAGCGTGCAAATTGCGGTCAAAATTAATGGGAAAGTTATTTGAATTAATATATTCGAATTGTGGCTGCCAAAATTAATGAACTGCGAAAAATCTTTCCTTATTCATCAATGCAAATTAAATAATTTTCTTAAACAACATTTTCATACACTTGCAAGGGCAGCATATCTTTTTATCGGAAATAGCTCGAATAAACTTAGTAATAACGTTTACTATTTAACTCTTTCCACATTTTTGTTCCACTTCTGGCATTTTGCGCTTTTGTAATTAAGTTCAATTTTAACTTAGTTTTTCAGGCACTTTACGCAATTTTTGTTAAATAATCCATCAGAAATTCCATCGCTGACGTGACCCAAACAGTAATGATAAGCTTTCCGGCAATTCATTAAATTAGGGTCATTCGAATAGTTATTTATAGTGAAATTAGTTCAATAATTCCGTTTCTTTGTGTCAACAAACATTATTAGGTGGCAATAAAAATCAATAATGTCGGGTCTGGTCATTAAAGAGATACCCAGTGTCTATGCTACAATAGGCAATTTCTCTAGCTTTTCTGTATCTAAAAAACGGGAGCTCAATATCGATTTAGCAGGTGTTATGGCCATTAAAAGTGACTTACCCTTAGACGTGCCGCAGTTAAGATTTGCTTGCAGGTTATTGGATGCACAATGGCAAAGTAACGCTCCATGCAGATGACGACCAGAATGAAAATGGATGCCGTATAGCTGAGCGAGTGCACAAATTGATACATGCGACAGAGGAATTCGCCGAAGACCCAACTGCAATTAATGTAGGTATATTAAAAGTGTACATACTTAAATGAATAACAATTTGTTTTTATCTTGAAAGTTCGAAACATTATTTATTGTAAAGAAGCACAATTTGGCATCACAAAATTTGATTACAAAAAGGAAGGGAGGGACCCATATAGGCTCTCACGACGACGAAACCCATAAAATATCATGGCACGCCCACCGCAAACTAATGCCGCATTAAGTTGTCATTTGTTGCCGGAGATTTTCTTTTTTTTATTGTTGCGAAATTTCAGCCCTAGGCTCATTGGGCTTCTGTATTAACACGTAATTCTATTTTGCACGACCTGCGACTTGGGGGCGTATGTGATTGGACGTGATCTGGGGAAATAGGAAATTATTGTGCTTTCGTTCGTTGGTTGATTGTAAGTGAAATAGATTTATTTATGTGGACCGAAGTACTAAAAATTATTTCTCTTAGAGTCTCTCCGACAGCTGAAGGACATAAAAAATGTTCTGGTACTTAAACATGCATTAGACTTGAAAGCTTTCGTATTTTTAATACGTGAGCAAAAGCGAAATTGTAGTGTTGTTGTGTTCATCTACGATTGAAATTATCCAATTTTAAGGCATTAATCATTTTTAAAAGGCTGACTTTTGGCATGGCAAAGAACTAATACTACTATCAGTATAAGTTACATAAATGTGATAAGAGAAGATGTTTATGTATTTATATATTCTATAACAAAATATTGGTATGCAAATTAAATATGCTAATAGCCTGCATTAACCATTTTAAATACTCGACTCCATTTTTCTACACACTCTGTGAATTTCACATACTTTTTCCACATGGTTTTCAACAATTCAGGGGTCGTCCACAGAATGTGGTCAAGTTGTGTATAAATTGATGAGATTAAGTGCCTAAGGATTGTCATTTTCATAAGAGTGACAATTGAGTGACATTTTCTGGGCAAATTTATTCAGTCGACATCGACCTTTAATTAGAGAAATTAACATAAAATGTAAATAATTGAGGGGATTTTAAATATGCACATAATAAGATTGCAAATAATTGGAAAATTTCCAAATAATACAAATTTATGCGAAAGCGATATGTGCATATTTTAGGCATATATTTTTACAGTGCTCAGTAAACCCAAAATACAAAAAATATATTTTCCGAAGATTTGCAGATTATGAAATTTATTGCTTTGATTTCTATAAAAAATTTGAAAATTTAATTTGGGTGGAAAATGAAATGAATGCCATTATTATGATAAATATATATACATTCGCAGGTATTGTTTTTTTATTTTATTTCAACTGATTATTGACTTATTCACCTAGACCGCAAACGAGCGTGTAACACGAAATAACAAAATAACAACCAAATAAAATACAGCAAAAAGTGAACCCAAAGCAAAAAAAAAGGAATAAACCAGAATGCACTCGCCAAGAGAGTGGAATAGATCAACTGCCGGATACCCTGCAGTCTGACATGGGTAATTATCGACCAAAATTTTGTTATAATAATTTGGATTTGCAATTAATTGCAAACTGATTTCTGTATTTGGGTTACACTTTCATTTCATCATTGAGACTAACCGAAATATTCTTGTTTATATATATATACATATAAATAAATATATATAAAGTATATTTTAAAAATCAGCAAACCAAGCAATATTTTTTAATATTTTATTTTTCGCTTCACGACTTGCATAATTTGTAAGCCATGCTGCATCAGATTAATTTTGTTCAATTTCAAAATATAACACATAATTTTGTGTAGTTTTTAAACGTTTATCAGAATTCAACAAACACAGATAGAAATTGTTTGCCAAAACAAGTCAAAATCTGTTGGCTTGAAAATAATTGAGTCATTGTAAAATGCGAATAATAAATGACCAGCAAGAGCTAAGCTGAGCGTTACTAATACGCCATGTTGTGTGGCATTAACAACAAAGCCAAGCGACAAAGGGAGCAGCATACGTGCCTTGCTAACTGACATCAGTTGTGTATGCTAAACAGTTGAAGGACACTATGCAGCTATTGTGTCAAAGGCAGACTTGAATGAAATGGCTCCAGCTGTTTCAAACTGTTTGTCAACAGACCTTTTAATGTCGTTTATTTATTACAAATGAACAATTTAAGATATGTTCATTATTTCTACTCGTACAAATATGCTATATATGCACTTTATTTAATCAAGAGCGTAAGTGATAAAAGCCTTAAGTTTTCAACAAACAGCTCCTATTTTTAATTGTTGTGCTGTTCCCTCTACTTAACTTATCCCATTTCTGCAAGTAGTGATTTTTGTGCACGTGCTACACAGGCAAACAAACAAACGCACAAATGTGTGTTGCACAAGTATCATTCACATTGTTGTCCAGGTAGCTTGGGAAACTCGTCGAGCAAAAGTCGCATAAGTATTACGTTACAACAAGAAAGAACGTCCATCTTCAGCACGTCAAACCTTACACGCCGGAGTCAAGCTGCCGGCATCTACATTTTGTTTCGCACACTGTGTAGTTTTATGTATTATAGACAAATTTAATTAATTTGCTTTCTGTTTCACGACTGGCTGCGAACTGAATTATCCACATTTGTGTAAAAGTGACATGTATGTCTTCACCCGTCACGATATCTCTCAAGTACAGATATATGTCAGCTTCAACAAGATAGCTTTAAACATGAGAGAGTGCTGCATATTTAAAAAAAAAAACAAAGGACAGGCAGACTATATGCAGTCGCCCAAGGATACCAATTAAAAGCTTATACACCTTATTAGGTCAGATACGTTTTAAACTTGCTACCAAATTATAATACCGCTTCAGGGTACATGGAGGCAAAAATTATGTTAGATATGTAAGTTCTTTCATGCATGAGAGACACTTTAGTTAAAAGTAACTTGGTTGGCTTTCCACTTACCTGTCTATGAGATAAATGGACAGATTCTGCATTACACAGAAGAGACCAACACAAAAGTCGGCAAATGCCAAGTTGGCCAAGAAAAAATTTGTTATGGAGCGCAGACGACGCGACAGTGTGACCACAAGTATAACAAGTAGATTGCCTGAAAGAAGATGAAAACAGATATCAAAATGTCAATTAAATTTTTTGAAACAAATTCAAAACAAAAGCTGCAGTCAACTGGGAGATATTAAAAATGTTAACAAAATATTTTGGCAAGCCAGTCCTCTGTCCATCTCTCTCTCTCTCTCTCTCTCCCTCTGTTTCCCTCTCACTCATAGTAGACGAAAAACTCTTACTCAACGCCAGCTTGTTAGCCTGCAGTGGGGCCAATAACTTTCAACAGCCGTTGTATATTTTGTATGGCAATTTTTGACTAAATGTTGCGTTGAAAGTTTATTTTAATTAGGAGCTTTTCCTGTTTCTCCAACTCCTCTCTCGTTGTCCTCTTCTTACAATGTGTGTGCATGTGTGCGTTACCATCTCGATGTCTGTTAGCCTTAATTAAATGAAAACCCTGGAAAGTGGATTTAAGTGACAGCAGCTAAGGGCATATGAAGTGCGACCAACATCAAAATAGAATGTACAACGAGCAAAGCTAATAGCCCAGATGTCCAACTTTGTCAGACTTACTGGAATATTTCTATATGGTGTGAAAAGGTCTGTGTTTTAGCTCATGATAAATGCTAATGCAAGTGAAAGACGTAAAGTGATATACTACGTGATACCCTGCACTTTGTGGTAATAGTGCGAAACTATATACTTCTGTATTTATTAATTAGTTGCAAAAAACAAAAAAAAAGTTTTGCTTATATATTAATTTGGTTGCTTCAATTTTTAGCACTCCAATAAAACTTTCAGTCGAGTATTTAATCTGATTTTTTATTTATTGTAGAATAAAATTCTATCTTAAAAACTGAAAATCCTTAGTGCCTGATCGTTATAAAATAAACAAATAACTATAACTCCTAAATAACGATTTCAAGGACACTATAAAAAATAGTATATAGGATATATAAATTATATTAACCAACTGTAACATTCAGTAACTTAAGTTAATCATTTCCTCTCTTTGCCATTTGTAACTTTCTGACTTAATATTATCAACATCACCAAAAACATATTGTGTGTTTATGGTAAAATCTTGTTTAAGTTCATGGCAGACGAAAAAATGATTTGGGCGGCATAAAACACTAACCAAAGTTTATAAATATAAAAATAAATATATAAAAAAATAAAAAGATTATTTTAATAAAATTACATAAATAGCTTACACTATCTGTCAAAACTGCAGCTTGTAAAATTATATAAAATGAAAAAAAGCCTTATTATTTCAGTTACATATTTGAACAACTGAAAAATTGGCAAATGTGAAACTTTTGCAACACATGTAACACAAGCGGATCTCCGACATAGTTTTTATTAGTCAGTACTCCACTTCTGGAAAACCCTTCTGAAGCGGGGCCCTCAACCTTGGGAACTTTCTGTTCTGCTTTGTTCCGTTGTGAGTTCACAATTGTTTGAAGTAATTAAAAAAGTTTGGGTTGAACAATTTTTTTTTTTATCTTGTCATGCGTGTGCCTGCAAACAATATGTATATCTAAGGATAAAATTAAAAAAAGAAAATCATAAATAAAATATTTTTTTTTTTTTTTTTTGGTTTGGTAATGCACACATTTTGGAAAATTTATGCGCTTTTGTCGGAGCTCTAATTAATGTTTTGGGTTATTACCTAGCAACAGCAGCGTGTGTTTTCGCTAGTTGCGAATTGTTTAAAATGTGCACAACAATTTTTATTCTTTTTGTGTATTTGAAAGTATGCCAGACCGCAATGTGTACAAGCCGAGCAAGACCCGTGTCGTGTGTGAAAGAGAAAGAAGAGAGAGAAATCGAGTGAAAAATAACAATAATTGATATAATTAAAGTATTTTGCAGGACATTTTTACATGCAGTTGTTGGCTTGCATGCTTAAAGCAAATGGAGGGGACATGAATTCCGAATGCAATTATTTATATTACATATTTTTATTTAATATCTACTTCGCACCCATTAAATAGCTTTAAAGCTCAGTTAGCATTGGGCTTAGTTATGCATTGAAAGCCTTAACCGCAGTCACCAACAATTTTGCCATGGCCTTCGCCTGGGGCTTCGGATTTCAGCCGACTTTGGCAGCACTTGTTGGCCAAAAGCGTTTGGGGCCATGAAGTTTATTTTCATAGGCTGAAATTTATATTTGGGCAAGCAAGAGCGTAGGCAGGATCAATCCCCTCTTGAATTTTATGTGAACCGTAGAAAACTTTTAAATATATTGTGTGAAAGCTGGTTAGATTAAAAGATATACAACAACAAAAATTCATCATTCCCCATTGAGAAATGCTGCCTTCGCTCTGTGGGCATGTGGTCTAAGTGCTTTAAAGGTGGTTAAAACCTTTTGGGATTGTAACTCTGTAACTAAACAAAATTCTTAAGGTACAATTCATGACAAAGAGAGATATATGAATATAAAGAAAGAAACAAAGGGCCGTAGGGTAAGTAGACTGTTCGCAAAGTAATGGTTTTTTCTTGTATAACATAGGAAAATCCTCTGCTGAAAAATCTTTAGTTAACCGAAATAAAAATAATTTAATTCATATAGAAAATAATATACAGTAGTAGTAAAAATCAAGCAGTTGTCAAGAAAAATAAATATTTGAGCTATAAAAATAATTTCTGTTCGACGATTCAAATCGATAAAAATAATGCTGTATTTTTCGACATTTAATACATAATTAAAAAATAATTTGTATCTTATTGGAGACACTGTTGAGTACAAATAACCACTTCAGTTAAGTAATTTATCTGGAAAATATATTTCAGTATTATGATAAAAATATATATTCGAGGTAAAATAAATTATGTTGATGGAATGTGCTGGAGCAAAAAGAGTTTATAAATTTCGAGACAATTTTTATTAATTGCACTAATTAGTCAATGAACACTTGCTTAATCTGATATTAATTAATATGATTCGCAGCTTACTATGTAGCTGGTATTAATTATATTTGTTGCCTTCAGAAACTGTCTCATGAAACAACATCAAAATGTTTTCGAAAACATTCAGGGAATTGGTGTATGAGTTAGCAAGGATGCCTGGTAAAAACATGCTAAACACTGGACAATAAAATTTGCAAGTTGCGTTTGTTTTTGGTGGTGTTTGTTTTGCGATGACACGGCACTTTATAACCCTTTGGCTGTGGATGTGTTACATAAGCAGGCGGAGACAGTTTTCCCTTGTGGGTGGGTGCGTGTGTGTTTTTCCATTTGGCACTAATTGCTTCAGCCCAGAACAGCCATTTACAGCACTCGACGGGTTGGCAACCAAAACTCTTAATTTAATGGCATAGCTTTTAGTATTAAGTTTATCTGAATTAACTTGCAATTTAAATAAACACGAAAGCACCAAGCGATTCCGAAAGAAAACCGCACATTCAATACACTAACGAACCACTTATTAATTAAGCCTAAATATAGATTTGCACTCAACTCATATAAGTTGTCAGATTTTGTACCTAGATAAGCTTAACTAGTGGATTTAGTTGATATTGACAACAGCTTAAGCACGTACAATTTTAATGTAGACATAACTCAAATAGATAGAAAGGTAGTTCGAAAGGACAGAAAAGTAACCCGACAAAATATATTAAAAATCTTTCATAATTGAAAATAAAATCGTATCTTGTTGTCAGCTGTTAAGAAATTATGCAACCCCAAAGAACATTTTTCATTCAAAATAATAAACGTCAAATAATCTGCAAAGCTGAAACAGAATAAACAAACTTTATCAGATTTAAATATGCGGGTTACTCATTGAGAGAGCCTTGAGTGCCACACAAGCAGAATGTATTTTTTTACATTTGTGTTAATAGAATTGATTACAAAGAACACAAAATGCTATATGAAACTCTATGGCAAATAGTTCGAGAAACAGCAATGAATTTGTAAGCCACACAAACCGCATAAAAACAACTTCTAATTTGTAAACTAAAAGGAACCGCAAAAGCCACAAGCTGAAAGTCGGTAAATCGGTCAGGCCACGAAAGTGTCCCTTATCCTTAGCCATATCAGTAGCCATTTTTTACGGATAGCATCAGCTTTGAGTAATTGACAAGTGCACAGTTAACTGAGACACCAAACAGAAGAGAAGTGAAAAAACGGAAACCACAATAAACGTCTAAGCGACTGGACTCAATGCAAGGATCAACTAAGAGGTGGCATGGTTGACAGGAAATGAATGTTTTGTGGCAGTCACGGGAAGTGTAATAAGGAAGTGACGCTAGTGGATGTGTAATATTTTAAGGACATCTTTATTTATATTTGATACACATGAAATATTATAATGAAAACATTTTATAAGTGTATGAGTTGAGCCTTCCGTGCTGTGTGTGTCTGTTTGAGTGTGCAGATTAAAGGCTCTGTATTTATTTATATATATTAAATAATTGTAATTCATGCCGTTGAATATGAAAGAAACATTTTCGACGACCTAAAGTCTTATTGGTCAGCATCAATAGCCAAATCGTATATCTGTGCATTTCTGTAGTTCAAGTTTTAAAACTATATTCATGAAACTTGGAATGCATACAGGAAGTTTTATTTTAATTTGGTAACTATTAACACAAATTTGACAAAGGAGACAAAGGCCTTTGGGCAAGAGAAATCGGCTGAGAATATTTTAAAATAAAGTTGAGAATGATACAAAGTAAAAAAAATTTATTTTAGATTCACAAAAAATATAATAAATATATTGAATATATGCAAATATCTATATTTATATATGTATATTGAGTCATCTTACTTACCGAAAAAGCAACAGCAGAAGACAATGGTGTAGAGCGTGATGAATATGATTCGCACATCGGTGCGATCAAAGATATATTCACTGGTATTATCGGCCTCCTCCTCCTCCTCGGTCAGCTCGCTGCCCTCGCTGCTTACGGCCAGACCAGTGGTGGCTGATGGTGCCGGCGAATCTGATGCTGCAACTAATGTGTTTGTTGTCTCATTAATGGGTAATCGGGTTTCAGTGTCGCTTGCATTGAGTGCCAAGCTCGAATAATTTCCAGTCGCTGACGAGCAACTGCAGTCAACGAATAGGATGAGCAGCAACAGTGGCACCATTAAGTGCCACGGAAATGTGTGGCTGCGTATTCCAATTGTTGGCTGTTGGGTGGTTTGTTCCGATTCTTGCTGTTGTTGTTGTTGTTGTTGGCACTCTAGTAAGCCGGATGTGGGGTTGTGGTTAATGTTGTTGCTCTTTTGATTATGCTGCTCGTTGCCGATGTTGTCATGATTATCATCATTATCATCATAAGCTGCTGATATGTTAGTGCCGTTGCCCATGTGGGGCTGTTGGTTATTATCCCGCCTCTGCAACGCTTCCGCTTCCTGTCGCTGGTGCTGCGAGGACGACGCCTGCGTCCATTGCAGACAACGGGCACTCATAATGCTAATAATGCGATGCAACTGCAATAAAAGCGAGCTAAAAGTAGAAAGAGTGAGAGAGAGTATATATAGAGAGAGAGAGAGAAAAACAGGGAGAGCGTAAGGGATAGAGATGGCAAGTTGGCGATAATCGCTTGCCAGCGGATGCCAGCGACGCCACCACCAAGCACTTAATTGTGATTAAAATTTTCTGAAGCAATGGAAAATTAACGCTTTGCCTGGAAACTAGTGAAAATTAAGCAAACGCATAGTGGAAACAAGCTAAAATGCTCTAACCGAGAGACCTCAACGAGGAAATATCCTGTTAAATATATTAAGTCAATTAATCACAGCCTTTTAGTTTTATTAACAAATGTTCGCTTAGAAAACATTAAATAAATCAAATGTAAAAAGGCTTGCCTTTGCAATATAAAAATACATTTTGGTTGCCAAAATATATGTATAAATACAAAAAAAATTAGACCACAATAAGGAATGCTTGCCTGGTAAATAACCAGATCTTTGCTTAATGAAATTTTAATAGCACAAGAATGGGTAAAATAAATGAGTTGTGTTACTAAATTAAACACAATTTTGTTAATCGGAGTACTAAAATTCAAATAACCAAAAACGGCACAGATATTTTAAGCATGAAAATGCGTATATAATAAAACGCGATGACAGCTCTATTTTTAAATACAGGGAACGCAATTTATAATTAGGTTTCTAGATAACCACTTCCAACTTTATTCGCAGCTAATTTTCCAACTGCATTAAAAGTGTTTATATAAACTAAAATCCAACCGTCAAAATAATAATGGGACAATTTGTTGGCGTTGTTTGTCGAGTGTCTCTATTTATTCACATGCCAGCCAAATGTCTAATATTAACATTGGACATATTAAATGGCACCGAGTCGTGCGTGTTTGATGTGCATGACGATTCAACAGGGCCTTAATTACTTGATAGCTATTTTTGCTTCTGCTCTCTGTGTGTTTTTGTGCGAATGATATGTGAGTGGAAAATTACAAGAGTCCTTATTAATTAGAGCACGTACACAAAGAGAGAAAAACACTGAGATGGGCAATAATCAAAGCATCCTTGATGCTGGGCGACACACATGATGATGATAATAGGTAAAGACAGAATGTCGTAGGGGCCAATGGAGCACCAGCTCCTGATGCACTCGCATAATTGGCAATGAAACGTGTCGCATATTAAAAATAGCGAAAATGTGAGAGAAATATAGCAAGATGCAGCGAGAGTGTGTGAGAGAGAGACAGAGAGAGAGAGAGAGAGTTATATGCGGGTTGAAATATGCGTAGGTTTTTAAATGCAATTCTATGAAATATAAATACTGCAAGGGGTATTTATTCGTAAGACTTTTTAACTTTTCCAGCATGGCTACACGAAAGTTTCAATGAAAATCATTATAAAAGACAGCTTAATTAAAAAGAACGTTCAAGCAGATGTGCAGAGAATAAAAGGGAAACGAAGAAATTACGAGAGCGAGATAAACGGTGGAAATGTTAGATTGTTGGCAGGTCACGATTTTCTTCATCAAGTTTAATTGGTTTGAGTGTGGAAAATAAATGAAAAGTGGGTTTCAGATCCACGAGACAGACACCCAACCTAAATATAATACCATATAAAGGCTGCAGACTACAGAATATACATAAATAACATATGCATATACAAATTAATTTTATAAATATCAAATTGATTAAAATAAAAATAAATTGGGTCATGTCTCCATGACTGGCCAAGTATTAATTAAATGTAGTAGATTATAATCATTGATTTCAGGCTAATAAGCTGCCATAATATTGAATCACAACTTTTGTTAACTGTGCATCTTTCATCATCAATTATGCTGCTTATCAGACAGTTGAAAGGAATATCCATTACTTGCAGAACAATGCCATAAGTGATTTCCAAAGTTGTTGTGCTCATGCTCAATTAAAGGGCCGAAGTAAAAAAAGGCCAAAACGAACACAGCCAGCAACAGTCAAAGCGAGAACATAAACAAAACAAAGCCCCGAGTGGCAATCAAATACGGAACGAAGCGTCGCAAAACAAAGTTTTTAGCTTTCCAATAACACCCTCCTATCTCACAAGCCCCCTTTTAACTTCCTTTTCCCCCCAACTGCGCACTCATCATTCTGCACAGCACTTTGTCGGCGATGGTGAAGGCTGCACTAAAAGTTTTGCCGATGTCCGATGTGTTTGCGGATCCACAAACGGGATGTGGGTCAAACTGCAAAAACCACAATAAAAGGTAACTCGAAATTGCCTGAAATTGTAATTAATGAGGCCGACAAAAGCGAAATGCGGCCAAACAATGCAGCTACCAAACAAACTTTCTCATTGGTAAAATGCATTTTGGTATTGGGCAATTTGGCAAGTATTCTTTGGATTACACATAAATAAAACTGTAATTAATGTTCTACCTAGCGCTTATTTGTGGAAAATACTACGAAAATACACTTCATAATAATATAACAAATAATTATTATTATTATAAGGGAAGAGAGCACGTCAATTTTAATTAAATCTTATTTGTAATTATATCCTCTTCCAAACTTAAAATTTATGCAGCCTTAAGAGAAATTTCTATTTCCGTATGCAAATTATACAGCTTCTGGTATATTCTGGTATATTGGTGAAGGTTATTTAAGCATAGGAATACAATTCCAGTTCATTAGTTGGGAGTAATAGGCAGACAAACATTTACTCAACAACAGATATTCACTCAATTCGATCAGTTTGCTATGCTTTCAAACATAATCCGATTAAATATAATTTAAGACCGAATCGAGTGCAAATATTATCCCAGCCTTATTCTACCTTATTCAATGCCCTTTGTTTATCTATTTTGTGCAAGCAAATGCCAAGAATGACTATAACAATATACTGGTATTCTGATATCGGCATGCCACAGCTGCCATTGCCATCTAATAAGCATTCAGATGCCGATGCCCAATCGCTGCAGTCTGTTTGCCAATGTTTGGCATGAACTCAACCGACTTGCAATCCCCATCAGGTATTTAGCAAACAAGCCGTCAACTAATGTCAAATACAGGTGTCAGGCAGATTGGGGAGCGATGCAGTTGCTGGCAGATACAAAAACATGCCATGAATGGGGTCCCTCTGCAAGTTCTTGCTGCGACAGACGTTGGGGACATATTGTGCATCTGGCAACTGACTGTGGCAGGCATTGGGATTAGTTTGCCTGCCAATAAGCGATTTTTTTGTACATGAAACTTGAGTTCGCATTCGCCTAATGGCGTTTTCTGCATACAACTTTTAAGCTAGCAACTTACACACTTGCCAAATGTAGCTTGTTGTACAATACAACACAAACACACAGCAGACTTTGCATCCACTTCAGACCTTGATGTGATATTTAGTCGTAAAAAATATATACACTTTAAAAACATTCACCATTGAAAACAACATGTTTCGGGCTGCCGTGGTTGAAATACCCTCACAGATGGCAAGTGGATGTACAGAAATTTTTATTATACTCTTGAGTAAAATGTTTTCACATAAAATTATTTTTATTTCCCCCACGAACAAAGAAAACAAATTTTAAGCTGAGTCTGCTCAGCAACATACTGACAATAATATTCTAAATTGCCTAGCATTCAATTTTCAACAATAATTTTCATTAAAAACTCTTGACATCAAAAATTAAGAGGAAATAGTTTTTAATCACAATTTCAATTTAAAAAATAGGCATACCAATTTTGTGTTCAATTGTGATTTGTCATTTGCATTTGTTATTGTAAATTGCACTCGGGTAAAAAACATAATACAGAAGATCGCGGAGTGTATGGAGAAGAATAGTTTTGTTGAAAATATGGAGTTGTTGTAAGTTGTTGTAAGTTGTTGTTGGAAATATATATGCTCAACTTCTAATAAAAGTCACATTTGAGTGTTCCATAAAATGTATAATTATGTTGATCATGTTTTTAGAGATCAGCCCTAATCTTGAAATCCTTATTATACATATTTATATTCATAAAAAGCCATCGGAGGCATATTATTAGAATTTTAAGCGTGTTTTCGGTTCGCCTTTTAATATTACGTTTTTCTCTTGACTCTTTTCTCATTAGTCTTTTTACATATGTGCATTTTGGCTCGTTAATAAATCGTGATTTTTTTGCATTTATATTCAACTTTGAGTGCTGACATTTTTCTTTCATGGATTTTTCATGGATTTTCATCAATTAACCCAATTTGCGAATAAAGATATAATATTAAAAAATATTTATTTGTTAATTGTTTCTGTACTCGTATCTTTATTTTCAACTTGGTATTTTAATATTTACATACTGTTAAATGCGTCATGTTTATGTCTCTCGCATTTGTATGAATTTGCATATTAGGCAACTGCATCTGTGTCTAGTATCTGCATCTGCGAGTATGCATTCCAATTAGCTGAAATGTCAAATGTCTGTTTGTGTAATATTTTGTTTGCGCACGCATGTGACATTAAACCGAATTGTGTGTAAGTTTGGTTGTTGTATTGTTATTATTATGATCGCAAATGTGGCAAAATGTTGTTCGTAAAGCTAAATGGCTTTGCAGTAGAGCGAGCACCATTAACTAATTCCCCGGCCCATAGAGCCAGCTCTAACAAAGTTGTCTTCGGAAGTTGTGACAGCTACAAACGGCAAGTGTCTGAAGATTAGTGAACGCCTGGGACACTTGGAATACCTACAGCTACTCAAGTTGTCTGGCTTAACTAAATAGTTTGTCTGAGGACACAACGGGAAACTGTTTGGCGCTGTAATGAGTTGAGCACTGCTGAAAGTGATAACTGTTGGGAAAGGGCAGACGGAGGGAGGTGCACTATTGGTTTTATGCATGGCGGGCTGGCTCGACAAATAAAGCCTGACAGTTGCCAGCTTTAAGCCAGCCAAATTGATTTGCCTGATTCCGATTTAATTAAAAAGCATCCGCAAGTGCAATGAAAACTTTCCCCAGCTTGCCACCAATTTTCCGTTAAAGATTTTGCGAGCCAGTATGTCTGCCATGGTTACATAAGCGAAGCAAGCTCGAATTTAGAACGGAAATGTGGAAGGGTCTTAACACACTCACTGATGATGACTCTTTTAAATGCAGTCTCAACAGAAGACAACTTAAGTCAACTACACTTTCAGAAACCATGTGCATGGCAAGGGTAAACAAAATGTAATTAAATTATTAAATTAGTACGATTATTTAGCATATTTATAAATAGGTGCATTGCATTTTATTTATTTACATGCTCTGTTAAATGTATGGAACAACATCAGACAGCAGAAATGACTTGGAGTTGATTAAGAAAAATCTTTTAGCTATATATTCAACGAATTGTATTTAATAACAAAATTGCCATTTTTGACATGGCCAATTTTAGCTGTAATTTTGACGACTTTTAATGCGCAAAAATCACGCAAAACCTCAAAAGCCAAATGGCACACAACTTGTGCAATTTTCTTCAGCCCGATAACGACGAAAAAAAAATCATTACAAATTGTACAAAATGTTTTGTAGTTGTGGTCGTTACTGTTGTATGTTGGGTGGGCTTGTCGACCCGCTTTCCCATACGTCCTTCTCCTGGACTGCACAAAAGTATCTTTTGCGTGCGCCATGTTTGCGTAAATTGTGCTGAAGTACGGACATTAAGTGGTAATTGAGTGCCTCTCTCTCTCTCTCATTTACTCTCCTTCCCTCTCTTTCTCTCCCTCTCGCTCTGTGCACCATGTGAAATATGTTGGCACGAATAAGACAAAAAATAAAAATGTACGAATGCTGAATGCAGAAATGTAAGCAAAAGGTAAAACTCGACTCTCAACTGTACACTTTGAACTGTGCGGGGGAGGCATGCTGATAACTTTGATTTATGATGCCGGTTTTTTGGCTACCAACCAAAATCCAATGCAATTGTTTGCACTCAAAGTGGTTTCCTATATGCATTCACTTGATTCAAGGAGGACCAGACTAGGTATCTAAATAAAATTTTAAATTGCTGTAGTTGAAAATGCTGGATTAAAAAACTTAAATAAGTTGAATACCACTTAAATAATGATTTTACATAATTTAGAAACAGTTTTGAATGACCCATTTTTATTAATTGATAATGATGGAAACATTAAAAAAATTTAGATTTGCTTTTTCACAGAAATTATGAATAATTTGGTTAAGTATATTGTTCGAAAGATTTTTGAAACTACTTAAATTTAATTGTAGGGAAAATTGTTTAGTAGAAGTAGAACTCAATCAAATATAATGAAATGTGAAATATCTATAAAAATAGCATAACTCCGAAATGTTCTCACTTTATTCTTTTAACATATCAATTACCAGAATATCTTTCAGATTCCTTAGCATAAATTGTTTCAAATTCTGACAGCTTAAGCTTTTCTGTGCGTGACGTAAGCGGCTTAAGAGCTTTCGCAACAATGCCCATTACCTGTCTGAGCCTACCCTAAAAAAATGGGGATACCAGGCGCAACCATCGCACTTCTCTTGAACTTGAACGCCAAAAATATGTGGGAAGCAGAAGTAACATTTTGTTTGGGGCAAAAATACGCTGCAAATTGCAAGATGCATTTTACAAATTGCAAATGCGAATGCCATTGCGATTCCTACTGGATACCAATTTAACCACGGATCTTGGCCAAACAAATTGCCAAACAGATGACTGGCCAATTTATGCATTGGAATTCCAAACGAAAACACGCCAGCGGCGAACGTGGCTTGTGTTGCATATTTATGGGCACCACGGCAATTTGTATGGCTCACATAGCAAACGGCTATTGGCAAACGTCCTTATTGACAATCATGATATAATTCCCACTAAAGTTCCGTTAAGGCTCGGGCAAATATATGAGCTGCGCGTATTTCACATCGAAACGATGCTGATTGCTTCACCTGAGCTAATGCATAGTTTTGACACCCACCATCGGTATGAGAAATTGTGTTTGTCAAATGATCACTAAGAATTTTAGTGTGGGTGAATACTATGAAGGAATTGAATGCTATAAATTCATTAAATTCCTAAAAAATCATAAAGAATCTTTGCAATATTTAAATAAATAAATGAGGCTCGAGCTCACCGTATTGCTAAATTACTAAAATATATTATAGATTCTTAAGAAACCAGGAATCGAAAGAAATTCATGTTATTTTTGTGATTTATCTTTACAAAGAAAAAGTCAGAATTTCATAAAACAAATTTTAAAGAGACGAAAAGGATTCATTGCAGACACAATTAAATTTGTTAAGAACAAAACAAAAATAAAAAGATGTTCCTAAACCAATTTATTATTCAAGACCTTATCCATTTGTCGTATTCAAATAACAAAAGCAAAAACTAACTTTTCATTTCATTCTTGCTCTAATAAAACTCATCGTATAATATAAACAAACACCTTAAAGAGCGTCGAACCACAGGACTAGTTTTACTTCACAATTGGCCTTACAAATTAAATAAAATCACTCTTCATATTTTAAAATTTTATTTGATGCATGTAAGTAAGAAAGAAGCAGTTTGTGGATGGTGCAAATAATCTGGGAAATCTTTACAGCTCACATACACGATGTGTATTTCTGGTTTTGAGCTGCGGAGAAACCAAAGCAATTAAATTGCAATTCAAGTGAGACTTTTCAAAGACCACAAAACTGAGACAGCTACAAGAAAAACAACAATGCCGCCAGACATCTGCCACTTGGCGTTATTTGCGTAAACAAAAGAACAAGGCAAATGTCAGCAATTGTCAGAACAGGCGGGTTAAAAGGATAAGGGTCGCAAGGCGAGACCAGCACATTCTTTGCCTGTTGAGTGTGTGCGTGCCATGACATTGCCCCCAACACCCTCAGTACTCGATAATTAAAATGTAGCTCATGGGTTGTGGGTCGGTTCGGGTCGGGTCGGTCGCCTCTGACCTAGAGACTTGACCCTCAACATAAATATTGCTTTTGGTCATGCATTTATCAAACGATAAATCTCAATTGAGCTAGTCTATTCTACACATGGTATCTGACCTGGCAAATACCAATGCGGAAATTCAGCGAATGAATTGTGTACCATAAACCACGCTATAAATCTCGATTCAGGCAAATAATTGCATTTTATACATCCAAAATACATTCAAATGTATTTGAATGGGATACAGTGTAAGCAAAATAAAGAAAATTGATTATTTAATTAATATGCGAAGCTGTCTAAGCTGCTCCTACCATACCTTATAACGTTTTTTCTAGCTTTAACTGCTTTTTGTATGCTTAGTTTAATTACCTCTTAATATAAGCTAAAGTATTTGTTTATTCTTTGCTAACTAATTGGCTTTATTCGAAAGCAAAAATTATCCTGAGTCCAATCTAAAGGACACTTGCCTTACATACATATGTAAGTTAAATTCAATGAAGAGTTGGCTGCTAGGTGCTGCCTCCAGGGCCGACTATAAGGCCTTATGTGTCGTATATTAATAGGCAGTTGACCACTGCAAGAAATATGATGCTCATTAATTAGGCAGAAGCAATGCCGGAGGAACTTGAGATTTCTCGAAGGCCATTTATCAAGCTCAAGTTACGATTTTGGTCTGTGCCTGAATAAATATAGCAATATAATTATGATGACAATGATGATCCGATGGGATTACAAAAAAAAACTTAACTGCTATTCATGAGAAAATTAATCAAATCTTCAAGGAAAAAAATTGAAATAAAAATAAATAAAGAACTGTTGGCCATTCATTATGCGCCAAAGTGTCTGGAACATGGTCTGCATCTTGGGGAACTTTGACGAGACTAAAGTCATAAAACCCATAACGAAGGCGTTGCCACACGAGATAATGAAGCTGGGAAAGAGACAAGATAATAAGTGTTGCTGTTCTCGTTCTTTCCGCTAATCAAATTGCAAATGTGCCACATTAATGCTAAACAATTTGCACAAAGACAATAAAGTCACGTATACGCCCAGTGAACGCATTGTTATACAGATGTATGTGTTTGAGTCATGTTACAAATGTGATACAAATGTCTGTTGCTACACTGATAAGAGCAAATGTGATTGACAGCAATATCTCGTATACGTTTTTGGGCAAATTCTGACGAACCGGAAGCTCCACCTCCACACCCATGATAAGAATACTTAACCTGACATACAAAACAAGTTTTCACACTTTATTGGGCTGTCAGTGAAAGAAACGCTCTTCACTTCGATTTATTCAATTAAAAGCTTCGACTGATAATGTCCTGGGCATATTCAATGTCTCAATACCCTGTCAGCAAAAGATTCCTGAGGATGCTTAACTACAAAATTGGTCCAACGTTTCTTGCATGGTTGCGTGAAACAACAAGCTTTAAGTGTAGTTCTTAATAATGGAAATATAGGACACCGATTTGATTACACGATAAAGTCTATCGTAATCATTACAAGGTACTCAAAAGGTACGTGCACAGAATAGTTATTAGTAAAACGGTTAAGGGAAAGTGGAAACAAAGACCTACCCGTTACTTTTTCCCACTTTTCCTTTAGCGTTGTACAAACAATTATGCTTAGCATGAACAGGAAATTTAATTTGGCTCAGCAACGCAGCGGGAGTGTCCAAATATAGCATCTAGCATAACCTGAAAATAAGTTGATTAAAATATGCTTTCTCTTAGGTTTTAAGCTTACATGTCATTTTTAATTGACATTTAATTTATTTCGAGCTCTTATGTGTGTATGTTTTTGGCATACATTTTACAAATAAAACAAAAAATAACGAATGATTAATTTTCCTTGACGGCAGTGATTTTAAGATCAATAAGCCATATCCTTATATATGATATTGGATATCTCACTTTTCTCAATTTTTGACATGTGTGACATATACAAAGGACAGCTTTCCTCATATGCAGGGTATCATTGCACCAATCATCGGCTTATCTTTCACCTGTCAAACTCAGCTCACAATGTTAATCTATAATATCATACCACATTTCCCCACGAACAACTTGAATTTGCCATTTTGTGTTCGTCGCTATCTCGACATGGTAATCTTATGTCCTTGGGGCGTATCCGTTGGCCATCACCTTTAACCTCTGCCAGGAACAGAAACACACACATACGCACACACATAGGTATTTATGATGTGAAGAACTTTATCATCTTAACGCAATCTTCTTGGAATTTCTGCTTAACTGTTTGCAATAGCTCAACTGGCGAAAATTGATTTTGCCTCACACGTTTGTTGCAGACAATTTCTCCCTTTTTGCTGAATTTGTATTTTTTCGCACCTTAGCATTAAATTTCATTTATGCACTGGGACTGTAAGCCACAGCGGAAAATGTGATTTACTCTCTGGCTTTATGATAGCCACATTTCTGTTATTTTTGGTTTTCCCTACCTGCTTTCATTTTACTAACTTAAATTTATGAGCTGGTATAAGAGCCTCGAGATTTATAGCCAAACATTTGTTTCCTTTGGCCAAGAGCTTCACCCTGTCGAAGAATCACATTTTTGCAGCTGACAACATTGAAAAATTATTGAAGCGTTTACTCCCAAAGCCAATTTGAAAGTTTTCCGTATTTACATACATTTTGTTTGCTACTGTTTCTTATTTGTGTCCCGTCTATTTCAAGTTTTCTGCATAATTTAAATTAAATTAGTTATTCAAATTATTATTAGTTATTAAAGTACTCCCAAACTGTGAATTGAAACTCATTTGTGAAAGTTATGAACTAAAAAATATATTTAGCATTTCCAAATTTGATTTATAATTAGCAAACTCATGAGGGAATTCAATGTTCAAATATTATTATTTTTCAGTAAAGTTCATGAGCGACGCAAAGTTTACTGACCTTTGCTTATTGGGTTATAAAAATATTCCCCTTAATCATGTCTGAAGTGCATAAAATATCTCCTAATTATTTTAGGGTTTTCGGCATAACGATCAAATTACGCTCAAAGTGTTTAATAAACTTGAGATTAGCTGTCAAAATGTATTAGCTGGGGACCTCTATTAACAAAGTAAACAAATCATTTAATTGGATATTTCGGGCAGAGCCTAAAAACCGAACCATTAACTTTATTAAGGCATTAGGAATATCAATTAACGTTTATTATACGCATAAATATATATATATATATATATACAACATTTTTAAGTTTTCGTTTTCTAACAATAAAATAATACAATTGAAATTGAAACCTTTCTTGCTTGTGGATTACAATTTTAATTAGGATGTGTGCTTTTTTATTCAACCATAGCTTAATCGTTATAAAACAAAATTATATTCAAATGGTATTTTGAGAATAATTTGTTTTTGATTGGAATTTTATTTATTTATTGATTTATCGTGCCAAAAATCGCAGATATGTCGATTAACGTTTGCCAAAAAAGCTTACACCTATTGCCAAGTTTGTTAAAATCACGAACAATCGAGCAAACTGCTTGCTTGAGTGGGGGTTTCCGATTCCTGTTGCCAATGTTATTTTCCGTCTGTCCTTTTGTGCAGGATGCTGGCTCTGGTAATGACATTAAGTGCAACTCAGACTCACCGCAAAGTCCACCCATACATACACACTCTCATTTAAAAGATGTGTGCAGTAGGCTCATAGGCTCAATAAAAACAGTTTGACTTTGCCAGTGTCATTGATTTAAATTCAGATTGAAATTTTTATTTTGTACTCATTTAAATGTATTTCCTTTCTAGATATATTTTGTAAAGTGTATTTAGTTGTCGGTGTGGTGATGATTGATTTTATTGTTGGCTTTTTTCGCTTACTTAATTTGTGTTTATCTTGCCAGACGTTGCCCCGTGTTTCCGAATTTTCTTTGGCAATTCACGGTTTTTTTCTCTTTTACTTGGCTGCTGCTCGCTTGCCACGTGTTGTAATTGATTTTTACGTGCTGCATTATCTTTATTTTGTCGTGTAAATGAATTTTTTCACTTTGCCATTCAGGCATTTTATGAACAAGTATTTTTCAGAAATAATTTACAGGCTTTTGTGGCACTTTTAATAATGAATAATGACAAAATTGGGAGGTATTTTTTATTGAGCTTTACGTATTTTGACCATGAAACATTTTATTGTTCATTCTTATCAGTGGCTTGCAATGTGCTTTTTGGACCTTTACGCTATTCTATAACAATTCCGCGAGTGGTTTTAAGCACGTCTAAATATTCAATTAATATTCAGTGCGATTCCATATCTATCGAAATACTAAAATTGTTAGTAATCTTTTTTGCGGTTTTTATATTTTCTCTGAAAATATTTTAACCGAATTGAAATTGAAACAATTTGATTTGCTGTCAGTTCAGCTTTGACAGCCCTGTTTTTTATTGTGTGGACTATTTTGGTGTTATCTTTTCGATTAGCTAAATGGATTGGAAGTGCAAAAATGTTAACAAAAATTTGACAGTAGTATATAAATATACAATAAAAAAATACATATAGTTGAAAAAAAACCCATAATATGTTGTGTATTTAACTCAAATATTCAGATATGTCTCTTATGCCTTGCTTATAAGCCGTAACATTTGTAAAACTAAAGAATTCCGTAGCAACGTTTGTGACTTTGGCTGCCGGAAATTGGTTTGACTTTTGCTGAGGTTGATAAACCAGCTAATTTGTCATTTCCCCACTCTGACCAAACCTCCTTACTAAAGCTACTTGTTGTCTAGGCACGAATGTAACTCGTGCAGTGAATTTTGTATTTCTGTTGTCTTCTATAATTTGTCCATGAGCTTTCCTCTTTCCGCAATCAGTGGTATTCTCATTTGCCATAACTGTGGTGGTCTGTGCTTGTTGCATATTGCATGTCGCAGCAAGACTCTATCACAAAACTAATTATTGTCAGATGACCCAACTGCCAGTCATGCAAATGAGTTGAAATTAACCATGAAAAAAGAGCTTAATGAACGCATTGCGCAAACTTCATTTGGCCCAGCTGCGATGCACAGAATTGCTTGACAGGAGTCGCAGTCAAAGTTGAAGTTAATGTCATTGCAAGCATGTCAAACTGCCGTTGACACCACTTTCTTGATGGTCAAGGCTCAAGAAACTGACCTTCAATCAAAAACTCGATGAAAATTGCTTAAATATCAAATGAATAAATAATTCATTGGCAAATTGCTATTATTAGCAGACCAATTTTATTATCGCACGCAATAGTCAATAATGAATGAAAATTTTTTCAGAAAAGTTAATTAAATATCAAGGAACGCGGAAATAAATTGAAAAACTGCTGAGAAAGGTTGCTCAAAAATCGTGATTTATTTAACAAATAATAGGAGTAACACCAGGTTAATTCAATTAAAGTTGTGGTTTGTGAATCAAATGTAGCAAGTTTAATCAAAATTAATAGTTAGAAAATAATGAAAACTATTAGCTCCCTTTTTGATTTAAATGGATTTGCTTCATCATCAATTTTTAATTTTGATATTGAAATTTAACACTGAAAATTGAGAAGAATTCAAGGCGATTAGATAGACGAACAGAATGTGAAAAATTGACTACATAAAACATAATTTGTGGTTAAAACTATAGCTATCAAATGCAAACAAACTCGATCAATATCTTGTAAAAAAAAACATGTAATTGTCCGAAAATACAATTTACATACTCTAATGTACCACACACACCCACAAGTACAGACCACAACACAGTTGCTCGTTAATATTCACCATATACCATATATAAAAAGATAGCTGGGACTCAAGCTGAGGCGCTCAGTTAACCAAGCATATAACGACAACAGCCACACAAGTGTTTATTTGGTTCATTATACAAACATTCATGACTGGAAAGGCAGTAAAAGTGATAAATTAATGGTCTGTGAACCACAAATAGTCAGTTGGTTCGGTTGGATTAGGGCGAATAACAAGCCAAACGTCACCATTGACGAAACTATTTAATGCGGCGCTAAACTCAAGGAATTTATAATAGGATATGGCACAGGTAAAATGGCAAGGAGAGGCAGCTGAAGAAACTGACAGAAATTGAGTAACGGGTGCATTATACACCCACATTTCCATGCAAAACATATGCAAATCACAACGATACATTTGTATTTCCCTTCTGTGGGTTATATACATACATAGGTGCATAAGCTTCTCCCTGGTGTATAATTTACGACTGAAATATGCAACAGCCTCTGGCAAGGTATATGGAAAATGTTAGCTTAGCACATTTGTAAGTCAAAGAGCTCAAGGCAGCCTAAATAGGTAAGAGCCTGAAAAGGATTGAGTGTATTCACAGACTCAAGGGGAAATATATACCCTAAACTCATTGTATAATATACAATACACTCTGAAAATGAAATATGCAGGGCTTAATTAAATTTAATGTGTAATCATAGATCAAGAATGAGCATATGTAAAGCATTTCCGGCTTCGTGAATTTTTTCCTAATTTTGTTAAGAACAAACAACTAAGAAGAATCCGTACAAGCATTTATTCCATTAATACTAGCACGAGATATCTGTAATTTTTGGCTTTGTAATAAAGTACCGTAAAATATAAGGAACAAACTAGTTTTTGTAGCATACTTTTGGGGCCTATCGAACTTATTCAAAGCTATAGAATGCTTAAGCTGAGTGCAGGGAGCAACAGCAAGACCAAGAGAATGTTGAAAGCCAAAGCAAATGGCCTTTATGCTCACAGAAATTCGAACCACAGAGCGGAAACGGAAATGCGTTGTTATGGCTGCACTGGCATATTGTCTTGTACGGCTGCCACAGAATTTTTCGGAGTTCAAAGACTGGAGCTTGGAGCTTGGAGCTAAGAGCTCAATTGGGCTGTTTTGCTTTTATTGTCAGCTCAAGTAACAAAAATATTTTTCAGTAAATTTGTATCATTGTCCTCTCGGCCCACACACACACACACATACGAAAATGTGGGAAACAACTTTGGGGCATTAGAGGCCAAAAAGACAAAATAATGTCCACGAACTCGAGCGAAAGGTCTCGAAATTCGGCCTTACACAATGTAGTATAAAAAAACTCAATTCGAGAGCAACTGCACTTACTTATATCTATATATCTTCCATTTTCTGCAGCGATTCTTAGAAATGTTCACACAAAAATGGCCAACTTCGCAAAGTGTTCCTTTTCTGTTTTCATTGTGCGGTTATTATCAATTTAAATCCTTTCTTTTAATATAATGCTACTTAATGAATTTATATAAAAATAAGTGTAATGAGTGTGTGAATTAAGTACTTTTTGAGTAAATAAGTAACTTGTCTAATTTAATGCTGCTGCTAATTGTGGCTTTCTTTTTTACTTAGTTAACTAAAATAAATTCAATTACTTATCAATTTGATTAAATCTATAAACATATTGTATATAGCTTCTCCAAATTAACTTATATTTCAAGGAAATTAATGACTGTGATAATGACTGTTCATAATTCTTGATTCGTTTTCGATGGTTTTTTGAGCACCTTTCTTCCCCTGACAAATTAATTCACAATGTAATTGCTTGATGAAAATCCAAACTAAACTGCAAATTAATTACACTTCCTTGGACAAATTAATATAAGAGATGTAAATTGACTGAAACGATGGCAATTTTACTTTCACTGACTGCGGAAATGTGGAATGTGGAAGGCACGGTAGAAACCAAAATGTATAATGAATGAGGCAATTACTTGAAGCATGGAGGCAGCCAGCTAAAGAAAGACGGGGAATGGGCGGAACAAGCCTTATTGAAGGCATCTCTCTCGAGAGCTTCACGTAAATCCAATCAGAGATCATGAATGGGGGTAACTAGCAAAGTTGACAATATTTGTCATCCACGCTACATTTAGTTGCATCCATTGAACACTCGATGATGCCGTCGATAATGCCTAAATCAACTGGAAGTGTTAAACGGGGGAAGGGAAGTGTCGAGGGACTGGCAGGAAATTAAGGGAAATGTGCTCGTTGTGGTTTCGAGTTGCTATCTATTAAAATCACTGAAACACAACATTCAATTAATGGTACTGTTTCTATTCTTCTGCCGAATATTTTATTCAGTGATTTTCTACTTGAGACTGCATGGGAATTTCATTTAACAATCAAGCTGCTTTTTAAGTAGCTATAAGCCTTGTATATCTGAAAGTACTTAATGAATTTCCATTCATGAAAAGTAGATATGATATTTATCAAAGCTCATTGGGCTTAAGATGACAGCAAAGTGATTCGCATCAGACTCGAACGATTCTGAATTGAATTTGAATTGAATTTGGCAATTTATTAGAATCTTGGCTTTGACCTTAAATATCCTCTCTTAAGACCATTTTCAAATTGATGTAAGGGTAAGATAAAGTGTTGCTAAAGCTGAAGTTACTTGGGACATAAATATGCGAAAGCTTTCGGTGAAGTTCATCCACAGACCTAGATGGAGGCAAATGTGTATAGCCCAAAGATATTTCGACAAAAAAAGAATGTGTGGTGTGTAAATGCCCTAATTTCGAATCATTGATAAATAAAAATGGACGCATTTTCTTCTTCCAAAGATCCGCTTTTTGGGCATAAAATTCTATTACACCAGTATATTTATGTGTTATGGTCTGTTATGATTAGGAATCTGCCAACCGAATTGAGTGTTGTTCAGACTGTGTAACCATACAGAAGCAAATAGTAATAATGAAATAATAATAATAATGAAACTATTCGATTCTCTGTTGACAGTTTCTGTTTCTACGCGAGCTATTTTTAATGTTGATAAAACTTTGGAACTGCTAAAGCTGTCATAAGAACAATCGAATAAAACATAATTTGATATATGTAATATTTTCTTTCGTTTTGGCCAAATCAATATGCCCCCTTTACCACACTGGACAAAGTGTACAGAAGAACCGCATAAAGATGAATTTAAGGGTCCAACGAATAGGCTCTAATGAACCAACGTCTGTCTGTCTGGTTTGTGGCCTAGTCGTGTTTTCCGTTGGCTACGCAAATAACAACAAATTTGCTAATCCAAACACGCACAGCAATCAAAGGAAGTTGCACCTGCCCCAGGTGAGCCTTTAACCTAAACCAAACCTCGCACTCCCCTCTCCACTCTCCGTCACACCAAAATGAGCTGAAGGCACAAACAAAACTCGCATTTTTGGTAACAGATTTAAATCTCAAAATACTTGACTGAACACTGAAATTGTTGAGGCAGCTTCAACTCATTATTTGTTGAAAAGTAATTGAAAAACCGGGGAAAAAATGTAGAATTATCATTTACCAAGTGTGTGAATTTATATATAAATATATATATATATATATATATATATATATATATATATATATTTTTTTATTTTTAATTTGCTTTTGTAGGGAGTTCCCTTAGCCGCTGCTGGTGCTTCTGCTGCTGCTGCCGCTGACAGTTGCACATGCACGCTTAAGTTGCTTGTCGAGTGCGTTTTGTACTCGCTTGTTCGTTGTCTTTCGACGTTTTCATTTTGCGTTAAGGTTAGGTTTGTATTTTTGGGGTGCCAGCATTTTGTCCAGCATGTCAGCTTCTTGATTTCACTTCTTTTTTTTTATCTCTGCTCTTGGAGTAGCTAGTTTTTCACATGATTTAACATGCAAAGCTGAATTTTGAGTGCCAGTTGCTTATGCATGACCGAACTTTTAATTTTATGGTGAATTTCACTTTGCTATATTTAATTTAACTTTCTTGTTTTGATAATTTAATGCTGGATTTGTAAGCAACTACAACTGAAATGCTCAATTTAATAAGCATACAATTTGAAAAATTGTTAGCTGTTGCTATTTTGATTTTACATAATTTCCGTGCATTGTAAAATGCTTCACGTGTTGTTCAATAACAACATTGCTCATACGCCGTGTTGCACAAGTGGTCTTTTTGCATTTAGTAGCATTATTAGCATGCACTTCAATAATTAGCACGATTTGTTTCTAAAAATAGGCAATAATAAAATATCAGATGAAATTTTGTTAACAATGCCTCCCCGATCTTTCTATGAACTCACATTTACAGCATTTCTGCGAAATAGTTTTGTATATTGAAATTCTCAAAATTAATTTGCATGGTAGCTGACAAACGCTCAGAATTGTGTTCAATTCAATGAAATTTGATGGTTCCACATAAAATGAATGCCAAAAATTCAGGGTCTAAAAAATCGATTGAGAAGCATAACTTATATTGAATGTTTCAGATTTCGTTCAAGATGTATATATTTTTGAAGTTGATTTAAGAATACCATGAAACATAATAATTTTTTTTTTTAACTTTATTTATAATGCGGTGTCAATTAACGCCAAAATAAAAGCAAAGTCTTAACTCATATCATAACTTGCCTATAACAATTTTTTCCGATATTTTACCAATTACTTTACTTTCTTGCTTTTAATATCACAACAATCGTGAGATTATATGAATAGTATTCAAGCAATGTCAGTTTCATTTCGATTATTTAAATTTGTATATTATATTTTTACTTTAATCAGTAATATTCAAAATGGTTTTTTTGTTTTAAATTATTAAAGTCATCATTAATTTGAATGCATATTTTGTTTTTAAGTACAGCGCTTGAAAGCAATAATAAAAATGTCAACGATTTTCAATTACGTTTCAAATATAATTTATATTTATATATTTGTATTATTTTTTTAATTATGTTTATATTATCACTTCACATACACAAACAACAACACACATTCGATAAGTTTTTAAACACAGTGCTTAATTTATGTAAAATCCGTTATCTGAATCAGAATCTGATCGGAGCAATGGAAGCTTTTCCACTACTCACATCCGATTCGTTTGAGTGGTCGCGGCAGACTAAGCGGCTACAGACATATCCTAATAGGAATTAACGTCGAGACTACCCGAGTGCTAACGACTGTGCTATGTTATGTGACTGTTAGAGACTGACAGCTCGGCTGTTAAACAACAGAAAGTGGCGCTGTTAGCTGTCGTTTTGTTGTGGTAGGTTTCGCATTCGTTATTGCATTGAACTTGAACTAGTTAGCCAGCAAGTTATTGTTTTTCTTGTCTCTGCTGTTTTGCTTTTGTTTTTGTGCCACCTTTTGCCGGCTATGCTGTTGGCGCTGGCGCACTGCTCCTCTGTGACCATATTTCACGAAAATTTATTCACAAATCTGACTGATTTACTTAACAAAATAAGTCCGAATACAAATATTTGAACTCAACTGCTTAACGCAGTGAAGAAGACATCTCCGAGCTTCTAAGCTATAAATTTGTTCTTGATTAGCAAAGAAAATATAGTTATATGCCTTTCTATTCTAACAAGCCTCTCAGTTATACTTGTCTAGCCCCTCAGCTGTACATTAACTTCATACTACTACTATATCATAAAGCTGCATGACACTTTATATGAAAAACTTTGTTTATAAAATTGTAGATAATTTGGATTTAATATGCAAAAGCCTTTATTAGAAGGTTACTTTTCCTTCTTGTTTTCATGTTGCAGAGAGTATTTTGTGTTAGAAAAGAACTTGCATGCCAAGCAAGAACAATTTAATATAAATTCCCCGTTAATATACGGGGCACTGTTCCGGTTGCAGTGCATCGTGTCACAACAAGTGCAATTTGTGTACGCCTTCAAAATCAATTTGTAGCACGAGAACTATTAATAAACAACGTACGTTGCGGATCAATAGCTCCATGCCCCAAGAGTCCGAAGCCAGCTCAATAGAAACACACATGTCTCTCTAAGTGTGGGCAAGGAAGCGGATATAATAAATGCACAAGCACAACATCAACACTGACAGTCCCGAAGACCTGAACACATTTTATTGACATTGCCATTAAATGAGAATCAGAGTAGCGTGTTGTGAATGCTCCGGAAGTGGCTTAGTTTTGGTGCTTGGTCGGGGAAAAAAATTTAAAGTGATTATTGACAGCATTTTCATATGCAGTTGTTGAAGTATTATGTTATTTATTTAAAATGGCTTCCAAAACTTGATAAAGATACAATTTTAAAATATGTTTATATATTTAGAATTAGTTTAAAAAGAGCGTTCCTTTAAATTTTAATGTTTTTGCAATTAATTAGATCATATCTTAGAGCGTCATTTTAAGTTTTTTATTTTATTTTCAAAACATATATTTTAATTTACTTAGAATTGTATTTATAAAAGTAACTCTGTAAAATCATGCAATAGAACACACTTTCAAAAATATATTTCAATATTAAGAAACAATAATTGTTTAGATATATTTATAAATATCAAGCTGTTTGTACTTACAAAGAGTTGCCTTAAAATTTAAAGAAAACTTATTTGCATACATTTATATACCAAATTCTAAATAAGTAAAGATATATGAATCATTATTTTGAATATATATTATACTTATGTATATAGAATTATATTTATACAATTTTTTCTGGTTATTTTAAAAAATTATACATAAAAACAGAATTTCAATAATTAAAAATGATGCCTTTTGAGATATGTTCACAAGTGCAAGGCTAGAAATTATATAGTAAAATTACATGACATGTCGAAAATAAATCTGATATCGATTGTTAGTTCTTTGACTGAAATCCTTGAGTCAAGTGGCCAGCCAACGTGAACTTGACACTGAATACTTAAGAGAACTAGAAGTCCGCAAAGGCTGCGAGTGCCACACGGAGGTGAAGAGAAGAAACAATGCATATGTGTGCATAAAGGCTGAATGGATGCTCCTCTAGTGCGCAACGATTTGCTTGCATAAAAGTTTACAAACAAAAATCATAAATCGGAAACCGTAAAACTCAGTTCACCACCAAGTTTGCTAGGCACAAGTTTAGGAAGTCTCTGTTCAACATTGTTTGCAAGTTATAAGCCGCAAACTAGTCACAAAGTATAGTTAACATTGCCTTAACCCAACCGATACATGGGTTGTACGAAAAATAACCAGACATTTACTTAAACATTGACAAGAAATACCTATAAATAGTTTATATTATAAATAGGCAGTAATCATTAATGTAGTGAAAAATATACGAGTTTGAATCATTTTAAACTAATTTTTACAAATGATGGGTGAATAACAAAAAAATGATGAATCCAAAAGAGGATTTTAAAACGAAATTACTTATTGAAGAAAATGATTAATTTCATTGATTTTTCGGATTTCTTATAATTTTCTATATGTGAGCATTTATATTTCTGTCTGGCAACTCCTTGCCCTTCCCTCGTATACAATATGCGCATTTTAAAAATCAAATTGTAATTCCAATTTCTTCTTTGCTGGTCAAGTTCAAGTAGAAAAGTAGTCATAAGTCGCCGTTACACGAATCAAGGGTGGACGGTGGTACAACTTAATGCGATATTTGATTCAAGTATTTTAGCTTAAGGCATCTTTAAGGAGCTAGGGGAGTGGCAAAGGAGTGGAGTTGACTACCATTAAGAAAAATAAAAAATGTCTGCCTCTGGAATTGAATTTGCGGCGACTTCAATGAAAACGAACAAAATTTGCGTCGCTGTATTTAAGTAAATTTACAAAAGAAGGCAAACACATCCACACGCAGACACAGCCACATAACCTGTGCAAACACACACACCAGAGCCATTTAATTGATAAGTTAATTGATTTTTGTTCGGTAAATTGCAAAACCAAAAAAAAAACACAAATTTTAATTTGAGCAAGCGGAAAGAAGTACTAAAAGTAGAAGGAGAAGGTGAGGAACGAATATATATAAAATATTGCTGTATTGAAGTGAAATTAAGCAGAGAGTAGCTTCAGTTGAGTGCATTATTTTATATCGGTACAGAAACCAAATCAATTAAAACTGAATCTGAAACTCGTATAAATTATTATAGTTTACAATGAACATGTTTATTTGACACTGAATGAGCTTAAAAGTAGAAAAACACATTTTATTTCATTGAATAGTTTAAAATTGTATTTAAAATGGGTACGCTTATTTGACATTGAATGAGCTTAAATGTAGAAATTGGAATTTTATTTCATTTAGACACATAATATGTGACTCGTTATGACGAATTGCGCACATAGCTCTTAGTGATTTTATTTTGCTACGAAATCAGTAATAAAATAGCATATGTAACGCGCAACGCTCAAATCAGACGCATTTTATATGAACACTGCCAAATAGAAAATGTCCCCCCAAGTGACACTCGAATCAAGCCAAGATGAGCATACAAAGCTATTAATTTGATGGAAGTGATGAGAATATGCAGCACGTAAAGTGTTATTTTGCAATTGATTGGTCTAATCTTTGCTTTCCCATTAAATCTCAAATGTTCAATTGAATCGAATCGGAATTCGTTTAATTAATTAAATAACTTATACGCTGCTTATTTATGTCGATATGGCATTCCTAACAATTGTTATTTTAACACAGTGTGCCAACTTGTTACAAGTTCAACTAGAATCCAATCAAAACTAGTGTAAGTTCGAATATCCATTTTTTCTTCAGTTATACAAATATTTGTGGCATTTCTTAAAATATTGTTTAAATCCATTTTTGTTATTAGTTTAGTTGCAAACCTAATAATATGATTTAATCTAGCTACAAGTTGTTATCGCCATGTTAACGCCTTTTGTTTGGGCTGTGCAAACTTTACGACCAGCTATTAAACGTTGGTCTAATGAATAAGAATTGCCGAGAGTCGCATAAAAATGTCTACGCCCGAAAATTGCAAGTACTGTCTTTACTCTATTTTAAGTGGCAGTCCAATTCGTCCTTGAAACCAGAAACAGCAGCAGCAACAATTATACAGATGGTTTGATTGGTCCAAAGTTTCTATTAAGCCTAAGGGAAACATTTTGGTAGCTCTCTTTCCCTATCCATCTCACTTTCCGTACTGCCTCTGCCCCTAATGAGGTTATCCTGTTCAATGCTCCTTCCTCGTGGCTCCATGTTGGCCTTTTAGGCAGGCTTTGTGGCATACGCTTCATCAGTATCTCTACCGCCTGTTGGCATGCGGCATGTGCCACGTTTGCCTTAGTCTTGCGTGTGCTATTTTGTTTGGGCCCTGCATTATATGTCATATTTGTCGCAGCTGCAGTCACCGTTGCCTCAATTCAACAACTTTGCCAGCCCTTTTACCCCAATTCTCTACCCTTGCCAAGGCCAATTCACAATTTGTCACGAAATGTGGAGCGCATTAAAAGGGACAGCAACAAATCCAAAAACATTTCCATTTTTATGTTTAAGCCAGCTATCACATATCAGAGCCGGCCCATTTACTCTAAAAGGATATATTTTTATATGAGACTCTTTATTGTTTACCAAAATATCTTACCCAAACGCAAAATTTCTATTAACTAAAAAGTAGACTCTCCTTTTTTTTGCCCTAAGACTATCAGCTTTGTCCTGTATGACTTAAAAGAGGCGTTTAAAAATCTGGAGATAAGAGAATACCGATCTGGAAGGGAGAAAACCGATCTGGAAGAGTGTATAATCTTCGGTATGGAAAAGTAAGTTTTTCTTTCTTGTTCTTACCATCCTTACACACATATTTATGTACAAGCACACACATATACAACATTGTGGGAATGTTTTTCGTTCATTGGCTTTGACGTTGGTAGCGGCACCGAAAACAAAAGTTGAAAGTCTAATGAACCCCTTGGCAAATTGCTTTGGCAGTAGCGCATAAGGCGAAACATCACACAAACATAAACAAGCACACACACGCACACACACACACACCCACTGGCATACCCACACATACTCAGAAGATAATATAGTATGTGCCTGGCCATGCATACAAATTTTGAATATGCATATACATATGGTATTTAGCTGACAATATCTTTGGCAAAAAGATTAAAGTAGTGTCCATAATAGCACTACTGTCCCAAGGTTCTATGGACTACATATGTGAACCCATTCAGTAACTTATACTTTTTGCATATTATTTTAAGCCTCAAATGGGTACAAAATATATTTTCATTATTGTTATGCAACACTTTTCAGTGTTTATGCAGAAAGTTTTTCCATATCGAATCAAACTTTGTCGTCAAATAAAAAGCAATAAGGGCGCTTGGTAGAATATCACAATAATAAAAATCTATCTTTGCTAAAAATGTGTTACCCAACAAACCCATTCCCATAGCGTATAAGTAAATATGTGAAGAAGAAAATCGAAAATTTATCGCGAATAACTAAACCAGAGCTTCCTTTTTCAAAATGAAAATCAACCCATAGAAATATAAACATTAATTAGATAACAAAATTAGAAACGTTAGAGTTTGTAAGTTCTATGCCAACAACTTTCTTATTACAATTTCTTTCAAAACCATTTATAATCTGAAATGTCTGTGATTTATTTAATTGCCAAGCACTCGCAGAAATGCTCAGACTTGGCAAGTGGAGAGAAGACTTACAATTCTAGGAATTGACTCAATCGTTGGCTTAACAAAATTATCAGACAGTTTATTTTGCATAAATAAAGAGGCGTTGCCTCACACACAGACACATTTTGCCGAAATTTCGCCAATTTTTTCCGATTAATGTGAGAAAAGTGGCTAGAAATGCTTTAAAAAGGGGGGGTTTATTTTCATGGCAACAGTCTGGCAAGCATTGAAGTGGAAATCTACGAGGGTTGTTAGCTTAGTGTGAATTTTGAATAAATAATAATAGGCGTTTTTAATATAATGAGATCTGCAGAAAATAGAACATCTGCTTTTGTGATTTAACATATTTGTACTACATTTTAAATAGATTTGTATTGCAAAATTAATCTATTAAAATAATTAGAATAAATAGTAACTGATTTTTACTAAGTTTCAAATTGAAAATAATTTAAAAAGAATAGATGTAGTCACTACTGATTAAAAGATCAATACATACTTAAGTTAATACCTTTAAAAAAAAAAATTATGTTTCATATTATTAGAGCTATAAAATTTGTATATTTGAATAATTTTTTCTCTGTCTTTTCAAAAAAATGTCCGACTGAAATATGTTGTCATTTCCAGCTCCTTTGAGCAACATTCAAAAAGAGTATGCTGTTAAACACAAGGACGTTGTCGCTAGCCCAATTTATGGCAGCGCAGAGCATTTTTCGAGACAAACAAAAATAAGAACAGTTGCCAATGGCGACCTTCCCCGTGTGTGTGTGTTCCTCTGTGTCAGTGGTGCCACGTGTTGGCTAAACTCTCTATATGTCTATATATAGTCAAATTGAGATAAGTTGGGCCACGCATTTTAACAACGGAAATTGCAATCTCGACTGCAGAAGAGTAGTTGCCAGCGTTTGGATAAAATATTACAACTCTGGCTATGTCATGTGAAATTAAATTTAATCTTTCAAAGGGCTGAACTATAGCCAAGAGGGAGCTCGACAGGCAGGACATGTGGTTGGGCACAATATGATTAATATGTTTACAACATAAGTGGTTTTCTGAGAAAAATGTGAGTAAAAGAATATCTATATATTCTGCAAAATAATAGGCAACTCAATTGAATCACCGCATTTTTGGGGCCAATTGTGACTCACCTTATTATTCAGATTGTATATTTCTACAACGAAAGGTTATGTGTTTCCAAGAACCGAGACTTTCTTTTATTAATTCCAGAGTATATTTTTCGAAGAATATAGTAAACTTGAGGCCAATTTCCGGAACAGTAGTAGAAGTATTGAGATTCTGGGACAAGAAAATGTTTCTAAAAGAGGTTTACACCTGTCCCACACCCAATCAAAAAGCAATAAATCAGCTACAATAATGAAGCAATTGAAAATCAAAAACTCTTTTTTCTGAGTTTATTTAAGTAATGTAAGCATGCATACCTAAAAGGCCAACAATAAATTCAACTGCCTGATGGCCACTCAAATCAATATGTAACTTATTGTTGAGAGTAGTGAAGAAATGAGCGGCGACATGTATATATATATTTATTTATTTAATGTTGGCCAATAATAATCGGCACAGGCAAAAAGAAATTTGAATTAAATTAAAATTTAAATTTAATACTTAACTTTAAATTTACAAGATGCTAAATTTATCCGACATTTTTTGCATAGTTTAGGGAATATCCAGAAAAACGCAATCAGACCAACAATGAGTTAAATATTATGTTTAATTTTTTCTTTTTATATTTATAAGTTTTGAGAAGTCAACTGCAAATAAATTAATTATCTTATTAATATAAGTTTATAAATATTTAATCGTTTAACAAATCAGACAGAATGTAATAGTCCAGCTGCCCCAAATCATAAACACATGCACAAAGTAAACAAATCCATAGCCCAACAGCCATTTATTAAGTTCAATATTTACCCAATGCAAACAATTTAAAATTCAATTAATATTACCGGCGAGGCCCAAGCAACGCCAATTTATTTGTAGACGTTGGAAGCCATATAGCCGTCGGAAATTTATAAATATAGTATACTGGCATCTAATAGTCACAGGTGGGCGTCCCAGAAATTCGAACCGCCCACCTGGGCACGTGCCGTAGCAATATCTTACAATTAACAATTCAGTTGTTATCGGGAGGGGAGTGGGTTGAGAATGCGTTCGAAAAACCAACAAATAGATAATAATGAAAGCACAATGTCAAGTGCTATTTTGTTGACAACTGCCTTTGAATAGAAGAGCTCAATGACTTCCTGTCGTTATTTAAACAGAGACTGCCGAAAAGCAGGCAATGCTCATTTATACTTATTACATTTGTGGCTAGCAGCAGCTGTGTGTTTCGCAAAAATAAATGAGATATAATGACAACATAAAGTAGAATTAATTTGCAAAAATAAAACGTAAGATTTTAACTTTAGCATCAAAAATGAATATATTTGTTTAGAAACACAACTTCAAGTAAATTTAATTCAAAGGCGATCAATACTCTTTACTTAGTCTTATGAGAATTTATAATATTAAAATTTAATTTCGATCTTAAATCCTTTTCTGAATTTTCAAAATATGAAGTAGTTGATTTTTGATCTATTATTTAGGGTTTCATCTTTTTTATATATACATTGATATATTTGAGCTTTTCTAAAATCCAATTTTGATTATTTGATTTATGCAGCCAATCTCATATTACCATTGCAAACTATTCCAGGGAAATCAATAAAAATAACGCCCAACGCGCACATTCAAATATATAATATTTATTTTATGCTTATCTAGAAACGCTTAAGAGTTCAGAATGTCACTTCAATTTTCTTAGATTAGTTTGAAAAAGCCCAACAAAACAAGTTGGTGGCCCCAAAGCGAGCTGTGTGAGTTGTCAGCTTAGAGACGCCTCCAAGGCATTTGTCAGAGCTGTGACATTAGGCGATTCCATACTTATAATAGCCTTTAATGCCAAGAGGCATGCGACATATTGAGGGAATCCCATCCTATCTCTTTGTGTTCATCCCTGTCTATGTTTGGTCTCTTTGGGCAGAGTTCATTGAACGGTTAAAAAAAAAAGATATGACCAAAACAAAGGCAAGAAAAACGCATGAAACGTGGTTTTAAATCTGTTGGTCTGGTCAAAGTTGAATGGTCAGCAGTTGTACAAAAAAGGCAGACTTTTTACTGGTAATCTAATTGCAAATGCAGATTATAAACTGTGGCAGACATCAGGTGAATAGGCTCGAAAACATGGTTGAGTTTGTGTCTGTTTCAATTTAAGGGGTTAAAAGTTAAAAATAGGTAAAAGGAATCAAAATGAATGACAAATTCTTAAGTGAAGCTCGACAGACAGAAAAATTACAACAAAAACTAAGCAAAAGTGGAATAAGCGCTTTAGATATGCCCTGTAAAATATTCTAAAGAATTATAAATGATGAAATAAACACAACGTGTACACATTATTATAAAAATACATTATTGACATATGCAGTTCTCCCAATGACCTCCCTTATATATTTAAATGTATTTCCAAACTTACATTAACAATATTAATTCCATTTTATCTCTTATTAGTTTTTATTAGTCGAAATAGTTAATATATTTTGCTGATGGAAAGCCTTTTCTACCAATTGAGCTTTGTTATTTATAGTGAACCCTATACATTGGAGATTTGTTATGCCCCTTTTCGCAACATGTTAAGATTACAGGGTACACAAATCAAATGTGCTATGCAAAGCATGCCACACGCACACAAATTGGGCCAGAAAATGCCAATCAAAAGAGTTCCCAGGAATGTGTGCATAGTTTAGTATAGTGTTTGAATGAATCGACGAAATTTATGCAGTTTCTTCCCCATCAAAAATATAAAAAATATAAATACAAAAAAGATAACTCGGCTATCTGAGGCAGCCCGAAGATAGATGCCCTGTAGAACGAGTTAAGCTGTCGGCATATAACTCTCACTAAATTTAAAAAACTCTCAGATTGTTTGAACGCAGTGATTTTAGAGTGCAAATGTAATTATATAACTGTCAAAATATAAGGATCATAACATATGTATATCTTGGTAAGCAAAAAGGTTTTCAGAATCACAAACTGAGTGAGGAACAGACAGGTTAGGCTAATGGCACAAGAAAAAATAGCGTGTGATGTCGTTGTTGTCTGCTTTTAATGATGCATTATACATTATATTCTTACACATAATTGAAGCTATATAGAATGAGATAATTTAGAGATTCTATTACAATTTCCATAATCATTATATCCAAACTTGTAAAGAATACAATATTTAATTGATTCTGATCTTACATAATATATTCCATTTGAAATATCCCGTCTTTGATTTATAGCATTCTTTATTTCAATTTTAATTTATTTATTATAGTCTAATTATTATTCCATAATCGAAAAGCGTGCTTTACTCAGAGTACTCATTCCTTTAGTCTACAGTTAAATAATTTATACAGATGCGCAATGTTCAAAAATGTAAGTGAGTGATTTGGTAACACCGCTTAAGCTAGCTGTAGACTGTTTTGTTATTGAAATGCGATAAATATACAAAATGTATGAAATTATTCACGCATGTATGTCTTCCGCACAAGCAGTCAGAGAGCCAGTTACCATAGGCGACGATCCAAGATGGCCTCCCCCCATCCGACCCCAGCCATAGTCCATGCAGTTATGGCCCATCGAGCAGCAAGGACAGCTGTCCGAACGATTTACGAGCTCGTGCTTCACATAACTTATGCTGCAAGACAAGCTCAAGAGCTCGCCTATCTTATTTGCAATGCTCCATTTATTAGTATTTATAGTATATGTGTGCGTGTGTTGAGTATATTTCTCGATGAGTTTACAATTTCTTAGAATTCATTTGCGTTGTCGATTTCCTTTCCCTTTAATGTCTGGTGTCAATTGGAGTCTCGTTTCCACTTTTGCGTTTCATATATGTATCGCAAAAGTCAAAGGTCATTTATTTCTTTTTATCCTTGTCCTTGTCCTTCTTGTCATCACTTTTAGACTTGGAACAGGAAGCTAAGTAGCCACCGCTCTGCATGCGATCAAATGCATCCATTGGATCGTAGTTTGCATAAAAGTTCTTATATTTCAGTTTTCTTGGCACATTGTTCAGCATGTATAAGCAAAACGGAGCCACCAATGATAAGATGCAAGCGGTCTTCAAAATTCGCAGCGTCTTATTCAAATGAATATCCCGCATGGGGAACTTCAGCTTGGGTTGCGGCTTTTCTGACTAATAAAAGTTTAATAAGTCTTTATTAATATATTAAAGTTGTAAATTTGAAAGAAATCATTATTATTTTGTATATTTCTTTACTTTCTTCATTTATTACTAACCTTTGCCTTCGACATTCTGAAAATGTTTTTTTTTTATATGTTTCTAGAGTCCTCACAATTTTGTGTGATATAAGTAAATAAAACTATTTCGAAAGATCTGTACAACTAAACATACTATGATTGAAAAATAGCGTGTGCTTCGTTTTTAAAACTGCTAACGCAAAAAATTATTGAAATAATAATATGTACAAGATATTAAGTTCGCTTTTAGTATGCAGCCCATCTTTCTGAGAATAATTTGAATTTTAAAGCCTCAACAACTGTAATAACAAGAAATCGTCCGGATTACATTTTCACTTCCTGGAAAAAACATAAATTAAGCCCGCACAAATAATTTAGAAATGCACAGTTCTATATTGGGAATTTTGTTCAAAGTTCAAAAATGTAAAGGATAAACTAGTATTGATTTATTTCCTCTAATTGGTTAAGGTACAAGAAGTGACTGCTAATGGTCGCAAAAAAAAAAAAAATACTTTTCGTATTGAGAAAGGCTTAAGTATCAAGCTGCAATTTGCCAATTTCCTGGAACCCCAATTGCCATTAAGTGCCACTGAGTTAAACTCAATGCACAAATCCCATAGACAGTGTGATTTATTGTTGCGTGCTGCAAGTCGGCTATTACGTTGGCCATGCAATTGGCCAAACTTGTTGAGAGTCTCGAGTTAAATGAGCTGTGAGTAGGAGATAGTTTGAGGCAGCAATTTACAGTCAATTAAAATCGTCTTGGCCAAGGAGGGGTCAAAGATAATTGAAGCTGGCTTCTGGTTAATCAAGCTGATACTTGTCAAAAGTCCTTGCAAAAGCCAACTTAATCTAGCGGACAAACAGAAGATGCCTGGCTTAAGAGTAGGAGCAAAAAATTCAAATGTGAACCAAAAGAAAAACACAAATAAAAAGAGTATTAAAACAGGCAAGAGTCTGAGAAACGAGAAACAATGCTTACGACGCTTTACATGGCCATTTGTCTAAGACCGGCAGCGGGGGAATAAATGTTTGCTGGCAGTGTAAAAAATTCAAGGCATATTTTTGGTTCACGTGGCTAGCAACATTGCTGTTTACATGGCCAACAAGCATGCAAAGTGACTGAGCGGCTGAAAGCATGCAACAGCCAGCCGGGTTTTCAAGTGGATTGCGAATAAGTAGGATAAGAGCTACACTGAGTTTAAGACCTCTCAATTCCACACTCAAGACTTAAGAGTGGGCAAATTGACTATGCTAATAGACTCGCAGAGGTTGAGCATTTACATATTGAGACTTGATTAAGGAACTCAGCTTAACTCAATTAAATAAAAATGTATATTATTAAAAATCAAGAGGCAAGCAAAAATATATTTCAAATTATGTTTACTTATTAATTGTTGCATTGAAATTATTATTATTATATTTATTATTAATATCGCTGGTAGCCAAAGTCTAAAAGCAAATGGTCACATTATTTATTTATTAATGCCCTTGAGTGGAATTCTGAAAATATTCTAAACATATTACAGCCTTTTAATATATCTTATTTGTAATTAAAAAGTTAGAAAATTAAACTGGGTCTGGCTAAAATAAAAGATTATATTTCTTGGGTCCTCAAAAGGCCATACAAAGTTCGGATGGCCGGAGTTAGCTTGTATGTGTTGCTTTAGATGCTGGTGCCGAGCAGTTTTTGTTTTGTAGTTTGTGTGGTTTTTGAGGTGTGTTTTATTTCCAAAATCCAAGCACGTCGGGCAGGCAAAAACAAATAAAAGTTTTGCATGTGAAATGCAGTTGAAATTCTAGACTCAAATTCAGCAGATACTTTTATTTTGTACCTTGCCTAAGGCCAAATCTTTAAGACTTAACTGCTGATTTTTGTTGTTAGTGGCAGAAAAAAAAATAAAAAATTGTGTAAGTGCGAGACGAGATGCAAATGCAACTTGCAATAAATTTTACATTTTCACTGACATTGCATTCTGTTAAAATTCCCCAGACAGGAACCTACCAAACTGAAACCCCACACACCTCCCGTAAGGGCTTCCAATGTGTCGTCGTTACCAGTTTATTGAAATTTTATGCAATTCTTGCATTTTATAGCATTGCATGCACTTTGTTTACGTGGTTCGATGAGGGGGTGTGTGGGTTGGTTGGTTGATCCGAATGGGATGACATTTTGGTTATGCAACTGGGATAAAGTTTGTCTACGATTCTGTATACATGTTTGTTGCGACCTGTCAAAGCTGGCGCTTCTCGCGATTTACCCAATAACAAGAAAAGTTGTTCGGCTGAATATTCTGAGGTTACCCGCTGGTTTTTGTCCTCATGTTAAATGTAAAGCACATGAACGGATTTAAGCATGCGGAAACAGAAGAAAACTTTTGTGCTTAGCGAAATGTTCAAGTGTGGGATTTTTAAATATTAATATTAGGGATCATTGAGATTTATAAGTTTGGTATTCTACATAGAAAATTTAAAAAAAAATATATCATTTCGTATTTAATGCAAAAATATATTGTTATATATTAAGGAATTTCTTTGAAAATCATTATTAATGCTGAATAAATATTTCTTCACTCTTTGGCGGAAAACAGCAGCTTGTCGCCATCTGTTTATTAATTCTCAGCAAACCTGCTGGGCATTGTTGTTGTTTTTAACAATCGTCCAGGCGGTAAATTTTAATCTCGTTCGCTCCCTTAATTCATAATTTCTTAATTCTCCACTTATGTCATGAAACGCGCTCGGCGCAGAGCCAGGCAAAAATAATAATTAAAATACGGAAATGGAAAAAAAGAAAAAGCCACAACGACAGTTGCTATTATGGAAAGGGGAGAACTTACATTATGAAACAATAATTAACTTACGTAATTGGATTTTCTCGCCATGACAACAACATTTAAGGGCGATCAGATTACAGGAAATACAAGAAAATTATCATTAATTGCACTTTGTTTCCAACGGAAATTGAAAGACAAGATGTCAAAGCAATAAAACCATTTAAAACAACTTTTAAAAATGTCAATAGTCTTAAATGTTTTGCTTTTGCAATTATGCAATTAAATATGGATATTAAGTATTTGTGACAATTACTCAAGCAATCGATAACAAGTCTGCCCACTTTAATGTTATCCAACATAAGCTTTTCCCTAAGAGCATTCATCATAAAGAAGCTAATTAAAGCTGGTTTCTAAGAAATTGATGCCACTTTAAATACAACCCGTAAGTTAGCCTATGAAATAGTTTGCCAACTAAACCATGAGCAACCATGCACAAAATTTGCTCATATTTACACTCCCTGCACACTCCTACTTACGCATACACAAATCCACAAACACACACGCACATCAGCCGTTGTTGCATTCCACTGTGGCATGAACCAAGTCATACGGTGAGATTACAAATTTCTCCAGTGCTCGAGGAGCGCAAATTTCAAATGGCTTGACACCACGCTGACGGCCCGGCAGTTGTTGATGGTTGGCTGAATGACTCCCCTCTCTATGACTGGCAGGTCCATTGTTAAATAGTTGCATTTACCCCCAAAGGATATCAAGCTGGCGCAGCGGAAGGCAAAATCAAATGCGGCATGCATATGCTCTGCCATGAGTGAATAATATGAATGTAAACTAAACAAAAAACATTCAAACGTACTCAACGACCTTTTCCCGACAACAAAAATAGATACAGATAATTATCGAAGGCAAATTTAATTTAATATTGGTGTCGAGAGCACATCTCAACACTGGCTTCATATGGATTGCGTGGCTTTGACGAGCTTGCTTATGGCACAGCCAGCTAAGTACACTAATTGTGCTCTTAAATGGAATTAAACCGCTCAGTAAGTAGTCGACTTAAAACGAAATTATAAATGAAATCATACACAGCCTTTAAGTAGAAGTAATCAAAGAATTGATTACAGCACAAAATGTACATATTAACACACAAGTACACAAACTGAAACGTAATTTTAACTATTTCTGGTATCATAATCTAAACTATTATTTGAAAACATAGAAAATTAAAGAAACAAAACTTGATAGATATTACAAATAATACATAAATTTAATATATCTTAGAACCCCAAACAAATTATTTAAATACATACATTATTCAATAAACCTTTTTAAATCCTATATAATAATTATTTGTCCGCTATCATTGAATTTTACATGCTACAATGGCGAACGGAAAACGCCACTTTTCTCGTTTCTCTCGTCTAACAAAATGTCGATCAACTGTTAGGTTATTTCTCTGTGTGTGTGTGTTTGTGTGTGTGCACACCATTATGGGTGTGTGTTACAATTGGCGACATATTGTCGCTGGCGGCGCACCTTTTGTTTGGCAGCGTCGTGGTGAAAATAGTTCTTGTCCAATGTTAAAATGATGCTGTAATTTAATTGTATGAAAAACATTTCCATGTCTCATTCAAATGCAATTTTCTTATGCAGGTTGCACACGACCTCTTGCAAATTGCTGACCTTTGCACTCAATTATTTTGTTCTATGCAATGTGAGACACAAATTTTATATTTTTAGAAATGTTGTTATAAATCTAAAGCTGTATAAAATGAATTATATTTTTAAGTCATAAAATCGGAATAGAAATCCCTGAACTAATGAAACTCGTAAGCGAGTGAGAGAAACTTTTTTAATTTTGGGAACATCTTTGAATTTTATAGTGTCGCATAAGAGACAGACGCAAAATTTATGAGAAACCAAAAATATTTACCAGTTTGATAACAGTTTATAACAACTATGTGTATCGTATATTTCACCCAATCTTTTATTTTTCTAAATCTTCACGTTTAGATCTCTCTGTCTCTCGCTCTATTAATCTTTAAGTTTTGAGTTTTCTTCAGCTCTTACTAAATGAATACCTTTGTTTCTGTCCATATTATTTTTGTAGGTATCTTCTCAATCTTTAAATATTTTTACACATGTGTTTCGCTTTTTATATCTTGCTTTCTGTATGTTCATTTTATTTCTCTATCTTTCTCATCTCTTTTGTGCACTTTCAATAAAAAAGTCACCGTGTGGCTTAATCGTTTACAGCCACTAAAAATAACCCTTATGTGGCTAAAATGTGCCAATCACATTGGAATTCAACGACATGCAAGTCCATACAAGTCTCCTCACCTAGCTGGCTCAGACGCGCAAAGCCTGTAAGCATATGAAATACCTAAAGCTATTCAGATTCTGCGTAGCAGGGAGTGGCTTAAAACTGAGGCAGGGGTGGGTGGCAAAGGTTTATAACATTCTTGGCAGGCAAATTTAGCGTAAGGTTGTGAACACTTATCTTTCTTGAAGCGTTGATATGTATTGCATTTGAATGGCATCTGAAACCTAACCACAGTCAGAACAAGCACTAAAACAATAAAAGCAACTGACAAGGGTAAGTCAAAATATTTAGCAAGCAATGTGTTGTCCTTGCTCATCGTCTGCTTAGCGCTGACATTTAGCTTTTTGCTGAAGGTGGTTTGCCAACAAAATTTAGTTGAAGTTATTTAGCTTAGAATGCTGTTGTCCTTTACAATTTTTGACAGGTACACTGAAATTAGCAGAGCTTAAAGACCTAGTTCTGGCTTTACCATCAACTTGATAAGGTTTCTTTGCCCTTGGCTTAAAGTAAGAAATTTCAAATGTGATCAGCATATTTAATGTCAATTTCTAAAGTTTACCGATAATGATAAAATTGTATTTTAAACTTCACAAAACTGAAAATTAAAAATAAAAAGAATAAACTAATATTTATTAACTAACATTAAGATTTCATTGCATATTCCAAATCAGGTTTAATCATGTTTTTTAAAGTTCAGCTCAAATTGAAGTTAACCAGTTACCCGTTAACAATTCAAGCGAAACACGTAAAAACCACAACTACAATAATATACATTAATAGTGAAGACTGAAAAACACTAAAAGTCATAAACTTCTGTGCCATTAAAAGTTAACGTGTCTCTCGAACCTTTTCGATATGCCGTGACTAGCCTTTTCATTCAAATGGTTCAATGGGGCGCATGCGAAATATGTGTATGTGGCATGTGGCTTAAAGCCGAAATGTTATTTGCTCTGTTTGTATTTTGGCTGACCCTTGATTCAATGAGCATTGCCTACTGTTTGGGGCCGTCATTCATTGCTGCCTAATGCCACATTCGTTAACACATAAATCCCATATGGCATCATTCACATTCAGAGACATGTGATCCCCATTCCAAAACCACATGCCACGCCTTACGACAGTCACCCCAAACATACACACATAAAGCACCCCTCCCATCGCTTGCTCACGTGTCAAACTTTTTGCCAAAGCTGTCGCTTGTTTAATTCCACAGAGCTTTGGCACGATTTCTGCTGCAGAGCTGCGCCAGTATTTTGCCAGTCATATTTTCTATTCTATTATTTTTGTTGTGCTCTTTTCCCCTTTTCGTGTATCTTTTTTTTTCTTTAGCATCTTTTTTAGGCGCAACTGACATGTCGTGTGACAGCGCTCTATAATAATGTTGCCCGTCAGAAAACTTTTGGGATCAAACTTTAATCCTGAAGAATCTTAAAAGATTATCAATAATTTAAAATGCACAAAACTTTAAAGAATTGGCATAGGTCCCTAAACCAATTTATTCTTGATTTACAAACATTTTTCGTAAGTGTCATTGCGACACTTTGAAAAGATTCAGGAAAGTTTAAATCAAATTTCCATGTATTCTGGGCTTAAAGTTTTATTAAAGTTCATTCATTAATAACTCGGCTGGTTGAGCACAAAAGTGTAAATAAAAGTTAACTTTATTGCTGCATATATGAATAAAAATCATTGATTGATTTAAAAATTATACACAAAATTGAATAAAGTATAAATTGAAATTGGAAACTATGGTCAAAGTAAATGCTAAATACTTCAAATTATTTAAATAATAATTCAAAGATAATAATACTACTTTTGCATGTTTCGATTATTTATTATTAGAGTAAGAATTTATCTATGGGCTATAATATAAACTTAAATTATTCAATTTCCCAGAGGTCCATCGATAACTGCTTAAGGCATAAAAATGACTTTAGCTCCTTTCCTCTTAGGAACAGCAATCTCATTACCAAAGCCTTCGCAAAAGCTCAGCACGTGTCCTGCATATCCAACACATGCCTCGAAAAACTTTAATAATTAAAATATGAACGCATGGAAATAAAGAATTTCCCAGGAAATATCCAAATTGCGCGACGTGTTAGCATTCTAACCACAATTCATGACACACAAACAAAGAATTTAAATTTAGTCAATGTCAAAAGTGACCCCAAAAAAAATACACCCCAGAACGTGCCAGAGGGGAATAAACATCTTCAAGGCTTGCTCTCGAAGCTTTGGGGCACTGAGGCTGTAATGAACAACTCACAAGCAAAGTAAACCCGTTTTGGGAATATCAAAGAGTAGGGCAAAAGTCATAAACTATAAAACTAAAATGTTAAATAAAAAAGGCTTACATAAATCTGCTTTGCTTGCGTGTTCAAGTATAAATCTGAAAGTGACTTGGAATTTGAGCATCCTTATGAATGTGCCACACATTACGCATCCTCCCTGTGTGGCAATGCATAAAAAGTGCTTAGAATTCAAATTTTGGCATGCTTCTAGGGAATCCCAATTGGAAATATAAATTCCCATATGCATCTTTATCATCTTCATCATCATCATATCAACTGCGTTTTGGGAATATTGACACAAATCGATTTCCAAAAGCAATAAAAACTAAAATTTCAGGTATGAAATATCATTAAGATTGGTTGAAAATCAAAAGAAAAAAAGTTTTCTAATGAAGCGTTGTTTTTTTTAAAATTACAAATTAATAAAAAATACTATGAAGCAATACAAAAAATAAATTTCATTCTTATAGAAATCCAGAAAACATTAAAAAATTGTTATAAGCTCATTTATACTCTAACGAACAATAACAAAAATATCACTGCAAAAATAGATAGGGTTGAGATTCTTCAAAGAATATGTATCAGATTTTTTATTAAAAATCAGTTAACTTCAATAATTCTCAGAATGTTAGGATTTTTGTTAATTTCGCACCTATCTCTTATAGTCTACACGGAAACTCAAATATGAACACTGAATGCCAGCGCTTTAATGGATTCGGCACGTGCCAATATTACGCATACGTCACGTGGAAACTTAGTTCGGCTTCTGTCTTGATGTTGTGACCAGTGGTCTGAATAGAAAACATTTTCGAATGGAAGCCATCTAACCAATTGATTGCAAGGAATTCTCTCAATCTGCCATTTTGTGTCCTAGGTATCGTCCATAACGGACTTACTTTATAAGCACCTCCCCCCCAGGGTCATGTTATTCGTCAGAAAAGCCAACTGATGTTTTGGTAAACTTTAAATTAGCCGCATTGTTTGCATTCTGTGGACCTATTTAGCATAACGATTTATCAATAAACTCAATTAAATTGTTATCATTCGTTTTGTTGTATAAGAACAATGTTGTTTTTTAGAAGAAAAAAAACGGGATTAAACTTTATGCTTTCCTTGGCTGATAGGGTAGTCTTGCTTACGTTACTTGTACCTTGTAAGTCTCTGTAGTTATTGTACTTGCAAATTTTCTTGCATTTAGATTTATTTCCTTTTAGTTTTACCAGAAAACTTTTGTAATTTTTCACAGTTACAAATTTTGCATGTCGTTTGCAGCTGTTTTTTTCTAAAGTGATTTTTTGTCTGACAAACTTGACTTACTGTTTAGCTCGGACACTTGCAAAGATTAACTGTGTAATAAAATGTTTGTTCTTGAATTTTAATATTGAAAAGTTTCCGCAAGGGAATTTCGTGTTAGACATTTGCATAACGCAATTAAATTAGCATAAAATCTTGGAAATTGTTTATATATTTCCATTTCCACAGCCGACCATCCAAAGTTAAACTTGCTGAGAGTTCTTTAACGTTTAATATTTTTGAAGGTTGCCTTTTCATTTGTCAATCGTACATTGAACCCTGCGGAATACACAACATGTAGAAACATGCCAACAAAATTCTTGACTTTTTGTCTATCAATCAAAGATAAGAACTCAATCAACATAAAAAGATATAAGTCTAGTACTTATACTGAGCATGAATGAAGTTGAAGCCTAGATTGATGGCATGACAAATTAATAAACAATATATGATTTTCCAATCTGGGCATTGACAGCTCCTATAAGTTCAAGTAGTCTTAAGTAAAAGGCTTGGTAATTCATAAAGGTCAACACATATAACTTTTAAGAAAATAGATTAAAAAAAAAGTAAGCGAAAAATGTGTGAGACTGCGTGACATCTAACTCAAGATAGTAATAATAACCACGTAGCACTTTGGATTAAAACTTAGTAACAAAATAGATGTCAAAGAATAATTTCAACAAAATAGTGGAAAATAATTAAATTTATTAAATTTGAATTTGAAAATTGCAACACTCAAATAAAACTCAATAAATCATGGTTATATTTATGTGTTTGCCAAATTAGTTTCAGTTTGGAAAATGTTCATAAGAAGGCCACTTAAAAATTACTTAAAGGAAAAATTATATTTTTTCGAAGTATTTAGTCTTGCTGTTTTACTTTTTATTTTTAGTGTATATATGTGCAATCTAAAAATAAACCACAATTTACATAAAATCCAAATTAATCATAATCTGTCAAAGTAATTAAGAAATTAATTTAATCCAATTTCATAATGGCTTTGAGTAATTGCATTTTCGGAGTAATCAAGCTTATTGCTGGATATTATTGATTTTACATGCGGCACAAAGGCCATTTGTCCCGTCTAGTTGTCCTTAGGGGGTTACATCATTGCCAATCGTTGAACCGAGTATCAATTAATTTATCATCTGCACAGCTCCATGTGTGAATGTTGTTTTATTATCTCACAGTGTGACTTCAGTAACATTTTCATTCATTTTCTAGTTGTAATGCCATGAGGCAAATAAATTAATATCTACAACAGCAGTCAATTTCAAGATCTACACATTAAATGCACGTGCATAACCACATTAAAGAATGTACAGTCTTTAGGCCCTTTGAAAAAAGCTCGTCTACTGAGAAACTTAATTATATTTTATGTATATTTGCCTGTCATAGCTCAATTAATTTCAACAGAAAGAACATTTCCTTAGCCTTTTATTTTGATTTTCTAAAGCACATTACTTGCCTGAATTCAGATTTTTCTTTAATTCATTAAGAAACAGTGAGAACGTTGCGAGATACTCTGATACCATAAGTAATACCATCTGATGAGATGTGTGGCCAAGAAATTTGTCCTCTAAGTCATCCTTTAAAATTGCGGTTGATATAGGCTTTTGTGAATTTTGGGGGACGGGCTTAAAATAATCATAAATGTTAAATTATAAACGAATCTTAATACTTTATTTTACAAACTATTCTAATACTAAGATTAACAATCATGTATTAGTTTAAATTGAATTATATTTAGTTGTGTATTGCAAAGCAATCAGGAAAATATAACCTTAAAACTATAAGACTAGTTCGAATATAAACAGACCGATTGACAGACGATTAAGAAAATGTATATTTTGCAATTACTAATGGGTTGAAGGTTCTATTCCTTTATGAAAAAAAAATTAAATGATCAAAAGGCACATAAGTACTAAGTAGTTTGTCATGTATTTAAGCCAGGCTCCTCAAAACTAAAACTTTAGTCGCCATGCGCAAAGGCGTCTGTGTCGTGAGTACTGCGAATAAAACAGCCGGCAACAACTTTGTCACTAGTTCAAGTTCAATGCATAGGGAAACATAAAAAAAAACCATGAACACAACAAGAGCTATTCACGTGCCGTTAACAGAACCAATCATAATAAACAAACAACTAACAGTCTGCTGAAATTCGTTAACAGTCGCGCTGTTAATGCCAAAACAGTGTGATGAGCTGCTAAATGCCAGCACTGTTAAGTGCCACGACTGCTAGCACATAACAGCTGTAAGCAACTGCCGACAGGTCGCTGTTACTGCTAACAGTTGGTATAGGCGCGCAGTGGAAACGCACGTGAGCGGTTGTAAAACGCTTTTGTAATTCCTTACTTCAAAATGCGAATGGGGAATATTCGTGAAATTTGCCTTTGCGTTTGAACAGAAATTACGAAAAATACTTGCAGCATTAACAAGCAGTTTTTTTTTAAATTCAATTTAAGCGTTTAAGAAATTTATTTTATTTTTAATTAAAATAACGAAACTTATTTAAAAAAATTAATCTAAATTTATTTAAATTGTTGCCGTTAAAGTTCTTAAATTTAAATGAATTAAACTAGTAAATTTGGATCTAAAATAATATTTTAAAAAATTTGTTTTAAAATAAATTCATTAATGCTGCAGGGTTTATGCTATTAAAAGTTTTTATTATTGACAGCTGGGCATAAAGGACTTACAATAACAAAAGCATTTATGTATATAGTTGGTCAATTTATGTTTGCTGTTCTCTTTATGAAGGTTTCTTTTTATGCACATTTCTACTATGCCGCAAACTTTGTATTTATGACCCGATGTCCGCCGAAATGTTACGAGTTGCTCTTTACGATTTAATGTACTCATAAAACAAGATCAACTTCCGCAAGCGACGTTTCGCCTTTCAAGTCGAACGGCCGCAAATTTACCCAAAACTTGTCACAAAACCTGTAACTAATGAACTAACTTATATGTTAAAGGGTTTGTTTGTTATCGCCAAGCTTGACTTTCCCTTACTCCTCCTTCCTTTGTTGGCTCACCTCAGCCATAACTTAATATAATTTCTTTGCCATTATCGCCACATTAAATCAGATTAGGTTTGTTGACATTTGCCCATTGTTGGCCTCAATTCCACCAACTATTTATTCTATTCAAAGACCATCAATTTATCATATTTGCAGCTCTTTTTCTCCATGCCTGTTTATATAATGATGCAAATCAACATTAATGTTCTTGTTGATGCTGTTGTCTTCTGCTTGCTTAACTGAGACATCAGTCCTCGTGTCCTGGCGCCCAAATGTATGCTATGTTTTTATGCTGCTCGCATATTAATGAACATGTATTTTGCTCTGTGCTAGAAACATCAGGTATATCCCTATGTACATATTTGGGTGTTTGTATATGCATACACGTATTCATATTTGTCTTTGTGAAGGGGTTTGCTTTGTCTATCTTCAGATATTTGTCTGCTCTGAAACGTTGCTTGAATAGTTATTATTTGAATGGAAGCTCAAACTTTAAATCAGATTATCCCTTTTTATTCGTTTGATGAATCTCTATATTGTCAACGTAAAAGTCTTTATACTCAAACACTATTTATTTTTTTGCTGCCATGTGATAATAATTTAGGAGTCGATAAGCAGGTAATTTATTTCTTTAGACAAACAATCCTTTTGGTTATCATAATCACAACACAATTAACTCTTTGGCTTTAGCTTTCCCTTTTACGTTGCATTTACCTTTTCCCTCTGTGTATATTTCTTGATGTATTTCCCTTATAAATTGGTATTTTATTACTTGTCTAGCAATCTCCTCTCCTTTCGCTACTTTTAAGCCAAGGAAATACGTGTTTATTCATCCAGGGCATTCATTACCAACAAGCAATTTATCACAATTGCGTGCGGCTTTTGACAATTTGGTTTACACGACGGATATTTAATGCTGTTGCCTGTGCAAGTCTGTGCAATATACCTTTTTATTATTTATTCATTTAAATTATTTAAGATATTTTCAACGCGTCGTCGCTGTTAGCCTCAAATAAAGGCCACCGTCCTTAGACTCTGACCCTCAAGCAGGTCGTCTCAACGGAAGCACGATACGCTTAAAAAATGTTGGCGCAGAATTGTTATCCTTTAACTTCAAATTGGACTGCGACTCCTGGCAAGCAATTCGGCTTTTGCGTAATGCGTTCATTAAGCTCCTTTTTCTCCGGCATTTTCAATTCATTTGCATGACTGGCAGTTGGGTTTTCTAGCCATAATTAGTTTTGTGGCGACATGCAACATGCACCAAGCAGAGACCAAGAATGCAAGTCATTGCAAATGAGAATGCCGCTGATTGCGGAAAGAGGAAGCACACAGAGAAAAGCGCAAGGCCAAATTATAGAAGATAGCATAAATAACAAATTCACAGCACAAGTTACAGTCGTGCCAGGACAACAACTAGCTATAGTCAAGATGTGCGGCCAGTGGGCGTATATGTCAAATCAACTGGCTTATTAACCACAACAAACGGCAAAACAATTTCCGAAAGCCAAAGTCGCCAACTTGATGACCCAATTCTCTGGCCTAACATAAGTAACGGATTCCGTTGCAACTTTACCGAAAGTTGAAAGGCAAAACTTTGTGGGCTAAGAACTAAACATAGATTAGACGGCTTGATTACGGAAAAGACAGGATCTAATCAGAAAGTCTGTTAAAATGTTTGATATTTCGTTATTAATCTAAATAATAGAAGTGATTAGTGTTCTTAAGTTTATTGCTTTTTATGGCTTACTTATTAATTATTTACTACAAATACAAATACTACAACATATAACTATAGAATATATTAGACATTCTTTTTATTTTTATTATAATTATTCATATTTTTATATTTAGCCAGTGGTTACAAAATATTATTTGAATCAAATGTGTGAAAACCTAATTCAACATTCAGGCATTCTCACATATTTTTGCATTGTTGCAATTCCAATCCATTTAACTAACCGAAAATATAAAACCAAAACAGTACCTTCGATTACCCGCTGAAATTGACCGAGTTGTCAGTCCTGCACTGGCAGTAAATGAAGTACTTTTAATTGGAATTGAGTTCATATGTTTTTGTAGAAATTCTAGATCCGAAACAAAAAAAAAAAGCCTTTGTGCATAAGTTGTCTTTGATTGCAACAGAGAAGTTCGATGAATTCCAATGTGTGGTCAACTGGACAAACGAATGAATAGTGGTGTATCTGGTTAAAAATAGGGTGAGGTTTGGGGTTGTGGCAACCGACACTAACAATTTTAGGTTTTTTAACAAAAGTGAAAATGGCAAGGTAAAGATTGTTTTACGGGCAGGAGCAAAAACAATAATTGAATATTTCGATTGCATATCTAAGGACTTTTATTGAAAGCTTTAGCATTGTAAGGCGCTTAAGTGAAGTTAAAAGGACTTGGAAAATTTCAGTAGAATGTGTATCAGAGAAATATTTAAATTTCCCATTGTGCGCAAAAAGTTAAAGAAACAAAATAAACATTTCCACAAGGCTCTGCAAATCACAGCAGACAAAGAAGTTTATAAATGTGTAAGCTCAAATACCCACAAAAAGAAAGCTAAGTTATTTAAATTACAAATTCAACAACAGACCCAAACAACTCCCACATTGACACACAAGACACCGAAGAACAGTTAAAAGAAAACCAATTACTTTTAAATTAAATGCCTCATTTGCAGCATTAATAATTCATTTGACTCAACTCACAGGCAATTAAGAATGCAGATAGTAACGGAAGAAAGAGCACATCAAAAAAAAAACAAAATAACTATGAATGGTATGAGGCTGAGAAGGGCTTAAGCAACCTCCAACGTTACATAGCCAAAGTTAAAGAAAATAAAATTATGCTAGAATTAGCAGAAGAAATAAAACTTTATATTTAAAATACGATTAAATTAATACAAATTTCTTCTATCTCTTTTTATAAATGTTATAACAAATATGGTTTCCTATAAATGCATTAAAAGAACAACAAATTTTGTGATGTTGAATTACTTTAATAATTACTTTAAATTTAATATATTAATATTAGCGTTTAAATTTTCTTATCACAATTCTGAGCAGCTAAATCCAAAACATGCTTTAAAGACTCAAGTAAGCAAAATGAGAACACTTTTTAATTTAGATTAGTTGAGTATAAGCTTTATTTAAATTATATAAAAGCCCGCACTGAGTGATGTGTCTTATTTATATTTCTTTAATTAAATGATCGGAATCTAAAATATAAATATGTATAAAAGCTTAAAACTAATTCTACCACATTGCAAATAAACGTGAAGCAAGTCTCTTCACAGCAATAAAAACCAAAAGGGACAAAGGATTCCTTTGGATATATTTGACTGTGCATAAATTTATTGCGTTGCGTGTGCGTTGCACAGCACAGAATGGAGCAGAACAGACAGCCAGATGGCCAGACTGCCTACAACGTTGTCAGCCGGAAACGGAAACTCGCGCACACAGATACAAGCAATACACAAAAACGCACACAGATAGATACAAGAAGTGCACAGCACCCAAGTAAATGCAGTAAAGACGCGTAAATTTGCAACAAAACTTGACGTTGGCAAACAGTAAAGCTGTTCAAAAGGAGGCGAGTTGGCCACTAAGCGATCTGATAAGATACTGGCGTTAAGACCCCATGCTGGCGTGAGGCCAAATAAACATTTCAAAAATATATTCTTAAAACCATTAAACTTGCTTGAAAATAAAAAAATTTGAAATAGTTTCCTACTGTCTCTTTCTCTGTTTCTTTCTCTCTCTCTCTCTCCCACTATCTATCATCTGAAATGTATCAACTTTTCAATTATACTTTCGCTTATAATGAGAGTAATTAAAAGAATTAAGACAACAAAACTAGAAGATACCCTGAATATTGGATACTTTTGTAATTTATTTTTAACAATTATGGTAAAAATTATAAATTTAGTAAAAAAATAATGCAAATAATGAAGTATTCTTGAATTCCAGACTAAGCATGACTTGCTTGTTTAAGAATCTCTACACGGTGCAATGCCTTTTCCTTATACTTTTAATATACCAACGGCTGCTTTGCTGATGAACTTCACTTAATAGAGAGACACATGTGAGATGGCAAGTAGTTAAAGAGCTGTTATATCTACATCAAATACTCACTTCTCTGAGCTTCACAAAATGTTAAATAAACATGTTGTTCAATCTTCCAATTGTAAGATAATCAAGGAGGTTTATTATCATGAAGATATGTAAAGACCTGAACAGACCCGTATGCGGCAGCAATCGTGACCGTAATAAAACCTCCAGCGATAAAAGTTCTCCGAACTGATAGGATAATGATTCTAGCCGCAATTGCAGCAGTAAATATGTACCTAGATAATGTCCAAAGTAGGATAAGAATAATTATATATAGCTATAAAATAATTTAGTAGATTTCAATAAACCTGCCGAAGCAATTCCGCAGCAGTCTATCTTCGATACTTAAAGAACGTTGCTGTGTTCTAAATTTGCTCTTGGGACCACCTTTCAGTTGTACTTGTGCCTTATTATTACACTGCTTGTCAATTAAATACATATTATAATATATTCATGGTTTGAAATTGGTCAATTGAACAAAATGTTAAAATGTTTACTTTAGGTCTTTAATTTCTTTAATTGGATTTTTATTTTTAATTCGTACATTTTGTTTGTTTAATATGCTTAACAACTGTAGCTCCAATAATATAGAGGTCCTGACCTGATTACTGTCCTAAGATTAGGATCCTTAATATTCTCGTATTACAAATAGAGAAACAAATATAATACCCAAAAGTTTACAGAAACAAAGTCATTGTATTTATTAATATTAACATAATGCCACTATTAAATGGGTTACTACTTTTTTTAACAAACACCAATTTATGTACATTAAACAAAATTTAAATCTTTAGTAAACATTTTTAAAGACCGAAATTTTAGCACTTTAACAATATTTTTGCTATTATTAAAACTAATTATAATAGCATCCAAAACAAGCGATTTTTTACCCAGTTAATTCCGGCACTTTATCCAAATGACATATGATCGAGTTAGCTGTTGGTGTCAAAACGCAAATGTTCACATCGGAAGCATCGCAGAAGCGTCCTGCGGGGCAGGTGCCGTTCACAGTGGTGGGTTTGGTGGCGCCAAAGCAGAAGGAGAATGTGTTGCGGGAGGTGCAAGCAAATGTTTTGCTCTCGTTGCAGAGGCCACAGCTGTCGTTGTCGCCGCAACTGGCTGGCACTTCGGAGCGCTGGAAACAGATTTGTGCTTTATCCGTGCAGACCAAGCCGTCGGGGCAAGTGAATATCTGATCGTTATTCGGGATATTTGAGCCAAAGCACAATTTATATGAGGTTTGATTGACGCAGGCAGCATCGTTGGCCTGACACACATTACAATTGCTTTGCACTATGTCCAGCTGCCAGATCAATGTGGCGACAACTATGAACTATTACAAAAAGCACAAATTTCAGCTACAATTTTTTTAATTTATCGCGTTTAGTCTTAAAGCTTACCACACGAATAAAATGGGACATCTTAGCGGTACTGGTGTTAACTTACAATTGAATACGAAAATCTCTTAGCAACGCATTTTTATATATATTTTTTTATTTTCAGCAAACATATTCACACCTTGACATATTTATATTTATAACACCTGCTTATCTAACAGAGCACCCCAAAAAAAGTGTCGATTTGATAAGCCAACCTTGAATATGGAAATAGTCTAAGAACAAACAAAATGTGTTTTATCTGTTTTGTCGCGAATTGTTGTATGACATAACTAAGTGGAATCATCTTAGCCATAAACCGATATGCTAATGAGTTCTTCTGAACAATTCAAATTTTGTTTCATAATTAGGCAGATCAAATGAATTTAATTAAATGTGTGTTTAAAAAGAATTCTATATCCAATTTTGTATTTAAAATTTACGTATAAAGAAGTGTCTCAAAATATAACCTAAAATTGATTTTAAATGCAAAAATGCACCGATTTCAACTTCAAGCAACGTTAAATCAACGGATTATATAAGAGTGTTTGTTTTGCTCCATATGGCTATAAAGTTGTGTGATATTTGTAATTCAACATTCTGACAGCGGAAATTGCACAGTCTGTTGAAATCCAACGATGACAAAAGCTGTTTGTGGGCGTTGCACATGCTAAATGAATTTTCAATTTTATGACCAAGGGCAAACGAACAACTCATAGTGCCAATTGACCGGCCAGAGCGTGTGAATGGATAGGAGAGGGGAGGGAAAGACTAAAGCCGAGAGGGTTGAAAAATACTCACCACACACTAATCATGGCGAGCGTTGTGTGCAATCCGAGCATCCCAAGCCAAATTGGCAAAGTGCAGTTGTCAATGGAATGCAAATGCAACAGCAGCTGCTGCAAGAGCCAAAAAAAATATAAAAAAAAAATTGACAAAAGCAAATTGCGCATTGTGCATTGTTAGCGAATCAATTGTGCGTAATGACGTATCCTTGTCACAGGTGCCAAAACGCACTTTAAAGCCAGATACAACAGACACAAAAACCAACAACAAAGTGCACAATTTGTTGGGCTGAAATTCGTTAAAATTTAATTCAAATTCTGTTCATTTTACATGTGGCCCTTGACATATGATATATTATTCAACCTATGACATTTATGTTATTTTATAGATTCGGGCTCTTCTGTGGTCTTGTGGCTAATTAGTCAACGACAGAATCGTATTTAGCGTAGATTGTTCATTAATAAACCACAAAAAAGCACAGCTGAGGATCACATTTTGTGATACTGAATAGCAAGGGTAGCAAGCAACTACCAATAATCTCTAAAGGGTTATTATTATTTATATATTTTAATTAGCATCTACAGTTAGTTAGTTACACATGAGTATTTCTTTCTTTCGCTCTTATTTCCAGTCAGCATATGTTTCGTTGAGACCTTCACACATGAATATGTATTGAATTCGACTGGAACTCATAAAGTTGCCACAATCAGGCATTTTTACTTAGAATTTTATGCCTTTGGCATTGTTTGGCGCAGAAATGCTGTCCTAATAAACAATTTATGGGCACACAATCACTGCATTGTTAGACTGCTCACAAAAATGAAACATTATGCAAAATATTCTCGACTAACGCAGGGTTAGACTGAGTATTGTGTGCCACGCTGCAATTTGCCTGTGTCATTAAGTTCATCTTGGTTGAAGTCAGGCTGCACAAATCCTTCAGCCAGCGTGATTTATTGTTGCATGCCGCTGGGTGCTCGATTGGCCCTGCCCCATCATTATGTGTGGCATGCAATTTGTCAAACTCTTGGAAAATCCTGTGTTAAATGAGCTATGAGTCGAAGACGGTATTTTGGGGCTGCAATTAGTTAAATTTTGCATCGATTTTTATCCACTTAAATGCCTGAAGATAAAAAGCACGGTCTTAGTCAGGTTGCGACAATATCAGAAACATGGCTAGTCATAAAATTGCCGCTTGTATTTACTGTTGCATAATTTAAGTCAGTGAAACGGCTTTTTATCATCCAAATGTTCATTGAGGGCTATCATTTTTATGGTCCCAACTAAGTCCAATGCATACAAAAGCAGGAAAATGCCCAAAAGCAAGGCTGACAATTCGATAAGCTTAAGCTCTAGACTGGCTCCAATTTCATTGCTGGAAATGGCAAAGAAAAAAGAAAGAACAGTATGTTGTAAGCTAGTCGTAAAATTTACTGGTAATACAATACATATATTTTTTGGGGAGCCAAGGAATTTGCAATCAAAATACAACCCCAAAAGCGTCACAGGCAAATCTTTGAAAACAATTCACTGCTTTTGCATAAATAAGTAAATATTGAAATTTTTGTATTTTGATTTACGAATTTTTCAGTAAACAGCAACACCTTCAAAGTTATTTATGTTTGTACTGTAAGTGTTTGTCAATTATAAAAATATGTCGCACAATAATAATATGAACAAGTCCTTGCTTCGACTCTTTATTTATGCATAAGATGATTTATGCTTTAGATTTGGTTTTACTAAAAATGGCTTAATATTTAATAAATGCAATTTATGTGTGAATAAAATAAGTGTTATTTATTTCGTTTCACCTTAATAATAAAAATAAATTTATTATTTAAAAAACATTAACCTTTGGCCAAAATATATTAAAATTCAAGAAAATCAACAAATTGAACTTATATTTTCCAAAAGCTTACAACACCTTTGACTATCAATAAAACTGGAACATTTTTCTAAGGGGCAACAAATCTGAAGATCATTACTTAGTTAGTAAATTTGGCTTTCGCCAAAAATATATGTAATTAACGTGTTAACAATATAATAATATAATATTGACTCACTTAGAGAAATTAAAACAACACATCAGGCGACAGTCCTCATTCACCATGTACAACAAATGGCCAAGAATACATAGAAGCTGACATAAAAAATAATAATGTTTATTCGCCCAAAAGAAGAAAAATGTTAGAAAGAAAACAATAAGAGCGCCGCCAAGCAGCATGGGGCTGACAAATGACAAACTAAATGAGTGATGCTTAACATGGTCATTTGCCCATTTGTCTAAGGACCAGCGGTTAATAAATGTCAAGCTTTTACATAGCCATCAATATGCCAGTTGCCGTAGTGCAGCAAAAATATACATTTTACTTGTATAGAAGTAGTTACGCTTTTACAAATTAATAGCTTAAGAATATAAGGATTTGCAAAATAAAAATATTATGGCACAATCCAAAAGTATTCTGTTCGTAACACGAATTGTCTGACAACAACCAGAAGTCATTGTGGCATGCAACTTATTTTATATACTATATATATTATATTTGCCAAGACATTGCACCCGTATTTGTCGTTGTAACCCATCTAAAAACACCAATAAAATAGTTCGCGTGCTGACGTAATGGAGTTTAGTTTATTGAAATTTTGTGAACTTGCTGTGTTGAAAGCGTGGCACATGCGGCTACAAGGACACGTTAAAGATAGTCTTCAATTCGTTGCCACAAGTTTGCTGTCGTCAGATGAATAAATGAGAGCAAGAGTTAGACAAGTTTTTCTAAATGCTGGTGGGAATTTTTAAGGATTTACATCTGTTTTCTAAGCGCTCTTTTGCAAAACAACAGTAAATTAAAATATCGATTTGAACTTTAAATAAGATTTTAGGGTTTTAAAAGTATACAAAAAATAAATAAAAGTAGTTTAACAAGCTACAAAGCATATAATCCCCAATCAAATTCTTATTTTTTTTTTCTGGTTATATATGTATTTAAGTTCGTCTAATGAAAAGTAAAAAAAAGAGAAATTTGAATTAAATTTAAAGCTGCATAATATTTAATATATTTATAAAAATAAATTAATTAGCATCACAATTATAGTCCTAACCCCATTACAATTCCTGCAAAGAGATGCAGACTATGTATAGACTTAACGAAAAAGTTTTAAAAAAAATTTAAATGAACTCTTATTTAAAAATGGAATGCAAGCATTCAAGTTCAAGAACCCAGATGACCTTCTTATAAGCTCCTCAACCCCCTTCTAGCCCGCAATCACCTTTGTGCTTCTGCCAGCCAAATACTGTTTGTCTGCATATTTAACTGGCCGTTTCAAATCCGTCGCACAAAGCAAAGCTGCCAGACAAAATTCAATAAAGATGACGTGTTAAGTAATTCCAAAAATTGAGGCAAACAGCAATTACTAAAGTTAAGTAAAACGGTTGTTGGCTTTGTTCAGAGAGACCCAAGTGTGAAGCACTAAATCTAATTCAATTGATTAATATGCACAACAGCTTATACAGGCATATTTAAAGCAGATTTAATTTAAAGCCACAAGTGTCATTTACAGTTATTGGCAAACATCGTGCAACTAATTGTTAAACGTTTAAGCTGCGAAATGTATACAAAAGTCCTTGAATTGGAATTACTGAGTTAAGTGAAGTGTAATGGAGTAGACTGAAGTGAAGAGAAGAGAAGGGGATACCAGAGGGAATCTTCCTTCCTATCCTGGACGCCACTAATCGAAACTGTCGCTTCTTAGCATCCAACGAGACAGTTTCATCTCCTTGTCGCTGTTGCTGTTTGCGTTATTCTGTTTTTGTCGAGGATTAAGTGTACAACTAATTGTGAGCTGTGTTGGCTGCTTAAGCTGCTCGGCGTCTCCAGCTTGTGTTCCAGACAGATGTCACGACCGAAACTTTTAAATTCCGACGGCCAGCGAAGCATGAAATTTAATTTCTAGTTAATATTTCTCGGTTTAAAAGAATAAAAACAAAGTAGCCAAAGCAATTACGTGTTGTCAATAAATTATAAGACAAAAAAGTTAAGAAAATAAAATTTTAAAAGGAATACAAAAATAATAATGCAAATTGACAACAAAATTCAAAAGTTACGCGCTATTTTTTTAAAGAAGAGAAAACATTTGAATAATTTGCAATCACAAGAAATGCGAAAAGTTCCTGAAAATTATTAAACTTGAATACGTTTTTGACAATTCGATAATTGTTGTATTTAATATTAGCTTTAAATTTAGTTAACTTTAAATTTATAAAAATAATAATAAAATGTCTACATTTGTGGCTAGTATTAAATTGCAAAATTTATCCAATCTGATTTGTGATTTTATTAAATTGTAAATAGGTTTTACACATGTTGCTTGGATTCGGGCACACCCAAAAATTGAAATGAAACCCAGTCAATAAAGACCACTTGTTGAATCTTATCTTAAAGTTAAGTCATTAGGTAATCTGATCCAAGCACATATCAAAAGAAAACTCAGGCAATTTGTCCCAGATACAAATCCCAATAATAGTTAATTAGTTGTTGAAGTATTTAAAGGAGAGAGCATAAATGTATCAAAGTTATGCAGTTTTGCTTTTCTTGTTGTTGCATTGATTAAAGTGAATGTTGAAAATTTTGATGTTAAAGTTTGAGTTAAGCCGAAAACTGATTTTACGCTTCACAACTTTTAATGGCAATCATGGCGGTTGGTGTTTGACGCCGAGCATCAGCGCCGTTTGCTGTTTCGGCATCAAAATGTGCGCATAATGTGGCTCTTTAATGGATTCCATTGCATACATTTTAGGGGCGCAAGCTGCGGCAGCAGCAAAAAATTATGCAACGCCCTCTGAAAAATGGCATGTCATGCAAATTGCCCAGCCAGCCCCAGTTGCGTGCTATTTGTGGGGCTCCACACTGCGGCAACGGTGCGGCATGTTGCCCATTTGTTGTAAATTGAGAATGGTGAATTACTGTCCCTTGATGTGTTGTTTTAATTTTGCTAAAATGAGTCGTCAAACTGAACAGAGCAGCTACTGAAAACTGTTGTTAATTGAATTTAAACTCAAGCTTTTATATAGAGAATTAGCTAACGACAAGTGGGCGTTTAAATTGTGATAAACTCTGATTTTCATTGTAACCGGAAAGTGTAATATCACTTTCTCTCATTAAATATTTATAGCTGAAATGCTTAAGTTTTCGCAGAACAACTTAAAAGAAAATTTCAGCGTGTGAATTTCTCAAGATGCCTAGTTAAATATCAATTAAGGATGCCCCTAGAAAGTTACACTGACAGTTGTGAGAAATTGTGAGCCAAAAATCGTATTTGACAACACATCTGGGGTAAATGAAAATTTATTGCTCGGCTTGTGGCCACTCACAAAGTTGAAACGTATGAAAATCTGCACACAATTGGCTCAAAGCTAGCTACAATTGAGGCATAATTAAAACTAATTATGCCAAAAGTCGAGGAAATGCTAACGTCGGTATGCGTATAACACGCCTGTGAAACCATTTTCAAATAAACGTCAAAGTGTTGAAAGGTTCATAAATTGCTGCTGCCAACTTTCTTACCCATTCACTCTCTCAAAGTACCTGCTGCCGTCTGGGAATCATATACGAAGAAGTTTCACAATTTAAGCTCAGACGGAGATGAGATACATAAATTATTAGAGCTGGATTAAATGAATCAGATAATGGTCAGATTATGGCTATACATATAATATAAAACACAGTTCGAAAATTAAATTTATCAAGTATAATTGAACAAATATGTTAAAATTGACGATGTATTAAATGAATGGCATTTCCCCGCATTGACTTTTCATTAAAAAAATAGTAAACAAAATTACCTTCACAACTTAACTAATTTATCATATTTTTGGTCTGATTGGTTTTTTCTATCTATTACAAAATATTAATATTTTAATAACCTCTTCCACACATGCATTATTGTTGTCTTGTTTTTGCTCAACATTATTAGCCGAGTCAAACTTACTTTACTAGATCGGCCAATGTTGGGTATGTGCGATAAAAGGAACTGGTTCAGTTAAGACTTTCATTACCCATCCCTGAATTAAAAGTTTTGTGATTTCTTAAGTTTTTTGCGCTCAACGCATTTCCTAAATGAAATTAATGCAAAAGCGACGCGACGCGGCGGTCCCACAAAATGTCAAACGGAAGGCGCGAAATTTCACACGTCTAGCGACATGACAAATGTGTGTGTGTGCGTGTGTTGGTGTGTGTTGGTGTGTGTTTGTGTGTGAGTGTGTGTGTAATGTGTGTTTATTTATTTTAGCTGCGCAATGTTGCGGCTGCTTGAGCGCCTTTTGTTCGCCAGGCTCCACGGCGGAAATTTAACCCATGGGTAAAAAACTATGCCGCAATTTTATTGTGTGAAAAATAGTTCGTACATGTGCCACATTTGAATTTCTGTGCACTGAGCATGTGTGTGTGTGTGTGTGTGTGTGTATGTAAGCTGCTATACTTAAACTTGTTGACCTTTCCAGCAATTGCGAGTAAGAAATTGTTTCAGAGTCATTTTTTAAAGGTACTTAGTTTTTATTAGAAATTTAATTCAATTTTGGAAGCACAATCTCAGTCATCATTATAAAAAGAATCTACTAAATATATTACGTTTATATATTGAAATAGAGAATAGTACACAAAATAATAAGTCAAATATGTACCACTAGAAAGTAAAAAGTTTAACATAAATAAAATACATTTTTAAATGAAATAATATTTTTACTTCCAGTTTTTCGTACATCTTAAAGTATTTTGTGTGAAAATCTGCGTTAATCTCAAATATAGAACATACTCTAAACAGCTACGAGTACGTAAATATAAGTAATAAGTAATTAAGTGAGTATATATTTATTAATGAATTCACTTTTAGTTAACTTTTGCATACTTAAAATATCAACAATTAGCTTTAAACTACTTTTTCCAGTTTTTACAGAAATATCTCAAGAAAAGAGTTTGCTTTTAATTTGACTTCAAAGAGTAATTCTCCATCATTATTTTCAGTAGTCTGCCAAATTGAAATCAGTTCAAAAATGTTACAATTTTGAACTTGAATATAATATCTTACCTCAAAACCATATCTTAGCTGAAAAATTTTATAAGAAAATGTTTCGAAATCAATACGATAGTGATGTTACCATATGGAGTCCCCAGGGTCGTCTCTTTCAGGTTGAATACGCAATGGAGGCTGTTAACCAGGGCACAGTCACTGTTGGCCTAAAGAGTGAAGATTTCGCAGTACTTGTGGGGCTCCATAGGCCATATACCGAGATGGGCGTATTGCAGCCAAAGATCTTATCCATCGATAGCCATGTGGGCATATCATTATCTGGCCTATCATCCGATGCTCGCAAGTTGGCCTCATATTTGCGTACAGAATGCACGGCTTTCAGGCATTCGTATGACACAACCTATCCGGTTTGCAAATTGGTCAAGACTTTGGGCAACAAGATGCAAGCGAATACGCAACGTTATGACCGCAGACCCTATGGAGTGGGTCTTCTTCTAGCCGGATACGATGAAGTGGGCAGCCATATTTGGCAAATAATGCCGTCGGCCAACGTTTTCAATTGCAAGGCAATGGCCATCGGAAGTCGGGCTCAATCGGCTCGCACTTATTTGGATCGCTTCAAGGCGGCATTTCCATTCTGCTCCAAGGATGAATTGATTTGCCATGGTATTCAGTCCATTTACCAATCCCATTACACTGCTGATGAAATGCGTGTTTCTATTGGAGTCGTAGGCAAAGAACATCCATTCAAAATACTTTCGAATGAAGAAGTAGAATCATATCAAAGATTCTGTCTTCTTGCCGTTAATCCAGATAGTTCACAAGATACGGAAATTGATGAAAATCAATCAAGTCAATCCATCTAACAAATTCTGCAATTGTTTTGTTATTATACTTTGTTTTTGGTTAAATATTCCATAATAAATTTAAATCATTTAAGAAAAATGGCAGAAGAGAAGTTAAAAATAAACCAAGAAAATTTTAACATTTAAATTCGTCAACGTTTTGTTTAATTATTCCAAAATTTAGTTTTGGTTACATATCTTAAAATAATATATTAAGCTTAATGTTCTTATAGTTAATCATTAAAATAGCAATTAACTGTGAATAGCTTTCATAAAGCGCGAAATGCTAGGTAAGCGTTTTAAAAGTATCAATTTAATGCTTTGGTTGTCCGTTAACTGGAAACCCGCTGAAAACCGCTGAAAACCGATTATAGTGAGCCATAATATGCCAATTAAAATGTCTGCCAGTGTGGGATAAACACACGAACAGAATCTGTGCCATAAAACTTTATAAAGCAAATGGCAAGCAGACGCCCAAAATTGCCCACTGCATCCACGCTCAAAGCTTTAAAGCATATGGGCCAATAAAACTTTAACAAAGTATTTAAGGTTGTGCTGCTGAGCGGTAGAGAGAGAGAGAGGGGGGGTAAGCCGGAGAAAGGGGAGTCAGTAGATCAGCTATTTCCTTGGCGCGCAAATTTAGCGTGAAGTTGTTAGCCGTCTGTCTGCACAGTCCTGGATTTGACTGCTCCCTTAAATGGCAACCAAGACTTAGCCACAATATGAGCAGTCACAACAACAAAAACAAATGTCAGGGTTGAGTATAACTATTAAGTGAGCAATTTTGCGTCCTTGTTTGTCGTCTGCTTAGTGTGTGAATTTCGTTGGGGACGGTGTCTCTTACATTGTGCACTTCAAATTGTCCACCCCACTCCCCCCTCCAGGACATGATATTTTGTCGCGCTTCTTGCTCCGAGTTGGTCGAATTTAAGTAAACATCTTGAGCATTTGGCCCACAGATACATATTGCTAAAGAGTATGTGTTCATTTACATTTTTGGTTTCCCAAGCATAACCAGTGACTTCCAACTAAGCAGTTCAATGAGCCGAAAGTGTAATAATTTGAAGACGGAATTATTTATACAGGAGCAAATTTTAAATTCATTTATTTATGTATTGGCCAGAATTCTGAAACTTTTTATTTCGATAAATAGATAAGCTAGAAACGGAGGAAATTTTTAAATATTCTAAGACTATAAATGTAATTTATTGCGTATTTATTTTATCAGCGACATGTGTTTATCTTATTTGAATCTTTAATTTATAAATTTCATGATTTAATCCTGTTGTTAACTGTTGAGCCTGTTGTTATTATTGCACTTTCGTTGAGACGTAAATCCCTGAAGAAAGCTGCAAGCAGAATCATTCAGATTAATGTGATGTTTTACGATTGTGTGCCAAAGTTTTGGCCAGCACTGTAAAGGTTTCACTCAATTACGATTTACTGAACTGTGGCTGTTTTTCTTCTTTTTTTTTTACGAATTTGCTGTTTGTTGTCCTTTTGGGTCGAACTTCGGGCATTCAATGGAATTCCGGGAACTGCTTAAAATGTTACCACAAAATTTGCAATGAATTCGGAAAGTTGATGTAACAATTAAGCTCATAGAAAACATACTTCAATATAGACGACACACAATTCGATTGAATCGTGAGCCAGACTTGGGATTAGTCGAGCGCAGAGCGCAACATGCCACTTAACACATAAATCCCCGAAGCGAACTGTAAAAAATCATTCAGATAAATTTGATTGCTTGCCACAAAACCGCATTTCACGCCAGCCTATCGAATGCGGGTCAGAGTCAAACTTTTGGCCAGCACTGTCAGTTGCTTAATTCCGTTGAGGTTAAAGTCAATTGCGCCTGCTGAACTGTCTCTGCATTTCCATTTCCATTTCCATTTTTTTGTTTTTTTTTTTTGGGGAATTTATTCTTGTTTTGCTGCTGCTCTTTTGGGTGCAACTAAAAGCAATCAGTGGGATTGACTCGACGTGTCCAATACAAATAAATACAAACTGAATATTGTTAAAACAACTTATGTTTTAACTTCTTGATTTTGTTGTATGTGAACTAATGAGATTGAAAGTTTAATATTGTTGAGGTGTGGTGGGTAAATTAACCTCTTCATAGTTTTCAAAACTACAAACTATTAAAAACTATTTAAGCAAATATCAAGCTGAATTTTCCAACTTTTGGCTGCTAATTTCGTTAATTAAATATTTGCAGCTCGTAGATTTGCAAGCCACAAAGCATAAGCAATGAGCAAAGCAGCGCCGAATATACCGTTAGAGCTTATATACAAATACTACAGTAGAAACAGGTGGGTACATAAATATGCCACTTGCAACACTAGCCAACCTCAACATCAAGAAAATATACCCTACACATTCCAATAATGTGAGTGAAGTAAAATCACTGTAGACTTAAATGTAAAATATATTATTAGAATATATACAATTATACTTTAATAAAATATTAATATAATTCTCGAACTTAGAAAATATCACTTTAAATTAATTTTAAGCGTGTGTAAAGGATATCTTTCAATTGTACATCATCTCAGACATATTTCTGATGATTCTTATATAATGCAGCAGATTGTTTTTAAATTGAAAATTTCATCATCATTTATTACGCTCATTTACAGGGTAAATCTAAATCAATTCACTCAATGCATCTGTACAGGATATCTTCCAGTCGTTGCACCATCTCTCACACATATTTATTATGATTGTTTATTTATGCGCTGCCCGTTCGCCTGGTCTGCAGATTTATTTTGTCGGAAATTATGCTGCAGCATATGAATATTGAATGGAGCAGAAAGGTAGGCAGTGTGTATGTGTGTGTTCGTGTGTGTGTGTGTGTGTGTGTGTGTGTGTGTAGTATGAATGAATATAATCAACTACCCGTTAAAACGTATTTATGCGCAGCAGCCATAATTTAATAAATGATATAGGCTGCAGTTTGTACTTGTTTTTGGGTTAAGCGCACCATTAAAAGTTAGCCAAGTGTCGTTAAAACACTCGGCAGCGGCTCAATAAATTATATTATATATAAATTCAATAAATTTATTTTATAGGTGCCCTGGCACACGCACACAGGCATGCTCAAGTGCTTAAGCATCCCGCTAGGGGTTGCTTAACTGTCAATTTATTATGTTTTAACGCTAAACGGAGAATTAAAGCTTAAAAGCATTGCATATTATACTTTATAAATCTTAAACCAGCTTAAAGCCAGAGATGCATTTCCCCAAGTTTTTACAGCATCAATCTGAGTGCAGAAGCAAAAGACAAAAAAAAAGAATCTGATTCTGGGAAACGGTTGAGTTCTAAGTATTTCTTACTGGGAAACTTATTGAAACCCAACCGTTTTGAAATTGAGTTTTATTTAATTATAAACGAACCTTTGAGTGCCGCAAAATGAAAAGTCAAGCTTAAAATAAATGGAAATTGCATAACAAATAGCCAAAGTAAAGTCAAAGCTGAATATGCAGCTTGTAATTAAAGGGAAAATTCAAGCCATTTTATTTTACTCTTCAAATAAAAAGTTTAAACTTAATTTCATTAGAAATACTATAATGAATAAGATTTATAAGGCAATTATTTTACATTTTAGCTAAATTTTCGTTACGAATTAATTAATACTTTTAAAGCATTAAGAAAATTAAATATCCAAACTCAATTATGAGACTATAATAAAATTCCTTGGAAAACTGATTAATTGCGAAAAGTATTTGAAATGTATCTTGCCTGAAGTTTGTCTTGCAAAATGTAGCTTAATTGATTCCGGTTACAGCAAAATTTCTGAAAAGTTGGCAGCACAAAAGCGCAAATTGAGTTCGCGCCTGAAAACAAACTTCAATAAAGTGCAAATATTTCGTAGAATAGTGGTAGACACACAATTCAATTGAAATGTGAGCCAGAATATTGGACAAGTGCTTCAATGTGGGTTAGTCGAGGGCAGGGGTCAAAGTGTGCAACATGCCACTTGGCACCGACTGCAAGCTAAACCAGCACGTGCACACATGGCGCCTGGGTCGTTGAATGGGTGGTTTGGATTTGGGTGGGGTTGGCTGCTGATGTAGAGCCCAAGTTGCAATTGGTTTTTTCTTCTTTTTTTCCCCTACATGTGCAACATTTTGTCATGATTGTGCAAATTGTTATTTTCCTCACGAAATTCAATAAAAAAAAATATAAAAAATACATATACAAAAAGGATGCGGGAAAATTTCTTTTGTACATGTTCTTGCCGCTGCCTAAAATGTGGTCAGCTCGCTTTTTATGATCGCTAAGTTTTTCCGCAAAGTTTTATCTTTATCCGGCTTACAAGTTTAAGTTTTGCTCGGCATACATATATGATGTTTCAATTAAACACTTTTTGGGTTTTGTACTCGCATTTGTCTTTCTTCAAAAGTTTTGTCCAAACTCTGTCTCTTCTCTCTCGCCCAATCTCGCCCAATCTCTCTGGCTTTTCAATTTTCACTATATAGTTTGGGACTTTGTTGTGCCAGCCACTTGTGCATATGTAAATATTTGCAATTAAAATAATTGAGTTTTAAGTTGTTTATTAGGCAAGTTGCTCGAGTGAAGCAAATCACAAAGTTTTCATGCTACAAATTTCCTAGGAACTTTTCAGTTGCTCTATTTGTTGCATTTAAGTTGTGCCAATTATGGTGTAGAATATCAACAACAAAATAAAATATATATAAATATATATATAAATGTAAATATATTGAAAAATTAAAGTTAAATAAATGAAAAACCAAACTTACAGGTGTTTGTCAAAAACTCAAAAACTCAAGTAGAATAACTGAACACGTTTTTCGAATAGCTAAATGCAAACGATAAAGTTGTAAGTCTGCCAACAATAAGTTTAATAGAGCATACCTTGAGCTATGTGTGTATAAGTATAACGCATGTTACGCATACGCGATGTATTCCCAAATAACTCTCGACTCGAATTGCTGCTTGGAGTCCACAAGCCGTATGCTTATTATAAGCGATTTGAGAGCCCAACAAAACATTACAATTGCCTGCCTTGCATATAAATGGTTTAAAGATAGCATTTGAGAAATCGATTGATTTGCCACCATAAAAGCCAAAAAGCTCGACGTTTTTTAGTTGGCTAATATACATATACGTTCTTAGGAAAAAAAATGTATATCAAAGGATTTTTCTTCTTATTCCATTGTTGTTGTTTTTTCTTCTCTGTATGCTCTGTGGCCTGCGGGTTTGGCAGCTGTTCAGTTGGTTCAATGGTTTTATTTTCTATTTTTACATAAAAAAGCGATATGAATAGTCATAGGTGGCTTTGCAAGGGATTGAGTGGTGCTTAAGAGCTCTAGCAATACTTTACAATTGTTCAGAAAATAAACAAAATTGTAAATAGTAATTGGGAATGTATCAAATGTTTTGAAATAGATATATTTGTCATAAAATCAATGATTTAAAGTTATCTAAAAAGAGGGAAATATTGATGCGAATAACCCTGAAATAAATTAAGGGCTGTTGGACACTAAATTAATAAGAAATAATAAAGTGATCAAAAATTCGTAATGTATTCTAAACATAAAAATTGAATTATTTTTTAGACAAACTTTTCCATTTATGTTATCTGTTTCTCAGTCCATTAGCTCCTTATAAATTTATAGAACATCTATCATTCGAGTTGGTCCTTAGCACTTTCCTTTTCATATCCTATTTTCAAACCTCTAACACATTTACATATGAATGAACACGACCAGAAAAACACATCAATAATATTAATTTGGAATGAGCTCTGCGGCATGGTTTCTGTGTGTGTACTTTTGAAAATATTTCAAAGGAGTTTAAAAAAATGGGTTGGAAATATGAAGTGAGGCAAATATTTACTTATATACAAACTTTGTCGAGGGCTTAACGACAAAAGCCATAAAGATCATATGAAAGCTGCCACAATATGAATCGAATCCGTTGGGTATTAATAAATTGAACTGGTTTTTGGCCGATTAAATATACAAATTGTTTTTTTTTTGCTATCAATAACGGCAATGAAATGCTAATTTAAAACATGTATCACATCAAAGATGTATTTTAACTTATTTATATTTTCTGTAGTTATTTTAAACCAATTTCATTTAACCACTTAATCTGATTTCTTTTCATTTTTAACAATACGAATCGTTTTAAAGGTTGATTTTTACGTTTATGCCTTGTGATTTTCGCTGTTCTTTTGTTGATTTTTCGCTCTTGATTTTATTGACTTGTTTTTCAATCTGTTGAATTTGGTGAAACGTCCTGTGCCCCCTTAGGTGTCGCGTTAGTTATGCATCGCTGCCCCAACGTGTGACAAGTCGACAAATACAAAAAAAAGAGAAAATAATGAAAAAGAAAAAAATCCAAACAAATCCGATACTTTTACAATGCCATTGGGCGATTTTTGGTTTAAAGCTACGATTTTTCATCAATCACTGGATGTGAGACATTTTCATTAGTTTTTACTCAACGTAAAATGCTCTTCTCTTTTTTATACCCTTGGTTGGTATTGCCAGATAGTGTCTCTCTGTCGGTCTGTTCTCTAGTCCGTCAGTTTTAACTTTATTTGTTTTTTTTTTTAATTAATAGTGAAACTTAGAGATGAACAAGTGGACTCTGGTTGCAAGTGTATAATTTCTTTTCATTTTCTCTTTTGTTTTTTTTTTTAATTTAATTTCCACTGTAAAATGGAGGCTTGCAACAATAATATATTCAGTCGGCATTTTATGTTTCCCTCGTTGCTGATGCTGTTCTTTTTGCTGCTATTGACACTTTATCAGCCTCAATATAATTAAAATATGAGACACGTTCGCAAAATAGTGTGCAGTGCATTTGAAATAGCCATCATTGTCTTCAGCTGTAGTTTTGGAAGACAAAATTAATTCGAATTGAACATTGAAAATGTTCTAGACTCCTTTTAAATTCTTTCATTTTGTTTGTTTTTTTGTGCTCGATTATTTCTAAGCACATTCTACACAAATACAAGTTGATGCTCGGCTAGAGTGCTCTAATCAAGAAAGCTCATTCTGTTAACCATAACCCCTCTCTTAAATCACCATTTGAAAATTCAATGTTTATAATACAAAATAATTATTTTATAATTTCAATGAAAATCTGAAAATTTGTATATCTGCATCATACATTAACCATTAATAATTCAATCATTAATTCTGTACTTATATTCGGGAGACTATTTTTTCTGGCTTGCCAATATTCTTGCGATATTTTATTCTCAACTTGCGTTTCAATTTTGAGTTAAATAATAAATTGTTTTTTTAAGATTTTTTTAAAAATGTGCGCTGTTTTTAGTTCACATTTAATAAATAAATAAATAAAATTTGTATATCAATTAAAAAGCACTGTTAATCAAAAGATGAATTTTAGTCATAAAAAACATGAAAATTCACTCATGATCCACGTCGGATTAATAGATAGCTCCTTTTATATCCTTGGGTTTTAAAATATATGGCGAACGTTATACTGTATTATCTTGCTCAATTTATTAATTCGCAACTATTATTAATTGCGAACAATTTTCATTGATGCATCGTTTGGACTGCAACTGTATAAATTGTATTCTTAAACCACTTTAAGCACTTTGTGGGCGCTGGCATAACTGAAAAATGCAATATTTTTAAATGGCTGACAGAATTTTTATTCAATGTGGGATTGTAGCAATTGGATGCCGTGAAATGCCAACGGCCACAATTCTCTGGTCATTATTATTGAGCTTCCTGAAAGTTATATTATCTGTAACTTATAATGGATTTTTGAATTGCAATCAATGCTACAATAAAACAAAATCACAAACAGCATGAGTTATATACCAACTTTAATCAAGATAGCTTTAAAAGTGAAAACCGTAACAAACAGACGAAAATAGCTATGCTGATCAAGAATATATATACTTTAGACGACTGCTTCAATTCGGTACGATGAAATTGTATTACCAGCTGTAATGAATTGAATGGAGTTCCATTTGATTAACTTTTGCAAATATCACAAAAAATATGTCTAGGCTAAGAAAAAATTTAAGCTACAACAAATGTAAAATTTTCAGTTAGGATCATTATAGCCGCAACTGTTCAGTTACAATCAAAATACATCATTCCTACTGAATGATAAAATTAATTTATTACATGTATTTATGTGCAGTGTTGACTTCTTTCTTTCTTTGTTTTACAATATAATACATTTAACATCTACTTGTTGGTATGTTTACACAAGGTACAAGTACACACACATATATATATATATATATATATCTATATTGCAACAATTTAAATGACTTTCGTAGTTTGTGAGTTTGTTAAAAAATGTACACAAATAAAATGTTTAATTGACTAGAGAGGCTGTTGGCATTTTTTAGACATCAGTTATGTTCAAGTTAAGGCAGTTGATCCAGAATTTATCAATGGTATGATATAAATGTGGCAGAGCATTGCCAATGCTGTGGTTCTCATCCGTGTATGTCTGAAAAAAATAAATAAAATTGATTTACTGTTCGATTTATTTCAAGCTGGGAATACTATACGCACTTGCTCGTCGAAGGGTATATCGGCTCTTTGCAGTAGTTTGGCCAACAGCAGAGAGTGTTGATAATGGACATTATCATCACCGGAGCCGTGCATTAGCAAAAAGTCATGTGTCTTAAAGTTATCCAAATGTCCAAAAGCACTGCTCTCAGAATACTTGACTTGATTGTCTTCCGCCGTTGGCAGGCCCATATAACGCTCAGTATAGATGGTGTCTATACGGCAATGAACAACGACATTAAATAACCAAGTTTATTGAGGGGAAATCACAGTTCTTACCATAATACAACCAGGAGGTAACTGGCGCCACAGACACACCACACTGGAAGATGCTGTCATTGTCCTTTTCGATTGTCTTGGCTGTCATATAGCCGCCATAGCTCCAACCCCAAATGCCTGTGCGTTCGGCATCAACAAAACCAAGAGACTCCTGCATCCATTTGGTGACAAACAGTTGATCCTCCACCTCATGATCGCCCAAATCGTTGTTCACCGAGAACATTAGCTTTTTGCCCTTGTTGCCAGTGCCACGCCCATCGATATAGGCGTATATAATGTCCCTTGTGGTGGTAACAAACGCCTCATAGCCAAGGGTAAAAGAATTCGTTACGCGCACCGAATTGGGTCCACCATAAACAATAACAATCGTGGGATATTTCTTGCTCTCATCGAAATTGGGTGGCAACGCCAGCTTGGCCATGCCAGTGCTGCCATCTGCCAGAGTGACATTAATAAATCTATAGCTGGGACGCAGCTTTTTCGCCAAGTTGGCACGATACGCGGTATTGAGTTCCCAGTCGATGAGCTTCTTGTGGCTGGGCGTGTCGACCTTGAAGATTTCCGTATAGGACGGATTGGGTCCGTTGCAGGTGAGCGTATAGAAGGAGTAGGATTTGCTGAATGTGGCACTGGCCGAGCGGCATTCAACGCCATCAACATCAACATGATCGCAGCTGAGGCAATCGCCGTTGCTGTACACATGATATTGCGCCGGATCACCCACCTGAGTGGCCTGATAGTAACTGCAATAGGTAAACAAATTCATTTCCTTCTATTATCTTCTACATTAGTTAGTTATTTATATTGTTATACTGGGAACAGAGTATTGAGCAGTCGTGAGACTTCGACAGCAACGATCCAGTTTGCTCAAGTCTTTGAGTATATCTCGAGATTGTGTACACTTACAGCTTATCATTGGGCTCATCATAGCCATAGATATTGAGCACAGTGAATTCACCGCGACTCTTCCAGATGTTCTCGCCCGTTTGCAGGTCAAGATTCCACACCTGATACCAGTTATTGATGAAGTAGGCAAAGATGCAGTTGAGGCCATCCTTCAGGCACTTGGGTGTGCTCATGGCCACCCAGCCGTCGGGCTCTTCGATGCGCTTCACCTCCGCACAGACGCCCAAATGGCTGCAACTTTGGAGCGAGGCGAGATTCTGGCGACGATTCATCCAGGTGATGAGAAGATGACTGTTATTCGACCAGACCACATTCTGGAGAATGTGGTCGGAGCTGACAATATCGATAGGTGCGTTGATGCGTTTCGTAGTGGGATCATTGTCGGTCAGATCAAAGACACGCAGATACACAATCGGATTGGGTGTGCCCGATTTCGGATACTTGAGCTCCTCTTCGTGCGGATACTGCGAATACCCATCGGCACCATCGCCGTAGAGGAAATACTTAAAGGTCTGCACTTTGGTATCATCGAAAAAGCCCACAGCCAGTTTGGTGCCATCTGCCGACCACCACAGAGCGCTGCCACTGCTCAGCACCTCCTCCTCGTAGACCCAATCGGGCACACCATTGTAGACAATGCCATCCTTGCCATCCTCCGTGATGGCTATCTCCATGTTCTCCGCGAAATGTATGTACACATTGTTCTGGTAGACATAGGCCAGTCGGCCCTTGAGTGGTGACCAGCCACAATACTGCAGCTTCTCGCCCTTGTGTATCTTTATCGCCGCATCCGTGGCAATGTCATAAACATCGTATTGCGCCACGTACGAGTGCCGGAACTTCTCCGTCAAATTGTGACGCACCAATATTTTCGTATTGTCCGGCGAGAGCGTAAATGTGGCGCCTATATAAAAGTTCTGAAAATATGAAAAATAAGTATTAGTTAATATATATTTTATATTTGATTTATTTTGCTACATTTCAAATGTTAGCTTAGAAATCCCTTTTAATTTTAAACCATTTATATTTATTAAATGTTGTTCATATTTCTCTTTATGCCAAATGAAACCACTAATTGAATAAATAAATATGTGTTAATTAATTGTCAATAATGCAAGTACCAAAAAAGTGGATTCCAGAAAAATTGTATCCTTCTGGGTGGCTGCATTGAATTTGTGAATGGATCTATCGCTGGCAGTATAATAGAACTCCTCATCTGTGAATAATTCAAATTTAATGGGTCATTAGCTGTGTTAAGTAAAAGACCAAACCAAATGGCATCCATGTCTAGTATTAAATATATATATATTTTAAGAAAATATAAATATATTATTTGTTTTGCGATGAAAACAAAGAAAAAAACAACAAGTAATAAAAACCAAGAAAATATACTTAAGTAAAATTTATTTTGTGTGTATTACAATTAATAAAATCAATATAAAAATAAATAATAATATGTTAATTTAAAAAATGGTTTTAAAAAAATTTATTAATTATAAAAATAGGTCACCAAACACAGAGTCATATTAAAAAAAAAATGGCTAACTGTTATAGAATATATAAATAAAACATAATTTTCTTACGAAATTAAAAAAAAAATAGTTACGTCGCTATATAAATCTTAATCACTAAAAACGCTTTTAGATTTATATAAGAAATCCAACTTATTTCTTTGTTTTATCTTTGTTATAACTAAACTTCAAATCAAATTGATAAGGCATACTTATTAAAGAAAGACAAATAAATCAATTCAATTTTCTTTCGACTCGTAATGATTATACAGCTAAATTTTTAAATTGCAAGTATTTATATAAATTAATGTACAGCGTTAATATTATTAACGAAGGAGTGAGGAATCCGGAATTTAAGAAAGTTTTAAATTTAGGTTCGCTTAAAGAATTTAGGCCGCGTATACTTAAAGTATTAGTCAATCTATTGTTTTCTTTTATTCGCCTGTTTGCAATTGTTTGGGCCACAAGGCATGCCAAATTTCAATTACCAATGCTGATTGGGTGGTTATATAATTGGCTTGTTGGCAAGTGCCCAGCTGAAAGCCCTTAACGGAAACTGAAAAAGTGCTTAACTTAATACAACTAATGTTGATTTAAGAAGTTTGTATTAGCAATGATTTAAATTGGTAGAATTAGGCTAAATTACACGTGCTGAATAATTTTTGCATTTCAACAAACTGGGTTAGAGGATTAGAAAATCATAAAAAAATGTATTTTTTTCTGGTATAACCTGATAACACATTGAGTATCACAAGTAAACAATACTTGTGAAACCTGTTTTTGATTATTTTGTAGTACTACAATAAAATATATTTAGCTTTGGAACTTGAGCTTCATAAACAGGTCACCTCAAGTGATGCTTATAGTCAAATATTATTTTGACATTTCTGACAGCAGGCAATTAAAATACAATCAATATCGTTGCTAGATACTCTAACTAACGTGTAGATTCTAAAGGCTATCTAAAACCGTTATTCGATTGCACGAGTTAAGATAAGGCATAGGGTAAATAAGATTACTGCCTTTTGTTATACGATTGGCAATTAAAATACTTATTATTTATAAGTGCGTTCAGATAGCGTATATTTGCTGGTGAAACTCGTGATTGAGCCAAATGATATTAACAAAATCGTGTTAAAAGCAAGTTAAATTAACTAAAAATTGAATATTTTTCGATTCAACATAAAATGCCGAACATCATTTATTTTATTCTTTGTTATTTTTCTATTGAAAATATATATACATAATATAGATCAGATTAGCCAACGTTCTCATTAATGAACACGAAATCGTGTTTTTAACATGTTTTAACAAATAATTAACTTCTGCCTATATTACACTACATACATAAACACACATATGTATATACATATATATATATATTTATGCCTATATCCAATACAAATGCAGAACAGGGAAACGACCCTCGGTGCAATTTTCGCTATTCAGGCCACAAAAGCACACGCATTGTCGGCGTAGCTTGATAAGAAATCTCAAGCTGGGAATTTCATGAACGCACAAGCACACACACACACACACACACATGCACACACGCGCACACAGAATGAACTCTGTGGGAAAGCACAGTCAAGGGGGAATTCGCGAGTTGATAGCAAGCTCAACAAGAAATCACAAAGGCATCAAAAGTATGTTCTACAACAACAACAACAACTGGTACTCAACTCACCTGTTATCCAGGTGCCGTTGAAGCCACGAAGGCCGGCGGTGCCGTAAATCGCCTCTGTTAATTCCCAGGGTGTCTTTAAATCATCCGCATGCAATTTGATGATCGCAGCGTGTGCGACGCAAAGGCCCGCGACCAAAGCCAACAGCAATTGCAATTTGACATGCAGCATTTCACGTCACAAAAACAACAACAGCAACAATAAAGACAACAAAAACAAGCACAAACAATACAAACAATTCAAAATGTGTTACATGCAAATGCGAAGTGAGAAGAATTCGCGATTTCACCGTTGAATAGCAAAAACACCAACGTTCGGCGGCACAATTAAACTTCAACTGAATTCAAAATCAATGGTAATCAGCAATTAGCGGCGACAATTGAAAACAGGTTGCGCCAGCAGCAGAGTCGCTCTAAAACACCCTGTATATAAATTAACATTTTTAATGGGAATTTCTTACTTATAAACTGCTGCACAGTATGGTCGTCTCTGCAATGTTGGTGCAGACAATGCAAAAAAATAGCAACTATTGTATTCATCCATTATATTTGAACAGTGTCACCCTTCGGCTGTTTTGTTTACAGGGTATCACGATCAACAAGTGAGACGACGCACCGCACTTTATTATTATGGAACAGTTACGCAGAAGGCGGCAGTGTTGGTGTACTCTACGTGTTATCGGTACTTGTTATCGATCACGTTATCGATACCAGCTTAAGCTCAACTAATTTAAAATGGAAATTTGCCAAGTAAAATCCTCAGTTAATAAATACATTTCCTACGTTTATGCGAAGCAAATGATTCATTGATTGCATTTAAAGTGTTTGATTGAATTGAAAACCGTTAAGTTAACATATTAAAGAATATATAAATATAAAAGGCATAAATATAAAAAAAATCGAATTTTTTAAGAATACTTAAGAATTCAATCGGAAAAGTTTTCGTTGGCAATTTCCTAAATTTTAGTTAATCAGCAATTAGCAGTCAATTTTACAATCTTTATTTAGAATTATGCTTAGTTTTATAAACAGAGTTCGTTCGTAAGATGATACTACGGGTGAAAACATATATATATGTATAAATATATATATGTGGTGAGGACATGTTAGCAATGTTGACAACATCAAATCAAATCATTTCGTCGAATGCTGCTTAGGTGTACAAAATTACAATAATCATTATTTTTTTAAGTCTTAAAGTCTAGTTTAAGTGGTAAACATAGAACGCTACTCGGGAGTCGGGATATATATTTATTAATGTATGCACGTGTTTTGAAAGGTGATTTTACTGTGCCGGTGGAGGCGGTTGTTGTTGTTGTTGTTGCTGTTGTTGCTGTTGTTGCAGGGATGGCAATTGCATGACCCGGGCCAGGATGTGCGCCTGCTGTTCCAAGTACTTGGGAAAGAAAGTCTGCAGCAGCTCCACCTTGCGCTCCTCGAGCTCGAGGCGCTGTCGCGAGATTTTCGTTTGTTCCGCCATCAGTTGATTCTTGCGACGCACCTCCTCCAAGTAGAGCGACTCCAAGGAGTCAGCAGCCGGCGGATTACTCGAACCAAAGGGTCGTCCACGTTTCCGTGGCGTCGGTGTTGGTGCCAGAGCATTGCAACTGTTGCTGTTGCTGCTGCTGCTGCTGGTGGCAAGAACCGAGGGTGGTTGCATGCTCGCAGCACCATTGCTGTTGTTGGTGGCAACACTGATTGTGTTGTTGGTGCTGTTGATGTATGCCACGGCTGTTATGGCCTGATGATTGATGGACGACGACGTGGAGGCAACATTGTTGCTGCTGCTGCTGTTGCTACTATTGTTATTGTTGCTGTTGTTGTTGTTGTAGTGTCCACTGCCAGCAGCATAGCTCTGCTCGTAGCCAGGCTGAAATTGTTGCTGCTGCTGCTGTTGTTGCTGCTGCTGCTGCTGCTGTTGTAGTTGCTGTGGTGTTTGCAGCTCGAGTAGCTGGCTGGGCTCGGCTGGTGAATACTGTTGCATCTGCTCCTGAAATGGCAACGAGCGATAATCCTCATCATCGTATTCCTGCTTGATATCGTCATACTGATCCGTAAACAATTCCGTATTGAAGCTCATGCTGCTATTGTTATTGTTGTTGTTGTTGCTATTGCTACTATTATTATTATTATTATTATTACTGTTATTGTTGTTATTGTGGCTGCTGCTGTTGTTGCTGTTGCTGCTATTGTTGCTGTTGTAGTAATTATTACCCACCGACTCCGTTGTCAAATTGAGCACCGATTGCTGACCCGGTTGTTGTTGCTGAGACTGTTGCTGCTGCTGCGACTGTTGTTGCTGTTGCTGCTGCTGCGACTGTTGTTGCTGTTGCTGCTGCTGTTGCTGATGTTGCTCCTCCTCGCGTGGTGGCGACACGTCCCGATTGTTGAGCAGCACATCGGGTGGCAGCGGTTCCGCATTCTTCGGCCTGTGTATGTTCTTTAAAATCCGATTAACAATATCATATTTCTTCCAGCGCATCGGATAACTCGACGGATCACTCTGCAGCTGTTTCTTCACACTCCTACAAGGATAAACCAAATATAAATTACGCTCCATAGCCAGTAATTTCCATCAGCAACTTACCGAAATTTGGCCCTCGTCTGATTCACCTTCATTTGTATCTCCTCGGGTTTGACGTCGACGGCGTAACGTTCGCGCAACTCCTCAGACCACTGGCCAAAGAAGATGGTGTTCTTGCCGTTGCGCGTAAGACGCCAGTTCTCCCGGCCCCAAATCTCATAGAGACGCTCCTCCTCGCTGGGCGTCCAATAGCGTCGCGCCTTCTCCTTGGCCTTCACCTCCAACAGCTCCTGGCTGCCGCACATATTCCCATCAACTTCGCTGGCTTCTGGTTTCTTATTATTTACTCCTGCGCCGGGCGCAGTGCTTCCTCCTCCTCCAGCTCCGACAGCAAGATTCAGCGACAAGTTATCGTAGTCCATGCGAACGATGCGCGGCTTGGTTTATTGTCTCGAAGCGTTACTCACTTGGCTCGTCTGTGCATCACTCCAGCTCGCTTATAGAACAGTTTGCTGCATTTATTCAACAGAAGCTTCAGTTTTTCGCTTAGAAAATCAACAATTAGGGATGGCTGCGAGTATCGATTAGGCAACGGAAGCGATAATTGCAATTCGATTGCAGTCTTTTTTGTCCACTTGACTTATTCTTGAGTTACTTCCCTCACTTAGGGAATTAATGCAGAAATGTTCACAATAATATTGGCATTAATTGTTACTCGACTGCTGCTAATTAAAATAAAAATCCAGCCGGTTTTGCTTGTAAACATCGATATTGTTTGTACACTGCTAAAATTGCCCATCCACAACAATGCTTGTACCCAGAACAGTGTGACCGTTGACAGGCAAGCGATGAAATACAGAAAAATACTGAATGGGAAATGTAGAAAAATTTAGCAACATATTAAAAAAGGGGTGTACAAAAAAGATACATATGATAGAGATATATTTAAATAAAATAATTTTTATTTGATGTAGTTGCTTACAATATCGGCCATTAACATATACTCGATCATTGCACGAGTAAAACCAATCGCTATATAAAATATCGGCTAAGACTACTATTCGATTGCTATCGACATTAAATATTGTCATCTCTGGCGTTTCACAGCCAATTTCCATCTCTATTGGAAGATTTGTCCACAGTTTTTGTATTGCGAATTAAATGCAACTTGGCCAAAATGAGCGATCCGGAGAACGACTCGAAGGTGAGACGAGGTCCAAAACACATGCGTCTGCGCTACTACACCTCCTACGAGGAGGCGACCATCGTCAAAGTGTGGCGCGAGCATCTGCACGAAATAACTTCCTACACGGAGAATTTGTCCATATTTCGGGAAATAGCCTTCGGATTGCAGCAGCATCGCATCCGGCTTAACAAGCAGGAGGTGCGGCGTCGTATCAGCAGCTATCGCAACAAATACCTGTGAGTAAAACACACACAATAAATAGCAATCAAAGGAATTCAATGGAGTTGTTTCAGATTGGAGCGCAGTCGGCTGGAAAGCGATTCGCAGTACAAATCCGAATGGCGTCTCTTTCCGCTCATCGATTGCCTGTTCCAGACGGGTGGAACGGCCACCACGCCCCCAAATTTTGCCCAAACGGAACTAAAACGCATCGAGCAGCTGGAGGCGAATGTGCGGCAGGAGCTGACCAACTTACCTCGCTTCAGTCGCCATGATTGCAAAACCATAAAATTCGAACAGGATCCAAATGGTTGTCCGTTCCTCGATGTGCAGCAGCAAGAGCAGCAGCCACTGCCCTACCACTACGCCCACATCAAGACTGAAGTGAAACAGGAACTGGATATAATTCCAACACTGCCCGAGGAAAAACGCTTCCCGTTGACGTCAGCGAATCGCATCAAGCAGGAGCCACATCTCCTGCCGGTGTCAGCGTCGGAGCAGTCGACGTCCACCAGCCTGGACTCGAATCCGGCGGGCTATTCGCGACGGACGCGTCGTCGCATGATTATGCCGCGATCGGGAAGCATAACGCTTGCTCAAATCGAGCAGCTGCAGAAGGAGAACGAGCTGCTCACGGAACAGCGGGACACGGATCTGGCCGATCTGGAGCTGAAGGAGCGTCAGTACCAGCAGCTGGAGCAGATCCTCGACATCTGGCTGCACCAGCAGGAGGTCCTGCTCAACTTTCTGGACACGTATCTCGTCAAGCGAGGAACTAATTTTTAATCATAGTTTAAATTAGAATTTTCTCCAATGAGGGAAATGGAAATAGAAATGAATCTGAGCTTTATTTTCGAGCTGCTTCCAATGATACCTTTTTGATCTCCAGCGCTCACTTCTTTTTTAATTTCTTTAATTACACAAAAAGTCGGTTAGAAAGAGATTAATATTTCATTTATAATTAAACCAAATACAACGAAATATTTTGTAGGTCCTTTTGATTTAAAATCTTGTGTTTTCAAATTGGCGTTACTTAATTTACAATATATTTTCTTATATTTCATTGTTTTTACATTTGCATTCGAAGCAAAAACATCAATTTTTCTCAAAGGTCATCGCAAATTTAAATAATTAACTTTGAAAATCCGCGCGTATCTTCAGATTATTTTTATGGAAATTTAAATGAATCTAAAATTATTTTTCTAGCTGCTTCCAATGAAAACGTGATGATCTGACTATTTTTTCAATTTTTATTTTTAATTATTCATAAAATCGTTATTAAAGTGTTTACGAAAATATTTTAGATTTGTAAGATTGAAAATCTTCTGTTTTGAAATTGGCAAGTGGTTATTATTTAAACTCAAATATATTTCTTTATATTTCATTATTTTTGCATTTGTATGCGAAGCAATAAAAAAGTTTTAGTAATATTTAATAAATTATTTTTTCAATTTACTTATGACATTCATAATTCACGCCCTCAACTCTAATATATTTAATTATCTTCTCTATAAGCCACCTCGTTTGGTATTTATGTGTGTTTGGAATCCGGTCACTCTGCGAGGCGTTTTCAACGCATTGCGTTCTGCACATTGTTTAGCTTGCAGAGTTATTTATTAAAATGAGTACTGGCATAATAACAAATACAATTCGCATGCTGCGAATAAGCAGCCGCACCATTAAATGGCACAAACCAACACTGACTGCAGTGCGTCAATATGGTAAGCTAAAGAAAAATGGGCAGATTTCATAACAACCGGCAATAAGTACATGAATGGAATGTATCGATACATTTTAGCCACACCGCCGAAGCGTTTCTACAAAACGACCAACGTACTCTGCACGGATGCGGGCTATGAGGTGACACTAGACCATCGCAAACTGAAAACGCCAAATGGAACGTTGTTTACAGTTAAAAGTGAGCCACTGGCGATTGCAGTTGCCACCGAATTCGACAGCCAAAAGGATCACATTGAGCGCTCTCGCATGCATATTTCGGCTTTATGCTTCACGGCCATCGACAATCCCAATAAACTGACCAAAACTGATATGGTCAACTATCTGCTGAATTTTGCTGCGACTGATACAGTGCTCTTCCAGTACGATGTGAGTAAAGCAAGCAAAATTAAGTAATCGATACGTTTTTCTATTCGATATTTTAAATTATAGGACGAGAAGGATCTGCAGGAATTGCAGTGCAACGAGTGGGATCCAGTGATTGACTGGTTCAATCAGCGTTTCGAGACCAAGCTGCAGAAGACAAATAACATAACACCGCCTCAGGTCACCGCAGACGATAGAATGAAAATTGCTAAACATTTTCAATCGTACAACCTCGAAACGCTGCACGGTAACAGTTTATCCCTCTTAAATGGCATATGTAATCAGTGTTCCTTTCTTCTTAGGCTTCGTCTTTGCTGTGGACACACTGAAATCGATTGTGCTCGCGTGTGCCGTTATTGAACAAATGTTATCGGTGGAGAGAGCAGTTGCCTTATCGCGCCTCGAGGAGGAATATCAGCTGAAGTTCTGGGGACGCGTCGAGTGGGCTCACGACTTTAGTCAGCAGGAATTGCAGGCACGCTTGGCTGCCGCTGTGCTCTTTGTGCATCTTAATTGTTCTGAGAACTTTGTTAAAGAGAAATTACTATTATAGATTTGTTGGACTTAAATCGTTTTTAAATTGCTAGTAGAAACCATCGAAACCAGCCTCTTCTCTTTACAGCTATCTGGCAACGCTAGCAAGCTGTTCAACTACTGCACTGCACTGCTTGACACTCGGCACCAGTTTTCAACACACTTTCATCTTATCAGCACTGCACTTACGTAAACAATGCCCGTTTTGCGGGCAAAGCAGACGTTACCATTGAAGAAAATCAAAAAGCAGCCAGTGTGCTTCACGACCCCCCTCTCCCTATCTCGTTCTCTAATTCTTACGTTTCTTCGCTACTGCATAAGTGTATATCTGTGTGTGTGTCTGCGTGCACACGACTCTCTTTGTCTATGCACAAATTTACAGTTTTTTGTTCTTTTCGTTCGTAAGCCTTGTCAGTTATCTGCTGTTTGCTTTAATTTTTATCGCAGCCTCTGCTGATATGGATCATCATCCATAAGCAACGAATTCACAGTTTATTCTCAGATCTTCCCTAGTCAAGTTGCAGTTCAAGTTTTGTGTTAATTGTTGACTTTTTTTGTTTGTCTTTAAATATGAATAGAAATGAAGACACACCAATTGTGACGTAAGTTAAAATGAGGGATAAAAAGGGTGCAAAAGGAATCGTAAATTTGTGCAAATTCTTAAGACTAAAAAAAAATAAAATTCTTGGATAAATTAACATAAGGCGTCGGCAAGTCGCCAAATGAGCTGCTGATTTGTTAAATAGGCGTGAAAGGGACAGACAGCTGCCAAAGAGCGTGGGATCAGCGGCAACTGTCGCCGCTGCAGGTGTGTGTGTGAGCGAATGGGTCGGCAAGAAGGGAAGAGTCTAAAGTGCAAGCGGCTACGCAGTCTTTTTCTTTTTCCTTTTTTTTTCTTTTGTTAGCTTCTCTCTATTTTTTGTTTCTTTCTGTTGCTGCAATTGCGTTGCAAACTTGCAGAGCAAGTAGTTTAGCGCCATTTGCACTTTCCGTAGTAAAAATTACCAACTCCTCTCTCCCTCCGTCCCTATCCATTCACATATACAGCAAACTTATCAACGGGCACATCAAATAGAAGCGCACACACGCACACGTACACACATATATGCATGTGTGTGTGCGTGTGCGCGCTATTGTCGTGTGCTCTGATGATGGTAGGCGAAGGGAAGGGGAAGGGAGTGGCATTAAGTAGTCGCCATAGTTTGGTTTAAGTAACAAAACTTCAAATTGAATTTTTCGTTACAGTTTTTCGCTTTAGCACCTATCAAAAAAAAAAACCCTTTTCATGTGCTTCCTTTTTTTTTATTCCCTCTGTTCATTACGTGCATTCGTTTACAGTGCTTGGGAGAGGGGGGGGGAGGGGCTTGCGCTTACATTGTATTAAAGTTAAACACCGCACTTGGCAGCCATCAAGCGGCTTAATTCCCTTTTGTGCTTTTTATCCTGGCGCCATCTGCAGCAAAAAAAATACAATCAAGAGCATTGCAGTATCGATACTTGATCATTCGATTAATATACAGCATATAACCATTTCACTCACTCTCACATTTTCAGGCGCAGCAATAATTATGGGACAACACCAAAGCTGCATCAGCAGTCTGTGGAGGGGGGCGGCAATGGCAACAACAACAATATGCCGATACCAGCACCTTCGCAGATTTTCTGTTTACACGGCCGATCCAACAACGTTGAAGTCGAAGGTTAGTTTATATGCAAATAACGTTACAGAGGGAGGGGTAGAGGGGCACTTTTCGTGTCGATTTCAATCAGCGCCCAGCGATTTGCCGTTATTCATAAATTATGAAGTAAACGCAGCAGGCAACGGCATTTTGCAGCAAAAAACAAACATACAAAGAAAAAGTAACAAACAAGTAACGGCAAAATTAGTTTTCACAGCATATTATTGTTGCTGTTGTTGTTGAGCGTTGTGATTGCTCAGTTTAAGTTTGGAAATCGAAAATATTTTGCTTGTGCAATTTGTGTGTTATTACCCGGAAAGCGCGCTAATTGGTAGACGGCACGGAAATGGAAATGAATGACGACTGCCGTGTTTATCGACAGACGACGACGACGAAAACAAAAACGATGAATATGTCAAAGTCGCCGCCTCATCTGGAGAAGGTCCATCTGCCTTCTGTTTACGGTGAGAAAGTGTCCCTAACACCCCACATCCACCCCTCGCCCACACCTACTCCAATATGGAAAGAGCCTAGAGATGGGCGCGTGCCAAATTAAGAATGAGTATTGATAAGTAAGCGTCGTGCTAGTCACTATAAAATAATCACGATTTTAGTTAGTTTTTAGTTTTTAGTTTAAATACCAATCTAAATTTTGCTGCTAAAATTTGTGATACATTTTGAGATTCATATTTATCTACAATATTATGTGAAAAAGCGTACACGAACCAAAATAAGTCAGCAGAAAAATGTTCGAATTGGCCACAAAATCCACGAGCGTCTTGTCATCAATCAGTTGATGGTTTTCAACTTGGTCGCAAATAGGTTGCAACAGCAGAAGCAGATGTGGCAGCTTGGCTGTAATCAAAATTTATGTTTGGACCGCTGCCTGACTATTGCCACATGCCATAAATTGCCAAGAACTGGCTCATAAGTTACGTGTGACAACGCTGCCAAATAAATGAACGCCTCATTTTTCTATATGCGAAAATGGTCAGCGCAAGCCATAAATAGCTTCCAGCTCCCAGTTTCGATCAACTCGGGAGTTTAATTTCCTCTTCGATAAGTAAACATGCTGCATGCTGCATGCGGCATGTCCGTGGAAACGCCGTTTCGTTTGGCGCCTGATTGGATTTATTGGCAGGCGAACGACCTTAAATGACATTTACATCACCGTCTAGACGGAGTTGCTCCCAACACCAGCCTCGGCCTCCCGACCAATATCATCAACTGCACAGCAGACGACACTCGGCTGTTGACTAATCAGCTAGCAACAGTAATGAGCCAAGCATGTCGCTAAACTGTTAACACAACTAACTAGCTGCCGCTGCAACGCGTTCCAGCTGCGACCATCTCGTGAATCGCTATCTGCCAATAATAACGACAATAGTTATCAATTGTATTTCATCTGTTGTTGTTGAGTTTGCTGGCTATGCTTGGACTTGCTCAAGCTCACTGAGCTAAGGAAGTGTGAAGGTACCACGTGCCAAGATACGCTGAATACCCTGGAAAATGTGTAAAATGAATGGGTATGAGATACGACACACTTGGCTAAACAATCAATTTTTCGATCTAAAAAGTTGTACTATTTTGTACTTTAAAGATATACATATATATATATATATATGTATATATATATATATATATATAAGATATATCACAATTTAAAGAAGTGCAAAGTCTTGGTTAACAAGTCTTATAAACTTACCCCCTGAATATATTTTACTATCTCGTATACAATCGACTATTCCCCCTTTTAAACACAAAGTTGGGATTACCTCCTATGCAATTCTCAAGATTCCAAATAATAATTTAAATAAAATGCTGATTTTTAATTATAATTGATTAATTATAATTGATCAGCTATGTTTTTAAGTCATACTCAGAATTTTGAGATCCATGCAATGATGATTGTCATGATTCCAAGTAACATTTTAAAACTAGTTTTGCTTTCTATGTTTAATTTTGATTATTATATAGCTGCTACAGGACAATTCCTATAATAATTGTCATAACATTGCTTAAAGTCCAGTCCAGTCAACAATTTCGACGGATTCTTCCAATATATGTGTTTGTATATAATTATACGCAATTTGTAAGGTGTCTTCGACCAATAAATAATTTATAGAAAGTGTGTATTGTTGGCGTTCGAGGGACTTCAGTGAATGCCAAGTGAGGAGGCACGCAGACGGCAACCGATGTCTTCCGAGTGGTATGCCACATTTGCACATCTGGAGATGGCAAACAGGAGGAGCGCAGCTGCAGAAGGACCAAGGTGAACCAATTAAAGATTCAGATGAATCGGAGTTGTTTGAATTGCAAGTATGATGAATTTTATGCAACGATGACGATGACGAAAGAAGCATTACAAAAGAAAGCAGATGCCAGCTGAAGCGGCAAACTGTGTGTGGGTGTGTGTGTGTGTGTGTGGGTGTGTGTGCGTGTGTGTTGTGTTTGTGCGGGTCTAATAGGTGAAATGTTCATGTGGCATTGGGAATTCGTACCTGTGCAGCTGGCCCCAGCCTTGGTTATGCACTGGAATTTAATTTCGCTGCTGGCATTGTTACTGCACATTGTGCAGTAGGAGTTTTTCGAAGACTCTGGCAAGGATTGCGACAGAACAAGAGATTCAGGGGGAACAGGAGCTGGAGCAGGAGCAAAGGAAGGTGATGTCCTTGTGCTGAATTCAAATGAAGAAACCGCGCAAACGAGCAAACTACAAGCGAACCATATGCACATTCTCTCTGTGTGTGTGTGTGTGCGAGTGTGTGGGGAATGAACAAAGAAAAACTGCACAACAGGAAGGGGCAGTCTGTGGAGTTTGAGGGGGCAGTGTTTGGCGCGGTGGGGGGGGGGGTGGGGTGTTCAAAAAGAATATGCAGCGGAAATGACAAAGCATGAAATACGGCTGCGACAAATGCAATAAAGTATTTAATAGACTGCTCCTAGCCAAACGAGAAAGCGGAGCGAGCGAGCCTGTCACTGACACCAAAACCGGTTACCCAGGACCAGCAGCCAGGTCCAAGCTCTCTCATGTGTGTGTGTGTGTCGTAGACAGGGACTGCGCGGCGGATGGGTGGGATAGAAGGGGGGGAGGGGAACCAAGGCAAACAGCGTCGGTGGTCATTATTCACGTACCATGTTAAATAAATTTAAATGCCTGTTTTGTAAATATGTAAACGGCATAACAGATGGCAAGCGAGCAGGATGCAAAACACACAAAGAATGCGAACAGCAGCAGCAAAGTCAGAGGGAGCTGCTAATAGAGAGGGGGAGAGGGAGAGAGATAGAGATAGAGAATGCTGCTACGAGTATTGCATGCAGCGTCCCTGGGGTCAAAATGTTGCATCGCATACGCCGCATGGTCCGGTTTATATATTTTTAACACTCGTACGGAGAAAGTAAGCAAAGAATAAAAAAAAAAGAAATACAAAATTATATGCAATTGCAAGAAATACAATTGTAAAATTGTCATCACTGGCATTTTCCAGCAAGTGCCCAATTTTTAAGTGATATGCTAAATGCTTTGCTCCTTTTTTATTTAAGTAGAGTTTGAGCAGAGTTTGTATTTTTTGCGTTCTGTAAGGAGAGTGTACTATTTAAATTGCAAAGTACAACACAAGCTGATTATCAGAACAATTGTATATCGTTAAGGTTTTGTTCCTGATAGCCATTCAAACTTGTTGTCTACACTCAGAAAATAATTGTTCTGTAATTGAGTAAATCGCACTAAATTGAATATCGTCCTGAAAACAGAAAATAATATTCTGGTTATATGGTTATCTTTATATTTATCTTATTTTTTTTGTAGTTTCTACTCAAATTTAGTACTAAAAATAACTAGTAACTTTTAAGAATAAAATTTAACATAATATATTTATCCAAAATATGTTTTTACTTTACAGTTGCTGTTCCAATGTAAAAGTGCATAAAATAAAAATTACTGTTTGTATTTTTTCCACAATTTTCTTTAATTTTCCTATAGAAAAGTCTTAGTCGCAATTGCATCACTATTTATCCTGTTCCTTGTTGAACCAAATATCATTATTATTATTATAATTACCCTTATTATTTTGTTTTAATTGCAATCCTTAACTTTTTGGCTTCTTTGCAGTTCGGGATCATTGCCACCGTGCTCGCAGCGAGGGCGTGGACTTAAAGGCGCGTCGCAAGCTGATCATTGCCAGCGTTTTGTGTTTGGTTTTCATGATTGCCGAAATTGTGGGTAAGTTGTGTACAGGCCTGGCAGCCAGGCAAGCAGCATTGCTTTCTTTTTTTTTTGCCCACTGTTTCTGTTTTGCTGCCTTTTGCTTTACATTTTAGCATTTTACTTTGATTTTTCTGCTGTTGTTTGCTTCGAATTCCCCCAACTAATTTCGGTCACCTCAGAGAGAGAACTCAGCGTAAAGAAAAGCTTGGATAAAAAATGTCTGCCAAGCAAAGCAGCAGCAGGCAAAAAGAAGGAAAAAAAATTAAATAAGAAGGACGACGAGACGATTAAAAACTGAGCACCGGAAGTGCAACAATATGGCGACCGGAAGAGCTTACTGTCTGTCTGTGCCCAACACGCCCAGGGGGGTGGCGACTGGAGTGGGCGGCTATACAATAAACATTTAATTTTCAAGCGCTGCAAATGCGAAACTGTCCTTAGTCCTTCCACTCCGCCATAGTCTTGGGCTGTTGCTGTTAATCGTTTTGCAATTACCTACAATGTGCCATCGGTGCCGTTGGCCACATACCTCTACGCTCTCCCTCTCTCTCTCTCTCTCACTCTTTATTTCTCCCTCAATCCTTCTATGTCGTTTCCCTAGTCCTTTTGCTTTGCCCTTAAATCGGAATTGTTGATTGTCTGAATGCGGCAACTCCCTTTCGCTGTTTTGCTAACCATTTGATGATGGCGGCAGTCGGTCGAAACTGGAAGAGTATTAAAGGGTTGGGGACGGGTTGGCATCGTCTTTGTGCCGCCCTATTTCCACAGATTGCAAGTTAATTTTTTTCCCCCTTTTCTTCTTTTTTTCGCATTTATTTACACTTTACACTCACACACACACACACTGACTCTGTCCCATCTGTCCCACAGGTGGCGTTTTATCGAACAGCTTGGCCATTGCAACAGACGCTGCACACTTACTCACCGATTTCGCCAGTTTTATGATCTCACTGTTTGCCATCTGGATTGCCGGACGTCCATCCACGCAACGGTAAGTCTGCGCCACCCAAACACTTGCCGTAAACTGCATGAGGCAGACAGCAACTCGTCTTCGCCTTTTGACAACCGAAGGGAAATCAATAAAACCGTAAACTTTTCTCCTATTTTCTTTCTTTTTTTGCTTTTGCGTGCTTTCCCAACTACTTTTTGACACGGCGCTCAAATTTGGTCTGTTCTCCCATGCGGAACTCGAACTGCACCCAGCAGTTAAACAATTTTTGAATGAACTACCAAAGAGAGCAGTCAAATGCTTATTTTTCATGAAGTTGTCTGTGCTGTGCAGTCCTTAAGAGAGTTCTTTGTGTAGATGGCAACAAATAAATATTTAAGAATTTTTGTTAACATTTCACCGAATATTACTCAGAGCGTAATTGCTAGAATTATTCAAGCATGTCCCTTTTGCAAAACTTTCAATTCAAAGAAATTACGAGATGTGCGTCAATATAATATGGCAGTAAGAAACTAATGAAAAAGTTACATAGTGCCCCTAATCAAAAATAAAACTTAAATATATCCATAAGCACCATATTCAATGTGTATTGGAATCATTTTATAATATATATATATATATATATATATATATATATTTTATTGAAACTTTTAGTCTCTTAAGGAAGTATTGTATACCACATTTGTTAATTTTCTAGAGATTTCCATTTTTTCTGAGTTTAAATTTAATAATTTTTTTCTGAGTTAAAATTAATAAGTAATAAGGACTCATATTCAATTCCGTCAAATTATTTATTGAAAACTTTGTAGTTTTCAAATCATTTCATGTCAGATTTGTTTTTATATTTTAAATTATGTCTTTCATATAGCTTAAATTATTAAATGGTTTTTTTCTTTTGTTCTTCTGAACAACCCTAATATGTTATAGAGCTTGAGCATTTCACGAGTCTTTAGAGAGTATTCCAGTAAGACAAGATCTTTTGCCAAGTATTTTTTTTTCTTATTCCTTTTCTTTTGGCATAATTTCTGCCGCTTGGCTGACTACGTCTGGGTTGCAGCTGCCAGGTCCCTCTTCGCCTTCGTCTAATTAGGCGCAAAGCCTGTTTCCAAATTTTCACTGCCTGCTGCTGGTGCTGTTACTGCAGTTGCTATTGCTGTTTGTAATTTTGGCTGCTTTTGCTGCATACATATGGCCAATGCACATTTTTCAATTGGTCTATGGGAACTGCGTATGCTTCACTCCACGCTCCACGCTCCACCACCTGCCTCCTACCTCCACTGTCTCCTAAAGCAAAACTATGAAGTGGGTGCTTTGCATCCATCTTGTTCTCGTGCTCGTGCTGGTGTTATTCCTGCTCCCGTTCTCGCATTTTCATTCTTGTTCTGGTTCTGGTTCTGGTTGCTCGTTCTCTTGTTGGCTGGTGAGCTACGCCGCCCGGCACGTTCTGCTCATTCATGCAAAAATCTCACTCACTCGACGACTCGACTCGACTGCAGCCACAAAGTGAATAATGAAAAACTTTTGCAATTTCAAGCGTGTTGCATGGTAATTTTGTAAATTTTCTGCCGTTGCCTCAGACTTTGTTGTTTCTGCTGCTGCTGCTGTTGCTGCTGCTGCTGCTGCTGTTGCTTCTGCTCCTGCTGCCAGTGAAGCGGCTGGTTAAAAGCCTCAGCCTGGTGCGGTGTTCCCGCACTCAGCTTCTGCCTGCCTGCCTGCCTGCCTGCCTGCCTGCTCTTGGTGCGGTTCAAAGCCTTGCAGTTGCCATTGCCGTTGCCAAGTTGACAAGCCTAATTTATCAAAACAAAACACATTTGCACAATTGCAAAAGCAAATGCAGCAACGCTGAACACAAAACAATGCACATTGGTGCGCAATTAGTTCAATTTTAGATCTATAAATTAAGTCCGTCAAAACTATAGTATTACGTAAGAAATAAATTCGGATCTGTATATGAACATTATTCCCTCAACAAGTTAGTTGGTTACTAAGTAAACATGTGTTGCTCCTGATAATTAATGAAAGAATCGAAATGAAATGAAAGAATAATACAAATTTTCTTTAAAAATTTCAAAAAGATCTCCAAATAATTCCAAGTCTAATTTGTAGGATGTAGTTTTTTTTATGGCTGTGCAGATCCCTAATATGAACTTTTTTAAATTGTTATTAAACATTAGTGATCGAAGATTTCACAAAAACAAACACTTTTTTTAATACTTTATATTATTTATCAAACTTTGGAGGGCGATTGTAAGTTGAGATTCCAAAGTTGTTAGTTGACTAAAGCAGACAAGAGCTAAACTCTGATGTAGCAGATAAGAGAGCAATTTTCATAATAAATAAATGCATTTTCAGCGACCTTGAAAACTATTCGTTGTTATTGAGTTGACTTCTTTTTGGAAGTGAAAGGCAGCCAAATGAACCGCTAATATGGGATGTGTGCTTTGGGCTATTTCATGTTCAATTTGGCCAGTATCCAGACCAGTGTGCCAGCGAATAAGGTGGCAAATTCGCTGGCAACGCTCCCAGCAGCCAGTTTGCGTTGAGAAACCGACACCAGGGAGTCGGCAGGCGGTCATTAAGCAAATGGCTGCACTTGCAGTTGCATATGTATATATATATATATATATATATATTCATATATATATATATATTATACATAGAGAAATATATAGCACGCCATACACATTGGCACAATCTGCTGATGGCGGGACAGTGGCGGGGGTCGACGGATGTTAGCTGGAAATTAAATTGTATTATTATGGCGAGACATTCGTTGCTCGCCATTTTTGTTGTACATTGTTGGCTGCCGGTGTGTCGCATTATTTAGGCTGGCAGCCTGCCCGCCACACACACACACAGAGACGGGACGGGCAAGCGGCAGGGCGGGCGATGGCTTTAGTTGGCAGGCTGGCAAAATTGTTGGCGTTTGTCATTATTTCAATTTTATAACGAGAGTGGCGCCCCTTGCGAACCGCGCTTTAATTGAACCAGCGGCGGTCCCTCCTCACCCCCCTCCAGGTGTTGACTTTGAACCCACCAGAAAAACACAAAATAACACGCCGTACATGCAATGCGCTCATTACATTAGACAACAGCACAACCCACTCCAGTCCAGTACAGTCCTGTCCAGCCCAACCCAAACCCATAACCCCCTATTGTGTGTCCTTGCTCCGCCTGCCTGCCGGCACCCTAGCCTAGCTGGACACACGGCGCACCCCTGAAAACCCGAGACACTCAAATTAAAATGGCATTTGACAAATTTTTGGGGCGCATTTATCAACTTATGTTAATTTTATGCCGCCCTTTCGCCTCCCCCTTCACCGCCGGTTGCCCCTCGAGCCAGCGTTGGGTATGTTTATGGAAATTGCATTATCATTTGATTTAATGTTATGATTTTTATGCATATATTTATATTTTCATTTCGGGGAAAGTTAGTTGTATTATACATAGTTAATATATATATATATATATACATATATTCATATATGAAATGGTAATTCGAATATTCTCAAAGTGCCAAAAATGATATGATAAACTGTAACTAGTAAATATACTCATTAAGAATTGCATTTCTACTCTACTCTAAATTAATTCTCCCCACTCCATCTATTCATATATCTTGGACACAATCACAAACTGTTCACATGAACTTGTTTCAAAGTTTTAAATCAACTCGTTTGCTATCTTTGACAGAATGTCCTTTGGCTGGTATCGTGCGGAAGTGATTGGTGCAATGGCCTCCGTATTTATGATCTGGGTCATCACTGGCATACTGGTTTGGCTAGCAATTGGACGACTCATTAGTGGAGATTTTGAAGTGAATGCCGAGATCATGCTGATCACATCGGGCCTGGCTATTTTGGTTAATGTCATGTAAGTACCGTTTTTGTGCACTAGCTGTCTAAATCTCTGTCTCCGTGTCCCGTCTGTCTTGTCTGTCTGGGTGTCTGTTTGACTGGTTGCCTGCAGTTTTGGCCCAAGCTCCCTTGGGCAGTTTTCCAATTGCAATTGCCGCAATCAACTTGTCCGGGAATGGGCCAGCAAATGGGTCAACAATGCAACTATCCTGGCACACAGTCAGGCAGCCAGGCAGCCAGCCAGCCAGGCAGCCAAGCAGCCAGGCCAGGGCATTCCGTACACCAAACATTCCGGCTATTCGAGGCGTATCCGCCAGTTGTTGCGGTAACTTTCTCCACATTTTAGCGACAACTTTTCTCTCCACAAAAGTTTCGAATTTTTTAGCGTCAACAAACGGCAAAAGCGACGCAAACGATGACTGCAACTACGGCGACGATTTTTGTTGCTTGTGTTTGTTTTTGTATTTGTGTTTGTGTTGGGCTACTCCCAAGGCGGAGCTCTTCTCCTCTCTTATTTTAGAGAGTTTAATAACTTTGCGATGTGATTTACCTGTCCGAAAAGTTGTAAACTAATTGAATTGAATGTGCAACGTTTTGCTTCCATATTTTGGTTAGCCCTTTAAATTGTTTCGATCAGCCATTTTTTAACACGCTTTCAATATCTCAGGCCTAGTTCAGTTATGCTTTACAAATTAGTTACATACTTTTACATCTTAATATTTTATTATTATTTTTATTATTATTATTATTATTTTTTCATTGACTGAAAATGCTGTTAAATTGATTTAGAAAACTTTTGAGAGGCTAAGAAAAGTAACGCTTTATTTTGCTTACTTTTTGGGTTCCTGCAGTGAATTTATTTTAATTAATTTTTATCAAAAGTCTAAAAAAAAACATTTAAAATATAAAAATTTTATTGTGGTATTTTTTTGTTAATTGAAGAATGCAAACTTTTTTCGATTGACTCTAAAATTCCACGAATTGCAGTTTTCTGATTGACTCATTTGAGAAATACTTTAAAATAGGCACACACACATCAGTTCCCAATGGGCTTTAATGTATTAATTTTGCTTATTGAAGGAAAAAAGCTTTAATCGATTTTCAATAGACTTTATAAATGTATTAAGTGGTTTTGAACAAAATCAGTTTTCTGATTGATTGTTTTGATGCTCGCCACTTGAAATTGAAATTGTTCGCTTAATCGAAATAGAGTGTTTCATGTTCGTCGGACATTTCAAAGTTTGTTTGCCTTCGCTTGTTTTGATTGCGTCGTATGCAGCACCTGCAACTGTAGCTGCCACCTTGCTCTGCCCCCGCCCCACTCTCCGCATATGCTCCCGCTCTTTCTAGTGCTTGTTCATGTGGCTGTCGAAGCATAGTTTTTGGCGCATAAATCGAAACGTTTCAATGCTCGGCACATGCTCCTCCTTGTGTGTGTGTGTGTGTGTGTGTGTATGTGTTGTACGTCCTTTCGTGCTTCTTTTGGATGCTATCGTTGTTGTTGTTGTTGTTGTTGGTAGTAGCGCAAATTTTCCAGTTGACGTTGGCATTTTCAGTGTTTGCCACTTGAATTGTTTGATTACGTGAATTGATTGTGAAAAACGTGCAGCGGCAGCAACAGCAACTTTTCCAAGTGATTTTTTGCGCGCTCTCCGAGGGACCAGGGGTCGTGGCAGTTGACCAGCAGGGTCAGCGTACCAGCAAAGGTTCGGGCGGGGAGAGTTAGGGAGAGGAGAGCGCAGGGGTGGGGGGGGTCATCTTATGCCATCAGCAAAGAAAGTCAAGTCAACGCTGAGGCTTGAGTTGTCCAAACGTGTTTGGCTGCACACCGAACAGCGATATTAAATGGCCACCTTTTTGCCGTTATGCGATCTCATTGTTTCAACTGTTGTTGCATGCTACCAAGTAAAGGGCAAAGGAAGTGGCTAAGCAGAGGCTATGTTAAAGTTGTGTAACAGGTGATATGCAACTGGCAATTTATCAGATTTGTTTTTAGTCTAAGTTGGTTTATATATAATAACTACAAATAATTATCAAAAAAGTTGATGTGATCTTGATTTAATTTTGAACTGCAACATGGTTGCTTGTATCTAAATCTGTGTTTGAATTTACTAACTCTTAGCAGCAAGATCAATATAATAAATCACTAAATTGTTATTGTTAAAAAGAAGTCTTTCTTTTTTTAACAATTAGATCGATTTACTTTAGAATCGTGTGTTGTGCTTCATTTTACTATTGTTTGCTTGCATAGTCAACTTATTATCAACTGAAGAACTACTCATAATAGTTATTATTATTTTATCATAGAATCATATTTAAAGTCTTTTTAGTTAGTTTAATTTAGAAGTTTGCCTGAGTTTTAAGTTCAATTAGCAAAATCCAGCAGCAAAGCAGCAATTTTTGCGCGTTGCTCTTGTTGGATTTAGCTGAAGCCTCCACGGAACGGCAGCTTAAAGCGGCAACCTCGGCGACTCCACATCGTTAAAAACAGCCATTAGGAACGTATACACACACACACACATAAGCACACACTCACTCACACACACACACACATGGACTCTCTATTTCTCTTACGCATGCACACAAAAGCGTGGCCAGAACCGTAAATGGCAGGTGGGACATTAGCGCAACCAGCTGAAATATGAGAATGATGATGAGGTGGGTGGGTTGAGCTAGAGTAAAAGGTGGTTGGGGCGGGGTGGGTGTCGTGGGGGGGAAGCGTAACAAAAAGTGTGGCTAACAGAGTGGGTTTTGCACAATTTAAAGCGTCGACACTTTGGGTTAGTTGAGATAATTGAGATCTCAATTTGATTATAGAATACGAAGCAAACGCTGATTACGTTGACTGAGTGAAAGTGATCTGTTAGCTCCAGATCAGTGAAATTCTTTTTGGTGCATTCCACTTGGCGAAACGGGGCTACTACGACATGAAGTAGTTGCCAAAGTTCATTTTTTATGAATGAACATTTTTTGAATGCGAAAATTAAGCCATAAAATGGATAAGAATCGTGTGGTGCATCAGTCAGCAACATTATTGCTAGAATCTAGTGGAAGATGTGTGGTGTGAATTGATTTTTTCAAATAATTCTCGCTTGTCTCTTCTCACCTTCTTTGTCAAGATCTCAAGCTCAATTTGGCGTTAAAAACAAAATTTTAACAGCTAAAAAATAAAGGCAAAAAATGCATTTTCAAGACAAGAATACCTTCGAGATTCTTGAGTAGCTTAAAAACTAAACAGAGTTTGTCTCTTAAATTAAATTTGAACAGCAAAAAACTAGAAACACATATTTTATTTAAGAAGCTTAAAATAGTTGACGTCTAATTTTTTGCTAATTGGTTTTTTAAAGAACTTCATAGAATCTGTCAAAATAGTTTCATAAAATATTTTTCGCTGTATTTTAGCACTCTATAAATTATTGTTCTAGAGTCTAGAATAGATCTAGATAAGCTCATATCAGCACTTTTTTAGATAATAATAAGATATTATCATGGCTATTCAAAGTTAAATGATATATAAAAACACTGTGAATTATTTTTATTTACGTTTATCAATATCAATTGCAAAACATTGAAAGTTGTTAAATAAATCAATTAGTTGAAGCGTTTAACTAATTAAAGATTTCAACTGATTCGCAAGTGGAATTAATTAACATTGATTTAAGCCTCAAAAGTGAATCAATGCATTTAAATAGTTTTTTCGTGTATCAATTGATAAAAACTCTTTTTGATATTTGTTTGGTTGATTTGCACTAGCTGATTGGTTGGTTGTCGAATGGAGTGGACGAGGTGTGTGGTGTAGCACAATGCGGGGCAAGTAAATAACAGCACTCGGTTGTAAAATGTGCATTAAGAGGAGCGTAATAAACGTGGCCCATCGTCGGTTCCATGGGGTGACAGCTTAACGAGCTGCTCAGCCGGTTGACATGCTCCGACATTCCGCCGTACCGCGTGTCCCAGTCACATACGCTCCGAGGGAGCGAGTCGGATAGAAGTGTGCGGTTGGGTATGGGTTAGAGACAGCCCAAGATATTCGCTAATATTTATGTTCCTGTCAATTAAATCAGGACATGTTGCTTGGCGCAAGTTGCCATTGCCATTGCCAGTGCCAGGGAGCTTGCTGCTGCCTGCCTGCTATTCGCCCATCCCTCGGTCCCTCCGTCCGTTCGACTGTACTGTTTGTCCATGGTGGTCCTGGTGCTGTTGCTGGTGTTGGCGTTGTCATGGCTGCTGTCGTTTGTTGGCCACTAACGAGGCGAGTAAAGATGCCGCAAAATCAAGGGAAATGCTTCATTGCGCGCTACAAATTACAGCGACGCAGTGTGGCACGACAATGGGGCGCCAAATGGTTGGAGCGAGACAGATGACTAGGAATCTACCAACAGCAGAAACAGTAGAAACAGCAGCAGCACCACCACCACCACCACCATCATCACCGTCACCGCCACCAACAGCAGCAGTAGCAGTAGCAGTAGCAGCAGCATTGGCATTTTTTGCGCTCGAGGACACACACGCAGCGACTCGCTAAAAGCTGGGAGCAGCGCTTTGGCCGCGTCCTGCAAAATGCCTTGGCAATCGGATGTTCAAAGTCAAAAAGCGTATGTGCTCGGCATTGAATCCAGCTCCCAGCTCCCAGCTCCCAGGACCTTCATGCAGCCAATGCTCTTTTTCTTGTTGTTGTTGTTGTTGCTGTTGTTGACCGCGTGACGGGTGGTAGCCACAGCTGTGAAGACCATGAGTACACAACTACACTCAGAAAAAAAACGCGACCTGAAGGATAGAACATTATTTGACATGCTAAATCTAAAAAATGGATTTCATTCAATTATTAACAGCTCCAAAATGAATTTTACTTAATTTTCAAATTTTATATTTTTCACATAAATTTCATAAAACTTAAACGATTTCCCCTAAATTGACTACCCTGAAATTGTATCTAATTTAGATTAAGAAAAGAGTGTTTCCAAATATCTCAAATTATTTCCCTTAGTAGTAAGTAGAATTTTAAAATCATTCTTAACAAATTAAGAATTGTTTGTGTAACAGCAAAATTATGAATTAGGCTGATTATTTTTCCGAGTGTGGGCGAGCAGAAGAAAGGCAGCGAGAAACAGGGACAGTAACTAAAGTCCTGCCTGCTCTGTACAATTTATTTAGTGCCCATCAACGCGTCGCTTGCGCTGCGACCGAATCCCAGCAACAAAGAAGGGTGGAGTGAGCAAGGTGCTTTATCATATATAACCATATAGAGGAGATTGTAATTTTGTGGTCAAGTATGTGACGCATCAAAGGAGACGTCTTCGATCACAAAGAGTATTAATTACCATTAGCAGTGTCAGAGAGCCGACTGCATTGAATCACTCATCGAGTATCAGACAGCTAGCATATCATAATTGCTTCAGTATCGGTTGAAAGTTTTTTCCTTTCTGCCATGATATCCTGGTCACAATTACTCCACTTAAAAAATGATCTGCGTCGTACTACTATAAATTATATTATAATACCAGGCATCTTTAATGATATCAAGGGCATGCAATGTTCGGCGCGCCCAGGATAGTCGTCCTTTCTTGTTGTTTTTCTTGTGTTTCTTTTTGTTGTTTTGACAAATTATGGCCGCATTTGGCGTGCCTGGTCTTAGAAATTGAAAATGAAATTGACTTGTCAGGCTAACAAGCTCAGGTTCAGTAGATACTCGCAACTCTCAAGTGGCCCAAATCCAAGCATATAAAAATGAAGAAACACAGACTCAGCAACGAAATAAAATGAAATGTTTTGCAAATGCTATTTGCCATATATGTTTTTGAAGCGCTTATTAAAGTCAAGCCCAGAGCCCCTTTAACAATTGCATATGCATGAACATTATTTCCACATAAATGGAGATTATATTTAGGAATTCGAAATGATGTAGGATTATCAATATACTTCAAATATGAATAAACTAAATATTAATACATTTTTTCAACTCGAGACTGGACTTTAAGGTCGACGTTCGTTTGTTTACTGCTGGCGCAGAGAGTGCTGTGCATATTGTTATCTGCCTGCCAGGTTGACGAACTGTTTCATTTGAGATTTGGGGTATTCACTTTCAATCCCCAGCAGTCATTTGTTTTGATTGCACGCCTGGTATCTTTGGGTCAACTGTGCCGTCACGTCAATTAGCCGCAAATCGACATCGTTCACGCTGTCCACATTGCTATGTGTGTGTGTGTGTGTGTGTGTGTGTGTACGTGTGTTTGTGTATTCTGTATGTATGTGTGTGTCTGTGTATTACCATTGGCCTGTGCGTAATTTATGCCAGTTTATTTATTGATGCCCGGCCTGCAGAGTTGCATTGTTTTCCAAAAAAGCCGGCTAAGTGCAGTTGGCGTAGAGCTGCACGCACACACACACACACACACATATATATATATGTATACGTAGAACAGCCACAGCCACAGCCAGCCAGTCCACTGGTCGAAGGGGCTTTTGGTCCTTTGGTCTTTTGGTCTTTTTACCCCAAAAATAGAAAACCCATAAATCTGCAATGTCGGAGCATTTAAAATGAATAAAAAGTCAATGTGCCGAGCTATTAACTGCCTGATGCATGCCAGCCAACAAGCCTGATGTGGAAGGAGGGGTGTAGCGGAGGGGACCAAGGGACCAATATTGCAGCTGGGCAATGTGTGGATTTTGGATGGGGGGGGGGGGGGGAGGGGAAAAGCAACCGGTCTCCATTTTCAACAATACATTTGTATTTGCATGCAGCGGTGCATCCGGACACACAGCAGCGTGTCGAACGGACTGACGGACGGCCGTACGGACGGACGGACCTAGTCGAATGGGCGGTCGAGCGGTTCGCACACCTTCCGGTACACAGAGCACAAGCCCACGGGGTAACAGTGTGCCAAAATCGAAAGTTCCATGAAGTTTCGATTTAATTTCTATATTTAATTTCTATTTTAGCTACACTCAGAAATTGCAGTAAATGAAAATACAACTACAGCCCAGAATTTTAGAAAGTCGTCCAGAAAAAGAAGCACTCCGGAAACTAGAAATATTTTTCTAAATTTTCAAAAAAATACACCTCAAAATTAAGAACAGAAAATGCATAAATTTTAGAAAGATCTGCTCTTTTTAAAATTCAATGCGCTTTTTTTCTGAGTGTGTTTAAGAGTATGAAAAATTTAGAGTACATTTTAATTCTCTCCATTTCTACTGACTTTGATTGCAATGCTTTATTTAACGGCCGATGAAGAAACAGTTTTGAGTTTTCACTGCATTTTTGCAATTTTTGGCTGTCAATTAATTTCCAGTGGTTTTAAGCTTGGTCACTATGGAAAGTTATTTTGGAATATCAATAGAATAATATATATTTTTGATGCCACTGTGCACAGTGAGGTTTGTTTGTTTGTTTGAGTGTGCAGCGGCTGCTACATTAAAACGTTGAAATAACCATTGCCAAACAATGCAAAAGCGTCGGCCGCATGCCCAAAAATAGTTTTTGTGTGTGGGTTTTTGTTCTTTTCGTTTATGTTTTGCGGCCGAGCAATCGTGGCCGAAAAGCATGCAGGCAGCTACAGTTGTGGCTGGTATATAGGCATACCTAGGATGTAAGGGGTGCGGTGGGTTCGGGGGTTCGCGACTGGTCTGCCACATTTTCAAGTATATTAAATATTTTTGACAGCGTTTTCAATTTCGATAACCATTTTCGCAATTCTTCTCATCCGCACGCAGCATGGGCGTGCAGCTGCAGCATGGCCACTCCCACGGCCTTGGCGGTGGCACTGGAGCACATGGTCACAGCCACGGCGGATCAAAGAACGGAAAGAAATCCAAGAAGGTCACAGCTCATGTGAATGCCACATCGACGCCTTGCGCCGCCTCGCCGACGAAGCGCATTGAAGGCGGCATCGCCTTCGAACCAGAGGATGCGGAACTTCCTGGCGCAGGGCTGCCCAGTTACTCGTATCAGAATGCCAAGCTGGTGGATACCGAACTGGATCTGGAAATAGCCGCCGTCCTGGCGGAAACGGCCCCGGGCGCCCATCATCATGGTGGTCACACTGGTCGCGAGGCAGTTAACATGAATGTGCGGGCCGCTTTCATTCACGTAATTGGCGATGTTATCCAGAGTGTCGGCGTCTTTGTGGCCGCCGGTGTGATCTACTTTTGGCCAGAATACGCAATTGTTGACCCAATTTGCACATTCATCTTCTCCATTATCGTGCTCTTCACCACGTTTACAATTATGAAAGATGCGCTGCTGGTGAGTAAAATCTACAATCAACTTTAGACAATATTAAATAGAAACTTGGATGGATTTTTAGTTATATTTAGCTGAGCAAATGGGAAATTAAATTGGATTCTTATGCTAAAAAAGATCAGACTCAGGCTCAGGTTTTCCTTAACGAAGAAGCGAAATAAAATGAAATATTTTGCAATTATTGATTTTTTATTCATTTTCTTCGGTCTTTTTTTTTTTACAAAAGTTTACTTTTTAAAAAGTTGACTACGAATTATTTTACTAACTATTTTTGTTTAGATTTAGAATTTAAGCCTGTTCTTCGAATAATATAACTCATAGAAAAACTGAACAATAACAATTGAGGTTCTCTATTCGTTTATTGTACTGCATATTTATTTTAATCCAAAGTTAAAGATTCATTTAAAAAAATAGTTTTTATTCAGTTTTGGAATTGAACCAGGCCATTCAAACTTTGGCTTGAATAGCTTTTTGTATAAAACATTGTATACCATTCAATTCAATATCAACATTTCATTTGCAAAAAGTTATTCAATTTTTATGCTACTGCAAAAGTGAATGAAAATTTGATGAAGCTAAAAATTGATAAGATTATTATTAATGGAAATTGACTCTGAAGTATGAAATTATATTTCTTGACTAATTAAAAGTGAACTTTAATAAATATTGATTATTTGACATTTATATGCTGAAAATTATTTAAATGTGTATTTTGAACAATAAAGGCCAGTTGCTAGTTTGCTATAACTATTGAATGTGTTTGTTTGGTTGACATAACACCTAAAATCTCGACTAAAATTGACCAGCAAATTTATATTAATAAATGTTAAAAGTGTAATTTGCATTCAGTTTCTGTTAGAATTAGGGTATTTTAATGGTTTAATTAGTGCCAGATTTCAGTGCAAATGTACAAATTGTATTTAACTTGGACAAATATTTACAATTGTAAATAAAATTATTATTATTATCCTTTCATTAGTTAGCCAAGTTAGTGGAACATTTAAAATACGTTTTATATTATTGAATGCAATTTAATTTTTATTGCAAACCCTTCATCTAAGCTTATATAGCCGAATAACATTCTATATTTGTTGTTTGTAGGTACTGATGGAGGGCACGCCCAACTATATGCATTATGACGAGGTTCTGCAGATATTTCAGCGCATCGAAGGCGTCGAGCGTGTACACAATTTACGCATCTGGGCGCTGAGCATTAATAAAGTGGCGCTATCTGTACATTTGGCAATTGGTGAGTAGCCGCCGGGAATCAACAGCCCAGCGAATATAAGTGGGGGTTTTCATTTCTCTGTCTCTCTGTCTCTCTCTCACTCTCACTCATTCTGTGTGTGTGTACTCTGCATGGTAATTATCCCAATGGATCCACCGATGTTGTTTTTGTTTGCTTTGTTGTTGTTTGTTGTGTGTTGGGTTAGCCGCATTGCTTCATGTCCACGGCAAGCGCAAGCAATTAGGTTAATTATTTTTGAAATGGCTTTTTAAGCGTGGCCAATTTCAACAGGGCGACGACCATCAATGTTATCAGCATTGTCGTATTCACTAATCGTTGCTCACTTTTAACTAACCCAACCCGTTTTGTTTTGTTTTGCAGGAGCCACTGCCAATGCTAAGCAGATACTCGATGCGGCTACTTCGGCGGTGCATTTGCGCTACAATTTCTTTGAGACGACCATACAAATCGAGGACTATACGACCCAAATGGAGAACTGCAACCAGTGCTCGGTGCCGGCCAAGTGACACACATAAGCAATGGAGTTCATTCAATTGCAGTTCATTCAATTTGATTGGCCAATTACAAAATTAGCACCTAAAGACCACATCCACTATTAACAGCGTACATTCGATTACGAAAATGTATGTGTATCTATGCGATAATCACCCACCATCCTGCAACATGCATCATCCACATTTCCGCCCATCCGCCCCTGCAATTTAAAGTGCAAACAAATGCTGTGTTTAGCCATCACAACTCGGTTAGGCCAGACAAGATAACGATCCTAAACATAATGCCCCACGCTTTCCGTCACACGTCACATAATTTTAACATTTTGTCATATTTGCAAACACAGTGGTTCAATCTAATTTGTTGCACAACACAAATTAGAAATACTTGAAATGTTAATGTTTAATCAAATTTAATAAATGAATAATGTCTGATGTGTGTGTAAATAAATATGGTCTTTAAATTTTAGTTTTTCCCATCACGAATATCAATTAAATAATAATAATAATAATATGAAAATAATGATGACTGGAATCAAAAATGGTAATACAAAAATGTAATAAGTATACTAGCCACATATACAATATTGATTGATAACATGATAAACATTAAGGGATTTACCTAAGTTTTAGCTTCTCCAAATACCATATACAAATGGACTATAGCTTAAATCTGCACTTGTCTTATCTTTATAAATATATATAACTGTCAGCTTTCAGACCATTTAGCAACAAAGTAGTTATAATCTTCATCCATGGCTTATATCAGGGGTCTATATACACCATATTGAAATATCACTGGTTTATATTGTTATTCATATTTGACCATCAGCAGCAGTATCTTTAAATGAAATACATATTTGTGCTCCATAAATAGTTGAAGAAATTTATGGAGAATCTGTAAGGAAAATACAGTTTGCGTTCTGAAATTTCAATGTGAATTCCAAGTGAATTCTTAGTCAACAGAGTCGTTTTGGATGCAACTTGCTCGAATCATTTCTGATTTCTGCATGTAATTATAAGATATGCATTATTATATATACAAAAGAATAATTTCACTAATTAAAACAAATTAACATATACATACAGCTTAGCATATGCTGCTTCATTATCATTTGTCGCACAATTTTGAAACGCAATCGTTCGCTTTCACTTTGCTTTGCACCGCTTTTGACACCAGTGTGCATTAGTAGTAAAATATTTGTGTGTATGTGATGGAAATGTTGCAAGAGTTCGATGCGTTGGCGATATGCAAACACGCATAAAAGTTATTAAGCTGCCGCCGGCGTTGCACAAAATTTGCATCAGACAGGCACACACACACACACACAGAGGTGGGCAGGCACGCAAACTAGGTGTCCTGCTGCACAAGCCATCTCTGTATGTATGCATAGCATACCGCTAATACCAATTTATGAAGCGGGCGGCTAAGCTGGCCACATCGACTCACCTGGGCAACAACCTGACCGAACCTGACCGCAGTCCCCACGAACAGCCTGTGCATAATTTGACATTGCGTAAGCGTCAAACGGCGACGCTGGCGGCGCTTGAAATTATGTTTGAATTCGTGGCCAACAAACAAGGTTGGCCGCCGCTCAACTTTCCCTAATCGGCGTCAATTTGTTGACAGCTTTGTATGCTTCAAGCGTGCCTGGAGGTGGCAATGCCACCGCAATTCTTAGTCAGCTCCAACACTTGCACACACACACACACCCCTCTTACAAACTTGTTGTCTTGGCCAAAAAACTGCAGTAATCATCATTCAGAGTCCGAGTAGCGGTTTGGGGCAGAGCGGCCCGGCGAGTCGACGCAGGCGCTGTTTAGCAAGTGCTAAAAAGAGAGCGCAAGGATAGTGGAATTTTTAGGAATTTTAGTTCATGTGAGTGAGAATCTCACTGGTTGCGGCTTTCGAGTTTGGGTGCCACTTGACCCGCAGTCGACAGCAACTGTGCATCATCGCTGCGTCAGAAGTGCACGCCACAACGTCAACACAGACGTAGGCAGAGCGCTTAGCCTTAAGTTATTAGCTGCTAAAGCGGCACTGCTAACTAACCTTGACCCACACAAATATAATGCAATGTCCTTTGCAATTAAGCGCACACAGCTTCACACAGGCATCATTTTATTTGCCTACACTAATATTAAATGTTTCAATTAGTCGAAGTCATTAGCCAAATAGATGCCGTTAACACATTGCGGCCAAAGCTCGTAACGGCAGCTCAAAGCTAAACCAGGATCAAAAGCAGCCCGCAGTGCTCTTTAGCAATGTCCGTTTATATGTCTGTGTGTGTGTGTGTGTGTGTGTGCAAGTGTTTGTTTATATTCATTTGGAAATTAGAAAGTTATTAAATACGCAAAACACTCAACAGTTATAACTAATTAAAAGGGAACTTTGACGCAAAATATGCTCTTTAAAGTTTGTTATAACTGAGTCGTTATATAAATATTATATATTATATAATATAATTATAACTATTTTATATTTCTCTTAAGCAATTTTAAATATTTGCTCGAAAGTAAACAGCTTCTTTTGCAAGATATCCGCAACCAAAGTCACTAGCTTTAAGTCTACTTAATTTCAAATTTTGTGGTATTTTTCCATGCTTCCGGTCAAGTTTTATTTTATAGACTCTAATAAATTTCGGGATTCGTCTTCAAGGATAATTCAAAGATTTGACCTAGAGCCCGCCAAAAACATATTTAAAGTTAGTTATTTTTAATCTGACTTAAATTATTTTTTAACTTTTTATATTTTTCTGTATCGACATTAAATAGGAGCTTCTTCCTATGTTAAAACAATTTATCAACATCGAGCTACTAAATATTAAATAACTCAAGATTATAATTCCTAATTTTCTAAATTTCTTTATGAATTATTAAATTAAGTTAATAAAAGTGGGAATGCGCTCTGCAAGTATATGTGCAACATATATTTTACTGCCTTTTAAAACTTAATAGCAATTAAGTTAGTAACGCTTAAAAGGGGTCACGACGAGCAAATTCGGTTGCCGTGTTGTCCGCTTAATGTTAACTCATCTATGGGACAATTAGACCGAAAATCTGACTGCGAAACAATGCGCCAAAAAGTTGAACGCTTTCGCGGAAGAAGGCTCTGATTGCCATTTACCCATTCTTCAGTCGCACTTCTACTTTGCCATTTCTTATCTGCTTGCTTTGCATTTTGGCAACAGTTTCAGCAATGTTTTCAATACCAACTTGCATTCAGCCCCAGTTGCGCAGTCGACGTCGACGTCGACGTCGGCATATCCGTTGACGTCCAATATCGTCGCTGCTCATTAAAAACTTTCAGGCAGTTCGAACTTTGCGCCAGATAAACAACAGCAGCAGCAACAGCAACAATAAAAATTGACAAAATTATAAATGCATAAAGAAATTTTGAAAGCTGTTTACTACTATTCCCTATTAAAAATGCATTCCAATTAACAAATTTTTAAGCGACGTGAAAAAGTAGAGCTAATGCGAGTATTATTAAAGCAGTTAATAATATGTAGTTGATGTATATAGACATGAATAAGGTTGATAAGCCAAATAGATATAGCCAAGTATTATCGAATTGTTCAATGTAAGCTCGATTTTTGCCTTCAATCAGTAATCTTATCTGAAGTTGTTTTAATTATTTTATAAATTAACAATTATGTTTTTTTTTACTTAATTATAGTTGTCAAACTTTTATTTCTAAGTGTATTATTTTGTGCAATCTTTCTTAATGATTTTCAGTTATTTTGTATGTAAAATGTATATTTTTATATATAAATATTCATTTTATTTTAGTTCAGGCAACTTTTTCTCGATTTGTTTTTATTTGAGTTCGAGGAACTTTTCCGCGGTTTCATTATGATTTTATATTTTCTTCTGTATGTTTATAAGTTAAATTATGGCTTGGTAAATTTCCTTAATCTATGGCTACATTTAAAGCTAAATATTCAGTAAACGCGACGCATGCATTGTACTATTTGCAATTCCATTCGCAGTGACCTCTGCCCCGCATGTCCTCCCAGCTGGTATCCCTTACAGTTGTCACGGCTTCCTTTTATAGACAAATATTGCGCGTAGGCATGTGCCTGGCGGTCTGGCACTTTCCCCAGCTACATTGGGCCGCGAATACGTTTGTTTTTCCGTTTTTGCCTTTTTTTCCCTTTTTTTAATTTTTTTTTTTTTTTGTTTTTTTTTTTTACTGCCTGTCCCAAAGGGTTTCTGGCAACTTGCCTGTGGCGCTCTTTGCACTGCATGGAAATGTCGCGGCTTTCTGTCTTTCGCTTTTATTTTTGCTGATGCTGTTGTTCATGTTGTTGTTTTTGTTATTTAACATGGCAGTGGTCAGTTACGGGTCTGGTTCCATGGGCATTCGGTTATATTGAAAAATTTGAATGCTAGTAAAAACTTTTAATTGTCGCTGGTCAACGACGCGTCGACGTTGACGTCGTCGTCGCCGTCACATGTTGGCCAGGACATTTAAATGGCGCCGTTGCCTGTTATTGTTAACAATATTTTTCAATGCAATTTTCCCTTGATTAAAATATGCAATGAAATGTTTTCCGGCATTGTTCACTCGATCTACTCTTATTTCTATCTCTCACAAATGATGTGCAAAATTTAATTCTTATGGTTTACCAACTTGAACAAAAGCGGCTTAAAAAGTTTCTACTTTATTTAATCAAAGTGACAGCTGCTCTTCCTATGCTATTTGTGTTGGCAACTCATTCGTATTTGATTTATTTCTATAAAATATATTTAATTAAAGTTCTTGACAAAAATAGAAAATTCATTTTCTATGATTTCTGTTCAGATAATTAAATTACCAAAACTTGATTGCTCAATCAGTATACTAAATAATGTTTTATTTAGTTATTGTCCTTAAGGAACTTTTTATAAAAAAGTCACTTTCGATCCTAACACATCTATTTAAATTAATATGGCAGCTTTACATTATACAAATACATTATTCATCCTTGCATAATAAGATTTGACTATGTATTATCAATCTTATATTAAAGAATATTATTTATTAGCAATCTCTTTCAATCAACTCAATATTATTATTTATTTGTTGAGTCAATTTGAATATTTTTGCCGTAGTCTTCTTTGTTCTCTATCAACTAAATGTTTTATAAGATTTCAATAATCCGATCAATATTTTCAATATAAATGTTATAAAAAAGTGAGTCTCAAATTATAACGAAAGTTTAGATTAATAAATTGGTAAATTAACTAGACGAAGGATAAATTATAAATTTAGTTTTGCATAATAAATAAATGTATTATTCAATAGGAGCTATTTAGAATAGTTGCAAGCAACTTTTCAAAGCAATCACCTTTGAAGTTTGTATTTCAATGGCACATTAAAGTTGTTTGCGGCTGGGGGCGCGTGCCACGCCTGTGGCAATGAATTATGTAGACTTTAATCCGAGGGCTTTTTATGGGAATCGATGGCAACACAGCGGGGGCGTGGTTACGACGGGGCCATGAAGACGTTGCCAGCCAAACTGCAACAACAACAAAAAAGTATTTTGGGCAAGTTTCTAGTTTCGCTTAGGACAGAAAATAGGAAATGACACAATAAACACTGAACGCATATAAAAGAACATTCGAGTTCATTTGTTTGGAGCGTTGTGGTGCACCAGGCGTTGGTGGTGCCGGTGGTGCTGCAGGACGGTGGGCGTGGCGCCTTACATTGCCGCATTGTTTGTGCCTTCTTTATTGGTGTTGCTGTTGTTGCTGCTGTTAAAAACAATGCCACAACGAGTACGGTTCTGTGGCAGCGGCACCGAAAAATAGCTACAGCAAACTTTTACAAAACTATACAATTGCATAAAATTGTCAAAAATTTATAGGAAATGCGCTTCAGGGACATGTGCGAAGGCAACGCAGCCGAGTGCCTAAAAAATGAGCACAGTGCGGGAGTTGAACGCGAAGGCAAAAAATGGAACACCATATGATGGCGCATAGACGACTATAGAAGATGGCTGAAATCACTTGAGTTATGGCCTGCATCCAATTCCAGCATTCCAAATGATCTAGGTACACATAGCTTTCATTTTAATATGCAGTCAAATAGCTTACATTTTATTGAATGTGGTCAGATTAATCAATAAAATTATGTGTTCATTTTTTATTTATTTTTTCCTGTGCTGCTTATTGAGTTTCCTTCTAAGATTATAAGTTTATATTTTAGGAACAAAATGTGGACAGAAGAGCGAATAATAATTACGTATCTGGAGCAAAGAATCTTTTGCTCAATGAGTTTGCTTCAAAGGCCTTTAAAACTTGCTTTCAGCTAATTGGGCTTCTGTTGGCAGAAGAAATAAAGTAATTTTAATTCAGAAAAAATTCTTAGCTTCTTGCCTCTCATCTTCATAGTTCATATTCTAAAGCTTCAACTTAAATAATATAAAATATTTATTAGTATTAACTAAGGTAATACAAATAATAATTAAATTTTTATATACAAGTGTTTAGTTAAGCCTTTGATTATGCCATGATATTAGTTAAAGTTTAGAGGCTTTAAAGGTTCTATCCAAAATCCCAACTAGAGTGGCTCGCATTACCTGCATGTTCGTGTCTAACTCAAATCGCAACTTTTTGTGAACTGAAAATGAACTAGGACTGCATCGACTATTTGCCCCAACCGCCAAGCATACCCCATAGCCTCTCCAGGATGCTGTTGCTGCTGCTGCTGCTGCTGCTGCTGCTGCTGCTGTTCGAGCTTTGTCTGAGCCACCGCATATTGTCGCCTAGCTGGCAACTGAAAACGGCTGGCTGGCATGGCCAACACTTCAAAAAAATACTACCTATACATACATATATAACACGCCCCACACGTTAAGCCAATATTTTGCGGGTTGCCCTGAAGCCATCGCTGCTTAAACTTATTCAAAGCTCTGCGAGGATTTTGTTTCGTTTGGTTTTTTCATTATGCTCTGCTTCCGAAGATATCATTGTATATTAGTTTTTCTGCAATCTCCGTTATGCTGTCTGCCCGTCTGTATGAAAGCAACTTTTTTCGACACCCTTAGAGGTCGAGACTTGAAACTTGGAACATATCTCCCGCAGGCTAAAGTCACCAAATTTGGTTGGTAGGTTGTTGGCGATGTCCTTTACAGATCGGCATATGCCACGCCCTGCGCATATGTAAGCTAATGGTAATTCCCCTAAGAGGTTCATAACAAATGCAATTGCCACGCCCAAACCAATACTTTTCTTAGTATAAATCGATAAATCGAAATATGTCACACAATTTGAAAGCAAGATTCACTAAATCGGAGACAAATTTGAATGGGATATTATTAAAAATCTCCTTCAAAGATCTGTAATTCCTGAAGATGGTATAACTTCTGGTATCAGAGTATTTCTCAGTCGGCCGACAGAAACGTTCTCACTTGTTTTCAGTTTCCTTTTGTTCTGTTTGATTTTTTTTAAGTCTAGAGTCGCCAGTCAGCAAAAAACAATTAACCCGCTCAAGCTGCACTCAGCAACTGCGCCCTGCCTCCATCAAGCAGTAGCGAAACCCCAAAGAGCTGACCGCTCAGTTCACTGGCTCTTCCCGCATTGACTGGCCACAGATTTTGTAGTTTTTATTGTGCCCATTGAGAGAAGGCCCGCAGGGGCTGCAATGGTCAGGGGTGTGGCAGCCCGCTTAGTCCGCGAGCACTGTGCACTTTTTTTTCTTCCTTTTTTGCTTGACTCGATGCGGGCGGGCAGTGCAGTTTACCCACCCACCAACCAACCACACACGCACATAAATTGTGCACCGCTGACGTGGTGTCAACCATACGGCCGCTGCCAGGCACAGGCGTGTGAGAATTCTGGATAGTGGCCCAAAAGAAACTGCTGCTGCTGCTGCTGCTGCTGCTGTTGTGAGCGGATGCACTGACGCTGCTTAACTGGCACTCAAAGGCGGTGGGTTGTGTGGTGCACTGTGCAGTGTGCTGTGTGCTGTGGTATGGTGTGGTTGGGAGTGGTGCTTTAATGACTTTGTCATAGAGTTGACAGTGTCGAGCGCAAAGCGTGTAACGAGTGGCTGCGACAACACCACATATAAAATGTCCAAATTGTCTTTTAAAAGTGGCTTCAGTTCTCGCTTCCTTCCTTGTTTGCGAATTTCCTTAAGGGAGTGTGTAAAGTTGGCCAAAATACATGGTTTATACTTTGATACCGATAGTGTCCCAGTATATTGGTTTTGTCCGTCTGTCTGTCTGTATGAACGCAACATTGTTCCACACCCTTAGAGATAGGGTCTTGAAACTTGGAATATAAACTAGTCTAAACCCGCGTTTGACAAAGTGTAAAAACTGCTTGGCTAGGAAATCGATAAAATCGATATTCGCAAATCGATAAAGCCACATATCTCCCACATTTAAAAGGCTACAGTCACCAAATTTAGTTGGTAGATTGTTGCCGATGTCTTTCAAAAATCGTCGTATGCCACGCCACTCGCCCACTCATTGGTAGGAATATTACTAGCAGCCGCCAAACGATAAGAAGTTTTTAAGGCCACACTCCACCTTTGACCATAATCGTCAAAGCGGATATTTCAATAATATCGAATATATCTCACAGCTAAAAGTTAATCTTTCGACCAACTATTTCATTGGCAGCTGTGTGATATAGTCATTCGATCTGGTCAGCTCGGACATATTTACTGCTTACAGCAAGATATATGACAAGTTTAAAGGGTTGTTGAGAGGGTTGATTTATAATACACGTTGAATTCTGGACTAAAAGTGTTTCTAATCATGTTTCGATACTACAAACTTGTTGGCAAGTTGGTTCTTATCTTGTTGTTAATTTCTCTTAACTATAATTATTTACTGGCATTTATTTACATACATTTATTACACAAGCACTCCAAGCCAAACACTTCACCCTATTTGCCCTTAACCAAGTACTTATAATTAAGCTTGCATTTCAATGCTCGCCGATTATTTTTGTTTTAAATTCATTTGATTATTATCACGCCTCATTTGCTTGGGCTCCAACTGACTGCCTGCTCAAACTGCTCATTAAGCCAAATGCACTGTGTATACCTTATTTCCAACTCTATCTGTATCTGTATCTGCATCTGTATCTGGATGTGTATCTGGATGTGTATCTATGTCTGTCATTCTAATGAGCTTACATGCCATATTGTAAGTAATTTAAATTGAGCCCACTTGTATGGCGCTTGTGCGCAAAATGAACTCGAAATGCACTTGCCATCCTTATCTGTACCTATCCATACCCCTCCCCTCCCCTCCCGCTCCCTTTTTGAATGAATTGTGGATTTGGTGGTTGGAGTCAGGGTTGTGAGTGGGTTGCATGTGTTGGCTGCTGCCGTCTGCGCTCGTTCAACTAAATGAATAAACTTTTTCCGTGCACACTCTTTCCGTGGTAAATAGTGTTAAAGTTCACACATTTGATTTGTTTTTTTCTTTGTTTTATTTTTTATTTGTTATGCTATTTTGCCATTCCTGTTTTACATGGTCTGCACCACCCAAGCCTTATTTTCTCGCTCCACTTGGGTGTTGACTGTTTTTTAGCATTCACACAATTTTTTGACAACATTTGTGTTCCTTTCGCAGAAATAGTTTTTCCATTATGGCATATGGGGCGGCTGGGGTTGCGTTTTGGTGTTAGGGTGGAAAGAGGGCCAAGGCATGGCATATATAAAGTAACCAAAACAACTAAAGAGTAAATTAGCTTTTGGCTGTTGTTGACGTTGTTGGTTTGGCTCTCGTTGTGGGTCTCCGGCTGGGCTGCTGTGTTGCAGGCAAAAGTTTGTCATTTGGTTTTAATAAAAACACTTGCTCGCTCTCACACACACAACAATACACCCACACACACACACACACACACACTGGCACACACTCAAACTCGGCATTCGCTATTCACACTCAAACTCACACTTTCCATGCATTCACGCTTTTGCATCACTTCATTTGCGCACAACATGAAGGAAAGTTAACTGAAGGGCTTTTCGGGTTGCCGAGGCTCTGATAACCCTGTTTATTTTTGGGTCTGCTGCTCTTGACACGTCAACCAAAAAAAGAAAAAAGGAAAAAGAAGAAAAACGGCCCACAAAGTTTATTTAGAAATTAAAATATTGGGCCTGTCAGGCTTAAAAGATGCATCAGTGCACTCAAGTAGTTGGGCAGACTTTTGCCTTATCCGATCCATTTCATTTAGCAATTTCAATAGCATCCCTAAACACATTTACTTAAGCATTTCAGCGCCTCTCAGTAGTAATCATTAGGGTCTTAAAATTCTTATATAATATTAAGTACAGCCAAAAGATTTGATTTGTTATTTTGTTCTCTGAAACACTTTCTTGGATTTAATAGTGTGAACTATTTTTTCTTAATATTGAATTATCAAATAGTATTAGAAATTATAATTTTATATATATTTATTTAATATCGACTAATAGCAGTGGACACAGAATAAAAATTAATAAAAAAATATATATAAATTATCGGAAATTAAAAATAAAACTTCTGAATGTGCATTATTACAAAACTTGGTCCAAAATGACAAGAGTTTCCTTGGTTGAATTGTAAAGGAAAATCCACAAAAGCATGCAAAAATATTATTCCCGAGGAAAGAAGTCGAAAATAGAGTTCCCAATGTTATAAATAGAGAATTATGAATTGATTAAATGACAAAGTCTATTATAGAGTACACAATGAATAAGTAGTAGTAAAAGTGGGAACAGAAAAGATACTTTTGTTAAGGTATGAGAAATATGAAGATTAAAAGGAATAGTTGAAATATAAGCACTTATTTAAATTCTCCAACTTATTTTGATGTACAATAAATGTGCACAAGCATTTAAATATATTGTTACTGCTCTTAATATATTGTCCAACAAATACAAATATAAATATTTGAATGATATGTTTCTTTATTTAACCAGCTGGAATATGAATTAATTTTTTCAGTATTTATTTTATTTAAGTCATATACTGCAACAATATTGATAGTTGTATCGAGTTGCTAAACATTAGTAACACTAAATTTGAGTTGTGCTGCTGCGGTCGAATTATGTGCAAATAAATGTTTATAACTGAAGCTATAGGCTGGTCGGGACTTATGCGTACTTATGGCCATTATTCGGTACTAATTGAAATTGCACAATCATAATCCCACTCCAAATCAAACTCGGACAGTTATGCTGCTAAACTGACAATTAGAGTGATAAGCATAGAGTTTGAGTGGGTGGGGGAGAGTTTGGATGGGTTGGTGACCAACTTCACAGCCAAACACAAATCACAGCTGTAAATAGACAACCAAAAAGACGTCCGACGTTTTGGTCAGTTACAGTTACATCAATTGCCAAAGAACACACACAGGAACACACACACACACACACACACACACACGAGAAACAGTCCCAGGCAGCCGACCATTCAGACATAGGCAGACAGCAAGCCACACAACAATGGACCGGGGACATGTTAGGCAGACACAAGCAAACACATATCCACCCCCCACTCCCCCCGCCCACAACCCCTAAATTACAGTTAGAGTTAAACTAAGTTGAGAGTTGGAGGCAACTGAAACGGGTAGCAAATGAAGATTATTATCGTTTGGCTGCCAGGCAGCATTCACACTTTGATATATTCTTGTATTCACATACACCAGCAAAGCATATTCATTATAATTGGTGGGCGTGGCTGTGGCGTTGTGTGTTGTGTTTGTGTGTTGTGTTTTGTGTGTTGTGTGTCTATTTATTTGCTTGCTCATTGCGCTCCTAAAGGCCTATTCATGTCCGACATGGACAATGAGTAGTGTCCACTTGAGCCGATGCGACAAGCGCTAATTAAACAAAGTGCATTTTGAATTGTTGCTGATTTTATTTTTTTAATTCACATTTAAACAATTGTTTTTCCTTGTTGCAATGACAAGTGGCATGCCACACCATTGGTTAAGTTGGTTTCACTTGTTAATGCGCTGCCGCAATAATATTTATAAATGAAGCAGCATCCACTACATACATTTATTAAAAGCTACCATTTAATATGCTCACATATCGGTCAAGGAGAATGTTCCAAATGGATGCATATTTTTATAGACAAACATTTTAAATATGTTTTCTGCTGGATCCAGGGCAGTTTTTGTGAAATATTAAATATTAGTTTAAGAAAAACAGCATGATTATTGTTAGTTATATATAGAATAATAATATTTTCTCATTAATTCATTATTTGCTTTTAGAGTTATTTAAAATAATAGAAAAATGTAAGAAAGTTACTTATCTGCATAAATTGTATAAATTATTATCCAATCATTGCGAGAAGCTATCTCAACGGACTTTTAATCATATTGCTTGCAACAGTTTCCTTTAAATTGTGCGTCTGATTGAGAGTTACTCGTGTTGCAACTGGAAAGCGGAAAAACGAATAAGGAATGTAATTTGCATAGGGATGATGTCTGTCAATGATGTGGTATCAACTTAACTGAGTGCATATAGACACACATAAACCACACATTTATATTTGCCCGCCAGTGCCTCGGGCCAATGTCTTTCATCTTTTCAGTTGACCCAATATGCCGCACACATTTGATGCATGCCCTGCAATTCACATTCGAGCATAGACGAATGTTTGGGCTGCTTGGACATGCAACATTTTCCGGAGGGCATCACGCAAACAGTATAAAAATAATATCCTTGTCCCATATATATGTATACATAATGTGGTGTGTGGGAGTTATGTGTGTGTGTGTGTGTGTGTGTGTGTCTGTGTGTGTATGAGTGCTTGTGTGTCGGAGTCCGGGACACATGATGCAGTCAGACCGACAATATGGAGTACATACTTGTGTAAAACAAGTTATTCCATTTTGAGGTTTCTGAATAATTAATGCAACTAAAAATGTTCAGCTCGTCCATTTGTTGTTTCCCTTAAATTGCATACATACGAGTATTGCATATTTATTGTGTGCATCTGTGTTAGAGATGAGTACAGTTCAGCAATCACAATTACATTAGTGTCTGGCATCTGAGTTTGAAATTATTGAAACAGCCATTTGATAAGCAAAATCAAGAGACTTAGTTTTTTGATTAAGTGCATACAAGTTGATAAAGTGTTTTCTAAACTGAATTTATGAACGTTGTTGCTCAATTGTCCGATGGAAAGCGCTACAATTTTCGTTGAATGTCGTTGTTAAATATTATTTGCTTGTTAATATTCCATTACTCATATATATATATATATATATATATATATATATATTTTAATATACTTAAAAATCTAGTCTCTTTAATAACTTTTGATACAACCACATGTTCCTCTTGCTTTGCTTGTGAAAATCAGCCAGTTTTTTCCTTAAGGGAAATATGATATGTGAGATATAAATATATTTGTGCTATATTTTAAATTATCTCTTAAAACTGTATTTTGAAAAGATTTTATTAGTATAAGTAAAGAAATATTTAGTAATATTTTTAGCCAGGATTAGCTTTATCTAAAGTAGCACCATATATATAGAAAACTGTGAGTCCAAACCACTTTATGAATCTTGAATCTTGACCTTAAGCAAATATGGATCTTGCTCTTAAGCAAATGTGGAAAATATATGCAATATTTTGAAAAATATCTAGTCGTATATATATTTAAGAATTTGCTGGTTAATGCACCTTTTTTTAAGCATATTAAATTAAAGATATAAATTCGGATGAAAGTACAGATAAAATAGCAGTTTTTTCACTTCACTTATTTCACATCACTATGTTGTAGGTGTCTCTATGTGAATGTAATACGAATATGTGTACTTACACAACTGTGTGTGTGTGTGTGTGTGTGTGAATGATGAGTGTGCAAGTGGGTTTGCTCATGGTACTTATACTATAAAGCATATTATATATATTGCATTGTATTATTGAGTTGCAGCTTACGCAAGTTTCCTTTGTGCGAACTTTTTATGCAGTATGCATTGCAGCGAGCCCTTTTCCTTTGATCAGCAGCCATAAGCAATGGTCGTTGTCATTGTAATAATTTCCATATCCTTGACAACTTCAGGATCCAAGCAATTCAATTTGATGCCGTCGACTGCAAGGAAGTCTGGCAGGCTGCTACTTAAATTTTATGAAGCGTCGATATGACTGAAACGACTCAATATCCATAAGTGGTGTCCAGAGAGAGACAGCGAGAGATAGATAGAGAGAGAGGGAGAGTAAGGAAATGGCCGTCAATGCAACTTAATATCTGTGTCCTACCATGACAAATCGTCCTTATCATTTTACGAACGACAACAAAACAGAATGAAGCGGATATGGTTAAGTTGTCGCTGATTGACTAAGATATGCCTCTTAATCACTTCTTAAGTAACTTGGGAGCACATTGTATATTTTTTGTTCATTAATCGATCTCTACTACATTTTTTTGATAGTTAATAAAATAACATAGATGAATGATGTGTGTAGGGTATATTAAAGAGCGAAATGCAATAATTATTAAACACTCAACTACTTAATGCATTTTACATTAATTTGATTTGAGACATTTTTAATTACATTTTTATTTCTTTTTGTATCTTAAGTTTATTTAACTTACTTGTGTCTGGCGCAATAATTTATAAGTTTTAAGCTTTTTGCGCTATAATAAATAAATGAGTAATAAAAGGTATGCACAATCAGGACTCCACACATTTGATGTCATACATAAATATTTGTATTGTAAAAAAATCATCCATAAATAATAATAGAATGCGGTCTGTGTCATATTGCTTCTTTTTTTTTATCAGATCACCTTGTTGCCGAAACATATATTTCTTAATGACATAAATATTAATTAATATTATTATTATTGGATTATTTATTTTAATACCAAATTTACTGACTCTAACTCTTATAGTTTTTGAGAGAACTTAGATGGAAATGACATTCACTATATTTATGGGCTACAAATATAAAAATTCATCCAACACTATACCATATATAGAAGAACTACTGCAGATATAAAGAGGTATGAAATGTGTCGACTTCTTGTTACAAACATTTGTACGACCTCAGCAATTTGTTAGCTTGCAGGGTATATATGTATACACATATATACATACTGAAACAAGAACAAAAACTGAAGGCAATGTTAAAGTTAAGAAAAAGCAAACAAGCAAGTTATAAAAAAAACACACACACACAGAAAACCAGGAGAGCAATTCACACGCACAACAGAAACGCCAACAACAAAATGCTGATAAAAGATGTTTGTTTGTTTATCTTGTTGTCTTTTTATGACTTCAATTAACTGCGTACCAGGTTCAGGTCCAACTATGCTTCCCCCGTCTCTTACTATCTCTCTTTGTGTGTGTGTGTGTGTGTGTGTGTGTGTGTAGTTGCGTGTGTGCGTGTGGATTAAAGATTTTCGTTCATAATTTTTTATCTCTGCTGGCTGCGTGAGCTCAAGTTGTTGTTCCCTGATGATTGTTGTTGCTGGTGCTGCTATTGTTGCTGCTGTTATTGCTGTTGTTGTTGTCTTTGGCATGCATCATTAGTTAGCTTAATGTAGTGTATAGACTACATGACCACGCCCCCTTTTTGGAGGGGGGGGGGGACTAGCAGGTAGTCAGCTGGGCGGCTGCTGGTCATCAGGCGGCAGCAGCAGCAGCAGCTAATACAGTCTAATCCAGTCTCGCAGCTCGAGTGTGTGTGTGTATCTGTGTAACTATAGATAACAATCACGTTTATTCAAACACACACACACACACACACATACACACACACACACACACACACACAGAGACTCGCACACATTGACAGAGAAAAACGGGCAATCAATTGCCAAAATTGAACAGTCTTAACGTCTCGTTTGCGACTGCTTCGAAGATAATCGCCGGCAAAAACTGCGCCACTTAGAGCCAATGTATGGCGAACAGTATTCACCATAATGCCCAATCTTCCATATATGTATATGTATACATTTGCAGCCCCTCCAGCCAGCCAAGCACCCAAACACCCATCCGTCGTTCTGTTGGCCCTGGTAACGACTATCCAACTAGGGTCCATTTCTAGGCCGCGGCTTCGTAGGAGGCGGCCTTTTGTGTGTTTGACGTTTATGTTAACATGTGTGTTGTCTGCCAATGCGTGTATCTTCCGCTCAGTTGTTGTCAATGCGTGTCTGTCTTTGTATGTGTGTGTGTGTGTGTGTGTGTGGGTGAGTGCTTGTGTGTCGGAGTATCTGCGGCGTGCCAGAATCCAGCTGAAGGAGCCTTGTTGCCATAGTATTTGCCACCCATCCGCTTTATGGTCCGCGCTGCCTCCGTCTGTCTGTCTGTCTGTCTGTCTGTCTCTCTGTCCCTTTGTCCTTCTGTCCTTCTGTCTCTGTATCTGTGGCTGTTTGTGTATCGCTCGCGTGGCTGCCACGGCGCTGTCTTTGCATGAGCCGTGCCACAGTGCCGCAAATTAAGCGATGAAGTGTGCAAATATTTAATTGCCATTACACATTCCCAAATTGAGAAATTCGCTGCTAATTATTAATGCAATTGCACAACTTTTTTGATGAATCCAAATTATTTTCGATCAAACATTGCGGGGAAAAATACGAGAAATTCGAAAAGTATTCTCGAGAAGAAAACATTGTTTTTTTTTTAATAGATTGTGTAAGTATTTGAAAGGTTAAGAAATATATGTTTATTTTATAGAATTCCAAACGCATCCTTGCCAGATATAATATAATTTATATATATATAATTTATTTATAATTTTCCGAAGTATCAAAAACAAATATTAAACATGTAAAAACTACATTTCATTTAAAGCTTTTTCTTCATTTAAAAAATTGTTAATTTCTTATTAATTATGTGATTTATGTAAAGTTGAAAAGTTGTAGCTCTGTTTATAATTTTCTTATAATAGTTATTTAGCTTTTGTTCCACTGTGCCCTTTGAGGCTTTGTTTAACTTTCTCCGGCGTTGACGCTTTTGTTCCTATTGTTGTTGTTGCTGTTGGCATTGCCATTGTTGTTATTGTACGGCTGTTTGTGTTGCGGCCAAAAGGAGACTGGATGGTGCGACAACAGCTGGGGGGGAATGGGGAGGCAGAAGGTAGCGAGAACAAGCGTTGGACCGCGGAGTGGGGCGCAGGGATAGCGTGCGCCATAAAAAAGCGCTCGAGGTTGTTAAATTGACAACGTTAAACACTTTGTTTGGCATTTTCTGCATTATTAGGCGAAACTGCCGTCTGTCTCTCTGTAATTGATGCCTCGACAAACACCCAGCCCAAAGCCCTACAGCACCACAGCCCCACCCCCTATCCCCATATCCCCCGCTCGCCCACACACAGTTTGCAGATATCGCGACCCGAAAGTCACGAAACAAGCCCGAGCACTGATTTAAATGGCTCAAAAGTTAAGTTATCGTAATGCTAAGCGGATTAGCTGCACGAGAAATGGAGTCTCTCATATGGTTGACATCTTATGGCCAGGGCTTTATTGTGAGTGCTGTTCTTGTGCCAGTGTGAGTGTGAGTGTGCGTGTGAGTGTCGTGCGAAAGTATTTGATTTCAGTTGATTTCACTGTCAATTTGAAATGACATTATAATATGGAAAGTTTTAATCCTTTTAAGTGGCTGCTGACGGCCGGAAGTGTCTGTACTGAAGTGAAGTCAAGTGAAGTAAATTGCTGTCCGCTGCTTGTTTTATGCATAAATTCGATTAAATGCCAAAAGGTTAAATCTCAGCCAGACATCCTCCTCGTTCGCCCCATTCCGCCTTATCCTTAAATTAGGCACGAGCGCACGTAAAGCTGTTGAATGTCATGTCAAAGGGCACTCAAGACGAGCGGCGCTCGTAAACTTTCAGTCTATCTTTATACATACATATACATATATATATACGTATATATATATGTAGATATATAAATTTCATTCTTATATTCGCCCCGCTGGTGCACATCTTTTTACGACAAGAGGCAAAGGATTATTCAAGTTGCTTGGCAAATCGCATAAAATTCAAAAGCGTATTAAAATTGACAATAAAGCGGCTTTTTTTATGTTTTTAGTATGCATGAGGGCACCCGGAGGGGCACCGGAAAAAAGTGTGACCCTTCGCCTTTCCCTGCCACCCGATGAGATTGTGAAATTCGTTTAAATTTTTTAAAAGCCATAGCACTTTAAAGCTCGTTATGCATCTTTTAGTGGCCTCAAGAAGGTCCTGTTTATTTGCCACTTAATTTGCTACAGTCTGTTGCAGCCACTGTTGCCTCAACTGCTACTGCTGCTGCTGCTGCTGCTGCTGCTGCTGCTGCTGCTTGCCAGGCTGTCCCAATGGCCGTAGCCACTGGAGTGCAAAATATCCGCTCAACTGCAACTTATAACAATAATCCCATCGTCTCACACCCTCCAGCATCCCACTCTCCATCTCCCACACATATGCATAAACACGTGTTTGCCTGTTATTATTGTTGCTCCTGTGCAGTGCAGCACCGCACTCAATCCTGTGATTTAACACTCTACCCATTTTATTCATTTCTTCTTTCCTTGAAGTGATTTCTGTTCTTTAATGCTTCCACTTGCGCAAGTATGTAATGGGTTTTCCCGTATATCCTGTAAATTTACGACCGGGCAATTGTCGTTAATCTTTAACTTGAACTTTCTTTTCTACAGCTAACAATCTACGCAAAAAGACTGAGTAGTGGATGTATTTGAATCATTTTTATAAAATAAAATACAAGTTTTTATGAGCTTTAATTGGTATCTTTGGAAAAATGATTATATTTAGTTACCTGAAAAACTGTAATTTCTTAATTATTTATTATAATTTTTTGGTCGTTCAGCTCACATTTCATTATTTTCTTTTTATTTTTAATGTAGCCGTTGTATTCAAATTGAATTCAATCTTTGTTTTTTGCATTTTTCTGATATTCTCCATAGTTTTTTTTCCTCAGATTTTTTGATATTTAATATACTTCATATTGCTCACAATTAAAAATGTAAGAAATCAATATCAACGTTTTTAATTTTCGTCACTTGTTTTTATCGCTTAACTTTTATTTGAAGTCAGCTAAAAGTCGTATTAAAGTAAAGATATTAAAAACCGTTCAAAACTTTTAGCACTCAGAAGCAAAGTTTTTGATGGAGTATACACAAATTTCGTATTGCACTCAATAATATGTTTATAGAGCATTCGCCGGATCGTTGTTTTATCGATGTTTACACAATTCTTCGTTTCTGCTGGCTTAGTTGTATTTTTGTATGAGTTACGGCAACTTTCAAAGCATAACAATTTCTTCCTACTTGGCTCCAACGAAGCATAAAAACTTATGACTTGTCTATTCGCTTTATATGTATATGTATATGTATATATACACTTTGGAAAACACACACACACACAAACACACACATAGCAGTTAGAAATGAGCAGAGACTCGTGCTGCATGTGCGCTGTTGGCGGTGTTGCACTTTGTTTGTTTGTGCCGGTAATATTTCCTTAAATCGAGTAAACAAGTGGAATTCAACAAAGCGGAAACGGAAGCACAATGCGTAGCTGCTTGTGTTGTGAGAGTTACCTACACACACACACACACACGCACACACACAGGCTCATATACACGTATCTTATACGAGATGTTGTCTCAAATATGGCGGCAAATATACTTTGCTTCTCAGCTGGAGCATCTCTTCACATCTTCGTTACACGATTTCACTGGTTCTCCTTGGCTTTCTGTTGTTTTTCTTGGAAATTGCTGTTAAAAATAACAAAGCTCCTTGTGAGTTTCTCGCTTCACGTTGCTTGCCAAGTTACTTCCTTCCTTTTCGTTTCCTTTTATCTACTATTTCTTTGCTCTTCCTTGCTACGGCTGCCGTTGAGCTTTTCTTGGTGTTTGTCTTAGTTATGCCAGACTCACCCCGGCCCCAACTCCGTCCAATTGTAATTGAGACGCGACATTCGACAATTGTATTTATTTGCTCTGCTAAATGGCATAATCGAAGCCATCGCACCACCCTTGTGGATGGTTGACAGGCTTTGTGGTGCACAGATTTTCAAAATACCAACATCAAAAGGAACAAACAAACTATGCACTCACACACAGACACACAACAAATCCTATATTTACCTTATTAGTGTAGACATTCTTAAAATGTCTCTTATAAATGGATGACAAGTGTTGCGCTTGACTTGACTTAAAAATACTTTGTTTTTCTTGCTTAAAGATTGCAAAGCAGTTTTAAGGTTTTTTATGTAAGATGCAATTTGGAATATATCTTTATCTGGGAACGGTAACGAAATACTTATAAGCTCTGAACTAATAGTTGGTGTTTAAAATGTAATAATATATTAAATATTATAGAAAATATTCATTCTCAATTGGTTTATATCATTTGCTCAAAAGGTCATTAGAAAATATTTTTCTTGAGTGATTGTTTTTAGATGATAAATGAGTCAATAAAATATAATTCGTTTCTCCAAATTGAAAGTCTTTTAAGTAGCCAAATAAATCAATAAATTTCAATAACCTAACCTAAATAGTTCAATGAAATTGGATTTTTTAAAACTACTTTAAAATGAATAAGAGAACTTGTACATTATAAAGAAATTGGCCTGAAATATGAGTTAATAATTTGTCTTTTAAGCGATTACGTGCCAATGAATGGTTTATTAAGATTCTTAAGCTATTCGGTTCTTAAGTTGACAGATTCTGTGGCTATAAGCGACAACTTCAAAGCCACGTTTGGGAGCAAACTACAAGAGAGGAATTTATTAAATTCCGCTTGGAGGCTCTGGCCTCTTGGCCTGGCTCATAAGAACCACAACGTCTTTTGAAAATGCTCCGGAAAATTACGCAGCTGTGTAAAGTTTTTCTGGCATATTCAAGATGTTTGTTTCGTCTTGGTTTTTGTATAAAGTCGTCGCATAGCTGAACTAAGCTGAGAGAGCCAAAACAAAAGTTGAAACTGCTGCATTTTAATTTATATTATATATATATATATACATATATATATATATATATATATATATGTTTCCGTTACTTTAACGTCTTCAAAGACAAAACTTACGCTCAAATTGTTTGTCATCAAATTATGTGGCCAGCAGTTTTTTTGTGTTTGTTGTTGTTTTTGTTATTGTGGCTGTTGTTGACCCTTGCCGCAAAAATGGGCATCATTAAAATGCTGTTACCGGACGTACAACGCATCAACCGCTTGACCCGATCCAGTCACCGGACTTTGCCTCCCCCTGTCAACGCTTTGGGCCTGAACCGCAACAGGATTGCTCAGGCATACCCTTTTTTAATTTGCAACATGTCATTGGCAGAAAGACAAGCAAAAAGGACGTGGCACATCGATGAGAGCACGGCTAACCAAAAGCTGAGCAACTTTGAAACTGAAACTGGGCAGCTGAGAACCGATAACCGAGAAGCGAACACTGAGCGACTGTCCAACTGAGCAGCACCCAGCGCACGCTTTGTTGCGCCTTTTGTTGGGCTTTCTGCCATGGCCGAATAACCGAAGCAAAAACCAAAATTAGCAGCCGCAGCAGGACTACAAAAAAATATATAAAAAAAAAATAGAAAACAAAAAAAAGCGCAGGCAAAACAGTCGAGAGAGGGCAAATCAACAACTTTTTAAGATGTACGGAAAAGAAATGGCAAAGAAATTGTTCCCCAGTTCCGAGGTAGATGCAAAAAGCTACGTGAAGTGAAAATAAGGAAATTACATGCAGACAGACACCTTGACCTTTTCAAACATTTGCAGTAAGCAAACTTGTTTTGAGTTAACTTGAGTTGGCCTTTGAAATCGCCCTAATGATACAAAATGCAAAAGACAAGGACAACATGGAATAGCATATTTGTAAAGAGCTAGTGCAATACTTGATCGAATTAACTGATTAAAAATATCATAATTTGTACAATAAACTAAATGTTAAGCAAAGGTTTTTTTTCTTTTCAAGTTGTCATTAAAGTTGCTTGTAGAATGTAGAATAAAATAGAAATAGAAAATAGAATGGGCGAAATTTAATAAAAGCGAATGGAGAAAGAAGCAAACGAAATAAATTTGAATTTAATAGTAGAATTTCATAAAGTCAATCACATCCCACGTCGAAAATGGTATATTTTTTTATTTAAATATACTGCTATTGTCCGCTCGAAAAGCTGTTCGTTTTACTGCTCCAAATTTGTTGATCTATTGTAATGTTGTCTTTAGCTGATAGGCCCGAAATCTATTATGCCACCCTCGTGCATACACTCGCTCGTACAATGTGATAGACGATGAAAAAAGCAAAAAGTGAATAAAAGACACAGGCAGAGACAGAGGAATTGGTCGCACTACTATGGGTTAAGGGGAAACGGGGGTACAGGCTGAGGATGCCCGCCCCGAATGTCATACAAATGACCCATATTAAATTTATTACGGCACTGGGAGCAGCACAATGAAATTCAATAGCTGAAAACCTAATGGCAAACAAACCAAATCGCCGACGCCTTCGACTAATATATACAGTCTATATGCATACATACATAAGTGTGTATATATATATTTATATATACATATATATCTATATGAATATACGTACATAATGCCGCTGTACAAAGAGCTATACTTAGATACCTTAGAAGTTGGGGGTGTGTGTGAGGAGTGAGTGATTTTGCTGGCTGTATCAAAAGCAGCTTAAAGACGCTTGTTCGAGTCAACTTTTTGCAATGCTTGTCGTTACACTGTCATTCTGGCAGCTTTTCCAAATTGATTTATAATCCTGCCTCGAATATCCTGAACAAGAGACATTGAGTCAACGCTTGCAAAATATCCCGAGCTGCTTTCAAAGTTTTGAGGAGTTGCTTCGTTTCTACGCTGCATAGCTTTTCCCTTTATTGCTTTTGGATGCAATTTTTCTAGCCTTTAAAAGGAGATTTTAATGAGATTTTTCAATTACTTTCCAATTATATATGCGTTATAAATAATGAGCGAAATTTTCTGTTGCTGCACTTCTTGCAGGCTTTGAGGCGAACCAGAGACGCCTCGACACGTCCTTTGACTCCATTATCCTTCAGCTAATTAAGAAACGTGAGACAAATAACAAGCACTAAAATATGGGTTTGCCAGTGCTTAAGGACAATAACACTACACACACATCGAGACGAAATAGCTGTGGAGATATCAATTAAATAGGCAGTGATCGACTATATGATACGCTGTTAACATCTTAATACACTTTGCTGTTTGGGTGCCACATGCATAACAGTTAAATAAAATTTGGTGTAAAGCTTAGCAAAGAACTTCTCTTTTATTAATTAATTTATTTATATAATGTGAACTAAGAATGGTACACAATTTAAAAAATGGTTTTGAAAAGAACAAATTTTAAATAATTAATAAATATTGCATTAGTTTTCATTAAAAAACTTAATTTTTTATAATGTGTATTGTACATGTATATAGAAAATGGAAATGAAATAAAAATATAAAACAATATAGATTTTTTCACATATTATATTTTTGATTCCTTTTTTGGGTAACAAATTTTGAACATTTTCAGAATATAAATATTCGCAGAAATTGTATTTTTCAAATCTTAAGAAATAATATATAAATTACATTATTTTAAATAAATTGGTTTTTAATTTGTCTATGTCAGCTACTACAAATCGGCCTGAAATAAATAATAAGTAGTAAACAATAAAATTAGCTTTAATTCTTAATCTTTATCAAATATATTTCATATTGTTATTTTCCTATAGTGGACTTGTAATAGTCGAATAAAAAATAAATAAATAAATCAGCTTAAAATTGTTACCCCAATCAATTATCCCTTCTCTTATTCACATCTCCAAAGTAGCTTAACTTAAAATCCCCTAACTTAATAAATAAATAAATAATATAGTATGAGTTTTGGAATTACAGAGTATCTAATAAGTAAGCAAATATCAAATTTATATACATTTTGTGTATGCGCTTAAGAAAGCGCTCGAAATGTATTAATTATCAAGCGGACTTTGGATCCGACCTCGATTCTAGCCACCTACACACTGATGCAGACATTAATACGGAGAGTTTTGCAATCACAGCCGCTTGATTGGCATTTAAAGCTCTTTAGGAAATCTGTAGTTACTGACTGACTGGCAGGATAGCTGTGCTGGGCTGACGGCAAAAATCGAAGTGAAGTGGCTACATTCAGCCACAACTGAGCTCCTCAACGCTGCTCCCAGTCTGACATAATCCATGCAATTGTAAATTTAATAAGAGCCCCGCCGCGGGCCCGGTGCCGGGCTCTTCCTGGACCTCAGATTATGTGGGGAAGAAGCAAAGTGGAAAGGCAAGTAGTCAAGGCAATTAAGTGAGTCAAGTGGTGTGGGTGTGCCAAGAAGTGGGTGGAGTGTGGCCAAACTTTAAGTGTGTGTATCGCACATTGTACATACTTATGGTAAAGAAAAGAAACTTTCGAGTTCCATAGTTGCTGAAGTGGCATCCACTTTGGCCTATAAATAAAGGTCGAATAGGATTGTGAAGTGCCAAAGAAGTTCTTTAAGATAAACTTTGAATGGCAACAGTATCGATGCTAGTTGAATTAAAATACAAAATTAAACATTAAATGTTGCATAGCGAAAAAGTAAAATATTTTATAGATATTTTCCATTTATATATTATCAAATGTGCATATGTGTTTAACACTTATTTAGATTTATATAAATAAAATCTGCTTATAATTTGAAAAACAGTTAAATGACTATCTAAAAGATTGATAAAGAAATTAAATATTTATCCTTTTTGAAGGCTGATATTTTCAATATATCTTTCAAATTTTGGTGACTGTAGCTTTATAATTGTGGCAGATATAAGGCTTTATGGATTTATCATAAAACCAATTCACCTTCAGTATCAGAGTAAAACAAATTTTATCCTAATAAAAAAATTAAATGCTTAAAAATTTATTAATAACATGAAAAATAAAAATGATCGTTTTACTTGCTTTGAGTTTTGGATAGCAAATTATTATTGTTCATTTGACAATGAAAAAATGTAAATATATCAATATATAAAATATACATTTCAGTTTCTAAAACAAAACCAAAATTTGAGCCGCTGAGTTCATTTATATTTTCTATGGCATTCCTATATGATTATTTAACTACGATAATTGAAAGTATGGCAAATCTATGCAAATGAATATTTTATATTTTTATGAATTTGAAAAAGTATTCCTTGTTATTGTTGGGCCACTGGCAATTGGTTAAAACGGAAAAAAAAGTTGCTGCTATCACAGCGATTTGCAATTTATTTTACTTTTTATTCGCATTTAACTTTGCAACAACTTTTTTTTTGTATGATGTGTGTGGTTGTGCGTGTGTGTGTGTGTGTGTGTGTGTGTGTTTGTGCGTGCGTGTGTTTATGGTGGGTGTTGAATTTACATTTCACAAACTAATTGTATGTAAATATGTCAAATGTGTACCGACAACACCTGCATGTGTAATTGTGTGTGTGCTGTTGTGGTATGTGCCTGTCTGAGTGTGTGTGTGTGTGTGGGTGTGTGTGTGTGTGTGTGTGGTATGCGCACACGTATTTGTATTGCATATTGACAATTTCATAAATGCGGTAACATTTTCAATTAAATATGCGCAACGCCGCAAACACAGCTGCACATCTGCCCCGCCCATCTGTTCACGCTCACGCCTATAACCACGCCCGCGCCCAGTCCATCAATCCAGCAGTAAGTCGATTGATATATATATTTATATATATGCATATATACATGTGTGTGTGTGTATGTGTGTGTGTTCAGGTGTGCAGCTTTTGGTCGGTTACAAATTGCAAATCAATCAATAAATAATTGAAATGAAAATCATTTTGCTGGTTCCAACTTATCTTCCAAACCGCTTCCCTCCTCCCCATCTCTTCACTTCACTTCTCTTCTCTTCTCTTCTCTCTGCTGGCACTGCGTTACGCTTCGTTTTGGCAGCGTATGCAAATGGGCAAAATTGTGTACATCTATCACTCGATTCGAATCGGAATCAGAAACGAAAGCGGCAGACAGACCAGCATATATACACACACACACACACACACACACACACACACACACACACACACACACACACACAGCTATCGAATTGGGGGACTGCAGCGAGAAGCAATGCGAGAACCGAAATTCAGAGTCGTGAGTGCGTTTCCAGGTGTGCCGGATTAGTGATGAGACAACTGCTGTACATATCTATGGATGCATAAGGATGTGTTTCTCTAGCTCTCTCTTTGAGTTTATTTTTTTATTTTTGTACGATAACTGTAAAAGTGATTTGTTGGGGCAACTGATATTCCCTAAACTGTGATTAGTCTCCACAAGTCTTGTAAGGTAAAAGGCACAAGATTCGCATCATATTCAAATGCATTTTTCCTGACTATGCTGAAAATAATACTTTGTATGTATTTTGCAGCAACTTTACACACTTCTTTTACAGATCTTATATTAGGATTACACTCATTAGTATTGTGTATAATTTGTATTTATTTTTTAATATAAAAAATAGACAAGTAATGAGTGTATTCAATATGGATGTATCAAATATATATCCCATTAATTTATATATTTATATATTGTTTAAAAGTTGCACAATTTTGTAAATTATGAATTCAATATTTATTCAATTTGTATTATTTATGTATAGAATCAAATTATTTTTGAAAAACATTAAATAATAAATGAATGCATTTTTTCTTCTAACTAAAGTTACTATTTTTTATCTGGCTAAAATTGATATGGTTAACTAATAAATAAGATAATGAAATATACTATTTCTAATTAAATAATTTGTATTGTATTTAAACTGTTGTATAATTGGTTGAATGCAAATATGTGTTGTAGTTGAAGAGAGATTCGAAATAATGTTTTCACATAATTTTATGTTGAAATAAGAACAAGTAATTAACATCTTTGAAACAATTATATCGCTTAGGATATATTTTGATTAGTTTATTTTCATCTCTAATGCGTAGTTTAAGCATTTTTGTAGTTGTTGTGTTGTGTGTGTGTGTGATTGAATGAGAACGCATCGTGGAATGGATGCATACAAAATATGTTAAATTACCCATTTTAAAAATATATTTGGCACTTTTTCAATAAAGCGATGATGCCCTAGAGCCGATCAGGGCGAGTTTCGCTATTTTTAAATTGAAAATTCTATCAAATTTGTTTTTACAAAAAAAAAAAAAAAAAAAAACAAACAAAAGTAGAAAAGAAAAAGCTTAGCCAGGCAGTCTACAGCTATTGCTGAAGCGTCTCCGATTCCAGCTCCTACTCCTGCTCCTGCTCCTGCTCCTAGTCTGACAAGCCAAGCTATGGCCACGGGTTAAATTTAATTTCAAAGTTCGCTTTTGTTTTTGGCTGCGCTTCGTTTTTGTCGTTATGCCCAAATCCCGCACAAATCCTTTGAGCTAGCACACGAACAGCTGCTTTGGCCCAGTACTACGACCAGAACCAGGACGATGATGTTGCTCACTTTTGTTGTTCCTGTTCCTGTTGTTCCTGTTGTTCTTGTTGTTGTTGTTGTTGTTGTTATAAGCGCTTTGGTTGCAGATTTACGCACCAGCAAATCGTAGAATTTATTTGGGGTGTGGATGGTGTTTTGTGCGGGGGCCGAGCGGTAAAATGCGCTGGGCGTGGCAGCATTTTCAATTTTGTCGCTGCACTGCAAGAGGCGTGCCAGTTGGCGAGCATTTCGAATGGGACAAAAACCCAAAAACCGTAACCAAACTCCACAAACCCAAAGCCTCAACTGCTTTGCGCAAGCCCCACAGGCCGGGCCAGCCTGATCTTGATTGCATTTGCCAAATGGCAACACAAAACTTGCAGACACCCATCCGTCAGTTTGGTGACAATCTAATCAAGCCAAGCACCCCAAACGGCCCAAGCGGACCAGGATGCATTCACATAGATACCTAATGGACTCCTTAGTTGATGCAACCAACTCTGTAAAATATGTATACATATCCTATTTTGTGGCGCTTCCAGAGCTCTGCTCTTGGAAACTATTTGAATAATTTTTTGAAACTATCACATTCAGTTGCTTGTTGTTTATAACACTTTCGACTATTTTGCTTAATTCTATTAAATGACAGGTAGTCGTATTCATATGAGTATCATGCACATAATTTTTATTCACTAATTAAGTAAGCTTTTTAACATATTTTATTGGCAGTTTTTTAATAAATCTTTGTTCATATATTCCAAATACAATCAATTAACTAATAATGAAAATTGCCCTCCAACTATTTAGACATATTTCCTAAATATAAATAAAATGTGTGTAACATAAAATAAAATTCAAATTAGAATTCATTAATTATGGTTATCAATTTGTTTTGAAATTGTTAATCGATGCAAGCTCACCTCTTAATATTTTTCTTCACTAAATCAATAAAAAGAGACTATTATTTATTTTATCTATTAATTTTGATTTAAAGAAACAAATTAAAAATAAATCTTGATTTTTAAAAAAATATTTATTTATGTGTACAATTAATATACTCAGAAAAAATCGTGCTTAAAAGAAAAAATTCCTGAAATCTATTTAGGTTTTCTTGTTTTTAATAATAATATATATGAATCATAATTTTGAATATAGGAAAAATATGCATTTAATTAGAAAGATAACCTGATATTTTCTAAAAATGAATTTCTTACTTTTATAAAATATTCATAAGTGTAAACAAAAAATGAGAAACATGTATTTTTAATTGTTGATTATATAAACTTTTCAAAGAGTAATACTAACTTTTTTGTGGGACATATTTTCATTTTAGTTGAACTTGAAGCAGGATAATGGGTGCTCGACAAATTTACCTGGATACAGGGTATTTAGTGCTGCTGTGTTTGTTTTTTTCTTTGTAGTTTTTACATTCTCGACAGTAGCAGTAGTTTTATAAAGTGCCAATAGGGAGTCAAAGAGCCAAAGAGTTGTGCGCAAAACAAGTGTCACCATAAAATCAATTGCTGCTTGCACGTGCCGTTTACAGAATTAGATAGAGGAGACAGCGACGGTTGCAAATGTTGCAAATGGAAATGGGGAGGGGGAGGGGGAATATGGATGTGGCAAATAGGGATGCAGATGCATTTGCTACACGTGCTGCACTTCACATGAGTGTTTCATGAGTGGGTTCCAGCTGTTTTGGTCAGTGTTTTTTTGTTTTTGGCAGAGTAGCAATGGCTTGTATGGAAATGAGATATTTTGTGGTTTGTGGCACGCAGCCGTTGGGGCACGTTCACATTCGAATGCGGTTGAAATCTGCATTAACTATCGCAATTAGTGCAGAATTTCGCATAAATTATGTAAATAATAGTTTTTGGCGCACTTTTCTATGAAGTGTTGTTGAAAAGCATTTACAAAATTGGTTGCAGGGACAAGTGCTTGGGCAATCTAAATGCTATTCGCCATATGCATAATGCAATTGAATTTAACATTTTATAATGCGATATTCATACATCCAACGGCTTGTGCTGAGTATTATTGCCCTCGCATTCAGTTTAATTCATCTGGAATTACATCAACATATTGTGACGAGTTCTTGAAAAGAATTTATAATATACCCAGAGAATCATAAATTATTAGTATCATATGTGTGTATATTATAGGTAATATATATTATTATGCAATCTTTACAATATTACAAGTTTTCTGAAACCTTGCCTGAAGATAGATAGCTGAAATCTTTTGAACTTTCATTTCTATCGATCCACTATTGTCGGAGTTTGATTACGTGGAAAATGCAAACTAATTATCGATTTATCTAGATAATTTGAAGATAAATAATAGCTTATGTATTTTATTATTGCTTAAGCAATATCGTAATTAAATATTTTAGTTAGTGCACACAACAAATGAATTATTATAATTAAAACATATAATTATTAAATATCTTTTAAATTTAATTGTGTTTCTGTTTTTTCTTGTTTAGTTAAATAATGAAATAGAGGGCATCTAGTCTTCGGCTTGTGTAGCTGGAATATGTTCGACATGTTTTTGGAATTGTGCAATATTTATATATAAGTTTAGATATTTTAGCTATTGATTGTCTACTCGTTGTATGTTGTTTCGCTTGTTTACTGCAAATTCCGTTTAACTGAATATATGTGTAATTAAATTTTAATTAGCCTGTCTGTTCTATTGGTATTTATCTATCGCATGTGGCACATGCAACTCTATTAGGGGAATGTTCATCTACTCACCCATCAGGAAAATAGCCATTCATTTGAGCCGCTTTTTAAAAGGGACTTTGGCTTTTCACTAGATGTGGCCCGTTCTCGGCAATGGCAATGGCTTTGTTGGTGGCAACGGCATTCTCTCTAACTTTTCTCATGCGCCATTTAACTGTAATCAATTAATTCATTATTATTCGAGTTCTGCTTTCAAAACCCGCCACTTTGCTTTATTGCATGTTGAAGTTGTTTTTCGTATTTGTTCTACGTTGTTGTAGAGCAGCAGCAGCAGCGGGGTTAGTGGGTTGGAGGACAGTCGTCGGGTCAGCAGAATTCCCATTTAGGGACAGTGCTTGCAGTGCAAAAGCAAAAGCAAAAGCAAAAGCAAAAGCAAAAGCAATGCAAGCTTGTCGGCAAGTTGTGCAAGGCTACTTTGCCATCAGGTTGCAAGAACACTTATTTTTAACTCTACTTCCATTTTTACCTCAGGTCTCACGGGCAGCATTCCAACCAGATAGACAAACAACTGGGCCAAATCCTTCAGCATTCATGTGAAGCGCTTTCTGCTCTCAAGTTTTTGTCTCAGCTCTGGCTCAGCTCCGGCACGATACTGCAAATACCTGGCACATTTTAGAATACGAAATTAAAATGGGAACCTTACCCAAAATCATGGTTCGCCATTTAAATGTACTCCTAGTGTCGAGGTCGTTCTATGATAAAAAGAAAAGTGATACGGATACAGTTTACTAAAAATGAACCAAATGAAGCTATCAATAAATAATATAAATAATAAATTGCTATGCATTTAAATTCAAATTTAAAATATAATACTTTTTTTAAATTGTGCGGGTTAGTTTTAAAATTTAACATTTGTTGCAAGGACTGGCAAAAACCACAGAAAAAAAGCCAATCAGTTAAACAAGAAGAGTTAGTAGAAATTATGCCAAGCCACAAATGAAAATGAAAATGTTGCCAGACAAGATAAAGGTGTAGATAGAGTGTAAAAATGGAACAACAAAATTTAATTGAGAAACTTTATTGTCAATTTATTGTTATTATTGTGACAATTTCTTTCCTTCTGGAATACAACATACTTAATTAGGAATTTCACACCTCCTTAACAATGTAAAATGTAGAAAATTAGAAGTGGAAGAGAATCAAGAATATTTCAGGATCTTAGACTTGTTATATAAAGTTCGGGACAAAGAATTATATTGATATAAATTATTTAAAGATCTTGTTACTAAAAAGAAAATGTTTACTTTACCAATAATAATTGGCATACTTTAAAACTAATATGAAGGTATTTTATTATCATTTTAGTAAATACCTCAGTCTAATAATTTTTTGTGTAATTTTCACAAAAGTTTCAAGTTTTAGGTATGCAATTTAAATTGCAAAACTATTATTATATGTTTATTATATGTGTAATAAAAATTAAAACAAAAACCAGCTGCAGTCTTACGTTATTGGAGAAGGTAATTTAAATTAGGGAATTCTGAAAGAGAACATCTGAAGGATGATGCCAGTTTGTAGCCCAAGAATAAAAAATTTACACCTTTGCAACAATTTGTATAACTTTTTGTTGTTGTTGTAATTCTTGAAGCGAGCATTTTCTTCGATTGGTAAAGTTTTATGAATATATTTAAAATTCTCGAACTTTGCTGCACTCGCTTGCAACAGGACATTACTACTTGTGCTCACAACTAATCTGCATCATTATTAGGATAACCCCAAGTAACTTAATCCTATCTTGCAGCACTGGGTTAATAAACGCTCGGCAATAAGATAAGCTTTTCATGCGTCTTAGCTGGTTTTAGTGCCTGGATAACCTGTACCATAAGCAGATGTAAGCACTCATTGCTTGGGGGACACAGCCCATTCACCCACTGCCACATCCTTGCAACATTTTGTTGTTGTCTTAAGCGTTTGACTTGATTGTTGAGCTCTAAAACGCTTAGCGATCAAAAAAAAAAAAAAACTTTTGCCCATTGCTCCAATGCTATTAATGTCGGAAGCCACTGTATTCATCCTCCTGCCACTACCAGCACCACTACCAGCACCACTACCACTGCCTTAGTTGCCGCCCCCCAATTCAAGAGCACCCTTAAACCACATTTGTTCCTCTTTTCATACGCAATTCGCATTCGCGTTCGCATTCGCCACATCGAATGTTGTTTTTATTGTCGCGGCTGTTACAATTTTCATTACATTAACCGTTTGCCTTGCCCATTGCCATTCCCATTCCCGTGCCCAATGCCACCCCCACAACGCTCCTGTCTGTGCTGCAATGCGCCTGGTTTTTTCTTGTTGGTGGTGTTGCTGTTGTTGGTTGTTGGCTGTCGTTGTTTGCTGTTTGTTTTTGTGTCCTAATGCCAGCTACTTTTTGCTGATGTTTTACAGCAACGCTGTTGATTCTGCAGTTGCTACAACTTCCGCATGCCACAACCACTCCCTCGGCCAACTCGTGCAAAAGTTTTGCGCTGTTGTCGCTAAGAGAAAAGTGAAACGAAAGCAAAAGCAAAAAGCAAAAAGCAAAGCAATCCAGCTGAGTTGGCTGAATGGCAACCAATTGCCAACTATTTTAGCAGCTTCCTGCTCAGTCCAATTTGCAACCTTTGGCACCTTAACAGCCCCTGCCACACCACCCGTCTTCGTCCGCACCCTTCGTCTTCGGCTCGCTCCGCATCAATCAATGGGCATATGATAGCCCCAAAGTTGAGGCCCAGACATGTGAAAGTAAGCAGCGCAGCTCATCGCTGACCCCGCTCAGGTCGGGTCAGGTGAAAGCGGTTTTATAAAGCTATTAAATATATATACAAAAAAAGAAAATAAGAGAAGAAAAACAAACTCCTGCGAACACGCACATAACCTTTTCTCAAGCCAATCGATGGACGAGGGGGACTGATTTTGGGGATTTGGCAGAGGTTGGATGTCTGGCACAGGAGCCGGGCACTGTCAACGGCCTGTTGGCAACCTTTTTAAAGCGGGGGTTGTAAGAAAAATATGATTTCGATTTGGATTACCAATTTTCTTATGCCAGTATTCTCATATCGCTCAACAGCTTTTATTTTTTGATTATATACAAGAAAAGAAGAATCTTATAAAAACATATCGTTTAATAAAATTCAATAAATAAAAAAAAATTACTAATAATGTTGAAAGTTCAGCCTCTCATTTATATGAAAGGAATTCTGCAAACACATTAAAAAGGATGACTCAAAAAATGTAAGTAAGTATGTAAAATAAGTACGTGGGTAAGTAGAATATCAACATCAGAATTTAGACTGCTTCTCTGTTGGGCTGGCCTTTTTTTTCTTATTATTTATTTTTTGACAATATAAGGAAAATGATAATAATAATTTGAAAAGCGTTTAACATTTTGAATGCATAAAATAATGCTTATGAATTATTGAGTGATCTTTAAGAAGAAAACCCTCTCAACGATAAATATAGTTTTTTCTTTATTGTTGGATCTATTAAATATATTATAATTCATAATTAATTATAATTATTATTAAAAGATGTTTTAATTATTAATAAGTAATGATGTCATTTCTCTTATTAATATTATTTTAGTTTTATAAATTTATTTATCTGCTTTCCTTGTGAATACCTTACAAATCCACCTCGTTCGAATTTGGGCCTGATTATGTTTGGTTTATGTTATTTCGGGCTCATTCAGATTCTTCTCCTCCTCCTTCTCCTCCGCCGGCTCCAACTCCGTCTCTGTCTCGACGGTCTCGGACTGAGCTTGGGCTTGCCCTAAAAGATTTATGTGCGTAAATTTCATGCTGACGGCATCAGGTGATTTAACACTTTAGATAACTTGGAACAGTTTATAGTCGAGCCCATCTCTCCATTCACCAACTACCCCAAACAACAGCAAAACAAACAAACATGGCAAGTTTCAATGAAGGGCTGAAAAGGGACGGGATAGGTGAGGGGGAGGGGGGGGGGGAGACATGGAGAATAAGGAGTGAGGAGTTCGCTGGACAAAAGTTGTATTTTTATTATTTTATTTTATTGCGCTTACATCTTTAAATATGTTTGCTTGCCTTGTTGCCACACAGCTAAACCCCCCAAGCCCCCCTCACGAGTGATAAGGGAGGTTTGGGGGGTTTAGCTGTGGAATTGATGTGTCTTTTGGGGTCATAAAAATTACAAAAATTTCTTCGGCCTTTCTGGGCTGATTGTGTGCGATTTGAGAGCATCGGTGGCAGGTCCTTTTTTTGTAGATAGCCCGACGAACGATATAAATTATATTGAGCGCTTTGAATTAGTTTTTTATGTGGCACTCATATAGAGTGAGAAATGAAATTAGATACGTGCGTAGAGTTGCCTAGTCCAATTATGCACGACTGTGATTCGAGCAACCAAAAAAAGAAACCCACCCAGAAAAAAATATTTATATCTCGACTACTTTAAGATTTTTTTGTATCCCCATTAAATGCTTAGCTGGGGTGCATGCATCACACAATGCACCACAAATTGCAATCCCTTGGAAGAGAATCCCTTGGAGGGAGGGTCATCCCTTGGCCAGTCCTGGTAACGCTGGGCGCACAACTTTGCAATCGAAGCACAACAATGGCAAGCAATTACCCCCCAACCCCCTCCCACACACACACACACACACACGCACAGAGAAAAGGGGGCGTGAGATAAATACAGAAAAATTGAACACGAAAAGGGCAAAGCGCAAAGCGGGAAGTGAGAATAGCGAGAATAACATCGAATTGTTAAGAAACTGCAAACTGCAAACTGCAAATCCATTAAACCACAACAAGCTGGGGGAGCAGCGACTACGTAAAAATACAAGCAATGGGTGCGAAACGAACCAAAAAAAAAAAAACAAAAAAAGAAAAAAACCAACAGCGAGCAGATATGTAGGTAAGGGAGTCGGTGTGGGAGGGGGACAGAGGAAAACTGTTTAAAATCGCCTTCGTCGTGGGGAGTCCAGCTGACAAACACAATTGACTGGAAATTGTTGTACTACCAGCGAATTTGCAAATGTGTGTGTGTGTGTGTGTGTGTGTGTGCGAGTGTGTGTGGATTAGCTCTTAAGAATTGAGAGCTAACGGCATTTGCTTGGGCAAGCATAAAATATGCAGCTGTTTGGCATGCATAGGATTTTAGCACCTTATAATCCCAAACAGCCAACAGGCTCTACGAGCTTAAGAGCATATTCTAGTTAATTCTCTTTGTGTCTCTCTCTCTCTCTCTCTCTCTCTCTCTCTCTCTCTCTTTGCTAGAAGTTGCTTGCCATCGCTGGGGCGATAAGAAAACTGATCGCCTGGCAATTAAGACTCTTTGCTGGCTTCGCGCCTAAAAGCTTATTCTAGTCCGTTCTCTTTGTCGCTCTTTTTGCTAGCATTTGTCTAATGATCGCCTGTCACTTAAGAGGCACACAGAGTACAAATTTAATCTGAGAATCCCAGGTGTATTCCTTGTAAGGGCCTTAAGGGCCAAGTTTGAAAAGAGGTGGAAAATTCCCTGTACGTGTTTTTAATCGGATCTGTAAAATTAAGTTGGCTGGTAAATTTTTCTTTTATTATTCTTTTATCGTATTGGAGAACTCTTATACTAGCTTCTTTGTTATGTATATTGTTAATAACTAATTGCATTTTAAGATTTAACTTTTATAAGCACTTTTCATAAAAAAAAGTATGGATTGCATTTACACTTTTTAAAAGTGTTTTTTCTTAATAATAAAGCAAAAGCCTTGCCGAATTTCACAAGTTTTTTTGTTTAATATTTTGAAATAAAAATAATAAAACGAAAATCGGTCAAAAAAGTATAAAGTTTTTTCAGAAAATATTTGTATATTTTAGGTTGATTTCTCCCTTTTTATTTGAGTGTGTTAAATGAATTTATTTAATGAAATCATTTCGATCTTTGCTATCCTTATTTGCGCTTAAAGTTTCAATAAAAAACTTAAATTTGATTTATTTTAATTTGATTACATATTTTTAAAGATTGTTTTTTTAGAGATGGAAAATTCTTAAATTACGCTTGCAGTTTTGTTTCTAACAGTTCGATCAATAGCTCAAGGTTTACCACATTTATCCTTTAACAAAGCCCACAGCCCCCATCCACATTCACCCTGACCTCAACCCCTCCCCAAGTTCGATAAGAGTGAAAAATGCACCCTTTTGCAGCATGCCATTTATTTGACTGCCTTGGCATCTGCTGCTATCATATCTTAGCATGCGGTTACAGAACTGAACTCCTTCCCCCTGGGATATTCGTCTTCTTCTGCTTAATCTACTCCTCCGTCTTCTTCTTCTCGCTGGCTACCTTAAAAATTAATTGAAACATCACTAGCGGCTAATATTGTGTATTAAAAACCAAGCAGCACCAGCAACAACAACCACAACAACAACAACAAATTGTTGAGCATTAAACATGCAATGGGTACCAAAACAAGCATAAAACTTTATACATATACATTCTAACGGTTTGTTGCTTGGAGTGGTTAGTAAGGGGTCAGTGAGTGGGAGTTAAACTTGCAAATTGCCCGAATGCGTCGCCATTTGTCAGTCTTAGTTGTTTGGGGCTCTGGAAATGTTTTACAATAAATTCGACAAACATTTTGGGTTTTCGAGTTTATTAGCTGTCGGCCGGTGCCTGCTGCGGTCAAGGGGCAACAACAACAAAAATGACCTACGCACTCACTAACCCCCCTCCACCCACACACACTTCCTCCCACAATCTCATTCATTCATCTTCATTGTGAAGCGTCGTCAAATCAGTGTCCGGTTTTTTGAATTTCAGCATTGCCAGCTGCAATTATTTACGAAGAGCACTCGTACTCATGCTGCGCATGCCTTAGCTCTCTTAAGCTGTGCGGCGCTCTCTTTGCCATGACATTTTAATGCTGCTCATTGCACTTTTGGCACGTTTCCACTGTTCGTTCGTCTGTTGCGCCTAGGACAATGTTTTTCATATTGTATGGCGTTCGTCTTCGTCGACTTCGTCAAGGGCTTCGTGGGTGTACTAAAAACAAGAACGAAGCCCACGGCGAAGGTCGTCGGCCATAAAATGCGCATAATGTTTTGCGGATGTGTCAGTACACGTTTGATATTTGGCGCGACAGTAGCGACAGTAGTTGCGGCGCAACGGTAGCGGTAGCGTAAACGTAGCCTGTCCGCGACGTATTATTATTTGTCGGCATGGCGAGCGTAAGAAACGTAAATGATGTGTTCGCGTTGCAATTGTAACGGTATAATCGAATCAAGCCGTGTGTTTGTGTGTGGGAGTGTTAAGTGTTCAAGTGAAGTGCTCTTAAAACTGTATCAACACACTTAAATACTAGTAATACATACATACATACATATATATATATATATATATATACATATATATAATTATATATATAAATATATATACATATACATATATATATATATATATGCAACAACTGGATTTGACGGATACGCGCTTTACGCTGTAAGCAGCCAAATAGGTAACGTAACGTAACGTAACGTAAGGATTGATGCTGTCTCTCTCTCTCCCCCCTTTTTATGGGCTCTTCACTAAAAGTTCAATTTCCTGCGTTGCTTTAATTGAAGCACATTGCACAAATACACACACACACACACACACAGACAGGCTGACTTTGGTCAGTCATTAGTCATTTGCTCATTTCCGCAAACGCAGCCGGACGCACAGCACTTGTCAGCCAATAAACAAGCGACGGCAACGCAGACAAGCAGAACCGTTTGATGGAACGGTTGGGGAGGGGGGGATTGAGGTTAGGGGGAGGGAAAGTGACTCTCTTTCAATGAGCAACTCTTAAATCGAGTCGAGGATACTTTCATGTTGAGCTGTTGGCATTTTGTGAACATGTATACAAATGTGTGCCAATGTGTGTGTGTGTGTTTGTGTGTGAGTCTTTGTGTGTATCAAGAGACCAAATCTTAGCCTGGCTTTTCCAAATCCAATGATCTATTCTAAATGGCCTTTTTATTTATTGTACATCAATTTGTATGGTTGGTTTCAAAGCAAAACGCTTTGATTTTCTGTGTTGTTCAGTTGCATCTTGAAATGTGGAATTTATGCAGTTTTTCATTAGAACCAACTTGGACTTGTTTCCATATATTCCTGAATATCCTCTGAGGTTGCCTTGGGTTCCATGAACTGCAGTGATAATGTGGCAATTGTGGCTTAATTTCTTAGCTTGTTTTGCACCTATTTTGAAGATTATATTTCTAAATGAACACAATTCCAGAAAAGGCAGATAATCCTATTTGATTATATGTTTATATATATTAAATATTAATTTATGTTTGCAATAAAAATAATTCCTTTAAGACATAGATTTATATGACTACATTTTTCTCAGAATATATTTGGAAAATTCTTTTTTAATTTGTTTATATATTAAATATAATTTTGTTTTTGCAATACGAATTAAAATATATATTTTGCTATTTTTACTCTGAATGCATTTAGCAGATTTTCTTTCTAAATAAACTACATTTATAGACTTAAGAATTGATAAAGCTTCTATAAATTAAATACTATTTAAGTATTCACTTGTGTGTAAGGGATTTGTAGTATTAAATAAACTATGACTAAAATACAGTATTTAAATCAGTTCTTATCTTTTCGGCTTTGCAGATTGGGCATTTTAAAAGAAATTCTTTTATGTTTATTTATTTTATGTTAGTTTTTGACTCAAGGTCAAAATTGTTAAGGCTGAGCTAAATTATAGCCATATAATGTTTAGCTTTTATATGCGAGTTGATATCACTCAGATTGGCTTTTTAATATCGCTGTCATTTTGTGATATATGTTTTTTGGATTGCCAGATTTTGAGGCTTCGTGTCTCTGGGCTTTAAGTTATCATCATCGAAAGTGGAACGCTTGGAACACTGGCAGCTGGATATGTGTCATACATTCATTGCGGAATACAATAAGCGAGGCAAGAACAGCAACAGACACAAGAACAAGGTGCACAGCACACACACACACACACACACACACCTATACACACATAAAAATGCAGAAACGGACCCGTTAACAATGGAGGAGTGCCTCCTTCTCCGCCCACTCTGCGCAACTACTCAACCTGTATCGCCATAGAACGGCCCCCTCTTAGCAACCACCCCCGCCCCCGTGCAGAGCTCTTCTCTTGTGCTAACCCAGTTTGTTGATGTTTCTTCACGGCCTGCCTTGGTGCCGTTATATTTCTTTTTATGGCTTGACTGACTGCCCGCAAAACGACGAAGACAAACCTCAGTTCTAGAACCCCGGCCCGCCCCTCCCCGCCCCTCCCCGCCAACCCCCTGCGTCTAGTCCGAGAGGAACCCACAAAAAGCAGCAGCGCTTTGATGGAACTCGTTTTTTGTAATTGTTTTTGTGTTGTTGCTTTTATATGGTTGTTGTTGGTGATTCATTTTTTTCTTCGCTTCCTTTTATTTTTTTTGTGTGTTTTTCTTATGAGGATGAGGATTCCCAAAGAATTCCCGTTCTCACAGCTTTAGCCAGTTGTTTTTAGGCCCTGGGCCATTGTCACGTAAATCTCTGACTGAAATTAGCCTCGTTGACAAAAATATGCCTGCTTACACATTATTTGTACAAACAAATAGACAGGCTACCGTTATGGCTTAGGGTCTAGCGAGGGAGGGGTGAGAGGCGGGGCTGTGTTCGTAAGGAACACCAACAAAATTTGCATGGGAACTGCGACAGTTGCTATTGTTGCTGTTATTGTTGCTGTTGCTGTTGCTGTTGCCATTGTTGTTGATGTTGTTTATGTTGTTGATGTTGTTGTTATTTGGGAGTTTGCCTTTTGCTTTTGGTCTTTGCTCCTTGCTCTTGACAATAGTTTTTCACCCCAAAACTATGTTTTGCTTTATTGATCTGTTTATGCTTTTGGCCTCTGGACAATGCGACAGCGCCATGGCAAAAAGAAATAAATACGAAAAGAAAAAAAGAAAAAACGAGATAAAACACTGACGAGCATTAAATATACTTACACAATTATGTTGAGTATAAAAATCGCCATATTTTTGTCGCCAAGATTAGCTTAACTTACCTTGTTCTTTAAAAACTATACAAAATTTACAACAAATTTGTCTACTTTTTTTTTGTACACAGAAATTAATATAATAATTGAACAAGTTCATGATTTCCGGGAGTTTTCTTTAAATAATGATTTGCCTTTCTACTATTTAGAAAATTGTTCTATTATCAGTAAATATATTTCTGAAGAATATAAAAAAAACTGATTTTAAATTTACAGATTTTTTTTTGTATTTATTTAAAAAATGTTCTAAAAACAAGGCAAATCGAATTTTTTAATTTTATGCCGTTTCTGCTACGAACTTTTAGATGTAATCTTAGGCTTTGAATTTTGTTTAAGTAAACTTAAAGGTTATGTTTCTATTCTGCGATAAATATATTTTTTTCCTAATGTATTTTAAACTGCTGAAAAAATAGGACATTTACGATTAATAATAAAATTAAAGTAGCCTCTGTCAGAGTGTGAAATAATTTCTGATGGGATTTGCTCTGCCACACCAGCAACCCAAATCGCACTGATATAGGTTCAATTCCCACCGTAAACTAGCGGCGTAAAGCAGAAAGAAGCCTCTCAGGAATGGTTACTGCGCAGAAAGGCGTGAAAATTATAATAAACAAGGATTTCTTTTATTTTGTTGTCTATTATTTTGGGTAAAGCAGGCAGCGTCTAACTTGGTCGTCAAAGTCAAACTGTGAGTTTGGTTTAGGCGGGTCTATTGCATCTAATTAACATTTCATAAACAAATAAATACAGGCAAATAAATACAAACTGACTGACTGCCTCTCTGCCAAGCACCCAGCTAAGAACTGTCAGTCAAATCTGGGCATAAACATAGGCTTTGATGTCTAGTGGGCGTTTACAAAAGCTCTCAAAAAAAACAAAAAACAAAAAACAAAAAAAGCTGGAAATGATTGAATACCTTTGCCTGCCTACGAAAACGTCAGACCTCTGATTTTTCCGGGGAATTTCTCATATCTGGATGATTATAGCTGCTTTGGCATGAGTAATTTGATGTTTAATCAAGCATAAAATATTTATACATATTATACACGGAATTGCCCTTTGAATTATAATACCGTATGTTAAAAATTCGGTCTTTAAGGCATTTTTTTTTAATGGGATTTTCAAATTTCCTTAACTATACTATATATATTAACAAGTAGATTGGCAATTTATATTTAACTTATTAAGGATAGTTGATTTTTGAGCCTAGCCTATACTATTCATATGTTTTTTTTTTTGCAAAATTCTGTGCAAACTTTTCCAATTCAGTTGAATTAACGCATCATTTTAGCTTACGTCTAAATATAGCTAATTTTACTCAATTAGCCCCTACTTTGCAGCCTGAAATGAAATTACCTTGACATTAAACAATTCCACTCAAATGTTGGCTTAATTATTCAACTGACCACTTTTCATATATTAGTTGGGCTTAAGCGACACTCCCTGCCAGATGCCAAGAGTCAAATAGTTTACATTAAGGCCAACTACAAACTGACTAACTAATCAAGCGATGGGATGAATAGGTAGCCATGTCTTTCAGCTATCAGCTTATCTGCTGTGTAGCATTGCATTTTATGTCACACGCTGATTGGTTTTTAATTACGACTACGAATGTGGGTACGAGTATGATTATGGGTATGGATATGGAAATACGAGAAGAAATAGGCGTATGATTAGCTGTATGACTTGCGATACGAGTGACCTCTTCCTGATTGATTGATCTGTGCAGTGCGATATCTGAAGGGTCCGACCAGATCGTAATTCTAGCAAAAGCGTTATATGAGTTGAAGATGTAAATCAGAGTAATTGAGAATTGTGTAAAAACATGTTCAGTCTCAACAAGGAATTTATAAGTCCATAAGCCATATGTGAATACTCTTAACTGTTACAGATTGCTCCGTTTTACTTATCACCAGATTTAAAATCTGTAGTGCGCCATCATCTCATCAAAAATGAGGAGGAGGCTTCAAAAACAATTATATTTCCAAGCGTGCAACTCCAACACATATCACGTTATAATTACCTAGTCAATAGTTAATAAGTTATTATATTGTTTAATAATCTGTACAAAATTGTAATAATCGATTATAAAACTCAATTAGAAGCATTTCACATATCAAATATACAACAATATGGTCATTCTCAAAATGATTTTCTCTGTTATTGCATTCGACAAGTTAGTGAGTTGGGGCAAGAGTTGTGAAAATTATATCACAGTGTATGGGTATAATATATATGTGTGTGTGTCTGTGTGTGTGTGTGTGGTAAGCACCAAACTTAACCGTTATGTCAAACAAATTTCCCAAATTTGTGCGGGAGAGAAAAAATAAAATAAAATTGGGAAATCGAATATTATCTAGATAGTGCAAAAGATCCATTTACGTGATGTCGGAAAAGGCAAATAAAAAGCGTTTGCATTTTTATTGAATTCGGCAAAAAAAGCGTTTCGGGTCGGCGCCGTTCTGTGGCAGCGCGGCAGCGTATCAGACACCGAATCCTCATGCCCCTCAAAGAGGTGCGGGTGAGAGTTAGACCGACATAAATAAACCTCAACTAAGCCGTGTGTTTTGACATAGATTTCAATTGACATGCCTGTGCAAACAAAAACGGCAAAACGCTGTGGGAGGCAGGGGCGGTGGGTGGTAGGTGGTAGGTGGTGGATGGAGGGTGGAGGGTGGAGCGTGGTTGGGGTCTTCTGCTGGTTGGTTTGTTGATGTTGGACTTGAGTAGACACTGCTCGTGTGGCAAGCACAAGCCGCATAAATGTGCGTTAAGGAATTCAAAAACGCTCGGCTGAGCCACATTCACAGCTGCACTCAAAAACATACACACTTACACTCACACATTCACATTCACATTCACACTCACACATTCACATTCACACTCACATTCACATTTGCCTAATGCCCAGCGCTTGGCCATTGATACGCAAGAAAGAGACGGAGACGGAGACGGAGAAGGGGATGGGAATGGGGACGGGTGTAGACAGAGATGGAGGGTCAAATAAAAATGCAAAATAGTTTGTTATTTAACATATTTGACTGCCGCGCCTTGTGGCAGCCTCTCTGCGTCTGCTTCTTCTTTATGGAAATTGACCCTCCAGACGAAGCGACGCGTCGACGTTGTATGACAAACAGCCGCAGGGAGTCGGGAAGCGGGGTGGAGAGGGGGTGTTGTGGTGCCGGGCTCAAGCATTGCTGCCTACCCCTTTGACAATTCTCTCGTTGGCCAAAGCACAAGCTGGCCTTAAATATCTGCCAGTCAGGCAGCTGGAGAAGCGGCCTTGCTGCCATGGCGTTATGTTCTATTAACTGGGCTAGCAAATGGCCAAATTGAAAGGCGCACGAGCAACAGCACAAAAAGCAACAAAAAAAAGAAGAAATTGTTTGTGCTTGGATGTGTGTATGTGCGTGTGTGGATTTTAGAGAAAAGAAAACTGAAAACAAGTTGAAGTTGCCTCCTACAGAGTGCTTGAGTAGTAAATGCCCTGTAAGTCTGAATTGGGTAGCTTTTGTCATTTGCTCTACTAGAAATATTTTATTGAACATAGCTATAATTAGTGATTCGGATAATAAGTTTGTAAATGCAATATTTTAACCTTTTCTTAAGCTTGAAGTGAAATAAATTTTAGTTTCTTATACAAATTTGTTTAATGCCTTCAAGTGAAAAATGATTAAAAGTAAATTGAATTTTGTAGAACTTTGAAGTTATTGATAAGCAAAAATATACTTCAGCTGTATGCTATTGAATCCATAATCTCAAAATATATCTTTACTGATTAAAAGACATAAATTAGAAAAAGGGTAATTAAGCTTAAACTAAGTGAGAAACTATTTGTTAATTTTGCTGAATATTTTTTAATTTTCATGGCGTTAACTGTCTAAACTGAACAAGAATATAAACATAAAACATTATTATACACCCCCTAATAATTTTAAAGGGCATAAAAAAACAAACAAAAGTGAAGGCAAAAGAAAATACACCAAAAGAATCGTGCGTTTCCTTCTATGAATGCCAATTGGTGCAGGGCCAATTTAAAAGGACTTACTTTTTAATGAAGCGGGCCAAGTAGGATACAAGAGACACAATAGCAACTAGGAATATGTTGGACAACTTTTTCTTTTTTTTCTTTTTGGTTTTTTTTTATTTATTTTTTTTAGAAAGTTGAGCAACTATCTCTACAAAATTTGAATACAAAATAGGAATTGAATGTGACACGCAACACAATTAGAGCGAAAGGGAATACCAAAATTAGATAGTAAAAACAGAATAGAAACTAAATGAAAACTCAGATTTAAAGAGATTTGCGTAAATGTTATGTGTAATCAGAGTGTGTTTGATCTATTCAAGCAAAAATTCAATCAGAGAGTGATAAAATGTTTAGATTACTCAAATCGAGTGAGTAATTGAATGATAAATTAAAATAAAACCAGAAACATTTTTTACGGCAATTTATTGAAATCAAACACAAAAAAAAACTCCTGTTTTTATCTATCGATTCAAGTCAATTTTCCTGTTGGCCTTCAGATTTTTTTTTAGAATTTTATTATTACTTATCTTAGCAGGAATAAGTGCTATGAAACAACGAATTTTGAATTCAGTTAAATCAACAATAATATTTTACGCAAATATGTTGCAAGATAAAAAGTTCCTTGAATAATAATCAAAAACAAGAAAACTTGCAATGCAAGTCATATTTCCTATTTTCCTAACATTCTTTTTTGCTATTTTTTTTAATAAAGAGAAGCTTAACAAGTGAATTGTTATTATTGGCGGCTTCATGATCTGATTAGATATATTGTATCTTCTACCAAGCCTTCTTCTACCAATTCCTAATCTTTGGCGGGTTGAGGTATTCGAACATCTTTCCTGGCTAAGGCGATCCAATCTGCTATGATTTGCTTTAAGGATTCCTTTTCATAATTGCAAATTCGGCAGATTGACTTCTTAGTCTACAAGGCTGTGTCAAGATTTGTTGAGTATTGTAATTGTGTTCTTTCCTTTTACTTACTTTTACTTGTTTAAGTCGATTTTGATTTTCCCAGCTTAATTGCTGCCGATGTCTCTTTTTCTTTTCCTAAGTTGTTTCCGTATAGTGTGTCTTCCTGTGTCACAAAACGGTTCTGGGCATGCCTGTCAGCCGCTTCCTTCCCTTAATGTGTATCAGAGCAGGTCTAGTCCACTGCTCGTTTAGTAATTCAATTATATTTAACAGCTCTTTCTGGAGCTTCTGAGCAATAAGATAAATTATTAATTGTCAAACGAAAACCTTATGGAATTTATTGCAATTAATATTGGCCCCAAAGGTGATAAGATTTAAATTGAGTAATGAGATAAATTCCGAAATATATTACAAAACTTTAAAATTTGGCAGAAAGAGATGAAATCTAAAAACATTGATTTTTTTGTAAATTATGGATTTTGGCATTTTTGTTATATTTCCTAAAAATGTTGTAGCAAACTGAAATATTGGGTTTTTATTTATAAATAAAAATTTAATTCGACAATATAAAAAGATTGTATTGTATTTGTATTACTGATAATATATTCAGATATGCTCTAAAATGTTTATTCAGGTAAAGTTTTGTATAAACTTTCAATTTTGCAGTCTCTACACAACAGAGTCCATTCCAGGCATCAATTAATGATATTATTTGACGGAACACTTAGCAAGAACAATTGAACAACTTGCAATTGGCTTAAACTATACAGTTCAATGGCATTGCCCTTCTAGAGTGTTAAAGCTGTTGTCAGCTATTGGGAACAACTAGCATTTTTCTGTTTGCTTTATTTTCTTCTGTCATTTGCATTTGCTCGCTGACTTATGGAATGTCAGCTAATGGGGTTTCCGTACCAAAACGTATTTACCCCATTGCAATGGTCTCTGTCTTTGGCATAGAGGGAAACCAAATCAAATCACATAACATGTCAGCCATTGCCACCAACTAACCAACCAGCCAACCAGCCAACCAACGAACCAGTCAGACAGCTAGCCAAGCAATCTACCTGTCAACATACCAAGTAAGCAACCCAGCAGTCAAACAGCCCTGCGACCAGCTAACCAAAGTCATTCCAATCCATGGCTCTTTTTTTTTACCCAGCTATGCTAATAGCGAGTATTTTCCATTGCTCTACCCCTTTTTGCTACCTTGCTGCTGGCTGCTAGATAGTTATGCAGCTCGCAACCATTCTGCTAAGCCCTCCCCCCCCCCCCCCCCGCATTCCATTCTTCTTTACGCTTTCTTTTGCATGCACCGCATTGTATTCTCACTTATGTTATGGTTTTTGGAATACACTTGTGTAGAATGGGTTAAATGGCTTGTTCCTGCTTTTATGCAACTTCGATTTGCATTGCTTCAATATTTTTGAGTGGAAACCAAATCTTGTCTTTGGCTTTGCTTTAAATTAGTTCAAAACTTTTCTTATCTAATTTCGAAATTTTCATCATTTTGTATTTACTGGCATGCTTCTGTTCTTACGCAATTTCGATTTAATATTTCTGAATAGAGATTTTATACTATATTTTTAGTATGTACTTGTTTCAAATAAGCTTAAAACTTATCTCAAGCATTTTGGATTTTTATTGATATGATTTGATTTGATATGAATTAAATATTATAATACTTAAATTATTAGTATTTATATTTATACAGAGTTTGAAACGTTTAAATAAATAAGTTAAATAAATATGAATGTGATACGATATTTTCGTAAATTTCCAGTACGAAGAGTTTTAGGTTGTTGTAAAGTTAAACCTCTCTTGTAAGTCTTGTAAGAAATGGAGTTGCATTTTTTATAGGGCATGTAATTTTCGACCTGTCAAATGTTGCATTATTATTTGCCCGTTTTCAATATTTATTCGTATTCGTTTTCGCAATCGTTGTTTGTTGGCTGTTGTTGTTGGTGTTGGTGTTGTTTTTGTCGTCGTCGTTGTCGTCGTCCAATATGTGTCAAATGCAAATTTAAATCTTATTGAAAAAGGGGATTAGGTGACAGCAGCAGAAGCACAGCGCACATACATGGATAGATGGAGGGAGTAAAGCGCGGGTCGGCAGGGGGAATTTAGTGCAACAAAGCCATGTTGTACCCAGTGTTTTGTGGCATCGAAGATGGTGCACAGATACTGTTAGTGATAGTGAGAGAGAGAGAGAGAGAGAGGGAGAAAGGAGAAAGCAGAACCAGCTGATGGAGATTCCGTCGACTTTGTCGAAAACACACTCTCATTTGCATCGTCGTGTGCAGCTTATACATATATATCTTTTCTATATTTTTGTGGTTGGCAGTTTTAAATGGTTTTTTGTGGTTAGTGAATTGCATTCATAGTCGTATCATTTTGTCATCATCTCAACTTAACCAGCTGCCCCGTTTCGTGCCCAACCCCCAGCCATACGTGCCTCATATAATAGAAATTCTGGAGCAGACCGTAGTCTAATCCCACGGCAACGTTAGACATATCAACAAATGTTCAATAAGATTTTGTACTCCGGCCACACACGAACAATACAAAATCCAACACAATGCCGGAGCCATACAATTTTTTCACAATTTCAAAATGTTTTATGCTTCCAGATTCCCAACTCCTTTGTGTGTATGTCTCTCTCTCTCTCTCTCTCTCTGTGCGTGTGTGTGTTTTGAGGATATTCAATATTTTCTACCCATGGCATTGTGTATATATTTCAAAGCTTTTGCTATCAATATGTCGACTGCTTATTGAAAATAATATAATATATGTGTGCGAGCTTGTATCTGTTTGTGTGTGTGTGTGTGTGTGTGTGTGTGTGTGTGATCCGCTTTGTTGTGTGCGCGTCTTGTAGATACTTTCAGCACACAGGCGCGTGTATATGTATCTCTAGCAGTAGCTGTGCCTGTGGCAGTGGCTGTGGCTGGGGCTGTGCCTGTAGCAGTGGTTGTGCACAACGCTTTGTTACCTATCTGGGCCGGCACTTTGGCATTGATTGCTTGCGTAATTTGAACAACAGCAGGCAACAGCTGATGATGATCTTGTCATCTTCATAATCATCATCATCAATTGTAATTTGTATACCCTTTAGTCATTGGCAGTCAAAGGGCATACCAGGCACCTTTGTCAAATGGTTTACAAATATTAGGATGTTCTTGGTTCATTTACATTTTATTCAAATTTCTAGCACATTTGATGTGAGAAACAAATAAAATTTGAAGCTAAAATGTAAATTCCAAAGATTTTATTTTCGAGAAAATATTATATTATATATTTTTTGGATTAAGGCTAGGCAAGCAGAATTTTTACATTTTTGTAAGCATCGAAATTGTACATTTTTCCATCAATTTTTTTGATTAACAAAAATGTTGTATAACATTTTGTTAAAAATGCTTTTCTTGATAAACAGCATGTCAAGCAAAACATAACGTTTAATTAAATAACAGGGTACCGTCAAGTCGAGCACTTTGCCTGTCGGCAATTGAGGTAAATTATGATATAAAATATATTGTCATGGCTTTGATTAAAATACCTCACCTGTGCCGCAAACACACATATATACATATAAGAGACTTAGTCGTGTAAATATTTATTTATTTGAATTCAGGTAAAGTTTTGCTTATTTGTCTGTTTGTTATTGTGAACCAATTTCAATAATGGCTCGCTTCATGATCACATTAATGTATGCATGCCGCAAATACCACTGCACACTTTGGCACATGCAGGACATGCCCAGCATGTTGTGTGTGTGTGTGTGTGTGTGTGTGGTTGTGTCTGAGATTTTGTCCAAATGCCTTGCACGTAGCCACATAAATTTCCAAGTCCAAGACACACCAAGAGCTTTTCTTTAATACGATACATATATGTATAAATATATATATTTGCAAGTGTATAAATTGGACAATCGGTGTCTTGGAATTTATGTTGGGCTTTTGTTCGCAGCCAGCAGCTGGATAGAGGTTCGTGCTCTAATTGAAACATGCACGTAAATACATTAAAGCCTAATAGCCCAAAATAATGAAGCTGATTAATTCAATCAGGCGAAATGAGGCACGCCCACATCATGGAGCAATGCCACAAATGTAGAAATGCCCGAAACCCTTCAGCTGCCGTGCAAAGGATATGTTAAGGATGTTGTGTTGTTACGGGCTCATGTTCAGGCTCACTGCTTTTATGTGTGTTAAGTAGTTTAACACGCTAATGTGATTCCGATTCAACGCTAAGAACCATCCTTTAACACACACGCCCCCCGCCGATCCGCTTCCCATCGTAGATCAATGATTGGCAACAACATATAAATACTATAATCGCATCAAATTGTTGGGAATATATCCTGCAATTTTTCAGGCAATCAACCAAGCACATGTTTAATTTAGTGAAAAATACTTTGGCTAAACACTTTTGAATGGATTGGTTTATTTTTAGCTCTGTAAATATTGCATACATTTTCCTCGACACATGAAATATGTCGCATGTAAGTTAAGTAACCTACTGAATTATTTATTAAAGTTATAATTTAATTGCAAAATTAGCACTCGCTTGCACGAGATGTCCTATTATTATTACTAATCCAATATTGTTAAATTACAATCATAAATATTTATTAAAGTTAAAATTCCATTATGTAAAAAAGGAAACAATAATAAAAATGTAACAACATCAAAGTTTGTAAAAGTAGTTGTATTTCCAGCTAGAATGAAATTTCGCGTTTAAGAAAAAATGATTGTAATGAATCATATGGCGAATTTATATTTACTGATTCAATTATGCGAATTTATTGAAGTGGAAATTTAATTACAATTTTAACGCAATAAATAACATTAAGTGCGTAAATTAGATTTGCGATCTATATGTGAAATTTATTTGCTTATGTTTGGAATTTCCATTATATTTTTTTTTGGTTTATTGTTTGAAAAAGCAATTTTATTTTGATGTGGTTAATAAAAGTAATAAAAATATAATTAAATGAATTATAACAAGTATCAATTATTAGTTTTGGACAGTAAATTAGGACACAAATAGGTGTAAATAATAATGAAAATTAACTAAATTTAAAATTTTAAGTTATATTTATTCATGGCTAAGCATAAATCCCATAAGCAGAAGCATTTTACCCACATAAGCCAAAAATTTAATTCTGTTAGTGAATAAAAATAAGTATTTAACAAGATTGGTGTGCATATAATTCAATCAGAGCTGTCCCCAAATCAGTTTTAACTCGGCAATTCCATCTCAATCAAATTAAGAAACTGGCGGCATATCAACTATCTGTCTGTTGAACCATATCGTGATTGAGATTTTGCAGTGCATTTAGAGCGAATGTGTGTCGACCTTGACTATTACCATTATCCAGTCTATCTATCAGGACAGCGACGTTGTCAAAAGTCACAAGTTCAGTCTACAATTTGAACACGACATTTGTCAGCACACGAAACGGGGGAGTCGAGGAGCCGGGACACGGCAGAGAGGAGACGGAGACTGGCAGGCACTGAGATAAAGACAGAAACAGAACGCAATGGCGACATATCTACTGAACCCTAAATCAAGTTGTAAAGAGGCTGGGCAATGTGTTCAGTGCCTGGCAGCAGCTGTTGATGAAATGCTAGCGACAATAATACCAACAGCAACAGAAAAAAAAAACACGAAAGCGAACAATTCCGACAGCAACAACAACAAAATATGCAGCTACAAAAAAAAAGGTACAAACCAAAATGAAGATGGGCAGCTGCGAGGCATATGTTTGTATGTTGAAGTGTGCAGACAAATCCATGTATGTTCTACATACACATGGACGCATTTACACACACACACACACACACACACACACACACATTCAGCTATAAAAGTGACAAATGTTAAACGAAATGTAAAGAAAAACTGACAACAGGAAGACGCGACATAATGAAGCATAAAAAGCACATTTTTCAAGACGACTGCAAATACATACGGAAAAAATGGCAAAAACAAAAACAAAAACAACGACTTCGACAACGACAACGACAACGACAAGTAATGGAAACTGAAAGCTATTGTCAAAATATGGCAAAGCTTGGATACACTTGGAAATCGAATGATAGAAATCTGAGAAATCTGATACACACTCAGTAGTAATTGCAATTGTACGAATGAAGCCGATTTTCAGAAATGATTAATGTTAACAAATTTTCATTTCAAGCTGCTTTTAAAAAATGTTTAAGTTAATGGCAGTCACATAAATCATTATTTGAACCTTCTATCGAAACTACTATTTGAAGAAAATTGAGAGTTTGTCAATATCTCAAAAAGAGTATTATATTTCATTTTGTATTAATGTTTGAACGTTTAAAATATCTTGCAAATTTTCGATAGACACACTCAGAAAAGTATCGCTTAAACTTACAGATTGACTAAATTACGAATAATAATTTCGAAAACTAAATGTTGTATCTCTCTAAAAATCTTAATTAGATATATTGTTACTTATTTTGCTATAAAACATTATTATTTTAATGAAAATTTATATATTTAATCATTTTAAAAAGTTATATATATTTAATTAATTGAATTTGAGAATTCTCTTGATTTTCTGACATTTATCGCGATTTGTTTTCTGAATCCAGACACGTAATTAACATTTTATACCTATGAAACACGAATAATTTAAAGTAGATTTTCTTGTATTTAATCTGATTTTATTACTAATGCTCTAAGAGTTTTCTTTGGGCATCATCAAATGAATTTTTTCTCCATTTCTTTTATTCAACTCATTGGATTCACTTTTATCTGTCCCATTTATATTTTTTGTCTGATGGGGTTTTTTATGGTTTCCCCAAAACCAATAAATGTTGAACCAATTGTGGAATTAATTACCCCTAAGACATTTCCCACATATATTTTCTTTAAATTTTTCTGCAAAAGGATAGATACTATATTTTATATTTATTTATTATATATCTGTGCCCACTGATATTAGTCGACATTAAGTAAATAAATAAATAAAATAGATTATAGAAAATTTAGCTCGGTTCTTAAAACCTGTTTTTTTATACATTTCGCTTTTAAGTTTTGCTTTAATTCTTTGAATTGTTGGCACAATATTCCAAAGTCACTCTACTTTATTTATTAAATAAACTTCACTTAATGAAATGATGGCAAAGCCTTTTAGTAGCCACAATAGAACATTTTTATGAAAGTGCAGAAGGCAAACTTGGATTTCCTTTTTCGCTCTTTCCAATTTCTACGAGGGCAAAACCAAAAATCATAGCATACCTTCCGGCGAAGACTAACAACGAGCCGATATACATATAAATCAAATAATATATATATATATATATATATACATCTGTATGTTTGCTTGGCGTAGTTACTGTGGTTTTGGGCTCATCTTCGCAAATTCGAAATACATTTTTACGCTTGTAATCAATGCGACGCTGTCTGCCTCTCCCCCTTTTGACGTCTTATGCAAATTGTTGCCCTCGGCTTGGCCCCCTGCCACGCCTCGTAATTGCTAAAAATTTGTGTAAAAACCAAAAGAAAATAATAGGAACAGGAATAAGAATAAGAAAACGACAGACGGCAAACCGAATTTAATTTGTTTTCGCTCGTTTTGTGCGCGCAACTTTTCGTCTTTCGTGTTTTTTGTTCAGATGTTGAATTTCCTTTATAATTTTTTTCTTCGTATTTTCTTTACTGTTTGCTGTTTTTGTTGTTGTTGTTGTTGTTGTTTTTGTTGTTGTTGTCTAGCTTGTAATATTTATTATCGAATTGTGTAAAAGCAGCAGCAACAAGAACAAACCGACAGCAGGACCACATGCCAACGCAGTGCGAGCAATTTCAGAAACTTGACTTCGTCTATTCCTGTGCGATGTCCTGTAGCGAAAGCTTAACAGTGGGCATGCCAAGTTTCCACACAGCTACTGCGGCTACTTGATTTATCTGTACAATGTAGTTCATTGGTTTTCAAAGTCATAAGTTGTTACAATGTATATTAAATTGAATGCAATTAATTACACTATGAATATAATAAGATCAGATAAATATGATTTATTTCTATTATTTATTTTAAAGATTTTCTTCTCCTACAATTGTAATTTTACTGCGTAAGTCACAATGTCGTCTTAAGCTCATTAATGTAGATTTATCCCTATTTTCCAGCAAAAACTTGTAGATATGTCCCAGTCGGGCATGCCGAGCTATATCGGATATCTTGTCATTTTCCTTGGGACAGGTTCTCCGCATAAGTTGCATTCGTAGCTACCAGTTGTGAGTTCCGCTTTTGCCATTTTAAAATGTTTGCCAACATTGCCATTGGTATGCACACGCGTGGACCTTGCATAGTTGTGCCCTATCCCCAAGTCGTTCACTCGACCTCGTTCTCATGGGTGGACTTGGTGCTGGTCGTGGACCTCATGCACAAGCTCCAGCTCATTCGCAATGTTCTAGCTGGAGTCGTAGTCGCAGTCGCAGTCGCAGTCATCGCATCGCTTGTCCTCGACAGGAAGTCTCGCCGGCATATGCCCTGCACGTATTGCCCTTATAAATTGTTGCCAAAATACATATGCGAATTACATACTACTCTTCTTAGTGTGCCTCTGCCTCTGCGTGCATGTGTGTATGTATGTGTGTGTGTATGTGTATGGGTGACAGTTGCAATTGTGTTTGTTATTGCAAGTTTTTTGGTATGCACAGGACAATTTTGCTAGCAGTTGAGAACTCAAGTAAACTTTTTGCCCGGCCATGTTAACTGCCAGTCAATACGAATGCGAAACAGATATGGCTTATTTGTGCCGAGTGCTATTGTTGTTGTTGTCAGTGAGTGTGTGTGTATGTGTGTGTTGTTGTTTAAAAAGCCAAGACTTTATGACTTATTCAGATGATGTTGGCTCTCTCCAATTCGGTACACTTCAGTTCAATTCCGAACTGTTTTGTTATGTCCTTTTCTCTGCCGACAGTTTCTGTGGCCCTGACTCACGTCATTAATTATATGATGCGTGCGACGTAGAGCCAATTAAATTTACGCATTTAATGACAGAAATGCTACTTAAACGACTTGCACATACGAGGGCTGCTCGCAAACTTACGTTTTAAGCTCTTAATCCAGTTTGATGGAGCGCTTAACTATGCATCGAATTTAATGGATTGCTTAATCTATTTTATAAAACTTGAAAATTGTCTGTTTATTGTTATCAAAAGTTAGATCAGTTGACTTGAGATCTAAGTTTGACTTGCTCACTGCAGAAGAAAATGGATATTTATTTTGCGTACTAATTCTAACAATTAATTCTCTTTATTAAATTAAGTAATTGACATATTTTAAATATGCTGTATATTTAAGCTTGCAGTTTAAATTAACTTAACAATTTTTGTCTTAGTTAATGAATGAAATATATTTTTAAATTTATACAGCTGTGCATTATTATATTTTTCGAATGAAAAATGTACAACAGTCGATTATTTAACAACTTGTAAATATTTAAAATGATGACTGCCCCTAATTTAAAATTCCATTTAAGGCTACTTAAGCTCAAGCACATGCAAATACATACATATATATACATATATATATATATAGATATAAATATATATTTACGTCTACAGCTATTTAGGTATCCCTCTAATGTTACACAGGACGCATGCCACATCTTGCAAGTTTAATACATTAATTAGGTTTATAACGGCACACGCATATCATCGATGCGTACTTTGTTCTAGTCGTGCCCCTTGCCCGCACCTATCCAGGTATGTGGGTGTGTGTGCCCAAGGGAGCCATTGACACACATTCTATGAAAATTGCCGAGGGCGGTCGTTGGCTGCAATGTATCAGTCAGAATCCTGATAAGTCGACACAAGTTTGTCGACTTTGAGCCGTAGCTTTTTGCTTTCATTTCGACCCGTTTGCGGGTCAAGTGCTTTGCATAATCAGCAGGCAGCGACGACGGCCCATTTAATGCCCAGTTGGAAGCTAAAATCCCCTAAAAGGCATTTTCACCTAGTGTTTTAATTTTTTTATTTTTTTTTATTTTTTTTATTTTTAGGTTCTGTGCGTGCCCAGATATTGCCTGAGTCGCTCGCAATTTCCAATTTTATTATACACCTGGACAAAATTTGAATATTCTCACATAGACGAGTAAATAAGTATTTCTACGCACACGCACACACACACACACACACACACACACACACACACAAATGTTATTCCACATGGCATACACTCGTAAATTAAACGCATTAAGATATTTAAATAATGGTTTTTTGCGCTCTGCTTTATGTGTCACGTGATTAGCTTGAATCATGCCACAAATTCATAAATTTTGCGTAACACCAGCTAAGCTCACTGCCTCATTTGTGCTGCAGGGCACGAGTGCCATTTCAATTCATAATGAAGTATTTGTGGCAAGCCAAGTGCAGATTTCAGGTTTGAATTCACATGAGAAATTAAATCCAAAACGTGCCAGCACTTGACTCACTCTAATTACAGAGTACTGCTCAGATCGACAAGAGGATATCAAGACAATTATCTTGTCCTTCAAGATATAAGTATCGATGGAGCAGCATCTCTCTTTTGTTGTTCACTTTGCAATTCTCTTGAGAAATAATGTCTTCAACGAGAGATATCTGTATCTCTATCTTTCTCTGCCTCTTCTTGAAAAACATTTGTGTTGATCAGGATATCCAAAGCAAACTCACAAATTTTCAACATCGGACTTCTAAATCATGTAGTTTTCATAGCAACAATAGATAAATTCTTGAAATTCATAGCAGAATTTTGATGAGGGCAATTCGACTCAGATCTGCAACAGTATTCAAACTTTGCCGTCGTTTTTTCTTCTTTTTATTACCATAGGCCAAATAAATATTATATTGGTAAGTCAGCATGTTAAAAGAGGGTAATACATATATGCTTTTATTTAGCGAGTATTTCAAAAGTTGAACATTCAGATTTGCATGTTTGTCAAATCCATTACCGACTCTTGTCACTTTCTCACTCTCTCTCTCTCTCTCTCTCTGTAATGGAGTTAAGAAACAAGCAAATCTGAATATTCATATGAGTGAGAAGAAAGTAATCAGTTTGTTGATAAAGCTTTTATTTAGCGTATATTTCACAAGTTGAACATTTGCTTGCAGATTTGCTTGTGTCCCAAGTCCATTACAGACTCTTGTCACTTTTTTTAATGAACTTGTGAAACAATCAAATCTGAATATTCATATGCGTGTCATACTCTAGTGCATTAATCTTGCTCGCTTTAAATTTTGTTCCTCTTGTGGCATAAATCACGACTGCTTCCCAGTTCATTGAAGTGTCGTTTATCGTTTTGCTATTTTGGCAACGCCTTTCACTAACCTCTTCGCCATAAATATGCCAATTTGGCGCTGTACCCCCCAACGAGGTGCTATCTCCCAATTCTCTGTCCCCTGCCACTCGACCATCTGCTGCTGATCCTTGCCCCGTCTGTCGTTAAGCCAGCCAGTCAGTCAGCCAGTCAGCCAGTGAGTCAGTGAGTCCGAGTCAGTGCTGAACAATAAAAATAAAATTTATTACTCAAGTTTATGGCAAAGCAATAAATGTATATTTCACTGAGAGTATCCTTTAACAGTATCTGTTTCTGTTTCTGTTTTACTGTGTGTGTGTGTGTGTGTGTGTGTGTGTGTATGAATATGTTGAGTATTTCATCCATCTATAAATATGCACCCATTCGCACCTAGGCAGGCCTTTAGGGCACATGTGGTGCTGCTTTCCTCACAGTTTCCTGCTGTTAAAATGATTATGTTGTTGCCCTTGAGTGAGTCAACCCCACCAACCAACCACCTCGCACCAACCGCACACACACACACACATGGCAGCGAACAACCCTTGATTCAAATCCCATAAAGTTGTCCGACTTGTTGTTGCTGTGATAGTTGCCGTTTATATGGCTGGCAATTGCCGCATCATTAATCTTACTCACGGAAACGGCGCTTAGGTCAAAGTTTTGAGTTTAGGTAATTTATCTTCCAGTTTTGCCGCAATTATGTGCCGAAACGGTAAAAACCCAAAGCGAAACTGTGCAACTGCCTCGAAACCACAAAGTACCACACCTGAAGTCGTGAGCTGTGTGAGCGTTAGCCTAGGCAAATGTTGATAGCCACCACACACGCCCACAGAGAGGTGGTGACGAGGGAGAAAGAGTTCTCCGCCAGGTCCTCGAAAGTCCTTTGGTCGCGTCTCGAGTCCCCGCTCTAATAATTCTTTGCCTTAATAATTGAGCAGCAATTTCGCACCCGCGGCACTAAAATTAAATTGAACTGTTTACAAACACATGAATTGCTTATGAGCGACAGCCAAAGCGACAAACTATGCACCACATAGAGAAGCGGAGGGGGTGCTGGTGGTGCTAGCGGGTAAGCGTGTCAAGCTGTGTCGTGTCGCGTCGCGCGCGGGGCGTGGCCGGACGTGTGAGCGTGTGCCGGTGTGGTTATGTATGTGTAATGCTTATCAAGCAAATGACAGTGCACAACTGAAGTTGAGTACGCCAAACAGATGATGACCAAGCAACCCGATCGCACAGTGGTACCACAGCGTTGCTAAAAATTTAGCTATATTTCTGAATCAATAGCATCTTTTACTCTAATGCACATTTAGTATTATTAATCTTATACATATTTGTAAAGTTGTGCTCACACAAAGTATGAAATATTTTACTAATATATTTAATATTTAAATTCGATATATAATTAATATTATCTATTTAATTATCATTGATAAACCGATTATGCACTTGTGGATAGTGCCTTAAATAAGTTTGTAGCCTAAATTTTGTTGCTTTAGAAATAATAATAAAATATCACCTGTTATTTTCATAATTTCTAACTCATTTTCAACATGCAATTCTATAAAATCTGGTTGCGCCAAAATATAAAATATTAAATAATTGACAACAATTATTTAGTTTTGGTGTAATGAATAATGAAAGCTGGTCTGGTTTGGCTGATGCCACCAAAAGCAATATATGGTATTAGTTCATTTAGACCATACCATTAGAACCTGATTACAATTAAATACTTAATAATGTATTAACAAGCTTAAGCTGCTTATTTGAGTTTACGCAAAATCTATGAATAATATCTGTAAATATTTTTGTCGTTGTATTGCACTTTCTCGTTAATTTTAGTGTGTTTTTCCCAACCAGTTTCAGTGTGCATTGCGGTTGGCCGCACAATTAATTTCGTAAACAAAACGCTATGGCAGAGAGCCAAGAGCCAAGAGCTGAGCATTGAATTATTCAAATCGTCTATAATTACAGCTGGCAATTGCGCGCCTGACGCGTTGCCTGACGCATTTATCAATTAAATGCGAATGCGGCAAATCCAGCAATTTAAACAGCAACGATAGCAACAACAATTTTTGCCACTAGGCAGAGGCAATTAATTTAATAAAAGTTTGTCATAAATAAAGGCAACAACTTGACAATTATTAAAACGAATTACATACAAGTTGTGCGACCAAAATTATGACCCCAGGCCAACAGGGCCAAAGGCAATGAATGAGTCCCTGAAAAACAAAAACAAGGAAACAAAAAATTAAAAACGATTTGCAGGCGGGCACAAGCTGGACTGGCGTACAAAACGATATATGAGCCTTTAATTTATGCGTTGACTTATGGACACACACACACACTCACGCACGTCCATGTGTGTGTGTATATATGTGTGTGTGTGTGTGTGTGTGTGTGTCCTGCGGGTTTATGAAATACCAAGCGGCTGCTTTTTTGAACTGTTTAATCTCAATTACCAGTGCGAAATATGCAATAAATCTGTTATTGTTTATTGTTTTTGTTGTTGTTGTTATTGTTCCTGTTGCTGGTATTGTTGTTGCTTTTGTTGTTGTTGTTGTTGTTGTTGTTGTGCTTACTGTCAGCCGTTTGGGTTCAAGTGCCCGGCGCAGTTGTTTCAAATTGCGCCGCTCGACTCCATTTTTTGTTTCCTCCTTTTTTATGATTGTTTTCGTGTATTGCGCAATAAAAACAAAAATAATGGCAGCAGTTGAAAAAAATAAAAATAAAACAGAAATATATGTGTACTTACAGCAGAATGTGGCAGGAGGTAACATACGCAATTTGTGCTGCGTTTGGGGCATTGTTGTCCACCTACAGTGCAACATTAACGTTTTGGCTTTGTGTGTGTTTGTGATTTTTTTTTTTATTTATATTTTTTTATTTGTATTTTGTTAGGGTAAGGTAAAGCCCTTAAGCACATAATTTCAATTGCTGTACATAACACAAAGGGATTAACTTTGATTTTGACATATGATTTGTCGGTTGGCTCTCTGCTGTCTGTGTGTGTGTGTGTATTTGGCTATAAAAACAAGTTCATGCTAGGGCTCTGGATACGAATGTGGGCTTTATGCCTGCCACCGTCTAAATTACCAACGGAAAGTGCATGAAAATAAAAAATCCAGCTCGAATTGCTGAGCCTGCACACAGGCTTTTTGGTATTTTGTAGTCTTGTAGCTTTTGTTAGACAAGCACAATCCGACAAGCAGAGATATTTGTTCGGATGTGGCTTTAAAGCCAATTGTGACCTCGCTGACTAAGTTGAAAGTGTTGTTTCGATTAACTCACTTGAGTAGGCAGATGCAATTAGAAGGCAGATTACATGCATTTTTGGCTTCTATTTCGATTTCTATTCCAATTTCCTTGCAAAAATCAAATATATATTTTCGTTTAAGCTGTAAATTTACCTCTCTTAAGCAGTACAAAAAAAAAATTCTTATCAGGGCTTTACAATTTAATTATTTAATTACACGCATACTCAGGGAAATGTTTTCTGAGAACCCGTAGACATTTTCTAAAAATAATGGTTTGCATTTTAACTATTTAGATATATATTATATTATTAAGAAATATATGTCTGCAAAACAAAAAGGAAATTTGAAAAACTCTGGTAATTTTTAAATTTCAGGTTGATTTTTTGTATATAATTGAATTGAGTGATTGAAAAGAGTTATTTAATCTACCTCATTTAATAATAATAGCTTATCCGCATTGTACATACATATATAAAGTCAATTTTATATGTATTATAACAATATGAGAGTAAACGAGTACTTTGCCGTCGTCGTGTCAAAATATTAAACATTAATTGAATTTATTTTTCCTGCCGTAAATCAGAAATGCTAATAATTAATGCAACTGTAAATAGCAGAGGCGACAAATTCACATTTAAACATGTCTGTCATACAATAATGTGACGTGGTTGACAGGAAGTTCGTTAAGTTACTGGTTCATTTCACATTTTTCAATGCTCTTAAATTGTTGTCGGCAAACCAAAAAGACCTTAAAATCACAGTCATCTTCCAGTTGCCTGCAACACACTTTGATGAACTGCCTGGGTATACAGGATGGGTATCAGTTGCTATTTGTGAAAAAGCACGCCCAAGTAAAACAAACTAAAACAAAAAACAAAAAACAAAACAATTTCCATGAACTTTGAACCGATCCTAATTGACTTTGAAGTGCTTTTACGACGATTAACTCGAATGTATCTCACAGATACATGATGCCACGCCGCTGCTTACTCCTACGTGCCTGCTGGCACGCCCGCCCACCTGTCTGTCTGCCAACGGCGTTAAATACAGGCACACATACATACACAAACACAAACACTTTTTTAAGTTCATTTAAGGTTCTGAGTTGCGTCTGAGCGCCGGCTTTAAAATGTATTCGCCGCGCAGAAGCTGTGCGGTGCCTTCGTGCAGTCAACAGATTATGGGGCGAAATTTAAAACCTGCATGCTATTACACACACACACACACGCACATGCATATTAAAACTTGTACAAGCAACTTACATATGTTATTATCGCACAAGCTCGCAAATTTTCACCAGAGCTGCACAACGGCTCCCAAATGTATGCTACGCTTTTCCAGCATTTTTCTTGCTGCGCTGCGCTGAGCTGCGTCGCTGCCCCCAATGGACGCTCATCCTTAAATACATTTATTCTAGTGGCTGCTGGTAGGACTTGTTGGCCAGGACCTGGCTGATGCTTGTTTTGCAGCTCGTTGACATTTGATGTCACTGTGTCCCCGGCATATAAAATTAAAAGTATAAAAATGATGCAAACCCCATGCCATGTAGCCAACTTGGTGGACCAGTGACTGAGCGGGGCAAATCGCTGGCATTATATGCGTAATAAAAACTTGCGGTCGGCCTCCTGCCTCCAGTTGACCTTTTCATGGCACTCTCAAGCTGCCCGAGAGAAAGGACAGTTTATTGTGCTGTTTGCGCTTTGCCAGCTACTTGTCATACTCTCCACACAATTAGGTGTTCCTCTTGAGGCATCTGCTTTAGTAATTGGAGTTGAAGGCTACTGAAGCGAGCAAATCTGCCGCAGGAGTCTATTAAAAATCGAATGAACTAAATTTATTAGTATATGTCTCCAGATATAATTTAAAATTTTTACTAAAATATTATTATGAGAATAAATTAATTAAAGAATTTCAATTCATTCTCCTTTTCTAAATATCTATTAATCATGGAAAGATTAAGAGTAAGTATTTATAATTTAATTTAAATTTTATTTGTATGTTTACAAATATATACATATAAATTATTTATTATATTATTATTAAAATCTCAAGATAAATTGGTATTCATTTTAAACAGAAAAAACGAATAATTATACAATTTTTATTAAATTTAATTTGTTATCACTATTTCACAAAGTACACTTTTTCTTAATTAGTTAATCATAAAAAAATGATTTAATGTTCAAAAGAGTTCTCATTGCAAGTGCATACAATAATCGGCTAAATGAAAACACATTTTTTCATTTTTTGCTTTTAAAGTTGCCATTCAGCGCTCAGATGAGGGTGTGGGCGAGGGGTGGAGTCAGTTGGCACCCGCATTGGGGCAACTGGCGGTCTGTGCGTGACAGACGTTTGCTCGCTTGTCACTCGCCGCTTGTTCACTTTCTTTGTTTTAGCCATCCCTCTCTCTCTCTCTCTCTCGCTTTAGCTCTCCGTCTCCGTCTCCGTCCTGCTCTTGCTCTGCTGTACCTGCTAGCTATGAGTATAAGATCTGACTGACTGACTGTTTGTTTGTCTGTTTGTCTATCTGACTGTCAGCCAACAAGTTAGTCATTTGTTGTATCAAAAATAAAACGCAAATAAAAAACTTTTACGACATATTTATCTTTTCTGGCGTAACTCTCGACCGTTCTTCCTGCCCGCACTGGCTGACTGACTGACTGACTGACTTTGTGCGTTTGTGTATGTGTATGTGTGTGTGTGTTTGAGCAGAAATAAATTTGAAGGTGCATAAATGTTGATAAGACAATAAGGCAAGAAGAAGAGAGACCTACACACGCACACAGAAGCTCAGCCAGCCAGTGAACTGTGTGATGTATCATTTGGTTTTACATGGTCAGCCCAAATGTTGCAAGAGGCAGATTCGATTTGTCACCATCAACATAATGAAAAACAATCAGCAAAAGTGCCAGACGGCAATTGAAGATTGATATTGATTTTGCTGAGCAAAGCTAAATATCATTTGACCAGACACATGAGCTGATGATTAACTAAAAAGCATCAAAGCCATAAATAATAAAATACAATAATGACTTTTACTGAATACGACCAAGCATCTGAGCTGTCAATTAATAAATCACTTTGCGATCAAATTAATGCAAATCAATTATAATTTGCAAAGAGACCAAGTAATGGAAAATAAATAAATATTTGCATGGAAATTTATTACCAAAATAATTGGCTGAAATATAATTCAAATAAAGATGAGGTAAATAAATAAATAGTTGCTTGGAATTCAAATTGTGTTAGCTGTTATTTAATATATATGACTTGACTGGGAATAAATATTGGCAAAGAAATAAGCAGAAACATGACAGAAACAAAATATTTGACTGAAAATATAATTCAGCAGATTCTTCAATAGTTTGTTTATCAATAAAATGACAAAGGATAAAGAATAAAGGATAAATTACGAACAATGTCACATGCCATTTAATTGTGGCTAAGTGCTTTTTATGGCCTCATTCAAAAGAATTTTTCGCATTATTATTATAAACCAAATATGTGCTGACTGTACAGAGTAAAATCTCTCTCTCTCTCTGTCTCTCTCTTTCTCTCACACACTTTCTCTCCTGTTTCCCACTGTATTTATTAACCGGATTAGCATTGAATGTCAGTTTGTTTTGTTGTTAACTTATACACTTGAGTGACCCGTGGAGCAAGCTACGGAAGTTTTGCAGGTCCTTTGCCATCATTAGTTTACATACTTAGGCTACTTGCCCTGCGTTCATCTCTTGTGAACATTGGCTCAAGGTTGCCGCGGCTGGCGTCGTTCCAAATAGCTGGGCGCAAAATAGTGAGTTCGATGATAGTGGCTGGTTCTCAGTTGCTTCCTCTTTTCTTCTCGGCGCTGTACTCGTTCCTTGGGCAAGACAAAGTGCTCATAATACTCATCTGTGGTATTCGAGGAGTTCTATCGATGCTTTTGTGAATTGCTTGACTTGAATGCAACTTACCAAGTGTTAGTTTCATAACCTCCGTATTGAATCTTTGTTGAGATTGATTTGGTCCGTGGCTGTTTGTATCAGGTTCAGTGGAAGCCATCTGCACACATTGCTCATAATACTCATCTGCATGATATGGACTTGGTTGAGAACATATAGATATATGTTTGTAGCTATTATTTACCAAGCGTTAATGCAAGTTTATTGTCCTTTAATATTTGCAACTCTTTAGCAGTTGGTCGTGCAGCCATTTAAATATAATTTATTTGCAACTAACTTTCAAGCAAATGCTCTTCAACTCTTTGCAGGAATTAATTCTGAAGTGACAGCAAGTTTGAAAGACACAGCATACTTGTTTTCTGGCTAAAATAGCACTTTTATTTTATATTTTCAGTATTTTTAAAAGACTGCAACTACAAATGTTAATAAAACTTTCAATTTTAATTTTAACAGTTGGAGGATCCTTATCAAGTAAAATTTGAAATATTCCGAAAGACTTTCACTTTGACTTGCTTTCTACTAAAACTCTTTCCATAACTAAATATAGCAAATATTTTAACTTGAGCTTCAAGGAACCACACATAAGTCGCCTACTAGCATGGAAAACATATATTTGACTTATCCAAAATTCTAAGCCGACTTAAATAACTTCTGCTTGGTCTCTCCACACCTGCCTATCAGTATATATATATATATATATACATACATTTTTTTGGTTCTAGTTTTATGGGTGCTCGTAATGTGCGCGAAGGTACCCAAACCGCCAAAACCTTAAAGCTCAAAAATCGTGCTAATGGGTCGTACTCGTCATCGTAGTTGTCCTTGTCAGAGTTCTTGTCCTCGTCCTCGTCGTTGTCGCTGTCGTCTGGTATGCCAAAGTTTTTATTTGTTATTATATACTTTGGCGTGTCAAATAAACATCACACATCTACGTACATGAAACATGTTTTATATGCCGTCGCTCTGTGAAAGTCCTCTGCCTCAGAGCGACTCAGCTAGTGTGTGTGTGTGTGTGTGTGTGTGTGTCTGTGTGTGAGAGAGAGCGTGTGTGTTAGCCTCTACGTGCTGTGGTTGCGCACTTTTTTAAGGTTCGAGGCATGAGAATGTGCGAGCGTGCGAGTCGATGAGTGTGAAAGTCGGAGCTCGTGTGTGACTGCGGCTCATTTGCATGAATTGTCGCAAGCTTTTAGGTGAACTTCACCGTTAGCTCAGCTAAGCTGATTTGAGTTGAGTTGAGTTGAGCTGAAGAGTTGCACATGAGGCGACAATGTCTGCACAGTGGCACTAAAATAACCGAAAACTTTACAGTTTAAGTACGTACCACAATCAAAATAATTGATAAATGGCTAGCATGTAACACAGTTTATTTCCTTCAATAAAGTCATTTAGCCAGATTTACAAAAAAAAAAAAAAAAAAAATATATACACAGACTCAAAATTGTGGAAGATACAGCTTGCAGAGTCTGAGTAGACCGGCAATAAGTAGACTCATAGACTGACTCCATTTTGCCCAACATTCTTTACATTCACATTCTTAACATTCTGCGATTCCCTTATAAAGTTTACCACCTGATCTTATTCAAAAAAACTCATCAGCTTAAATTCATTAGTATTTCCGAAATAATTATAATCTATGACAGACTATAACCACTTTTCTGTAGTCAACCAAATAAATAAGAAACAAATTTAAAAATGGTATGGTTTCAACAATAAATTATAATTAATCAATAATAAATTTAACTTAAATTTTCTTTTAAAAATAAGCACTAACCCTTCTTAAAATACTGGCTATTTGTGACATTGATGTTGCTATACTTTTCGAAACATCAAACATGAAACACGAAATACTCGAGACGAATTTTTAGCATTCTCAACATGATTTACGAATCTTGAATATGTTGAAATTTGTGTTTGAAATTTGAGCACAAGCTGCAAGTTTTTATCTTTGATGGATACATTATATGCAAAGTGTGGCCAAACTAGCATAAGAAATAGTTAATGATTGCAATCAATTATAATGACATTTTGCCACACTGTGCCATTGAGTTGCGTCTTTTAATGGGGGTTTCTTATGCTCTGGGGCGGGAGTACCGTTAATTTTATGTCATTCTATTCATTCTAACGTGCGATTTATGCTAAGCAGCGGCAAATAAATAAATGCGTAGACCGAAAGTGTCTAACAGAGCCGTCCTAATGAGCGTCTTTATATGCCATGCCCCATTTATTTCAACAGCTCCAACGAGAGTTACAAACTGCTGTCAGCATTTTAAATATGAACCTTATTTATTTATTTGCATTTACACAAATATTTTTGTATGACGCTGTGCCACGTGCAATTTCCACTCCCCTACTATTTTAAATATATTGCGATCGACTATTTATTTTCCTTAATGCAGCGTTGCTCCGGGCAACAATTGTAAAACATATTGGAATATTTACATTCGCGTTTTTTTGTTTGGGTAATCATTTTGAATGCTTCGAGGTTTTTTAATATGTGCATTTCCATCTGGTTTATTTGTAAATGCTGCTCAGACGATTGTGGTTTACTTTGTAGCGAAAACAAAATATAACTATTTGTGCTTTTTATAATATGATTATGAAGAAATTTCAATGTAAATTTCTTTGCTATTTAAATGTACATTTTACTGGAAAGCAGGGGAATCTTTGTTTGGTAACGCTTTTGAACGAATTTCCCATTCAATTTAATTAAAAGGAATACAATTTTGTAACTGAACAAATCCTGTTAGGCAATGTGTAAAGATGCTGTTGTTTGATCTTCGAATGGTAATACTTAAGTTAACCGAAATTTTAGAAATGTTAAAGAATATTAATTTATCGGTAAAAACTAATTGATTAAAAACCATTTTGAATGCTCTAGTCGAGATACCCAGAACCCCGATGCTAAATATATTAAATTAATTAAAGCGCAGCTTTTAATTTTACAGCCAAATTTCTCTATAAAAACTTTACTCAATGGTTGACGAGTGTTCCACATTTTACGGCACAGCTACTGAAGAGCTTTAAAAGAAATTTAGGACATCGCATGCATTTATTCACAAGGCCGAACAGAAATCAACAGCTTGCCACAAACGAGTGCCAACAACATTTTTTTATTTTTATGTGTGTATTATGCACGCACTCATAGATATCGGGGCGCTGAAAAATACACACTCACACACACATATATATATATATATATATATATATACATATATATATATATATATTTAGGCTCGCTTTCAGTTTGCTGCCTCTTTCTGACATTGCTTACTTATGGATGCAAACGATTTTTGCAATGATAACACGCTTTATGGCATAGCTCGGGTTTTTCTTATCCGATATTAAACAAATTCTGCAGCTGATTCGTAATATGTCAATATTTCAGATATATCTTTAAAAACTTTCTTTGCATCGAAATGTCGATTTGTATTGATATATGCAATCTCTTCTCTACTTAAGACATGTTTACCTAGGATACTGCATCTCCTTCTGCCTAATTACATCGGAGTTATGCAAATTAAAAAAAATATATAAATTGTAATCCAATTATTGTTAAAAATCAGCGAAATCAATAATCTTATCTATTTAGTCTGGCAGAATTTGATTGATAAAAAATTCAATGATTTTTACGAGCTGTGTATTGTCTGCTTAAAATGTAATCATTTACTTTATCATTTAATCATTAAAACCAACTTCAATTGTAATATCGTCTTATTGAAATTCAACACGATACTAAACTAATCTGAATTTTGACTAATTTAGCTCTTTCTCTATCTGTCTCCATTTGTCTCTTGCAGAATGCAACTGTACCTAGCGCTGATCTCGTGCCTTGTGTGCACCGCGCACTGCTGGCAATTCGATGGCGGGGGCGCTGGTGCGGCTGCTGTGCGGAGACTGCTGCAGCGCAGTGTCAGAAACACGCCACGAGCATTGGCACGTGGTCCGCCGCCAGGACGAGGATCGGCCGCGCTGCTCGGCAGCCAGCAGCAGGATGTGCTCTACGCCTGTCCCCTGAACTCGATGTGCCAGTGCGCCGGTCTGCCCAACGAGACGTCAACACTGATTGAGATTAATTGCAACGAGGTGGCACTCTACAAGTTTCCAGGTAAGATGCTCTCTCACATATGTTTATGGGTTCGTAGCTGTCAATATGTCACAGCAGAAATTGACTAGCTCTTATTTATGTGGCCAATATTTTTGTTGGGCTGTGCTATAAATTGCCACCCACAAATTGCTGTACACGCAGCCAGGCGTAAAAATTCCAGTCGCCAGTCGCCAGCTGTCAGTTGCCAATTGTTACTTTTCACTGTTTTCCTTTCTCTCTCTCTCTATCTGCCTCTCTCTCTATCTGTCTCTTTCCTCTTTTCTCATTTTGGTGTGTGTGTGCGTGTTATTTCTTTGTTAGTTTGTCTGGTTTGCCCGCCTGCAGCGCAATGTAATTTTTTAATGAAGCTTCAAACGGCTTTGTTCTGTTCTGTACTCCAAGCAACATGCCGACTGCTGCGCTACCCACAACAAAATTAAATCTTACATTTAAGTTTGCCAATTAGTTGTAAAAATAAAGTTTTTTCGGTTGAGTCCTCAGCACCAGCTTCTGCCACTGTTCCTGGCATAAACTTTTTAACGATTGTTGTGGCAAATTCAACGCTAATTTCGTAGTTCTTAAGTAATGAATGGCAAGTTTTGTACTCCATTGTCATTTCGTTACCAATGCGCATTCGTATAACCAAAATTCTGCCCCCCCCCCCACACCACCCCACTCTGTCCCCTTCTGTCTCTCTGTATATATGCTGTCCTATGCCACAAAAATATTCCCATTATCAAAATGCATAAAGTTGCAAAAACCCGAAAAACTGTTGACTGGCAAGCCACACAAACACGCAAACACACACCATACAAATTGACAGCACTCGCTGGCCAGGCAGCTGTCAGACTTGAGGGTTGGGGCCATTGAAAAGTTTTCTTCGCATACTGTGGCCCTGGTTTGCTGCCCTTTCCTGCCCTGCTGTTATCCGCATTGCCAATTTATCTGCCACAATTTTCGAAGCATTGCAAAAATGTTCTTGCAATATTTGTTTCCTCTTCCATATTTCTTTATTTCTCTTATAAATTTACATTTATTGAATTTGTGTGTGTAGCTTATTAAACATAAAATTTTTTACGTCGAGTAGCATTGCTTAAAGTTCGAATATTATTTCAACTCAAACGAACCGGAAAGCAAAGTTACGTCCATCTGTTTCAGTTATTATGGGTCGATCTGAAAGCTATATTCATAAAACTTTTTAATCAATGTGTAATTGTTCACTTGAGCTAATTTGCAAATCTTAGAATGCATTATTTCGCGTAGTTTCGATGGAACTCACTCTTAACTGTGGTAAACTTATTTTAATCCACAGGTTCAGAGATTTGCCCTTTTTTTGGTTTATTTATTTCCTTATTACTCATTTTCTCAGTTAACTTTTTACTTTTTATTGATTGAGTTTTTTCCCCAATACTTGCAGTAAATGTTTGAATTTAACATGTTCGCTTTAGATGTTAATTTATCAATCCTATAAATTAGTGCTCAAATTTTCTTATGGTCAAAATTTATAAATCTTGATTAGGGAAATCCTATCAATTAGTTCTCAAATTTGCTTGTAGGTGAAAATATTAAGATTTCTACCTAAGAAACTGTTTTTCTTTTAACTTTGTTTTCGTTAAATAATTTTTATATATTTTGAATTGATAATTGCAATATATGATTAACATTTTATTCAAAATCTAAATTTTCAAAGTCATTTTAATTAGAACCTGAAGCAATGCAGACGTGTTTTTCAACTCAATTGCATTTATGGCATGGCAAATCTTGCGAAATTATGCTGTCTTGTCTGATGTCCTGGCACTTTATAACAATTACAATCTGCTGCCTTTAAAATATATTCAAACAAATGTCTCACTTGAATGTAATTTATGTCTTCAACGTCACTGGATTGCACTGAAGAAATGCAAAAATCCCAAAAACTTTTGGCAATTAGCAATTCTAATGTGTAAAAAACGAGCGGTTGGGTTGAAAAACACTTTGCTTGACAGTCTGGCTAATTGCGTGCCACGCCCGCAAAAATCACCTCCCGCCCTCCCTCCATCTGGCAACATCAGCAGCATCAACAGCAGCTGTATATTGTGCCATTTCTGGACAAAGTCATTGGAATGCCTTGCTGCAGGACGCCTGACGCAGACCACACAGCAAACGTTGCATACTTTCAAGCGCACACGCAAAAGCACACAGAAATATGCAGGAGAGTTGGGAAGCAAAGCGGTGCAGAAGCAGGGAATTGCATTGACGATGACAACGACTTGAAATTCATTAAAAATTCCAAAATTTGTGTGGCCAAAAATATGTGACAGTGGCTGCCAGGCAACCAGGCAACCAGGCAACCAGGCAGCCACGCAAGCAGACAGCTGCTGCTGGCCAGGCCAAAATCAAATGTGTGCAAAGCGAGCGAAAAATAAAAGTTAAGCAAATAATATAGAAAATAAAGGAGAAGAAACATTATGTCGAAGATTTAATACTCTTGCATTTGCATGACTATATATACACACATATATACATATATATGTAGCAGTTAGGAAGCCAGACTCAGAGCAAAATGGTTTTTAACTTGAACTTTCATTTTCTCAACCATTTTCTGTCAGTTTGTTGACTTTTTGCTTCAATTTATTGAATACCAATCGGTCAACATTTGATGTATATTTTTCATCAACGAACGTTTTTTTTTTTTCTTATATATTATTCACAATTATTTTTACAGTCGGTCCAATAAATGACGGATAAAAGGTTCATTTAACCGTTTTCCATTACATTTTCGACATTGGGTTTATTGAAAGTACCCTCAAAACATCAACAAAAAATTAAATACATATGCTGATTTTAGATAGATATATTTTTAAGATAGATATATATTTAAATATATCCATATGAGGCCTGCATTTAAAATAAAATAGACTATGACTTAACTGCTGCTGCTGAAGGGTTTACAATTTTCCTTTTCAATTCATGTCAAAATTATAATACCCCTGAAAGTGTATTAAAAAAGAAATAAAAGATAAACAATTTGCTGTCCTTTTGTGAGAAACTTAAAGTGAAATTTCAATTGTGCTATGGTTCGTAAATTATATTTAAGCTCAAAATGTGCAATTTAGATTTATATTTAATGTATCTGGTCATTTTCACGCTTGGCCAGCGCTGCTGATGCGCCCCCAGGGCATCTGCTCCACATGCAACAGCAGCAGAATCAGCAACAGTAGCAACAGTAGCAACAGCTTCATATTCGATTCGGGCACAATTTTCATGCTGCAACTATTTCTTAACTGAAACAAAAAGAACGAACCGAACCGAACCGAACCGAACCGTGCAAAGCTGAAGCAAAGCCAACATCATTCAAGCAAGCGAGCAAGGCAGGCAGTTTACACAGCTGCCGCATGTTTCCTGCTTTTTGGCTGCTGCCGCTGCTGTGGCACAGGACACAAAAGTATATGGATATAAATGAAGCTCACACTTTCTCACATTCTTCGTGCTGGCGTCCGCTGCCTTGCCTGCCTCGATGAATGCCCGACCAAAACAATAACTTTTCAGCTGACGTAATCTTCATCAGCACATACGTTGCGAGGTCAAAGGGCAGGACAACAGGCAATGCTGCATTTGCCCAACCGCCGCCTGCTTCCCAGCCCAAATGGGGCCTACGAGTTCTATAAAAGCACTCAAATTCAAAGTGTGCAGCTGTTTGCGAAACGATAGCGTTACGATGAAAAATTGCTATTTGCGCCTGTCAGCGAGACAGCCGGAATCGTTGCAGAAATAAGAGACTTTTCTCCAAAAACATAATCTTACGGTTACCTTTTTATTAATTCGCATGACTTCAGTTATTAATCATTAGCATCACAAAGCAAATTTATTGCATTCTGCATGCATGTAATATTATACATCAACTTCGAGTAGAAGAAACTCATATTGAAAAAAATCAACCACAACGAAAATATAAATATAATTTTTGAGATTTAATTAAATTCAATCTCTGAAATATGTTTTTGCAAAAAAAATGTTTGCAGAGAATGCAACGATAATTTTAATGCATATTTGCTATAATTATTTAATTGGGAATTTCCATAACCATTATCAGGCTGGAAATGAAAAATGTTTTTGGTGACAAAGTCCATTTTAAATATTTGGATTTGCACAACTATTTATTATGTGGTGCTCGAACAAAGCATTTTTACCATGAACAATAATTACAATAGATGCTTTTATTACAATATTATTATTTCATATACTCTGGGAAAAAAAAATGACAAAATCTATTTGATTAAAATGCATAAATAATTGTATTTCATGTGCAGCACATTTTGCTCAATTCCAGTTGTCACACTGAGCAGCACAACATATTTAAATATTAATATGCAATAGTTTCAGACCACAGCATATCTTTCTAACTGTCCTTACTGTCTTCCGCTTCCAGTTTCTTGCGTCTCGCAGCATGTCCTGGCCACAATACATACATATATACTAAGCCATAGCATACAGTGTAGCTTTTCGTATTTTGTTGTTTTGTTGTTGTTGGTTATTTTTGTTTTTATTTGCTTGCTTTTGGCAAGTTGAACAAACACTTGCCAAGTGACGCAAACGAATGGCAAGGGGTGGGGGCAGTTGCTGGTAGGGGGGCTTGGACAACGAATGAAATTGGCGACGTTGGCAGCTAAAGTAAATAAATAAATATGCTCACCATTTGTCAGAGAATTGACTTGAGGCCATAAAATACAAGCCAACATACGATGGACACACAACTGTGCCTAACGCTAACTAAACACCGTACCACCCCTCCCCCTCCCCCTCCCCCTTCACATCCACATCCACATCGACATCGACATCCACCGTCGCCCTCACCCATCCCCTAAGGCCAGCTAGCTACAGCTAGATGTTTATTAACGCCATATGTTGTGTGTTGGTTGTCCACTCATAACAACAGCAACGGCCGCAATAATAACAACAGCAACAGCAACAGCAGCTTAGATATGCACACACCTACACCTACACACCTACACACACACACACAAATCGTCTCTCGCCTTGCCAGCTTTGATGCGAGCTGCCGTCATGCATGGCCAATGCGTTTGGCCACGTTTCTTGCCCGTTGCGCGTGTCAACAGGGCGTATGATTAATATTGTATTAATATGCGATATGTAATTAAGATGTAAGCTGTTTGCGTATATCGTCGTTTAGTGCGCGTGCAAAGGTCGATATATGTGTTTGTGTGTATGTTGTATATTGCAAGTTATATTTAGTCTTTAAGCTGTGGCTTTGAACTTCGGCCAATGTGTATATAAATAAATTATTATCGAATGTGCCATGAATAAATTATTATTTATTAACTGCACTTACAGAAAACAGCAAACTTAGGCCCGTTTTCGAATGTATTATTCAGTTTTCAATTTCAAACATTTCGAGACAATTTAGTTTAATATTGAGTCAAACTCACTGATTGAGCACTCGAGCGTAGTTTATTTAATGTTAATTTCCATGACCAATTCGTTGCAATCTTAAAAATAAATCAAACATTTTTCTAAGTGCTAAGCAGCTTAAGATTATATTTAAATAGGAAATTGTAAAGCACCAATTATTCAAGAACAACAATAATACTTCGATTTATTCGCCCAAAACACATGAGAAGATCAAAGGAATTTTTCAATAAAATATCGATTTGGTAGACAATCGCTGCCAATTCACTTATGTACTCTATTTAATTGTTCATTAATTGTTTAAGTGCAGTCAACCGTACGAAATGCTGCTGAAATGTTCATGGCCAAATCAATGACAATCTCCAAAATCTGAACTCGAAATTCGCTTTGACTTTAGTCTCGTCCATGGAGCGCCAGCACATATACAAATACATACACAGACATACACACATGCAAATTGTATTTCCATCAATGGTACTATTGGACAAAAAACCAATTTTTTTGAATCAATTAATTACTCACAGCGGCTTATTGGAATACAGTTTGTGGGTAAAGCAAATTCATTTCGTTGCGAACCAAAATTAGCCAGTTTGTCGTATTATTGTGTTAATAACATTTTGTTAAAAATCGATTAACATCGATTTACCATAACAGATAGCTCCTGTGGGAAAACAAATTGGTCGACTGATCAATTCTTTTCGGATATGTGCACCAAACTTCTGCTTTTCACACATTTCAAAACAAATTCGAAAGGAAAAACTTCTGATAAAGAAGATGAATATTTATGGCATTGTGTTTAATTACATTATTGACAGTCTGCAAACTTATTATCAACAACAGACAGCACGAGCAAATTGCTTATTCTTTCAGACATCAAATAATAAACACTAACAAGAATAATATATTCGATTTTAGTCAATATTTTAACAGCTATTTTTGGGTATATAATATAGGAAAAATGTATTTTTCAAATGTACACTGAATTGTTGAATATGAATGTGTTCAATTGGCCTACGGTGACTTGCCAATGCATGCAATCGCAGCTGAGTGTGTGTGTGTGTGTGCTTGTGTGTGTACGTATTTTGAGAGCTGTCGGGCAAAACTTGCTAACTAAAAAACCCAAAAAAAAAACACAAAAAATACAGGTTTGCAACAAACCAAACCCAACCAAACCAAACGAAACGAAAGCAAGAAAAAGAGAAATGACAATTCACGTAAAAAATTTTCAATTAAAAGTGAAAAGTGCATTTTCATGTTGCACGTCAGTTTTCTGGCCCGGGCACTGTAACCGCCGCTGGTATTGCTGCTGCTGCTGCTGCTGCTGCTGCTGTTGCAGTCATTCCTCATCTGGCTACCATATCGTCGACACTCGAAAAAATGTATTTTGTGTGTATTTGTCTATGTGCGAGGAGACTGGTGGCATTAGGCGTGGCCGCCATGTGCCGTTTGCTTAGGCCATAATTTAAGCTGACAGGCATGACATGGAAATTCCCTTTGGAGGGAGCAATTCGTATAATCAGGCTAAGAACACATGGTCACCAACCGTCTCCATGGACAACATTCCGGCGCTCCTTTGAGAGTGCCGCATACCAAGATACTGCAAGCACGAGAGAGAGTGAGAGAGAGTGAGAGAGACAGACAGAGAGAGAGCGAAAGAGGACCTTGTCACTGTTGTTAATTAACACATGCTCAACGAATCGCAAATTAATTGCGGCACTCACTTCTCCCCGAGGCCCAACTCGTAGTTGAAGGACCCATTAAACTACACGTAATCGTTTGCCCTTCGACCGCTAAATGACTGAATCCCATTGTGAGCTGCGTATGCTCAAAAAACGGCAGCTTGTCAAAATATATGGAATACATTACAAAAAAAAAAGAAAAACATATTTTAAAAAATAATTGCTTTAACGGCCATTTCACAGTTGAGTTCAAATATTATCTGCAAAGCATGCAGAATTTTCACAGACCATGCAAATAGTTTATGGCTTTATAATTTATAAAACTATTATGACGTTCCGTATCCCGTATTCCGACCGATATTCTGGCAAATTTATTTGCGAAGCTTGCTGAATTTTCTGCTTACTCTTAGCTATGCATTTTCACAGGCGTTGCAAATAATTTTTGTCTCAATTATGACACACTTCCATATATCGACCATACTCAGGCTAATTTATACAGCGATTCAAATTGATATTAAAGACTTCATTGTAATTGCCATAAAAATAAACTGTTCCAAAAAAATACAATAAATAATGCAATTTAAATATGAATATATTAATATACTCCATAGATAAAGGTCAAGTCGGTATCAGGACCCTCACATTTTGATTTCCTAGAAATAAAGCAACAAAATTGCAAATAAGTGGGTCTAACATTTTTTTGTTTGTATATTTGTTCCGTTATCTTATCTATATCTAACTGAATGTAATAAACATTTTGTGCAGCCTCATTTCGCTGCTATTCCTCTCCCCATGCATGGCAATCAAGACAAGCGTTCCGCGCGCGTTGTTTGCTTTGGCAAAAATGGCAAGGATGTCACTCTTCCAATATATCTAAAGTGCCTTTTTTAAATTGCTTTGGTCGTTTTGCTATTATGGTGGAGCGTTCGGCGTTCGGCGTTTGGAAAACGGAAAAAGCGCATAAAAATCAAAGTCCTGGCCTCCAGCTTGCTTCGCAATTCTCGTCTCTTTTTCTTGGTTCATTGTGTGGGCCAATGGCTCGCTGATGACCCATTTGCTTTAACGCGCCTGCTATCAAACTGCCAAAACAAAAGCCATCATCGTTAGCCTCAGCAGCGAGAAGTGAGTGAGGGCGGGACGTGGTTGGACTGCGGGGGGATTGAAGCTGTTCCCTCCGGGTTATGGGAAACGTTTCAAATGCCGTTTAAAATCAATTTGAATGATGAACTGGCGGGCAATACTGGCAGCCAGTGTCACCCTGCTACATCGATATATGCATGTACACACACATACATACATATATGCCACACAGACTGCTTTTTCATACACACACTCAATCTCTCATGTGTTTTGTGTTTTGTGTTTTGCTTTTAGAATTCATACACAGCAGCGTGCGCTACATCGAAATGTCCAATACACATCTGCAGAGCGTCGACGATGAAACATTTCAGGGACTGCGTCTGAAGACGTTGAAGCTAATCGACAACGAGCTGCAGGACATATCTGAGCGCAGTTTCAGGTGAGTGAAAGTCAACAACTTCCAATGAATGTCAGACGGATGAACAGCCAGTGAGGGGTGCTAAGTGCCAAGGGGTTGGCACTACGTGTACTGGCATTTGGGATTAGGGTTTCAACATAAGTGCTGAGCCATGATGATGCACTCTGCTACATAAGCACGCGCACACAAAAGACACACACCAAAATATATAAACACCTAACTAAATATATATATGTATATATACATATATATTTCATATATTCTGATGATACGACAGTTTTCAGCGGCCTATTTATATGGTCGCTGAGCGGCAGTTTTTCACGGCTTCTGTAATTTTTTTATTATTTTTTTTGTTGGTATTTTTGTGTGTGTTATGTGTTTGTAGTGCAAGTGCTTTACCCACACACACACACACACACACATAAAAACTACATATATTTTACAACATAAAACTGCAAGTTGTAAAAAAGGCGTAAAATTAAGTTTAACAAACGACTGGCCAAAGCAACAAGGGGCAGGGTACGAAGTGAAGTGGGATTGTGCAGCGTATGCACTGTTTTGGGAGTGTTTCATGCGCCACTCAGGCTGAAAATGCTGGCAGGAAATGCAAACTCACATGGCACACACACACACACACACACACATGGCGGGGCAAAAGAAAAAGAAAAACTTTCAAGCGCTATTTGTTTGAGTGTAAATAATCACAAAAAGAATGAAGTAGATGCAATGCGAACAAAAAATAAATAAAACACTATAACGAAAATATAATGCTCTAGGAAAACAAAGTGCATTTACCGAAAACAATGAAATCGCGATCAACTTATTTTTTATCCGCGAACAAAAACGTTAATGACATTTATGTGTCGTATAAATTACGAATTTTACGTTGTCAAATCTATGTTTTTTTCAGTATTTGGATAATGTTAAGAATTATATAAAGTTGGGGAATAATGTATTCATAATAACTCTCCCATAAATGTTTAAAAATGAACAAGTAGAAAATATTGCAGGGATGTGTCAATAAATGCACATCGTAAAATTCACAGACCTTTGAAATGACATACATGAAAAAATATTCAAAAAGTTGACTTTATATTCGTAACGGATGAGAATTGAATAATTACCCTGAAATACTCAAGAAAGAAAATACAAAAAAAAAAAAAATTTTAATTGAAGATAAATAATTTAATTGAATCTTACAGTAATCATATAGTATATGTATACATACAGATATGTATGTAAATATTGTATTATATTAAATATTAATTAATCTTAGGGCAATGTTGCCTTTATATTTATGGGAGCACAGGCATATAAAAGTAAAAAGTTATCAAAGACTATAAACTTATATATGTATATCTGCAGTCGTTGGTGTTATATATTCCATGTTAATGAATATTTTAGGTACTCAAATAATGCCATTTAATTTACAGACAGTTGCAGATAATTTAAAGTAAAATATATGTTTGTCCATGTTCGGCTAAGCAGCCATGTCGTGGTACACCAACTATAATACTCTTTGAAGAATTATAAACGAGCATCGAGAGAAAAACGGACTCGAAATATGCATGTAGTGTTGAACAACGTATATACAAGAGCATATTTCGTCAGCTTTTTTATGGGCCCACACAAAACGCAAAATACATTACACATCACATCAAACATGTGACTGTATGTGAACTGTGACTGCCTCTATGTGCCCCTCGGTCGTTTCTCTTGCGCTTTCCATCACTCGACCGCATTTGGCAGTTGTTTCGTTTTTTCGTGCGGCATGAAATGAAACGCGAAAATTTTTTAACGAGCACAAAGAACCAAAAAACGGCCCACTGCCCTTACCGACTCCCTGCCTGCCTGCCAGCATTTCTGCCTGCCCACCGCAAAAACCAGTAAACAGAATCCCAGCTCCGTTGGCTGTTCCCTACGTTTGGCAAAGTTAAATGGACGCACGTTAACAGTTTGTACAGTTTTTAAGACCCTTCACACAAAAGTGAGCAGATAACGTGGCAGAGCAGGCGGTGGGTGGTCGGGTAGTCGGGTAGTGGGGTGGTGGGGTGGTATCCGGGTTGAGTGTGCCTGTAAATAGACACAAACTCGCTCGTCATTAACAGGCCACATCTCAACTTAAATCAAACTAATTAATCTGCACAAACCAGGCAAAAGTGTGGCTAAAAATTACCCGACTTTCTACTTTGCCCCACTGATTATCCAGTCTACCCATCATCTATCACTACCCATCTGTGTGTCTCCGTTAATCTGTACGTAGCAACGTATGCTAATCAAAAAGTTTGCTTAACAGTTGCAAAACTCAGCCCCAAACTTCAAATTATTATGGGAAAATGCTCATAATAAGCATAGCAGAAAGTTATCCGTGAATATTATGATATATTACGTGGGCATATATCCATAAATAAATGTATATATAAGTAAAAATGCTAATCTTGTTTAGTCAATTAAATTGTATTTAATATTTAATAGATACAATCGCTTGCTTCACTTGATAATAGATTTTAATGGCAATTTCTTATCTGATTTTAATGAAATTTGTCAACGTGCTTAACAACATGTCAATGTATATTGTGCATAGACTAGAATGATCTGCATTTAAAATTGTGAATTTTATTGCTATCGGAAATCGAAATTTATCGATATTTGCGACACTTGGCAGTTAGCGATAGCATTAAATAAACTTGATGTGCGCGAAGTATACGAGAATTTCTACTTCAAATTTGGATAACAGGCAGAAAGAAGCATCTCCGAGCTCATAAGGTATATATATTCTTGATCAGCACCACTAACCTAGTCGATCTAATCATCTCAATCTGTCTCAGAGACTATAAGAGCTCGAGACATCTAATTTGGAATATAAGTTCTTGAACACAGAAACGATTACATGCAGATATATTTATATTTTTGGAACAAATAATATCAGTTCCGGCTTAAAGGTTTCAAAAATTTAATTTAGGTTCCGTTTCCGATTCTATATTTCAATCCGTAAATATACAGTTCCACTTCCGATTCCGGTTCGACATATAAATAATGCTTTAATCTATTGCAAGGCATGGTTTAAGTCATTCTATTAGCAATGATATCAAGTATACAGAAGCACAACACATATACATATTACTCAGATGATAAATAAGTAAATAATTGTTATCGGCAATTTCTGAGTGAAGTTGAAAGAGTGTTTGGCGTTCAGTTGAGTTTCGATCGCGCTGCTCGACAGTCCGACAATTTAGTTGAGATATGTACGAAATATTTAATAGCAATGGGCGTGCATTGTTTCTTTGCGTATTACTTGCGCTGATAATGAGCATAGCCCGAGCAGCTGATGAACCGCTCTTTCCACGCGATATGGTCAACTGTATGAGAAAGTGTCAATGCTGGTTTCGCAATGATCACTCCGGAAAGATCTTGGGACCATCGAATTGCATTGGACTCTGTCTGGATTCATTTACAAAGCCCTGCATCGATTATACACGTTGCGTCAACTATAATGGCAGCTGTAACTTGAGCTGCTCTGGTGCAGCAATGTTTGAGTGCATTTCAAAGGAATATGAATTCGAAGCTGCCAATAAATCGGAGCTAATTAGATGGTATTCCTATGCAGGCTATGCATTGTGTGCTTTTTTATGTATCGCAGCTCTTGTTTTTCTTGTTGTTGAAAGAATAAATCATATTAGGAGGGGACAATCATAATGCGCTGATTATAATTAAAAATAACTAGAGTTGAAAAAAGTGTAGAGATTCATTACTTTAATATCGCAACTAAAATAATGTATGTACTAAGTAAACATAATAAATGGCAAAATTAAAAATTATTGCAAATTGTTCTATTATATGTCGTGTCCTAACAAGCGACGAATGCATTCATATAAATTGTTCATTAATAATTTACAGTGTAATATTGTGAAATACGCACACATACATACGCTCACTCGATTGTGTGTGTGTGTGTGTGTGTGTGTGTGTGTGTGTGTGTGTGTGTGGCTTTATTATAGCATGTTGGGCTTAAATATTCCTATTGCTTTGTTTTATGCATAAATATACAACTAAGAAATACAAATCAATATACGAGGGCTTCCCAACTCAAATACTTATAAATAAATAGCAAACGTAATTATTGTGATCTTTTGATAAATTCAATTCATAATGATTCAACCTTTGAAGATTGCCTTTTATGATTATGTACATGAATTTAACGTAAATAATCTAAAGCGAGGTCAGCTCTATATTATTATATAAGACTAAAGTTCGAATGGAAATGGCTCATACTAAGTAAATCATGTAATTAATATTTAAGTTTACATTATGGAACTGAAGTTGAATACAAATTGACAAAAAATAAAATATATAATATTTATGAGAATAATAAAAATTACAATAATATTACAAATTTAATAATAATAAGCAAATAAGCAAATCACTTTACGTTAAAGTCCTAACTCAGATTAGTTTTAAATGGTCTACTTGAATTTTCTGTTATTGCGAAACTGTTTGAACTGCCCTCGGCTTGTGCGCTTGCATATGCATGCTTGAGTACACAGCGACGCTGCCATATTTACATGGGAGCCTTTTGATGACAAACGCAGTCGTCACTCACGCACACACACACAAATACAAATACAAATACACGTAGCCTTAAACGGGCGGGCGACCACAAGGAAAACAGCAACGATAACAACAACAAAAAAAGCTACGCATTGAGCAACCGGCAAACAGCAAATGGTAACCGAAAACAGAAAACAAACGTTGTCGTAAGTGTGTAGGTGTAGGTGGAGATGAAGAAGCCGGCAAGAGCCAAATTGGCGGAGAGTGAGTGAGAGAGAGAGTGCTAAAGGAGCCACAAAAATTTGCGCTTTGCTCTTTGCGTTTGATTCTTCGTCGCATGAGCAGCGACAGCAGCAGTCGTTACAACAACAGCCAGTTAGAAGCAGCGACGCGACGTCGTCTGGAGCAGAGGCTGATGCTTGTTTGCAAAACTTCGTGGTTCTCATAATTGAGGTCGCACTTCTTCACTCACTCACTCTCTTTCTCTCTTTTGTGTTTTGAAATTCGTGTATGTGTAACTATTAATGGAGTGCAGCTGGTGCTGAGGGTGATGGTGCGGGAAGTATATATGGCAAGAGGAGGAGCGGCGGGGGTCAGCGCAAGGGGATTGGTCACATGGCTTTGTCGTCGGGTTTGTGGTGCGTTAATTAAGTTTAAATATTTGTTTTCCAACTGCGAGTGTGCGTGTGTGTATGTGTTGTATATCAAAAGGCAGGCAGCTACCTCATCCAAATCCATGGTGGCTTACCAACTGGACGGTGTGACAATGGGCGTGACAGACCCTTGCTTAGCAAGTTTAGCAACAACTTTTGACAATTTAAAAGTATTTAAATATATCAACATTTAAATATGGATTTCCCTACTTGTTGCCTGATTCTAATTTCCTCCAAATATCTCTCTCTCCTTCTCTCCCTCTCTCCTTCTTTCTCTCTGTCTATTTTATCACAGCACCATGACATACTCCTTGATGACACTGGATATATCGGGGAATAAGATGCAGCAGCTGCCACTTGAGGCGCTGCAGAGATTGCACTCGCTGACGCGACTTGTGGCGCAACGGTAAGTTAATTGAATTCCACAAAACGGGAGAATCATTTTGAAACAGAGACAGAAAATATTTAATTTTATTCTTGATTAATACGAATCACATTTCATAAGTTCTTAGAAGCTTTAAGTAAATCTTGAAATAGCTCAAGCTCTTCTTATTATTTAGAAAGTGCATTTCTAAAACCGATGCTTGTCTCTATCCAAAAACTGGGTTAATTTCAGGTTACATTTTTCTACAATTTAGATGGCTAATTTCTAATTTTGTTTAATTCGTGTTTTGTTTTGTTTTTTTTTTTGCTTTTTAGCAATCACATAACCAGCCTGGATGGCAACTGGGAGGCGCAACATGATACGTTGCGATCCCTGCATTTATCCGGGAATGATATCACCGAAGTGGCGCCAGGTGGCGCTTTCGATGCGTTAACATATAACGGTGATAACAACAGTTCACAGCCGAACAGCCTGGCTGCGATTGGTGTGCAGAATGGTTTGGATGGGAGCAATGTGCTGCATTCAGCTAATCCCGGTTCGGGGGATCGGTTTGAGCAGCTGCAGAAATTGCTGTGGCTCGACTTGTCCAACAATCGGATAACTCATGTGTCGGCCAACTATTTGCCACGCTCACTGGTCACCGTGGATCTGTCCAGCAATCTGCTGTCCGTCTTCCCCCACCAGCTGTTCGAACAGCTGCCAGAGCTCCGGATCGTTAGCCTGCGCGACAATCTACTGCGCAGCGTCCATGGCAAGGAGAGGGAGAAGGAGCTGCAGTTGCGAACACTGCGCATGCATCTGGAGAAGCTCGATCTGGGCCAGAATTGCATTGAGCAGCTCGAGTCGGATTTCTTTCAGCAAAACTACTCGGATGTGCACATACGTGCACTCAACATGGAACAGAACTACGTGGCCCAGCTGCCGGCGGAGGTGTTCCGGGCAACGGGTATTGTGCATCTTGTGCTGGCATTCAATGCCATCAGTCGTGTGCATCCAGCGGCCTTTGAGGGTGTGACGGATACGCTGGAGTATTTGGATTTGGAACGCAATCATTTGACCACTGTGCCGGTGGCCATATCCACACTGCATCGCTTGCGTTACTTATATCTCACCTCCAATAGGATCAATCAGCTCAGCAATTTGCCCAGCCTCACATCGAATCTGAAGGTGCTCAGCCTGAGTGGCAATAATTTCACAATGATTCCCGTTCTGGGACTGAAGAACTACACACAGTTATCGTATCTGAATATGGGCTATAATTCCATTGCGGACATACCCGAGGGCATCTTTGCTGTCGATGGTTGGGGCTCCAATTTGCAAACGATTCTCCTGCGGAACAATAAGATAACCCATCTGCATTTGGGCTCGTTTGCGGGTCTCGATCAAATCCAGGAGATAAGTCTGAGCTTCAATGATATAACCATACATCATCCGTTGGTTTTTGAGAACATTTCGCATACGTTGAAAATTCTGGAGCTCTCCTTTGCCGTCTTCCCAGCTCGAAGTCTGGAATCGTTGGATCCGTTGGATGCATTGCTGCCGCTGTCGCAGCTTATCTGGCTTGGATTGGATAATAATAACTTGAAGACAATTTCCAATGAGTCGTTTGCCCAAATGCGCGAACTGAGCTACATTAATTTGAGCTTCAATCAGCTCAAATCCCTGCCACACGGCCTGTTTTTGCCCGAGGCGCACAGTCATCTCGTGGAGATTGAGCTCTCCTACAATGCCCTGGACCGGCTCGAGTCGCAAACATTTCACAACCTGGGCGATTTGCAGACACTGAATCTGCAGTCGAATCAGTTGCGGAGCATTGCCAGACACGCATTTCACAATCTGGAGTTCCTACGCTATATCGATCTATCGCATAATCGTCTGGGTAATATATCGCATGGTGCATTCACTGTGCTGCCCAATTTGGGTGCACTGGATCTGATGCACAATCAGCTGTGTGCGTTGTCCTTGAAGTCCTTTCATTACGTATCGAATGCGACAACACCGTTGCGCCTTAATCTCAGTCACAATCACATCTCGAGCTTCGACGACGAGCTGAGCAGCTATATGTATATATATCAGCTGGACATCAGTCACAATCATATCTCTAAATCGGATAGCTTCACGAATCTGGCCAACACACTGCGCTTCCTCAATGTCGCACACAACTCCCTGGGTGGTCTGCAGAGTCATGCATTTGGTGACTTGGAATTCCTGGAGATACTCAATTTGTCGCATAACAATCTCAGCTCGCTGCGCCGGCGCAGCTTTCAGGGCCTGAACAGTCTGCAGGAGCTGGATCTGAGTCACAATCAGCTCGATCAGCTGCAGGTGGAGCAGTTCTCCAATCTGCGCAAGCTGCGAATCCTGCGCATCTGCTCGAATCGCCTGCGTGCGCTGCCCCGCGAGGTGTTCATGAATACGCGCCTGGAGTTCCTCGATATATCCGATAATCAGCTGAGTGTTTGGCCCGTGCCAGCTTTTACGGACATTGGATTCACCCTGAGATCCATACAGATGTCGCGGAATAATTTGGAGTATTTGGATGCATCGATGTTTGTCAACTCACAGTTCCTCTACGACATTAGTCTGGCGCGGAATCGCATTACCATCTTGCCGGACAATACGTTCAGCTTCCTCAACAATCTGACCAATCTGGATCTCTCCGAGAATCCGTTAGTTACCACCAATTTGCGGGAGGTCTTCGTGCATACGCCTCGTGTCCGCAAACTGATCCTTCATCACATGGGTCTCTATGTGCTGCCGACGTTGAAGCTGCCGCTGCTCTCCTATCTGGACGTCAGTGGTAACTATCTGCAGGAACTGTCACCGCTGGGTGCACTGCGTCATCTGCGACACGTGAACGTCTCCCACAACAAGTTGATCAATGCCAGCTGCGCTGTGGAACACTTACCGACCTCGGTGCGAGTGCTGGATCTGGCTCACAATCCGTTGCGTCGGATCACGCTGCACGATCTGCTCAGTCTGCGGCATCTGTCCGAGCTCAATCTGCTGGACGTGAAGGTGGCCAATCCGCAGGCGTTCTCAAAATTGCGATCCCTGCGCAAACTGCACGCCAGCTCGCATGCCAATCTCGGTGATTTGGTCGCCCGTCTGCCGGGCCTGCAGGAGTTGCGAGTCCATTGTCTGGAGTCCAATATTGGCGTGCAGCTGCTGCAGAGGTTGGTGAACAACACCAAGTTGCAGCTGGTGGAGTTGTATGGCAGCAATGTGCAGACAATCTCACCGGACGCCTTCTCGGGTCTCGCACGCAATCAGCAGCTGCAGGTGAAGATCTCGCACACTCGCATCTCCGACTTGCCACCCGGGATATTCTATGCGTTGCGCGCGGTGCCCCACCTATCCATTGATATCTCGCACAATCGCATCAACGCGCTGGCCGCCGACAGCTTCTATCCCAATAAGAGCTATTGGGATGCTGTCGGCACGCGCAGCATTATGGGTGGTCTAATCACTTCGCACAATCCCCTCGAGTGCGAGTGTGGATTGGTCTGGTTTGGACACTGGCTGCGACGCTGGCTCCGCGAGTCCGCCCAGATCAAAGTCATACAGAAGGACGACCTCAAGCGCATGGTGCAGGTGGGTGCTGAATGTTAGATTACTTGCATATTTCCTATCCTTTCTTATCTATCTGTTTCCTCATTTAAATCTGTATTTTTATTCTTGAATTCGAATGCAATTTACTGCAAAAAGTTACCCCTATTGTTTGCCGATTTGCGCGTAAGCTTTCTATTGTTTCTACTTCTTAAGAATATTAACTGCAGAGAAATATTTGCAAATTTTCCCTATAACAATTATTGAAATTAAATCATAAATCGCAACTCGACAAAATCAGTTTTCATAAACTATGAGTAAATCTTGATTTACTTTTAAATATTTTATCTTAAATATTTACCTTGATTAATCACTTTAAATCAATTTGTTAAAGCCATTTAGAGAACATAAAACGGACCAATAATTATTCGTACTGTCAACTCTTTCAAGAACTTTCTTCTATAACTCGTCTTAAAGTTAAATTTATCGATTCCTAACAACAAATGTTATACGGATTACCGAACAAGCTGCAACTTTCAGTTTATAATTTTGTTAAAGTATTGCAATGTATTTTTTGAAAAAAAAGACGACTTATTCAGATCAGGCTATCGCCGATCTATTTGCTGATTGCTCTAATTGCATTTCTGTGCCTTTGATAATGAAGAGTTCATTACTTAGTGATCTAAGGGTATCCTTTTAGTGGGCATCCTTTTAGATCCCAAGCTTAAGTTTGACAATCATATTTGTTCCTTTGATAATCGAGCTTTTGGTGAACTGGATTTCATCAAGCGCTGATCAAAAGAATTTGATGATCCCTGCTTTACTGGAAGACTATATATTAAATCCGTACAAAAATGATTTCTATTATTTGCGCTGAGGAGTTTTAATTGGAATTTTAATATTATCTTTTGTTAATAAATCTTCCTTCTCTTTCTGATCGCAGACTGCTTGGTGCAGTCTTTTTTCAAGAGGGTACGAATAAATATTGGTCTGGCTGACATTTTCTACTAACAATCTGAACTTTCAACAGCTTCTCAGCAATATCTTAACACAACGCCTAATCAGTAGCACATTCAGATTTTGAATATAGCTAAAATTGTTCAGTTATTACTATATATATTCTCATCGTGTATTTTGATTCAATTAGTTCCAGTTGAGGCCCATTAGCCTAGGCAAATATTCCTCTGCAGTGCCTGTAAGCCATATACTTACTAAATAAATATATACTTAAATATCTTGCACAAAAAATATACTTAAAACAATGTTTACTTTAATCACTGCCTCGTCAACAGCGTGCGCGTGCCAATACCTGCCATGATCCAACGTCGGGTCGCCATCTGCCCATCTTGGAGATATTTCCGGAGGATCTGCTGTGCCAGGCCAGTGCATTGAGCAGTTCCGGTCAGCGTATCTTTCTGTTATCGTTTGCGGCGGCGTTAACGTTGCCACTCTTCACCATATCTCTTTGATGTTGGCTCTAGTTGTGGCTGCTGGAGCTGGCCAAGTTGTGAGTTGGCTGCAACGAATGTGGTTGCCCGTTGGATAACGATATGTATGATATTGTATATAGAGTTGAGGTTAATATATATGTATGTACTAAACGTAGCCTGAGTTTCGTGGCACACTTGGAATTAGCTAATGAACCCTAACAATAACGAAATCAGCAAATCGGTTAATGTCCACTCGTAAAATATAAGTTTTATATAAATTAAAAATAAATTAGGACTACGAAAACAGCGACAAGTTGTCGCATTTCTTAAGCGCCAAGCGGTCAGGATTTATATTAAATGACTCTAAACTATACCAATATAATTTGAATATTTCAACTATTTTGACTATGTTAATCGATAGCTACCCTAAACAGTTCCTACTAGACTCACTACTCACTACTCACTACTCAAACTTTGACTTTTGGTTCAATAAACTGTTTTCGATGCAATGTTTTATGACTATCTCTGATTGGTTTCTGTATGCGTTGTTTACCATTACCATTCGCAATTATTTGTTTTATATAATCATTCCCTTGAACACCATCAAAAGACCAGCAGGTAATTTAAGAGCGCCCCACTGTTACCCAACTGCTTGGCGCTGTGTCTTGGCCAACGTAATTGTACTTAACGCAATTGATTACATAGACACAGAAAAAAAGATACACACACACACACACACGCATCAGCGGACATATGATGATTCCTAATAACTGATAAAAGCCATACTCACCCAAACACACATACACACATACACACATACACACGCACACCCACACCCACAGCCACTCCCCCCGAAAACACAGTTGAACACAACTAGAGCGCAGTTAATAAACACATTTGCATCTATAGAATTAATAGACGGATAAGTTGTTAATAATAGTTTACATGAGGTATAATAATATTATAATATTTTTAAAAGCTGAAAACGATTCTAGATACAAAATATGGAATACAATTTAGCAGCAAGGCCAATAAGTACATTATATATAAATAAAATTATATATGATATAAACGATCAATTGGATAGCAATTATAATGGTTTTTTAATGAACGTAGAAACGCCATATTGCACAATTATCACTAAACAAAAACAAGTAAAAAATAATTAAAAATTTATGGACTACTAGAGGGTTTTTGGACTTTTGTGGCAGTCAATTTTTAAAACACATATATAAGTACATATCAGTTTTGGCGAAAGTAATATAAAAGGTCATAATACAACATAATGAAAAGCGTAAACATTTACAGAGTGCACACACCAAAAGAGACAACAAGAAAAACACATGAATACCAATTAAACGAAATAAATTATGAAATGCATTTTACATTTGTTCGACCTTTTTGTGTTATAAAATGGAACAAAAAAGAAAGAAAAAAAAAATATGAAATGAAATGATTTTTTATGTTTTTGTGTGTTTTTTTTGTTCAAACAATGACAATCGTGATACTAATTGTAGTTGTTTACACGACGATGATGCAAAATGCACAAGTATAATAATAATATTAAATAATTATATAAACTATTCAATGAGAACAAATTAATAAATCAATTATAATACCCGTGAAACCCAAATACAATTGTTGATTTGGGCTCCACTGCTGCTGGCCATGAAACATTTCCCATTTTATTTTTTATTTAAGTTGTTGTTTTTTCTTCAAACGAATGCATTTTTGTGACAAATGTGTGTTATTAAAATATCAGATTGTATATAAACATATATAAAACGAGCGTAATTTAGAAAAATATTATGGCATTGCATTATGTTTATTTTTTTAATATATATTTTCCCGATTTTTATTCATTTATATTACGCCTAACAGCAATTGCTAAATTAAAGTAGTGAAATTAAAAAATAAAAATAAAAACCATATCAAATATAAAATAAATAAAAATGCTAGAAATATTAACACGGTGTTTTGCGTAATGGAAAACGGTTGCAAAAACATTTAAATTAAAATCCCTTTCGATATAGTAATAGTTGCCCCCAACCCAATTGCCCCCCCCTTCCTTCTCCCATCCCTGGCTTCTACACCGAAAATCCTAAACATTTTCGTTTAGTTGAGCGTTTACGTGTTTTAAATAACAAACACAATGCGCTAAACGAAGCAAATGGGTATACCGCACAACACACACACGCACACACACACACACACACACACATACACACACACACACACAACACACACCTGTACATCTGATAAGAGACTGGGACTGCGGCAAACCTCAGACATTAGCCCCAGCCAGCTCCTTGGCAGCTGCTTGGGTTCAGGTTGCGACCCTTTTATGCATACATTTTAGTGTTTTGGCCAATGTAACTTGATAATAACGCGGGCAGCCCACAAAGCCAACAAGCAAATAAACTGGCTAAAATTATGTGAGAGACGCGCGCACGCCAGGTTGTTCAAGCACCAATCCTCCCTCACACCCACCCTGCACCACCCACCCCGAACATCACCCCTAAGAAGTGTAGCGACTGGCAAAAGGCGACCCTTGGCCAGACTGGCGGGCCATAGCCGTAATTGGATTATCGGCACACTGAAGAGCTCTGACGAGTGCTCTACTTGTGCACTAGATGCACTTGGCTCGGCTCTGATAGCCTGGCTAAAATAAAAGTAAAAGTGCGAGATACGTAAGTGCTCCAAACTGAAGGGCGATGTTGAGGGCACTCGCTCCATCTATTCATGTTCATCTCATCTTTAAGTCTTGCAGCTAAATGTGGATTTGCATTTTGGAGAACTGGCTGAGGCAACCTTTTTGTGGCAACGTATCTTGTTTGACTTCAAAACAACCTTTCTTCGTTGAAAATCAAATAGTTTCCAAGCCAGACCAAAATTGTAGGTGTTTGGTGTTCAAATGAAATCTGCATTTAAAGGTTATTTATTTGATTTTAAGCAACGTGTCACTTTTGTTTTTATTGAAATTACTCGTGGTATGTTCTCAAAATGGTACCCAAAACACCAAAATGAGTGTTCAAATAAATATAAAACTGAATTCAAAACAAATTCAGAGCCAGTTTTCTGTTTGTATTCATGGCAAATGTGTTTGCCTGCAAATTACCCAAATTGCTCTTTTCAAGTTTCGAAATGTCCAAATTTAAACAAATATTTTAAGTACCACAGATTGTTGTTTAGTGTTATTGAATTTGTCTTTTTTTGATTCATTTTATTGACAGCATAAATTAAATTATCGTCCAAATAAATAACGATAATGCCGTTCATGGTTATCATTTAAATTTTGTCCATTTTGTATATCAAATTTGATGGCAAAAATACTGAGTTGTGAAAATTGAAGAGCGCGCTTAACATTTGACGCCTGTATAAAATAGAGAATGAATAAATAAATGTTTCAAATGAAGCTTAAGAGTTGCCTTTAGTTTCATTCCATTTCAAATTTTGTAGAGTAGAATGTTGAAAAACAATGCTTTTTGTTTCAAGAGCACACTTTGAATTCGTTAATTTTATTTTTTCTTGTTTCTCCTCATCCTTTTTTGCTGGATAACTGAAATGGCTTAACGTTCTTGGGGCTTTCTTCGTGTAAATGCAGCTTGAAGCTGTTGGTGGAGCTGGGATTGGTGCTGCATGTTGTATAGTCGTATGTGTTCTCTCTCGTGCCGGAGATTGCATGTCGATGCAACTTAATTGCATTTCAGACAGCGCTGCCAAACGAGCCGTGTGCCGTTGCCGTTGCCGTTTGCTGTTGGCCGTGTTGAGCGGAAGGAAACTACGCTAAATACAAGCTGTCGGTACAATGGGGGGAAAGGCGGAAGTGGTAGTTTGGAGTATGGACTGGAGTTGCTGGAGCCAGCTGCTGGCTTAAGTAACGGCATTGTTTAGCGAACAGCTCACGGCTCACGGCTAACGGCTCACGGCTCAACCGAAAGCGAAAGCGAAAACAAAGCAATGTGCTCTTGGGCTATGATGGCTCCCTTTGCTGTGGTGTATAAAATGGTGCAGCTTAATGGCCACCAAGGAGCTGCAGTCGAGTCGCAGTCGAAGAAGACGGAGCACTAACCGAAAACTAAACGCTATGTTTACGTACACCTGCCACGCAGACAGACACACATGACACTGGGTGGTGGTTGGGTAGTTGCTCGGCTTCCAGCGGCTTGCAATGGCTGTCACAGCTACGGCCCAGATCCAAATCCGCCCAATTTGCGCAGCACTCGCCACCATTCACCGCCACTCACCATTACTAATGCAGATGCCAACTATCAGCAGTGGCAACAACAACTATGGAGTCTAGGTGTGTGGCTGTAATGGCAAAAACCGCCGACAAATCTGCTGCATTGCCACTGCCCAGGATTGGACTTTAGGGGCCATGACTGGAGACGAGCTACGGTCAGGGGATGGCAGGGAGGAGCGGCACAGCTGAACGGATGAGAGCCCATTGAGCCGGCGGGCAAACTAACTGAGTGCTTATTTTAACGAAGTTGCAACAACTTTTGCAATACAAACAGTAATGCCAGGCAGATTCACACTCGGCACAACAGACACACACACACACACACACACATCAACATAAATTGTAAAATAGCAGTGCTCCAGAAAGTATGCAACAGTCTGCAAAGGTGTTCAGACAACAACGAACTTGAAATGCTCTTTTATGCTAATAAGATTGAAATGTTTGTTGGTTTCCGGAATTTTACATTTCTATCACTTTCGGAATATTATTTGAACAGCTGAGATTGGTTGACAGCCACATAGATAAACCTAATAAAAATATATACTTTAAAATAGCCTGTAAGTGATATATAGCCAATATTGGAGTAGAGTGGAAGGCGATCGCATTAAGCTAAGACAATTTAGGCTTTACTGAATATGAATAATTATGTATAAAGCTACTTTCAACTATACATTATAAAAATGTAGACAAAACTTTCTTTATTATTTTATGCGAGTGCTAGATATAATCTAAGATCATATCGAAATGCAGAGCAGACTTGAAGAGACTCTCCCAAAGTAGGTGAGGATAAAATTCATCCTACACTGTTAAAGAAGTAGATAGAAACAGACTATTAAAACAAATTTGCTATGCAGCTATGCCATTTTCAAAACTATTATTGCAAAACAAAATAAATACAAATAAACTCCCAATAAACTATTAATATAAATTATAAAAAATTGTCACTTTACAACTCACGAACCTGACGAGAAAATGATATTGTTTTCGACTAATGGAATCATATCGCTGAGAAAGCAGTGTGCATGAAGCTGCTGTGCGACTACAGCCTGAAGTGGTAGAAAGTACAGAAGGGTCGTGAAGTGAAGATGGGGAATGGTTAAAGCTTGGGGTCTCTGCACCACTAGAAACTTTACGACATGCAAAAATTGTGAGCAGAGAGCGGATATAATTGTCGGTCTTCTCGTAACTTTGCCGTGGGGAGTAGATTAGTTGATTTGTACGTACACACACACACACACACACACACACACACACACACACACACTATTTGAATGGTTTTCGTATATAACAAACCGACGTTGGCGGCGTCGAGTAAAACGAATCCTTTTAACCAAATGATATGCGCTGAACAATTGTTCACTGCTGCAATTTGCATTTGTATCTGTGTTTGCCGAAGGGAGACACATACACAGAGTGTGTGTGTGTGTGTGTGTGTGAGTGTGAGTATGTGAGCGAATGCCAAATGTGTGTGTTTGGCCAAATGTGTAATGTGGGGCAGTAAGCAATAGTTTTTTGTTGCTGCTGCTGTACTGGGCATTTACTAACTTTTCTACCACATCGCAATTTAATTTTATAGTCGAAAACACACAGCGGCCGCCTCTGTGGCTCAGCGGTTTCTACTACAGCTCTGTTCTGGCTCAGTCCATAACAAAAAATAAATAAAATAAATTCAAAATAAATAAAAGTTGAGCATTTGCCGAGTTTAGCAATTGGAGTTATCAGTTATTCCCCACCTCATTTACCCTGGACAGCCATCAGCTCTGATTTATGGACAATGCAGGGGCTAAGCAAATCAAAAACTAAATCATAAGCGATTAGCTGACCGGTCGACTACACTGATTAAAACAAATAGACAAGCCACTCATCGTTACTCATCCCTTCCAGCTGCCTCTCTTCCTTCCAACAAGCGTCTGCCTCCCCTGAGGGTTCCAGCTCAAATCAGTTGCCAAGCGCATACATGACTGAGCAATGCAGATGAACAGCTCAAGAGGAGATCTATATATATATATATATATGTGTGTATGTGTGTGTGTGTGGGGGGGAGTTGAGTTGGTGGTGCGCTGCTCTGTGCAGTAATTTGATTTTTTAAGCTTGAGCGAGAAACGTTGCAATTAATTTATCAAAATGCTGAGGGCTCATATGCTGGTAAATGATTAGATCATGAAAAGTCAATTGAAATTGCACAAACTTGCTCGAGTGCATCCGAATGACCTGCGATTTAACTGACGGTTAACAGAAATATTATTTCGATATCACTACTAGCACTATTGGCTAACTGAATTGCCAATCTTAATTTAACGAAATACTCGGATATACAAATCAACATCCAATCGGAAACAAAATGTTGATATCCTATAGAAAATCAATATTTAATTGGAAATAAATGGTTGACTCTCAAAAAATAATTTCAAACGAAATCTGCAGAATGTTGCTATTATTAAATATCTTAGAAGTCCTTTTTAAAAGAGGTTGTTTCAATACACATTTATTTAATTTAGAAAATAAATATCACTGCCTTGAACTGAAAAATATATACCAATAATTATATTTATTTCTTATTAAAAACTACAATAAGAAATTGAGTATAAAATGAGCTGCTACTTTTTATTTAAGATACAATATCGCTTCTCATCCACCTTCAATTTTGCTCGAGTGTACATATTCCATACATTAATATACTATATAATATCTATACGTTATCGCAACGTGATGCAAGTTTATGTTGCTACCTGACACAGGCACAAATGTGATTTAGGAGTAGGAAATCATCGGCAGATGCAGAGTTGCCATAGGGCCGCCTGTATATATTACATTGCTAGCTCGAATTTGCGAACTAATCAAGTGCAGTGCCCAGATATGGCCGAACCATATCGCAGCGGAGCAGTGAGCACGCTCTATAGCTTCAGACTTGTACCTGACATCCACCTACACCTCCATTTCCATCTCCATCTCCACCCCCACCTTCCACCACACAGCCACCCACTCTGTATGCTAACGTTGCGGCTATTTCAATTTCGGAGCGCTTTCCAGGCAGAGGTTTGTAGGTTTGCAGTACTAGCAGCAAACAGCAATAAACCGAACCCAACTACGAATGTGAATTCGAGTCCTCTGCTTTGTATCAATACTACACCAGCTCCACCCCACCACCCCCTTCTCTCGTGGACACGCCCATCAAATGACCAACCAGCTCGTTGCTCATTGAAATGGAATCTAATCGGCTTTTGATTTTACAAGTCCTTTTCACGAAGTTTGTCGGTGGCTGGCGTTTTGCTCGATGTTTGTATTAAGAAATACATACATGCATGTACATACATACATATATGTATATATATATATATATATATATATATATATAGATGTACATATGGGTGCTCGCGGGGTGGGCTGGCAACAGCGTAGCCCCCTAGTTGCCAGAGCGTCTGGCGCAGCTCGTTGCCATTTTGCACTCGGCATAAGTATGCAATATCCGTTTCCGTTCGTTACGTTTGTTACAGGCTCGAACTTGACTCCAAACAGTGATGCTTCGCTGCAGGTGCCTAAAAGGGGGTGAGAGTGCTGTAAGGACTCAAGGACTTCAATGCTAGCCGTTTTTGAGTAGCAGGTGGCAACGAGTAGTCGCTTCTTGTAATAAGCATGAGTCAAAGTGCAATTTCTTTACAAAACTTTGACAGTACAGCAAATCCACAGATTATGAGGGTTGTACCAAGAGTTTGTGGATACCAAGTCTCTTTTTAAGTCTCTCTTTAATTTGTACTTAATAAAGTTCTGCTGCATGATATCTTATCTTTAAAATGACTATTAAATTGTATATTTATGCTTAACTATATTTTTGTGGATCCCGCCGCAATTCATCTACAGTGTGAAAATCACTTGACCTGTCATCATCCGAAAATCATTATTAAATTATAATAAGAGGTCACCAAATAATAAACATTAATAAACATTTATTTATTTTTGTTCCTTTTGTAATATCCGAACTTAAGGGAAGTATTTTCTTGCTTAGCTTAAGTTCTCTTTTCAATCTGATCTCAATTTGTAATGCAAGTTGTACAAAGACCATCGATAAGTAATTTTTCCACAATTAGCAAATATGTAATTAATTATGCAAATATGTTTTAGTGAATGAAATTTACAAACTTTTACAGCTGCTATATCACTACTACTGTAGTGCATCGGGTAAAATGAAAAGCTTTTCGTTTTAATAATTATGTATAATAATCTTAAAATCGCAATGATTTTCAAATCACACCTCGTCCAAAGGAACAAGTGCAGATAGGGCTGCAGAACAGATTGCAGGCAACGCATATGAAAGAGAGCTGAGTCTTTTGGCCTATGGCACCAAATAATGTCCAGGAAGTGATAATATCTGAGCGCTCGAAATGCCAAAGAGTACTCGAACTGAGCCACCGCCCGCTGCGCATTCAATTGGAAGGAAGGCCATTGAGACTTGACTGGAGCTGGAAGCAGTTTAGAAGGCGTGTTGGCGTCATTCTCGATGCAGTCGCCGGCGTTTTATTATCGGCATCAGACAGTTTACTATGGCAGAGGACCAGACATCGAGCGTGGAGAGCTTATCGGCCTTTTGGTCCTTGGACCACACGTCAATTGCAAAGCGGAAATTGGCGTCTGTCTGGCTGGAAAATGTGTCCTGGCTGCGTAGTTTATTACGTTTGCTGATTGATTTGTCACCTTTTGACCCCCGCCTTTCGATGTACCAATTTGAGTGTAACTTGAAGCTGGCATCCTTGAAACAGCCACAACCAAAGTAAACCCAATGTTATTTAATATTTAATTGGTTTGCCATAATTACGTAAAAACATTAAAATATCTTTTATTTATGACCGAGTACCCTCTCGACGATGGCACATTGAGAGAGTCAAGCTGAGCCGAGTTGAGTTGAGCTGAGTTGAGTTTAGTTTAGTTTTCACTTATTTTTGTTCAACAGCAGCAGCAGCACAGTTTCAACAGCCATGGGAAACCGTGCTCTATCCCAGCACCCAGGTCCTGCCAGCACCCTGGGTCCCTACGCCAACGAGCGCCCTCTCTCTTTATGCATTATACATTAATTATTTAAAATGTCAGAGCAACTAGGCTAGAAGCTGGTTGCGAATGAAAATGGGTATCAACGTTTGTGGCTTGGCTTACTTTAGTTTCACAGTTAAGATGGGGTCGCGTCAAAAATCGAAAACAACATATTTTCATCCAAAAACTAACACTCTATCAAATTACGTATGTGTGTGAGTTAATTTGGCATAATTATGTTTGAGCATTTTTTGACTTCGCAGTTTCTTGTGTGGCTCAAAGAGAATTTCGAAAATTCATAACAAATTTTGTGGCTTCGCAAATTATCAGGTGAATTGAATAAAAACACCCCCATTTCGTCTTAGGAAAACTTCATCGCTTAACAAAAAATAAAAACTTAAAAGGAAACACAAAAACTGACTTGAGATGAGTGTTCCAAGAACCGAAGAAAACTTGTAATTATTTGGTCATGGAACAGTCATCATTTATGAATCGTGTGAAAAGCTAGTTAGTCCGTGATAACAACCTTTTCTTTGTCTCAATTATATTTTAATAATGACTATGCTTGTGGTTTTTGAACTTGCATGGTTCTGGGAACACAGCACACATCAGCTTCGGGAGTTGTTCAAAGCTAACCTAGCGTAAAGCAGCTGTGGCATTGAGAGCTGGGCGTTGCCATCAGCCCAACAAACTGTATAAATATGCACATGCTACTACAACTTTTGGTTAGCTACTGTTACTCCTACTACCCGAAACAATGACGAGCGTTATTGTGACTCTGACTCTGACTCTGAACTTTAAAACGTTACTGCAGCTTCTGCTTCTGCTTCTGCTGCTGCTTCTGCTTCAGCTTCAGCTTCAGCTGCTCAGGTGCAGTCGTTGCTGCTGCTGATGCTGCTGATGTCGTCCTTCTCATCATAACCCAAAACGAAACGAGGTTAATTAATGAATTGTTAATATCATTTGCGACCACACGTCGCCCCACACACATACACATACACATACACATAGACATCATACATGCTGTCCTCGCCAGCTAAATACATATGTATGTATTCTGCAGTCCTTCTGCGTCACAATCCCCAGCCCCTGTCCCCACCGCTGTCCTTGCCCTGGCACCTCTCTGCTAAGCAAACAGTTGAGGCAACGATCTGTGCGCCTTGGCAGCTGCAACATAATATTACATATATATTATATGCGGGCGGTGGAGTTCAGTATTATTATTATTTTTTTGCTTTGTTATTTTTCCTGTGCCAACCGCCAGCTGCAATCCAATTTTTAGCTGAACAATGTGTGTGTGTGTGTGTGTGTGTGTGTGTTTGTGTGTAGACATGTGCTGCTAAAATAATAAAGCAACACACGCACACACAGCTGCTGCGCGAGTGTGCGCTGCTCATTATTATTAAAATTTGTAGAATTTTCGGGTTGCAACTAAGCTGCATATAAATTCAGCTGCTGGGAGCTCTCGAAATTTTGAAACTGTTGTGTTAAAGGATGCCAGCTAAACGGCTGCTGCTGCTGTTGTTGTTATTGTTGTTGTTCTGCTGGTTGTCGTTGTTGTTGCTGTTGTTGGTGGTGGCATATCGTGCTGCACACATCTACCCATCCACCCATCCACCCACCATCTGCCAGCTGCATAATTCAAAGCGCAACCGCAACTTGACAATTTGCAAGCGTGTGACAGTAGCTCCTTCTCCAACTACTAATGCACCCAAGGAGCTGTAAACAATGGCAAGAACCAACATTTAACCCACTTGCCACCCATGGACATAACTCTGGGTAAAAAACTCGAGCGATTTGCAGAGATTATCGCTGACAGCTTTGGGATCAAAATTCATATTTTAGAAGAACTTTGTACTGCTTTCTGATTAATAATCATAAATAATATACCCAAACAAGAATCAAACAACAAACAATTCTTACATATATTAAAAATATATAAAACTCAAATGAGTTATTTTTATACTTATATTTATAAGAAATGGTATAATCAAGATTTGAAAGAGAACAAATCAGAAGCTATAAACATATTTATATTCGTGTTCAGCATCAAATATCGAGACGAATATTTATACATTTTATAGAAATCTAGATACACAATGAGTAATTAATGATTTATCATTTAATTACCAAAAAGAGAATCAATGTCAAATTGAAGGCAAATTTTTCATTATTGGATAAGAGATTAGTATTAATTTAAGTTGCAAAACAAGCTGCTACCAATAGTAGCTGCTGATTAATAAATAATTAATGCAAGCTACGCTCAAAATATATATTTCAGACAGCTACCAGCATCCATTAAGCATTTAGGCATTAGGTCAACATGTTGTATTATTCACAAACAGATTTGGATATTTAGTTTGCTTTCAGTAAGTTCGATACAATAATTGACACAGTTTCTCAATGCAATTATTTTCTTACATCACAGTGCCTTTATTGGCACGTGATGGAAATATTCATTTGTGAATCACTGACAAACAAATTGAACTGAGTACGTGTCGAAGTAGCGGCCTTTAACTTTCAACCGAGTACATAGTTTGGAAATTAAAGCAGCCCAAAACAACTGCTAGCTCTGGCTCCGGCTACGGCTTCGACAGCGGCTCCAGCGTCGGTTCAGACTGTGGCTCCTTCTATATGCACTATGGAGCCAGAGCTGAAAATCCATCAACCATAAAATTCGCAGTCAAGCGTACAAAGCGAGACGCTGCAGGCAGCCTGAGGTTGAGGCAGAGGCAGGCAGCGGCGCCTCAGAGAAGCCGAATCGGAGTCCGCAGTCCGCAGATGGCAGTCGGTAGCTTTCACAGCATCCGCAGGCTCCACGGAATGCGGCTGCTTTAAGGCCATTAATCTTCAATGAAAGGCGTTTAATTTATTTGGTTTTAATTTAAATTTTGGCGCTACGATTTATAGGCCAAACTTTGACGTGGCCATACGAAATGGACCCAATGCATGTTCTTGTTGCTTTATTTGTTGTTATTATTGTTTCTGTTATTGTGTGTGTTGTTGTTATTGCTGCTGTTGTTGGCTAATTGTAATGTGGAACACGCAACGCTCAGTTAAAGATACACATTGTAAATAACTTGTTATGCCTATAATTGAATGGGTTCGACCTATTTTGTACTCTACACCACCCAACAAATATAATTATTATTAATTATATTCAATTAATCTACTATTTCTCAAATGAAACACATAAATTACAAACCAACAACGCTCGATTTGAAGGCGGCTACAATAATTATCCAACTTGCTTAACAAAAATAGATCAAGAAATCTTTCCATAACGGATGAAACCTGCACATGGCTAAGAAACTAGATTATTTTTAAGACAAAAGTAACGCTTTTAAGCTGATTACAGTTACAGTTTACAGTTTTCAAATCAGATGAACACACCATAAAAAGATAATCGAATTGTGCAGCAGAAAATGTATGAAATTGTGAATTTATGATAATGGAAAAAATATCTATTTTATTTATTCAATAAACATGAAAGCTTGCAATTAATTGTTAGGCAGGTTTGTAATAAAGGCAGGGTAGTAATAAACCAATTTATAGCTCGTATTAAAACGACAAAATCTGTTTTCGAAAATATATATTTTATGTGGTTGGGCTCAACTTCCCCAGAAAAGAGGCCATATATTCCCTATGCTACCCTATGCGTGCGCACTCTATAAATAGATAGCTCGCTACAATCGAGCTCGAATGCTGCACAAAAGGAAATCCGCCAGTCACTTGCACACATTAAGTATACGCCATGTATATATGTATATTTCTGTTCGTGTTTGTGTGTGTGTGGGTGAGTGTTTCCTGGCTTATTGTTAGCTTACGTTAAATATAAATATCAATTTCGCTTGGCTTGGCCTATCAAAACTAAATGTAAGCATTGTGCTTTGGTTCGATTGCCAGATCAATTGCCAAAATAAAACCATGTTGCCAACTATGTGTGCAAGGGAGTGAGAGGGTGGCAGGTAAGTGGGTACGGCAAGAAGCCGGAAACAATTCGACTGCCCCCACCACCCGCCAATAATTGTGCCCCAAGCGCGCCACAACGCCCTCAAACAAAACACAAGTTGGCGCTGCTTATCTGCAGGCTTGATTGGTATGTGTGTGTGTGTGTGTGGGGGGAAGGGTGCGGGGTGCGGGGTGCGTGGTGCTGGCAACACACCCACATAGTCGTCAGTCGTTGGCAGGACTGCCAAGTTGTTGCATACCCCCGGGGTTACCCCTCCAATGAGCCCATCGTTGTGGTTATAATTTTGTGGTCTTTCCCATTTTGCGGTCAACTCCAATTGGGATTTAATTTGTACTTCTTTGTTGTCGTTCGTTCGTATTTTATTGTATGCCATGCCATACCAGTTTCAATAGCAACAACAACAACAACAACAACAATAACAATACACATGACAACAACAATGTGCCTTCGGTACTTGCCATCATTTTGGTGACTACCCTCCTCTCTCCTCGAGTGTAACCCTAACAACGAGCGCGATTTTAAGTTTGAGCCCCGAACTGAAATTCAATTTTTGTTTGGAAGCACCCACTGTATATGTATATGTGTGTGTGTGTGTGTGTGTGTGTATGGGGATATGCAAGCCGAGTTTATCCACTCGAACTGTTAATGGGCATTTTGTATTTTATTTAATGTGAAAAGTTTTTGTTGAATATTTTTGGACCCCAGCCTGCCTCTACTTGAAGTTCATACTGGCTGCTATCGCTGCTGCTAAATCTCAGAGAGGCCACAGAAAAAGTTTATATTGTAATATTTTAATATTGTTGGCTTGTATTTCAAGCGATTTAATTAGCCATTAGAGTAGGCATTGTGGCTGTTGTTATTCTCATTGTGGTTCCTGTTTTTGTTGTTGTTGTTGTTGCTGAATATTGCTGCACTTAGAAACAAATTAGAGCAATGTTCTTTTTAAGCTTGATCGAAGGATGGGATCGAGAACTGGTAATCGAGGATAATTGAAGAGTTCAGCAGATGCAAGCAAATAACAGAAAAGAGTAAGAGGAATTGAGATGTATTTAAAGCAAATATTAAGAACTTGTTAAGCGGAAAATAATAATTAAAAATAAAGAATGCAAAACCAGCTGGTGTTTGATTTAGTTAGTTGATTGAAATCTATAAGGAGAAAAATATAATTTTCGCCTGATGAATTTTTTTTTACTAAAATTAATTATCAACAAAAATTGCCCAAATTATAAGCCAATTATGATACTTAACGTACTTGCAAAAATAAGGAAAATACTTCGGCTCGGTGACTCAACAATTTTGTGTGCAATTAAAAAAATAATTGTCAATCCTTGGGAGTAATAAGTGTCCTTAATATGTGTTTGCCAACTGTCAACCTGTGAAAGTTCACCAACAATTTTGACAGCCTAAGATTGACAACACAGCTTAGAGGCAGAGAAAAGTTTGACGGCAGCGGTGGCAAGGAAGTGTCAGGGAAACGAGTGAGTGCTGGTGAATTAAGGGTTAAGGCTGTGGTATCAAAATGCAGCCACGTGTGCCAGTTAGTCTGGCTGCCAGGCAGGCAGGCAAATCAAACATTAACTAGTTTTTGGGTAATCCCGAAAGTCGCCTAGTCTAACACTCCTCCTGATCCCCTCGTCGCTAACTTACAGGCAAATGAACACGCTGAAATTTTAATAAGCCAACCTAAAAGCAGGCAATGGCATTTGCCAGCCAATTTGCAACTGCAGTTGACGAAGACGAAGCGAGGTGCACCCGTATAAGGATGAGGATGAGGCGGAGAACGAGGCTTAGGATGTGGCCACGTTGTCAACTCTGGCAGGTCTGGCTCTGGTTCTGGCACAGGCCCAGGCCCAGGCACAGGCACAGGCCCAGACCCAGGCACAGGCACAGGCTCAGCTGCTAGGCGCTTTTAATAAGGTGGTAGCCACAAATTTTCGCGACGACTTTGTTGCATGTAGTGCCGGAGAGTAGCAAATTAGAAAAGTCGCACAAGAAAGGCAAGGCAAAACACCAGAGAAGTGAAGTACACATCTGGGAGCAGGAGGAGTTGGCAAAAGGCAACTGGCGACTGCGACGGAAATCAAATGTCACGTGATACATGCAATGCAACAACCACGTGCGGCTATAAATTGCAAGTGCCGGCAGCAACAAGAGTTGACTAGCTGTGTGTGTGTGTGTGTGTGTGTGTGTGTTTGTGTGTGTTATGTTACTAATTATCTGACGGATTAGCTTAATTGGTAACAAGTGCACTTGCAGCCACACTTCACAGCGACTCTGCGGCCAACTACTCGAAAGTGGCATTAGCCTACTTTTTGGGGCAGCATCCTCTCCCTCTCCCTCTCCCTCTCTCTCTCTCTCTCTCTCTCTCTCTCTCTCACTCTGCACAATTTTTGGGCAATGTGAGTAGAAGTATATATGAGTATGCATGGATTGCTTGTGTGCAGCATGTGGTTGGTTGGCGCTGCGTCTTAACTTCAGCTTACCAGCTGACTGCCAGTTATAATTTTCATGTCAAGTGGGCTTATATACTTTGCGGCCAGGTCAACACATCGAAACTGACCATTTTCTGAAAATTAATGCCACTGATTATACAGATTTAGCACAGCTAAGTACACGATTCTATTTTTTTTTTTTAGATATCAGGGATTTAAATAATTAGTTTCATGGAATGGCGTTTGTATTAGCTTCAATATAATATGAACATAATAATATAAACCGAGGGGGATAGTTCCTTTTCGAGAAAACCTGTGTGAATTAAACTTCAGATATATATAATTCAACTTGAAGAGTAAGAAAATAAATAATAAATAAATTGTGTCAAATTAAATATTAAAAAAGAATTGTATTTTCTATTTGTCGAGTAATTCGCAACATTTTTACTGAGCCACAGCAATCACAAACAGGACTCATTGCAGTCAATTTGCAGCTGACAGCTAAAACTCACACTCACAGAGTGTGTGCCATCTGAAATCTTTGGTCAAAAATCTTAATCAACTTGGTTCAAAACGGCAGAGCAGGCAACAAACCTGAACCGCTGTCTCTGGTTGAGCATTGTGTATGTACCACATTTCCAGAATCTGTTTCACCTGTTCGTTTTAGTGTTGCTGCATACTCTCATTTTTTTTTTTCCTTTTTGTGTTGGCCGAATTCGTTTATTGACACTTTGTTATGTGCTGCAAGTGACAGCAAAGACACATGGACGGGCTAACTGGCTCTCTATTAGTGGTAGTGGCAGAGGTTCTGGTATATTAGCCAGAGCTGAGGCATGTGTCAAGTTTTTCGAGCACGACATTTTCAGCCTCTGACTATAATTATAGTTACTTATCAATCAGCAACTAAAAATCAGTTTATTTGTGAAGTTGTTTAAAGAATTTATCATCGGAATTTGGTATCGCTTAAAGCTTATGTTTGTTAAGAATTACAATGCCTTAAACGACGCACAACAGCAAGGCGAGTTTCATGTTTTGTTTGTTATTTACAGTATTAATTAAAAAATGCAAATATAACTCAAATTCTTTGCGTTCTAGATTCCACGAGACAAAAGGCAATTTACAATCCGCACGAATGAATTAACATTCTTCATTAATATTGTTTAAGCTTTAAGTATATTAAGAAAACTCTGAGCCAACATTGAACAAGCTGTTTATGCTTATACTATAAATAATTTATTTATATTAGATTATATTGTAGTTATACATGTAGATTGTTCATGTGTTATTTAGGCTAAATTTCCCAAGCACGAAGAGATGCTGTGTCTTCGTGTCACGAAATCGAATTCGACACGTGGCCAGCTTAAGTGCTGGATAACTTTCCATTTAGCTGCGTTATGGCAAATTGCTAACATCGTTGCCATAACTGGCATTCATCCACTCCAGAGTGGAAAACATGCCTTGCAACTGACTTCAACTGCATTCGGAATTCAAACGCGAAGGCTGTGTGGAAAGAGCAGAAGTTGTTGTCTGGAAATATATGCCTCTGGTGTGCTAGTTGCCTAGCAATAAGCCAGGCAAAATTAATTAATGGCAATACTTATGATTGATGACATTTGCCAGACGGCGCTTTCAATCATTTATTAACGAATCTGTTAAAGCAGCTTAATGAAAGTTGGCCCATTTGCTAAGTCTTACTGTCACCCTGTCTTTCTCTCTCTCTCTCTCTCTCTGTCTCTGTCTCTCTGTCTCTGTCTCGATATCTTTCAAAATCTCAGTCGAGCGTTGCATACATAAATGAATTTGTGTATATATATGTGTGTGTGTGTGTGTGTGTGTGTGTGTGTGTGGTTATAGATTTTCGTGCCTCGAGCTAACTTTTTCAGGGGCGCTGATTCCTTTATTATTCATGCTCGCTGCTTGGACTGGCTTTTCATGTGCTTTCCCTTGTGTTGTTTGCAGTTTTCTTTTGCACACGCCATGGCTTAGCATGAATAGTAAATAGCCTCTGAGCAACACCCTTTCCAGACCGCACTCACCCACCTCCAGTCGGGTCAATCTACGGCGTTGCTTCGACGGCTTAGACAACGGTCCACAAGAACTCAACTTCAAATTCAATGCTGCTCTGTTGCGCTCATCTTCAATCTGTCGGTTCTTCTGCAGCTTGTTTATCAGCTTGGCCTTCTTCGACTCTTCTACTTCTTCATCTTCGGCTTATATTCTCTCCACTGTTTTTTATTGCTTGACAGCGCATTTGCTTTGATGAAATATTGATTGCGGTCTCATTTTCCATCTAATGCTCAACATGCGTATCACTCTACCCCACTGATGCCCCCATGCCTACTATCGCTTCTATCGCTGACTTTCCTCTTATCATTTTACTCAGCCATTCTGTTAGACTGGTTTGTGGGTTTTTACACAATCAGCAACAGCAGGAGCAGTAGGAACACAGGAATAGCAGCAGGAGCTACTAGTGAAACTGCAACCACAGCTGCAACTTCAACTTCAACTTCCACTTCAAAGCTCAACTTCAGTGGCAGCATTGAATTGAATTGACTAATTAACCCTTCTGCAACCAGGATGCTCGAAAAAACCCACTATACTTCATATTTATTTTGATTTTCTAGCCAGCAAAAATGTTTAATTTTAGTTTATTGCTTGAAAATTTGTTAAATTAATATTTTTAATTCTTTAAGAATGCCTACGATTTTCTAAAAGTTTTGTATAAATAAAAAGTTAATAACAAATTAAAACTTCATAAAGGCCAACACAATTAATGAGATATAATAAATACATTGCCATTGTTAATTTTCAACGTGGTGTGTTCAAATATTTATTAGTTTATGCTTATTACTCATGTTTAAAATAACCTTTTTCTTTTTTCGATCTAAGAATAAACTGAATAATTTATCTTTGATTTAAAATCAACTTTTAATTATGACAAACGTAGATAGGCAGATATATGAAGTTAGATTTAGCTAGAAAACATGTTTGCTGATTTGTTTATCTTTATTTTTTTTATAATTTATATATTTTATACTCTGAAACATTTCGAATCCTGTCAGCTTTCATACAATCAACAGCACTGTTAAGTATTAGTATTCTTTGAACTATTGAAGCTTTTTCCATCAATTAGTTCGAGGCCCTGTTATGCCCATCATTTGTCACTGTATGCTTACAGGGTATGCGAATAACTAGCACATATTTCACTAAGTATCGCTTAAGCAAATGTAATTAAATATTAAAATCACTTGTTAAATTATACGCCGCTGGGTTAATACACCAGACGCATACACTTATACAAGCGCATAAATTGCTTACCTTTAAGAGTATACCACAAAAACACACACAGACTAACACACACACACACGCACACATTCACACACACACATAGACACACTCCACAACACAACAACAATGAAAATGATGCGACGCACGCACGCAACGCAGCGTAAAACGCGTGGAACGCGTCGCATTACGCTGCAAAAAAAAAAAGAAGACAAAAAAATCAGGACCCGGGTGGATTTGACTGCGAGGATTCGAAGGATTCTGCTGCTGTCAGCTGCTGCTGCTGCTGTTTCTACTGCTGTCAGCTGCTGCTACAGTTGCTGCTGCTGCTACAGTTGTTGCTGCTGCTACAGTTGTTGCTGCTGCTGCTGCTGCAGTAGTAGCTGGCAGGCTTATGTTTTTCGTAGGAGCCAACGTCAATTTCATGCATATTCAGCTGCTGAGCTGCTGCGTCGACTGGGCCCGTTGACTGCTGCTGGGATTTTGCGGCAATTTCAAATACAAATTGCACTGTTTTTATGACTACAAATGCCTTTTTGTCATTTTTTTTCTTCGCCCTTTTATACCCCGAGCCCATTGAAAATGTTTAAAATGGGTATAACGATGTTGTGCTAAGGTGTGCAAACAAGCAGAAGGAAATATTTCCGACCTCATCCGGTGTACATATTCACGAGCAGCGTTAATAGCGGAAACGATTTGCTCATGTCTCAGATCTCGGAGACTATAACAGTTAGAGACCTCTAACTTTGAATGCAAGGTCTCGTAAATCACACGCTGATCAAGTTTACTTAATTTTATCAATAACTTTCTTCCTTTCCGACTACCTTTAGAAATAAAGCACACAGTTTTAGAGATAAATCTTTCCAATTCGATCTTAGGATAACATTATCAAGATCGAAAATAGTATTTGATATTATTGAGAAATTAAAAGCGTACAGGGTATATCCTAGTCGAGCTAGTGCGTATAGAATATGCTTACTTGTTTTTATTATTGTTGCTGTTCGTTCGTTTCACTTGTTGTTGCTGCTGTAAACAGCGACAGTTTGTACAAGGGTCTCAACGTTGTCGGCGACACACGAACAGATTTCATTTTAACAGTTTCAGGCAACGTTAATCCCCAATACCCAAATGCAATCGGTTTTCGCTGTCTCTTTCTCTTTCTCTTTGTGCGTGTGTGTGTGTGTGTGTCAACCCCAAAGGCCTTAGCCATGGGCTGGGATTTATGGGTAGCATTGGCTCAAATAAATAAAAAAAAAGAACGAAACCATATGCACCCTTATAACTGCTGTAGTCTGAGCCGAGCCTGGGTCTGCACGGAATTCGTTCCGAGTTTAACGCTTAAGCCTCCAATTGCAATGAGATATTGTGGTCATTAAACGTTTTGAATATAGTTTAGTCTTCATATATGGAAAAATTGTACAAGGCTTGATTATCTTTTCGATGAATTTATATTGAATGTGTTGGTAATTCAGAAAATTGAGGTCTTGCATCGAATAAATGAAGCACCAAATGGCTTCCAAACTGTAAATTAAACGATTTTGTTTTTAAATTGAATTCTTGCTTTAAATCCACAAATAATTCAAATTATTATATTAAATATGAAAAATTCAATTAAATTAAATTAGTTATTGGATTACTTGTTATTATTTAATTTGATACACGATTTTTTTAAGAATCCATATAATAAAAACTTGGTGCGCTCAATTTACATCAAATGTTGTGTGCAATTTGTTGAAGTTACTCAGCTCCTATCATCCATTAATAATTTTAGTATCATCAGGTTATTCAATACAAAATTATCTACAGTTCATAACAGTTTAAACAGTATTAAATATGTGTTCAAATAATTAATTAATGCTGACGAAATTATATCCAGTAGCGCCGTGTCCATTGTTCAGATTCCCTACTGTTTCAATATTGTATTATTTAAGTGCATATCAAAATTGAGACATTTTGCGGCACTTCAATTGACTTTTAATTGCATGAAATTTAATCAACGGTCAATGTGTTTGCTTTTGTATTCGTTAGTGTTAGTTTCGGTTCTCCAACGCGTCAACACCCAAACAGCTAACATACCAAAATGATTGCTGGCCAAAAGTTCCACAGCACCGATTAAGATGACAAGCGAACCACACACAGCAGTGAGTTGGAAACCATTCATAATAATGATAATGCTCGTAATCATGATGTTGATAACGATTATAATAATGATGTAGACAGAAATTGTTGAATCTGCTGAACTGCAGCAAGATGCTGCTGTTCCGATGGCAATGATGATGCTGGTGACTGCTGCCAATGGCAATGGCAATGGCAATGGTGATGACAATAAAGGCATACATACATTGTTTGCAATAGAGATGAGCCAAACACTTTGTTTCTACAGCTCTGAAAGGATAATATTGGCAGGAGGAAAGCAGAGAGTGATGAATTTTTAATTGATTGATTTCAATTCTTATTTCACGTTAATATGGAACAAAATCAGTTGAAGAAAAAAGTTAGTATTTATCGATTTATTTGTTCAAAATAGCATATGCATCCAAGTACTCTTTAGAACAGTTTCTCTACTTTCCGCATACTTAAGCTTGTCGATAAAATAACACTTCATTTAGCCTATGTACATAATTATATTTGATATTATTATAATAAGGGTGAAGGTTGTTTGAATATAAATTCCAATAAACCTCAGCCCGTCAGGACCAGAAATTAAATAAATAAATAAATATTCAAGTGCATTCGAGTGACTTGTGCAACATTCAGAAAAGCAAATCGCAGTCACTCATAGCAGTCGCACATCTCTAAACTGTCGTTTTGCTTAATTCTACAACCCTTCACAGTGAACGCCCCTTCGCCTTGCCCCCCGCAACCTTCTTCCTCTTGTGTGCATGTTGCTTGCATTTGCATATTCTCTAATTTGGTTAGTTTGGCAATTGCGGCCGATTTTGCAAAACGTTATTTGCCAGAGGCCACTGGTCTTGGGTATGTGACAACGTTCACCACTCCCCCGGCATTCCCCTAGCGCCCAGCATCCTCTTTTGAATGTGCTCACAAGTATTTAGTCTATAACTAGCTGAGTGGTTTGAAGTGTGCGCCCAGTTGCACAGCCGCAGAGAGAGAGACAGAGAGAGAGAGAGAGACAGAGAGACCTATCAGACAGAGACTGTTACCCTTGACAGTGCCCCTGTGCCAAGACTCGTGTCGTGTGAATTTGTTTAGTTTGAAGTGGTGCCAAATGGCAGACGCTAAAGTTTATACATCTTGTTCTCCGATTGCGCCCAGGCAGGCGGTCGCTCACCTGTTCTGTCTATAAATTGCTCGACTTTGTTGTTGATTTGTGGCTCCCAGTTTCCAGTGTGATATATGGCTTTTTATTATAACGAAACGTTGCAAAGCCGTATCGAGCATTTGCGCTGTGCACTCAAGCCAATCACATTATGAAGGCAACCAATTTTAATTACGACCATTACAACAAAACGCTCGAAAAAACCGCAACAACAAATTGAGTAACTACAACAACATTTAATGGGCAAAATGTCAGCTAATGCCTGAGCCAAAAACTCATTTACCAGCGTTAAAGTAATTACAATTTATAGGCCACAAAAATCCGTAACACAACATAAATCCAAATGAACGCGCAATGTGACTACCACCCCTACATCCTCCAATCCAATACCCGCCAACCCATCCTTGAACGTTATGCTACTTGGCCGCATGGAGTTAAAAATTTTAACCACATACACAAAAGTCACAGAGCAAGCGACACCTGACAACCCTGCACGCTTCTCCACCTACCCCACAGCACTACGCTCCCGCCGGGCACGCCCCTTCATATTGTGTCTTTATTACAGGGACAAAGGCAACGCGCGATAAATAAATAAATAAATGCCGCCTAACAAGCCGCAAGCAGGCGAAATTTGTTGCAATTCATTGACTTGGCGCACAGGCGCAAACATAAATTCCATTGGCAGCCCCACCCCACCACCTCTAGCCCCTCCCTCGCAGAACCTGTAAAATATCGACAGCAGCAGCTACAGCAACAACTTGCAAATGTATACCACTGGATACCAGTGGCTCACGGGGTTACGGGTTGACGGCATGACATGGCCAGAGCAATGTTGCCAATGAGCTCAGCAGAGTAAGCAAAAAAAACAGAAAAATAATAATAACGTTGCCTACATATGGGCGCAGCATTTGGCATTGCAATAACCAACAAAATAAGTAAAATAATATAAATAAAATAACACACATTTTTGTGTATAGATTTGATTCAATTGGGATCAGAAATGCTCTCTCAACAGAAAAATAGACAACAGCAACAAAATGTGTAAAGGAAAAAGTATGGAATTTGTTTCATACTCACAAGAAATTTTTCTTAATCATAAGTTTGGCAGTTTTTTCTTTAATCTTCTACAGTAATGTTTACTATATTTGGAAACATAAAATGCTAAAAATTTCTTATAGCAATGTATATTGAAATATTTTATTTGATTATCGATGAACCAAATATGCAAATTATATAAAAACACATAAAGAATAATAAGTAAACACTTGCATAATAAATGCAAGAAAATTGTAAGCAAATATATGCTAAAATAATAAATCGCATGACATTTTATATGTATCAATATTACATAAATTACAATATCAAAAAACTTTTTGCACACAAATTTTAAAAATGTTCCTAAACATATCATATTATTATCAAACACGATATATTAGAATGAGTTCATGTAGCAATTCAAAGTAGGTATTTTAAAAATATTATTTAAATACCTAAATATATATATATATATATGTTTGCAATTTCTTATAGAAATCGATTACTAGACAGCAATGATCTAGCTCTCACTAAGATATGCCAAGAGAACTTTAATCCAAACAAGATATTCAGGTATTCAAGCCAGCTCTTAAGGGCCGAAGTTTATCCCCTCTTTCTGTTAAACTCACCTTCTTGAGACTTTTTTTATAGCCACTAGTTACGCACTTTGAGTAAATCTTAGTTTACCACGCAGCTAATCTACCCACTTAGGGCGTTTTATTTATGCACAGTGTATGGAAAAAAGCAAGCTAACTGACAGCAGCTCCAAGGGTAGCTGTCGGATTTTTTCTTCGTTTGCTTGTTGTCGCCTCTGCGATGGAGAGCGAGAGAAGGAGACAAAGAGAGAGCGAGAGCGAGAGAGATAGAGATAGAGGTAGAGATAGAGAGACAGATCAGATGCCCTGTCAGCCCTTTGTGACCTGCTTGTGGGTCGGCACTTTAACTATTTATATGCCAGACGGCAACTGCAAATTGAAGGCTGTGTTGTTGCCGCGTCCCAGTAAACAAATCAGTCCCTTTAACTGTTTATCTTAGCAAGGATGCAAATTGAAAATTGTATCTGAGAGCCTAATCGACTGTCTACCACCCACTGAGTGATTTGTAATCGTAGCTTGTAACTAGTAACTAGTAGCTAGTAACTGCTGCTTGTGCTTATGCTCCTTCTCTGCCTTATCGGCGCCCACACCTGGTTCACTGGATTGGATGGCTTTTTTAACGCCTCGTTGCTTGGCGACGCCTTTGTGGTAGGACAGTGAAGAAGAACAGAGGAGCGGGACCGCCCGTCGACAAGTAAAATGCTGCTCGTTGTTCTTGCGCACAGTTGACATGCTCACCGACGACTAGTTTCTAAACTTTTCTTGCCCATTGTTCAAAGTTTGTGCTGGCGAATTCAGAGATTAGTCTTCCACTTGGCTAAATCTGCAGCAGTGGGCTAAAGTTATGGCCATGGCAGGCACCATTGCCTGTTATGGCAGAAAGCAAGCGACCAGTCGACCAGTCGACCAGCGATACCTGCGCAGTACCCCCCCTAACCCCCCCTTTTCTCATAGTATCTCACTCTGCCGCTATGTCTGTGCCTGTCTGTGCCGGGCTTTGCCTTTGGGCCTTGCCTGTATTTGTGTCACTTTATTTGTATTAATGGCACTTGCGCATCCTGCGGCGTGGTTACAATAAGTAATATGATCGAGTGCCGAATGGGGCCACACGCAATGCGCCGTGTCCTGGAATTCGCTACCAGCCAGCCAACAATCCCACAATCCCCTCTCTCACTCGCCCGACCGCCCAGCTACCTGGCGCTGGTTTTATCAGTTGGCGATTGCATCGCCTTTGCATTGTGCAGCGAGCTGGACCAGACAACGAAATGAATTTTTAGAAAATTGCAACGAAAGCAACAACGATTAGCGAATACACTGCAATAAACTCTATATATATATATATATATATATATGTATGTATAATGATTACAAAATAAAAATAGTTTTATTTTTACAGTTTTATTTAGCTTTGAATTAATTTTAATATGTTTTTTATTTTTGTACAGCCCTGAAGACGAATCGAAACAGGATCCGAAATACATTGGAGTATATACTAAATAAGACAAACTTGACCTGGATCCAACATAAAACCTATTTAAAGTGTGAAAAGCGGTCGCAAACCAATAAACAATCTTTAAATTTATATTTAGTCTAGTAATAAATGCTACATTTATAAATACTAAAAACTCTAAAAATAATAATAATAACATTAATAATAATCATAACCATGATCACAACATATCAACTTAAGTAACATTTAACTCTTACAATCTCCATAAAAACTGGAAATGGTTTCAAAATATGCATTCGCCTTCTGCTGTGAATAGTTCATACGCCCCATTGGCATAAAGTACCACGAATACCACCATCGAAAATTGCAAACGATGCCCAAGCAATGGATTCAAAGTGCCAGCTGGTAACTGTGACTGCAACTGCTCCTGCGACTGCAACAGGATATGTGCACAAAGGGGTACAGCCGTTTGTTGGATAAGGCAGAACGGCAGTCGAGCGCAAGGGATTAAACACTCTAGATTTTATTAGATAAAGGCGAGTGAGCAGCAAGCGAACAAAACGTTGTTGTTTTCATTCCTATTGCCCCGCTTCTTATGCCCACTTCGACTTCGACTTCCATATCCACTGCCGCTGCCACTCCCCCTGCACTGCACTTATATAATAAATTTGCTGACAAATGCAGGTAGAAAGTTTTGTCAGCCAGAGTTGAGAGCGGGGCATTACTTGTCGAGGCTATCGAAAAGCCCACAGGCTAATTGCAAACTTTAAGCCGAGCTCGTATGTCGTTCCTAATGCCAATTGATTCGACACGGATACATTTGCATTAAGTTGTCCGGCATTTCGGGGACAGTTGATTAGACATCATTATCTGGCTTTAATGCAGACACGAATGTCACATTGTGTTCTGTTGTGTTGTGTTATGTTGTGTTGTGCAGGGGATGCCGGGTGGAAAGCATCGTTTGCTCAATTTCCTGTCTTGTTTGCGCCTGCATAATATTTTCAGTTAAGTGCGTCAGTTGTGAGAACAAGTGGCTTGAGCTAGTTTTGTTATTGAAATGAGCGATTCTCATATGCAGTGAAAGCGACTTACATTCATAGAGACAAGTGCAGATAGCTACATACACATACACACACACACACACACAGATTTATACACGACCAACACTTGCACGCATGCATAAGTAAACAAACATAAACATTTGCTCCAGCACGCTGGTTATAAAATGGCATAACAAGCAACAGCCACAAATGCAAAAACAAGGATAACAAGGATCCCAAAAAAGGGCACTACCATCTTATACCCTGTAAATCGAATTTGGAATACGCTTGCTAAGAAAACATAACACATTCTTAAGAATATAATGCTTAAAAAAAAGTAATCATTATAATTTCCAAGTTTCAAAACATACACTTTGATTATTTTTGTAGACTACAAAACATTGATGTGCAACAGGTGCACAAAAGTTAAGTTAACTGCACATTAATTAAAGTTACTGTACAAACAAGCTTAGCAAATAAAACATGACAACAATTAAGTAAATAATTTCATTGCTCGACATAAGTTGCGATGTCAAACACTCCAGAGGTTACTGGCGAGGACACGCTTAGCCCTTTCAGAACCGAATTAATTTTGGACTTTTTAAATAGTATTCGAGGTCGTATTATTCTGAACATGATTACTAGCAAAGACAAAAAACATATTTCTGGTATACAATTCAAATAAATAAACAGAAAAATCGCTGTTGGTCTTTTGTAATGTGTCGACAAGGTTGCCTATATGTTTGTCATTGTCCTGAAAGGGTTAAATGCAATAAATATTGTTACATAATTTATCTCGCTTATCACTTAAACCACCCGCGTGCACAGCCAAAATAATATATAGGATATCAGGACCACAACAAATTCTGCAGCTGCATTTTGCTAAAGCTCCTGCTGTTGGTATTTGGCGCTGCTGCTGGTGCTGCGGCTGCGGCTGTGGCTGTGGCTGTGGCTGCCATCATCTTTGTCTTATTACAGCAGCTCTTCTTTTGTGAACCGTTGTTCGCACCTTAACGAGCTGTTGCGAGTTACACGAATCCGCTACGCGGCAGCAACAACTCGAAAATAAAGGAAACCTAACACGATCTTTTCTTTTTGGCTGGGCATGCAATTAAATTGCAAGTTGCGCATTTCGAGGTTGGCGTCAAGCAATTGACAAGCTGCCACTTGAAGGTTGACATGTAACACGTATACTAAATTCACAGACATATGCATAAATACACACACACCCACACACACACACAGACAAATACAGTTGAGTGCACATGCAATCAATTAAATTCGTTGTAAATTCACTGGCTTATCTGCCGTAATCAATCTTAATTTTCCACTTGACATGCAGCGCCGAGGCAAAGGCAACAGAAAACTTGCTACCCCCCTTACGCCCGCACCCACACCCACACCCTCCCCTCTTGGCGCTACAGCACCTTGGAGACGTTCGCATACTCCCGTACTTACTTACTTACATATTGGGCTCACATTACGTATACGCAATGCGAACGCTTTACGCATTTTAAATCAAAATGCATTTCCGCTTGACCCACAAAAAGTACACAAAATACAATTTATTGGCAAAGTAAAAGCATCGAGGCACCTTTAATTCACTGTGGTAAGAGTATGCTGAATCCGTTGTGCAATCTGCCATTCCATTGTGCAACATTCTGTATTTAGCTGCACGCAAAATATGCAACAAACAGAAATGTTCTGAGTACTAATTCCTTCAAAGAAATGTTCTCCTTTTATGGAGATAGCTATAATAAGAAGTTCGAGTTAATTTTTTTTTTAAATATATTTTTAATATTCATTTTTTTTTAGGTACATGTGTTTTGTTATTAATAAATTAGTTCAATAAATAAATAAAAGAAATATAATAGACTTGACGCAAAGTTTTGAGTCGCAGGCGATATTGAATATACCATTACTTCAAGACCTAAACGCAAATACTAATTATTTGCATACAAATAATAGGCGTATATATTCGCATTTACAGTTATGCTAAGTAAATATTATACAAAACACAGATGCAACATTTGAATATAGTCCGCAATTTCTTGGGCACTAGTTCAAATATGACTTCATGCATTCAACGTTGATATGAGCGCAATAATCGCTTATGCAAATGAGGCCATTGAATCCTTTGCTGAGCTAAGCAAGGGATATGTTATTGCAATTTGTCTAGTTAGTGCTAGCGTTGACCGCTGCACACTTATCACACACATACAAGCACACATGTCTACTGTTACCGGTAGTATTACTTAATATGTGTAAATTGTGTGGCATCAACTATTATGCATCGTATGCTATCTGTAGCTATCAGAACTACTGTTCCATCTTCAGCTTGCAACATGCTAATGCACACCCCGCCTTCTACACTGAGAGAATCTGCATTTCAGTTTTAGGAAACAACGACAAAATAAATGACATAACTTAAGAATAAATTCATGAGAATCTGAGGACTCTATTAACACGGCTTCGCTGGGGAATTTAAGTCAAAAATTTGATTATTGGAATCTTCCTTGAATGGGAAACGATCAATAAAGAAATAAATGTTCAGTGTGGCTTCCATTTTGAAATGTCTCGAAAAGCGAAACGTTGCTGCTGATTTTTGTTTGATTTTCAGTTTTTGTTTCAGTGTACTACTTACGCTGCTGCATACTTCAGTAACTTTGCCTGCCCGCCAGGTCATGCCTTGAACAATTTATCATTTGAGCATGACGCACGCACAACGAATACGCACACACACCAACACACACGCCAACACACACACCAACACACACATACAAACACAGTTATACACACCAGTGCGTTTTGCCATTGAGCTCATCAGAGTTTGCCGCAGGCTAGGGAATTTAACATGCAGTTTATGTTTGCCACAAGATCTATTACAGGAAATTCACATATGCCGAGTACGCAATGGCATGTTGAGGCGTTGGCCAGCCACGCCCCTTCACACCCCCTTCAACACAATCGAGCGGGGGGTTGGAGGTGGAAGGCGCACAAATTGCTGTTTGTGGGCATGGCCGCATGCGGCACATCTAAATCGAGCAACAAAACAAAACTTGATTATTTTGTGCGGTCTGTGCGGTCTGAGGTCAGAGTGTTGAACGTGGAGCGTGAGCGTTGATGGGTTGAGGTTAAGGTTTTCCGACCTCGATGCATAGCCTATGCATTAAATATTGCAAGCCCGAAAGCCGCACACTTAACAAATATGACGCCTGCGAATTATGAATGCTGCACACTACTCACCTTAGTTTATTGATCAGCCGAGCTTAGTTTAATATCTCGAGCAGCCCAAGAATCCAATCGTTTTCTATAAATGTAATTATGCATCTATAAGGAATTATTTTGGACTGTCATTGAGAATGAATATGCATTTATCACATTTTATATTGATCAAATTCTTTGTGCAGCAATAAGAAGAATTAAATAAATATGTTGTTTACTTTCAGCAGTCTGTCAATTTATTATTAATTAATTTGTTTTAAGCTATAAAACATAATTTAAATACATTATTTTTCTTTTGATAAATTAGTAGTGAAAACGAATAAAATACGATTTTTTTTTTTTAATTTTTCATAACAAATAGTTGTAACTATTAAATAAATTGCTTAGTGAAAAGAGCGAGTAACTAAATATTATTGTTTTTCAAATGATAATTACTTCTTTAAGTTGTATTTTTGTTTTAATACATGTACATATTTAAAACAACTAGCTTGTGCAGAATAATCTGCATATAAATTTCATTTGAAATAACTTTAATTACTATTAGTGCTGCCAACTAAACACAAACAAAGAGCACAATCAACAACAACAACAACAACATCAGCAATATCACTTGGCAATTAACTGGGTAACAGGGCGCTGGGCGGTTTAGGCTGGAGGCGTGGTGAGTGTGGGAAGGGGATAGGGTTTGCAGGGAATGACACCCTCAAAATCAGCTCTCAATATAATGCGGCGGAAGCTTTTGTGAAATCCTTACGTCCAACTTTTTAATACGAAAACTTTTGCCGAGTTTAGTATAAAGGCAACAGCACCATGGACAACAACAAAAGCATTTGCAACAGTCACTTGGTAGACTTGTTGTGGGCAAACGGCAGCCACAGCTGTAGCCAAAGACCCGGGTCCACTCGCCAGCATATTGCATGTCCTCAACTCCCGGCCACAATTCCAGCTCCAACTCCAGCTGCAGATCCCAACTGCAGGCGACCAAAGCCACTTGAGCAGCACAGAAAACTAACTTAATCTTGTTTACATTCTATGACGAGTTATGAAAATGAAAGGATTAAGCCAGCCACAAACAAACGCACCAACAAACCAACCAACCAACCAACCAACTACACACACACACACACACACACACACACCCAATAAGACGCACAAACACTGGGCTGCCACACATGCTTAAGCGTAGCTTGTACAAACAAAACTTACGCATGGAAAACGCTGGAAGAGAACAGTGCTAACAACAGCAGCAACAACAACAAGAGGCCAGAGTGTAATTTGGCAAGTTCAGAAGCCGAAGCCAATAATGCTCTAGGAAAGGCTTTCATTTCAATCTCTGCGGCAGCCAAGTGAAATCAGAGTCGAGCAACAGCTAACGATAATTCCAAACTAATAAAGATAAAAGAATATTGGTTGCCTGGAGCAAGTAGTTGGCTTATTTAAACTCGACTAGATATTCTATTTTTAGGACAATGCTTGTCAGAAATAGTAAATATATATAGAGTTTCAAGACTTAAAGCCAGTTATTGAGGATACATCGTGCCAAATTATAATTATGTAAAGAATAATCGATTGCAAGCAAAATTTGAAATCATCATCAAGATTAAGTTTATTTTATTCAATGAAAGATCTTATTCCAAATATCCAGCAGATGTATTTTGGCAGTTCGTCAAAATAATGGATGCCATCGTTCAGTAATTAGTCATATGAGAGTCGTAACCCGAACACAAAAGTCTCGCTTGATCAAAGGCTGTACAAAATGTGATCCAATTTCGTGGCAAATTTCAACGTTGTTTCTCGTTGTATATTTTTTGAGTGATGGCAGACTTGGCAGTATCGCGTTCAATGGGTTTTCGCCTTTGGGTTGAACCATGTTTAATGTTGTTTATAAATGTTTCTCAATGTGTTTTGTTTGATGAAACTGATGCTGAATTGAACTTTTACTATTTGAACTTTGTGAAGTATAATTCCAATGCCAACATTGTTGACTATATGAGTGTGTTTTAGCACACCCCATTGCTAGGGTATATAAGTAGCTAAAATCAACAGAACAAGTAAAGCCACATTTAACTGTAACTGTAACTGTGACTGTGAGTGTAAGTGTAACAGTGACTATAGCCACACCCAGTCACAGTTATTACCGCCTCCTTTTGTCCTTGCAAATTAGTTGCATTTTGAGTTTTATTCCTGGTTTAAGTTGCTACGCATTGTATTCATTTCATAAAAAGCCAAACGAATAACCGCAACAACCCCCAAACCATAAACCCTAACTCCTAACCAAAGAATTCCACTGTGCACTGGGTGGCGCCACAGTTTTTACGTTTGTTTATACATTTCTCATTTGTGTGTCAGCCACAGTGTTCCGTTAGCTCGGTTTGTTTATTTGTTTACCCTGTTGCCGCCGTCAGTTGTTTCCCCGTAATTTGGAGGTGTAAAAAATATTTAGCATTGCGGTCGTCGACACGTGCGCAGCGCATCCATCAATGCTGCTGCCTCGCAATCCAAAACAACAACCTCGCCCCCCAACTGCACAGCGACCGCTGCCCACTTCAAATTTAATTTGCCCACCGTTGATAAACAGTCGGCGCTTTTGCAGAGGAGTGGCCTGATCGACCAGCGGGCACCATTCGCCTGACAACGTGCGAGGCTTGTTTAAAATATATGTGTGTGCCTGTGTAGGTGGATGTGTGTGTGTGTGTGTGTGTGGTCAGATCCTGGTCCAAGTACTAACTAAAGTTCGTAAAAACTGCATATGAATATTGAACACGCTCCAGTGCACTTTTCAGCTAGCTAAGTTTATTTTATGGCTCTATTATGGAAGCTGACATGCAACTTGTTTAAGTCTGCTTAGCGATGACAAATTTTTCATTAAACTGAGTCTTCAGGCTTGCGCGGAACACTGGATATTTGTAGCTGATTTCCAGAACTATTTCAATATCGAAACCAGGCAATTAATTTCTTAAGCTTAATTTTTTACTGGCTTGTGCAATTATTCTAATACACTCAATAATTTGATGTTCACCGTGCTGTGCAGTGTCCTACTTTAAGTCATTAAAAATTGTACAGCTTAGCTGCAGCAGATTTTTGGGTAAATATAAAGTTCAGTTCTAAGAAAATCGTAAGTATTTTCTTTTGAATTTTTCTTTTTTTTCACTACAAAATAAATAGCAACCAAGCCGATATATAAATTAGAATAATTGGCGTTTGTCTCATCATTTTTCCAAGTAAAACAAAAACCATTAAAATAAATACTAACTTTTCACTAACAAACTCACCAAATTCAAATTAATTTCATTATTTGTTAAAGATATTTAAGATGTTCCTGGGACCAGTTTGACTTTCTCATTCATATACAATTTGTAAAAGCTATTTCGTAATCTTGTTGATTCTTGCGATCTTTAATAATTTGTTTTTGTATTTCTCAAAATTAGTAAGTGATTTTTTGCATTATTCAGCTTTATGCAAAGCGTATGCATAAATTGTGGTAAGTATTTATTGTTGTTAAATTAAATTTGCCACTTGGCAAGTGCAAAGAGGCACGCAAGGGCCACGTGTTGCATCTACGAGTCAAACAAGGACACGCGGCATGTTTATATTTATATCTATCCACTTGCCAATGGTGGTTGCTGTTGGACAAGTTTGTGGTTAATAAGGTTTGCAGATGAAAGTTTGATAAAATTATATTTTATCTATAATATTTAATTTGTTATATGAAAAATATTAATTTATAGTATTTTTATAATAACAAATTTAGCTAAAAAATAAATTAAGTTTAATACAAAATACATTTCGGCCTTAATCTATGCAGTAAATCGATCCTAAAATCATTTATATAGTGAGAGTAAAAGAGGCGAGGAACTTTATACAGATATAACAAATGTTTCATTGACCCAAAATTTGTGATTCAATAAAAAATGTAAATGAATTACCTGTGTATATGGAAATATGTCCATTAAAAATAGATGTGCGGCCGTTATGAAAATTGCGACAGCATCGTTGTTCATACATATATTCCGTATAAGCTGTACCAACTGCCAACTGCCAACTGCCACGCCCACACGGCCAGCATACCCTTTGCCCATTATCGCCCGACACATTTGCGGTTCATAATTTGCATGCCATTTTTGTTTGTTGATGGACAAAATCAACACAAACCACACCAACAAAAGCATCATACAGATAGGTATTGTCGAGGCGGGAGGGTTCGACGCACAGATACCTCGTGCGAGATCTTTAGGGTTTTTTTTTATTCATGTGCTAAAAAAAATGCACTTGAAATATATATGATAAAAAGGATTTGTATTGTTTATGCAATTTTCCATCTTTAGCTGATTTAGTCTTAATATGAACGAATGTGCTTCATTCTGCATTTGAATAATCCTTTTTGTAGTTATTTTTTAATGGGTGCTGGGTATTAAAAATGCAGTTTTCAACTTGAATTTAAATTAACATGCAAGCGCGTTGAAGGCAAATTATAATAAATAAATATACAAGTATACATAGACAGACATAAATGTTTAAGTGTGTATAAATATAAAGTATGCATGAACTTTATATAGACGATAAATATTGATTGTACGGTCACGTTAATTTCTGCCAATTATGACCTCTTCACACAAACACACTAACACTCAATCACACATATGGTCACACCTACTTGCACACACTTATGTTTTAATAAGTATTTATGTGAGTGCACGCAGCACATGTGGCCAACTGACTGTCGAGCTTTTATTATTTGTTATATTATATATTATTATACATACATATGTTCCGATAATTATCGAGCTGTTGCCAGGCAGATGTTCAAATGGCTAACAGGGGAAAACTTCTCAAACTGCTCGCAGATATCTTTTAAGTCAGCAGCTTAATTAAAAAAAAAGCTTGAGTTTAAATATTAATTATTATATTTAAATTAACGGAACTGTATACAAGTCAAAGTACCTAATTTTACTTTGAAATATTCAAGAGTATGCTTGATTTAAGATCAGCTATGATATATTAAGAAATATTATCAGGAATGTATATCTCTCTGATCCTTTACGTAGTTTTAGTTCAGGAATTATTCAAATTAAACTGTAGTAAGTGAACAAATACTATGTGTATTTCTGAAGCTTTTATTGTATTTATTTTTATCGAAACAACAGAAATAATAAATTCTTTCAAAGGTCATAATTATTCCGATGCTATTTAAAACTGTGAAACTGACAGCATCCCAACCCATCGATTCGCAACTCTGTGCGCTTTTTACCCAACTTCACTCTTTGTACTCTCTTGCAGCATTCACTATGTTATCTTTCATGTGGCATATGTGAAGTAGTCTCTCTCGGTGTCTGTATCTTATGTGGCAGAGAGCTTGTTTTCGTATCTGGGCTGCGTTTCCGTAAGCTTTCCGTTGGCATCCGACTCTGGCAACGGGATTCTCTCGGTTTGCTTGGCTGGCAATTATGAAAGACAAAATATAAATAGCATTTTTAGCGCTCTGCTGCAACTTTCTTCTTCCAGCATAAACTTTTGCCAAAAAAAAAAAAAAAAAAAAAAATGTTAAAAATATATATATGTCAAAGTGAAATAGAAAATTAAGGAAACGTAAAAGGAGAAAGGAAGGGGAAATATAGTGTCTATAGATTTTGTGTACGTTGTAAGTTGGGTTACTTGGGGATGGTGGCGCCGTTTTGCAAATGACAAAAATTTTTTAGTGTAATTATCTTTTGAATAATTAAAGAAAAACGTTGGCAAAGCTTAACAAGAAGCAAAGACCTGCAAAAATAGCACAAAAAATTGTGCCAGCAACAGGACCAACACGAGGACGACAAAAACAACATACACCGACACTCACACACACACACACACACACACAGCATCAGGCGTGGTAGCTGATAACTAAACTGGAGCTGCTTGTGCCTTGCCCCACCCACAGCCTGAACATATTTTTAAGTTTCTCGCATCTCCGCCGTGTCTCCCTTGCCCAACGCTTTAAGCCACCAGAGGGCCACGCCCAGTCACCCAGCCGCCCAGTCGCCCAGTCGCCCAGTCGCCCAGTCGCCCAGATGCCTGGCGTTCGAAGCACACGCTCTGTAATTTGCTTCAAGTTATGCTCATTATGCGCCAATTATTTATGTCAAATAAGAAAAAACGATGCCAAATTTGAATGTACCACGAAAAGCGCAAAGTTTTTGTAGGTCGATTGTACAAGGGAACCCTAAGTGCAGGTGCATTTGTAAAAGTGAAGCACTTGACAATGGATTTCATATTTAATATAATTAAATTTAATATATGATTCCATCACTCAGCCATAAAGTTTAGTACTATATAAAAAAGATAATATTTAATAAGATAGAGATATACCTTCAATTTACTTAAGGAAAGACTTACTTTTTGTATGAGGAATTAGTTAGTTAAAAGAATCGCATTTGACAATTGGCGTTTAACATCAGCATTTAATACACATGCAGGAATTCGATACCTGAGTTAGACAGCTTGCTTAAATATAAAAAAAGATACTATAATATTAGATTAAGAAATATCTTCAATTTATTTGAGCAATAATACTTCACATAAATGTATTGTAAGAGAATATAAATATATTCCTTAATTTTATGCAGTAGTACTAAAACCTTAATAATTTTGTAGTTTCCTCGCAATTATATTAGTAATAAGATTCTATGTATATTATCTGTATGATAAACTAAAAAAAATCAAAAATAAATATTTTTTTTTATAGCTTCTTTGCTGCAGCTTTTAGCACGCCTAAAAATTAAAAACTGTCTTCGCAGAAATACATAAGATACAGCATAATTTCCATTAACTTAATAGCCACGGTTTGAAATTTCACATGATATATTAGTAGTTAAATTGAAATATTAAAAAGAAAATAAATGCATATACACGAAATACTTGTAAAGAATTTCTGAAACACTTCAAAGGAATTTTGCCAACTTATGTCTGAGAAGTGTTTTAAGTGCTTAAGAAATGAAAGGATAGGAAACTTTGATGCCTGGTATGCTTGGAGGCTTAATACATATTTTCTTAATATTCCTCCTTCCACTGTTTATAGTTTGTGTTTAATTTCTCACTGAGTAAAATGGGTTAAGATGGGCATGGCATATCTTTGAGTCTGAGTTCAAGTCTGAGGAATTGCCGCCTGTATCCAGTTACACTCCAGCAGCTGCTGTCGCTGTTTTTGGGTCCAGGCAGCCTGCAAGTTGATGCCTTCACGTGGCCCTGTTGACATGCCATTACTGCAGCTAATTAGAGGAGCGACCCGGCTAACAGAGAGACTGGGCGCGAGAAAACGCAAGAAAGGCAGACAGAGAGAAAGAGAGAAAGAGAGAACGGGAGAGAGAGTCAGTGCCGAATGAAGAGCGACACGCGACTGTAACTGTCTGGTGTTGTGTCGACCTGTTATGTGACATTGTTGACGCCTCGCACGTTACCGCGTTGCTCTGGGTGTGTCAGTCTCCCAGTCAGTTACCCTACCCTGTCAACTTCCTTCCACTTCCAGGTCTCATTTGTGCGGCATTTCCGGTACAATGGCGGCACACAATGGCGGGAAGCGCGCACTCGACTTGTTTGTTGGCGACATTTCGCTTTCCGACGCAACTAAATCATTTGTGGAGAAACTGTCGCCGTTGCCATCACCAGTCACATAGAGTCTAGAGTCCCGTAGCCACTTAACCCCTTGGCCCACATCCCCTTGGTCCCAGCAGATACCCATGTCCCTGCTCTGTTGACTGCAATTGCAATTGTCTTTCTTTTCAAATAGTTTCGTGTGCTAGCCAGGAGCCAAAAGTTGTCACAGTTAATTCATGAGATTTCACGGTTTATCTCACCGAGCTACTAAAAACCATTCCTCAACTCCCACCCACTCTCTCTCTCTTCACCTATATTTTTCTTTCTCTCTTTCTCTCCGTCTCTTGGTACTTCTATGTGTTGTTGTGCGTCTTTTCTGTGCTGCGCATAGTTCCCAGTTAATTAGAAAACTATTCCGCGCTCGGCGCTTTGTCAACTTTTGAACTATCCACTCGACTCGACTAGACGCGAGTCGCGAAGTCAACTCGATAAAGGAGCATCGTTTAATTATATTTAACGAGAAAGTTATGTTTTTCGCTAATGTATGCATAGATTTGGTCAGTTTGTGCAGCTCGAGGCTTCCGTTTGCTTTTCTATGCGCTTTCTGCTAGCTTTGTTCACTTTTGAACCATTCCTTCTGGTTTGTATTTCCATTCAAAATATATGTGGAAAATGGATCAGAGAACATTCAAATATTTCTCTCCAGTTTTGTGAGGTGAATCTGGTGACACTGTTTTGCATCTAAAATTGGAGTAAGGTCGCACAGTAATCAGTTTTGATTGGGATCTCCATATGGATCTTAAGCTCGATATACAGCCGGAAAACGATGGTTGAATGATCTATATCAATATATATCGTAGTGTCTAAAATACGATTACGATTTAGTGAACTTTTGTTTTAATATTATATTTTCCTTTTGAGTTCTTCACGTAGGTATTAAATTTGTTGCTGATAAGCAGTCTTCAGCAATTTGTGTTGAGTGCTTGAACTATTTACAAAACGCTTAAAAGTTGCCTGATTTAAAATAATCATATTTACATGATAGACTAAAAACTTGTTTTAAAACGCAGTCACGCCACTTGTACGTAATGCCCCCGTTTCACTTTGGGTATTTTATGAAACTTGAACAATTTGTAAACAAATTTTACACGCACTACACAGAGAGTTGCCCAATCAATTTTGTTGTTTGTCGCTTCAGCCGCAAAGTGTTTTCTGTTGCTTTTTTTGTTGTTGTTGTTTATTTCAAGTTGGAATTTATTGCATGCAGCAACTGATTTGATTAGAAACGCCCAATGCTGGTTCGCAGGCCATTCCTGTCCACCGCGCTCGCTCCGCTCAGATCTGATGTGCCCATTGGCTTAGCCATCAGTATAACGCTTTTGAGGGCCGCCTGCCCAAAAGCAATCTCTTAATTTGTTTACAAGCTTTGCTTTTGGCTTTCTATACCATCCGTCCGTACGCCTGTTCACCCCTCGCAACCGCCCAGCTGTGTGCTAGTTTTACCGCACTTCTGAAAACCTCAAAAAATATGTAAAAAGCCAAAGACTCGATGTCGACGTTGACTCGTTTGCAACATTTGCTGGCAACGTCGAGGCTGGCTGCGTCTGATAGAGATCTTGCTTTTATTTGTTACTTAGCATATTTTCACCTTGAGGGCAAACAATCTCCCACTAGACACATGCTGCACACCAACCCACACACACACACACACACACCAACCCACACACACATACACCTAGCGCCTGGCAGAGTAATAAATATTTTTTGCAGTGCTCTGCATGGGCGCCTTAGCTTAAAACATTTTCCTCGTTTTTTTTTTTTTTTGGGTTTTTTCTTTTTTTTTACCCACCGCAACGCAGCTAAGATTTTGCCCTCTCGATGCACTCGCAATGTGAGGCAAGGTACTATAACTTCAGTGTGAGACTGGCAACAGTTTTTGAAAGCGGTGAATTGGATTTTCAAATATTTGAAATCAGTAGCTGATCGCGTCACAACTCGTTTTAGAAAACTATTACAAAGACTTGATAATAATAATAAATTCAATAAATAAGCCTAAGAAATTGAAAAGATTATGGATATGTACAGGCAATTAGAAGCTAATCCTATTACTATAAAATATTATATAAGTTGCATACTAAATTTTATTCAATTATAATCATAAGCTAGAAATCTAATCCATAAGTACTCAGCTATATATTCTCAACGCTCTTTTCTGGCTTTTCAAAAACTCCTTATCTGTCAGTACTTATATTAATGCGACAATTCTAACACTTGCGAGCAGCCCCAATCACTGCTATTTACATGCATACAACCGTTTTCTTAAGCTTTGCGCCCTAGGGTATTTACAGTCTTCTTTGCTTTAGAAAATGCTCATAGATAATATTTTGCTTATAAAATCGTCGGCCGTTGACTTTGGCACACAATATATAAGTATCTTTAGAAAAATATATATATATCTATTTTTATTTTTGTGATTTTCATATAAGTATATTTATGTATATTTTGAATTTAAATGATTGAATTGGCGTATGCTTGGCTGACAGATAAAGAGAAAGAGAGAGAGATAGCGATAGAGATAGAGAGAGAGAGAGAGATAGAGATAGAGATAGATAGAGAGTTCTGTCAGCCATTTGTAAAAATATGAAAATTACCTTTAATATGAAAAGGCAGACGGAAAGTCAAACATTTTTTTCACATTGCCAGGCACTTCCATCTAGATAGGCCCTCTGCAGAGGGATATGCTGGACGGGCAGCGAGGGGGGAGGGAGAGGGAGAGGGAGACACAGACAGACAGTGAGACAAGCAGGCGTTCTATTTTATTTTGCTTTATGCCTTTATATTCTGTTTTGTGTTTACATAAAAGTGAAGTGAGGCAGATTGCGCTCGAGTGCGTTAATCAGCGCTTCTGGGCAGGGATACGGACCACGGACACGGATAAGCACGCCGAACAGTGTGGGTAGTGCTGGGCCAAAGGGGAGGGAGGAGGTAGCAGGTGGGACGCGCGTTTTAAATCAACTTCAGCTGGCAACTTTGGGTTGACTTTTTCTCTGTTGGTGTTGCTGTTTTGCTGCTGCTGCTGCTGTTGCTGTTGCTGTTGGTCAGGGTACTGACAAAACAGATTATACTGATTTCATGCTGGCAAAATCAAAAAATGAACGTGCGGCAATTTACATACTTAAGTTTAGTAGCACCCTCCACCCCCCACCTTTCATGCCACGCGACCCTGCGGCACGGGATGCGCACGAATTTATTGGCCACATGTTTTGTGCTACCTTCGTGAGTTGTACAATTTGCCTTTTGACAATATGTATAAGCATTATACAGAATTTCGTTTTGGTTTTTCTTCATTTTTTTTCCTTTTTTTTTGTGGAGGGGTTTGAGATTACAAGGAATTTCCGGGGATTCCATTTTAATTGAATTTCTTTCGGCTGTTTGTTGTCATTGTTGTTGCTGTTGTTGCTGTTGTTGCTGTTGTTGTTGTTGTTTTTGTTATAGCTACTTTGCATTTTGGTATTTTTTGTACCCCACCGACAGATAATTAAAATGACCGTAGGCGAGTCGACAACAAAAAAATCGTAGCATAAATTTTGAGGCTGTGAAAAAGTTATCTTTTTCTTGTCGATTGTTTGATTGTTGAGCGCAACGAACTGACTGTTTACACTCGATAATTTTCATAATAAGGCGCAAGCAAAGCAACATTAATAATCACATTATAAGAAGCCGTTCCCCTGCCATCTGCCACCCCGCAGCAGCAGTTCCTCAAGTGGAGCAAGAAAATGGAGGAGAAAAACGAATGAATGAACGAATAAGAGTTACTGCCAAGGAGACCGAGTTACATTAGAACACTTAAACACTTTGCTGCGCCGAATGCATTTTACCAGCAGCAAACAGCATCAGCATCAGCAGCAGCAGCAGCAGCACGGGAAATGATTGCTTACCTCGCTCTTTCCACACCCTCCTCAAGTCCTCCTTTCAATCCAATCGGCGTCTGTAGCTTTTTGTCTGAATTGCTGTTATTCGAGGCACAATCCAGAAATCAATTTCTCGGCGTATCAAGTTACGTTTCGTTATGTCCTTTTGCCCATGAATGGATCAATATTAATTTGGTTTTCCTGAAATTTCAGCACATTTTGTACGAAACATATTAATAAGCGTAATTGGAAGAAAAATTCATTTTCTTTAATGACAAAAAAAATTTAGCTTTGAATAAATTCATTAATTCTGGGTAAAAAGATAAGCCAACAAAAACGAAGACATATTAATAACCTCTTATTAATGCTTAAACTTGATTAGCATTTAATGAAGCTTTTATAATTAGATTAGTTATTATATTTACAATATGGCTCCACATCATTGTATTGGTTTATTTAGTAAATTATTTCGATTTATGTGTAAATGCAAGAAATTTAAATACTGTCATAAAAATCTATATTATCCGAAAGAAAAAAACAATTTACTGGTTATTAGTGCGAAAAAAATGAAAAACAAATTGCGTTTTAAATTACTTTTGCAGTATTTTCATTATGTAGAATTCTTTAATTTATTTTATAAATTGAAACATTTTGTTAACAAGGCAAAAATTTTATAAGATTTTATTCAGTCAAAATAACTATTTAGGTTATGATTATTCGTATAAATATTTCATGGTATTTTTCAAGATGGTTTTATATTTTTTTAGTTTTAAAAAGATCTATTGTATTTAAGTATATATTTAAAAAGAATTAAGCTCGATGTTTATGCCCAAAACTCATTATCCCAAACTCCAAATTGAAAGTTTTAATAGCTTTTGTAATTTCTGGAACAGTTGCCAAGGAACATGTATATGAGAGCTGCAGTTGGTTCTGTCCCTGTGTGTGCACTGCAGATTTCTTGTATACTCAGCATGTCTACTGACTTGTCAGTGTACATGTATGTGTGTGTGTGTGTGTGTGTGTATGTGTGTATGTGCTGCTCTTGTTATTTTTATTGTAACTCTGATTCGCGCTTTATTGCATTATAATTGAATCTTGAAGCGCACAACTAACGCAGGAAACGTTGCCTGACTGCCCGCCTCATCCGTTTCTCATTTTGTCGCTCCCCGCTGCCCCCGTTTGCCCCACTTCGATGATGCCTTGCGGCAGCTGCTATCCCCACCGTTTCGCTTGTCCACAGCTGCTGCACTTAATGCCAAGTGTTTAAAAAAGAAAAAAAAAAATTAAAGAAACGAAGTAATATTTACTTACCGCCCCGCCCCTTACCCCTTTCACTCGTTGCCCAGCTCATCGCCTGCTGCCAGCTGGCCATCTATTCGAGCAGCGAGTCATTGCACCACCCACCGTTCAGCATTCACAATTCACCATTCAGCATTCAACCCGTCCTCGGCCCAGTCTCCGTCTCTGCCCCGCTCGCTGTTCACCGCTCATTTTGCTCATTGCCAGCGAAATGCAATAAAAATTGTTTTCCCATAGACGGCGACGAGCTGGCTAAGCAAATGTTGTTGGAAATGAGCTATAAAAACGGGAAATTGTATTTTACAGTAAATTTTGTGCTGCACACAAACTAGCTAAAGTCCTCGATGCCACCACATTCCTTCCAATGCCCCTGCCCCTGCCTCTGTCCCTGCACCTGCCCCTCTCCCATGCCCCTCCACTTGCACGTCAACGCCTTTCAGCCTTTCATGGGGCTGTCGCAGATAATCCGTTGCTGAGTTGGCTTGTCTTGACTTGGCTTGACATTGGCTTTGAGTCGACGTTCCCTTCCGTTCTCGTCCCCACCCCGCTATTGGCCACTGCCTATCTAGTCTGAGCTAGCTCGCCCTTGTTTTGGTCTCGGCTACGTCTAACGTGGCTTATAAGCTGCCAATATTAAAATGATGACAAGTTTACTGCAAGAAAAAAAAATATGGAAGGGAAACGGGGCATTGGCAGCATATACAAAAATGCAATTCATGGCAAAACTGATGTCGCCGAATGCGGCTTTATTTTTTCTTGACTCGCTGTACACAAAATTGAAGCAATGCGAATACTAAATTATTTCCTTGCTTGCCTCAAATGATAAGGGATGAGAGAGAGAGAGTCAGAGATTGAGATAGAGATAGAGATAGAGATAGAGAGAGTGAGAGAGAAAGAGATGAAGAAATGGCCACGACAAATTGGCCAACTTAATACAGTTGCATTCAAATAGATAGAAATTCTTTAGCATGAATTTGCAATATAATATGATAAATATTTTGTTCAAGTTCAATAAGTCAAGAAATGTTTATTGAGCTATGCCAAAAATCAAATACTCACAGAAATTAAATATTTAAATTAAATCTAAAGCTAAATATTAATCGGAGCCCTGGTTTAGTATATTTTAATTGACTAAGGACTTAACTAAGACACGATTTAAATATACTTTCTTAAGGATGCTGATCCTTACAATATGAACATTTTTTATTGTATTAATTGACATGTTTTATCCATTGAGACAAATTATTTGTTTTACCGCAGGACCAAATTTGGAAGGAAACTCCTCCGATCTGTCAACGGGCAGATTGAAATTGTAGTCAAAATTTAATAAATATTAAAAAGCTGCTATAAACATAAAACCAAAGGTGGCAAGTGTCTTCAAGTAGTTTGTTTAGCTCCAGTTCATGTTTGTTGACTCTGCTAAATCGTTGATATGTGAACAAATGTTGTATCTTTATTTGAATTCCACAACATCAAATACCTTTTGCTCTACTTGCCACAATGCCAAGACCCATTTTGCAGCCCTGGCTGAGTGAGACGAAAAAAAATACATAAATAACTTTGCAGTGTTTGTGCCATTTTGGTTGCCACATTTGAATAAAATATGAATAAAAACCGAAATGCATTTAGTTGGGAAAAGGACCAAGAAGAATTGAGGGTTTGGCGGGTACATGGAAAGCGTCAGTTGTGCATAGGGTTGGGCACATCATTCGTTTAACTTCAGAGTTGCCCCTGCCCCTGCCCCCTCCCCACACCGCACCGTTTCGGCCAGTTTGTCACCTTTTCGCATTTGAAAAGTCTCCTCCTTTTCGCTCTCGCATATATATACGATAATATTTGCATTCAGTTGTGCCTGACGTCAGCCTTGATGCAGTAGCTTCTTGAGAAAAAGAAATGTTTATTTTTACAGAGGGTCTTATAATTTTGTCTCGAATTGTGTAACGCTTTGCAGCACTTCCTTGAAGACACACAGTACTTTACTACTATCCCATGAACAAGTTTTCTTAGTTAGAGGGGTTACCATATTTTGGCTGAAAAAAAATCCCAATCAATCATTGAAATAAATATTGCGCTATTTTACATTTTAAAACCACAAAATGATTTATTAAATCCTTTATTTTCTTTCTTTCTTTAAATTAAAATTATTAACTTAAAGGCTGACATTTCATTTTTTACCATTTATTTCGTAACTTTAATTTGATTTTTTTTTTAAACAATCGACTAGTTTTAGTCTACATTAAGTAAATAAATATAAGCAAGTTGGTCTCCCTTCTGCAAAGGGTATTTAATCTACAACATGTCAAAGTTTTCTGTTGATCCTTGTTTTTATTTTGTCGTCAAAACGTCAGCGGCAACGGTGGCATAGATGTCCTGGTTATCCTGGTTGTCCTGGGTGTCCTGGGTGTCCTGGTTGTCCCCGTCTGGAGTTCGTTCCTGTGCAGCGTTCGCTTGGCTTAATTTTGGGCTACAGAAATGTGCATAAAAAATCGGCGGCGAATTTGCAATTTGAATTCGACTGTGTTTGCTGTCAGTCCTGCTGCGACGGCTCCTGCTCCTGTTCCTGCTCCTGCTAGTGTGCCTCTGTCGCCTTTATTGGGCCCAGAACATGAATTGAGCTTCGCTCTGCTCTCTGCTCTGCCAGCTCTCTCTTTCTCTCTCTGTCTCTATCTGCCTGACTCTCTCACTCTTTGCCTGCTCCATTTTGGCAGCGTCTTGACAGCCAGTCAGGCGGCTATTTAGGAAGTAATTTTCGCGCTTTCATCGCAACTTCTTCTCTTTTTTCTTATTTTTTCTCCTCTTTTTTTGGTTTTGTGCTTGACTGTTTATCTGTCTGTCTTTGGCTGCTTTTTGGGCACGTTATTCACGTTAGCCCTGCTATTTGAGCGGCTTCCTGCTGCACGCGCCTTTAATGCATTTTTTAAAAGCCAAATGCGCAAATTGAATGCGTCTCATCCCGACATTTGTGCGGTATTCTGGCTAGCTTCTGGCGCACGTCCGCTTCCCAGGACACTTCCCAGTATGACAGTAGTAACCATATTTGTGGCTTGGCCGCAGGACGACACGCAGGCATAATTTCTGCACGCTGCACTCAGGCCTAATGAATATTTCAACAGTAATACTCTCTCTCGTCCGTATACAAATACATAATACACATGCTTTACTCATACTCATCCTCAGACTCATCCCCAAACTCATCTCCAAACTCATCCTCTTTCTCATACTCGGGCCCCTTTAGGTATGGTACATGTGTGTGGATATAGTTCCTTACTGACTGTAGCATCAGTTAAATGTCAAAACTTTGACTTTTTTTGCCTCTGAAGTGTAATGATGAAAGTAACGCAGTGGCACGAAAACTAAATGCTCTAAATATAAAATTTAAAAGAAACAACTAATTCCCCTTCCAAATTTAAAAAAAAAAGAAAGAAAACATTAAGGACACATTTGTGCATTTGCAACCACATTTTGAGGTTGGTAATTAGTTTGGTGTGTTCTTTATTAAGTTTAATTTTTAATTTTCTTCACTTGGCAAAATATTTATAAGAGCAACTTTTAGCATATTAAACTTTGATTTGGTTTTCATTATTGCAAAGTGTTTGCATTTAATGCGATATACAGAATATATGTACATAATCAGCATAAAAACAAGTCGAATTACTTTAAATAAATATAAATACAACTGTTAATTGTGATTTATTATGAAAAACAATATGACGAAATTTCAGATTGTTGTTATATTAATGCATATTGTTGTTCGAAACAACTTTAATCAATCAAACTGCACAATTTATGTTATTTTTGAATGTAACCACAATGTTATTTCCTGTCATTAGATTCTAGTACTCATGATATTGATATATATCACGCATCATCAATTCCCAGTAGTCCACAATAATATACGAACTAAGAAATTTTGTTTTAGTTTAATATTTAATCAAATAAAATAGTAAAAATTGGTTGCAAATAGTATAGATTTGATTTAATTGCAATTTTATTGTTCTACTAATAAAAGTAAAGTTCTTAACTGTATTTACTAGTTATTACATCACTATATCGGATAACTCCCATAGGAACTATCGATCCAGTGAACAGTTCTTATATGAAAAACATTGCATGACCTTACTCAGTGTAAACGAGTTTTATTATGCTTCTCATATTTTTATTAAAATGTTAAGTTATTAAAAGTCAGACTACTACATAATATAGTTTCGCCAACAAGATTCAATCGGTGTTAATTAATATTTTTAATGAAATTTTTAGATGACAGCAGGCCGACTTCGCAAGAGTGTCTAAACTTCTTTATATAATGAAGAATAATAAAGTAATTGCCAAGAGTAAAACATTTTAGTTATGTAAAATTATATATAGTAATATATATTTTCGATTTGTTCTCGTATTTCATTTACTTGACGCCAACTTGTAATTAAAATTGCATCCCACGTCAAAAGATGCCCCTGCGTTGGAGTGCTCAGCACAACTGACCCAAAACGAACTCTTTCGTCGCTACTCGAACAACGAATCCCCCCAAGCCCGCCCTTTAATACTCAGCTCCCCCGCCCCCTCAAAGCACCCCAGTGACTGGCAACCACAATTTAATCTCTGTGGCATTATGCACCAGCCTCCCCCCACAGCATCCCTTCCCCAAAAATGCTCAATTCACTGAAGAACTGTATGTCTTGAAACCTGCTCAGAGGTCTTTCCCATCGTCTTCTTCAGCCCCAATCCCCTCATTATCATTGTGTGTGTGCGTGTGTGTGTTATTTTTTTCTGTGCTCCTTTGTGTTTGTTAATAAACTCGCAGGCAGACTAAATTCAAATTACGCACACATCTTAAGAGAAGGCAACTGAGATGGAGACGGACATGGAATGGAGATGGCGATGGCGATGGCGATGACGATGAAGATGGAGATGGAGACTGGGACATAGACGAATACGACGACGCCGACAGTCATTTCACTTATAGGCGGCTCATTATGTCAGGTCTATATTCATATACGCCTCATCCTCCCCCGCCCCCATCGCTGCCACCACCACATTTGCCGTATGCGTGAGTGCGTTCGAGAAGCTGCTGCGAGTGGAGCTTCGACTGGATGACTCCGCCTTTTGACTTGGCCCTGTCGTAACATTTCATCTTTATTTCGGCATTATTCCCATGGCAGCGCTTATTGTTTTGCCGTGAAAATGGCAACAGCAACGGCAACGGCAACGGCTACGTCAATGGCAACAAATTAGAAGCGTGCTCAACGCCCGAAACGAACTTAGCAGCAAGCAGCAAGCAGCCAGTTGGCCTAGTCTAATTGGGAATAGTAAGCAGTCCGTTCTCTGGGATTTCTAGAGTGCCTTGCAAAACTCCAATTAACAAATGGACACAGGAGTAAGGTAAACCCACTATGTCCAGAAACTGTACAATTCCCACTACTTCTGGAATGTTTTCGAATGAATTAAGTTATAAAACTACGATATATCTTAAGATTCCTGAAATTTGAAAACTTAAGTCAGCCAACTTATGGGATATGCCATTTTCCATCAGATATTACATTAGCTTTATTTATTTTATTATTAAGACTTGTGGAATGAGCATTAGCCAAAACCCAACAATAAACATCGTTGCGGTTATGTAAATGGTATGTGTCCCAGCTAAAAACCATGATATCTTTTTAGCAAATTTCGTTCCAACTTTCGGGTGGAAGCCATTAATCAAATATCACAACCAAGACACGCAACGCATTGGCTCAAATGGTGCGTAACACAGCTAACTGAGCAGTGTTGCATAATTTACAAACAAAGTAATGTAAAAAATATCTGAGTAACATTTTTAAATGACAACATGTATTGTCCTTAAAACTTTAGTTACTTTCGATAAATTATGCTGTTATTATAAACTTTAAGGTCTAACAACCATTTACAATTAGTTAAAGCTCCTGCCTGCTTCTCAGCTTTACATAGGGTTAATAAAATAATCATTATTATATGCGCAATAAGCAATATATATAATTTATAATAATTTAGATAAGATGAAGGCTTCCTGAGTCTAAATTTACGCCTTTAACGATCTATCTGATCTTTTAGTAAAGATTGCATGTGTTAAACATTCAAATGATGTATATCACACAAAAAATAAAAGTAATTTGCGGAGGTTGAACAAAATATGAACAATTTTGAATTTAGATAATTTATTAAAATGTTATCAATTTGATAATAATAATTTATCTAGGATCACCCGATTTGAAGCTTGTATAAAAACCATTATAAAAAAATCGTGAAAAAAAAGTTAAATTGAATTTAAAGATTCCCAACAAAAATAATTTAACCAACAAGGACCTCCATTTAAAATACATATGTGTGTTTCATTGCTTTCTTTCTTGTTTATTATTCAGTATAGGCAACGTAATCAAAGGATTCAGCTTTACATAAATTCATCATACAACAGTTGAAACAGTTTTGTTTTTTTTTTCCTATTTTTCTTTCATTATTTTTAGTTTATGCATTCCGTTCTGCTTACAATCATTTTGGTATATCCATCAGCCAATTTCTTAACGTTTCGCCAACTATGCAGTTGTGTGTTGAGGCTCGTTTCAAAAGAAAGAAAATAAAATTCTTTGCTTAAACGTTGCAAAATGTGTGTCTTGCGTGTATTGTCAAGTATAAACGGATTAACTGTTGTGGGCACCAACTCCTGCTACTTCTTGATTCCCCAGGCATTGTTGCTGGGCACCGGGACGCGACGCTGACCGGACTCGCGGGCCAGGACCTCCATGACGCTAGTGGCGGGCAACCAGCACTGAATACAAATTAATTACAATCTATTAATTATTTTCCCATTAAATGGCTTGTTTGTGTGTTACTTACGCGTTCCTTGTGCGCGGTGGCGACCACGTTGCGATTGGGCTCCTTGTCATAGGAGACGGACTCCACGCCAAACACTTCGCACAGCTCGTGCACCATTTGACGCTTCTCGCGATTCATCGTGGGGAACGAGTGACTGCGCGACTTTTGCTTGCTCTCCTTGGCCAGCTTGACCAGATCGCTGAGCGTTTCGTAGACGCTCTTGGTTAGCACCGGATTGCGTTTGGCAAAGCCGCGCAAGAATTCCGAGTACTTCGTCAGCGACTTCAGCTGCGACTCCGGATTCCGAGACTGCAGTCCAATGGCCAATCGGCGATTGCGCTCCAGCAGACGACACTCCTCGTTGCAGTCCAAACTGTAATAGAACGAGTAAGTTATCAGTATATATATATATACATTATACATCAGACACGATTTGAATTGCAAATAAATTGTTGGTTTTGCTTTAAAAAAAAATAGCAAAAAAATAAATATATATATATATATATATATATATATATATATATATATAAAGAAATTGACTATAGCGATATAAAAAAAGGTATCTCTCTAGTCTTTTATAACCTTTGATAGCCAATTATATATGTATTTTATGTGTGAACTTACGTTTTGTTGGATTTGTTTTTGGTGGGTGCAAGTATTTCGCTGAGCTCCATGTAATTGCCGCGCGACATCTCCGCCATGGAGGAGGCCAGCTGGGCGGTGGCAATGCGACTGTGCTCCCGGGCAAGTTCCTGGCAGCTGCGGCTCTGCTTGCGATTGCCGCACTCGCACTGCACCTCGACGAGCTCCTTGCACGGCGTCTCTGGACAGGCGGCATCGTGGCAGACAGCGGCACACTTGTGGCCGCACAACAGACGAGGTTTGGTGCAGCTCTGGCGGCACAGCTCGCCCGGCTGCTGCGGACACTCGCCCTCGTGGCACGGCCGGATGCATTTATGGCGGCCACACGCGAGCGGCTTGGCGCAGGGAAAGCCACAGCTGAAGCTGGCCTGCGAGCAGGGTATCGTCTTGCGCTGCTCGTGATTGCCGTGGCACCACTTCGTGGTGAACATCATGCAGGGTGGGCAGCTGGCCGCCGCATGGCAACTGTGCTGCGGCACATGCTCGCAGCCGTGAGTGCGCGAACAGGGCCGTTTGCAGGGCGGCCGTTTGGTGCCACACGGTACCGGTGGGTAGATCACTTCGGCGCCGCACTCACAGTAGAGCTCCTCGAAGCTGCTGCGATAGCAGGGCGGACAATTGCCCCGATGGCAGGGCTGATCGCACTTGTGTTTGCCGCAGCTCAGTGTTCGGTTGCAAGGCAGCGGGCAGGCATGGTCGATGTCGATGCAACATTCCGCGTTGCATTTGTGCTTTCCACAGCTGCGTTTCTTCGTGCAACGGCGCTTGCAGCGTGCATCGTCCGCCCGGGTCGATAGTTGGCGGCACTTGATCAGCTGATCCATGTGGCCGCAACGGCATTTGACGGCCGTCTGTTTGGGGCACGACGGACACTGCCCCAAATGGCATTTGCTGGCGCACTGATGCGGATGCGCCGGCTTGCCACAGCGCAGCGTCTTGCCGCACGCGCCCTCGCACGTCGGCACCGGATCTAGACAGCTGCTGCGCTGCGTCGGAGGCACTGCCAACTTGCCACAGGGGCAACTGGTGATCTGCTGCGGACTCAACTTGCAGGGACGACATGCGCCGGCGTGGCACGAATCCTTGCACTTGTGGTTGCCGCAGGGCAACGGCTTGCCGCAGCACTCCTTGCACGAATAGCTGCGCCTATCCTGACTCTCCTTGGTGCAGAGCACCTCGCGCTGCTGCTTACCACAGTGGCAGTGTTGCTCCACCTGCTCCGCACACGGCTCACATTTGCCCGCATGGCACAACTGCTGGCAACGATGCTCGGCGCAGTTGAGTGGCTTGTCGCAGGTGGCCTCGCACTGCAGTTGCTGCTTCATGGCGCACTGCATCAGCTTGGAGGTGCGTCCGCAGCCACAGCTGCGCAACACGTTCGCCTGGCACGGCGGACACGGGCCCGGATGACAGAGCAGGGTGCACGCATGACTGCAGCCCTCGACGCGACAGCAGAGTTCGCCGCAAGTGTGCGCCAGCTCGTTGCGTGTGAGCGGCGGATTCTTCAGCTTGCCACAGAAGCAGAGGTAGTCGCGCGGCAACTCTTGCAGCACATTCTGGCAGGCTGGACAGCGCCAGCCCTCCGCCGACTTGGAACTGCTCGCCCAGGTGATGGTGCACTTCAGATGCAGCACATGATAGCAGTTCTGGCACGACCATGTGCCATGATGCGCCTTGATCTGCTCCACGCACACTAAGCACTCCAGTCGACGCTGCTCGATATCGCGCATCAGCTTCTCCCGCTGCGACAGCTTCTCATTGTCGGGCGCTCGGCGAGGGGAGACTTGGTGTGGTAGTTGCTTCTCGGGCTGCTTCTCGGGCGAGGGCTGCGCACTGTCGTTACTGTTGCTGGTGTCCAGTTCGTCGGCCGCGCGCGGGTAGCCATTGATGCGATCACGATTGCGATTCCAGTCGTCGCGTCTTTTGTTGCTGCGATGATTGTCATAGCGCTGCTGCTTCTGCGGCTTCTTGCCACGCTCATAGCGATCCTCGTGACGATCTTCGCGATAGTCCTGGCGTCGCTGCTGCTGCCGAGTATTATTGCCGCCAGCCAGCGGCTTCGCCAAGCCTCGTTGAGCATTGCTGCTAGCTGCCTCATGTGGCGTGTGCTGTGTTGTGGCAGTGTTGCTGTTGTTGCTGTTGTTGCTATTATTATTATTATTGCTATTACTGCTGCTGCTGTTGGTTTTGCTCGTCGCCAGGCTGAGCTTGGCGAAGTTGGGCACAAATTCGGGTGCCGACGCCTGCAGCTTGGAAGCGCTAAAATCGAAAGCGGCGCCGCCGGCAGCAGGCGCAGCAAATGGATTATTGCCAAAAGCTGAGTACAAATTGGGATAATTTTGGCCAGCGCCATCGCCATTCTGGTTGCCGAAAATCGGCGGCGCATATTGCTGCAACATGAAGCGTAATTAGAAACATTTCAAATGTAATTAGTTTAAATATCCTTGCAGAAATTTTACAGACCAAAATTCTAATGTTTTACTTAATAATTTTTTAAATGCCATTATTTTATGGATAGGTTAGATAATTATTTGTATTTTAATTAAATAATTGAAATTGCGTGCAACTCTTGCACAGAATTGTTAAATTTAAAATATTTATTTAAAAAAAACCAACACACTTTCACAGTCCTTTTTCTAAACTGACCTTAAGGAGAACATATTGATATGGACACGTCTGTTCTGACAGAGCACTTTCCAATTTAAAAAAACTGCAAAGGTATTTAAAAGAAATCAAGAGAGGATTCACTTACGCCGACGACAAAGCTGGAGTTGTTGGCAGCGCTACCGCTGCTGCTGGCGGGCGTCAGGCCAAAGGCATCGCCGCTGCCGACGCCGCCGCTGCTGTAGCCGAGATTGGAGCTGTGTAAATTATGCTGCGTGATGAACTGATTGAAGTTAACATAGTTGTTGTTGTTGTTACTCTGCCCATTGCAGGCAACGACTGAGGCAGCGGCAGCGATAGAGGCAGCGGCGACTGAGTCATTATGAGCTGCTGCTCCATTTGTTAGCTGCTGTTGCTGCGTTGGCGGCTGCTGCTGTTGTAGCTGCTGTTGTTGTTGCTGCTGTTGCCAATATTCGGCCATGGCAAAGGCTTGATTTGCGCTTTGCTCGGCGTCTGGCAGCGTGTTTCTCTTCCCTTCTCCTCTCTTCTCTTCTCTTCTCTTCTTTTCGTTTCTTTTCTTTTCTTTTAGCTGTTCCTACCACGCTGGCGAAAAGTTGATCCGATTTGTTTCGTGTGTTTGTTGTGTGTGCGCCTGCAAGTCAATGCGATGTGAATTTTAAGAGATAAATGCGTTAGTCACATTCAATATTTGGATTTCACAATAAATAATAATTACCCGAATTTTGTTAATTTGTCCCCGCTCGAAAATGAAAAAAAAAAACAACTGCACGGCACACTTAGCGCGTGTGTGCAAATGTGACGGCTATATGTGTGGTGTGAGTGTTGCTGACGTGCAATGTTAACTTTTACAGGTATTATCACGCAAGTAACGAGTCATCCTCTGTTAAGTGTGGAGTAAGTCTACTTACCTTAGCGAGTGAGATATATGAATTGGTGGAGTGGGCCGCTAGCGTGCTTAGCTCTCTGTTATGGGCTGTTAACAGAGTCAAATTCTATTAGTCTTGCATATTAAACTATGTGGTAAGCGTTTTATCGATGGGTTATGTGCCTATCGATATTTTCAATAGAACCATATATTGCAGCCATATGCGCGCTTTTTGAATGAATGCAAATGTAATTGGATTAACATTTTTATTGTATTCTGATTAATTAAATTAAAATTATTAATTAAATATCCTTCGTATACAGATAGATTGCGACAATCATGCCATATAGGCCCAGCACCTCCGCAAATATAAGAATGAGAATCATGCCGATGAACAGTCGGGGCTGTTGAGCCGTATTTCGAACTCCGACGTCGCCCACGATGCCGATTGCATAGCCGGATGCCAGTCCACAGAAGCCCACCGACAATCCGGCCGCTAGATGCACATATCCCTTGATCACCGAGTACGTCTCGGCCGAGTCCAAAATGCCGGCGATTAGCACCGACACAACCAGTCCGTAAATGGCAATGATGCCCGCCATAACAACGGGTATGATCGACTTCATGATCAGCTCCGGGCGCATCACGGCAGTTGCGGCTATCCCAGTGCCGGAGACACCCGTTCCATAAGCGGCACCAATCGAAGAGAACACTATAGAGGCTACCACGCCCATAACACCGTAGAATGGGCCGTATGCTGGAAAATAAATGAGCTCTTTGACTTCATCCTTCAGCAAGTCCTTTCCGGTCTTCTCAACTGTCATTGGATTTATTATTATTATTATTTTATTATTTCTTTTTTTTTTTTTTTGTAAATATGTTTCTTTTATTTAACTTAAATCACATACAAATGCAAAGATAACTTTATATTTATAGACTAAATTTCCAATTTATATACAGGGTGTGCTACGTTTTCGATAAATCTGATTGAAACATGATATATATATATATATTTATTGTTATTTTAAATCACAAAATTATATACTAACAAGCAAAGTTCAAATTTGTTCCAAAAATATTCTTCGTTTTTCTGTTTCGAAATGAAATTCCAAGCTAGTTTCATTTTCACGTCCCATCCTATGGTTTTTTTTAAGAATTTGTTCTGTTCTGTTTAAATTATTTTGTTATTGCAAAATTAATTCTATGCTTTGGACACATCATCCCACAAATAGATTGAATATTATACTAATACTTAAGAGACTAAATTGTGCAAAATAAAAAAATTAAAAAAAAATTTATTTTCTCTAATCTTTTTGGAGTTGTAATCTATTTGGGTTTCTACGATTTTAGGATTCTTTTTGTTTTTAAGACAATATGAGTAATTTAACAAAAATTATTATTAGAAAAAAAATTGATTTTATAAATAAAAAATTAACACAGAGAACATAAAACCAAAATGCAAATCTTGTTTCAAGAATTAATCAGTTTTTATATGGAACGGAAAATCTTAATTAAGATTATGAGTTTGAAAATGTAAATGGAAAATCGTGGATTAAGAATATTAATTTTTGAATTTAAATATTTTTTAAAACATCTGAATAACAATTAAACATAAGAGGCCAATAAACAGAGTAAACGGACTCAATATAATAATATATTCTTATCTTAAGATCTTAGTTAATGTCTTCACTTTGAGTAAGTTTTTCTCTATAAAAATATGTGTTTGATTTAAAGTAGCTGTTGGGTTAATTCTAGTACATCATTTAATACTCATGCTTGGACAAGCACTTCACTCCTCTGTAATCCCCGTAAGGTTAATCTCTGGCAGATCTCCCATTCAGATCGCTTGGAATGTTCTCAAATTGCTGAGGAGCGTTTGCTGGGCCGGCGGAAAGGTGATTGCGGCTGCAGCAGGGACAAATGTTGCCGGTGGCATAACAAAACTTGCAGCTGTTGGCAACGCCAGCGATTGTTGCTGCTGTTGTGGTTGCTGCAGCTGCTGCTGCTTGTGTGGCATGGGGAATGGCTGAGCGCCGTCTAGCGGTCGGTATTGGCACTTCTTGGCATGGGTGCGCATATTGCTGGACTGGGTAAAGGCCTGATTGCAATTGGGATGTGGACAGACGTACGGCTTGCAGCCGGTGTGATAATTGAGATGCGTCTTCAGGTGATGCTTCTTGGTGAATGCCTTGGGGCACAGCGGGCAGCTAAATGGCTTGATGCCCGAGTGCAGCCGATGATGGAGCGTCATATTGCTGCGATCCGCAAAGGACTTGCCACAAACCGAGCACTGATACGGCTTCTCGCCGCTGTGCGTGCGCATGTGCTGCTTGAGCAGCATCTTGCGGGAGAATCGCTTGCCGCATTCGGCACACTTGTGCGGCTTGACGCCCGTGTGGATGCGTACGTGCATGTTGAAGGCGACACGCTGATTGAAGGACTTCGGACAGTAGGGACACTCGTACTCCTTTCGGTTGCGATGGATCTTCATGTGGCTGCTCAGATAGCCCTTATCGTTGAAGGTCTTGCCGCACTCCGGACACTCGGCAGCAAACTCCTTCGTGCCACGATGCACAGACAGGTGATATTTATAGTTGCGCAGCTGCGAGAATCCTTTGCCACAATCAGAGCACTCGTATCGCGGCGATTTGTGCGTCTTCTCGTGCGCCTGCAGAGACAAGGGGAAAGACGAAAGGAAAACGATGTTTATACTTATATTGATATGGATATTTTCATAATAATGCAAGCCTAAGTTTATTATTTAAGGGATTTCTTAAGTTAATTAAATAAGAGATAATAATAAAATGTACATATCTTAATTACAATATTTTCATTGGTTTCATAGGTTATTAAATGTAAAATTCCTAATATTAATTTTGATAAATTTAATTACTTCAAAATGTAATATTACTATTATGCTTTATTTTTGCAATTTTTCTAAATCTAATATTATTTATTACTATTTTTCAATAAATTATAATTATAAACTTAATTATCTCAAATTTATCTTTTCTTTTTATTTTTTTCATTTATGTATTTAAATTCAGCAGAGCTTTTAATTTGCAGTTTCCAATAGATACAGTATCTCACTACCGATCCAAACAGCATTATGCAGATAATAATGTCAACTCTTCTGGCTAAGTGGAAGAAAGAGATGAAAACTGTGACTGCCTATTGGCTGGCAGCCATTTTGTACAGCCGCGCTCTCAACAGCGCTCTCTTTCTAATGCTATACTTGTGTGTGTGTTCGTGTTTGGGATCGTGTTGCTCTCTGTGGCTGGCAGCCTGCACCCATGCGTAAAACCAGTTCTCATCTCGCTTCTGTTTTGGGCGCCACCATTTTTAACGATCTTTAGCTACCTTCGGCTACCTTATCAGCATTTGCATAAGCAGCTAAGCCCCTTTCTCTCTCTTTCCATCACTGTCTCTCTCTCTCTCTCTCTCTCTCTCTCTCTCTCTCTCTTTCGCTCATTCTGTCTCTTTAGAGTTTATGTGACTCAAGCTCCGCCTGTTTACTTTGGACTCCGCCCATAAAATGCCTTGCTTTGGACCACAATAAAAACATGTTTGCATTGAAACTTGTTAAATATATTTGAAATAAAAAGATGCCTTTTACTGATTATCGATTCCCTTTGGCAATATGATAATAATGATAAAGAAAATTGTTTAAATACATTATTATTAATAAAATTTGAATAATTCAAGCGTATTTGTGAAGATCAGTTTGAAGAGTATTTTCAAGATGCTCTACTCAATTAAATCACAATGAATTTGAGACATTTCTAATTTAATTTCTTATGAGTTTGTTAACTTATGTATCTGAATGAACTTTCTGATCTTAATGAGTCTTTTGTACGTATCAAAGTAGTACTAAAAATGCTTGACATGTACTTGTATCCTAAATTTATTAACTAATATTATCGCTTGTAATTTATGTAAACAACTAAAGAAATTCATTGATATTTCAGATACATTTATTTAGTTAGACAATGTGTATTGCAGCTAAATCTTTAACAATATTATTTTAAAAATACGATATTTATGCGTTGGGTCTTGTAACTACAAAAGGTCCATCTAAAATAATTATGATTGATGATTTAGAGATATGTCGCTTATGAACAGAGATAAATACAGTGCTGAGGTTTTTCTTCCTCTCTTCACTTACCAATTTTGTTTATTTTTTCGAAACTGACAGATGCGACAAAAATTCTAAATCACGCATTAACTGAGTCATTTGTCAACTACAAAAATATTTTAGTCATTGATCAGGACGACTAAATCAATTTGTTTATTATTCTCTGTTTCTAGACCAACTAATCTTTTACTTTTGAAGCTTTCGTTACAATAATGTAGGCTTATTTACAGCCTATGCTGCCAATTTAATAATCAATAAGAAACCAAAACAGACTGATATATATAATAATATAAAATAATATCATATAGCTTCCATTTTAACAATCAGTCTGCTTAATGTACTATTTATCATATATAATTTTCTTATCATCGTATCATATTAAATTGTGATTTGTAAATTTCTTTCTTCTCTTTTGGTGCCGTTTGGTCTACAATTTAAGGATCTAACTTTATATGCATAGATGACTTTTTGTATTTCTCAATTCTAACCACATAATTATATAACATAGAATGTCCAATGGGTCTTTGGGATATATCATCGAAGTTAAGTCTTATACATCCGATTGTCTTACACCTTTCCTCTAAAAGAAGGAGGAGAACCCCTTACGCTGCACCATTGTCTGCAGATATCTATTCCATCTCTCGATCACACCTGAAGTGCTTCACTTGCCAACACCTTTAAACTCAACGCCTTTCAACTCACCTGCAGTGTTTCGGAGCATCCAAAGACCTTGTCGCAGATGTGACACTTGTAGCTGATCTCCTCAGCCGTCGTTGTGTTGTTGTTGTTGTTGGCAACTAAATTGGGCAATGCTGGTGCTGTTGTTGCTGTTGTCATTGTTGTAGTTGCGGTCGTGTTCAGATTCAAATTGGTCACCGTGGTGAATGAGATGTTGGTAGTGCTACTGTCTGCACGGCCGAGCCTCGAGCTGCTCGCACTGCTGACCGAAGAAGCCGCCGGCGAAGTCAATGGCGTCGGCTTGTAGCCCGCTCCAAATTGTCTATAGTAGTCCAGGCATTCCATGCAATCCGCACGGGTGCAGACACTGGGTGCACTCGGTTTGACCCGTGTCGGACTTTGTCCGTTAATCACATAGGGGGCAAAGTAACGCTTCTGCTGCTGATGGTGATGCTGCTGGTGCTGCTGCTGCTGTTGGTGTTGCTGATAGGGCGATGTGGGTGGCGTTGTGAAGCCGGCGGCAGCTGCTGCTGCCGCATAGGCAGGCAGCAAGTGTGGAAAGAACTGTGCATAGAATTTGGTTGCACTGGCCATGGCCAGCAAATCCGGTGGCAACATGGCATAGCCATAGCTTGCCGTTGCATTTTGAAAGGACTGCACTGCCTGAGGCTGCTGTTGACTGCTCTTCGAGAGATCGAGAATGTTGCCAGTAGCAGCACTCGCTGCTGTCTTCTTCTTCGCTGGAGTATCCTTGCCAACGTTGCCCAGAATGCGGCTGATGCTAAAATCCGTAACTTGCTGAGGCGCCTCTGCTGGGGCAGGAGATGCGGCGAGATCGTAGCTGCGCTGCAGCATCTCATGCTTAAAGCCCATGCCACTGCTGCTTCTTCTTCGTGCTGTTGTTGTGGTGTGCGTTGCGGGTGCGTTGCTCATAGACCTAACTGTTGTTTGTGTGGACAACTGTCGCGTTGCGCGTCGAAACACGAAATGTGAGCCAACAAGTGCTGCCAACGGCCCACAACGTCTTTTGGCCAACAGTTTAGCTACAGCATTTAATTGGTCAAGAAACGGGTTTTTTCGAGCTGCGATCTCAGCACTTCTCTCTCTCTCTCTTTCTCTTTCGTGAGAGAGACTCTTGCTCGCTCTCTGCCTGGATGCGGAGCCAATTAAGCCGCCCTGGCTGTCAGAGTCGCGCCTCCAATTACGAGCGAACCTGCTGGCCAGGAGAACTATTTGGTAGTAGTAGCATTTAACTAGTCACATCTATCATAACGTTTATCAGCAAACATCTTGGCTCATTCTCTCTTCCCATCCCTCTCTCTCTCTCTCTCTCTCTCTCGCTCTCTCTGCCTCGACTCTCTTTCTCTCTCAGTGTATCTTGCTCTAACTCGGATTCCAGCAACTTGGGGAGATTTCTTTGTGTGCGTTGTTTTTGTAATTAATTGCGGTAATAAAATGTGCGCATCGTTAAATTTTCAAAATGTATTTCTTCTTTTATTCTTCAAGTTGTTGTTGTTGTTCGTTGTTTGTTGTTTGTTGTTTGTTGTTATTGTCTTGGGCATGTGTGAATCTTACGCTTAAGCACATCCATATCACCTGGACCCCCTTAAAGGCGCTTGCCTGCAGCTCAGCTCATTATGGGCTTTTGAAGGGAGTGAGAGGGTAGGGAAGCAGGGAATGGGAGGAGGTAGAGGCACAGAGAACTAGGCAACAATGACATAATCAGTTGTCCAGGCTTATGTAATGGCCCCAGCAGGAGCTACTGTGCGTGGCAGTTCAGGTTAGATAAATCGTAACTAAGATTTGAAATTTATAGTTTTGGATAGAATGTAGAATGTTATCTCAAGAATTTCCTAGATGTGTGGTGTGGTTGGCTTTGACAATTGTTGGCCAATAAAGTCAGCTCACTTAGGCCAGAACTGAACTATTTCGATTACCTAACTCAGCAGAACAACGAGATTCAAATTGATTCCAACCGGAAGCTTTAATAAATTTCTCATAATCCTAGATTTGATGGGTCGGCTAGAAAGGATCTTCCCAAGGTACTTAATCTCTTAAGGCTCGTCACAAGCAGAAGAAGTATTCCGGAGAGTCTTCTTCATCCATCATTTATTTGCACCTTCTGCCGAAATCATGAATATATAAATAATAATATAATAATAAGGAACTCGTATTTTTCTTTATAATTTAGTGAAATTATACAATGACTTGCTCCAAATAGACATAAATGCATTATTGTTCTATATATATATATATATATAAATGTATTAAGCATGACCGTTATCGGACAGATCTTCCTATGGAATAAAAGATAATTTTTCTGAACCAACTACTTGAGAATTAATTGTCACATTTTCACCTTGCTTCTGTTCAAGTCCGGCAACTATTTAGGCAACTGTTGCAAGTTGCTCAACCGGCTGCAGTCCATATATGTATTATATATATATATATATATATACATATATCCAGCTTAGCATCGATCTGCATAGCATCAGTAGCGCCCATAAAAATTTGCAAAACAAAACGCCCAACTTGATTTGTATGAAACGAAAGGCACATAAATCTAAAGGACATACAAACAAAATTCAAGGAACCGCTCGATATATTTGTATGTATAAATGTAAATGAAGTGGTATACATTTACAGCGAGAGAGAGAGAGAGGGAGAGAGAGAGAGCGAGGGAGAGCAGCCAATTGCAGAGCATCCAATTAGAGTAGAGCTAGCAGGTCTCCCATCGAATGTAAGCAGATCTCGTACACGATTTGTCTGGGCTCACTTACAAAGCGATCCAAATCGGTGACCAACGGTGGCAGTTGAACGTTAACCGATCTGAGGCGATGCTAGACTGATGGATGGGATTGTGCTGTCGACAAGCGTGAGTGAGTGCCCTGATCTGCATAAATTATAATTATCTAAACGAAAACTATGTGCTTCCACGCGAGAGGCGAGTGCAGAGAATGAAACGAAAACTTGTTCATTTATTTCGTGGAATTCCGCACACACAATGATGATCATTTACATATGCGAGCGAAAGAAACTTTAAATTTTAATTACACTCACTAAATCATCGAGGCGACCCAAGCCAAGGTTCTCCAGTTGTTGTATTTTTTGGTCGCATGACTAATGTTTATTAGCTGCTAATGGTTTGTTTTACAAAAGCTACGTGGCTCGTTCCGAGCCTGAAGCCGGCCGAGCCTGGAGTATGGAGTATGGAGTATGGAGGATGGAGTCTGGAGTCGCCCAGCTCCAAACACACACAGAGACAAGACAACAAACTGTTTCACCCGTTGACATTTTGACAAATTCCCAGCTGCTCACTACCGTCATTTCGGGGGGGTTAACGGAAAGGGTAGGGTTGCCTCAAACGGGGCTCCAATGTAAGCTGATACCTATCTCAGATGCTTATTTCTTTTCGTGTGTGTGTGTGTGTGTCTGCCTTACTGCCATCATCTTTCTCGCTCGCTCTCTCCCTGTTCTTTATGCTGTTCTGCGTTCACACTATTAATTTTCCGCTCGTTTTTCGCCTCACCTGTGTTGTTGGGTTTGATGTGGTCATTGTCATCGCTGCTGCTGCTGCTGCTGCTGCTCCTCTTCTTCTTCTTGCTGTTGCTGTTGTTTTTGTTGTTGTAGATCCATGGGGTGGTCGGCATTTATCAGATTTTGTGTGCGCTTAAACTCTTTTCACTTTGTTTGAACCTTTAATGTGATGTGTTATCGGTTAATGATCAGCCGTTGCCAAGTGATTTTATGTCAGCGGGTGATCACCGATCACCCATTCGCTTGTATTGTTCTTCTTTTGTTCTCTCTCTCTCTCCTTCTCTCTCTTCCTCTCTTCCTCTCCCACTCTCTCCCTCTCTCTCGCTGTCTTTTGGATATTAATGTGTAGCTTGACAAATGTGCTGATTTGCGAAAAGGCTTTTGAACGTGGTTGCCTTTAATTTAATGGGCAGCTTTCAGCATTAACCAGAATACCTTGATGATTATTATGCAAAGAAAGCCCGAAAGAAATATATGGCTATTATATTTACACTATTCATAAAATCATATATTCCAACCTTAGAGATTGGTTTTAAACATAATTCTAGAATTCTCACGTATATTTCGATATAATTTTAAAAATAACGAAACAATCTGAACAATTTTCAAAATAACATCTAATCGTTTTAAGAAATATTTCACATGAATATTATATTTTATTTTTCTATTTCCTGGAAAAAAAAACGATCTTTTAATAAAATGTCTTTGCTTAAAGACAATCTTCAATCTTTACGCTGTGTTTAGTGTCAGCTGTGTGATATATGCGATCTTCATTTAAAAGATTTCGATTAAAAGATCTTAATTTAGTTTACTCTGCCAGCGGAGAACTTCAATTGGCTGCCACTTTCCCAAATTCCCAAAACAGTAAAGTGGCATTCCTTAAAACCCATGCAAATTCCCCAAACGCCCACAACAGGCAAACAGATTTTTATGTAGTTGTCAACACTGCCATAAAACATAAAAATAATCAAAACGTACATCACCCTGCAAGTTCGAAGTGTATCTGGGAATGCGTGCGGAACCATTTAGGAGGTGTTATACTATTGTGTGTGACGTATAATTTATACACATCTAAAAGAAAAAATACAGACAAAGACACGTGAACATTAACATACCGGCCAAACAAAGCGATATTCATAAATTATATGGATACATATATATATATACAGTTTCAACTATATATAGGTGTGTGTATAGTATGCTCGGCGAGTCATGTTGTAGATCACAATCATTTCAATTAATTCGAATATAAAATACGAAAATACGCTCGAAATGAGGCAGACGGACGGCTTCGCAAAATCAACGGAGTGCTCAAATATATCAAATTTCAATATAAATGAGCCACAAGCATAAATCAAGGGGAACCTCCCAAAGACAGAAACGATCCACGTTCCGAGCGAACGAAAGTGTATAAAAACACACACGCACAACGCACTGAAATGGACCGAACACCAAACACAGAAACCGACCCGTCTAAACTCAATTTTAATGCGTCCTAAAAGCAACACCCAACATTTAACGATCTGACGAATAGCTGTCAATTCTTCCACTACTTCATGCCACGCACCCTTCCTGCCCTTCAACACTCAACACGCTCGCCAAGCAACTTTCTTTGCCTGTAAAATGTGATTTATTTTATTTTTACAATTCGACCAAAAAAAAAAAAAAAAAACTAATACTAACATTAATTCGACGTTAATTATGCTAATGAAAACACATTTAGAATGCAAGAATTAAAATCAAATTTTTCAATTTAAATTCGATCGCATCGCATGGACCATTTTTATCGAAAAACACATTTCATTGGAATCGCGAGCGACACTCTGAACACATGCGAGTGCAAGAGAGCTGGCATGCGAGTTAGGATCTTGTTTGCTTATTGAGAAATTTAATGGAGCGCCCCATAAATCCCCCACATACAATGTATGTTAAGATGTCGACAAACGTAGGCAAAGTTTTTAGTATTCCAGTTGTGATTGTTGTTGTTGTTGTAGGTGCTCTTGATGCTTGTGCGCCAGAAAATGAGCGATTAACCACAAATTTTTATTTACATAAAACCTCATGCAGCACTGGAAAAAATCGTAGTTTCTGACAAAAGTTTGTAAATACTAAGTGAGTAAAGCAAACTGTTGCGATTTTAGATTGTAAATGTAATTTCTGAGCACAACTATAAAGTCTTAGTCGCATAATATTTCTCTAAAGTCACATCTGACCTACAAAATGTATTCCTCTGTCAAAGCCCGGCGAGGAAACAAGTTAAAATTATATTTATTATTAATTTATAAAAGAATCTTAACTTTAGTATACACTTCGTTTTAATTAATGAAATGGGAAAGAACAGCCGTAGGATACTTACCGGTCTATTAGTAAGCTATTACTAAACTAGGTATATATAGTAACGATCTGTGCAGGTTTTGTGAAAGAGAGGAGGAATCCTTGATGCACATCCTAGCAGAATGTGTCGCCTTAACTAGGAGAAGACGCAGCATCCTAGGAGTGCATGTTTTGAATTGCAGAGACATAGAAGACCTCAGCCCAACAATGATCCTCACTTTCGTGTGGGAGCTGGGGCTGATGGAAGAGCTATAGGCTCAGAAGAGGGCACAATAGATCAAATAGGTCTCGGTGCAGTTCCCCCCAATAATAATAATAATAATAATAACAATAATAACTAATGCAATAGCTTATAAGTCTCAAATTTGTAGCGCTCCGATGAATAAATAATTAAATATGGAATTATATATATTATATATATATATTTAATTTCTTTATTGATTTTATTTATTGATGGTTTTTAATTTTTATGATTTGTGTTTGATGATCCAAAGGCTTTAGCAAACACAAAATTATATGGCTTTAAATTTGTAAGTATTTGACAACGCATATAAATTGTTCTCAGTGTATTACATCTGATGTGTCGACGCAACGTCTCTTGAATACTTATGAAGCAAGGTAAGGCAAGGCAAGGTAAAAGGCTACCCAAAACTTTTCGCTTTGCGACACTTGAATCGTTTTAATGCTCGGCACATTTAAATGCGCTACATTCTCATTAAGATCTTGTATGAACTTTGAGTATATATGTTTGTTTATATGAGCCAGCTGTTTGTTTGTCTTCCTGCCTGCTGCTGTTGCTGCTGCAGCTGCTGAGCAAAATCAATCAAATTTAACGATGTGGTGACTTGGCATGCCCCTGCCCCCGACTCCAACTCTTCAGTGGAGCTACACATTAAGTGATGCTTTTGGTGTCGGTTTATTGTCTTACGTGTTGACTTTGAAGATGCCGCCTGAGCGAACTCGCAAATTTGCATAATTTTATTATGAGTTCTTTCTCTCTATCTGTATGTGTGTGGCAGCTAGTTGGGTGGCTCAATCGCGATAAGATGTATGGCCATTTCTAGGCGATTTATGGATTTTGTATTGTCACCGGGACACCGGGAAGTTGTTGAAGCCGTTGTCTCCTTAACATTTCTGAGTAATACGTTCGTTCCCCTTTACCTCCTTCCGCACATTTACGGGTATCCCAAATAGATGCTCCCTGCCTGATGAAATCCAGCATTTTCACACAATTAAGGCCAGATTGTATTTTTCATTCATAACAAACTTTTACGATCGGATTTTACGAGTTGCTGCCTGTAAAAGGATGCTCTGCGTGCACTGTGTGATCTTCACTTACCAATTTTCACTTTCTTTCGTCTGCTAATCGGCGCTCATAAATCTTTAGAGGAACCCATTTTGCTTTTTCATAACTTTTCATTTAATAAACTCCAGCGACCGTCGGCCAAGCCACATACTTACCAGCAAATCCCAAGCGGCCAGTTAACTAATTATCTAAATGACAATTATTATTAAAGTGCGAGTGTAGAGGAGCATAAAACAAAAAAAAAAACAGTTCCTCAAGACATGACACAATGGCCCACAATTATCACAAATGACCATAATTATTATCAACAGATTATAAAAAAAATAGTAGTAAATGGCAGTAAAAGGATCATAAAAACACTGTCTTCTCAGTAGTATCGGATATGTCTTTAATGATGCCCAGGAAGTGCACACACTCGGAAAAGCAAAAAAAAGAGTCAAGTTTGTATTGTCTGTAAGAGGTAGTTTAAGTGTAAGCACAAACCAAAATTAATTGAAATTGCAGCGTACACTCGAAAAAAAATTGTTAAGCAGCAGAAAAAAATTTGAAGAACTTTAATTTGAAAACTGAATTTTCATTTAATTAAATAATATGCTCAGAAAAATATAATGAAATATAAGTGAAAATTTTGTAAATGTTAAATGTCCTTAAGAACAGTAGAGTTATTAAATTGCATGTAAATTTAAATATATTTTATTTATTATTAATTTTGATGAGTAAGTTAGTCAACAATCGCCAAACGGCAATGTATAATTACAATCTGCCAAGTTTTATATTACTTTTATTCTTTTCTTTATCACAATAATATATTTATTTAACCTGACATTATATATGCTTATTTATATTAAGCCAACTTATGTAAAGAAACCAAACTTAGTAATTATTAAATAAATAAGCCCAAGTCATTTTGCACACCTAAAAGAAAAACAACTTTTTAACCAATTATGTACGAGCTGTGTTGTTTTTGAAGTTCCACTGCGATGGCAGCTTAGCCTTGCCAAGTGATTGACATGAAAATGCTTAAAGTTTACCTTAAAACAATGATAGAAATGTTGCTTGGATGTGCGCTGTATTTGGTTGGGATTAGAGTTGGGGCACAGTCAGGTTGAAGCGGACCAACCAACACCTGTCTTCCATTGCGGCGGCATTTGGTTGTTGTTAGCTTGTTCATTAAAAGCTCGGCTTCTGTGTAAAACATTTTTTAATAAATATTATAAAATGGGAGCTGCACAAAAACCAAAATCGTTCACGAGAAAAACAATTAAACTAAACAAAGAAAAAACCAGAGCTACGCAGTTAAAGACCCTAAAAAATGTCAACTGCCGCTCACCGCTCAACTGGCAACGGGCAACGGGCAACCGGCGACCGGCGACCGGCAATAGTTGGGAGTCTGCGGCATGGGTGCCACATCGGCTACACAGACCTAGAAATCTCGCATCTCGGGGCACACACATTTTTCCAGCGGCGTTCCCAACTCTTGTCGGCTGTCATAAAACAATTAAGTTTAATTTTGTCACCGTGCCCAGTGGACGAGTGGCCCCCAGCTGAGCCCATGGCTCAAATCAGCGAGGCTGTGAGGCATCAGGCTCCGTGTGCTGCACGTAATTAACGCATGCTTTTTAGTTGTTCGCTGTCGCTGTCACTGTTGCTGTTGGTTAATTGTGCACCTGTTGCCGCCTTTTCTGTCCATTGAAGTCACATAGACAACAAATTGCATGCCACAGATGCCCAGAACTGCTTGCGAAATCGGCTAATGGGTTTTACTTGAATCTTTATGCAGCCCAAAGACAATGCAATATTTTAATCTATTTATAGAGATTTTAAGTGACGATTTCACTATTCAGCTACTCAGTACGAATTCTTTAATATCTGTTTTTAATCTAGCTCATTTTTTTAAAAATATCTTGTGAGTTTTGAGCGGGGAAATGAAAATAAGATCAATGCAATTAAATCTTTTGCTTTTTCATATTCATTCAATATTTCTTTCGATCTCATTTGTTAATAGTATTTGAAACTGAAATCCTTTAGCAATATATGATGCGATTTCAATCATGAATGTGAGCTAATGGAAGTCACAAGTTGTGCTATAATTTTTTATAGCTATGCCAAGTCTATTGATATCCAAAATGACCACAATTCCACAACATTTCCAACTGACCCGCGCTTTGCATAATTGAAACCTGAAAATCTGGGGAATTCGAGCTTAATACAGATGGTAGCTTTAGTTCCGGCTACTCATGCTGCTCATCTTAAATAAGTAAGTTAAACAAATTGAATCATAAAACACAGCACTCGAATATGGTGCTAATTATACGTCACTCGGGCTCCAGAAAACCCCAACTCAACAACGAAACCGCATTGTCTACAAACAGACCATGGGCTATGTTTATGAGAAAGAAAGAGATAGATAGATAGAGAGAGGGAGATAGAGAGAGGAGGGGCTATCACAGCACCCACAACAAACGGTAGCCTCTTCGATCAAACGAAATATTGCTACACAATATACGTTTTGTGGTCTTTTTTATGGTCACGCTAATGAAAATATCTGGCAAGTGGAGAATGGGGGGAGGGGATGGGAGTGTGCTGCCAATACAACGCATTGTTGAGCCAACTAAGTCCGCTGGGGCTGTAAAACATAAATAAATAAATTCAAGACTCGTGACATTTGTAAATTGTTTTAGCAAATCAATAAACCCAATTTCACGGATAGCACTTCAATCGCATCGCTGCGAGTTATGTGATAATTGACAACTAATTGCGCAAGTCCATTCTCCAATCCGCCAGACATACCCAGGACAGGAGCCGCTGACGTTCGTCCATCATCAACATTTTCTTGCCCTTTACCTTTCTTTACCTTTACCTTTTTATTTAATTTTTTTTTTTTTTTGTCTGTTCCGCATTTTTGCGCAGGCGCCCGCGTTTTATTGCGTCGCGTTGCGGTTCGGGTTTGGATTCTCCCCAGCTGCTGGCCGTCGCCTCTTTGATTGATGGCGAAAATGTAACCGTCACTGGTTACATGTGGCTGCTGACTACTGACTACTGGCTGGAGAACTCGCCTGGGTACTGCTCTTGTCACACACAGACGAACGGTGGTCCATTCCGGATGTGGTGTGCCGTGAGGATGTTGACGTTTAACTGTTTGTCGCTAATTGGCCGATTTTTGCTTTATGCTACCATTTGACAAATGACAAACCATCCAATGAGATATTGTCGTACATTTAACTGGCATTTGGACAACGACCACAAGTCTAACAAACGCTCTGTGGTGGGGCCAACTATTATCCAGTTGCACTTCCTATATTCCAAATAGCGGTAAAAGAGGTAAAACTGCATTTTGTAAATTCCACAAGCTCTCTTATCTGAATGCTTATCGATGGAAATTGTAGGTCACATTATGCAATAGAAATTGTCAGCTAAATATATACAAGCAAATGTATGTTATAAATAAGTTTAATTAACTAAATTTGCATCTACATAAAAAATATATATCTAAAGATAAAGCTACTTAATAAATTAAAATAAAAAATATGAATATTATGTGTTCAATTCATATACGATCACATTTGTATGTTCTGCTTATTTCAAATATTCAAATGTTGTTCGAAATTCCGCTGCGAAATTAAAACTGACAGCAAACATTTGTTCAAAGGCAAATCATGACTGTACCCATGCCTGTAAGCAAATGGGTATTTGGTATTATATCATTAATAATCCACTGATTTATGTATCCATTCCCCCATCTGAAAACGACTTTTCAAACGGTGCGAATAAAATGGAACTTGTTTGACTTAAAGTCTAAAAAGCTAGAATAAAGAATGCTTTTATGTGTAATTAAAGTTAATTGAATTAAATAGTCACACACAAAAAACCCCACCATAGAAAAATCAAATACTCACATTGATAAGTACAAGTCAAGACCTGTTTTTAGCTTTAAATAGTTGAACACTCATCTAGCGACAATTTATGAGACACTTTTTGTTTACATTTTGCTTTATACTCTTTTCGAGGTACTATTATTTCAATACAAAATACATCATAAATAATAAAATAAAAAATATGTCTTTAATTTTGATTAATAGTTGGTTCATGCCATATCTCTTGTTTAATAATATTTATTTATTATAATAAATAATTAATTTCGCAATTTTTACCTTTTCATATCCTTTACTAATAATTTTAATTTGATTTTGTAGATTTTATTCAATTTATTGTGAAAATTTAACGAAATTAAGAAAGTTAATTATTTGAGTTAGAATTGAAGTAAAATTAATACAAACTAAAATTTACTTAGCAGCTTTCAAATAAGGGTAGTTAATGTTCGTCAGATAAGCACCAAAACTATTATTTCTGGTTATTATTATTTTGTGTGGCATTCGTATAACCAAAACGTCTGTTTAGCTGAGTTAAGATCTTCATTTGAAAAGCGCACGCTGAAAATTGTTAGCAATTTTGATGAAAATAATTGGCCAGATGTGAGCTGTGGGCGACAGCCGGTGGGACGATGCTGCGATGGGGCGATTGGACGATTGGACGATGACGATCCAATTAAGGCGGCGACAAAATGCGTACGTGTTCATAAATATTGTCAATTAGCGGTGCTTGAGCCCAACGATGGCAGCCGAACGGCTAATTGCGAACGAACCTTGGCTAACAAACAAACATACGCACAAACACACAGGAACAACAAGTTACGCAACGTTCATCACAGCCACAGGTCGAAGCGACTTCGACAGCGACTCATCAATGGATGGATGGGGATTGAGTTACATTTACGAGCTCCAGTTGTGGCACAGTTTGCCCCGTTGGCGGCAGTTTGATTGATCAAACGGTGACAATATGGCACTTACGGGTGCGATCAACCAGCAACAGCTGCTCCCCCTCTCAGCCTCCCCCTCCTCACCCTCTCGGCCTCTCTGCCTCTCTGCCTCTCGCTCATTATTTTATAAAGCGTGCGGACTGCATAGCAAAGCGTTGCCATTACCAGCATGCCGCTTGATTAGACCAGAGCATGTCGTCTTCCCTCAAGTGGCCAAGTGGCCAAGTGGCCACTCTTTGCAATTTTGATGGTCTCCTTAATTCACAGGCATTTTCCATTGGGTGTCGTTCTGTTATTGTGTAATCCTTTAGTTAATTAAATTAATTAAATGAGCGCATTGGCACTTCAGGGATTTTGACAGCGTGTGAGTTATATATGTGCAGAGTGCATAAAGTGGACAGCACTTCTACTATTGTTGTTCGACTAAAAGTTAAGAGATTTCTCTAGATTTAGCTGCTTTCAATTCGTTGGATTTTAGGCAATTCTCTCATGTGTTAATTTAAGAGAATACCTCAAATGCAAAAGATATTGAGCAATATTACAATCGACATGAAATTTGTTCTAGATAGTAGATAGGATAAGGTACTGCATAAGCTTCCTTTTGGACGATTATAGGAAACGTGTTTTCATCTTATCATACGAACGGGCTAAATAAAAATCAAAGTACAATTTTATTAAAAATACTTTTATATTTTTTTTAAAAACATAGTGAAAGTTAAATTTTAAAGAAAAACCCAGCGGTAAGCTGAGTATCACTTTTATATAAGCTTATCTTAAACGTAAGTTGTTTGTTGGTTAAGCGATGAGAAGAGATATAAAATATAGTAACTAAAAAATTTAATAAAGCTTTTTTAGTTTACTTAATGTGGACTTAAAACATTACAGTTTATAAAAAAGATTTCTACAAATAAAAATTTAAAATTTCATTACAAAATGTAAAATGAAAAACAATAAATAAAAAAGGGAAATTATAACATAAATCAATTTAAAAATTCAAATAAACATTATAACAGCAGTTGATATTTTTTCATTAAGTTTACATTACAAAAAATTTAGAAATGCTCAAACATTTAAGTAAAAATCCCCTAAAAACCCGCCCTTAAACTTGACAGAGAACCGTGAATCAATTTGACAACAGAACCAAAATATATGCGACTCAACAGGGAACAATGGGTTATTGGGTTGATATAATATCGGCTGTCTTCAAAATAATCATCACAGGAGACATTTGGAGCTTTGAAGCGGCGCGTGTGTAGGTTTATCTCGTGTTTTAAAGGCAACAGATTCCGTTGTTGCTGATTAATACCAGTAGTAGTTTATATACTGGCTGACCTTAATAACGTGGACCTGATCAAATCTGCTGGTTTCATTTGCTGGGCAGCAACTAATTGTTGCCTAATTAGAGCACACCCAAGACGCCAAGACACTTGGATCTCTAGGCCAAATCTTGGGGAGCGGCAACTAATTCAAATCACGCACAGCTTCCGTTTAATTTGCTTATACGAGTAACGTATCGATCTCTCTTGGCCGACAATGTGAACGGCCTGGGAACGGGTGCCCTAAGTACATTTCGTTTGAAATTCAATTAAATTATCTCATTTGACCTTTAAACGTTTCATTCTCGAACGGTAGACACAATACACAGGTGGCACATTAAAGCGATTTCTCAGCTACTTTCCGGCTACTGCATGGGCATGGACAGGCAGTCAGTCAGTCAGTTTGTCGGTTTTATGATCGCTGCGGATGAACGAAAATTTAAATTATAAAGCAATTAAAGAGCACAAATAACAAACAAAAATAACAAATAAGACAATCGAGAAAGAACTTGTAAGAATATTAGATACCCTTTATTTAACTTGAAAATAGATTGCCTTTTTCTATTTGTTGTCTGATCTACCACAAATGCTACTTACTTCCTTTAAAATTACTGTGGAGCAAATGTGTCTTTTTGTTCAACTGGTCTATGTATATAGTATAAAGACTCTGTAGCAAATCTGATGATTTTGGAACAAGAATTTATATACTCAAGAAGATCTCAAATGGCTGATCTGGCCACTGAGAGACTTTTCTACGCTTTTGTATACCTTTTTCATAAGCTGTTAATGGGTACAGGATATTAAAATACAACAAACAAAGGCAACAATTGCCGTCGAAACGGCAAGTTGTATGGCCGGTGGGGTGGTTGGTTAGGAAGGTAATTAAATGTAATTAATTTTCACATGCCACAAAATTAAATGCATTTAAATCCGATCTCAAATGCGGAGAGTGTGAGCTTTATAAATAGCGAATGGCTTAATGGCCCGACGTTTGTTAAAAGTGATTTAAAAAGTTTCATTAAGATAAAAACAAAGCAACAACAATAATAAGATAAACGATCCGTGTATGAGCAATATAACAACAACAGTAAGAAATAAGAGTTATTGCAATTTTAATTTTTAATTTTTATTTCAAGTTGACTATGACGACAGGTGAACAAACCATGGGTCAAGACGGCCAACAAACGATGACCAAAAGCAAAAATTACTTTAAAACAGCATTTGGGCCATTTACCGTTGCGCCCTCGAGGCGTGGCCATGTTTCATTTTTGAGGGCAACATTCGTTGCCAGTTTGCTGTTGTTGTGTTTGCTACTGAAGCTAATGCTGATGCTGTGGCTCTGTACGATCATCATCATTGCTATCTCTCTCGCTCGCCTAATGACCACAAAATTCAACGGAAAAAATGGCGTTTAACTGTAACTGGGCAATGTGAAACATTTTCGGGTCAGGTGCTGCCAACGAGATTTCACCAAACAGCCAACGCCCCACAGTTTTCATTATCTTACGGTAATATCGCTCATAAAGCTCTGACTTTAGTTGCTTTTAATGTTTCATCATCAGCATCAGCATCAGCACCGTCATTATCATCATCATGATCATGAGCACGATGATGATCGTTTGGTCAGCCTTCGGTCATCATGTGCTGATCTCTAGACCCATATGTATGTACATTCATATAGCAACGTCAACTCGTTATGGTTTCCTACATGGCTTGTCATTGCTTGGCCTGCTTGGTAATATCTACACGGTCGCCTTTTGCTGTTTCTTTATTTTATTTTTGGTGTTACTTTTCGTTTGGTTATTGCGCAGATTTATCTTAGAGTTTGCTCTTTTGATTGGCCCGATGTGTATAGTTTTTTTCTTTTCTTTTTATTGCCCGTCGTTTGTTTTGGTGGGTCAACCGTTTGTTGCAATTTCCGGTGAACTTAAAATGAATTTGCCATTTGTGTCGGCTTAAATCAAATTAAATACAGCGCCGCTGGGAGAACGTAAGGCTAAAGCATTTAAGTCAAAGCAATACGAATTTTTGAAAGTTAGCAATTGTAAAAGTATTAATGGAATAGTTACTAGTCATATTGGATCGAAATGGTTCCTTATAATTATAAATTACATTTATTGAGTGGAAATTCGCTTTCACTTTTTGTAATATTATAAATACTAAACTTCGCATTAATATGTAAAAGTCTCTATAGATTTTATAATTTGTAAGCACATACTTTAAAAACTTAAACTATTGCATAATTTATAACTTCCTTAGGTAATTTTCGAAATTGGAACACAAAAAGTTTGATTAAAAAAATTGAGTGATTTTCCTAAAGCTCAAAATAAATTTACAACAAACTCACATCCAACATCTAAATTAAATATAAGTGAATTTCTTATTCGAATTTATTGAATAATAAAAGAAAACGTTTTGCAAATAAACAGTTTGGAAATTTTTTCTAATATTAAGAGATATATTTCTGAATAGCAGAATAAGAGTCTCCACTTTAAAGATATTTGTTTTGTATATTTAGAAATTATTTCTAGAAACCAGAACATTATTTTAGTTTTCTTTAGTGCTATTTTCAAAATTTCTTAGCGATTTGCTTTCTGAGTGCAGTATCCAAAGCAAAAGTAAATCTATTGATGGCTCTGATGTGTCTTGGACCTGATGTAAAATTCCGATGCACAAACGGACAACTGTTTTTAATTATCAACTCAAGGAGATAGAACTGTGAATAACGACAACTTATAAAAATGAGGCATTGTACGTTGAAGCATCCATGGGTCAAGGATAATGACTGTGGGCCAGTTGAAAGTTTTCCAGGCCGTAGCAGCAACCTGAAATTGATTACACACGCACTACGGCAACGGTTTAATCATTACGTTTAAATCTAATAGAGCATTCAGTATCGTAGTACGAGTGCATATGTCTGAACAAGTGTTTATTTATTATCTACTTGCTGTTTTTATTATTTTTGTGCAACAACATTTCTCATTTTGTTTTATAGTCAAGCAGAATATGCTTCAGGTGGGGAGGGGAGGTGAATGCGAACACTGGGGTCAAACTTGCACTCTTGAAGCACTCTCATCAACAGGAACATCAACAGCAACAGCAACACATGTCATTGTTACAGGTGAGTTGTCCGCCTGCCTGCTGATTTAAAAATGTTGATAACACAACGCCAGTCTCTGCTGCTGCCCGTTGAGTGCCAGGCAATGCCCCCAGATCCAGTCACAGTGCCCGATCCCAGCTCCGTGCCGATTCCATTTCGAGCGCCTAACAAAACACACTCCGCACGTACCGCTAATTAGCTCGCGCTTTAAAGCCCCCAACAGCCAGGCGGGCAAGAGCACGAGTCGACGTCCATTTAAAAAAAAAATACATATATATATATATATATATATATATATATATGTATATGTATATATCTGTATATGTAGTGGTAAGTACGCAGACATGCATATATAATGCACATTACGGGATGAGTTAGTGCGTCCACTGAGTGGTTGACTCAATGGCATGCTTGTTCTATCTGTGACAGATATTTGCCACATGCGCTGTTAATTTTGGTTTCAAAAACTTTTGGAGAATAATCTACATAAACACGTCAAATAGACTAAAAAATGACTACATGAAAAATCTGATATTTTGGGTACTCCTCTCTTTCGGGTGTTAAGAGCATGTTTTTTATTGTCTATACAACGAACAGGATCCCAACACAAGCTGAAATTTGCCTTTAACAGCACTGCCAGCTGCATAAATAATATACTTTTGTTAGTCAGCACTCATTTTAATGCGCAAAATATCATATATACCCGCCGGTCCATGTATTTGTTTGACAAACTAAAATTTTCATCATGTTCTGAAAAGATTTTATGTATGCTGTGTGCATTGGAATCTACTACCAGGAACTATGAGAAAGATTGGCAGTAAAACGCATTTCTGGTCTTTTCTAAATACATTGTTGAAGTGATGGAATTATGATTCTTTAGGGATATTTAACACAATTCAAATTAAACTATGAATAAATTGTTACTATTAATTTCAAGGAAAATTTTAAAATTATTTATTAAGAATATTCATAATTGTAATTTTATAATTTATTTAAAATGACATTGTGACTTGCGTAGTAAATTACAAGTGTAAAGTTGAAGCATAAATAAGAAAAAGTTAAAAATTTATAAGAAAAACAATGTTAAAAAATATCATTACTCGATTTGATTCATTTATTTATATTTCTTGCTTTCTTCATATGTAATTTTATCTTAAAATGTATTCTCATTTCATATACAAATAATAACATCGTCTTCCATAGACACATTTCTTATGATCCAATTTCCTGTTCATCGTTATTTCATTAGACTTGAATCACCAACGCTTCAACAATATTTCGATTTTACTTTAGCTTGGAATTTCATTTTAAAGTTTTCCCTAGTCTTAGCCTCGTTCATTACTCATTCATTATAACTTTATTTAAGCTGAAGAATTTCATTTTCATTTGTAATGCGTACTTATTAAAACCTATTTTGTAATTCTGTCATATCTTTGTAGTATTAGCGCCTCCTCAAAATATACTACAGTTTCCTGAGTTGATTAGCTGTTCTGTAAGATAAATACCCAGCCGAAAAGAAGACCACATAAAAAAGTTGTTTCAAATATTTTGTCAAATATATTACTTATTTCATTTTTTTTTCAATTATTTTTTTTTTCGTTTCCAACACAAAGTCATATATAATTTTAATTATTTTGTATTTTGTGTAAATTTCTCGTTGACACTTAAATGCTAAATATTATGTACAAATATCCATCGGTAGAGTTTTGTGTGTGTTTGTGTGTGTGTGTGTGTGTGTGTGTGTGGTTCTCTTTGTATGTGTACAGCCTAAATATTATAAATACTCGTGATTTGCTCAAGCAGTAAACAAATTAAAAATAGTTATACAAAGCTTTATGCAACATTTTTATTTACTGTATTCGAATTCTTGTAAATATAGATTTATTTCCATTTTGAAGCGAGTGCGGCGATTTATCCTTGTAACATTCCCGACTAATTCTCTCCTCTCACTTTGTCTGTCTTTTGTAAATATATATAGATGGAAGGAACAATGGACGACATATGCGAACACAGTTTGTCGTTGTATAAGTGAGTGTGTGTGTGTGTGTGTGTGTGTCTGTCTTTAAATTTCTTAAAATACGAAAGACTAAATTGTGAAAAGCGTGCCTTTAATAATGATTAGCATTGACAACCATATTAAACTAAGAAAATACTCATTGCAGCACACTGTTAAGTACGAATGTCATTATTTTAAATATCAGTAATACGTAATCACTTACTGGCAACATAAATGCAAAACGTAACATCAACTTTTAACAAATTGCTTTTTCTTTTGATTTTGTTTATAATTTTTTAGCTCTACGCTAATAACATTAACTACTCAAAAAACATTTAACGACTAAAACGCTAAACAAAATTCGTTTTATATTTCATTTGACTAACATTTATGCGATTTGCGAGTTTGATGAAGACAACATTTTATGCGACTCAAGTCACTTTCCGATTTGTGATTGTGATTGTGATTTTAGCCATTTAATGAATTATTCTTGTTTTGGTTTTTTGCTTTTCGGTAATTAGTTGTTATTGTGAGTGAGTATTACTAAATATGTATAGGTTATTTAGTTGCTTCCAACTCTGGACAAGACACACATTCAGCAAATTGCTCATATCATCAATTAAGGTTATGGTTCTGTTTAGTTTTCTTTATATAAAGATCATTTAAAACTGGGCCAGATGAGGTTGTGCATAGAAAAAACTATTTACAATGTGCGCTGGGGTTAGATACGTTTTTGTTTTAGTTTTAGTTTTCTGTTTTTGTTGTTTTGAGTTAAGTTTAGTTATCCGTGTGATAATGCTGCTGTTGCTGTTGTTGCTGCTGTTGCTGTTGTTGTTGCTGCTGCTGCTGCTGCTGCTGCTGCTGTTGATGATGATACAGAGAAGAAGTAGCTTGTGCCGATGAGGTCGATGTTGTTGCTGTTGTTGCAGCCTTGATCGCTGGCATAATATCCTCAATTTGAATTAGGTGTTCGATGGGTATTAAGGACAATTCACCGCCCACGGGCTGGGGCATGGGTAGCTTGGCCAGAGCCTGAATAACGCAAAGAAATCAAGTATATATAGGGTATATTGAAGTCGTGTCGACTCATCTCGTCTACCTTGGCGTGCTCGACGGCAATTGTCGCCGCCTTTTCAGCCTCGCGCTGTCTTCGCTCCTTCAGCTTGAGTGAGAATATGGCCACAGAGCGTGCACTTTTGACCAGCTTCTGTTTAAGCCGCGATTTCTTGGCCGCCAATTCAGCAGCTGTGAGGCAAATATTTGTCAAATTAATTAAATGTTTTTTTGATTTTGTTTGCGCAATTTGTTGGACTCACCCTTTGTCTCGTCGTCTGCACTGCCGGATGCAGCCGAAGTGGATGCAGTCACTGCAGCAGCAGCTGCTTGTGCCTGTTCCTGCTCTCGTTCCCGTTCCCGTTCCCGTTCTCGTTCCCGTTCCCGTTCTCGTTCCTCCTTCGCCAGCTTCTGCTGCTGCTTGTGTGATGAGCCTGATGAGGAATTCGATAGAGCGCCCACGCTGGGTCGAGACTGTGAGTTGCTGATGCCGCTGCCGCTGGCGGTGGGACCGGCGCCACTAGGACTAAAAACGCTGCCCCCGCCGCCCGATGAGGATGATGATGAGGCAACAATATGATGTTGTTGTTGCTGTTGCTGTTGCTGCTGCTGCTGCTGGGAGGCTGGCGGTGTCGCCAACATCAAGCTGCTTGTTGCGCCCGTCTTAAGCGCCACATTGCTCCACGAGGGCGCTGGCTTTAAAATATCGGTGTTATCTGCTGCACTGCTGCCGAGTTCCTTGTGATTGGATATTGGGAGGATGTACAGAATTCAGTTAATCGACCTGCTTGCTATCTGTATGCAAACTACGCACAAACACACACTTAAAGCTTGTTACATGCACATGTTAATAATGAGTTTGTGGGTGTGTTTGAAGCCAGCGTGAAATTGGTTATACATATGTGTGAGATCAAGCAATTGCCATGCCGAGAAGTTTGAGCCTTTAAGATGATTGTTATTAAGTACATTTTTAAGTTGCCTCAATAGATCTTAACTACGTACAGAACGCAGCCTCAATTGCAACGCAAACATTTTAATTGAATACATTGAGAATATTATATATCAATATTTGCATATATATATTTATATATAGTGGGTATATCAAAGCCCACATCGAGCACACTTCGGGTAACACATATTTAATAGTGGTTTATGTCAGTTATCTCTCGACTACCTTGGCAATACAATCTATGCTTCTATGCAGGCTCGAATTATCGTTGACCTTTAAGCGGGACATCCATTCAGGTCCGTGGAGTTTAATCTGTAGTTTGTCCTTTAAACAGGAGAATGATGTTAGAGTAGCTTCTGGATTGTTTTGATTAAGTGTGTGCACTGTTTAATGTATTATCTACATAGCCTAAACAATAAATTTAGTTGAAACGTTTTTAAGTTATATTTTTCATTTTTTATGTAAATTTTTCCGTCCAGTTGAAAATCGAAAAATTTCAAATACGAGTTTTTTTTGCAAAATTTTGAAAAATTATTTAAATTATTAATATTTCATAATCTGTATCCATTGAAAATATTCTATAAGAAGGAAACATTTTCGCCGTTCATTTTTTTAATTTATTTTTAAATGTTTTTCCGTTTTTATTATTTTTAAGTTTTGTGCATTTACCATTCATTCTAAGATCGACAAAAATAGAATAGGTGTTCTTTTAGCAGAATAGCTCAGTTTTTATGTAGAGGTGTGACGTAAATTTGGCAAAATTTTAAAAATCAAAAGTCTACGAAACTACTCACTGAGGATGCCACAAATGTTGTACTTGGTATTTTGTGGAATAGGTGTCAAAGTAGTACCTACTAGCTAGGTTTGTATTAAGCACCAAGGTTTCAACTACACAGTAATGTTCAATCAGTATGTCGACTTTTTATGTTTGTGTTTATATATCTAGAGAAAATATGAAATACAAATGTTGATATATGTCTTACGCTCATCTGCAATTGTGTTGCACTCTCCGCGGATATTTTACGCGTCTTGTTGTACGGCGGAATCTCAGGGATTTTAGATGTTTGTTGTTGCTGTTGCTGCTGCTGTTGTTGTTGCTGTTGCTGGTGGGCTGACTGTTGTTGTAGTTGTTGCAGTTGCAACTGACGCATCGAGGCACGCTGTGGACTGCTGCCTGTGCTGCTGCCAGTGTGATCGGCCGAGTCACTAGATTTCTTACGGAACGGCGGTATATCTTGTATAAGCATCGACTGCATTCGCAGCTGAGCGTAGCTGGCAGCGGCAGAGTTTAGAGCTAGTGTGCTAGCTGAAGCGCTGTAAAGTGCCATATGAGCAAGCGAGACATAAAATAGATCAAAATAGAGGGTGAATTTGTTTAAAATATTGGAGAAAAGTAGCGGGTATTCCAGTGATCGAATTAACTTTTTCCTTCGATTTCTTAAGTTCCGGCATATTTTTAAAAGTTTTTAATTGTGAAAGTCATTAAAAAATATTTAGCGAGCTTTTGTTAAAATATTTTCCAAATCAAAAATTAACATAACTTTAGTAATTGGATCTGCTGGAATTCCGCTACGTGGCATAATATTTACATTATATTAAGAAAAAAAAGATTTATATAAATAGAAGCGACTTGTAAAGTTAGCGAGCTGTGCCAATGGGAGAAAAGTTTTGCATCACAAATTTTGAATTTCGGAAAGCGAAAAGAACAACAACACACAGCAAAAACGAGAAGAAATATCGGTTTATGTCCAAATGTGTACAATATATTCAAATGTCTGTATATACAGTGTTTGAATTTACTACCGCCATAGGAGAAGATATCTCTACTATTGCTCCATTCAGTAAAAGTAAAGCGCAAAAATTAAGATGGAGAGTAGCATTTTCAAAAACACTGTGTTTTCTAAGTACTGCAACTATAGATTGGTATAGACTAGATTTACCCGCTAGGCAGCTGTTGTTGTTGCATTCTTTGGCTGTGAGATGACAGAGCGCTCAAATTGCGCACCGAACATCCGAGAAATGGCGGTATTTCCGGTATGAAGAATAGCGATTTTTGTCTACAACTTTTACAAGCACTGTACAAGATTTGTTGTTGGAAAAAATATAAATGCAATTTGTGTGGGCAAAGTAAATATACATATAAGTAATAAAAACACAGTGCCCATTATTAAATTAATTAAATAAGAATGAAAATATTTACATAAACAAGACTTGTTGGAAATTATTACGAGAACTTTGAACGTGCCTCCGAGATGCACATATGTGGGTATGATTGTGTGTGTGTGTGTGGCATGTGTGTGTGCTTATGTATTTCGTGTGTGTGTGTGTGTGTACTTAATTGAGTTGGCGTGTGCAAAATAACTTAGGCTGTCCTTTATTAATATTTTATACTAATTTGCTGCCTCACCCATTCCCATCCAGATGCAAGCTGGTCAGCGAGGCGCCACCGTGCGGCGGCGTCGATTCATGCAGCGGACGTATGAGTATTGTGCTCGTCTGCAATATTTAAATAAAATGTGTAAATTAATCACTTTCATTTTAAATTGATGCATACGCTTAACACGCACCTGCGATGGTGGCGAATCCGGCGAGGAGTCGCGACTCTCATAAATATTAACATCCGCCTCGATGCTACTCCGCCCATAGCTGGCAGCCAGCTCGTGGCCATAAAGCAGCATGTTCTCGGCCAGCTGACTCTCCATGGACTGATCGTGTGTGGTACTCGAACCCCCCGTGCCTTCTTGCTCCGGCTGTGTGGATGTGGTTGATGGCGGTGTCGGCGGGGTGGGACGTGGCGAGGTGCCCTTGCATTGCATCTCACGACGACAGTGCTCGGCCCGAGCTATCTCCGCCGCCAGCCAGGAGGGCAGCTCCGGCAGCAGCCATGTCAACGCCTGCCGCAGTCCCAGCATGATGTGCTGTGAACAAAAATAAAACCAGGAAACAATGGCTATTTTAGGCAACCCAAACACTACATCTTTCGACCGATTGTTCCCAGGCTCAATAAAGCTCGCTAATAATGAGATTACTTCAGATATATTGTTTTGACCGATCGATGCTATATCAGCTATCAGCCTACTGAGAAAATGTGGATATATTTCGAATTTCATCAAGACATCTTTGAACTGAGGGCGTAGTTCGTCTAGGAATAGACAGACGGATTCTACGATTCTAATCAACAATATGAATCCTTCATAGGATCGGAAAATTCTTCTCTATGACAAAATTATAATTTAGAATTTATGTAGAATCCAGAGATCACACTTACCTCCAGTGTAACTATCAATATAATAGTCTGTGCGGTTGACAGACCGGGCCACAGGCGAGACACCTGACCGGACAAACCAATCAGCGCACAGTTCACAATTACCGCGGCCAGCGACAGGATACTCAACGCATTCTGCCAGGTGCCAATGTTGGCCACACGCTGCCCAAATGGACGCTGATGCACATGGGCCAGCTTGAATGCGTCCGAGCGTATCTCCATTAGGTTGTTTATGAGCGCACAAATGCCAGCCAGGGGAAATGCAGCCGAGAAGAGGACCACGTAACCCATCTGCACCAGCATCTCTAAATGATCCGAGAAGGTGCCATCGTACTGCAAAACACAAAAACTCACTTTCAATATACACCTAGTTTTCAATAGAATTAATTATAAGAATCTAAGAATCTAAAATAGACATTTAGCTATTCTGATTGACTCAAAACTACGTCTATTTTCATACACATGCAACATTTTTTAACGGGTTGTCTCATTTTTAACTCAAATTACATTTATTTGGCACTTGTTAAAGAAAACATTTTGAATTTTATAGTTTATCACAATTTATTTATTTGACTCTCAGCCAACTGCCATTTGAACTAAAAGTTTGCTTTTTATCTAAAGTGTTTTTGGCATTGTTGAAGAAACCATTCCGAATTTCTTATTTTCGTTAATGATTTTAACAGATTTACTGATTTGTTAATATTTTCCCATAGCACTAACCTTATAAAATGAGCTCTCAATCTCAGCCTGGCCAATGTTGCGTTTGCTTGTCACATGCTGCTGCTGCTGCTGCTGCTGCTGCTGCTCCTGTTGGCCCTGCGTTGTGGACGTGGTAGCAGCTGCCTCATCCTTAAGTTTCTGCTCGGCGGTGGCCAGTTCATCTGCCAGACTGCGGTTGACAGTCTGTGTGGGACTGAGGGCGCCCCACATATTGAAGCTCAGTTTGGCCAGCTTCCATTGCTCCAAGAAATAGGGTATGGCCGATTCGCGTAAGTTGCCAATGATTTGGCGAGAGATTAGCAGGCCAGCAAGTTGCTGAAAAAAAGCAGAGTGTTTAAATAATGGTAATAAAATGCATAGAATATTTTGAGCAAACCTCTTTAAGCTTATCCTCATCGCGCAAATAAAAGGCAATGTAGAAGAGCGATAGAAACGAGTTGACAAATTGAAAGAGGGCCACTTTAGCTATTAAATGGTTCTCATACTTCGATTGCAGACGATAATTTTCTGTAGAGCAAATAAATGTTTATAGATTAATTATCCAAAGCTGTTGTTCGATTATGTCTTACCTCGATCGTTAAGCCAAACGGCCAATTTGAAATATGCCTCATCCATCAAGGTAATCGCACCAGCCAAAAGCACTTTGGGTATCACACTCAGACAGCACAGAACACTCTCCTCCGGCAACTTGGAGTCCCACCAATCCTAGAACACACAAAAAAAAAAACAAATAAAATTAATGAGTGCATACTTACATAAATTAACTGATATAATATACAGAAATTAGAGAAAGAGAGTGGTAATAAAGAAGTGGCAACTTGTCAATCGAGCACATTAACCAAAAATAGTTTTTCTGGCTGCCCCCAACACTAGTTATTTAATAGCATTTGATTTTGCCAGCAAGTCAATTACTATACACGCACTTCATTTACTACATTGCAGCTCTGATTACATTAGGATATTTCCGGTGCAAAGTGGTTGAATAAAAGGCCGCGGTGATGGGGGAGTTGAATGGTTATTAAACGTTTTGTGGACAATGGCGTTTCTGGCTGAGAACTCAAACTGCCATATGCAGTCTCTGGAGTAAACTCGAAGCATTTAAGGGATATTTTAATTTCAAACCAAAATCAAACAATTACCAGTCTATGAAATACCCCCTAACTAGCAAACAGCAGCCTTCTGAATTGGTCTAATTGTCCGTTTCTTGGACTTATCCCTAATCCTTGCTATAAATGTTTTACTTTTATATTAATTTAATTGTATATAATTTGTTTTTTGTAACTTCTATTTTAATTTTTTTAATACCTTTATTACAAATTGTGGAGTTTTAATAAAAAGTCATATTTATTAGAAATAAAATAAATAGCAGAGACTAAAATTCCCTAATTTTGTAAGGACTCCATACTTTATCAAATAGAGTATACTTTATAAAATGTTTGTCCATATTTTTTTTATATATATAGTCAATCTTAAGTGAAAAAAGAGTATTTTCATGAATTTAATTGAAAAGTATAGTACAATTTTAAGTTTTTTTTTCATTCTCTCAGCATGCCAAAAATATTCCTTAGTTTAAAATGTATTCATTCCATAGGAATATGCCGCGCAGCCTGCCACTTTTGCTGGGTATTGTAACAACAATAAACTCATTGCCTACCAGCAGGCGCCCATTTTGTGGCACTCAATAACAAAAGCAGTTTGCGCTTTTTAATCTGCCACTGCTGCAGCGAGAGTCTGTGTGTTTGTATATATATATGTGTGTGTGTGGGTCCCTTTTGTGTTATTGCATCATTTTCAACTTAATTAGCCGCTTGTGTTGGGCTAAGGTAGTCGGCTCAACTGCAAGCTGGATTTCATAATTTCCGCAACTCGTTGCCATAAGCAGCACAGCATAAAGAACAGGATATTGTGAATGATTACGATTGCATAGTGTTTGCAGCATTATAATTATGGGGCATATGGGATTAACTAACATTTTAAGCGAAAACAGCTATTGTTTAGCCAAAGATTACTGTGTTCAATCAGATTATATATTTATTTTCTATATCTATAACTATATCTATAAGATTTTGAATAAAGATATAAATAAATACAATGTATAAATTTGTATTTTTTGAAGAACATGTAATAATAAAATAATTAACTATGGTTTAAAACGCCTTTTAATGTGATTTGTTATGCATTTGTATTTTCCTATTTGTTTAAGTTTCATTTAAAATAGACTATATAAAACATTTAAAATCAAAGTAAAATATCATATTTCTTAAATTTAAAAATCTTTATGATGCCTTAAAAATGCCTATTCTTGCAAATAAAGTAAAATACTTAGTCATTTTTTTTTGTAATGATTTTTTTATAGGTACTTTTGATGTGCTACTAATTCTATATATATATATATATGCATATATATATATATATATATTATATGTTGAGCTCTTGCCATTAGAAGCTCAAGAGTGGCGCACTAAAACTAGAAACACAATTTGGTTAGCTTGACTTGACACGAGTACTTAACTCTTTTACTACACTGAGCAATTGACTGACTTGCTGAACGTGACACATAAACACCGACACACACATACACAAACACACACACATACACATACACAAACACACACGCGCAGCAGTCAGCTCTGTCACATGTAAGCGCTTTTAAACCAAAATGCATTGTTTGTCTTCCAGTTTTTAGGTTCCCTTTTAATATCCTGAACTCATTAAAAATGGGTAAAACGGGTTTAATGGTTTTGTGCAAGAGTACGTAGAACGCAGGAGGAAACATCTGCCACACCATATATATTCGTGATCAATATCAGCAGACGAATACGTATGGCAATGTCCGCCTTTCCGTCTGCATCAACATGCGAATCTCGCAGACTTCAACTGTGGAATATGTTATATATATATTGTATCTTATACCCACTGCAAAGCTTATTTAATTTGTATCGATAATTGCCCTCGTTTCGCGAATACTAACTGAAATGTTATTCATCAGGCGAAAGCATTTCTGGTCAGTTAGTTTTATTTTTATAGTCTTCATTAACTGTGCCGGGGGAAAATAGTAAATTTGACAATAAAACTGCATTAAAAACCAATTATATTCAGGGTATATGGTAGTCGAGCTCACTCGAGAACAGCATTCTTATTTGGTGCTATTAAGACGGGGTATACGCAGTGCATAAAAGAATGCATGTGAAAAGACAGCAGCATAATAATGTCATTGTCAGATTATGGCTAGTCCGAGTTGGGCGGATTTAGTACTTGAACTAACGGGAAATGAAATGTATCCACAAAGTGATGGCTCCATTACACAATTCAGTGCTTGTTAACAACTCAATTTCTATTCAGTCTGCTCTACAGACAGAAGCGAACTTATGTAAGACCAACCACATTTAAATCAGAAGAGGATAAGTTGAAGCACTAATTGTGATAAAACAATTTGAACACAACCTTGTCTGTGCCATTGTTGTTAAGCAGCTTAAGCAATTTGTGATACAGTCTCGGTTACCCAAGGGTTTTCAACAATGATACAAAACTATACACAAGCCGACCAAAATATTGATATACAACAATGTGCTAAATTGAACATTTTGCTTGCTTTCTACTAAAGAGATTTGTTCTTTTGAGTGTCTTTAATTGTTTCATTGTTAGAAATTGCTCCTAAATTAGGAGGTGGAAATGGGGGATGCCTAAATAATTGCTATACCACTTTGTTGGCATTATCTTTTGTTATAGCTGTGTCTATTGTTGATTCTTGTTGTCGGTTGTTTTTATTCTTAGTATTCAATTATGCGTAAAATATGGCGAATGTCAAGCAAGGCGTTGCCCATTTTATCAATGAACGCTTTTGGTTTCTATTTCGTTTTTCTTTCGGCCTCCTTAACTTTGGGACTCCCACTGAAAACTGTAACAATGCCAACGCCGCTGGCCATTTTCGGAGCATTTTAATCAATGCCAGCTAAGAATTCTCTTTCGACATTTTGTTTGTGTGTATGTGTATTTGCCTTAAAAAGTTCCAATGTAAATTGTTGGCCAAAGGCGTTGCAAAAATGCGCCGCGAGTGCGTATGGATAAAGTTTTAATTAAAACTCGCACAAGTTGAAAGCGACGAAGCTTCTTTTTTAACTGACTCACCGTAAGTTGTTCAGCACTAACATGTTACGTGTAACTTTTACCTTTTATTATATAATTCAATAGTTTATCGTTCATTTTAAGTTATTTTTTTGTACATTCGTTTGATTTAATACGTAATACCTAACCTAAAAAGGGTTTAACTCAGTTCATATATAATAAATTATTTCAAATATGTACATAAAAAAATTGTGAACATCTATTTTAAATCGATTAAATAAAATTAAATAATCTTAACTATTTTAAAAAACTTTAAGCGATTAAGACATGGTATACTGATTTACGATTCCATTTTTAAATCTACAAAAAATCAGTTCTTTATCTAATAATAACCACAAACATCACAGTGCTTAGAAGACAGACTGACATGAATAAGATGACTTATCAATTGATACCTTATGAAGATGCTAACAAGTCGATTGGTATTATACAGGACGTCCATCTTGTCGTAGATCGAAAGTGGTTTAGATTCAGATTTAAGAAAAAATTACAATTCGCCCCTCACACCTTTTATGAAAAGCAGGGTATGTCTTTGGTATTGTTACGAGTGGTGAGTGGTAAGTGCGAGACACGGATGACATGATAGCTATTTTGACAGATCGTTGGAGTGTGAGCACAAAAAATACATATACATATATATAGATACTAGTACGAGTAATTATAATAATAAAAGTTAAAAATGAATAAAAACCTTGTGCAAATTATACATGCATTGAGCAATTCCTTTATCGGGTATGTTATGATGATCCAGCCAATCCTGCGGAAAAGAAACAACAAACAAACGAAGAAAGAACGGAAAGAAAGAAAATAATTCAATGAGGCGTGATGTACGATAAATAACGTTTTCATTTCATTTGACTTTGTTGTATTTGTGTTTGCCTTTGCAATGCAAACGAAACGTAAATAAAAATCAACAAAAATAAAAAGAAAAAGAAAACGAACCAAAAAATAAAAACAAAGAGGTGCGCATAAGAAAGCCAAATGCAGCAGAGCAAGCGTCAACCGGAAAATGAGTGTGAATGGTGGGTGTGCGAGTGTGTGTGCGAGTGTGTGTGCGAGTGTGTGTGTGTGTGTGTGTGTGTGCGAGTGTGTGACAGTTAATGTGTCTACGTGCTTGTGGAAGTGTGCGTGTGCTCAAATGAGTGTGAAGGGCAACAACAGCAACAGCAACAGCAACGACAAGCACGCTAACGAATTGCGAATGGATACCCCTAAGCAAATTGGTAAACACACCCCACACACACATTAAAAGGCGTTAAACTTAACACACACACACACACACAGACACACAGACACACACTCGTTCTCAAATTATGACAGACATCGTGGGAACTCGGATGGGTTTGGGTTTCATTTGTCATAAAAAACCATATTAATTATACGCACTGTGTGATAATCGAGCAATTCCCCAAGGGAACACTAAATTTGTAATACCCTTGCCATTAGATTGGCATATTGACTGTTACTTAATGATGATGTTACCCGATACTTGAAGTAAGTCTATTGACCTTAATTTGAAATTAACTCCAAACTTGAACATTGTTGAGAACATATTACAGGTTCCAAAAGTGAATAATTCATATATATATATATATTCATGAAACCTGTACATCAATCATCTGATAGATTTCTCTAACCAAAAAAATTCAAATTTCGTTGAAAAAGTGGCTCGCGCATAACAAAATAAATAATCAGTGAATTATATGTATGGAATTTTGAATTAATTGACTACTGTAGAGCAACGGCATAGCAAATTCCATTATATAAATAAGGATTATAGTGAAAATGTTCTCCAAAATAAAATTTTTCTAATTTCTGAACATAAAGTTAAATATTTAATTTTATTTTTAATATTATTTCTATATAGATTTTTGTATTTTTCTGTTCACTGATATTAATCAATATGAAATTAATAAATTCAGAACTTGAAAGCTATAACATCATCAACAAGTAAATACTTAGAAAGAACGTTCGCATTGAGGTCTTAATTTATTCAATATTTGCTTACTCGTTGGCATAAAAAACAAAGTTACCGAAAATGTAAAACATGCTAAAAATAAAAGAACAAACTTGTCTCTCTTTTTTGCAGGGACACGCAGTAGTCAATAAACCAAGGATGTTGTTAATTTTAGCTCACCTGGAATCGCAGCATGAGAAACATCACAGCAAACACCACGCAGAGGCAGAGTCCAATCACTGGAAAACTGACCAAATAACGAAAGGCACGACGCTGCCAGGCGGGTGCCTCCTTGGGCTCTAGTCGACCCGTCACATTGTTCTCCTCCAGCGGACCCTGTTGACAATAAACAGCAGATTGAAATGTTAGCCAAGTTAATCAGAATTGAGTGTCGATGGGGGACTACTCACTTTATAGAGCGGCCTGGGCGGTTCGAGTAGCTCTGGGGGCGTGGATAATGTGCCCCAACGAAAGGCCAACTCCACGGAGTACCGCTTCCAGGCCTCCAAATACAGCGACGCCCAGGCTACATTAAACAGCGAGAACAGCACATGGCCCATATCCTGAGCGGTTTGGCCCTTGCCCCACAGTATGCAGTAGAGTATGGTGCCAAAGACAGCCGGCACGCCCAGAGCACAAGTGTAGTGGCCCAGCCAGGCGAAGTAGAGCGCGACCTTAACGCCAAAGTATGCGGCTATATCATCTGAAAATCGCACAGAACACATGTCTGGTAAAAAAAGATATATCTTACTGGGCTGACATGGAAATCTCCTCTTCTCTCTTGTTTTTTGGATTCGCAAATGTCCCTTTGGGTTGCCTAAATCGCTTTAGTATTTTAACAAAAAAATTTGTGAAATTAATTATTTAACACCTTCATGTAGCTAAAAATTAAACATTTTACAAAAGGTTTATTCTCTCTTAGAATTTAGATGAATATTACAGTTCATTACTCATTGCCAGCATGCACAAGTAGAGTATTTCTAAGAATATTTTGGGGTTCCAATAAAGCTTAACAACTTGCCGAGCAAGAAATGTTAAAATAAACTTTTCTTTTAGGGCTTCAGACACTCTTATCTCTAATTGGGTAACCTTTGCAGAATAAATAAGAAAAATTCAAAAACCGTCCAAAAGTCTCGAGAGATTTGTATGCCAACCCAAATCAATTTGTGAATTAGTGTCGAAGTGCAGACACTCACCGAGCGGCTGTGGGGCAAAGATCCGCTTGACCCAGTGCGTTTGCAGCTGTGTCAGGGAGCGTGTCTCGTGCAGCGGAAAGACCTGTGTGATTAGACCCGACTCCTGCCAAGCGGCCACAATGCTCTGACCTTCGGCGACAGCGGCGCGTCCCTGCAGTGCATCAATATCGCTGCAGCCGGCGCGTAGTCCCTGCAACACCTGCAACACCAGCCACTGGCGCTCCTGTGAGGTGAACAACGCCGTGCTGCCCACATCGCCACGCAGCTGCTGGAAGCAGTGGCTCTCACGGGTGGTAAACTCACGCAGTGCCCCGCCCAGATCTGGACGTAAGCGTTTCGGCAGGCGGGCTTCCTCAGCGGCTTTGAAGAGGCTGCAAGAAATTCATTTTCTTGAAATTATTTCTCTACTATTTGCAACATACGAAGTAAAGTTGATAAAGTAATTTAGCATTGCTTACACATTAACTGGCGCACTGACATAGAAGGCATTGCGTCTGGAACTCTCGTGCGCCTTAACTTGAACTAGGAGGCCCAGACCGGCTGGTGGCTGAGATCGTATGCGGGCCAGAAGCCAGCGAAGCGCCTCGTCTGGCGCGTCCTCGGGAAACTCAATGACCACGTCGCATTGTGTCGGTATTTTGTTGAGCCAAAGGCGACGCGGCGTCATCAAATGACCAGCGTAGGGCACTTTGCGGCGTAGGTGGCGGGAAGCTTCAAATACGAATTCAGATTCAATATTTTTAGACAAAAACAAAAAGCATTTTAAATTTTAGAAGTGGATTAAAAAACAAATTAGCTTGCATCGATTAATTTTACTATAATCTCTCCTAATTAGAACTGTAGAATTAACTTGGCTGATTAAATCGGAACAATCAATTTTGACATTTATTTGTTACTCAGAAAAGAAATAAGATTTATTAGTAAGAGTAAAGTAAGTGTTTAAGCTATTATTATTCCAGTTAAAATTCCAAAGAGTACTTAGCTGAAATTGTTTTTATACAGATTCTAATTTATCTTTATGAACCTTGTAATTGGAAAAACATATACAATATCTATATATTCAAGCATTTTAAAGAGTTTTAGTAAGATATTATCAAATTTTAATGACAACAAATGCAGAAGAATCTTAAGATTGGGTTCTAACAGAATCAGCATATTTAAATCGATCAAATGGTTTCCCATTAGGAAAATAGTTATTTAAAAAGATTTTAGACATATAAAAGAGATAAAATATAATAAATTTTATTGCAAATGCCATCTTCCATGCTAAATTCGGCAAACTATACATTTGCTTAGCCAGTTTCAAGTCTAACCAATTTCGTGCCATGGAAAATTTGAAACCGCATAGAAAATGAAAAAATAAATGCAAATTTACTTATATATATATTTCTCTTTTTCTATTTCTGCAGGTTTTTTTCCGCCATTTGCACATAAATTTCGTAGATGTTGCTTTTGGACCGAATGCATATTTATGGTTTGCTGTCGACGGAGGATAAAAAAGACAGCAAAGCTGACAATGCCATCCGCTGGCGGAGAAGAATTATGGAGACAGCAAGGAAAATTGGCGCTAACACAAACTGCTCTTAATGCAAGTTTCAAAAATTCCATAAGACCATCAGGTACAGATACAGATACACAATAAAGCTACAGATACAGATATATAAATATAAATACGTTGGATATATGAAATATTTCAACAGTTTAGCGTATATTAAGGTATATAAACATTTCTTGTGATATCAAGTTAGTTTGAGAGAGACAGAAAGAGAGAGGAAGCGAATAATGTAGGAGTCAGTTAACACCATCTGCGCATTTGTTCTGATAAATAGCTTGTATGAGAGAAATCTCTTACAAGCAACAAATGCGAAAATCACTTTTAATTATTTATGGCAAAGCTCTCGAGATTATGTGCCCAGCAACGGTTAGCATCCACCTGACGTACTTAGTTCAAATGCAACACAAAAAGCCGCAAAAACCTGCAGCTTTGTGTAGCAAAATTGTGTTGCATAACCAACAGTCAGATACATGAAAGGGAACAGCGCGCTGCAAACAAACAAACAAACACAAGGGTAAATGACAAACCGTACAAATTTACCACAACTTTTAATTAGAGGTGGTGGCAACCTGCAGCAATGAAAAAACGACAACAAAACAAACACAAAAACTGGGCAGGAAACCTGAATACTGCCGCGCACCCAGGAAAATGTGAAAAGCGATGATAAGAACACACACAAAAAGAAAACAGCACAAAAATTGACTAACGACAGGAGCCAAAGTCGCAACACGCAAATGCCAAATAGTATAGTGAAGAAAGGTGAATTTAGGCCTCTGATATCTGCACGACCATTTGGCCTATACACGAGGCCGCAATTAATTATGAGGGCAAGTCAAGGACTGCTCTGCTGCTGATAGCAAGCGGGCAACTTGCAATTCTCCTTCAATTCCCTTATCAGCAGCCATTATTGTACATTAAACAAATGACTAATGCAAGTTACACGTTCTCATGGTTGATTGCTGTGCCAGCACTTTTAATGGTTTATTTTTATATAAGGGACGCGTAAAATACATAATTAATTGGCAATTATTCTTAGATTATGTTGCCTTTAAAATGGAAAATTTAATTAGAAGAGCTTTTACTTAAAACTTTTACCCAAACGGAAATCTGCACAAAAACGAGCCCAAAATAAGCCCAACATAAAAGATTAAAACATTATTAAAAGCCGGCGGCAGTCAGTTAATGTAAACTTCCATTTCAATTGCAACATTGCAGATATTTATATAACAAACTGAGAAATAGATTAAAATATTTTACAAAGGACTTTGCCGCCAATATCTAAATATATTTATAGCTCATTACGCAAGTCGAGAGAGAGTGAGAAAGAACTGGAGAGAGAGAGAGAGACAGGGGCGAGAGAGAGTGCTTATTTATGTTCACAAAATCTGTGCCTCAGCAATTAATTCCATAAATAAAATCGGATGCACAGACAAAGTCCACACAGATTAACAGATATATATATATATATATATATATATATATATATTTATTTATATATTTGTGTATAGAATATGCAATGCCAGTTGGCAAATAAGTACAAGATGGAAATTGTTTCATTTTATTGCCAGCTGCATAACAAATGAGCTGTAAATTTGTGGTGTAAGCCAGTGCGCAAATTGTTGATGCAAATTTTAGCCAATAAATCCCCAAACATACCATTTTAATATGCTGTTCGCATAGGGTCTCATAACCCATAGGGAGCCACCATTTCATTGGCGACACGAGCCGCACGCTTCGTGCATAAAATCCAGACAATGAATAAAGGCATCACACACCACACACACACACACACACACAGAAGCACACCTAAGGCCATATCCCTTGGAAAGGACCATACGCATAGTAAATAGTGAGATACTTTATTGCATATCCTGCGACAGCATAAAACAGGGCTTAAAGGGCAAAACGGCTTTAAGCTGCCCAAGCATATGGTAATGGGATTAAGCAATATGCATAAATGTTTCATGGGTTTGCCAATTGAATAGTTTCATAAAATATAATTCCTTATAACTGCCCAGAAGTTAGTAATTAATTAAACACAAACAAAGAAGATTATGCGGTCTTTAAATGTAGCAAATTTTACGTACATTTGCAGTCCGGAGTATAAATTTCACTATAAATATAACAAAAAATAAACCGACAAAGTGCTTAATATATTTGTGTACAAATTTTACGAGCACAATAAACCGCATAGCTGGTTTATTTGGTTCGGATATCTTGATAAAGAAATAAATGCTCCATACAAGAACTTATGTTTCCAATAATTGTTCCCATCGGAGCTATATGATTTAGTAATGAGATCCGGCCATATCTGGTATATAAGCTGAAAACATACATATTTAAAGTTGTAGAAAGAAAGTTTCAGAACTAATGGTCTATTGTAGATTGCATAGAAACAGGCAGATGGATGGAGGAACGTGGGTATTGGTGCTAATCTAAGAATATATTATTTTATTTATCTACTTTTTACTTATTTATATTTCGTAATTTATTTCATGTAATTAACATTTACTAAAAGTGCATTTGTTGTGCTATTTGCTATAAATTAATTAAACTATGAATTCAATATGAAGAATAAAGAAAGAGTAATTTGAAATGGATCAATACTGATTAGCAAACCAGTGCATTGTTATATAATTGAATCTGGTAAAACATATCCAATATAAAAACTGCACAATTCATTAAGCCACAGTCATCACAAGGTACAATTGAAGTTTCGTGCTGCTGTTAAATCAGCACCAGCTGAATCTGTCCTATATCACAAATAGAAAAAAGAGGGAAAAAATGCGAGCTGCAAGCTGTGTCCTGAATAGTTAATGAAATCATTGAAGCAGAAGCCCTCCCAGCTGGCAATCGGGAGTGAGCACCGTAATTTGTAAGACTTACGTAACCCCGAAAGCCACCGATTATCCAGGAGCCCAAGCACGACCCAACCCACCCAGAAAGGCCAGCAAATGACTCAAATTTAATCAGTTGCTACAACAACAATCAACTTCGATTCCTGTAATTGCGTGAGTCGTGAGCACATTATAGCTACTTGAGACCGTTTATGTTTTAATTAGACTGTGTTGATGACATTGACAAGCGGCCAAAATGGGCAAAAGAAACTCATTAGAAATCGTGAACTTAACGCAATGTGGCCCCAAATGCGTTTAATTGGAATCAAATTATGTTAAGACTGGATTTCGTGTAGTGACACAAGAATTAATAAACGATTTTCTCCTTTTTTTTCGACATTTATTGATCTTAGATAAGATGACTTGACAACATTAAGTTAAATTCAGTTGCCTATAAAGTGTAGCCATCGGAATAAACTTATTCTACACAACACCACATTTAGGCCAGTATAGACATATGACATTCACCTCAGGGGCACGTGATAATTATACAAAAATTCCAGAACAATGTCGACACTAAAGAGGAAATATGTGAAACACATTTCGTTACTGTTGACGTTTTATGGGACGATCAGTGAGCAAATAACAGCTAATCGATAACAATGCGTTTGCAACTCTGACATCACAGCAACTGTGCGTAGCGAATCTGATTAAAGGATAATTAAATTAATTGAAAGAAATAAATACTTCGAACAGTGCAAAGTACGTTCAGGCCAATATTGGTTAGTATTCGCATAAATATATATTATAAAATTACTTATACAGCCTGAGATTTTCGTGTATAGGCGACAGAGTTTTCCCAAAACGTGGCGACTACCAAAACCGATTTATGCCAGGACGGCTACAACAAACAATTAAATTTTGATTGCTTTCGTTGCTGCACAGATTGCATTATCTAACAGAAATGAATATTGCAACATATATGTTAAGTAAAACCCATAAAATTAATATCATGAAACAATGGAAATACTTCATTCGAGCTCCTCGCTAAGCCTCGTTAAGATGGTCAGATCTGGTATTCAAATATCAACTGTGTCTTGAGTGGACTCAACCCAATTTCTGCTGGCCAGGCCAGATAAATTCAGCTGTCGTCGAAAATTATACTAAGTGATATATATATTCATTGGCAACACTCAAGTACACTATTCAGCGCTTAACATTTAAGACATTCCATATGCATATTTATCATTGAAAAGAAACTAAGTAGTCCGCATATGAGTTGTAAGCTTCATATAATAGCCAGATCTTAATAGAATGTGTAATCTTTAACCAACTAATTATGCATTATGTGACACTTAAAGCGACTTAACTACATTCCCGACATCCACAAATGTGCCACAAATTCAACGAACCCCACACACACATTTACGCCCACCGAGACACTCAGAGTATGGTGTTGAATACTCGACATTGTCAGCCTTAACTGTCGCTCTATTCTGGTTCCTCTGTACAGTCCCAAACACAAATGTAATTAATTTTTGCTGACCAAGCATTAGTCCTTGCTGGTCCTCGTTGTGTTCAGTATACCCACAAGAGTCGTGAAGTGCAGGTTATTGTGGAAGGTAGCCTAGACACACAATGAGGGAATTACACATTAATCTTTTGTAGAGTTCAGTGCATCAATAAAAATGTGCCATTAAAGGCCAACTATGCTGATGGTGGTAGGTCACAGGCTCAGGACTCCGCTTGACTGGACAGTCGACATCAATTTGCCAATCGGCTTTATGAGGCTCCCGTGTAAAAAAATGTCGTAAAGAATTGTTTCGGTATTTATTTAATATATATTTAATAGGTTCTTGCTATCATTTAAAGGACTTACGGCAATGGATGAGTTTGTAGTGTGCGTTTTAGTAAATTTAAAAAGTAAAAATGGGAGAATAACCAAAGAACCCACAGTACCCACAGAATACACATTTAATGCTCCCAGTTAGTTCATGGCTCAAGACTATTCAAGAATAACATAATATTTAATTTAATTTAATTTAATTTTCATTATTCTGTCGTTTATTATTTGCATAGATATAAAACTAGCGGACATTTCCCCTTTCCACCAGACGACAACTCGTTGTGCTTTTACCATGCTGCCATTTAAGAACATCAGTCTGGATTTCAGCTAAATCTTTTAAATATTTTATGTCCTCCCCACTGCCAATTTTAGCTCTTCGCAATCAACTCACTTGCCAATAACATTTTCCAGCTTAAAATTCCCCAAGCAGGACAAAACTTTGCCGCCGTTCGCCCGACCATTTTGCGTTTTATGCAAAGAATATTCATCGACGTTCAACGCTCTGACAACTAATACCACTCAAAGTGTCAAAGTTCCCAGCAGTTAGACACCAGATACTGAAAAGTGTAGTGGGAGTAAGGCAGGAAGGTCATCATGCATATAAAAGAGACGATGGCGGCTCTTGAGCAAATGCTGTCTATTTATTGATTGAATCTGAATATATAATTGAAGTGCACAATTGAAAATCAAAGTGAAAGCAACGATGATGTCTAAGTCTCAGCGACAATAATTCAAAAAGGACATAAATTCAATTTATGATAATGACCCAAAAGCTGACCCAACTATAAATATATTTAGCGCAAGAGATTTACCAATATTATGATGCTAAGATTTGAGCAACAAATATTTTACTTATTTATTCATTAGAGAGAGATGCTTACTAAGTAAAGTATATCGTATCAATAAAAGCCATAACTTTGGACAGCCAACACTGGATGTTAATTGAAAAAATACTGTGTTAAGATTTTTAATGATTTAATATGATTATTATTTGCCATCTAATCTATTAATTAATTTGTATACATGTACATCTGTATACAAATTGACGATGTTTCAATTTGAAAGCATATTTGAATAGCTAGTTTGGCTTTTCAAGGTTAATTAAATTTTTAAAGTAATTCCAGAGGAATAAGAATTCAAATACATAGTAAGCCCCAAATACAAACTAAAATTCAAACCTATTTTTTTTGGGTAACGCGGAGTTGAGATATATGTGGCTCGATGCTTTAACTTTGGAATAAACATTTTAAGCAATTAAAAATTAAACAATCCCGTCAGGAAAATCTGACAAAATAGTGAGCCAAGACAGATGGAAAGCGCTCAACAGAAATGTCAAACGATGCTGAACTGAAGTCTGCCCCAAGAGCGCTCGAAAAGCTTAATGAGCGTTGACGTCAGCAGATTGCAAAAGTTGTTGCAATAAGCAAGCAGTCAATGCCGCAGGGGCAGGGGGCAGCTAAGTCGGTGCATTTGAGCTATACTAGCTACAGAAAAGCACAAAGGCAGGCTGCTTGCAAAAACTTAAACGACTTTGGCAGCAGTTCTTTTCATTACGGCTGACAGGAATATCAAAAGAATTGTTGGGCAAATAAATGGGAAAGATATAAACTCTATGAAAGGACACTTGAGCATTGAACTTGAATGTGAAATAAATTATTAATTCAAATAATCTATATGGAATTCAATTTTGGATTTTTTCTTTTCAATTCTTTGATTTTTATATAACGAAGTCAAATTTTTGCCAAGAAATCTTAAGAATAAAATTATAAAGTTTATTTTCATCATCGAGTCGAATAGAAGCAGATGTTAGCTTGAAAAATATATGAATAATAAGCAAATAAAGTAAATTGTTAATAAAGTTAAACGGTTTATAAAATGGATAAATTTAAATATGCATTTTATTTCCTAGGAATCAAATATTTCATCATATCCCTATCAAATGCAATAATCAATCAAGCCGCATAAATACTGTCAATTGATTGGAATCACAAATTGTGTCATATCCCTATGAAATGCAATAATCACTAAGCCTCTGGCAGAGACACAGTCAATTGATTCGTCTATCGCCACATAATTCGTTGATTTGGTTGCTCGCTAAGCGTGTAAAGTACAGTTATGTTTGTCAACTGTTCACAAAGTTGGCTTTTTGGCTACAGCCTGTCAAGCAGCCGTTATGAAAGACTAACAGCCACTTAACTGTCAGTTTTCGCCTATGTAAAACAGAACGCAAAGCATTTGAGCGACGCGGCAAGCGTTGCCTACTTTTCACATAGCTGTCACATTAAGTATACGCACAACAAAACGTATTCGCCGCAGGGACGCGTGCCTATGCGTGTGTGTGTGTGCGTGTGTGAGTGTGTGCGTGTGTGGTCGTTGAACCACAAGTTTGTCAGTCGTCAACGTGTCTTGTTCTGCACACTTTAGGGCATAATAACGCCAAATGAAATTGATGTTAATATAATTTGTTTAAGGCAAGTTCAAACTTTTGTTGATTTCATGTTCAATTCGATTAAAATGCCAAAGCTCGCAACTAAATAATCTTCGACGCACGCACACACACACACACACACACACGCACACCTACAAGCTCCCTCTTCCTCTCCTGCTGCTTCAAGCATGTCCTTGGCTCGTGTGCTGTCTGTTGTTTCCTGTTGGCATCGTCCTTGCACTAAGTGGATTTTCATTATACAGAAAATATTGGGCAAGATTTATTATTTAATTTGCGCGCATAATTTGTAATTATGTCTCAACATTTACTCAACCTGACAGCTCAACCTGCTGCACGGGTCTCCGTCCCAACTCAGCCAACAATGGCATTATGCCCATTAGCACGTCAGCGTGTTTAAACAGCGATAAGATCGGAAATACATGAACGACACGAACAAGATTTTCAGTTGGCCTTAATTGAGATTATAAGTTATATATTATTGAGAGGTTTACTGATTAATAAAATACTATATATTTGATATTAAGCCAAACTTTTAATCGAATTTCCCCAATAGTATTTATCTTTTTTTTATATTAATGGATAGCTGTCGCTTACGCAATAAACATAAATCACTGCGGTGACATATTCTTTGGGGGTGTTAATAAATGAAAAACTGGAAATTATGTTGCTTGAATAATGAATAATATTAACGAATAGTGTAAATTTTTTTTTAAATAGGTAAACAGTGGTGTGTAAAACACAGATAGGCAAAGCATTAAGAGCATTAACAAGGTTGTCTCAAAGTAGAGTAAGAGAAGTACGGGCAGGCTTCTAAGGGAGCTAGACGTAGCAAAATAATACTAAAACTGTCTGTCAGAATGTGAGTATAAACTATGATAATAACAGACATCCTGACAAGACATTGCAGGATACGTAAACATCTACACAAGCTTAAAATGATGGAGGATATGGCGCGTAGACTCTGAAGTTGACGAGACTCCACAACATATTCTAGCAGATTGCCCGGCCAAAAGTGGACTGAGATACGCTTGTACCCTGAATGCCAGTAAAAGCAGGACTCTAAGACCAAGTGCAAGCAGTTCAATGATCAAGTACTTTAACTCAATTACAAGGGAGAGACTCAGTACAGTCTTTACTGTAATAACAAGTATATTTATATTTGCAAATCGAGCCAAGTCTATAAATGACTACAAATATGAAAATATACACATTAATATCAATCTTTCTCTGGGCATCTGCTTTATCTGTGTATCCTATCTTCATATCCTACCATCTGAGAAGACTAGAGATAGACAACTCTTTTACACTTTGTCTAGCAGCCAGCTCAATTACCAAGCCTCCGAATGTCTGATTAATTGCTTTTACAAGCCATTTAACACAGCTTCCCCAAAATGGAGCAAATTGTTATGAGCTTGTAAGCAGCTACCACATACAGCAAACGAGATAAAAACAACAACATTAACGTGATTGATTGCCACTTTTGATGGCCACTCAGAGTGACAACAGTAACAACAACAGCACCAACAACAATGAAAGAAGCTGAACAGCAGCAAAATTAGTTGACCGGATAGAGAAGTTATGTTGAGGCCCAGCCACAAAACTGCTGTACGCAAATCACATTTAGGCCTCATTAGTGTGCCACACGTACAACATGGCCACTCCAACACCGCCACTCGGGAAATGGCACTGCTGGAAGGCTCGACAGTTAAATCTGTGCGGTCAATGCCACAGGCATTTGAATATCCCATAATTTGCGTGGCTTCTCGTCGCAGCAGCGATAAAGGATGCTCCAGATTGGATGATTTGTTGGCGGATAACGAGTCTAGCTGGCTGTAGTCACACACCTCATACAAGGATGTACACAATTGATTTGCTGACACTCGTACATGTGTGAAGCCAGCTAGGCTATGTGCAAACATTAGGAGAAAAAAAAGCAACTGAGTGTAAAGGGATATGTTTTGACTACGGGGAACAAAGTGACTGAAGTGCACGCAACAGCAAACAGCACTTAAGGACCAGTCTCCCAAGTATGTACATATGTATATTCGTACACATTGGTGCATTTGTACAGTGGAGACAAATTAAAAAAAAATTCTTAACATTTTAATAAAAATTCAGTAGAGTTGAATTACAGCTTAATTTCATTAGCATTACTTAAATTCGCAGTGCATTCCAGAAATTCTCACTGATTATTTTGTATATTTTGCGATTATTTTTCGAATTTTCAATTAATGTTATGAAAAGACAAGCAATTGATTTATCGATTGTTTTAAGACACATTTAAAATGTACCCAATGTGTTATAATTAATTTTACTTTAATTGATTAACATTTAATGCAGTAAGCAAAATATAAAAGAAAACTCTCTTTTTGTGTATTTGTTGAATATTTTTATTTAATTAGTTTGTTCAACAATTAATAAAACACGCTTCATAATCAGATAAAAAAACTATTTTTCTATTTACAGAGTAATTATTTTTATTACAAAAGTAAATTTAGTTCTACATAATAAGTTATAAGAGTTATTATTATAAAATTAAATTATAAGCAAAAAAGTGAATAATGAGATAAAAGAGTTTTCCCAACTAACAGCAAATTGCTTTTTTCGTTATTCGTTGAAATTCAACATTATAAATCATTTTTACCCATTGTATAAAAATCGCATTAAAACTATCCGTCAACGGAGTGTGTAAACATTATGACATGTTCTTGTTTTATGGGTGTCTACTTGAAAATTGATTTCATGCAACACAAATTAATTTAATAATTTAACGTTCTTTAGTATCGATTCAAAAGTGGGTGACATCAATTGCAATCCGGCTGCTGGGAAATGATAAGCTGCATGCACAAATGTATGGTATGAAATTTGTCAGGAAAAGCGACCAAAATTCAATTGAATTAATGGTATGGACCACAAGGACAATCATGATGATAATAATGATGATGATGATGATTATGATGATGATGATGATGGTGACAACGTCAACGCTGTCGCATGGAGCGTATGATGAATGTGAAAGCATTTTGCAGTGCAAGGAGGCGTATCGAGTGTGCGGTTGTGGCAATGCCATTTTTATGTCTTGCTCAGAGCAAGAAAAATATAACAAAATAAATTAAATTGATAGCCTGCTATTAGGAGCAAAGTGCACAACTTGTTATCAATTTTAATTTTTAATATAAACATTTAGACGTCTAACATCACTCCATTTCTCAAACTTAATTAAATACCCCGAAAAGTGCCATCTTAATTTGAAGACTATGAAAGCAAAAAATATTAAACTTAATGATTAAATATAAATGTGCGTGCTTTAATAAAGAGCATTTGGGCAGGCAAAAATACTAATAAATGTTAATATCTATACAATTAATCAGACCTGAACAACAAAATCAATATATGTGAATAGAAATTAAAGCCAGATTTCGAATGATCTCTAGCTTGTCACGGATTTTGAGACATTCACTAGACTGACAAACAAACTGAAAATATATATTTTTATGAGTAGATGCCTTCATCTGCCTGTTGAATACATTCACACACTCCATTTTCACATATTTCCAATGATTTCAGGAAATGGTAACTAAGAATTCCCTGCGCTTGGATATACTTTAAGATGTAACAGCTTTGCCCGTTCGCATTGATTTTTCCATTTGCACCAACATTGCAAGTGCAATTGAGGCGCCACATTGAGTGGTGAGGGGTAAGAAGTTTCCAGTTTTTGGCTGGCTGCCAAGACTAAAAACGAGGCACATGCTGCCTTGTATTCATTTACCACTTCAGGGCATATCTGTTTCTTTTCTTTTTTCTTTTCTCGTTTTTATTATTTTTTTATTTTTGGTTTGTTTTTGGCAATTTTCGGGCCAACTGCAATGGAGGTGGACGGCCATGTGGGAGAGGCAACATGTGGAGAACGCAGCAGCGGTAACTTCCTTTGGTACTTTCTTTTGTCCGCCGGACATGGGCATGCATATAAGTACAACAACATGAATATGCCCATGGAAAATGCAGATTGATCGTCGTAGATTGGATTGCAGCCACAACAACAAGCAGAACAAAAGATTATTTTTACTTTACTTGAAATAAAATGGGGTTAGGCTGGTTCTCAGTTCTGCAGTGGTTTACTTGAGCCACATACCCAAATAGTTTGAGGGCACAATATTGCTGCACCCAATTAACATATGAATAGATGAACAGATAGCTGAATAAATGAAAATTTGGGGCACACAAGAGTGCAACAAAAATAGTTACAAGAAATGTATACCCCATAACAGTCGAATTTTAATAGCAAAACAATTAAACAATTGAGAAAGTAACAACTAAAGGTTAATTTATTCAATATAATATTACATATTTTTTTAAATTTAAAAATTGTATGAGCCTAAATTGTAAATCTCCCAAAGTGTACTTTTGTAGTTTACCTATTTCCTTTGTTAGTAGTGCTGGTGAAAATATTCAAATTTGTATATATTTAAATATAATTTTATAGTTTTTAATAATTGCCAAAAGTTCCCTTTTGCTAGTTCATTTTATAGTTAGATGTACTATATTGAAAGTTATTTGAAATTAATTAATTACTTTTATTAAGTTATTTATATGGGAAATATTATAATAAAAAATTAGAAAATAAATCAAATAAATTAATAATATATAATCTAAGCAACTTTAAGATTAAATATAAATTGACTTACATGCGCGGATTGCATTTGTTGTAATGCTAATCAGCGGGGAGTTCAAACAGGACACATGCACACTCGAAAAGGGTCGACATAATCCAATCGCATTACCAGCCAATTAGAAGTGTTAGCCAAAGCACACACACACACACACACTAATGGCCATTTAATAGGGGATATTCTGTTTGCTACTGAAAAAGAAACCTGCTTTCAGGATGCACGTTTGAACAACTAATTACAAACAAGTGTTAAAATATATATAACATATATAACATAGAACATTGTCATACAATAAAAATAGTAATAGAAAAGAATTATATTAAAATTTTCTTCTTTTATGTACTGATTCTTCACACAGAATAAATTGAAATTTTTATGCTATGCTTTGTTTTGATAATGAATTTTAAAAAATATAAAAAACACTCTATAAAAATATATAAAAATGAAAATGCACCTGTCGCAACAAAATATAATATTAACATTAGCCAACATTTTATGCATCGTTAAATATTAATTGTTGCCTGACTAGTCTGAACAAAAAACTGTTCATTGAAGTTGTTGCTATTTTAAAGCTGTATCTAATTATATGAGCACCACTGTATATACGAATGTATGTATTTCTTTACATATTGAACACAAGCTAAACGGAAATTAAGCTGCTCTCAATGCCACAAGCTGATGCTGATGCTGATGAAGATGAAGATGATCCCGATGATGATTTAAGCGGGAAACGCATTTGAGCTCGTTATGATTATCACATATTGCATATGTGTGGGTCGAGAATGGGTGTGAAAACAATATTACAGCTATGAAGAGTTTATTGAGCACCTGAGTGAGCAGATTGACACAGTAAATGCCAGGGAAAAAGTTTTGTGCATCAGATTTCACAGTAGCTAAGCAAGAAAAAAGATGAAAAAAAGAGGATACCCACGGAACACAGGGAGCAGCTGCAGACTAACCACAGACTTAATTTGGATAGGCATTTGCATGCCTTAAATATTTTACCGGTTTCTTGTAGCTTGTAGGCAACAACGAGCAAAACTTTTTATTGACAACACAGTTGCGGTCTTTGTTTAAATATTGAGCAATGCTCAAGTTTACATCAAGTTGAGTTGAGCAAAGACATTTTACCTGAGCGCTGCGTGTTGGTGTAGATATATTCATATAATATAAATCAAATTTAAATTAAAGTATGTATTAACATGTCTGTGAAATCCTAAATGAAATCTTAAATAATTTAATAATATAAGCATTAAAAAAGCTAATTTTACAATTTTGTATACACATATAAGAAAAACCCCCTGTTAAATTTTTAGATAAATGTACCACAGAATTAAAAAAATACATCCAGTGGTTTTCATATAGATACAACTTATTATTTTAAAAATATATTTCCTGAATAATAAGGGAGGCCAAAGTAAGTCAAAAGTATGACCATTTTCGAAAAGTCAGATCTTTGAAAGTAAGCTGCCCAAATAAAGATTCTTTCTAAACCATTCCACATATTTTCCGACTTCATGGGTAGTTTCAATTGCCAATCAATATTAGATGGATTTTATATGTACATTTTTAATATGAAATTATGCAAAGTTCTCGTCTGATTTGATAACGGTTTTGAGCTGCAGCGTCTGATAAGAAATTGACTTTATCCGACAGGTAAAAAGCAAACAGCTTTTTTAAAAGTTACCCATGCCAAAGTGAATCATTGGCTTCATTTACATTATTCGCGACCTTGGCTACATTTTTAAGTTTGTCAGAGTTTTGCTTTTCATACATTTAACATATTTTCATAAGCGAAAAGACGATTATATACGCTTCATAATGAAGTAATGTCTGCGAATTATTTATGTATGTGAATGTGGGCTGACAGCCGAACTCCCTCAGCATGGAAAAATATTTGCATACAAAATTTTGTCTGGCATTTGCTGGATGAGACTGGGTGAAGGAAAAAACGTTTAGCTATGAAAATTTTTGCAATTTAAATATTTTGTTAGTATTCGTAATCAGGTCTATGGCAAAAATCACACAAAATGTGCAATTGGGAAACAAAGCATTTTATTAAAGTTAATTTTTAACTGAGACTTGACTAGATTTTAAGCTTTAGACTCAATTTTTCAAAGTACAAATTCTGAACAAAATCCAATTGTTTAAATATTTATTATAATATTAACTATTCATTTCGTTGGCAGCAGCAGCAAAGAAATTTAATTGTTTATGAGTTGTTAACATGTTTGAATCTGGAGCCCTGCGTGGCTTAATATAAATAGCTTATTGCTAGTCTTAATTATATAACCACATTGTGTTAGCTTATCGATCGGTTTTAGGTATTCTCGTTGGGAAAAGGTTTAGTAATTGGCTGCAAACCTTTTTAAGCAAAGTGTTGATAGAAAGTTTAGCAAGTGGCTTCAAACCTTTTATAAACCAAGTGTTGTTCAAAAGACTAAGCTCTGGCTTCTAGTTCAAATATATTAAATAAAGTTTATAAAGTGGAAATAACTTCGTGTTATTAATTGGAAAATAAAGCGATCGAAAAGCTGATTTTTACATATTAGAAAGTTCAGCTAGAAAGTAGACTATCATATACCTGACCTTTGTTTTGAAGAATGTAGAATGTTCGTTTCGAACAAAGAAACAACATGAAAGGACACCAAATTCAGATGGGTATTTTCTTTACTTTGGCTGTAACCCAAAGGTTGAAATATAAATCGAGACGACGTCAAGTACAAACATTTTGTTTTGACTCGTAAAAAGGGCAACAAATATGAGAGCACTAAAAAAGAAATATGTTGCGCATATGTACAAAAAAATAGATTACATATATATTGATGTGTCTGTGTGTGCACCTTATTGCCATTAATCAAAACCAAAGGGCGTCTATATAAACATGGCTTATGTGCAATTTGTCATATTTTGGCTGGCAGTCAAGTGAAAGTGACCCAAAGTGAAATTTAAAATTAAAAAAAACAAGGTCCATAACAAGTTTATCCAAGTCTGAATCCATAGAGAAAGTCTTTAAATCATAGCTCTGTCAAAAATGTCAAATATGATCCCCAATCTTAAAAAATATAAAGTATTATAATTAAGTTTTATCATTGACCGCAATAAATCAGACTTAAAAATTTATAGAGCAATCACTGAAATGTAATAAAAACAAAAATAAACTCAATTATACAGCAAAGTAATTGAAGAAATCAAGAGCTGCAGACAAATACACTTTTATATAATATATAGATAACAACAGAAACAAATGATTGGCAGACATCGTACAAATGCAATCAGAAATAAGGCCAAGAGTTTAGCGATAATAATGGAGGAGCTCAAAAGCAATCTATAGAGCAACCATTCCACAGCCCGCAGCCATAAACGCCTGTGGGCGACGCCTCGATTGATGACTAGGACGGCTGACAACACAAACAATCAACATAAGGGCAAAAACAAACAAGCGATAGTTGGACAATCAACCAGACAGTGGACGGGGGACGGGGGACGGGGTACAGCAATGACAGTGATGGCAAATGGAGTTCATGTTAATCAGAACGAAAAGTAGAACACGAAACGGACTACGGGTTAGAGAAGTCCTTTAAAGGCAGCAGACATCATGGCAGCCATAAAATCGATAAACGTCTCCCCCCCCCCCCCCACATACTTTTCAAACACCCACGTTTGCCCAATTCCCAGCCAAAACTTTGAATATTTCACGCCACGTCTACGCACGCGATGCAATTCCTTTTCCTTGGCAGGCGAGTTAAGCTTAAAGGGCAGGCCCAACTTTTTAAAATTCCGCGAAGTTCCGAAAATAGCATCCAAGATATACAGAATATATAAAGTACTTATATATATAGATACACTCGTAAATCGCAGTGAAAACTAGTTACTTGATTATTAGAAATAATTTCTGCATATACAAAAAAAATTCACAAATATTAATACGCTTTTTTCGAACTTTCAGAAATATGTTTCTTAAAAAAAAAACGAAAAAATGAAACTTAGAAAATAGTAATGAAGTTGGCTCTGTCTATTGCTATATTGGAGTTTAACTTAAAGGGAAGTGCCTCCACGAACGAAGGTTTCTCGGTTTCAAATCTCTGTAAAATAATTCACTTTCCGAATTCAATTTATAAACTTTCTAAACTGTTTGTAGATGGAAGCAACAAAAAAAAATGCATGAAAATTATATTTATTATTTGTAAATATTAGAAAAATATTCAATATTAAATACAACTTTGTAAATCTTATCACGATTTTTTTTCTTAGTGTACATACGCATACAATACTGGCAGAAAAAACGGCTATTTATTAAGAAGCGCTTCGGTCTTTGTTATCGGAGCTTTGCTTTAATGTTTTATACCACAAAAAAGGCTGTTGTGCTAATGAATGAATAGAATGAAGTCCATTTTTGGCAGAAAGAAAATTAAAAAATAACCTTTTCGGTACAGAATCCTTAGCATTTGATTATTATTATTATTATTATTTTGTCTCATTATTAAATTTGTATCATTAGCAAACAGTGCGCAAATTTTTCGACCTTACATTTTACTGCCATAAGATTTAATGACAGTGTATATATGACAATTAAAAATAAAAAATAAGACTAAGTGAAAGCCTGAACCCAAGTCTTAAAACTATGCGTTTGGATTGTTGTATGTGTGTTTGTATGTACACAGAATTCTTGCCCAGTTCGGGATTGTTGGATGTGTGTGTTGCCTTTAGCAAGGATGATGATGATTTCACTTCACTGGTTTCACCGGTTGCTAAGCCAGGGTAGGGGTAGGCAAGTAGTTACTACCGATGATTGTGTTCCACATTCAGATAGTATTCTATATGCGACTTCAGAGATCGAATTTACGGATTGAAATTTAGAATTAGAATCGAAATAAGTATATAAATCCAGCTTTCTTTCAAGAATTAATTGATATTTGAAGTAGAAAAATACCACTTGTTTTTCATAATTATTCACGTTCATATCGGAATCTTTACCAACATTTTTATGCTTTTCTTATTCGAAAATTCGTTTCGGCTTGACACCCTGTCCACAATACCTATTATTTTAATTCTTAGACATTTTGATCATTAGTGAATGTGCTTACCAATGCTAGTCACCAATATTTGAACAACTAGATGACGATGCAAATAAGCAATAGGGACGCCAGTCGAACACGCACAGCGACTACGAACAAAAAAAAAAAACCACCCTAATTTCCAGCACTCATTTAGTTAAAGGCGCGTAGTAATATAATATAATGGCCAACCCTTGAGCCGGCACAACTTCAGCCAAGTCGTAAATTTCATATGGGCAATTCAATGCAAAGATATTGTATTCGTATGACATAAACAGAAAACAAAAAGACACACACACACACACACACACACGCACAGGCAAAGCAGTCGCAACCTTGACCCATAAAAGGCAAATGAAATTAATTAACTAACTGTCAGTGAGCGGGGAAAAATAACATTGGCACTAGAGCTAATCAAACGTCTAACGATCGATAAGTTCTGGTGCAGAAGCTACTTTAATAGGCCGTAAATCGATTAATATGGGAGCCGCCCAGTGGTAAAAGTGCATCTGTAATGCACCCATTAGACGTAAGGATGCCAGGATGGCAGGTTATCAAGCGAAGAGGCGACGACGCACATAAATTATTCAAAGGCAGCTTTCAGTGGCAACTTTCGTGGGGCGACGACAGCCACTGCTGCAACACAATGGGGCAGGCAGACGGCTACGGCACAAAAGCAGCAGAAAGAATAGCAGATGAGGCTGCAGAGCACAGTTGGCTTTATTTGTCCAACATTCTGACAGCAACAACTGCAATCAAGCCGACAGACAGATAGAGTAGAGGAAGCCCGTCAATCTAAAAACCATTTTAGGGTAATTTGATAGTTGCTGCAGAAGCCCAAAGCAAACACAAGGAAAATAATATTCTCAGCGGCATGCCAAAGTTAAAATACCCTCGCTGACCTGTTCACATTCAAATTGCATTGTCAGTTCAAAAGCCAACCGGTCGAACCTGTGACTACATGATGCTGATGAGATGAATTTTTAAGCTCGTTACTACACTCGGAAAAAAGATCGCACAGCATTTTAGAAACTCACCATACCAAGGGTCATCTCATTATTCAGCAGGTATATTTCTAAAACGGAAGGTTTGTCCAGGGTTTTTCTTTTCTTAATTTTAGAGTAGTTTTTATTCAACATTATACAAAAATGATATAATATACAGATTGTGTTTTTTATATGTGTACATAAAATTAGAATATTTGCTTTTTTCTTACTTATATTATATTTAAACATTAGTACTTTGAGCTAACTCTAAGCAGCTAATTTCATTAGTATTTTAAAAACTTGAGAAACGATATTTTCAAGGGTTAGCATTTCAACTTTCTAAATATAGTTTATATTATTAGGAAATATAGTTCTGAAGAATAGAAAACTGGCTTCTGATTTAAGCAATTTGTTTTCGTCTAAATATAAATTATTTCTATAAATTAGAACATTTGTTCAGGTAATTTTTGTTCAGATTACAAATTTATTTATAGAAGAAATCGTGCTTTGATTGATCACTTAGGAGCTATGTGATATACAATAGAAGCTCCAAAATACAAAGAAAAAACATTTTTCGACTGATAGCTCTCATGTCAGCTACAGGATGTAATCGTCGTAACTTCGACAATCAGAATTCAATAAATCAAATAAAGACTCTCAATAATAATTGCTTAACACACTTATTAATCAGTTAAATCAACAATAAATTAATATGAAGAATTATGAATATCTCGAACTTGACTGTTGACTGGTTCAATAAACTTAAGCCTCAGTAGAGTCCATCAAGTCCCCAATAATAATTGATTTACAATCTTATAAGTCAATTAAGTGAAGCAGGCAAATTTTTCAAATTAAATATCTCGAAATTTGCTATTAAAAGTTAAAGCTTTCTAAGCTCTAAATTCTTCGATAAGCTTTAGCCTCGTTTGAATAAAATGCCTGCTGGCGATTGGGTCGTAGTCAAATTTAAGTAATGTTAAACCATTTTTCAATTGCCAACTGTGAATGGGATTGCCCAAAAGTTGTTGACAATTCAGGTGGCAAATAGCCACAAATACGCCTATGCTTTTAGTTGCTTTTGCAATTGAATGCATAAAATTCGACAGGGCAAAAAGTCGTTTTATGTTTACAAACAATTTTCATCTACTTTGAAGACAAACAGACAATACACATATATAAAGAGGGTACATTATGTGTATTCTATATATGTACATTTGTCTATATGGCTTACCGTTCTCAATGGTCTCCTTGGCACAGGATATTATTTTGCCTTTGCGTCGTCGCAAATTCGATTCGAAATTGTTATCCTCGCTGAAGTCATCGTCTCGTGCCGCAGCTTCTGCTCCCGTTGGAAGAGTAGCTCCTCCTTCGTTATTGCCGGCTATTGTTGTTGTAGACTCTGGCACATCCTCAGAGGACTGACGCTCAGCATATCCTCGGCCCCCCGCACCGCTGCCGTACATTAAACTATCGAAACTTTGGCTCATTGTGTGCCAAAATAAAAAAAATCGGATTTTCTTTTTTTTTTGCTTTGCTTCTTTTATTTGAACGTGTTTTGCTTTTCGTTTGTTTTCGGTTCACTTTAGTTATTAGTTTTGTTGATAAATTGCTTTTTTAAAAATACTTAGAAATGCATTGTTAAATTACGTCGTGAAATCGGAAGCCTGCGAAATGCAATTATTTATTAAACTATTACTTTTAACTATCACTGATATCAAATTATTAATCAATAATTGTTAAATATATAACAATAATAAGAACATTTTAAGAAATATGTCAATTAAAAAATAGCGATTCCAATTACTCATTTCCAACAAATACAATTTTTGAATATTATATTACTCAGTAATAATAAAATATACAATAATAATAATAAAAATTAACAATTTTGATAAAAATTTAATGTAAAAAAATAGCGATTCAAATTACCCATTTCCAGCAAAAAATAAATAAAAATAATAATAATCAGTAATAATAACAGTATAAGTAAAAAAAATATTAACTTTAACAACAAATTTCAAATAAAAAGGGGCAATTCCAATTACTCATTTCCGACAACTAAAAAGAAAAATAATAAAACTATGAAAATGGCAGAATTTTGCCGGCCAGTCAGGCAGTGGTTTAATTTGACGGGGGTAATAGTGGATCCTTAAGACCAGCATACACACCCCCAAACCACCCCTTCCTCATCATCCCCACGAAACGGGTTCAATGTGCGTGGGCGTCACAATTTTTTCTTTCTTCTTTTTTTGCTGAGCTAGTTGCTTGCTTTGTTTTTATTTGTCTGCAGTTCTGAGCCGCGTTAAAACAGTAGCAGCCAAAGCAATAACAACAACAACAACAACTGGATTCACTGAAAGAGCGTCGACTTATTTCATAATCGCTAAGTAGCGATTTAGGTTAGGCCAATTCCACAAAACATGCGATTAACACATCATATTTAATTTGTAAGGCATACTTTTGAGCGCGTCAATGTTAAATGAACGCATGTGCCAAATTGGATAATTTAAATTCAATTAAAATATTAAATACCCCAAAAATGGTTATAACAATTAATTAATTGCGTACTCGATTCGAAAGCGTTTGCACATTGGAAAATGCCGTCAGAGACTAAAATGTCACGCAAGTGTTCAACTGAGTGCAAACGAAGTTCAACATAGCTGCCGAGAGAGCGTGGTGAGTTTCTCATTTATCGATTTTGTAGTGCGCGTGTGCGTGCGTGTGTTAAGCGACAAAAACACTGAAACGTTACACTTTTTGTTTCTTGTTGTTTGTTGTTTTCATACGCGCCTTTCGAAACTTGCTGCGTAGCATGGCTGAACTGAGCTGAGCAGAGCGTCGCGTTAAGGGAGCGGTGCAGAAGAAACAGCAGGCAGGCAGGCATGCAAAAAGCCGGCAGATAATGACGCAGAGAGCAGAAACAGAAAGAGAAGAACAACACACAAACGCACAATAAAATGGCAAGCATTTGAAATGGAGACGGCTGTTAAAAGAGCAGACAGATGATTCTGTTTTTAAAGGTTATTTGTTTCTTTCTCTGCTTAAGCCTAATTAAAGAGACGCTAAATGCTAATCAGAGGAGTGCAACAACAACAACTCTGTATTTTTCACATCTTAATGAAAACAAACTGCAATCAGAAAAATTTGCTTTGCATTTCTTTACAAATTGATATTGTCATAGATTTTTTTGTTTTATTAATTATTGATATTGATTATTGATATTAATTAAACGAAATTCAATTGCGTTTATGGAAAGTAAAAGTTGGAATGCATTATTCACATCTGCATTGCAAAAAAAAAAATGGAAATATGGACGCATATATTCGAATTTAATCACTCCAAGTCTCCTCTTTCTCCAAGTTAACTGCAATTCCGGTACAAGACTACGGATAAAAAGAGGACAAGAAGCAGTTATGTAAACAACTATCGATTACCAAATACAGTAGTCGCCCGAGAAGAAGAACCAATGATTGAAATAACAATAGTATGCTTAAAAGTTCATAATATTTATAAACTTATTTCAAAGATTAAAAAAAAAAAAACCAGTCTCTTGAAATTGAGTTTTCCAATTTCTGTAAGTTCTACTAATCGAGCGACCATTGTAATTATTTATATATATTTTTCAATAAACTTACATTAACGCGAACATCAAAGCCGTCAAACTGGGAGTCGAAATAGCTGCCGCCGCCGCCCATTTCATGTAGGAAATCTGGTACCACTTGAGAGGAGCCCTGCAGGATTTTTATTAAATCGTCGGCAATGCCACGATCTTGATCGGGATCAAAGAAGGAGGTGGCACGACCCCTATTACCCACACGTCCGGTGCGTCCAATCCGATGCACATAATCATCCACAGTCTTTGGCATGTCATAGTTAATCACATGCTTAACATTCTTAATATCTGGTGGAGTGTTGGAGATACAACAATAAGTTGGTGCATTTATACTGGATTGGAGAATACAATGTAAACTAACCAAGACCACGGGCAGCCACCGAGGTGGCAATGAGCACCTTCATGTGGCCAGTCTTAAAGTCGCGCAAGGCCTGCTCACGCTGACTCTGCAGACGATCGCCGTGGATGGAGGTGGTCGGGAACTCCGATTCCGACAGGATCGAGGCGAGAAAATCAGCGCCACGCTTTGTCTCCACAAAGACAATGGTACCATCGGCTCCCTCTCGTAATATGTCCTTAAAAAAACAAAACAAAACTCAAATATATTAGTTTATAGAAATTAAAATAAAACAAAAGTAAGAGATTATATGATATATAACAAAAAATTGACATCAGATTGTGAATGTATATTCTTTTCTATCATTTACAGAAAAACACATAATTTCTCAAAAATAATAATGAATATGCATTCAATTGGAAGAAAAAAAAAAACTCAATGGTCAGTCTAACTATATGTCTTAGCAGATCGAAACAGACAACTAAATTATATTGCTGCTATAGGAACAATAGCTCGAAAGACGAGTTCTAAATTCTGATTTCTAAACAGACATATACATCCATGTCACCTATGTCCAACAGCAAACTTGTTAAGTATCAAATTATTATTACAAAATAAATATTTAATATTTTATCTTAAAGTCTGAACCAAACTAAACATATATATATAGATATAGGGGATTATTGCGATAATAGTTTGAGCCAGAATACAGGGGAAAAAAAAAACGGAAAAGAGTAATAAATTCAATGAAATTAGTCCTACCATTAGCTTGGAGCGTTTGTTAAATTTGTTGAGCTCGTAAATGGTCTGCTGCACATCGGAGCAAGCACCGCCGACAACGCCAATGGTGACGAATATATAATTGATTAAGAATTCACCGGCCATGCGCTGTATCTCCTCCGGGAATGTGGCGGAAAACATTAGAGTCTGATGTTCCGGACGCATCGTCTGATGTTGCATAATCTTGCGCATACTATCCGCAAAGCCCATGTCCAGCATGCGATCGGCCTCGTCAAGGACGATGAAGCGTGTCGCCTCGAACGTGATTAATGTGCGGTCCACAAAGTCGAGCAGGCGACCCGGTGTGGCAATCAGCAGATGGCAGCCCTTGGTGATGCACTCGGTTTGATATTTAAATGAGGTGCCGCCGTAAACGATGCGTATCTTCAGATTTGTGGTGAACGCAAACTTTTTGGCCTCGTTGAAGATCTGGATAGCGAGCTCACGAGTCGGTGACACAATCACCGCCTGCGGCTTACCTATCTCCAGGTTGTCAACCTCGTCCAGCATTTTGCAGATCATCGGCAGCAGAAAGGCGGCCGTTTTGCCTGAGCCAGTCTGGGCACAGGCCATCAGATCACGTCCCTCGCTAATCACAGGCATTGACACCTTCTGAATCGGCGTGGGCACTTTGTAGCCCGACTTGATCACATTGTTCAGCACAATGCTGCGCAATTGGGCGGCCTCAAAGCTTCTAATCGGCTGTGGAACATTCTCGCCAGTCACCTGCACAAGAAATTCGTTACTGTAATCGCTATTGGATTTAGTTGTTATGCGCTCACCTTGACGGGTATATTATCGTATTTTGAGAAGTTAATCCCCGATGAGATGCCGGTGCTAAACATCTCGGTCTCATCGTTGGTCGGTTCAGGCGGTATATAGAACTCCCTTGCTTTTTTCACACCATACTTGCCGCCGTCATCATTGTGGGTATTGTTCAAATTATCGTCGCGACGGTGACGTTCACCTCTGCGTCCTCCACCACGACGGTGATCACCTGTTGGATTTAGAATCGAAATATGAGAGGGAATATAAAAAAATGTTTCAAATTGGAAGTGTCTAGCTCCTAAAACCTTAAAGAATATAAGAAAACCACTTTGAAATCTATCTCCAACAATCTTTGAGATATACGTCTTCGTTCTAATGATTCTAATTTTTTCCATTTTTTTATATTCAATTAAATTTTTTGGGTTTGGAATTACACTCCAACATACAAGCAACACAAATATGTAATTCAAAATTGATTTCAACACAATACACAGTTTAAGACAGTTAAGACTCCATAACAATCACAATCTATATAAAATGCAACAAATATATATATAATTTATTATTATAATACGTATGAGATAAGATATATAAATATAAAATTGTAACATAAAATTAAAATATAATTTTAACAAATTCACATTTATTTAACAGTTCTTGAAACTATTTTTCAAATATATTAATTCACAAATAAAAATTCTATAAAATTTCAAGTGTTCCAGATAAATGCTTTCTACAAACATTAATTGGATACACAAATAACTAAAAATATTAGAATCAAAGGGAATTAAATTATTAAATTTAAATTATTAGATTGAAACATTTTAAGCATATACTTAAACTAATATTGTTAGTAGCTGCGAGAACTATTTTTAAAAGAAATTAATTCTGACGTGAATTATATTCCAAAATCATTGGCAGGTGGTTCAAATTCATATTTTCTATAAAATATTATAAATTATAATTACATAGAAGTTATGGAAACTGAAGAAAATACAAATTATTTTATATACTTAAGTAGATAGTTAGTATAATTAATCATTGAAATCATTAAAAAAAAACCATGTTATTCTCCAATTATGTTTAAATCGATTACAAATTATTAAAAAAAAAACACTTTAAAACTTGTTTTCAAGTATTAAGTGAAAATTATTAGATTGAAAAATTGTAAGAAAATACTAATACCAAATATTTGTTATATTTGTTAGCAATTACGAAAACTATTTTTGTAAAAGAAGCGAATGGAAGTAAATAATATACCATAAAGATTGGTGTTTCAAATTAATATGTTCTATATATAAAACAAAGAAAAATTAAATCGATTTTAAAAGTATTTCAACCAGAGGTAAGCTTAAAGAAGCGATGCAAATCGAGCATCAGCGCTAAGACTAACAATGTTGGCCGCCTTCAAATCGAGCAGCACTCGAAATGCAATCGCCGCCTCCATGCGAGTCTTGATGAAGCCATTGGAGCGCATGTCCACTGTTGGCTGCATGATGAGGGCAGCCATCAGAGCATGGATGACGCGTCGCTTCATCTCGGGCATATTCAATATAATTTGCGGATCATACGTATATTGGGCAGGCATTGAACGAAATTGAGTGCTGCTCTCCTCCGCATTGCTATTATTTGAATCGCCTTCGGTGTTATCATCATTGCGACGATTGCATTGGCGATCTTCCTGCTGCTGCTCATCGCTTAGTTGCTTCTGGTGGTCGACCATCAGTCGCAGCATGTGCTTGTGCTGCACTATATAGCTGAGATCTTCCGATAAGCGATTCGATTGATCGATACTCTGCTGCTGCTGTTGCTGTGTCTGCTGCAACAGCTGTTCCTCCTCCTCCATCGAGCTGGGCTGACCAACGTTTGTGGTTGTTATTATTGGTGAATTTTGAAATTCGATGGGCGTAGTATTTGCTGCTGGTTGCGCGGCGAGATGGCACTGAGCTGCCATTCCTGGTTGGTAAATGTATTCAATTGACGTCACTATAGGCCTTTCCGGTAGCTCATTTGAGCTCATCATGGGCAATCCTACCGGCGTCGCTGTTAGTTCCAACATGCCCTGTGCAACTGATTCCCTCATTATGGCTGCCGTCGCTTGTTGCATTGGTGATGGTGGCTCCGCCTGTTCCCAGGCGGACTGGAAAAGATTGGACAAAAATTCAATCGCAATTTCATCATTGCTCGGTGGCTCAGTAGCCTCTATGTGCTCGGGAGTAGTCCGTGCTGCTGCTGCCGCTCCTTCGGTTCCTGCTGTTGCTCTCCCACCTGCTGCTCGACGTCTACGTCGACGTCTGCGACCTGGTTGCTGCTCGGCATAATTTGGAATTGCTTCGCGTGGTCGAAAAATAGAGGCCCAATCACGCGGCAAGGGTGGAAGAATTATTGATGCTGCTCCAATTGCATCTTCCTGTAACTCTTGGATCAAGTCAGGCATACGTCCCATTGTCGGAGTCCTGGCACCTTGTCGCTGCAGTTGGTGCGGCTCCTCATCGATGGCCGGCAATTGGATGCGATACGATGTCAGTGGCGTCGATGCCTGCAGCGCACGTGACCTCCACATCAGCGACATGGATACATTGTATTCCAGAGCACTTTGCTCATCTGATGCCGCAATTGGCATTGGCATTGCAATTGGCATTGGTCCATTGGCCTCCGCATCCGGTGACAATGGTGGCAGCGGCGGCATTGTAGCCATCCGGAAATCTTCGTCTGTTAAATTGTTTTCCTGATTACCGGCAGACGATAGTGGCATCGATGGTAGGCTGTAAATTGTGTGAGTGTTCTGTGAGTGTTTTGTGATTGTTTTGTGACTGTTGTCGTCATCAGCAGAGAAAATCGGGAAAAGCAAAGGGTTTTGAAATTAGTTAATAAAGTTCTATCGATTTGGAGACGGGAGTGGGAGTGGCTTGAAATATACATCGATACATGAAGGCGGTTCCAGTTTGATTACTTGGGCTCAAAAAGTGTGATAGGCATTATCGATTTTTAGGTTCTTTTACGAAGATCGCCAACAAGACTCTAGCTTTAAAATGCAACAGTCATATACAGTTTTCATCGACTTGCGATTATTGATTATATTGATTTTCTAGCTCACATGACAGGTGCATATTCAGCGAATTGCATAAAATTCAGAAAGCTATCGAATAATTTAACATGGGCCAAGGACATTACTAGACGGATGAGGATAACAGGTAGAGTGTAATAATAATATTTAATAAGATCAAGGAAAAAATTAACAATTATATAGCCAGCCATATCGATATCGACGGTCTCAGGACTACATTACAAATGCTCTTAAATCAGAAATGAACTTGAAAGGATTAAACACAACTTCATCATTATTGGTGATAAGTGATACACAAACAAACAAATTGATTGACTGATAGATTGCACATGATTGATTGATTTTGATTGAAGCTTCACAGCAAGTCAAAAGCGAATACAACTCATTTGTTGTATATAGTAGCTGTTTATCAAAAATGTTTCGAATAAGTGTCAAAATAAAACTAAAAAGTTTAAACAAAACGTGTTTGTATTTTTGGTGTGTGTGAACAAAAAAAAAAGTGCCAACAAATCGAATGCCGGCAACAGAAGACGCCTCATAAGGTAAGATAGATGAGTTAGGGAGTAGAGATATGATTATAGGGCATATATATATATGGAGAGACAGTTGTGCATACTCATCACTGGTGTTGTATTGCCTGTTGCCGAGAGCAGGTGTGATATTGCCGGCATTGATGCTATTCAGTGGCGTTGCAGCAGCTCCACCACTGGAATTCGAGTTAAACGCCAACATCCTCGGCTTATCCGGTGTAATCTGGCGCAGTGGATTTTGGAACAAGCTGCTTGTTGCCTGATGCTGCTCCTGCTGCTGTTGCCCTTGTCTATCGACTGTTGCCAGAAACGATAATTGCATTGCTTGTGGTTGTCTGGCACACAACAACAAATCCGCCAATCCGCTGCTCGTAGGCAATTGCAGCTCTTGGTGTAGTTCACTTACCATATAAGGGCGCATTCCACGCATTTCGTGCAAACGCATAAAATTCTCGGATAGAAAACGTACCGGAAATTGTTGTTGCTCTCGTGGAGTTACTGTTGGTATTTCCATTGAAGGTGTCATCACAATGCCACCATTTAGCACATAATTATTAGCCGCAGTTCTCACCAGGTTTAGAATACGTTCAACATTTGCTATTGTTGGCGGCGATAAGTCATCATTAAAAGCCTCTCTTTGATCTCGTATTGAAATTCTTGATCTTTTTGTTCCTGTTGCTGTTGTTGTTTTTGGTGTTGTTGTTGTTGTTGTTGCTGTTGTAGTTGTCATTGTTGTTGTTGTTATTGTTGTCAGTTCTGGGCCTGGCACCACACATGTGTCATTAGTGAAGCGTAGTTGTCGAGGTGAGTCGAGTCGCTGGATTTGCGCATGCGCCTGCTGCAGTTCACCATCAATCTCGGCGAGAAATTGATTCATCTCTGCCACGACACGATCCGAGCTATCAACAGCCTGTCGCATTGCCGTCAACCTTTGCTGACGCTGCTTACGGTCCGTCTCCATTTGTGACTCCCACTCGCTGGTCACCAGCTGATGAAAGGAGGTCATCAGATAGTCGCGCTGTTCCCGCAACTTGACCAGCGGCTGCTCGCACATTTTATGGCGGTCGTCGAGTTGCTCAACAAATGCCAGCACGGTTTCCGCATCACGGCTCTTCGGTACTCGCAGTCCGCAGCATTGTAGCTGTTGTAGCACTGCTCGCGCACGTTGTTGTTAAATAATTGTGTGTGGGACGGGGGGAGGGCAATACAAGAAGTAGAACAACATACACTCACATACATACTTATAGAGGATATATATATATATATAAGTAATTAGTTACATGCAGAGGTGGAGCTGAACAGTACATGGCACAATGTACAATATACAACAATAAAGTTGACCCTCGTCCTTGATTACACCTTTCGATTAAGTACAAAACAACATATAAACTAAAACGTAATTTCGATTGCTTAACAATTTCAAATCTGATTTTAGTTCCCGGAACTAGATGAAGAAGCGAAGGATTACATATGTACGCTCCTAGAGCTAGACCAAAGTCCATCTGCTCACGTCTAAATTGTATTCCTATTTATAAAATACTACGTTTTTGATCATTTATCAAAATGCTCAAGATTTTATTACTTTTCTGCTTATATTTCGAAATTTCTCCAATGACTTGTAAAGCTTACCGTTCTCTTTGTCACCCCTGCCACCATCATCATCGTCGCGACGTCCGCGATAGCCACCGCCTTCTCCTCCACCACGGCGTCCACGATAGCCACCGCCACCGTCAACACCCCCGACTCCTTCGTCATTCCCACGACGGCCACGATGATAGCCACCACCACCGCCATCTCCTGCGTCATTCCCACGACGGCCGCGATGATAGCCACCACCACTGCCATCTCCTCCGTCATCGCGAGGTTCGCGATAGCCACCGCCACCACCTGTGGCTCCTTCTGCTTCGTCAAGACGTCCACCAACTAGGTTGCCATCACCATCGATCTGTGGTTCGAAATCATTTGTAGGCGACTCAAGCTAACAAATTGCGTTAATTAAATTAAAGCTTACCTCATTTTCAAAGTCAGACATGGTGTTCCCGTAATAAGGTGTTTACTGCAAATAGGAAATCGAATGTGTGAAAATGTGCACACTAAAAAGCATTTTAGTGCTTAAAAATTTAAAAAATAACGCTTAAGCAACAACTCTGGCAGTGCACTAAAAACAGCGCATATTTGTGTTTTGCCATTCACTGCGAACGGCGAAAAGACGCAAAACGAGCACGAGCACGCACGCATGTTAATGTTGCCGCGCAGCAACTCTGTTAAAGCGAAAAACGTGAGTTGCTCTGTTCTGTGTATGTATACACAGCATGCTTGCCTGCTTGTGCTTGGTTTTTTCGCCTTACCTTCTCTGGTAGTAGAACACATGTGCGCTTGAGTAGTATATGTATATGTATATGTATATGTGCATGTTTGTGTGTAGCAGCCAAAGCAGAAACGCAGAAAATTAAGGTTAGAGCGCAGCCAGGCAACCACACGACGAAAAAATAGCAAAAAGCAAAGACTAAAAAAAACGTATTTCTTCTATTCCCACTCACACGCACGCACGCATACACTCGCTCATACACACATACGTACGTACACACACACACAACACGCACGCATACACCAACAAAAATACAGGCGCAGCAGCAGCGACGAAAACACACACGAGTTTTTTTTCTGACAGAAACTCTGTGAAATTCTGTGTGTGATTTTCGCATAGAAACCGTCGGTGTGGAAAAATCAATTTGGTAAATAAATTGTTGTAAAAAGAGGCGGAGGAGCAGCAGCAGCAGCAACATGGATAGTGCCGGTAAAAATCGTTATGAACTTTTGTTCATGGAAGACGATGTTAGCGATCCATTAGATAATCTTGTCGCGGCCAAGAAGAAGCAGCAGCCAGCGACGGTCGCCGCAGCAGTGGCAGCGACCACAAAAACGGCGCCAACTGCAAAGGTACCAAAAGCGGCAGCAGCAGCCACAACCACGAAGAAGCCAAATCAAGCCGAAAAGGAAAACAAACCAGGTGCACTCAACAAGAATGATGGCAAGAAAAATAGTGCAACTGGCGGTGCCAACAACAATGACAAATTCAACAACAACAAGCAAGGTGGGGCTGCTGTCGCTGCGCGCAATGCTGGCGGAGCCGCTGCTGGCAAAACACGTGAAACTGGTCAAGGGCAGCAGCAGCAGCAACAACAACAACAACGCAATGTCAATTTTCGTCAACAGAACGGCGGCGGCGGTAGCAGCGGTGGGGAGGTAACGCGCGAGCAGCGCAACAATCGCCGCAACGTGCGCGAAAATGGCGCTCCAGGTGGCAACTCTGGCAACGCTGCCGATGGCAATCCTCGACCATATCGCAACACAGGCGGCAGCGGCGGCGGCTTTGGCAATAACGGTGATCGTCCACCGCGTCAGAATCGCAATTTTGAGGGAGGCAATCGCAAACGTGAATTTGATCGTCAATCTGGCTCAGACAAAACTGGTGAGTATATATATAACGATATATACCCTAACCCCAAAAACAACTGGCTAACCAATAACAAAAATAAATAACTTACAAACGGTGTTGAAATTTACATTCTCTATGATATCGAGAAAACATAAAAAAAAAAACTGGCAAAAACGAGGCACAAACTAAATTAAACGCACATTTCTATTTTTCTCAATATGTTGTATAGAAATATGTTTAAAAATAGTTTGCTTCTTCTTCAGAGCCATCCCCTTCCACCAGCCCCCCAATATATATATATATGTATGTGTGTGTGTGTGTGGAGGCCCACTCACTTCCACGCCATGGAACAACATTATTATGATGATAATGACGGAGGGCACAGTGTATATGAGTGTATGTATGTATAAGTGTGTGTGTGTGTGTATGTGTGTGTCTGTTCCGATTACTACTTATCTGTAATTCCTATGTGTGGTTACCAAGAAAGCCACAAAAGTTTCAAAGTTGCAGTAGATATTTCTTTTTAACTTGAAAAAAAATTCATGCCAAAAACGTATTTTGTATTCGAGATCTTTCGAAAATTCCCTCAAACTGTATGCAAAAAAAAGCATAAATTTTCAAGCATTTTACATTTAATAGCAATTGATAACAATAAAGTCTTCTCGATATCTAAAGCTTAACTTGCACAATCTACGAAAACTGATTAGTTTCATTTGCAACTTACCTTTGTGGGTTGCCCAAAAATAAAGTTACAAGATTTTTCTTTCGTTGCCGCAAGAATAATCAAAATGTAAGTTATTTTTTTCTGTTACAATTCGTATATAGTTAAAACTTGCAAAGTTTTAGTTGTTGTCACTTTCTTAAAAAGTGGGCTGAAAAATGGATACAAATTTAGAGCTGCATTAAATATGTATATTTAACAATTAAAACGAATAATTAATTAAAATATTAAAAATGCAAACACAGGTGTTAAGGCTGTTGACAAACGCGACGGAGCTGGCGCCCACAACTGGGGATCCGTTAAGGAGGCCATCGATGATGTGAACAAGAGCAGCGAGGCCGGCGGTGGCGAGACAAATGCGACTAACAACAACAATACTACTACTACTGAGGGTGGCAACAAGGCCGACGAATCTGGAAATGAGCAATCGGGCGAGCAGCAGCCACCGGCAGAGGAGGAGACCAAAGAGCTGACCCTGGATGAATGGAAAGCGCAGCAGCAACAGCGCATTAAGCCCAAGTTCAACATACGCAAAGCGGGCGAAGGTGGGTACAAATAGAAGATTAAGGAGAGATCAATTTAAGTAATCACACAATCTGGCAATGCTTTCTTTCAGGCGAGGACACATCGCAATGGAAGAAAATGATTGTGCTGAACAACACCAAGAAGAAGGAGAACGAAAGCGAAGAGGAACTTGAATACGATCCTGCCATGTATCCGCAGCGCGTTGGCCGCCAGCAGCGCGTCCTTGACATTCAATTCAATTTCAATGATGGTCGTCGCGGCGGCGGTGGTGGTTTCGGTGGACGCGGACGTGGCGGACCCCGTGGTGGTGGTGGCGGACCACGCAACGAGGGCAATCGCGGACAACAAGGTGGTGGACAACAAGGCGGCGGCGGCAGCGGTGGTGGCGCCACCCATGCCAATGCTGAAGGTGGCAGCAGTGCTGTCGGCGGCGGTGGACCATCTGCTCGTGCCGAGGGCGGCAATCGGCCGCCAGTTGAGCGTCGTGGAATGGGTGGTGGCATCGGTGGCGGACATGTTGGCAAGCGTTTTGGCAATGAGCGGCAACAGAATGCTGCACCCAAGGTCAACGATGAGCGCCAGTTTCCGACGCTCGCCTAAGCAGACAGAGGAAAAAGGATAGATGGGGGAGAAGGGATGAGGAGGGGCGCTTCGCTGCTGCTGCTGTTTGTTGCAGGCGCCGGGAAGTGCATTCAATTTTAGAGTTTGGTGTCTGTATTAGAAGAGGAATCAGGTTACCAATATCACCCACACACACACACACACAAGCATACTCACACCCACACATCAATTGAGAACTGTAAGCGGTTGCAGCGCAGCCAAAGCCAAAAGCAACAAAAACAAAATTCAACAATAACAGACATTAAAAAAAAGCACATGGCAAATGAGAAAATAATAATTATAAACATACATATAATAAATAATATTAAAAAAAGATAATAACGAGAGAAAAACAAACAAAAACCAAACTGTAAATCTAAGCAAAGCAATTTAGAGCAAACATAAAAGAAAAAAACTGAAGAGCAAAGTTTCTATTTCTAAAAAATAACACATTGTAAAAATTTGTTGGTTCTCTCTTTTAATTTCTTCCTTCATTTACTATCTTAACAAGTCAATCAAGTCATTTAAAATCATACACATATACAAATATATATGTACATATACATATATCTATACACATATATATATGTGTATATATATAAACATAAAAAAGTACAGTCCGCTAGTGACAAAATGAGATATCAGAAATATTAAATCAAAAAAAAAAAACATCACGAACTGTGGCCTGAGTTTCTCATTTATGGAGGCAGTTTTTAAAAGCGCATTTTCATTAACTACACACACACACACACGCATACTAAACTTACATATATTTTTGTTGAACATTTTTATATGCATAGCCTCATATAAAAATGCATTTTTTTTAATTTTTACTGTGTTACAATTGTATTTTAAAAATTAATAAATGAACAAAAGGAAAAAACAACAAAAAAAATGTATACACAAAGGCAAAAAACTCAGTAGAGAAGAAAAATACAAAAGGAATATTAAGTGTTGAAATCTTGTAATTGTGTTTCTTACAAAAAAAAAAAAACTATATATATATAATAAATATATATACATATATCGCTTTGATGCAAACTCTATTACATTAATTATAAAGCAAATTATGTGCATCATTTATAATAAATTTAATCGCAACACACACACACACACACTGAAAAAGAAACAATTTAAATTTAAGCCTTATTAAAAAAGAAAAATAAAAAAATTTAAATTAACTATTGGAGCAAAAATATATATATGAAAACCTTAATAAGTAGAGTTATACAAACACACACACACAGGCGCGACTTATGATAAAATCAGTTGGGAAAATAGCTTACAAAAAATACAAACGAGAAATATTCAGCAGTAATTCAAGAAAACCAAAATCCTGTAAGCCCTGTAAAATTAAATGCTTTTACAATTAAATATGTATATTATATACAAACATACATAAGTATGAGTAAAAACGTTGGTATTGATGAACAAACAAAACTTATATGAAATGGCAAAAAAATTTTACGACTAAACACTTAGAAAAGAACAAATCCAAAAACGAAACAAAAAAAAAGGATAAAAAAAACAAATACAAGATACATTTTTTGACTAATATTGTATTGTATTTTGACCCCAAAGAATGGAACAAAACAAACCCAATTCAACAAAACGTTGGGCAAAACTCGTTTAAAACAAGGAAAAAAATATTTAAAAAAAAAATTATTTGATAAAAATAAAGAAAAACACACAAAAACTTTCAAGTGGTGTTTCATTTATAGAATAATAATAATATATTTAATTGGCCAATTAGCCACCATTTAATCTAATTTTCTTTTTAATGAGTTTGATCCATGGACCAAATTAACTTTTAATTTTACTGTCCAGGTGATTTCCTTATAGAACCGACGCAGTCTACTTTTCAAACATATTTTTATAAAATATTTAAATATCTTTGAATGCATACAAGTACAATTCAGATTTAGAGGCACATTTAGGAGACAAATTCATTAAAATTCGAAATGGGCCATTATTGTATTGTATATATGTAATTATATACACATAAATAACTACATACATGTATATAAACAATTCCCTTCTATGCACATGCATCCACATCCTAAAATATTTGGCCGCCTATTTTTTGACTTTTGGCACACAGCCAGTGTGACCGCATTAGAAATTCCCAAATTGTACATAAAATATACTAAAATGTTATAATCGGCATTTAACATAATATGAAAATTCTGTTTAAATCAAAACAATAGAACAGAACAGAAAAATTAAACCAAGTTTCTTGAAATGTTGATGTAAATAATAAAGCCAATTTAAAACAAATATTTTTTTAATATATATAATATTTTCAACATGCTTATTTAAAATGAACTGTTAAAATTGCTAAGACAGATATACGTATAAATTTAAAGCTATAACCTTGCAGTGTTTGACAATAAGTTCATATAGTATTAAGATCTGTTTTTTGGTGCATTGCTAGTTTTATTTATGAAAACGACTGAGCACAAGAAAAACTAAACAAAATTCGTCAATGAGCAACACAGAATACAAAAAGAAGGTAAAATAATCGCATTTTTAACATTTGATACACTGGCTATTAAGATTTTGGGTCACTTTTCGAAAATGGAATGTTTTTATTTAAAACTGTTGTTATTGTTTGTCACTCGCCTTTAAATGTGTTATATCGGCACTTCTTACACTAAAAGCCGTAAGCTAGATGACTGAAAAATCGGAATGAAAGAGTTACAAAATTACGAAAGAATGGAACAGAAAAGAATCGAGGGACATTTCTCGTTTCGCAGCGATTTCAGGGTTGTCACCTATTATCGTTACATGCTAAATTAAAATTTTGCAGCAAACACAGCCAATTGGTGGGTCTGCTGACAATCCTTAAGTGTAACGGAGAATTGCAAGTCAGAAGCGACGCGAAAAGTGGGGAAAAAAAGGAAATGAGAACTCATCGAAAACCCATTTGTGAACTGCATTTCATGAAGTGAAATGCACATTAATATACACACATACATACTCATTACTTAACGTATTAAATGCACATTAATATACACACATACAGTGTCTTACGGCTCAAAAGACCTAGTGTTTAGCAAAAAATTGAATTGCCTGCCATAAACTAATTATCCAATATTTTTCAAAAATTCTAAAGACCGATGGCAGGTACATATATTAACCACCATAATAAATATATTTTCCCAATAAACTGGGGTTTTCCCACCGGCTAGGCCGGGTTATGTAAAAAAGTACCTTAATTTATGGTCACATAGAATTGGGACCAGGGGCGTTATGGACACCTGGGTGCCATAAAACCCGGATTTTTTACGCCAGGTTGATTATTTTCGGTATAAATAGACCAATCCTTTGTAGTCAGTTTAGTTATATACTGCATCTCGAGTGCAACCAGCCAACAAGGACTATGGGCAAATGGACTACTATTGACCAACGGAATCTCATCCTGAAACACTTCAAGATGGGATATTCACATCGCCAAATAGCTTAAATGGTAAGTCTAAACAAATCAACTGTGACCAACATCATTCGGCGCTTCGTCGACGAAAATCGGATAGAGGACAAGGGCAGAAAGGCATCAAACAAGTTTTTCACCGACCAGGAAGAGCGAAGGATCATCAGGAAAATAAGGGCAAATCCCAAGCTATCGACTCCAAAACTGACTCAACAGGTGCAGGATGAAATGGAGAAAAAGTGCAGTGTGGAAACTGTGCGCCGGGTTCTGCGCAACCATGACTTCAATGCCCGAGTACCACGGAAAAAGCCCTTTATAAGCGCAAAAAATAAAGTGACTAGGATGACATTCGTCAAAACCCACTTGGACAAGGATTTGGAGTTCTGGAACACATTCATATTTGAAGATGAGCCCAAATTCAAAATTTTTGGCTCAGACGGACGGAATTATGTGTGGCGACAGTCCAATACCGAGCTGAATCCCAAAATCCTAAAGGCAACAGTCAAGCGCGGCGGAAGAAGTGTCATGGTATGGGCATGTATCTCGGCAGCCGGCGTCGGAAATTTGGTGTTCATTGGAACAACAATGGACAAGAATGTGTACCTCAATATATTAAAGGAAAATTTAATCCAAAGTGCCGAGAAGCTAGGAATCCGATGTACTTTCCGGTTCTACCACGACAACGACCAGGACAACAGCCAAGCATAAGTTCGGATTAGTACAGTCCTGGCTTATCTGGAACTGCCCCCACATGATAATTCCACCGGCCCAGTCTCCAGATTTAAATGTTGTTTAAAATTTGTGGGCTCTGCTCAAAAATAACATCCGGAATCACAGATCCGACCACAAGAATGCTCTGCTGGATGAGGGGAGCAAAATCAGTCCAGAAACAACCCGGAAGCTGGTATCTTCCATGAATAATAGGTTAAACGAAGTTATTAAGGCTAAAGGATATCATACTAAGTATTAACATCCTTATTTAAGTTTTTATACGCCAAATATGTTACTTTTCTAAGACTGCGTCAAATGAGCTTTGACATGCATTTTGGACATGTTTTCAGTTTTTGACTTATTTTAGTTAATTAATTAATATTTTAATAAAAACTAAAGTTTATTTTTCAAACGTGATATACCATAAAACAAATTGGCATTTAAACATTTTGCGATGGTTTCTTTGTTTAAACCTTATAGCACATTACATTTTTTGCTAGACACTGAGTGTTTTGAGCTGTGAGACACTGTACATACTCATTACTTAACGTATTAAATGCACATATATACTTTTACATTTATCTATTCACAATAAGCTCTTTAAATTAGCTTTGATTAAATTGATTAAAAATGAAGTGATTTTAGTTCGCATCGCACAAAAGCACTTTGTCTACTCACCGAAAAGGCAAATGTTAATTATTATTTTCACAAAAAACACACGCGAAAAGTCGAATTAAGTAACAAACTGCGCTATAAACGACGTTTAAAACATAGCGTGGTTAACGACTACCGGTAAATGTCAGAGCGTGTCAATGTGACCGTAGGCTTGAGCAGGCAAAAATGCACAAAATGTTAAACGCCAAATGGCACTGTTGCGTTAAGAATCATTAACTAGAACTAGATCCAGAACTGAACGACGCAACTCTTGGGAATACATAAAAGAAAAATTAGTAAACAACATTTATTGGAGGGGTCTCAATGTAATAGTCCATTTATGCCAAATATATTCTAGTAACCGCCTAAAACTCAAAATCAAAACGCACTCAAAAGTCAGCAAACATAACCTCTGTGTTCTCTCACTGTTCCCCACTCAGCGAGCGGCTGTCAAAATGAGCGTCGAGGACGAAGTGTTCCGCATCCAAAAGAAAATCGGCAAAATATCCACGTCCAGCGATGGAGCCGTAAGTAAAATAATGAAATAGATCAATTGAAATGAATAACTAATAATTGTGTGTGTTTATTTTGTATAGGGACAGGAGCAGGCGCTGGACTTGCTCAAAGCGCTGCAAACGCTGAACATTAATCTGGAGATATTGACAAAGACGCGCATCGGGATGACGGTGAATGAGCTGCGGAAGAGCAGCAAAGATGACGAGGTCATCGCACTGGCCAAGACGCTCATCAAGAACTGGAAGCGATTCCTGGCCAGCCCAGCGCCACCCGCCGCCGCTGGTAACCAGACGCCCAAAGAGGGCGGAGGCTCCGCCGCCAAGGAGAGTGGAGGCGCCTCGAACAAGGAGAGTGGCGGCGCCGCCAGCAACAACAATAAATCCTCAAGTGCCGGCAAATCAAATTCATTGGCCAACAAGGAGAAGTCATCGAGTGGCAGCAACTCCTCATCAACGGTAAAGGATAAGCGCGAGGAGAAGAAATCCTCATCGTCATCGTCGTCGGCATCCTCGGCACAGACCACATTCCCATCGGGTGGCGGTGGTGGCATGAAGGATGCAGTGCGTCTCAAATGCCGCGAAATGTTGACGACGGCCCTAAAGATGGGCGAGGTGCCCGACGGCTGTGCGGAACCGGAGGAAATGGCCGCCGAACTGGAGGATGCCATCTACATGGAGTTCAAGAATACGGATATGAAGTACAAGAATCGGATTCGATCGCGTGTCGCCAATCTGAAGGATCCAAAGAATCCCGGGCTGCGCGGCAATTTCATGTGCGGGGCCGTCTCTGCCAAGCAGCTAGCCAAAATGACGCCCGAGGAGATGGCCAGCGATGAGATGAAGAAGCTCCGGGAGAAGTTCGTCAAGGAAGCGATCAACGATGCCCAACTAGCCACAGTGCAAGGCACCAAGACCGATCTCCTAAAGTGTGGCAAGTGCAAAAAGCGCAACTGCACCTACAACCAGCTCCAGACCAGATCCGCCGACGAACCGATGACCACCTTCGTCATGTGCAACGAGTGCGGCAATCGTTGGAAATTCTGCTAAAAAAAAAGAAAAACTATTCCCCTTTATCCCATCCACTCAAGCAAACACACACACACACACATTTAAGCAATACATTTTGTATTTGTATACATGCATTCACACACTGACCACCTAAATTACAAATAAATTTCAATAATAAAACGAAAAGAAAAATAGAAAAAAATGTTTCATCGCTCATCAGTTTCTGATAAAGCTGCTGTTGTTGTTGTTTTTGTGCCACTGTAAACTGGTACAGTATGCACGCACAACAGTGTTGCCAACTACTCGCAATATTTTTAGAACCACAAATGTGCAATTACAATTTAGTACCTAAAATATATATAATTTGGTGCCAATTAATTGCTATTTCAAGTTGTTTTTTTTTTGTAATAAAAAAAATAAAGAATTTTGATTATTTCAATTTGTTACTTTTAAAAAGTTGGCAGTTCCCATAATGAAATCACCTGCGTGACGTCAGAAACAATGGTAGTTAAGAGTTTGGTCTCATTTTGCCAGAAGTAGTGTGAGCGCATTCGGTCACACTGCCGGCAGTCCACAATTTTTGCTTGCGAAGATCGGTTGTGTTCGGTTGTTATTTCGGTTGTTGAGGTAATTACCGTTAAAAGAAGCATTGAGAAAAAGAAAAAAATCAAACCAGCTAGCAACAAATTAGCCTGTTTAGTTTGCCAACCGCCAATGTGTACTTAACGGCTGACGCGTCTCCAAAGTGGCAAAATAATTAAAGTTCAAGTTAAAAGTCCAAACGGCCATTGTCAGTTAACCTGTTGCGCGCTGCACTCGATGGTGCGTGACCTATTTATGTAACCTGTTTTTAAATAATATACCGCTTCAGTCTCGCTCCCAAGCTACAAGTTTCGGGACTTGGACTGGAACTTGAACTGGAACCGAAACTGAGACGGGGCTGAGACTGGGACTTGAATTGACTGGATGTGAGCAAAGTGTTAATCAAATGTTAGCAGCTAAATTGAATGCCGCAAAAAGTGTATTTATTATCGAGCGCTGTTAAAAAAGTCAAAAACAATGCTAACTAGAAAAATGAGTGCATTCACCCTGCAAGCCACCATCTGTCTGTGTGTGTGTGAAACTAGAAAAGTGCGCTGAAAATCTAATAAGAGAATCATCGTTAGCCAAGGGCGTAGTTATTTTTTTGTTTGAAAGGGTCACAAGTGAAACTGACACCCTGCTTTTTTATTATTATCATTTTTATTTATTGCTTTGTATGTGTGTGTCAACAGATGAGCTGAAACGTGGCTGCATTGTGGCTAAAACCTCTCTGACCAAATAATGTTTAGCTACGCTTCAGGTTTCGTTGTCTAGAACGGTACTAATACACTAACACACACACACACACACGCACACACACATACAAGCGCACCTGTTAAAGAGAGAGCGAGAGGGAGAGAGAGAAAGAGAGAGAGAGCGTTCTTTGTGGAGAGCGGCTCAAATTGCATTCATGTTCCCCCTCTCTCTCTCTCTCTCGCTCTCTCTCCCTGTATTCGGCCTGTTCGCACACATTCAATTCATAGACAGCGATAAAAAAAAGCCTTGAGCTTGCGCTTGAGCCGCTGTTAGAATTCAATTCAGTAACAACAACAGCACTTGTTCAGCCGGTTTGTTGCACAACGGGATATTTTGTAGCTTTTGCTGCAGCCAAAGAACCCTTTTCAATAAAAGCTTCACATTGTGTCTGTGTGTGTGTGTTTTTTTTTGCGTCTGTTAACATAGTTATTGTTGTTGTTGTGCAGCTTTCGCGACTTTTCAGCCGCAGACGCAGCCAAAGCAACGGCGACTTTCTGTTTGTTTGGTGAAACTTTTTTTAAGGTCGGCATCGGCATGATAATAAAAAATAAATAAAAAAAAGAAGCTGAAAAAACAACAACAAACTGAAAACTGAACGCGCTCCGTTTATATCTATGATATTTAAGAAGATTTCAAAAGAGCAGCTAAAAGTGCTCTCTTAACGCACACACACACAAAGGCGCTCTCTTAATGTCAAAGTGGAAGAAGACGAAGAAGCAGAAAAAGGAAATCATTTATGAAATATGCAGATACATAGATATTATATTTAACGCGTAATTTACGTGGCAACGCTGCACGAACTTTCACTAATGACTCTAGGTGAACTCTCACATACACACAACGCGCGCACACACACACACACACATACTCAACGCGCACATAACGCACACATACAGTTGCACGTGCTAAAATGCGTCGATCCAAATTCGCAATCAGATTTGTGCAGATTTAACTGATGTTTAATTTTTGCATGGCTCTTGTCTCAAGCGTCTAAACAGACAGAAATCTCCAATTGGAACGTGCCCAAAATGAGTAATGCAGACTCTTTTTGATTTTTGGCCGCTGCTTATCAGCGCTGTTTACTGATAACATTATTAGGCAACACGTATTTTAAATACGATTGGGCAGAACTCTAACTAATTACACACCTTCTCTCTCTCTCTCTCGCTCTCATTATAATGTGTGTGTGTGTTTGTGTGTAGATTGGGGAAGGGGGTGCTGTTGGGTGCATTGTATTTTGATCGGCAGAGCGGAACCACGCTGTTAAATGTGCTTATATATCTGTATATACATATATATCCAAATAGAAGCATATATATATATATATATATATATATACATATATGAATGTGTGTGTGTGTGTGTGCTGCTTTAGTTGTTCCGTCTGTCTGCAATTACACACTTACATACACACATGCATACACACACAAATTACATATGTGCTTGTATCTCAGTTGCCAGAGACGCCTTCAACTTGGTTAGCTAAACGCATGCAACAGTTTTTATTTTCTCGTACAATCAAATTGATACCCTTAAATATTCCAAATATTATTTGTAAATATATTTAAATACTTTATTATTTACAGCGATCACTCGAGAACTCAAATTGAGTATTTACAATTTCAAATGATTTCGATATATCAAATTCCCTAAACAATTCGAAAAACTTTCATTTAATTGTAATGAGTTCGATATGTGAATTCGTTTTCGACTATAATTTGGCTGTGATCTGAATGCAATTTGTGCAATCGTTCAATAATATTTCAATTTATATTATATTTCAATTGGAAAGCACTGCCTTCAAAATTGTAGATTTTATTGCTATCGAAAATCGATTATCGATTAAATCGAATAATTTTTACATATTTTCTACATTCTAAATTTTTTCAATGGATTTATGGTATAAAAATCGGAATCAAAATTAGAAAATGCCTAATTCCCATAATATATATATTATACACTGTTATACTCTATATAACAAGTTCAATTTAATTTATAACAATTTCAGTAACAAAGAAATTGAGTTTTTTCCATCCATTTTCCGATCGATTTATCCCTCAGATTTCTATGAATCTGTTCTCTGATTTGAAGTCCTCGAATACAATTTTGATATATAAATAATGAGTATACTAATGGAATCAAAATATTGAAAACATTAAGTATGAATTGACTTAAGATACCCCTTGTGCGATTGCTTGACATGGTAATGCTTTCCATATGCATTTGGGCCAAAAAAATTTCTATGGCCTAATCGAAGCGCTCAGTTCGCCGTATAAGCAATGAAAGTAAATATTTTCAATGAAAACAAATCGCAAAATAAGAAGAAAATAAAAACATTTCATTTGCATAACAAACGCAATGTTCAACCAAATTCTGATTGGGAGGCAAAAAAAAAAAAAAATTGAGGTATTAACAATAGTTATTAAAAGTGAAATGGTGCGTTTGCCTTTTTTGCATGTGAAAAGGTTTTTGGATTTGTTTTCGATTCGGTTTTCGACTGTCAACGAATCAATGAAGTTTTTGGTGTTGGATTTTAAATTTTGGTTTCCGCTTAACAGCAACGAAAGTACAAAAAAAGAAAAAGAAAAAGAAAAAAGAAACAGACACAATGACGAACTTGTCGCAGTAAAGTGTTAAATGGTTGCCAAAAAAACAAGTAGAAAAAGAAATGAGGAAATGGGGAGCTGAAGACGATAACAAACAAACAAAAGGAGATGGCGACAACTTGAAGATTCTTTCCATTTACCGTAAACTTCACCTTAATTTTTTTCTCCACTTCTTTTTTAATAGTTGTTTTCTACAGCCGGTTTTAAGCGCCTGCAGCAACATGTTGATGTTGATGTTGATAATGTTGTTGTTGTTGCTGCTGCTATTGCTGCTGCTGTTTGCTTGTTGTGACTTATAAAGAGCGTCTACTCTTCTTCTTATTCTCCCTCAACAGCTTGACGAGCCTTGATATTGAATGCCAGAGAGCCAGGAACAGTAAATGAAGGAGGACGAATATGGTGATTGTAACACGTGTAAGTAAAGAGCACATCCGATAAGCGTAAGAGAGAGAGAGAGAGAGAGAGCGTAAGAGAGAACTAGTTACATATATGTATGTACATTTGTATGTATGTAAATTATGCATATACAAATGCGATCTCTTGCGAGAGCCATGAAAACTTTGTAGCGATAAAAAATGCCAATCGGAAGTTCACACACGTCTATAAATATATATATATGTATGTATGTATGTATGTATCGTCTTGATGAATACCCTGTATAATAAGCTTGCAGAATTTTACAACATTTTTATTCTTGCAACCCATCTTGAATATGGTTACTTTTGAGTATAACACAATTAGCATTTATCAATAATTTCATTTATTACTAATTTTCACATTTCTTCTTCAGTTTTTGATTATCAATTAGCACTGAAATGACTTAAGAATATAAAAATAATATTCAAGATCTAATGAGTATCTGTCGGTTGGGCACTTTAAGTTCTTCTACTCATACATTGAAACATTGAAATGTATGTGTGGATAGCTCCCATGTCTCGTATATCTATCTGGGGTCTGTCCCTGGTTGGTTTTTTTTATTTATTTTTTTTTTGTGTTACGCTCAACTGATTCTTACACACCAAAAAAAGACAACAAAAAACAACGCAAAGTTTTATGGCAGTCGTGAAAACGTCCATGGCAACCCCATGACTCGTAAACTGGAATGTCAAATTGTAACCACTTGTTTTCCCATTCACACACACAAACACAAACACACACACACACACACACAATTGCATTTGACAGGGTGACTACATCTGGATAGAACCCGCATCGGGCCGGGAATTCGATGTGGCCATTGGAGCACGTGTCATCTCCGCGGAGGGTCGGCGCATCCAGGTGCGAGACGATGACGGCGACGAAGTGTGGCTGGCGCCAGAGCGTCGCATCAAGGCGATGCATGCCTCATCCGTTCAGGGTGTCGAGGATATGATATCGCTGGGTGATCTGCACGAGGCGGGCATCTTACGGAATCTGCTCATACGTTACAAGGAGAATCTGATATATGTACGTAAATCACTTCAATTCTATTCGCATTCAAATTGTCAACTTGGAATAAAGAAATTTGTAATTAAAGTATTTGCATTTGAAAGTATTTTTGCAATTCAACTCAACTCTGAGGAAAACTATCTTTAAATTACATACTTTTAAAAATATTTATTTCTATTGTTGCTTAAAACTAAAATTTTACAGAATTCCGAACGTATACTTTTAAATGACTATTTATTTTATTATATTTTTAAAGCACATTAAATTGACTTCATCTCTCCAACAAAGATGATGTAAAACTCATGATTATTGCGAAATTTTTCCAGTCATTTAATAATGTAAATTGAAGTCTGACTGCTTAGTTAAATACCCTCCAATTTTTGTATTGAATTTATAAGGGTTACTTTTATTTGCACATTTAGACGTACACTGGTTCCATATTGGTTGCCGTCAATCCGTATCAGATACTGCCCATCTATACGGGTGATCAGATCAAGCTGTACAAGGAGCGCAAAATTGGTGAGCTGCCGCCGCACATTTTTGCAATTGGGGACAATGCGTATGCGCATATGAAACGCTATCGCCAGGATCAGTGTATTGTGATATCTGGCGAATCGGGCGCTGGCAAAACGGAGAGCACAAAACTGATTTTGCAATATTTGGCTGCGATCAGCGGCAAGCACTCGTGGATCGAGCAGCAAATCCTGGAGGCGAATCCCATTTTAGAGGCCTTCGGCAATGCCAAAACGATACGCAACGATAACTCATCGCGGTAATTGAACTGACAGCTATTTTTCTAGCAGCTAATTCAAATAATTTCTAATTTATTCCATTGCACATTTGTCGCTTCCAGTTTTGGCAAATACATTGATATACACTTCAGCGCCAATGGGGTGATCGAGGGCGCCAAGATCGAGCAATATCTGTTGGAGAAGTCGCGCATTGTGTCGCAGAATCACAGCGAGCGCAATTATCACGTCTTCTACTGCATACTGGCAGGCCTGTCCACGGATGAGAAGAGCCGTCTCGACCTGGGCGCAGCTGCCGACTACAAGTGAGTTCGGCAATCATTTCGATTGAAATCTGTTTTCTTGCGTTTTCTTCTCTGATCTTAACTTTTTCGAGTTGATCGCATATACCTTATGGGATTGGAGACACGTCCTTCTGTCCCTTACACACTTCTTCACAACTTCATTTTACCCTTTTTATAATTTGATAGATTTGATAACACAAAATTGAAAATAGAAAACAAATTTTTTATTTTGCTGCTGTTAGATACGAAAATACGAAATTTTGAGTTGTGTTTAGCCAAGGAAAACTTCGATTATGTTTCTTCATATTTATTATCTTTACTTAATCCTTTCATTTCACATAAATATTAATTATTATTTGACTGTAAATCTTTTGGTGTACAAGAAATAAATTAAGTTTAGCTAAAATCGTACTAATAAATATGTAAACAAATATTTATATATATTTATTTTTCCAAATTGTTCTACAGATACTTGACTGGCGGGAATAGCATAACGTGTGAGGGACGTGACGATGCCGCTGAATTCTCTGATATACGATCGGCGATGAAGGTGTTGCTCTTCTCGGACCAGGAGATTTGGGAGATAATCAAGCTGCTGGCGGCGCTATTGCATTGCGGCAATATTAAATATAAGGCGACCGTTGTCGATAATCTGGATGCAACGGAAATACCGGAGCACATCAATGTGGAGCGTGTCGCCGGACTGCTCGGCCTGCCCATACAGCCGCTGATCGATGCTTTGACACGTCGCACACTGTTCGCCCATGGTGAGACTGTCGTCTCGACACTGTCCCGCGATCAGTCGGTCGATGTGCGCGACGCATTCGTCAAGGGCATCTATGGGCGTCTGTTTGTGCATATTGTGCGCAAAATCAATACGGCCATATTTAAGCCGAGAGCGACATCCCGCAATGCGATCGGTGTGCTGGATATCTTTGGGTTTGAGAACTTTGATCAGAATAGCTTTGAGCAGTTCTGCATCAACTATGCGAACGAGAATCTGCAGCAGTTCTTTGTGCAGCACATCTTCAAGCTGGAGCAGGAGGAATACAATCACGAGGCAATCAACTGGCAGCACATTGAGTTTGTCGACAATCAAGATGCACTCGATTTGATAGCCATCAAGCAGCTAAATATAATGGCACTGATCGATGAGGAGGCACGCTTCCCCAAGGGCACCGATCAGACAATGCTCGCCAAACTGCACAAGACGCACGGCGCGCACAAGAACTATCTGAAGCCAAAATCGGATATCAATACCAGTTTCGGTCTCAATCATTTTGCCGGTGTCGTTTTCTACGATACACGCGGCTTTCTCGACAAGAATCGCGACACATTCAGTCCGGATTTATTGCATTTGGTTAGCCAGAGTGGCAATAAGTTCTTGCGTCAAATCTTTGCCCAGGACATTGAGATGGGTGCGGAGACGCGCAAACGCACCCCAACACTCTCGACACAATTCCGCAAGAGTCTCGACGCACTGATGAAGACGCTGAGCAGCTGCCAGCCGTTCTTTATACGCTGCATCAAGCCCAACGAGCTGAAGAAACCGATGATGTTCGATCGCGGTCTATGCTGTCGCCAGCTGCGCTACTCCGGCATGATGGAGACCATACGGATACGACGTGCCGGCTATCCAATACGTCATGGCTTTCGTGAGTTTGTCGAACGATATCGTTTCCTCATTGCCGGTGTGCCGCCGGCACATCGCACCGATTGCTTGGCGGCCACAACTCGCATTTGCGCAATGGTGTTGGGCAAATCCGATTATCAGCTTGGTCACACCAAGGTCTTTCTAAAGGATGCCCACGATCTGTATTTGGAGCAAGAGCGCGATCGTGTCCTCACACGCAAAATCCTAATACTGCAGCGCAGCATACGCGGCTGGGTGTACAGGCGTCGCTATCTGCGTCTCCGTGCCGCCGCCATCAGTGTGCAGCGCGTGTGGAAGGGCTATGCGCAGCGCAAGCGTTATCGCAGCATGCGTGTGGGCTATATGCGGCTGCAGGCGCTCATCCGATCGCGTGTCCTCTCGCATCGCTTTCGCCATTTGCGCGGCCATATTGTGGGGCTGCAGGCGCACGCGCGTGGCTATTTGGTGCGCCGTGAATACGGCCACAAGATGTGGGCGGTGATCAAGATACAGTCGCATGTGCGACGCATGATCGCTGTGCGGCGTTATCGCAAACTGCGGCTGGAGCATAAACAGTTTGCCGAAGTGTTGCAGCTGCGCAAACTGGAGGAGCAGGAGCTGTTGCATCGCGGCAATAAGCATGCCCGTGAAATTGCCGAACAGCATTATCGGGATCGTTTGCATGAGCTGGAGCGACGGGAGCTGCAGGAACAGCTGGAGGATAGACGGCGTGTCGAGGTCAAAATGAATATTATTAATGATGCGGCCAGAAAACAGGAGGAGCCCGTCGACGATGGCAAACTGGTGGAGGCCATGTTCGATTTTCTGCCCGATTCTAGCAGTGATGCACCGACACCGCATGGCGGACGTGAGACGTCCGTATTTAATGATTTGCCGCACGCACAGGCCGTTAATCAGGAGGACATCATTGCGCCGATGCACATCTCGGAGGATGAGGAGGATCTATCCGAATATAAATTTCAAAAGTTTGCGGCCACCTATTTTCAGGGCAATGTCAATCATCAGTATGCCAAGAAGGCGCTGAAGCATCCACTGTTGCCGCTCCATACGCAAGGCGATCAGCTGGCCGCCCAGGCGCTCTGGATAACCATATTACGTTTCACTGGCGATATGCAGGAGCCCAAATATCACACCATGGATCGCATGGACACCACATCCGTCATGTCGAAGGTGACGGCAACGCTCGGACGCAATTTCATCCGGAGCAAGGTGAGTTCAAACTCCAAATAAAAAAAAAATACAAAAAACAGCAAGTGTAAAATAATAAACAAATTGACTTTCGTACGACTTTGATATAGGAATTCCAGGAGGCTCAACTGATGGGTCTCGACCCAGAGGCGTTTCTCAAACAAAAGCCGCGCTCGATACGCCACAAGCTCGTCTCGCTGACGCTGAAGCGAAAGAACAAACTGGGCGAGGATGTTCGACGGCGACTGCAGGATGATGAGTACACCGCCGATAGCTATCAGTCGTGGCTGCAATCGCGTCCGACATCGAATCTGGAGAAGCTGCACTTCATCATTGGCCATGGCATATTGCGGGCAGAGTTGCGCGACGAGATCTACTGCCAGATATGCAAGCAGCTAACAAATAATCCATTAAAATCATCGCATGCCCGCGGCTGGATATTGTTATCGCTGTGCGTCGGCTGCTTTGCCCCATCGGAGAAGTTTGTCAATTATCTGAGGGCATTCATTCGAGAGGGGCCGCCCGGCTATGCGCCGTATTGTGAGGAGCGTCTGAAGCGTACATTCAACAATGGTACACGGAATCAGCCGCCGTCATGGCTGGAATTGCAGGCGACCAAATCGAAGAAGCCCATTATGCTGCCCATCACATTTATGGATGGCAATACGAAAACGTTGCTGGCCGATTCGGCGACAACGGCTCGCGAATTGTGCAATCAGCTATCGGATAAGATAACGCTCAAGGATCAATTTGGCTTCTCGCTATATATTGCGCTATTCGATAAGGTTAGCTCGCTGGGCAGCGGCGGTGATCATGTGATGGATGCGATATCACAGTGTGAACAATATGCGAAGGAGCAAGGCGCCCAGGAGCGCAATGCACCGTGGCGTCTCTTCTTTCGTAAGGAGATATTTGCGCCTTGGCATGAGCCAACCAACGATCAAGTGGCCACAAATCTCATCTATCAGCAGGTTGTGCGTGGCGTTAAATTCGGCGAGTATCGTTGCGACAAGGAGGAGGATTTGGCCATGATAGCGGCCCAACAATATTTTATCGAATACGGCACGGATATGTCCATGGAGCGATTGTTTACGCTGTTGCCCAACTTTATACCCGATTTCTGTCTCAGCGGCATCGATAAGGCCATCGAGCGATGGGCAGCTCTTGTTCTGCAGGCGTACAAGAAGTCCTACTACGTGAAGGATAAGATAGCACCGCTCAAGATCAAAGAGGACATTGTCAGCTATGCCAAATATAAGTGGCCGCTGCTCTTCTCACGATTCTATGAAGCGTATCGCAATTCGGGTCCTAATTTGCCCAAGAATGATGTCATCATAGCGGTCAATTGGACGGGCGTTTACGTTGTGGACGATCAGGAGCAGGTGCTGCTCGAGCTCAGCTTTCCGGAGATTACAGCCGTTTCCAGCCAGAAGACCAACAAAGTGTTCACCCAGACATTTAGCCTGTCCACGGTACGCGGCGAGGAGTTCACATTCCAAAGTCCCAATGCGGAGGATATACGTGACCTGGTCGTCTACTTTTTGGATGGCCTAAAGAAACGGTAAGTGGCATCCCAAGCCAATCCATATCAATTGAGTTTTGAGCTTGTGATATTTATGTGTGGAGTGTTTATAATCCGCTAATCCATCGTTAACACTTGCAGATCAAAATATGTGATTGCCCTGCAGGATTATCGTGCGCCGTCGGACGGCACCAGTTTTCTATCATTTTTTAAGGGCGATCTGATCATACTGGAGGATGAATCGTGCGGCGAATCGGTGCTGAACAATGGCTGGTGCATTGGACGCTGCGATAGGTCGCAGGAACGCGGCGATTTTCCCGCCGAAACGGTGTATGTGTTGCCAACGTTGAGTAAACCGCCTCAGGACATATTGGCCTTGTTTAACATTGAGGAGGCGCATCATGGCCGGCGCCTCAGCATGGCATCCAATGGAGGCGCTGTAGAGCCGCGCGATCGTCCGCACACGCTCATGGAATATGCCCTGGATCATTTCCGTTTGCCGCCCAAGCGCACCATGTCCAAGACACTGACGCTCAGCTCAAAACGCAGCGAGGAATTGTGGCGGTATGCGAGGGATCCGATTAAGGCGCCGCTGCTGCGCAAGCTGCAGAGCAAAGAGGAGCTGGTCGAGGAGGCGTGCTTCGCCTTTGCTGCCATACTTAAATATATGGGCGATCTGCCATCGAAGCGTCCGCGCATGGGCAATGAGATAACCGATCACATCTTCGACGGTCCGCTCAAGCATGAGATATTGCGAGACGAGATCTATTGCCAGCTGATGAAGCAGCTAACTGACAATCGCAATCGAATGTCCGAGGAGCGTGGCTGGGAGCTGATGTGGCTGGCAACGGGTCTGTTTGCCTGCTCGCAGGGCCTGCTCAAGGAGCTGTTAATGTTTCTACGGACGCGTCGTCATCCCATCTCACAGGATTCAATGCATCGTTTGCAAAAGACCATACGACATGGACAGCGCAAATATCCGCCGCATCAAGTTGAGGTCGAGGCCATACAGCACAAGACAACGCAAATCTTTCACAAGGTCTACTTTCCGGACGACACTGACGAAGCGTTCGAAGTGGACTCGTCCACGCGGGCCAAGGACTTTTGCAACAACATCTCGCAGCGCCTTTCGCTGCGCACCAGCGAAGGCTTCTCGCTCTTTGTGAAGATCGCCGATAAGGTAATTTCAGTGCCGGAGGGCGATTTCTTCTTTGACTTTGTCCGCCATCTGACCGACTGGATAAAGAAGGCGCGACCGATACGCGACGGCGCCAATCCGCAGTTCACCTATCAGGTGTTCTTCATGAAGAAACTGTGGACGAATACGGTGCCAGGCAAGGATCGCAACGCCGATCTCATCTTTCACTATCACCAGGAGCTGCCCAAGCTATTGCGCGGCTATCACAAATGCTCTCGCGAGGAGGCCGCCAAGCTGGCCGCTCTCGTCTTTCGCGTTCGCTTTGGCGAGAATAAACAGGAGCTGCAGGCCATACCGTAAGTGTTGCAATGTCCAATCTCCAATTGTTCATCTTATATACATTAAACATTATCGTTGTTATCCCATTGTCCCATTATCACATTCAGGCAAATGCTGCGCGAGCTGATACCGTCTGACATTATGAAGATGCAGAGCACAAGCGAATGGAAGCGTTCCATTGTTGCATCTTATAATCAGGATGGTGGCATGACTTCCGAGGATGCCAAAGTGGCATTTCTGAAGATCGTATACAGGTGTGTGTGTGTGTGTGTGTGTGTGTGTGTGTGTGTGTGTTTGGAAGTGTGCGTGCGCAAGTGTAATTAATTTTGTTCTATTTTCAAATCTACATGTATAAATAGATGGCCAACCTTTGGCTCGGCATTCTTTGAGGTGAAGCAAACCACCGAGCCAAACTATCCGGAAATGCTGCTTATCGCCATTAACAAACATGGCGTGAGTCTCATACATCCAGTAACAAAGGTAAGTCAAACAATGTGCACATTATATATATATATATTATATATCAGAATTAATGCCATTGCAGGATATACTGGTTACGCATCCTTTTACGCGCATCTCGAACTGGTCATCGGGCAACACGTACTTCCACATGACCATCGGGAATCTGGTGCGTGGCTCGAAGCTGCTGTGCGAGACATCGCTGGGTTATAAGATGGACGATCTGCTGACATCATATATATCGTTAATGCTGACCAATATGAACAAGAATCGAACCATACGAGCCAACTAGTAAACATATCTACATATATATAAACGGACACACACACACACTCACACACACACACACACATATACTTATAATTATAAAATATAAATGCAATAATTATATAACTAGTACTCATAGTTAATTACCTATTGTGCATTCCACGACCACACCGCTCTCCCCCCACCCCGCACGGTTACCCTTCCCCACCCATTTTCATATTTATATTATGCCTTTCTTTTGTAAAAATTCGCAAACTTTTGTTTTTAGTATTTTATGGCACATTCCGTTTATTTAAATTATTAATTAAACACGTCAATTAGAAGGTCTTACATATGAGTAAATAATTGATAAGCTATTATATCAAATCATTTTGCAATCTGTATAACTTTCTGTATATCTCAACTGCATATCTGTACTGATGAGTTTTTGTATCAAATACATAAAAATGTTCAATTATTTAATAAATTATATACATACTTATATAAAATGTTTATTTTCAACTATCGCATAAACTCTTTTCTACTCATTTGTAGAATATCTGTTTTGTTTTTTTTTCTCCTTTTTTACCGATTAATGTGAAATCAATGAATAAATGACAAAATGAAAAAACCCAAATCCAAATAGTGTTTTTTTTTTTAAATTAACTTCTTAATGATTAAATGTTGGTTTTACCAAGACAAACTGACTTATGAACTGGTGTATAGCAATTCACATTGTGCTTTTATAATACAGACAACTTTTAGTTCTTCCATGTTCAGCTGTGTGTATTTTGGATAATTTTCAGTTTTTGACTAATTTTAATTAATTAATCAATATTTTAATAAAAAATAAAGTTTCTTTTTCAAGAGTGATATAACATGAAACTAATTAGCATTTTAACATTTTGCGTTTATTTGTTTAAAATTTATTGTATATCACATTTTTTGCGAGACACTGGCCCAAGTAAGCTGGAAGACACTGTAGATTGTCTCAACCTGTCCACAATTTCTTGCATACAAGGTCGATTATTGCAATCTTTATCCCAGCACTCCTGTATCAGTTGCCGAATATCTTTGGGGATTGCAGCATCAATAGGGGGCCGCAGACCTATACAAAATATTATTATTATTGGACTGTATGTATTAAGATGTACATACCCTCCTTATCAATTTTTTTTAAGAGTTCGGCTTGACCAATTTTTTCGATAATATCCTTGTATGGTTCCTTACGCATTATAACTTCCCAGATTGTAATGCCAAAGCTGTACACATCACATTTCTCATCATAGTTCATGCCATTAAAAATCTGTGCGTTTGTAAATCGTTATAAGTAACAAAATTTATACGACAAAATGTAAAGATATAGTAACCTCGGGTGCCATATACACGGCAGTGCCCATACATTTTGTCATATTGGTTTGCACATTTCGCACAAGGCCAAAATCACACATTTTCAAAGTCTTTCTTTCACCGTCTAGTAACATATTGAGGGGTTTAATGTCCCGATGAATGAAGCCTCTCACTGAATGCGCACGAAGATAAGCCAACGCCTAGAAACAAAAATATAATATAAGTCACCATTCTTTTGTTCCGCACTTTATATGTATATATACCTGCGCTCCCTGGCATAACCACCGAATGGCATCCTCATAGGTGTAAGGGATGCTGCTCTTATGCATAAGATGCCACAAGGATCCACCAGCCATATACTCCATTACCAAGTAGGTGTCCCCTTCGAAAATCGAATAACCAAACAGTTTGACGCTGTTCTCATGACCATTGACCATTTCCTGATACGTGGCCTCCTTCATAATTGCTTCCTCCTTGTCAATGTCCCCTATTAGTTTTTTAATAGCTACATCCTTGCCTTTATAGTTTCCACGGTAGACTTCTCCACCGGTACCCGCTCCAATTTTCTTTTAAAATGTCATTCGTTTTAATTGAAAGACTTATAAGACAAAAATACTTACTTTTTCGATGGTAAGTTGATTATGCTCGATTATCTGCATTTCTAGTCAGTATAATAATTAATCAAACTTAGCGAACAGAAATATATAAAATATAGCAAACGTTTGCAAACGCCGGTGACTAATCCCCACGTAAATCAAAAATTGCTTGAAAACTGTTATCTATGAAAAGTGACGCGGTGATCGCCACTAGTTAGCGGGCAAAACGATATATTGGTGGTTCCGATAGGCAGGGTGTAACATAATTTAATCAAAAAATTTGGAATCTGGAAAATGTAGTATTTCATTGCATATATTTTTAATAAACAGTATTTAAGCCTAGTTCAGATCGACAAAAAGTTTGCGTCTGTGAAAAATTAATTTAATTCATTAAGTGAATAAAATTGTGCCAAGATCGAAAAAAAATTACTTAAAAATGAACAAAATATATATGGTATTTTTAAGCAAAGCTCATACTTGCAAACAGTCTGTTGGAAAATTTAAATCAAATGAAATCAACCAATTTAGAGCAGAAAATATAGTAAATTTAATTATTTATTAAATAATAATATATTGTAGCTTCTCATTGAATTAACCTCCGCACACTTTCGGCGATTTGCGGTGGTATTTTATGTCACTATCTACAATATATAGTATTCAAATCTGTTTAAGTATTATTTGTTAAAGCGAAAGGTTAAACTTAACAAATATTTACAATTATTATTAATATAAAATATTCTGGCTTGTGCTGGCGAACATAACTAGATAACGTGAAATTTATGAAAAATTAAATTATGAATAATAATGAATATCGAACGGCCGTTGCCGATATTTGATATTTTTGGCTTTAATAATGTACAGTCAAATGTGTTTTTATTTTCTTTATTTGATTTTAAGCCACTCAATGGACGTTGCACCAAAATTGTAATCCTTTGTTTGGTGCAGACAAAGAAAAGTATATGCTCCAAGTTTCAAATCAATAAGGGTGTGAAGAATATTGAGCTCACAAGGACGGACAGGCAGCGAGATGGATATTGTACTCTGATACCGAAGGCTTAAGATAAAATTCTACTTGCCGCTTGCGTATTCAAATAATTCGGCATCACCAAATATTTCTCACTTCAGCAAGTCATTTCAGAACAAGTTTATTTGGTTTTTATCAATAACTTTATCAATTCCCGATTGGAATTTTTAAGGTTCATTTACACATTACATTCCCTGTTATGTTATTGATCAATTGCATAAATTTCATTAAGATTGGATAGAGCTATATTATATTCCTAATTATTCTATTATTCGCTTTTCTATCAGCAGGCGCAATGAAGGACGAAGGACGCTTTGCCGTATCGAGATTCCAACCATTTGTAATCAAGTGTCCTTTAAAGCTGTAATGCAATTTTCTTCCATCACTCATGAAAATACTTGTGTTAGAATGCAGGCATTTTTCGCACTTCTACAGATTTTTTATAGCAACAATTTAAGGCCTCCTCTACTCAATAATCGCGATGTTTTATACCAAGCAAGAAGTTATGCAGTGAGTAATCCGACAGTAAATATGTATGTTGATTGTCCATCCATAGCAATGCCGTATATGTTTACACTGTGTTCGTTTTTCTGTAATGATGGGCGTATCAATAGCTCGATAACTTGATTCTCGAATAGCGAGTTTAAAATGCATTGTTCTGTGATCAATTTAAATAGATTTTCTTTTGGCTAAATCTTTACAAAGCCACGTTGCTCTGAAGGTCTCGCCAAAGGCACCTTCTCCGATTTTCTGCGGCATCCATAAGTAAATATAAAATTAATCTTACATAAAGTACAATATGATACAGATGTATCCCAATGTCTTCCCAGTCAACAACGGCTCCGGTATCAGCTCTTTATACTTTTAGTAATTTTGAAGACTGCAATTTAAGCGATCCAGTAATTATACAAACTTCAATCATTTAGTTTCGTTTTACTTAGTTATCCTTGATGTGGCATAAGCAATTCTCGTATCTGGATCAGAACGCAAACAATTTTCATTTAATTTTTTTTATTGGATCGTCGTCGAAGAATTAGTTGCAAACACACAGTGCCGGGCATTAACCGGGATTGGTTAACCGAAAATATCCGGTTAAAATGCAGTACCGGGACAAGTAAGAAGGGCCCTTAACAGCAACCGATCACGTGTTGGTTCAAAGATTACTCTCATTCCGGTACGTAACTGTACCATGTACAAAACAATGTATCAATTCGGAACCAAATACCGTAAATACATTGAAAGAAATTCATAATCCTTACTGGAACATTCTATACACACTGTGTACTTTAAATACCTGCTATTACACCGAGAGTGATGATAGAACAACTTCTTGCGGGCCATCACCTCCCAAAGCTGTATGTTGAGAAAAGATGAGAATTATTGCTAGTTGCAGACTGGCAATACGGAAAATAATGGAAAGGCTACACAAATTTGGAAACCACCAGATTAGCCCACATTAAATAATTAAGTAAAAATTATTGAAATATTCAGAGATTCCTCGTATTTGAAGAATCTTCATGGGAGATTCCAAAAATCTACCATCCATTTAGTAACTATAGCTTTAAAATTTTAAGAGATATACACATGACATTCTTTTGGGGTACCCAAATCTATATGCTGTCTGATGCGTCCATAGATGAATATATATTCCAGGTTTCAAGTCTCCAGAGAAAAGCGTATGATGAAGTTGAGAAAAAGAGAAGGAAGCATAAAATGCATAAAGATATATTCTTCATTAGTTCTTAGTTCTCTTAATTTAGCCGCTTATTATATAAATAAATTAAGTTAAATTTTTATATAAGCAGATGCAATTCGGTGTATATAATCGTTTTCAAGGCTAAGATAGGATTTCCTTGTGGTTATTATCACTTTTCAATACATTTTAGAGAGAAGTACCGAAATGTTGAGATTAAAATGGAAAATTGCAAGTTGCTATAACAAAAATAGACGGGTTGGAAAACATTTCATTTCAAGATATTTGTAGAGCTTGAAAGCAATTGGCTAAATTATATATATGTGTTTTTATTAATATAATAAAGCGTTTGATAGTTGGACTATAATTGCATGCAAACCCTTTAGACTCCCACACAACCGGCTGGCGATTCCCACGCATTGTGTGGCTAGAATTTTAAAAGCGTGTGAAAAACGGCAGCCGGCTTAAAAGTCAAGACTCCGATTTTTTTTTAAAGATAATTTGTGCAGTGGGAGCTCCTGAGAACTTTTTGAAAATATTCACTCCCCCTCTTTCACCCATGGAGTGTAACGACCACAATTACCAAGACACCCAACACAAGTCACCTGTCCAACCAGACACAGCGAGGGACAAGAATTATGCTCTCGAAATTGTAAATGTTCATTAAAAATGCAACTAATTTCAAATTCAGCTTCTTATAAGATGCGGCCTTAAGAAGTCGCAGTTCCAATTACAAAACTTGGTGGTGGTTTTCTTCTTCTTGTTGTTTTTACTACTCTGACCCCTCTGGTTTTGCGCATCTTGCACGCAACGCAAAAGGCGACGACGCCGCCAAGTTTGTCGTTTGTGTCTTTCGTTTGCCATCTAAATATTCCCATCAACTTGGGGGTGAGTTGCACTTGTTGCCTGCCTGCTTCGCTGACTCTGATAAGACTTGAGTCTCAGCCTCACAAATTCTAATAACAAAAAAAAAAACCCTCTCAGAGCGTTCATGTCTGTTGTGCTGAACTAGAAAACGCCCTGTAATCAATTTTTGTAGAATATATGTGATGAAATATATAAATATATATTAAATTAAAAACGGTTTCTCTGCTCTTTTTAATTTACAGGTAAATTTTTAAAAAGATTTTTGTGTTTATTTTTGTGCAATTCTTAAATTTATTATTTATAATAAGTTATAAGACTCTTAGTCTTAGAACTTGAATGTATAGTTTGTTATAAGTAACGTTTATATTTGTATTAATAAAGCCCTCAATAACCTATATAAAAATATATAACCAATATATACATTATATAGTTCAAATGGTAGTTTGTCAGTTTATTTTTAAATTAAATTTAAATTTTCTTTTAGTCATTCTAGAAAAAATGCATATTTTATAGAAATAATTTTACTTTATTAAAATTTTAGAAATGTCTTATACAAATTGCATAAATCAGTATTTGAATCCGTTGTTAAATGACCGTGCATATATTTTATGTAAGTTTAGCACAAATGAATGGCGCCAGCTTTAGCCAATTTTATGGATGTAGGGTATCAAGAGAAATTCTCAAGTTCGACGCTGTCATTAGTTTGGCAATCCAAACGGAAGCGCTATAATTAATGCAAAGCTGCGATTGTTAATTTGTAAATCTGTAAAACAACAATAACAGCAGTCTGACAAATAATGCATAAATATTAAACAAAGATAGTTAAAAACGAAAAAAAAAGAAAAACAGTTCACAGCTTTGGCAGCTTGCTGTCGCCGCTTTTTGGGGCTGTGTGAATATTCTGTTCCTTTAGCTCCAAACGGAAACAATGCGGCATACATATATGTATATGTATATGGTATACATATATCTTGACTTTGCGTTTTTCGTAATGGCAACTAAAAATTCAAATCGACCAACCAACTGTAATTAAAGTTGGAGAGGCAGCCCACCGTGGGAAGTGCTGCACTTGTTTTGTTTTGTCTCAAAATTTTTCACACGACATGGCAACATTTTCTCATGCCGATTTAAATGGACTATTCGCCTTGACAAGGGGTTGGTGGTGGGTGAGAGTTTCGTCTTCTTCTTTTCCAGCAGGTAGGTCATTTAAAGTCAAGAAAAAGTAAATGTTAAAAATCATACTAAAATTATGGTCTGACATATTTTGTATTTATTTACGTTTAGTGTTTATCTTAGGCTTAAAAAACTTTTGCTTATTCTGTTATCTTACAAACTGATACGATCATACATACATGAATACATATATATGTATGTATATATATATATATCTATATATCTATATATATATATATATATATAGTCTAGGGCTGCACTTCTGTCCTCACTCACCTCAAGTGAATTCAGCTTGAACATTTTTTAAATCTTTTAATTCACCAGACAGTTTGCCATGAATTGTAGCTTTATAAAGTGGAATGTTTTACAAGATATTTGGCCAACTTTTGCAATATATACATATAAATTTATATTTATTTATATATATAGGTGATTCACTTAAGGCAGGGGTACACATAGGCCACAGCACACACATTAAATGTTCCATATACTATATACATATTCAACTAGATAACTAGAGTTATAGTTAAATTTTTTTAATGTCAGTGAGCTCTTTCGAGTTATGTACAATTATGTCTTGGATTTATACATCTATTGGTACTGGCTAGCACTAAGAAAATATTGGTCAACTTGGAATTGGGATTCGTTTTGTTCGCCTCGCATTTAGCGAGTTGGCCTTTAAAAGAAATGCGTGTTGGGTGAAATTTGGGTGTATGTTTAGAATAATGCACACCTTACAAACTAAGGATGTAGTATGTTCAAACTAAATATGTGCTAGAAGAGCTTTAAATTACTTGGCATAAATAAATGTATGTGGAATTGCAAATAAAATCCGTAAGGCCGCACTCAAGACAAGCCGCTCCCATGACTATTCCATTGCACTTCCGAGATGGAGGGCAGTGTTTGATGCGACTGCTGCTGTTGCTGTTGCAAGCTCTGCTGTAAGCTGGAACCGCTTGCTGGTGAGTTGCTGTTGTTGTTGTTGTTGCTATTATTGTTATTATTACTATTATTGTTGTTGCTGATGCTTGTGATGTTGTTGTTGTTGTGACGCGTACGCATTACATCCTCAGCCTGATTACAATGCGACCGCGGCCCCGGCTCAGGCGTATAGGTGAATGTGAGGCCAGTGGCATAAATGATGCCATCATTACGCACCAGCGATATTGGCACCTGCGTTGGCTGACGCACCTGTCCAAATTGAACAACAAAGTTAAGCACACTTTTGAACAGAACGTATATCGGTGTCCAACAACTCACCCAGAGCCATTCGCCGCGAAACTGTGAGATTTCGGGCACCACACAGAGCAGCGTTTCCGTGCATCGATACATGGTCTCCGCTTCGACATCGCCAAACCATACCTGTAAATGCGGCGTAAAATTATCGCCACTCAGCTCCAGCATGGCCACATCACCGCCTCCATTCAGATTCAGTGAGTTCACAATCGGCACTGGTGTAACCGGTGAGCTAAAGAGATATCTGATTAATAATAAAAGGTTATTATTTGTAATTTGTTGGGGCACTTACGCAACGGGTCCCATGCCCTCGTAGAACTGATATTCGGCTTTGTCCGTCGATATGATTGTCCAGCAGGCACCATCGTTGATCATTTCCTTGTTGGGCTCCTTGGGACAGGGTGTGGCCTGAAACTGTATGATCTTCTCCTGTGACAGGCACAAGTACATGCGATCCGTGTCCTTCATGTAAAAGGCACACTTGTGCAGCTGCGAGACCGGATCATCGGCCTCCAGCAGTGCCATCTGCTTGTCCACCTTCCGTATGATTAGGCGCGGGAGTGCCATGCCCGTTACGGAGCACACCAGCTTAACTGTGGCGCCATAGTGTATATAACCATCGCGCACTTGAAACTCCTCCGACTCCGATTCGTTGTCGTCGAGCAGATGTATCGTGAAGGCGCCCCATTGTGTCGATGAGGCATGAAAATGTCCATTCTCCACATGCAGATAACGGGTGGATACGGTTTGCGAGCGCAGGCGATTGAAGAGGGCGACATTTGTGCCGCTGGCTATGCACAGATCAGCGTTCTTCAGCGATTGCTTCTTTTTGGACGGCTTCGAGATGACTTTAATGCGCTTGGAGTTGAAAACGCCAATGTCGTGGCCATTGCCATAGAACATTTTCACCGATAGCATGAAATGCTTGCGCTTATCCGAATCGGATATGAAGAGCGTCTTTGCGGCACAATACTGCTTCCCATTGAGATCCAGCTGCTGCATATCCTGATCACTGCTGCCAATGCCAATGAATGCGCACAATTGTGCCCCCTGCTCGCCCTCGCCCTGCTGCAGCATCTCCTCGTACCGTCGCCGCCAGCCGCTGCCAAATAGATAGATGCAGGGCGGTGGACAAAAGAAACGCTTCTCGTTGCCATACGATTTCTGGGCAACCTGAAAGTAAAGTAAAGTATTATGTACTCAAATTGATATATACTAATAATAATTATAATAATTAGAAATAATCATAGCATCGATTATCGACAACAGATAAATCGTAACAAATTGTAACCGCAGCAGGGCAGCTGTTAAATTTTCATATAATTAATTTCAATTATTTTATTGTGGCCGCCGTTTGCTTAATTTGCGTGCACTCAAGTGTGAAGGATGCGATGCCTGGACGGCGGCCGCCGCTTGAAGATAGCCGCGACAAACCGCAGCGAACGCCCCACTGGAGCTGGAGCAGCAATTGGCAATTGGAATTGGAATTGTGAGCGGAGCCCACACATTGATTGATCTATAATGCCACATGTCTCAACATACAAAATGTATATAAAATTACAAATTCGATGTGCAGCACATACATTTGTACATTTGCATCAAACATGGCAAATTTATTTAAATATATATTTATATATTTATAAACTATTTTTAAAATTGTATAAGGTAGGTTTAATTTTGTTTTTTTTTTTTATCTGAGTTTGGAATCTTCTCAATTTGCGAATTTCGATTTGTGTAGCATTTTATTAAACCTGCTAATACTTAAAATTAGTTTAATTCAAAATGAATAACTTTCTTAATTGTTTATAATTTTGGAAATATATTTTTTAATGATTGTTTATTGATTGCTGATCTCTATTTATAAGTTAATTATGTTTTTACTGGCTCCAGGACAAGGGTTTTTTTTAAATATTTTTTTATAGAGTTAATTGATTCATATAATATATTCATAAACATATTAAAAAAAAAACCGACATATACATATATCCTTGCAGATATAATAATAATAATTTATTTTAGCAACTTTGTTTTGCCAAAAACCATATTGCGAACGAGATTGCTATAATATGATATACTATTCCGATTAATAGGCACCACAATGATCATAAGAGTTCGCCAAGGATATCAACGAAAATATAGCAAATTTTTCGACAGCTATAACAGGATATATTGGTGCGATAATGTGAAAAGTGTGCAGCTTAAGCGATTCAAGAACAAAAAATATATACTTGATGCCTTTAGAAAGACAAAATCCTTTGCTACAAGTGCTGAATATTGTTGAAATACACCGCAGCAGTATTTCCATATAAATATTTGAGCGCCTTCATTAAAATTTGAGTGTTTTATAGTTCTCGACAATAAATGTCACACATATATATAAATATATATTTATATTGATTGATTGTCTATTAAATATAAAGAGCTGTGACGTCACACACTCTCACATTTCATTTGGTTATTTTGCTGTTAGTTGATGTGTGTTTTTAGTTTACCTTGGCGTGCAGTATAACGATGACCATATCGTTGCGTTCCCGCATGTATTTCTCCATGGCATCGCGCGTCAGCTTCTTCTCCTCGATGTGAGACCGGTATGGACCTGGACCTGGGACTGCAACCGGCAGCATGGATAGCTGCATTTGTTGTTGTTGTTGCTGCTGCTGCTGTTGTTGTTGTTGTTGTTGATGGTGCACTTGTAGCTGTTGCTGTTGTTGTTGCTGTGGCGGCGGCGCACTGCCCAGTCCAAAGTGCGGCATATCCTGACTGTGACTGTGTCCGTGCAGCTGACTGCTGACCTCCAAGGAGTTGATATTGCTATTGCTTGCTGCTGCTGCTGCTGCGACTGCGTTCTCGTAGACAATGGCGGGCGGTGCGGCGGCAACGGCGTTTAAATTAAATTGGCTGTAGCTCTTCATTTATGCACATGCTGTTTAAATGCATAGGCGCTGTTTATTTTTTTGTTTTCTGATTTCTATTTTGTTTTTTTTTTATTTGGCAATTTGTTTAACACTTTGGCACTTCTTCTTGTCCCGCTTGTAGTTTGTGTGTGTGTGTATTTTATTTGAAGTCTTTGTATCCTGGCACACAGCAGAAGAGAAGAGCACAACACGCAGCAGCAGCTGTCGTTTCTCACGGATTCGCTAGCGATGTTGATGTTTTGAGTGTGTTTTTCTTTTTTTTCCGTCCGTCAGAGTGTCCAGCTGGCCACAATTAACATGTGCAGTTTGGGGAACGCGACTGCGAATACGACTGAAGCGCGCTGCGGCTAGCTGTTGTTTAAACTGGCAACTAAACTCTGCTAACCGATTTATAAAATAAATAAAACCAAACCGACCGACCCCACTAGCAGCTACCAAACAAACTAGGGTTGTTGTTATCGTATCGATATGACCAGCTATGCAACTATCGATGTTTTATTTTGAGCCAAACGATATATTTGCATGGAAAAGACTATAGAAGATAACATTGCCACACTCAACTATCGATCAAGTGACGTCAGGTCGGAAATCTGCACTGGTAATTCAACACAAGATTTGTGCTGATTATTTTAAGGTGTTATTCAATATATATTTAACATATTTTCATGTCTGTCTTCTTCAAAATTTAACGCTTTGGGCAAACTCAGGAAATGATTTTGTGAGTAGGTGAATTCTGAATCTGGCATCGCCAAGCAAGTTGGCAGCTCGCAATCAGTTTACAATCGAATTGGCAGTCAACTTCACACTGTGTGCTTGCGCTTTAAAATTGTTAAGAAATTCTAGAATCAACTGCAGTAATGGAACAATTCAAAGACTTGCAAAAGTCTCTGTACATATGGACTGACAGCGGTGAGCTGGACAAGCGCGTCCAAACAATAAAAGAAGCCACCGGCGGCGAGGTGGCTGTTGAAAATGTCCATCGCCTTTCGTTTTGTAAGTTTCGTTTTAGGGCAAAGAGTGAGTCAGCATGTTAATTACCAATTGCTCGCATTTTAGCCTCTTACGCGAACTCTAGCTTCGACCTGATTGTGATCGAATGCGCCCAGTTGACCGACAATTATGTAAAACTGCTGCACATGCTAAAGCCGAGCGGCAAACTCCATCTAATTGCCTACATAGGGACCCCAGCGAGTTTGTTGCAGGAAATCAAGTTGTCCGGTTTCATTAATTGCGGCGAGGATACCGCAGCCAATACACTGACTGCCGAGAAGCCTGGCTACGAGACGGGCTCCGCGGCCCGCTTGTCCTTTGCAAAGAAAGCACCTGGCGTCAATGTATGGAAGATCAGCGGCGACGATGAGGAGCTCATCGACGAGGAGGATCTGCTCGATGAGGCGGACAAACAAAAACCAGATCCGTCCGGTCTGCGTGTCTGCAGCACCACTGGCAAGCGTAAGGCGTGCAAAAACTGCTCCTGCGGCCTGGCCGAGGAGCTCGAAAGCGAGAAGACAACCAGTGCGGCGAACACCGAGAACGCTATATCCAGTTGTGGCAATGTATGTGTGACGTCTTTCTTTAATACTTTACTATCCAACAAATTACCATCGAAAATGCCAAATTAACCTTTACCAGTGCCAAATGATAAGGTTATAAAATCCCCATATATATGCTTGATCAGCATGAAGAGACTTTTGCTTGCCTGTCTGTTTCTATGTTCTCAGTTCTAAACATATTTAAGAAAAACTACAATTCATCTAGAAGTTTTTCAAGATATCCGAACGAGAATCAGTACAAAAGCATTTCATTGTGTGTAAAACAGGAGCAGTACGATTTCGATCAGCTAGTTTTTGTTATGTGGAAGAATTAGAATTAATTACAAAATCAAATGAAATCTAAATTAACATTCAAGCGACCCACGTTAAATTTAGATGCTATATCTCATGTATATTTTTGTTTGTTTTATGTATTTGCAGTGCTTTTTGGGCGATGCGTTCAGATGCTCGACTTGTCCCTATCTGGGCATGCCGGCCTTCAAGCCGGGCGAGAAGGTTCAGCTGGCTAACAATCTGCTGAAGTCGGATATTTAGATTAGAGAACACACACAATAATCACGCAAACCGGATAGACTTTTACACTTTTATTGGGGGTGAAAATAAAAGTTTCATATATGTAAATAGCAAATGCATTAAAAACAATAAATTGCGCACAATTAACGCCTCACAGTTCGCATGGTGTGCCCCGGATAAGATCACGATTCTTGCCAGTCAATATGCGATAGTTGAAGGCCGTGTGATCCAGCTCCTTGTACAGATACGTGGGCATTCTATCGGACAGCACCCAGAGGGAGCCGGTGGTGTCTATTTTCAGGTCATTGGGAAATACCAAAGTGTGCGAATCGGAATCGATTAGTCCCTGTGTATCGGCCATATACGGACGCTTCACATTCCAGCAGGCGATGGCATCCTTGTTGACCTGCGTATAGAATAATACGCCTGTCTCCTTGTCGTACACCTCGGCCGTTGACTGTCCGTTCATGCCGCGATCGCCGACGAGCTTGAAATCATAATAGGATTCGCCGCCATTCACATGACTCTGGTTTTGCAGAACCCGATTGGAGACCTTAAACTCTTTGGTACTGGCCAGTGCATGGAAATAGATGTCCTTGGTGTTATCGGGCTGCAATGGGCCAACGGCCATGCCGAAAACACCATCGGTCCACTGGAAATTGACGCCGCCAACATTGAAGTCACCTTGCAGCGGATCAAAGTGGAAATAGTTGTGCTTGACGCGATACGACTTATTATCGCGCAGGGAATAGACAACCACACCATAGGCACCCAGATCTGGCACATAGGCAAACGCATCATTACACTGATCCCGCTCTACATCGACAATCTGAAATATATATATAGATATATGTAAGAAATGTGCAAGTCAATTGTGTAAGCCAAATAAACGCACTATGTTGGCATAGAAAGTGTCCTCCTTGCTCTGGTCGGCGGGTATGGCATAGCGAAGCAGCAGCTGATCGGTTTTCAGATCGAACACCAATATGGAACTGGGCGTTATCTGCTTGGGATTGCCCAGAATGTCGGCGAGTCCGGTGTCCAGCACCCACAGGCGATCGCAGCTATCGACATGAATGCGGAACGTGGATATTATGGTTGCATTATCCATTAACTGTACGCTCTCATCCTTTGCCTTATCCGCATCCAGGCGGCCACCGGCGGGTGTTTTGTGCTCTTGAGGCTTCACATCAATTGGCAGCTTGTTGGCCTCCCAGCTGGGATAGGGACGCAGCTTTGGTGATTTCTCCGTGGTCGACAGATCAATGTAGTTCAATGTCGCCGCAACGCCAGCCTTCCATCTATGCATGAGATGAGGAATGGATATACAGGATTTTATACAGTTGCTTATATGTAAGCTAGTCTATCAGCTTTGTCAATTGTCTGGCTTTAAACCGGAACTTATCGGTCTCGCTCCGATCACTATATATCATATAGCTAGCTGCATTTTTTTTCTACAAAAGTAACCAGTTTTGAGTATTGTTTCGCTTCTAGCAAGCAGATATCGAATTCATAACAGACCACTATAAACAAATATAGCAGATGGCCCAAAAATCGAGTTATAGCCAGTGATTATTTTAAAAACATATTTAAGTAAATAATTTAATAAGTCGGAATTTTGGTGGACTTATTTCTGTCAGCAACGATAGACATATTAATAAAGTTCATCTATTATTTTGACAGGTAAATTACCAAGCATCTATGACGTCATACATTTGATGTCGCTTTGAAATAGCCGAAATTCAGATTAAAATATTTTGGAACAAGTAAAACGTAAATAAGATTATTAAAATATAAAAAATGATATATAGATTTTTGGGTAGTTTTCCACGTAACTGTTTTGCCAAGGCATTAATCCATTGGTTGTCAAATTTGCAAAATAGTAATTAAAAATTATAATTTAATTGTGCACTGAGAGCGAAAGAGAGCAACGCCTGTGAATAACCATTGATTAACCGGTTTTACTCTTGGCTACAATGGGTTTTTCGCAAGCCCCGCTTACACTATTCAATATAATTAACTACGAAATTGTCGAAGCCAATTGCAATTTTTGGCTGCTGCTGCGTCGTCGCCTTACCTTGGCACAGTGACAAAGAGTTTGTTTTCCCACCGCTCCAAGCCGAGCGGCAGATTGTTCCCCTCAATGTAGTGGCCGGTGCGTTTGGCATCCGCTTCGGCCTCGGCGCTGGGCCAGTCGAAGGTCAGCTGCTTCCACGAGAATCGTTCCTCCAGTTTGGCATCAATGGTTAAGCAGCAGTAGCAGCTGATAAGGCACAAAGCCAATAATTTAATTGAGCGCATATTGTTATTTGATCTCATTCCGTTACTATAACACCGTTCGTTCCGTTCGAGCTGAGCTCGTCTACTGCTTGACTTGAGCTTTGTTCGAATCTTAATATGCTGACGATAGCTAAAAGCTTTACAAAGCTTTCACAGGGCAAGCGGCGAAGCTCCAGGCAGCTGTTTTTTTTTCTGTGGGTGGTCAGCTAAATTAGCATAGCCGGAAGGGAAAAACGGTCAGGTATAAATAAAATGTTATGGAGCGCTTCAAAAAAAATGTATATATTTACTGCATTTATTTAACATCCACTGATTGAAACTTCAGCGCAGAGGCCATTTGGGATGTGAGTATGCAGTGAATCCAATTGCAAACTAGTTTACGGCTTAAACAAGTTGGAAACATGGAAAACTACGAGTAAAAGTTAACAGAAAGCCGGTTCCGCTGTATCTGTTAAATGTGTTAAGCTCCAATCGAAGCGTCAACATTCTAGCTATAGCTTTTGTGATTATAGCTGTAGCTAGGCGACTTTCAATTCTACTCATAACTGTTGGGCAATTAGGCCATTATAGATGCAAGCGGCAGCTAATCGAATTGGAATAGGTTCATTGAATTAAAGCGGAATGCACTCGTGCATGTCACTCGAAAAATTTAAATGCTAATTATAAAAAATAAAAACTTATTCAGGAGCAAAGAGAGGAGTTAATAATTCCATAAATCAGTGTTTAAGACTAATGTTATTCTCGCATATAAAGTTGGTTATATGCATATGGATGAGTTTAAGGGTGCCAGTTTCACAGCTATGTAAATTGTTACAGAAACGAGATTTGGTGTTCTCATTTTTATGCCACACAATTAAATATGTTCTGTTTTTTTTTTTTTTTTTTTTTGGTTTATTCAGTAAAATTCTCATATTCCGTTAATTAGACTTTAAATTAATTCGTTAATGTTACTTTCATAAGAACATACCGAGTTTTTTTTTTGCTTCATATTGCTACATTTTTTTTACCTTTTTTGTTTTTCGTTTTTCGACTTCATCAACAATATGTTTTGGGAAATCAATTTGAATCTGGTTTATTTACTCGTATTTATACAACAATTAGCTTTGCTAAAGTGTTACTTAATTTACTTATTTACTTCTCTCGGTTGTGGGTTGTAGATTAGTTTAGTTATTAGTTGTGGTTGTGATTTTGACAAGAAAGCAAAAAGAACGGAATTACTTAATTAAACATTTGACTTTTTTCATTTTTTTCTTCTGCGTTTTTGTTTTTGTTGAATAAAAGTTGCAATTGTCACTTAGTTGTTAGCTTAACACGCTATATACAATATAAGTACATGTTTCAAGTTACAGCTACCCTAACAGCATTCCCTATATGAATTACAATCCAATTAAACTACAAATTCCAACGATCCTTAACAATATCAATGTGTTTGTTTGTTTGTTTTTGTTTTTATTTGTATTTTTACTTTCCGTCATGTTTTATTTACTAGAGATGTCATTTTTGCAATGTATAAATTTACTTATGTCCTTCATCCATTCATTATAGATTTATATTTAAATATGTAGATGTGTACATGTTTGCATGCTATGAATATATGTTTAAGTATGTCTGTATGTGTGTGTGTGTGAGTGAGTGAGTGTGTGTGTATAGTTTTATTTCATTTAACGGCTTAGATTTTAAAGTCTTTCATTTCGTAGGAATTTGATGTTGTCTTTGTGTTTATATTACTTCATCTTTTATAGCACTTTTCGTGATGGATTAGAGTGATTGAATTTAAAAATGGTTTGAATTCGATTTATTATATAAATGTAAGTGTACGAGAATGCTCTTCAATAGTTTTTCAGTTTTCGTTTTTGTTTACATTCGTTTTTTATTTTTATTTCTGTATTTTTTGTTGTGATTTTCCTCATTTTAATAATTTCAATTCCTATTTAAATAACGACGCATTTGGTTCACAATATGCACTATTTTCCGTTTGTTTTGCTTTGTGTATATATGTCTGTATATATTTATAATTTTATAAATGCAATTTTAGAACTTACAGTATGTTCAAAAATTTTCCTTTGCTTTCAAATGTATCTCTTATCATTTGTATAATAGTACATAAAAAATTAAAATGTTGCTTGAGCACGTAAGCCCCCGGCCCATACCCCCACAAAATATAATAATACATATACATATTATATATATTAACTTTTGATACTACACTAGACTATGCTATGTTTATTATTTATCTAAGATTTGCTATGCTTTCCATTCGATTTGTGCTACTTACGACTCACAGAAATTTAAACTATTAAAACATTACTTTCGAGTGCATAATATATATGTATGTATGTATGTATGTATGTATGTATGTATGTATGTATGTATGTATGTAGGTGTATGTGTGTAAATATGAGAAGTATTGGACATGACTCCAAAAATGTATACACACACGTACACACTCGGTCTATACAAAATCTAACACTAACTTAGGCTAAACTACGTGTTAAAGAGGCCAAACTTTATAGGAGTCTGGTACTGGAGTCTAGGAGCTCGTATTGCCACGGCATTGGTCAGGATCCGAGTCCTGGGTTAAACGAAATAAAGTGAGATAAAACTAAATATATATGAAATGGGAAAGGCCGCCTTGGGAAAACATTTCTGTGTCCGTGTCTGTGTGTGTGCTTTAGCTCTAGGAGATAGCGCTGAGCAAAATAGGTTTATGGAAAATACTCGTTATACAAGAAGAACATATGTACTAACACAACAATTTGTTTTGCTTTTCATTTTAAAAATTACGAACTTTAACATGATTTCTTTCATAATTTGCTATTTGTTTTTCTTCATAATGACTTGAGTATGTGTGGTTTTTGTGTTCAACTTTAAAGCCTAACATTTTTGTTTAGTTCACATTCTAATTTTGTTTATTAATTAATTGTAGTAAGTTAAAAGTATTTCGTTTTATTAATTTAAGTACTTGCTAAACACGTTTAAGGTACAATACATATTTCATATAATCTACAAAATTGCTGCTACCAATTCTCGTATTTAGCTCAGCTTAAAGTTGATACAAAGTTTATTAAGTACATACAATATTTGTTAAGTTTTTATTTAGCATAATCATTTTTGTATAATTCACCTATCACGCAAAGGAAATTGACAAGTTTTTTCATGTACGGTGCTCATGAGTATCTGAAAGAAAATCAATTTTGTGAATTTCGTCAATTAAATGTATAAATATTTTCAAATCAGAACAATTCACTTTTAGATAAGTTGACAGCCCTAAGCGATATGCATTCAATAGATCGATAACGATTCGCAGTGAGTATCGAGATTTTAGCGATGATCGTTTGTTCTATTGTGAACGCATACCTTAGCGACAAAAACAATCGATGAGAATGTGTATGCTATGGCTGTGTTACGGCTCTGTTAAATGTGAGAACCGTTACTATGCAAATGAGTGCGCGTTTTCGTGCTTATGAAAATAAAAGATCAATTTTGAGTACAGACAAATTCCTTTTAAAAACAAAAAACATTTGAGTAAACACATAAATGAGAATAACCTTTTAACTCCAAAATGGTCAATCGAATTTCTCAATGCCCGCAAAAATTGCTAAAATCTCTAATAAAAATAAATAGTTTGGGTTAAATGAATACACTTTAAAAGGCTTAGAGCAACAAATGTTGCTCTATATCTATGCTAACGGACGAACTCACCTTGTGTGATTGCGAGTGAGGCCACAGGCGTCGTATGCGCAGAGGTGTTTGCGTTAATGATAGAAGCAGTCTGCTGCTGGACTGCCAGCGAAGTTGTTGCTGTGCCGACGGCACCGGCCCCAGATGCTCCATTCAGTTCTGTGCTTTTGGTGTTGACATCCCGCTCGACCAGTCGCTGCCGTAGAACTCGTATCTTTTCTTCTTTCTGTTCAGTGAATAAAACAAAAATATAAGCGTTGCAACTTATATTGCCTTCTTATACAATTGCAGAGAATATTGCAATTTAGCCTATTCATATATTGATAGGGAATATCTTTTTTTTTGGATGAACTAATCTCTTAGGTAATAATATGTACAGTTTTATGTGAGACTCGATGGAATCGGACCACTGTATGATATACAGCTCCCATAGAAAATATCTAAAAGATGACTTCTTATTTGAATAACTTTTTGCTCAATATTTACACTTGTTCTTATCAGTTTCACAAATCTAAATTTCTAAATTTTCAACAGTTGAACTAAGGTCTGCAAAGGTGTATTCTTCCTTGTTACCTGTGTTATCAATCGTTGTAGTTCCTCGTTTTCGGTTACCAGTTTTTGATAGCGTTCCTCATCCTCCTTCGATATGGCCGAGTCCGGATTGTACTTTGATTCGGCCTTATCCTTTGGATGCCGTATGACCTCAATGACCTAAGATCAATTGATATTTTAGTACAAGCTCTATGATATGATATGAGACTTATGCATTTACCTTTGGCACAAATATCAGCAGCATGCTTAGGAAACAACAGAATATCACAGCTAGTGCAACAAAGGCGAAAGACGCGTCCTGCTGCGATGCAATGACCATGCCCACCGGCGCCGTTATCAAGCAGAGCACAACCACATTATAGATGCTCATGCCCACATAGCGTGAGTCATTGATCTGTTTGACTTTAATGGAACGCGTCTCGTATGCCAAGAACAGTCCGAATACAAGTATTAGACCCTTCACGCCATAAACGAGTCCTGAAAGAACCAAACGAAAATAACACTATTAAACCAAAATAAACACAAATACTTCTGAGTATTTAAAATCTATATCAATAGCTAATTTATTTAAAATTAAGATCTTATTTAAAATAATTACCAAAGCTATTTTTAAGTTTTTTTTTACTTTAAATATGTTTGTCTTATCTTTGATCAAGTCGCAACAATTTAGCAATTTAAGAATAATTTAATAATTTTCTACAAATTTTAAATTGAATTTACTTAATATTTGTCCGATATTATTAAACTTATAAAATGATAAAGTTTAAGATGTTAAAATTACGTGAACATTAGTTAACACATGTCCTTCATCAGATAGTTACCCAAGTTGTACACGCATATATATTTGCTATATAGAAATGTATTTTGATTCATACCTAACCACATGGAATTGCGTTCACTTTCACAATGCTCAAGCTCTGGACGTATTTTAATATCATCAGTTGTAGATACTGGATCTTCGAGTGGGAATGTTTCGAGTATACGCTGCAGCGGATCAAAGATCTGCCAAGACAGTAATATCACTAAATCTATTGATAAGAGCCCCGAAACCATGGTGTATAGCTTCCAAGGTTCCACTTTTTTCTGTAGAAAACATGAAAGATACTCGAAATAATTTTTGAATCGCATTAAGATAGATTGGATGAGAGATTGTCACCTTTGGGTCAGTTTTCGCTTTTGTTGTAAATCGATGCACACGCCAGACTTTGCTGAACATAGCACCATATGCTAGTGTAAAACCGGTGGATAATAGCCAAGCTCGTGCCTGACAAATCTGTATGAAATTAATATAAATATATATATATATATATATATATATACTGCAGAAGATTCGTATATAAGCATTTAATACCTTTGGATATTCGTCCGGACTGACAAAGCGTCCGTCCATTCCCAGTAAGATGACTGATATAAGGCAGATGATGACGCCAATTAGCATGATGGTATTGCAAACAGGATGTGAGGATTGTATTACTCTAGGAAAGAAATAACGCGCATTTAAATATTGCTACAGACTTGTGCATTTTTATTGTGGGCTACTTTTAGTTACTCACCTTCTATGCTTGTTCCATATGTTGAAGATGATCAGAGCAAAGGCCACGAAAATGCCGCAGCTGGAGATTGTGCACATGCAGACGAATAACGGTAAAGATACAGTGCGAAGCACATGGGTAACAATCGTTCGATCCTGCGGCACCTGATTTGTGAAAGAGAGTCAAACATCAAAATGATTCGCAATTAGCAATGAGCACAGCAAAATTAATTAACGATTCTTTAACGATTTGTGTAAAATATGTTGGAGCATAATAATTTTAAATATTGAATAGAGAAACTGTTCCATATGCATTTATTTTTGACAATCTATAACTAATACTGAAAGTGGTTTGATATTTCGTAAAGATTTACGAATTTATTAAGATAAAACTACATATATATACAGCTCTCACTTTTCAAATAGAGTAAGTACTCGCCCTAGTAGACATTAATCCTCTGATTTTTATCCAAAATCGAATTTGTCTTTTTGATTCGAATATAGAAGTGAACCTGTCCGACATGTGAATGAGTATGTCCTATATTAAATGCCCACATTTTGCAGTTGAAGCGACTATTTTTATTCAGCTGCAGATGTTTTATTTTGAGTGCCACCAGGCGATTCATATCGCTTTTGCCTTGAAATGTGATTTTCTCATTGAACAATTTGATATCGGTAAACTGATCCGCATCAACGTATCTCGTTTTAAAAGCCGGTTCCGGATAGTACTCAACTACGGCACGCTTATTTGGCCAAGATGTGCACGTTAACCAAATGCGATCCTTACGCTCCGTCTCATTTACTCTAATTTTTAGCAACATATCGAGGCTTGCATAATCATTATGAGCGAACTTATCTCTAATCACGTCTTCGCTATGCTGATATGGTTTTGTGTGAAAGCCAAGCAAACGATTGACTTTGAGGAAAACACACGGCTGCTGCGTATCATAGCCAAAATTATTGTCCTCCTGGCAGGGCCCAAAGCGTTTAATTTGACCTTTTGCCCGGCCGTGTTTTAACAGAAAATCGTGTAGTTTCTTGCGCATGGTCTGGATATCGGTGGCATTATCTGGATTATATTCAATCAGTTTGTGGGTGGGCTTTCTGCCGACTGGTGCAAAACTTAGATATGGCTGCGACATTTTAATCACTGGTGTTGCCATGTTAAGTCGATCCGCTAGATGGTGAAACATTGTCATGTTAACGGTAAGAAAAAATAGTAAGAAACCGGCTAAATAAATTGCCAGGCAGCGCCAATGTTTGGCCTGGCGCGAAAAGTATTTGTTCTGAATACCATCGTAGACCATCCTTTGCCAAGGTCTAGTAAATGGAAAATGATATTTGCAATCTGGATAATATCGCCGATGTTGGCCTTCCAGCGTATAATTCTTTCCATTTTGTGGCATTCTCACAATACCCTTGTACTCAGTCTGTTGGGACTCTCGATTTAGCATTAATAACTCATCAGTCTCAAGGATCATATTGATTCGCACTGGCTGCTCGCTCCTTATGTTCTTTTTATGTTTCCGGAGCGCAGGAGTAGCTACATCTCGACTGGGTGCTGGACTCTCGGATCTGGAATCTTTGTTATATTTATTGAATGAGGTCTGAGACTTTTTTGGTTTTGCGCTGCCCGTTGGCTTCTCATCGTTGGACGACATGTTGAAAGAATTCTTTTTTTAATTCCGTTTAAATCGTGCTGCTGCTAAGTTAAATTACAAAACGAATATGGAAATGCCTATTATGTTTACCTTGCCACCAATCCATTGCTCCGTATTTAGCCAGGTTAGATTATCCAGCTGGGTGTCGTAGTAGCCGAGCTTCTCGTATTTTCCCTTCACCATTTGTTCGATCTGTGTTAGCGCAATACGATCACCCTGTGAGCTGAATGCAACAACGCCCTGTAAATATATATATATATATATGTATACCTTATATAGTTTTATAGGACATCAAAATGATTTGCTTTGATCTTACCGATACGCCCAAGAACTGTGTTGAATTCATGGCCGAATAGATATCATCTGCGATTTCTTTATCCGTATATGTGAAATCTCGTAGCGATTTTTTGCGTGATGTTAAACGTTCCATTGTCTTGTTGAATGCCAATGCTACGCTCCAGACAGCATCATAGGCCAGCGGCGCCTCCTGATAGCCCTCGGGATAGCGATCGTGATTAATGTCATAGCCCTCCTCGATTAGTGCATGATTCAGTCGATGTCTGTTTTCAAATATTATTAATAATGTAATTTGAAGAACTAAGTATTTGAATTGTGCTTACCGAAACTCTTCAGCCGTCATTCCGGATATTGTTGTCTGATTGTTTTGATTCCACATGAGCGCCTCTGTGGTTAAATGACCCTCGGCAGCTATACGCATTTGCTCCACAGTGCAGGTAATTCCCTCGTTCTCCAGATTCGCCTCATACCAATTGTCCTCGTACCAGCCTGTCCATTGAGTTCATAAAAGTTTTTCGATTATATATCTTAATACTATTGGTCATTCTCATTCATTCTAAATTTGGTTTGCCATTTTTAATTGAACTGCCCTTTTAGTCCTTACACATTTTCAAAGCGGGGCAAATTAATCATTTTATATTTTAATATTATAATGTCATAAACAAAAAAAAAAATTCAATAAATTACAATACTAAAACGCCTTTTCTACTTTCTTCCAAATCATTTAAATAAAACTAATAAAATTCATAAAAAAAGGATAAGGAAAAATTTTAAAGTTTGTTAAAGCTTTTCCTATATGCGTACCAAAAAAAAAAGAAAAACAATTAAAAATTATTAAATAATATATTATTGGCATTGTCTGTTACACTCTTCTACTTTTAAAGAATCTATTTTGTTAATATTAATTATTGTGATTTTTTGGGCTATTCTTGAAAATTATAGGTCATATTTATTTCTACTTGTAGCTCAACAGCAACTATTTTTAGAATTTCGAAATGATGACTATGTTTGAGGATAAGAAAAACCTTACCAATAAAGAACCAGACATGGGCACGTCCATAGAGCTGCTGTTTGTACATCTCGCAGAGAACCCGTCTCGCTGCTACCACATAGAAGAGTCCCACAATAATGCGGGCATCCTGGCGTCTTAAATTGCGTACGGCGTCTGTTGGATCGGATAGAAATGATTGTCTAGTTACGATTTCGACGCCAGCCTCCATACAGCGATTCTCGAGATCTTCCACAGTCTACAAAGTGAATAAGTGAATTATTTGAAATTGGGATTTTGTGGGATTACGAATAGAGTAATGCGTACCGATATGAATACCTCCTCGGCCTGCTGTAGAATGGCTACGCGAGACCAGCCGAACTTTTTCATCAGTTTGATGCGCGTTGGATTGTGCACTGTGGCCGAGGGATGTGTGCGAAATAGTGTTGGAAAACGCTTGCGATCCGATAAAGCTGGACTTGAAGCGCCATAACATAGCTACAGTGAGACCAAATCCAATTAAATAAATGCATGTTCATACATTATTATGATACATTTTATGTTTTCCACTTTGCTTACCACAATTAAGTTCCACATTTTGGCTGCCTCTGCCACAGTGGTGCACACAGTGCTGCAACCCGCAAGCAGCATCAACTTTTGTGGCTTATTATATAGTAGATTGTACATCACACTGGCGCCCAAACCGGGTTCGCACTGTACCATGAAATGAGAAAGTGAATTATAAACGTGTACAAAAGCCATTTGGCAAACGTCATGACCCAGTTTGTCTACTGCCAGCAAACGAATCTTCGATGCTGGCTTACATAATAATATTAAAATATTGTTAGCAACGTAAATCTTGCCACAAAGCACGCATTAGTCAGCCTAAAGACTCTATATTAAACTAATATGTATTGATTGCTAGGCTTTTTCGGAACACACACAAAATTAAACTTTATTGATAGATTAAATTTTCTGATTTCGTAATGTTTTATCAATCTTTACAAACATTATATAACAAAGAAAATGCGATACAAGTATGAATAATATAAAATGTAAGAACAGTGTTTGTAATTTGCTTTTAATTATACCAACAATAAACTATATATTAAATGGAATGAATTTTATTAAGTTATTTATGTAGTTATCGAGAAGGTGTCTTTTAAAGGATATACAAAACGTACTTAAATGAAAAATTTAAGTCTTAGACCTTCAAATAATTTGGACTTTATTTGGATTGAAATACAATTCAACATTTTAAGTATCTGATGATATAGAAAGCCTTTTACATTCGTCCATAGATTTCTGTAATTTTGTGATACAACTATTTTGATGGTAGTTGAAATAGTACTTCGTATCGAACAAATATATTGTTTAGCTGTGATAAAAACGACTGTTGAAGGATAAGTTTCTGAGCAAGCTGACTAATTACGCTTGCTAAAATTTTTCTTTTCTAAATATTGGCAAAAATATATCAATTTCAGATTACCATAAGAAATAACTGCCATTAGAGCTATCGGTCGAAAGGTGGCTTATTGTTTGAACAATTTTTTTGCTGCCTAGAAAATAATCTTTGAATTGAACAAGATTTGAAATTTAAAAAGTTGAGCGCAAGACTATTTCAAAGATAGAATGAAACTGCAAGTTTCGCAATTAAAAAGCAATTTAAAATATTATAACGAGTCAAGTTTTCAGTTATTACTTATCTTTCAGTGAATAATTAATGTGCTTAGATGAATTGCCAGGCGTTTGTCAGTATCAACTGGTACTCATAAAGCATGCACTCATTTGCATTCACTTTATGATGATTCATTAATTTTTGCCTCTAATGAAAAACTCATTTACGCTTTGTTTAAGTTGACTTTGCGTGTAAACAACTTTTGTAATTGCTTGGCTTCGTGTCCAGTCGCATTGTTTTCTCTTTTATATATACATATTTTGTTTGTTTTTTTTTTTGTTTTTAGTCTTTTATATTTTCCTGTACAGGGCATTACCAGTTGTAATATTGCAGTATATAAATCCGGGGCTCACCGCATTATGAGCGCACTTATTTAATCGTTTCAGTGTGTGTGCGAGCGCGTTTCTAGGGACAATTCACACATCAAAGTAGGTCAAGCAAGAGGCAAAGGCAAAGGCAGCGGCAAAAGCAAATCCAAAGCCAGCGGCAAGAATTGCGTGCGACCTCTGCCCCTGCCTCTGTCGCTTGTTGCCATTTTGTCATAAGATAGATGATAATGATGGGCATGTGGCACGTAGGTGGTGCGTAGAGATGTCAACTAATTATGCAGCATTTAACGGAAGCTGTTTGCCTAAGCCAGCGACGCTCGCCAGCATAGTCCCCAGTTGTTAGTTGGAGTCCATGTTCTCAAACTGAACTCAATTCAAGCTGTTCTCAACACGCTCCCCATATACCATAAAAATGTATACACACACATGGGCAGGCATGTGTGTGCCTGGTCAGGTTTGTCTGTCAGCCTTGAATGGAAATAAACTCAAATGATGGGCTGAGCGCGGCAAAGTGACCTCATTCAAAACTCAAAACAAGTTGTTAAGTTTCGCTCACTTAAAACTAATGAGCTACGCCTATAAATAGACACTACTTCAGATACAGACAAACAACTACACGCACAGTAAATGGAAATGTAACTGTAACCGTAACTGTAAATGTAAATGTAACTGTAAATGGAAGTCTAGGGTTAGTCCTTTCCCTTTCTAAATTCATAAGCATAACAGCTCGGTCGCCAGGAGCATTGATAAAATTTCGTGCGAGCCTGCGACTAGCCATTAATTATGACATATGACATTTATGCGAGTAAATAAACATACATATACATATATACACATATATTGTCAAATTATAGTGGCATTCCCAAAATCATATTCACCCAAAAGCAAACTTAAAAAACTGTTTTCAAAATTAGAAGCAACTTATAGAAAATAATCGGATAGTTTTTAATACGAATTAAATGAAACAAAAAGTTTATATATATTCATATATATATTATGCATATAGTAAAAATAAGAAATATTGTTAAAATTACTTTAAGAAACTCTGAATGGCTGAAAATAAGTGGCAATAGTGCCAAAATGCAGAGAAATATAAAAGGAAAAAGTATATAAAGTGAATGAAGGGAGGACATGAAGACAAATGCCGACTGGATTAAAATTATATATTATACAGATAAAATATTATAACGCAATATTTAAGATAGCAAGAAAGATATATATATTAAAATATATATTGTAAAAAGAGTTCACAAAATAATAAACAATTTGAGTTTATGTTTTATAAGAATAATAATAAAATATACTGAAATGTGCTGTAAATAATATATATGATAAAATCCTATACAAATAGCACAGAATAAATAAGTCTACTCTAGGAATGCATGCAGGAATAAGTTTTAATCGTTTGTCATGAATTCGATTGAGAATGTTTCACATTTAGAGCAATGCCAAATGAAGGACACATCTTTAAGATTCAAGATACAATTCTTATTTGAACTTATTTCTTATAGCAGCACAACCAAGCAATACATATTAGTTTTAGGTTGAGTATTAAATAAACCATATTCAGATTTATTGGGAGACTTAATGAAAATGGAATGCGTTGATAACAATAAAAAGTTGTTCGAAATTGAGTTGAAATTGATTTGAAGAACAGTTACGACTAATACCCTTTATGCGCAATATAACAAAAGCATAATAAAACGCTACTGTGTGTCACCCCCTAGAGAAATATGCTAATGAATGCCAAGTTACACCCCCACACCCACACCCACACCCACCCCAACCCCTCCTCACAAAACGTAGCAACCAACGAAAGCGACAAAACGAAAAACGCTCGCAAAAACAAAACGCAAAAGCGAAACAAAATAAGTGGCACCCAAGGGGTCGAAACTAGTCGCACTTACAACAACGTACGACGTATCAACGTATCAACGTAGTTACTGGGTTGCTGGTACGGGCTGTTACTGGCCGCTACAGTATCATGCCTGCCTATCTGTCCGACTGTCTGGGTCAGCTTATCATATAAATAGTGACATTTGATACTGAACGTGTGTGAACGAATATGAACTCACCTCGCTGTCATTGCTGTGCAGGATGAGCTTGAAGCCTGGCAGCAGATTTGGCTCCTTGTTGACATCATCCAATGCCAGTCTTGCTGCCGGCATGCACGCCTGCCCACCCTGCCATCCTCCCTTGCCGGCAATTGGAAATATGCCGCCAATGTGCAGCTCATCCGGTTTGCCGGCCTCGCTGCCCTCCAGCTGCGGTGTGCCGATCAAACAAAGCAAAAATATCCAAAACGTAACAGCACCATCACTTGTCATATCCTGCAGAAAAATGTTCAAATGTGATTACCGCATCACAAATCCAAATTTCATATACAAATACAAATACAAATACAAATAGAAAATCAAACAAAACGACAAAACGGCGAAGCGGCGAAACGGCGACACGGGAAACGGATAACGGGAAATGAGAAACCGAAACGTGCCTTAAGCACCGTTTTATGTGTCCAGCGCAATTTTTTTTATGACTCGCTTTGGTTATGTTTTTAGCAAACGCGAGCAATTTTCCACACCCCTCCACTCCTCCTTGAAAGGTTGGGCCTCATTCGAAACGTTCATGTTTTCACCAGATTTGTTGTCATCCTTATTCGTTTAAGCCATGTACAAGGATATCTGTGTTCGTTTGCCGTGCTAAGATATGCAATTGTATTAGCACAGTTCATATTAACTGAGGTATAATTTGAACTTGACTAATACAAACTTGCATCTTAAATAATAAATAATACCAGCCTTTTAGTATGTCTAAATTCAGAAGTAGAAGTCAATCACTATCAAGATGATTAACATTTGCAAACTAAGCATTTTTAATGTGATCTCAATTTAATTCATTTTTAATTTCTCAATATTCATTCATAAACATTTTAATTGATTATTCTGTTTGTTTAGTTTTCAAATTAATGCTGTATCTTTTGTCAGCATTTATGTCTCTGCCGTCGGCTGCATAAAATGTTTTATTGCAAATAACTTAATAGCAAGTGTTTTAAACAAGATTGAAATCTTTGAAAGTCAGTGCTCGACACAGGTACAAATTATCTGCAGTGTTATAGAATATCACATATGGTTTGTATACGTGTGTAAGCACTTAAGCTAGATTGATTTATATGCAATCAAGCTTGTGCAAAGTTTAGTAGAAGTTCCTTGAAAATGACAGCACCGCAAAACATTCTTTTCTTTAGAAATCGACGTACGTGATAGCAAGCAAATGACTGCTAGAACCTATTGACCCAAATCAAATTGAACATTTTAGATAGATTCAGGTGTAACCGAAAATGTTTTGTAACTCAAGTGCCATTAAACATAGATTCATATCTATTTTTTTTTTAATTTAATATACTATTGCCATGAACTCCAACTATGAATATAATGAAAATAACCTGCGTTGTACAATTATTTTGAATAAATTCGTAGAATCAAAGTATTCTATTCACCAATCATAGCAGCCACGTTTTATTCGATTATGTTTATCTATTTTCTACTATTTTCTACTTTCTTTTCATTTCTTTTGCTGCCGTTATGCTCTAGTTTATTTAAAGGTCAACGTAAGTAAAGACAAAATTTGGTTTGCCCTTAAATAGTTCTGATTTGATTGCCAGTATACTATTTTCGTGTTGATGTAGAAGCTTTTAAGCTCTTGTTCAACTGACAGTTGTGACAACAAATAAATAAATAATTAGATTCTATTTCGTTTTCACAAATTTTTTTTTTCCCTTTGTGTCTTGTGCACGCTCTTCTCCCCACATTCTCCCCACATTTAGCAAGGTCATTTTGTTTGGCGTTTCGTTTTTATAGCTTTAACCTCAGCGCAGGCACCGCACTACACAATCAGCTCGTTCTAAACTTCAGACAAACGATTGCTTATGAGAAGCAAAAAAAAAAAAACGAAAAAAAGCAGAATAACTGTATTTTCCACAGTCGGCTGCTGTCGATTCAGTTTTTGCGAGGCTACGCTCATTGTGCGCTCGTCTGCGTGTGTGCGTCTCCGTGTGTGTGTGTGTGCGTGTGTGTGTGTGTGTGCGTGCGTGTGTCTGTGTGTTCGAGGTAGATACAGATAGGCGCACAAATACGCGTGTAGGAAATATAAGCGTTGTGGTTATTGAATGACAGTGCGCTCAAAGGTAGGCAACATTAATTTGCACAACTCGAGTTCAATGCTTGCCCTCAAATGTAGGCAACACTCTTTTCACAGTTCGAGTTCAATGCCTGCCCTCAAATGTAGGCAACATAATTTAGCTGCGCATTCAAAGTCTTCTTTCTGTTGTTCTCCATTCATAACTGCTGCAGCGAGAAAGAGCGACAAAGAGAGAAAGAGAGAGAGAGAGAGAGAGAGAGAGAAAGAGAGAGAGAAAGAGAGAGAGAGAGAGAAAGAGGGGGGGAATTTGAAGTGTGTTGTCGAGTGTACAAAGCATGACAGCACATATTATTGTAACAGACACAGAGACAGCTACCTGCCCACAAATGTAGGCAGTATTTGTTATGCGCAGCATTCAACGCGTGCCTCCAAAAGCAGGCAGCATAATAATTTGCGTGACGATTATCGCCACTGCCGCGACTAAAGCGTTCATCAAGCAGCAATCTGCGGCAGCCGCATCACTGTGACACCTTTCGCGAAAAAGGGAGCGAGTTGCTGTTTTTGCTGCTGTTGTTGTTGTTGCTATTTTGTGCCTGGCTGGCTGCTGGTGGGCAACTTCCGCTGACCTAGTTTCAGGCCCACACACACGCGTTAAATAATTACGCGAGCAGTGCGCGTATGTGTAGACTGTGAGACCGCTTTTTTGCCACTTAAACACTTCAGTGCACCAACCAACCAAACCAGCCAGGCTCATCCGCATTCCACCCCTGCCCCGCCCGTCTGCCCCACGCTTCACGCTTCACATCAGTTCAATTTACAGTTAAGTTGATTTCGTGTTTTAGTTACTTACTTTGCGTATGCCGTACAAAAATGTGATGCGATTTGGTTGATTGCTGCTGATGCTGCCTGGGCCGGCGCTTCGATTGTTTCATAAGACACTGACTAAAACTGTTTTGGGGGCCAATACTCAATGTTTGTTGTTGCTGCGTTGCTGCTGTTGTTGTTGTTGTTGTAGTTGTTGTTGCTGCTGTTGTTGTTGTTGTTGTATTGTTTGATGACTGCGCATTACAATCGATAATCCCATGCACAAATGCAGCTCAGCGCAACGGCATTCGCGCAAATCCATTTTAATGAAATGCCGTAAGCCGCACAGATTATCCCTTAAATGCTGATTATTTGTTTCTCTAGCACAATTTGTTGCTGCTGCTGCTGCTGCTGCACTTCAAAATAACAGAACAACAACGGCCGAAAAGGCGTGGAGCTTTACAAAAAAAAAAAATAAAATAAAAGAAAAGAAAAGAAAAAACTAAAAGCTTTAAATAGAATTTTTAATTTTTATCAGCTTCGTTTTTTTAATCCACTTTCTTCAGACTTTTTTTCTTCAGCCTTTACTCTTGCTTTGAGCTGTATTTCTTTTTTTTTTCTTCAAGTTGGTTTTAGTTGTATTTTGTATATAATATTTGCTATATGCTTCGATTTTTTTTTTGTTAAACTTTTTCAGTGAATTTGCACGTGTTTAGCAAACATTTTGTAATTTATCGCACACACAAACACAAACATTTGGTTGTAATAGGCTTGGCTTGTTTTATACACAAAATTTTTGTAAAAAACTTTTTCGCATTGTATTTGGGGGCGAGGCGCGCTGCTTTGTGTTCGGTGCGTTCCACATGTATCCGACGACTGGAACTCCATGACTGACATTCGCACACACCGACGACATTGGCTTGAGCTAGAGCCAAACACAGAAAACAGGCAGTCAGCCAGCCAGCCAGCCAGGCAGAGTGAGCTTTTTCTTTTCTGAGCACAAGCTTTTCCTATGGAGCGACTGGAAAGCGTCGCTGCCTGATGTCTGCTGCCTGCTGCCTGCTGCCTGATGTCTACCGCCTGCCTTCCAGCTGGACAAATGCGTGAGTGTTGGTAAAGTTTGATTTTTAGTGGGCGCGAAGTTGATAACTGTCAATTGTGTGTGTGCACCGTAATTATAACTTAAGGCCACTCTTGGCCACACGACGCCAAGCATTGGCCGGCATTTTGCGCTCTTGGCTTAAGTTGAGTTTGTCAAATGGCCGCAAAAAATAAAAAAAATAAAAAACAAATAACAAATAATAATAAAAAAGGCATTGAAAAAAAAATTTTGTACAGCCAAGGACGATTGGCTTCAGCTTATGGCCAATGTCAGGCGGTGTTTGTTTTGAAAGCGAAAGCCATTATTATTGGCCTGGCCTGGCCTGGCCTGCCCTGGGCCTGGCATTGCATGCCAAAGTTTTTGGGGTCGTAATACAGTCAAACATGCAAACACGCACGGGGGCCACACAAATGCTGCCGCTGCCAGGCACACACACGAACATGGGGCAAGGTGAGGTCCTTGTCATTTAACTCACTTGCCGAGTTGACCTTTTGTCGTGTGTGCAATTTACAACAAAAACACAAAAACAAAAACAGCAACAACAACGACGACGACGACGACAGCGAACGGAGACGGAACAATATGAAAACAAGAAAACAACTTTATGGGTTGCCAGCTAATACCCGCAAATGCCACGCCTTGAGCCAAAGCGAAAAGGACCCTCAAATCGGTCGGATCTCACCCTGTGCGCGGCCACTTGAATGTTCGGCGAGCTTATCAAGGCTCAAACTTATTGAATTTTAAATCAATACATTTCCGGCTAAGCCAATTATTTTACCTAATTGCACTGAATAAATCATGGCCACTTGCGCAACTACAGTGCACTATATAAGTAAACGCACACAAATGCACTGCAAGTAAATTACGAAAATTGATTTAAGTTCCAAATAACATGTCAGCATAGCAAATATATAAAATTGCTAATCAAGCCATGCATTATTTAGATGAAATATTTTGAAGAGTCAGATTCAAGCTTATTTGCCAGATTGCATTTGCAAAAGTAAACTATTCCTGCAGAGGGCATTACAATGTTGGCGAGAAGTTTCTAACGTTTATTTATATATATTTATATAAATGACTTTCTGTCTGTTGCTATGCAAACTAGTTTTGAAACTATCTGGATGCACTTTTGGCATTTATTCGTGTTTTTACTGCAGGCAGTTCATTGCTCGCAGCTGAGGAACATTCGGTCGACCGACTCCACTCTTTCAACGCGTAATATTTAGTTCACAGCCACAATAAATTGTTTAGAATGTATAAAAGCATAACAATAATTCGAAATTCAGACTTAAATTTAAATGTCAGCAGATTAACTCAAGTCTGAAACATAAACTAGCCAAGACTATAAACCCAAACTTATATTTTTATTTATACTATATTATTAGGCAACTTAACTGAACTCATTCAGATCATCGCTTAAGGATAATAATCGATTTGCATTTAATTTGTTTCGATGTTGTAATCCTTATATTAATGGAATAAAAAAAAAATAGTATTAAAATTTAAGTTATAATTATTGTTTCAGACATTTCATTGTTTCGATTTGGTAAATTGTATTTTTTTGTAGAGACTTCGCACTATGAAAGAATATGAAAAAAGCCAAAGTTGAGCAATTCATGGTCTAACTTAGAGTATGAGAACTAGAAACTTAAAAGGATTTTGTGTGTTTATACATTATTTTAAAATTATTGTAGATGAAAATACTTTGCTCAAATATAGATTGAGTGTGCTTTTTGAAACTTAAATTACTTCGGGCGGAACTTTGGAAATTCGACCCGGACATGGGAGAAAACTGTGGGAAACAGATGTACAAAACTTTTCTGTACCCCGCCCACTTGGAAGAACAACAAATTTTCGTTTGATTGGTTTTAAGCTCAGTTTCAAATAGTTATCTATTGAACACATTATTAGAAATTCACACAAAGTTCAGTAAGCGGGCCAGAAATAAATAGTAAAATTAGAATCATAGCTTGAAGGGGGTAAATTTAATTCATTTAATTTTTACTTATGATATCATAACTCTTAGAATAACTCATTTGGTTGTTAAAATTTTCGGGAATTTGTTGTTGTTGTTGTTGCGTATGTCCATCATTCATATCAATCATGAATAGAACGAATCACTCATGAGGATTGGCAGGCAAAGTTCAAGTTGTCTTTTGGCCAAGAAGCGCAAAAGATTAACATGCGCTCAGCTCGGATCGGCTTATTCTTCTAGTCCTTGCACACACACACACACACGCACACACACAATCGCATATCTTTTTAAATTGTTGCACGCCTCTTGCCAGCACAGCGCCCCCTTGAGCGCTCACCCTGGGGGCAATCCTTGTTAAGAGTTTAGCATAGCGTAAGGGGGCCAATGCGGGGAGTACACACGGGGAGGGAGGAAGGGGCTTTAGCGATACAACAAAGGCAAATGCCTGGCATGCGTTTTTCACATTGTTCCATGCGGTTGAATAAACACAAGCCGTTACAAACACACACAATCACTTATGCATTTTATGAGCTGCACACACAAACACACACACACACACAGAGACACGTACACACACACAGAGACACTTTTTCGCTCGCTTGCCTCGACAGGCTTACAAAATAAACATTGCGGTATGTATTTTGTTTGTACACACTGCGTATACGTAATGTAAGGCCACTCTTTTTGCCTACCCACCTGGCTGACTGTCAGTGGCCAACGACACACACAAAGGATATATACACACACATACACACACACTCACATACACACTCATACACACACCCACACACTGCACGTCACGTAGTCTATGCAGCAGAGCTCAGCAGCCCGTCAAACAATTGTGGCAAAATGATTTAACCCGTATCCCACTTGCTGTCAACTATAGTTAAGCTATCTTTTTCTTCATGGAAGATATTAACTCAGAAAACTCAAAGCTCAAAAAGAGCAGAACTTCATTGTATAAAAGTTCACTATAGACAAGATCGACTCTAAAGAGACACCTAATCAAAAGGTAAAAATCTCAAGTCCATTCACTACATAAAATGTTTCTTTTAACACTAATTTGCCTCTCTTATTGGTGGAATTTGTTAATGTTAAATGTTAAACGCTTTGACTTTTGTTATTAATAATTTGTGATTATAGTAATTTTTGATTTTAAAATATAAAAATTTTAAGCTTTTAAATAATTTTATTTGCATGTTTGTTTTTAATTTTCTTCGAGGGAGGCGAAAACTTAATTTTCTCGTTTCGAATTGCAGACAAATTCCATCAAAGTTTATGAAATACCAAAATGTGTTGTTATTAACAGCTTGAGCTTTTCATTTCGGTGAAAATGTTGATGTGTGTGGTTAGCAGTTGGGTTAAAAGTGAACTAATTTGCATAGACCGCATGGAACAATGCGCAGCCAGCTGCACGAGAAGGTAACAAAAAGATTCATTAGGGCCAATCAGTGCAAAGCGCGTCGGGCCGAGGGGTAGCAGGTGGCAGGGCGGCAAGAAGGGGGCTGAACACGCTGCGACACGAGTCGAGGCGAGTCCGCTACGTATGTATATGTATATGTGTGTGTGTGTGTGTGTGTGTGTGAGTGTATTTGTAAACAGTTTTGTTGTTTGCCTTCTAAATACGCACGTTCTACTTTAAACAAAGCGTGGCTCACACAAACACACACATGCAAGCACACACACGTGCTGGTCTGTTGTAAACAACTTACGTGTTTGTGCACATATATACATATATATATATATATATATGTGTGTGTGTGTGTGTGTGTGTGTGTGTGCAAAACAAATTTCAACTTTACGCCCAAAGTTTATTTTTATGAGCAAAACTTTAAATAATGAAATTATCTGACAAGAACTTGAAGATGGGCAAAGCATAACACAAAGAGCAACAAACGGACGGAGAGACAACGGCAGAGCGAGAGAGAGAGAGAGAGAGAGAGAGAGACAGAGAGAGCGAGAGAGAAAGAGAGCGTGTGCAAAAAGGAGCAGAGCCAGAGCAAGAGAAAGTTATGCGTCTGTGTGAGATCTTTGTCTCTATCTCTCTCACATACATACAGACATACATACATACACACACATACATACATACAGACATATAAAAGTTTATGTTTCGCTGGCTTTGCCAAAAAAAAAGAGCCAATCATTGGGCGTAACTTATGCCTTAATTTTCCCAAATACTCCCATCATTTGTACCTACGCGTTGCGTTACCAAATATTTATTTACACTTGAGCTATAATAATTCATTGATGCATTGAATGCCAGGCACAGGCTCGCACACTTGCTTTAATCGGTCTTGGGCACGACCCGGCAACGTAAGCGTCAGGACTAACCTTTGCCCGTTGTCCTTCAACGGCGCCGTCGCTGTGAAAGCAACAGCTGTGCGCGCTCTCTCACGCTCGCTCTCCCTCTCTTTCTCTCGCTTTCCCTCTCTCTCTCTCTCTCTCTCTCTTTCTCTCTCTACACATTCCCTGTCCTTCCACAGAGCTTTCGACTTCCAGTTTCGAATTCGTTGGCAGAAAGCTTCGTTATCAAAGCTGCACAACGTCAAGAGAATGTTGAAGGTATTGTCAAAATTGAGAGGGTTGCACGATAAATTCCTCTTTCTTTAGTAAACTACAACAATTGTACATGGAAACTAATAAGGCAGAGCCAAAATAAGATAGATAAAAGCGTTTATCAATATAAGTATATATTTATTTATGAGATATTTTTTGAATCAGGCAATTTTTGTTTTAATGTTTAATGCATAATCTTAAGGAACATTTTAAGGGAAACCATGGCCAACATGTTATTCTAAACAAGAAAGAACGGTTAGGCACGCCAGAGATCATATAATATAAAAGAGTTAAATCGCCGTCCCCAAAATATTACTATAAATTAAATATCCGGACCGATTGTTTGTATATATAATAAATATACATGTATAGTAATTTTCCATCAACAGACGGACAAAAAAAAATCAGAATTTGTAGAAATAATCTTGAAACTAAAATTTTTGTTTTCCCAAATTGTTTATATCAACGTTAAAAGCTTCTTAATACACTTTTCAACTTAACAAAATAAAAAATATTTGATCATGCAAGTATGCTGTAAAGAAATTGTTTAAGAAACAGTTATTTGAACAAAATTTAAGCAATTGGGGATGTCTATATTATAAGATATGCGTAGAATTGAATGGAGCATCAGTCATTGAACTCGAAGATCGGCTTGCCATTGGCGTCCCAGCTATTTTTGCACTTCTTGAAGGCACAAACCAGATAAAGTGCTGCAAAATATATTTGAGGAGAATAGGTAAATAGGTCGCAGTGATGATAAAAATTTCAGTGACCGTTCGAAGTACATTTAGAATACAAAAAATTAACGAGATGAATAAATAATGTTTTAACAAAAGTGTTTCAAAAATAAGAATTTTGAATTCAAATCATCTAAATTGAATTATAATTAATAATAATAATTGAATTATAAATGTCTGCAAATTGTAATTATCGAGCGATCACTGTACATAGACTTATACTCACTCGTTGCCTCCCATTCGGATTTGGAGAGTGTGCCCAATGGTCGGCCGCGCTGTGCACCAAAGGCTTTTACAACATGCTTAAACTGCTCATCGTTGGCACAACGATTGGCCTGAACAGACTCCAGGCCGGACATGCGCTGGAGCAGCTGGCGGCCCTGGGGCATCGTCTCCTTGTAATAATCGGCAAATGTGCTGCGCCGGATCAGCTGCAGGCCGTGCTTGCGACCTAGTTTAACCAGCGTGGGGAAATGCACCAGAAACTCGGGACAGTCGACAACGCCTTCCAGATGAAACTGATACTTGGCACCGAACAGCGGCGGCGCCTCTGTCATCATATCGTCCTCAAACTCAATGCTGTAGACATCATTGCCAAAACGCCGGGCATCGGGGCCGGCAGCTCTCAATCTCCTCATGATCTCATATGCATCCGGTATGGTGGCTATAAAATAGCCACCCGGTTCCAGGCACTCGGCGGCATTGCGCATCATGCAGTCGGCCTGGCTGAGGGACTCGAAGCAGTAATGGAACGCAAACTGGCACGACACCAGATTCAGTTGCAGCGAGGCATCCTTGTAACGTTCGCGCAGACGCACCATTGTCGAATCGCAGGCAAAGAATTCGGCAGTGAATTTGTGGCCATATTTCGATTTCTCAGCACGCTCCAGTATATCCAGATAGCGACGCTGGCATTGCTCCACCGACACCTCCGCAATGTCAGTGCATATCAGATGAGAAATGAGCGCCTTGTCCCACTTGAGCAGATCGCCCCCCTTCCCGCAGCACATGTCCAGCACACGGAGAGCATCGCCGACGCGCTTCTGATTCTTAATTAACGCCATATACTCATTGATCAGCTGGCTCTTGATCCAGTTGTTGAAGTTGCGCATAAAATAGATTTTCGACTTGTGTCGCTCCCTCCGCCCGGCCTCCTTCAGCTCGTTGTAATGATGAGCCACCACATGTGTGTTGGCAGCACCGCTGCCCTCAGGTTCTGCATCAGCTTCTGCGTCAGCCCCTGCGTCTCTATCAGGCTGTGCATTTGCTGCAAGTGATTGGTCTCTTTTCCTTGTGACATTGTCTTCGCTCTCATCGTCGTCGGATAGTTTACCTCGTGCATAATCTTCATCCGCTGAATTTGTTTCAAATTTTATGCTCATTTCTTTTATTTGTACGAAATGCGATTAAATGCGTCCGCCGCTTAATTGTGAAAAGTCTGGCCGCGGCACCGTCCAAACAGCTGTTTTTAAATCATTGTCTTGCTTATCGATAACACAACTCTGCACGATTGTTGAACAATAAATACACGGCTTATTTAGATGAGTTGAGAGAAAATGTGACGTCAGTGAAGCAGCAGGCATTCGCGTGAGTAACCTTTTCCCACACACCTGTTTCACATGTGGTAAAAGGAAGATTTTAAATGCATTTTCGAGCATTAAACAGCGCTCTTTTCAAGCATTTCTTTAAAACTAAATACAACAGACGCAGCATGGCCTGCAGCAGATACGAGTATGTTAAAGGCTTCGAGCAGGACGACAGAATCTTGCCAAATGTGTGGATTGTGATACGCATCGATGGCAAAAAGTTTCACAAATTTGCCAATACGCACAAATTTGAAAAACCCAACGATGAAAATGGTAAAGTATACCAAATTAATCACAAATAAATTTTAATAAGATGCTTATTCCAACGAGTGCAGCGCTAAATGTGATGAACGCCGCTGGCATTGGCGTAATGCAGGAGTTCCGGGATATTGTGCTGGGCTATGGTCAGAGCGATGAGTACTCATTTGTGTTCCGCAAGGATACGGATGCATTTAAGCGACGCGCTGCCAAACTGTTAACGTATGTGACGAGTCTCTTCTCCACCAGCTATGTGATGAGTTGGCCCAAGTGGATGCAACAGCCACTGGCCTATGCGCCCTGTTTCGATGGCAGGATCATCCTCTATCCATCGGACGAGAATCTGCGCGATTATCTTAGCTGGCGCCAGGCAGATGTTCATGTCAACAATCTGTACAATACGGCCTTTTGGAAACTGGTGCTCGAGTCCGGCCTGAGCAATCAGCAGGCCGAGCAGCGGCTGCGTGGCACACTCTCCGCCGATAAGAATGAGCTGCTATATCAGCAGTTTGGCATCAACTACAACAATATGCCGGACATGTATCGCAAGGGCACCATTCTGCTGCGCAAGCGTGTGCTCCAGTCTGGGCAGGATGAACAGGAGAAGGGCAGGCAGGCAATAGTACCACTGCATGAGGATCTGATTGGCGCTGAATTCTGGCGGAAGCACACAGAAATTCTGGGCAAATATGTGCCGGGCAAGCAGCAGCTATTGGATGAGAAAAGTTTACCCAAATTGCTGGAGCAGCAGCTGACGGATCACATGGAGGAGAAGGCCAGAATTAGCTGAGGGTTTTTTTTTACTTATGACAATAGTTTAATTAGAATTACTACAAAATTACATTACGCTCAAATGAAAATTGAGCCCGTTGAACTATATAGCGATCAGTAGTCATCGTCGTCATCATCATCGTCATCCTCACTGGGTTTGCTCACAGAGCTGCCCTCTGGCTTTTGCAGCAGCTGCTGCTGATGTTGTTGATGTTGGGGTCGCTGTTGGATTAGGGCATTGCTCTGCTGGACGGCTGCTGCCTGCATGCTCATCCATTGTTGTTGCTCCTCGCGTGCTTGCTCTTCACGTGCGCGGGCAAAAAGCTCCTGTTGCTGGCGCAGCAGCTCCTCCTCGGGTATGCCCAAATTCTCCAGGCGTGTACTCTGGCGTCTTCGTTTCGCCGCGACCTCTTTGCAATCGTTGAGCACCGCCTCCGCCTCCTGTTTGTAGTCGTGGAAGTCGAGGCGATCGAGTGCCTCGAGCACATGTTCAGCATTGATTGTCTTTTTGCTGCGCTCATTGCATACCTCGTTCGCCTCGGAGCTGATCAGGTGGATGAATTCGGAGCAGCAGTTGAGGATCAGTTCCCGACTTTCGTTCGCAACGCGCACCGTGGGCACCAGTTCTTTGATTATTTTGTTGATGCTGGCGCGTGGCAGTGTTAGCTCATCGTCCTCGGCACTGGGCGGCAGCAGCTCCTCTTGGGGATTTGACATTGCGCGCACGAAAACGTAAACAAAACGCAAGAAACGAAACGAAAATAATAAACAACGATGCTGCTAGGGCTGATCAACCAATAGCGATATATCGATGAGCACACTTACTTTGTAAATATCGGTATTTTATGCGATGCTTAAAGCACACCCAGCAGCTGCTGTTAAGTTTTGTAGTGCTGGTAAACGCCAAAAACAATCGATAGACACAATTTGTTGAATGCAAAATAAACAAAAATTATAATTATTACAAAAGTTATTTAGCATTATGGGCGATTTTGATTCGGATGATGAAAACTCACAGGTGGAGAAACTGCGCAATGTGAAAGTGCCGCGCGGCATGTTTGTCAGCGGCTGGGATGACGACGCCGACGAACTAATCGAGGAGGACAAAAATCCACAGGGTAAAAAGTTGACTTTCATTAATTTTAATAATAGCTAAATATTGTAATTGTAGCTAGCATCGATCGCATGATATTATGGGCAGTCAACGAGAATCGCATCAGCGAGGTGCGTGAAATACTCCAGCTGGATGCGGACATGGTGAATGCCAGGGACAACGATGGATATTCTCCTCTGCATCGCGCCTGCTACAACAATTTCGTGGACATAGCCAGGCTGCTGCTGCAGCATCAGGCAAATCCTAATGCACGCACAGAACTCGGCTGGACACCGTTGCATTCTGCCTGCAAGTGGAACAATGCCGACTGCGCCCAGCTGCTGCTGCAATTTGGCGCCGACATTAATGCCGAATCCGATGGCCAACAGACACCGTTGCATATCACGGCGACCGTTTCCAATTGCCGCAATACGGCAACTGTGCTGCTCCTGGACAGGAATATTAAGGCACGCAAGGAGAACAACTCGGAGGAGACAGCAGATGTCATTGCTCGTCGCACCGGCCTGAGCTTTGTAATCTTTGAGATCGGCCACGAGGCCTTCGACTGTGCGACTGGACTGATTGATTAGTTGACAAGTCTTTTGTTTTTCGCATTTAATAATAATACTTAATGTTAGTTAAATTGTTGCGGTTCTCATTTGCTCAACTGGCTGGCGCTGGGGTGCGCACAAAGTGTTCGTAGAATGACTTTGTATAGTTGATCATCTCGTCCTGCATGGCTGGGGGCACAAAGTAAGGATTACCCTGTCCACCCTCAATGCTGCCCTTTGCCGTATATCGCATATAGCTGGACACAGTTGTCTCCGGCGGCAGCACAGCCCCCTCCTCGATAACACAGCAATCCTTCAAAGTGCAGCGACGACCCTAAGAAATTAAATGAATACTAATTTGGCTGTCTGTAGAAACCTGTGTCACACTCACAATAATGGCATTCTTGCCAATGTAGACAAAGGATCCAATTATGGCCGCCGAGACGACGGCGCCCTCGCCAATGAAAACATGATCGCCAATGTGCATGGGAAAGAAGGCGATGCCTTTGCTGAATTGCTTGTAGGGCGGTCTTATTACAGAATTTTTGCTTATCACACAATATCGGCCCGTTCGCACATTGGCCAGATCGCCACGAATGATGGCGCCACTCTGCACAATCACCTTGCCGTTGAGTACAATGTTCTGGGAGCCGCAGAGAACCGTTTGGCGGCTCACCTTGTTCCCGGAGGCCTGTAAACAAATAAATGGAAAGTGAATCAGTGATGAGATCATCGCAGGCAACTGGTAGTAAAGCGAGAAGAGAATAATAGATATGAGTATTTGGCACTACGCACCGTTTCCACATATTCATCTTTGCTGTAATACGTGTCTGCAATTTCCATTATAATAACTAATTATAAACCGAATTTCTTTATTTCTGTCAATTTGGCTGGCGTTTTCAGCTCAGCTGTTTCGATAATTATGCTATCGATTTTTATGTTGGCATGTGGCGTTGCCAACTTCGTTTGGCTAACCTGCTGCTGCTAACAAAAAGCTGACTGCTGCATGACTCTGTGCAATTGCATGACACAAAATTTTATATGCATTTCTGCATATTTAAATTAGTAATTGCTCAGTTAATTAGGCGCATTCTATTGCTTGCTTATTGCTTACTTTGTGGTTATTATATGCGGGTGCTCTTAGCAATTGCAGGTGTTTAGCCCATGTTAACCCTGAACTTTGCATGCGGTTGGCAACCGTCAGCGTTGATTGGACCAACAATTATGCTGTACACTCTTGTTGTTGTTGTTGTTGCTGTTAGCTACAGCTGCTGCAATTTGATTAGATCGTCTCTTAATAATAATGCAAAGTAGAAGAATATCTATAAAAATAACTGACTGCTGAATTGACCACAGTTCTGTGCTGCAATTGTACAATAGTTAGTACACTTATTAGACGTTGCAACATTTGGTACACTTTTATTTTAATGGTACACTTTTCACAAAACTTTTAATTTTGGATGTTTTATTTTATTATTTTTTATATTATCATATTATATTATTATTTTTATTACATTATAATCATTTTTTTTTCAAACTAATTTACGACATAATATTTTGCAGTAGTTTAAAAAGAAAATCTTTCTTCTCATAAGAAGATTTGTAGTTGAAAAAATGCTTTAATTTTTGATGTCTTTTATAGTGATGTTAAAGTTATTTGAATGCACATACAAATTGGTGCACTTTAATAACATTGAAATTTTTGTTTTAAGAAATATCATACAAAGTATTTAGTATATTTTCCATTAAATTGCTATTTTTTTATAATCGGGTCTGCCAGGCTTGTTGGTGGGTTGGCCTTCGACTCGGGCTCGGCACGCTCGAGTGCCCAAGGGCCCTCCTCCTCTTGGCCACATTCGCTAATTGGCAGGCAGGCAGGCAGCCTTTAATGTCTGGTTCTGTGCATGCACAGAACACTCATAACCATATTTATGGTAATTCATTATTATGATGTGCCCAACTCAACTAATACTATATACAACTTATTGTTCGTTGCGCATGCGGCTAGCATGTAAATGAATTTGTTGCTTTCCATTTTTGTTTTAAGCCATTAGATATTCAACTTGGTCGACCTTACCAATAATTCATTTGACCAATTGGCCAGTTGACCATCTGAACTTTTTGGCCAATTTATTACAAAGAAAAAAACGAAAAACACCAAGCAATTACCAACTGAAATTGAAACTAAATCTTGGCAATCTTTGTAGAAAAGCCGCCAGTTGAAGGCTTTGGGGTGTTGCACCTTTAGCCTAAGGTTAATAAACTTCAACTTGAAACCACCAGCTAAAGGTTAGAAGATCTGCTAATGCTCAGTTATTAATTGAAAAATGTGTACGCAACAGCAACAGCAGTTAAAGCACATGCAATACAAACAAGCAAACAAACAAACAATTGAACAAATGATCAAACAAACAATCAAATGATTCAAATTTGTTTGTCGCTTAATTCAGTTAAGCAAAGAATTTTCGAATTACGTATTTTGTTAAGAGGTTTTTGAAAGTGAATGTAATGTGTATTCATATATATTTTCATATTTTATTTATTGTATTGTATAACAAAATTGTTGTACACAAAAAAGGTTTATCATGTATCATGTAAATTTTGTATAATATATAAATGCTTCCAAAAATGTTTAATTAATGAAATTTATAGAAATGTCAAAGGCTGGTAATATATTTTAATTTCATTTATTTTGTTAGTACCCATTTTTTGTTTATCAAAGACAAAAATAAATGCACATATTAATTAAGACAATGTTTAACATGTAATATGATAATAACATAATGGTGGAAAGCGAGAGAGGGAGAGAGAGAGAGAGAGAGAGAGAGAGAGAGAGAGAGAGAGAGACTAATATATACAACAAGGAAAAAGACAAACAGAGAATGAGTAACTTACATGAAATATTAGTTAAAACAGAATTTCACTCTTCTTTTAATTTTATTCAATGTTATGTTAAGACCAATTGTGGCTCATCTGCAGGTGATGGGCTTAACAATACAAAATCAATAGTTGTTATATGGCTGCCACACGCTGACCTTGACCATGCCGTACCAAGCATTGATAGATGAGAATCTCCATCTGATGGCATCTATGTAAATATTTACAATGCTACCTCATCGATGGCCTTGATGATAGTGCTGGCTTTTGTTGTGATTGCTTTTGTTGCCGGTGCTGCTGATATTCATATTATTGAATGCCCAAAAAGCTAATCAAGATTTAAATACACGCAGTGCACATCCGCCTGGGCAGACCGTCCAATTCTTACAATCTCACGATCTGTTTGCCAGATTGTTATTATTATTATTATTGTTGTTGTTGTTATAGCGAGCGTGTGCGTAGCTTCAGTTTGTTTATTGTTATTGTTTTAGTTGTTGATTTTGAGCGTTTTAATCGTTTCTCAAGTTGTGGTGAGGCGAAAACTCAAGTGCGCCCAGGGGCGAATAAAAAACAATAAAAAAAATTCCAGAAATGAATATCATAAATAAGCACATAATTAATAAAGACGGCAAGTGAAACAATGCTTTAGAGATATATTTATATATAACGACATCAGCCGATGTCGTTTTGCGAACAAATCAATTTTGTTTTTCGTAATTGCAATTAAAAATTTAGAAAAATGTTTCATTGAATTCTATTGCGCACAAGGTGAGGTGGGAAAGTGGGCGGAGGAGGGGGGATGGGGAAGGGGCGGACGAGGCAGACAACAATTGCATAATATTTTCACTTTTTTGCATGCACGCAAACAAGTTTTTTGCTCAAGTCTTTTGTTTCAATGCAGCAGCGAAATTCAATAAATCGTCGATGTTATTGACAGAAGCCAAATGTCCGAATATTGACTTGGCTTAAGAAAAACAGCAGCAGATAGAGCTCTTCATGATTCGTAGGAAATATTTAAAGGCTTTAAAGATTTAAAAAATTATAAATTATAAAAAGTATTATTTAAATGTTTCAGTCGAGTTGAAAGTTGAAAAAATTGTAATTGCTGATTCCTTTAACAATTGTTTAATTAAGTTTTGTATTGTGCAAAATGTAAAGTGATAATATCAAATTTAATTAAAGAAAAAACAAGCCATCTTTCACTGTGTAAAATAGACTTTGTGTATTATTTTTTTACACTGTTCCAAATTGTGTTTATATATAATTATTTAAGGAACTATGTACCTGAACATTTGACATGCTAATTGAAATCAACGTTTCATGCCAGTTGTGTTATGAAACGAACTAATAAACTAGATTAGCAACTGGTAATCACATAACTCCATCATGGCCACATTTCCGACGCCCCACAAGTGCCACACAATTTCAAAGCTCAGAGGGGGCAATTAGCCGAGAACCTCCCAAGTTGCGTGCCGCTTGTCACAATCAACAGAAGTCAACAGCGAATGAAAAACATAAAAAAATAAACAAAAAGAGTGAAGCGAGTGAATATTAAAAATTAATTAAACAAAAAGTTGCTACTAATGTAAGAAACAATATAAAACACATTTAGCGTGCACTTGACCTTGGTCGGGCGTTGAGCGACCAGGCAAAACAAGCGCAAACAAAACCAAAACAAGGAGGGAAAGTTAACCGCCGAACAGCGAATCATGCATACTCTAAGACACATTTGAAAATCGCATCAGATTTGCCAAACATCATTTAAGAATCTAGTTCTTGAATTCACTTAATTAAATTTGCGATTTTCCTTTTAATTTTTATAATAAATATATATAAATTATATTATTATAATATTATTGTTTGAGTGCTAGTTAACAATTGACATTAATTGGCTGTACTTCGTTTTATATTTAATAATAAAAAAACATTGAAAGATATTAAATAAAAAAATATCGCACATAATTTTGTTTGACTGCTTCCACATTTTTTATGTAAACCTCAAAAATACATTAAGAACTTCAAGAAAATAAATGGTTATTTGTGAAAAGTCTTAGTAAACAATATATATATATCAATTTATTAATATTAACTACATAAAAGTAATGCTAAAAATAAATAAATATTTAAAATATGCTTAAAATATCCTCGACAATTCTATACAGACTTCAATTAAGCCTAACAACATTTATTAGATATGTTTTTAAGCGTATTATTGGATAGCATAAAGAGTATGCTCTTTGGGACGGCCAGTCTCAAGGGGTACATGCGATGGTGGGGAAGTGATGGTGGTAGTGGGAGGGGAGGGGGCACCAGATTGTAGACTGTCCTCGTCGCATGCATGCCGCGTAATTCGCTGGCAATAACAGTTGATTTTGATTTCGATTTTGATTTCGATTGCCAGTTTTATTTACTGTCGCTACTTGAACTTCATGAATTTAATGTGTGCGTAGTAGTCGACAATATTTAACGAGCTGGGGCCCAAGGCGATCTCGACACGACGCCGCTTACATCGCGTATACGTAATCATTTATATATTTATGACGTGGCACGTTGCGTGTAATTGACATTCGCACCGATTACTTCCTTATTCGGTGGCGGCAACTGACGCAAAGGCTGATCAACTCTGTTGGTTTTGTTTTGTTTTTATTTTAGTTTTTACGTTTTTAGGCAAAAAAACTCGAAAGTAGCAATCTATATTTTGGCTTTGAGTTCGCTTAACTAAAATCAAATATATATATTATATTGAATTATTCTTTTTAATATTTCTTACAAATATTTTTCATTATTTTGTAAGTGGATATATCAGCTGTTGTGTAGTTAACTAAACTCGAAAAACCACTGTATTCTTTCAAATTATACCTTTTATATTTTATTTTAGTTTAATTCGCTGAATATATAGTAAAGTTCAAATAAGTCATATACACAATTGAAATCGTTGAATTGCTAAATTAAATTAAAATAATTATCAGTTATTCCAGTCATAACTGCTCTAAGATTCTCATCGATTTTCAAGTTTGTTCCTATATGATTATAAAACGTAGATTGGGAATAAATTTACCCATTGATAATAAATATGGTTCTCTAGTCGAAGCTCGTTGACCTTCATCAATTATTTTCTGCCCTCGCTTAAAGCGCACGGAATGAGCAGAGCAATCTTATGAATAATTAATAGATAGTAATTTTTATGTTCGTAGTGCTCTTATCCGAGTGATATCGGAAGACACGCGTCGTATTGCAAAATTTTTTTCCAATTAAGCACCCACAATGGGCAAGTAACTAACAACTTCCTAGCCAAATGCGGTGCACACTTTGGGCCGACCTTCGGGCCAGTTGGCCATAATAAGCCGGGCCAATGCTCCACATAAATGGTAGCTATTTTATGAGCTACCGACCGAAGCAAGTGTATTTCGGCGTGTGTGTGTGTCTGAGAGTGTGTTTTTATTTTAAAACCTGACACATTTGCAACTTCATTGTCAATCATTGTCAATCAGATATTCGGCCACCCAGGCAACCACAAACATCATTTCGACAATGACACTGAGAGCGTCAAAGAAACCTTTAAAGTTCACTCAACTTCATAACTCAAGAGATTTAATTGATGTAGATATTGGGCTTATTTAGCACATATATAAAACAGTTGACAACTTATACTTATACAACTTAAAATGTGCCATTGATAGATAAAAGTGAATTCAAATACAATTTCTTTATTATCGTAATCTATAAAATAAAACCTACTTTTTTGTGGGCTTATTAATATATTTTGAAAATTTAAATATGTTAGCTAAAAATAGTTCTAAATTATAAAAACAGGTCATCTTGTTTGCACGAATTTCGAAAATGCTGTAACAATAAATTGTATTCATCACCACGAATATATATTTCACTCTTCTTAGAAATGCTCACAGGGTAACTGCTAATCAATCAATTGCGACTGGCCCAATCTAATTTGTTAATTAACGCTTATCAAAGTCGTTGAAATGGCCAAGGCAAGGAAGTCAAAACTTTAACCCATTTAATCTTATAATTTGCAATGGGTTCAATTGACGGCCTGCCAAAACAAAAACGAGACCCTGCCTAAAAAAAAAAAAATTGCGAAACACCCTCTTCGTCTCGCCATTTCCAACTCGAGGCTGTTCATCAGTCTTGCCCCTGGCATACAAATGCCAAAAAACCAAAAAAATAACAAATACTATTTTCAGGTTCAAAACTATTAGCGTCCGCTTGCAAAGGCGATAAACCGATCAAAATTGGAACAATCTGCATGCGCGTTAAACAAATGAAATAATCAATAAACAATTGACTTGCTTTTGTTGTTTTTGTCGTGTGTCGATAGTTGATTTTTTGTTTCATTTTGCTTTAATACTCTTGCTAAGAGTTGTAAAATTGTTTATATTTTTTTAATGGATAATTTTAAAAACATTAATTATGTTTTTTATATATATATGTAAGTTCTTTTACATATTGTAACAAAGTGCAGATAACATTTTCCATAGATATTGTATAAATATTTTGCTCTTTCGCCTCTTCTTTTTAATTTATAAGTCAACCTTAAATTTGGTTCCAACTTGTTTAGGTAAATATGTCATTAGTTCATTTTGATCATCATTTGTCATCGAATATAGGTAATCAAATCTGCAAGGGTATTGAAACTTCGTCAGTTTCTAGTTAACAGTTATATCCCATTTGTGTTGTTTTTGTTTCTGTTTTTTATGACAGCTGACAACTGTTGCCTACCGTTTTATACATGATGTAGTTTTTTTTCTTCTTTTGTTTGCTTTTTGGGGCCACTTGTCTGTCTGTAGGTTTGGGGCTTCTATCGATCGATTCGCATTCGCATTCGTCGCTGCCGCATGCAAAGTCAGCCTCGGGGCATGGTTAGTGGCAATAATGTTTTAATTAGCAGTGCGAAACACGGACTGGAGCTGAGGTCGCCTCAGCTGAGTTAATTCTAAAAGGCGGCCACGCCCCGTTGAGCAGCACATTATGATACGTACACGACTATTTTCATTTTTACTATTATAATAATTATAATCAGCCAGTTGGATGTGCATTCAATTCAAGTTTCGCACAATAGCTTTGCGCATTTATTATTAGTTTTAATTTGTAGTTGTGCGACGTAAAGCGCACACATTAACAATAAACTAAATGAAAGGAAAATCTTAACTAACAGCCGCAGCACAGCAGTCTAATGGAACGCCTCAGTGCGCAGTTACTCCTCTGCACCCCCCACCCATCACACTGTTGTTATACTAGTGATGAATGCGTGACACGAGATTTTTACAATCAAAACTTAACTAATCGTTCCATAAATACCTTTGTTCAATTGTTTAAAATTCACCTATAATATAAATTTGTAATATTTTTCTATTAATTTATTTATTTATTTAATGTGGACTAAAATCAGTTCACAATTTTTAATTTTATATATTTTTGGACACTTCTTTGAAATTGCAAAACGGAAATTAATAAATTCATTTTTTATTTAATTTGAGTAAAATTTTTAGAAGTATGTCATTTCTTCTCTCTTTAACAGAAGCATTCTATTTAACGAAACCAAATCAATTATCTAATCTTAAATCTAATTTACTCATTCAAGATTATTATTTTTTTTTTTTGTAATATAGAATATTAGAAATCGCTTTGAAATTGCTGAGTATAAATCATGTTTAAATGAATAATTCACAAAGTTTTGTTAAATATGTAAATAAAACTGTTTTTCATTGGGTCAAGGTCAAGTGTTTTTGTTTTTTATATATTCCTATATATTTCGAAACCAGTCGCAGAAAAACACTCGAAAAATAGATTTAAAATTTAAACATAACTTTCTAATATTAGAATCTTAAGAACAAGTTTTTTAAGTTGTTAAATAGAACAAACCAAAAAACTATATTTTAGTTAATCAGTATAAAAACCATAGACGACACGCGCTCATCGCTAATGGCAACCATAGAAATCTCGTATATATTGTCATTGTTTGGTTCTGTGAAGATCTCCAGCTTGCAATGCAATAATACAATCGTTAGTTAGTTCTTGAACCCGGGGGCTTGAACGGAGCACACAGCCATAACTAATCTGTGCTACTCGATTCGTATATTTGTGTAGAATCTTGACATGAGGAAGCCATTTGGGTCGCTTTTGTGTAATGGCCGTAATTAGTGGAGTCATATTAAATGCCATTAGTGCGAGGGAGATGGCATTTCTGATCATTAAATATATACAAATTGTGAAGATGTGGAGATTAGAATTCACACCTGCTGTTGGGTAGTTGGGGGAACTGAAATACATCCCGCGAGCTATAATTACTTGACGAGAATAAACCTTGAACAACGATAAGGGAAATATTTATAGCTAGTAATTATGATTTTTTATAGAAACTCAAAGCCTAAAAATACATAAAATATTTTCTTGGAGATGCGAGCTGTTATTTTCTGTGCCTAAGGAACTTTTTTGTTTGTAAAAATTATTTTTAGATTGCGGACCTAGCTTGTATATGTTTTGCAAAGAGCATCTTCTCTGCTTTTCATTCTGATAGAATTTACAGATTGAAAAATCTACAGATCATACCGGTTCCATTCGATTCTCAGACTCGACTGCGCAGCTAAAATATATTTCTTCTTATGTATCTTGCTATTTTATTGTTCTGTATCTTGCTATTTTATACAAAATCAGCAATCCGCTGAGTCAATAAATATCTATAGTTATTACATTATATTTGCATATATATCAATAACAGTAATTTATGATCACTTATAAAACTTTAACACAATCACCAACTTCTTCGCATGGCTATTTTTATTTTCATTACAATTACACGTTGCCCTTCGCCAAGTGCCCCGGTGTCCGGTTCGACATTCACCTTGAACTTGTGTAAAGTGCATTCGTCACTCTGAAATATAATTAAGTGGCTTGATTCCCTTTCCCTTTTGTTTCGAGTGCTCTGTTTCTTTGATTCGCAGCTGTTGTTGCTGAGTTGTGTGTGTGTGTGTGTGTTTCATTCAGTTGAGCTTCTGGATATAAGTTGTCTGAGTCAGTCGGAACAGTTGGCGCGTGTGATGAATGCTGAAATTAAACACGTATCTTAATTTGTATACACATTGTATATTCCATATCTCGTTTTTTGGCTATTAGGTTTGGGTTCGGTGCGGTGGACCAACGACCGTCCTCGGCATGTTTTGTGCGCATTCCCAGTTACCAAAACAATGGCGACACTTCTCTGTTTTTTATCGGCTTATATTAAAGTCCGGGTGCAGATTTTGCGTAGCTCAGAAGTTTCTTTTTTATTTAATGTTTGCTTAAATAATTTGATTTGATTTGATTTATGCACATAACAACAATAACAATTTTAGTAATTTTTATAAAAGGGCATTCTGCGGTTAAGTTGCTTTTGCATCAATACAATAAACTGGGCCCAGTTCCCATCCAGTTCGTCCAGTCACTCCATTTGCTCTTCTGCTTCTGCTGAGTCAGTCACTGACCGTCACGACCTTGTGCGCCAATTTAGTTAAATTATATTTTGTGGTAGCAGCTGCTAACTTCTTTTTTAATTTTTATTTCTTTTTTTTGGACTTGGGCTGACGTCTTTTATTATTGATTATTGGAGTTCAATAAGTTTTATGCCGCCTCAAGGTGATAATTTGGCATGAAAATGATGCTAGAACAAAAGACTTAGGCAACGAACTTGACGCCATACATTCGCCACTTTTATGATGGGCACATTTAGTTCTTGTCTTCCAATTTAAGTTATTAATATAAATTCTGTAGAATACGGCTATAAATTGAGTTAGCTGACATCTGTATATAATCAGATTCTATTTTAAGATGCACAATCAGCGATAGTCAGCTTAAAATAAAATCATTTAACAGAAATTATCAGCTGATAAAGATTTGTTTATATACATATTTTTATTATGATTACTTTAAAATAAATAAAAAAATCTGAATAAAATGATTCAAGTAAATGTCAAACCAATAAATAAAATATAAATATATCATATTACCTAGAGCCAGCGAAAAAATCATATGTTAAATTATAAAAAAGAGGTCATCAAACAGTAAACAATAAGCAAAATAATTAAATTGTGATATCGATCGTAAAATTTTAAGAAAAAATATTTGATTTTGCAAATTAAGAATTTGTCTCAAGTAATGTATTGAATGAATTACAAATACTATAAATATTTTAAGATCGATATTAAAACTGATAATTAAAGCCTTAATGTCAATGCTTTTAGCTTTTTTAATTAACACATATATTTACTCATCTTAAATATATGAATATGTGGGATCAGCAACTACTCATAGACTAAAGCTACCATAGTATTTAATGCACTATACGATTTGTGTGTTTTATGGCTAATTTGGCACATCATAAAAATTGCATCACACAGTTCGACTATAGTGGCTGTTGAGTGGCTGTTCTGGCTGCTTTCGTGTTTGCCTGCCAAATTTGTGATTGTTGTCAAGATCTTTAACGACTTATGTACACAGATTAAAGAATACTGTTTTAGCGGCGTTGCACGGTAGTCGGCACTAAAAATTCAAATAGTAAATTAAATATTAATTACATGCAATACACACAAGCAGCGGCCATTTCGATGCTAATTCAATTAGCAGCCATCTACGACTTGTGAACGAAAATCATCGTTATTTATTTATTAATTTTTTAAAAATGTTTTTCTTTGTATGTGTATTTTATTTATTTTTAATTAATTGCAAATTTTTGCCTTGCTTATAAAGTTTTGTATTGAGTGTAAGGTCGTCGCCTCAAAGTGAGCGAGTTTTTCTAGCTGTCACCCAAATGGTTAAATAGGCTGGCAAGGTCCAAGCACCAGGAGCAGCCCTCGTGTCTGGTCCAGTTTTTTTTTAAATTTTTTTCTCGAGTATAAGGCTAGATAATAAATTCACACTCACTTTGGTTGGCTGCAGTGCTGAAAGCTTTTTGAGTTGCCAAAAAGCTTTCGGCACCGCTCTCCACAAAATTGGATCTCTCGTGCTCGTGCTAGTGCTCGCTCTCTGCGCGTGTTTTGTCTTGCGCTCAACGCTTAACGACACTCAGTTAGCCAACGACAGGCGTTCGATGCGGACGCGATCCGAGCAAGTAAAAACGGCAACGTGACGCGAACGCTGTGCACAGGCGCAGCCAACAGTTACGTATTACGTACAACATTAAAAGTGTGCTTTTTTCGCCATGCGTTGGTCGTAAAGCTAAATTTCAAATAGCAAATACAAAATAGCCAATAAACTTGCAGCAAAATTCGGTAAACAAAACTAGAAAAAGCTTACTTTTATCTAAAACAAACAAAAAATCGACTGCAATATAACGGTACAACAGACTGTGCTCCTCTTTCTAGTTATATGTATTTATGTCTTCCACTTCGTCTCCGTTTTTCCGTTTTTCGCTCTGGGTTTTTGGTTAACATAAATGCCTCATATTAAATTAAATATATGTGCGTGAAAATTATTGGGCACAAAAATGTGTGCAATGGCAATTAAAAGCAATAAAATAAAATATATGTATAATAGGTGCTAACAAAAAAGTTGTGCAAATTGTTCGTCTAATAATGTCAAAAATAAATACAAAAATTCATTGAAGTGTATTTTGTAATTGTTGCTGCTCTTTCGTAATTTTGCATTAGTTTATAGTGTATTATTTAATTTTTATAAATTGTAATAAAAAATGTAACTAAAAATCGTACTGCATACGAAAATAATAAAAATGCAATAACGATTCGTAATTTATTTATTTATTCATAAACAATGCATCAAACCTGTCAAGAATTATACAATTAAAAACTTATATAAATAAAAGGAATAATTGCGAGAATTTTTAAGCTACTGGTTCCCTCTCTCTCTCTCTCTCTCCCGCTTATACAATTGTAAGCTTCACATGAATTTTTTTCGTATGCACGTTTTCCCTCTGCCTTTGTGTCATTGTCGCTTACTCAACGCGCGCTCATTTGTTTGTTTTAAGAGACGTGGGGGAGGGAGGCGTCTGCGTTTTGTGTACTTTACCGTTTTGTTTTTTGGCTCTCTCTTTGTGCATCTGTTTATAAAGAGCTTGCCGACAGGCGCGCATTTCTGTTGTTGTTGTTGTTGTTGTTTTTTGTTTTCTTCACTTTACGTTATTTTGAGGTGTAATTTTCGGTTACTTCATCTGGGGTTTATTTCCTATATGCTGCGATCGCACATGTAACTGTAACTGACCCACGCCAAAACTGACCAGCGCAAAAAGTGCAGCAAAGCGAAAAGCCAAAAACTATCCGCACAAGCAACAAAAATCGCACAAAAAGCCGGTTGAAGGCGACTCTTACATATTTACACGCACCAGCGCTCATTGAACACACACATACAGCAACAGCAACAGCAACAACAAAAACAATATAAAGAAACAAGCAGCAAGCAGAAAGCAAAAGCAGCACGACACAAAAACCTGTAACGCTAGCAGCGACGTCGACAGACATTTGCACTACGTCGCGTTGATTATGTCAATTTCATGTTTACTTCATTTCCTCAACCATAAGAGCGGCAGCAGCTAGAAGGGGAGAGCAAACAGTAATTTCACTTTCGTTGGACTTGAAAAGCTGCAGCGCCACGAGAGTGTGAGAGAGAGCGACACAGGTTGGCTATCAACTGCATTGGAAGCTGCTGCTGCTGCTGTTGTTGGTGTCTTACTGGGGCGTTGCTGATGCTTTTTCGTTGTTGTTTTTTTCGCTTTTGCTTTGCTCTGGCGTCGCATAGTTTCGGTTTCATTTTGTAACTGTAATGCTTGTGGCATTGTTGTAGTTGTAGTTGTAGTCTGCTGTTTGACAGACGCATGCAAAGCTTTTTTTGTTGGTTTCTTTGTTAAGTCGTTGTGTAGTAAATAACGTAATAACGTAATGCGCTTTACGATTTCCACATGCAATGCGCCGACGCGTTTAACGTTTTGGTGCCAAGTCCAGCGTCGACGTCAGCAGCCGAGCAATTGCATTGTTGTGGTTGTTGTTGCTGTTATTGTTGTTGTTGGGCAATCAAGTTAATAATAACAGCTCCTGCAGCAACTATGCGAAGGTCAGCAGCAGCAGCAACAACCACAACCACAGCAACAAATTAGGCGCCCCAATAAGATTTTTGATTTCAAGTTTTTACATATGTTTCGTTTATGTTGTGCAATTAATATTTTCGTGCTTTGCTCGCTGTCAGTCTGTGAAAAATTCTAATTATAAATGAAACAATTTATTACCGGGTTTTAAAAATAAAATGCACTTTATGTGTAAAGTCAGGCGGCGCTGGCTACAAATCAAACCGGTTTACAGCACCACCATAGACAGCACCATTCGGTGGGTGCAACAAAAACAACAACCAAAAAAACAACAACAAATTTTAACGATTCAAATAAAATGTTTTCAAATCTTAAATAGGAAAAATATATATAAAAAAGACGATGCTTTCGCAAACATATGTTAAAAGCTGTGAAAACAATGAGTTAAACTTACAAAAAATAAAATAAAAAATAAATAAATAAAAAAATTATTAAAGAAATATGATCACAACAAATGAATAATTTTGTATGCATCATTTTACAATTTGTGTTACTCTCCCCTGTGTGTTTACACATGCGTTTGTCCGTGTGTGTGTGTGTGTGTGAAGTGCTTCATTAATCAAATTTAATCAATTAATCAATTTTTAATAATAAATGCTAATTTTATTGGTCATTGCTTAGCGGCTGCTGCTTTTTTTTAAACTGAAATCAAAATTGAACGACATTCTAAATTGGATTTAAAAACAACAATTTAAACAAAACTAACAAGCAGAAACAAAATTATATGCAGCTTTTTTTCTGACAAGTTTGGTAAGTGAAATTTGCCAATATTTAATAAACTAAGCCAGATTAGCAATATATTATTTTTCGGATGATACATATTTTTAAGCCAAGAGTAGCCTAAGACTAAGTAAGCACAATTAAATGTTGCTTGGCATAGAATTAAAATAATTCTGTTCCTAAATGTCATTCAGTCAAGATATTGCTTCATTAAATCTCTCTTAGCGGTATAGACAGACACTGATTGCCCCTTGGGGCATGTTGACTTTCACAAAGCCAGAACTTGTATTCACTGCTTGGGAGAAACCCCGTTGCGCAGATACACTTAAATACACTTCAATAATGCCCAAAGACTGACTTCACTCACTTACATCCGCGTGCCAATGTGTCTCAACACATGGCGTATGCGCAATTCTAATTTGGTATACCCTGTACAGTCCTTGGGTAATAGGGTGTGATACAAAAATCTCTTTGGATTTGATTTAAGTTTTTCACTACTCTTTTTCTCAAATATCTTCTTTTTATTTATTATGGTCTAACAAAGTGAATTAAATAAATATTACATATATATATTTGTGTGCTCTAACAACCTTACAACAAACAACTGATATCGAAATTTGTAACAGATCTTTGTAAGTCAACCGCTTCTTAAACTTCCATAGAGTCTTACTTCCGAAAAAAGTTTTTTTTTTCAAATATGTGTAACAGTCAAAAGTACTTAAGTTTATTAAAATAAAATTTTATTATATATATATACAATAACATAACAAAATTCGATTTTTTTTTTTAAACTTGAACTTGAACCGGCTAGCTACACAAATTAGTATTTGACCCATTTGACTTTGTCTGTGACTTTCTCTAACTATCATCTTAAAAGATTTGGCTTAGTTACATAATTAACACGCTGTCGGTTCCCTCTTTCCAACTTAAGCTTAAGTTTGGCTTCATACTTTAATATACTCAATTTTTATTTGTTTTACTTGTTTCATATCCAATAAATAGCATTTGAGAAACTTTAATTTGTTTGGTATTTAAGCTTTAAATTTAATACAAGTTTGTTGAATCTTTAGTATCGTTTTCTTAGACATCTGGTTTATTGAATTTAACGAAACAACGCCTTGTCGTTAACATTTTAATGGCTCTAATGCGATAAACTTAAAAACCGGTTTGTTAAAACTCGATTATCTTCAAGTTCCAGTTAGTCAGCTGTTGCAGGTTATAAACCTACTAATCAGCTTTGCAATGCACGCATTGTGGTTAGGGTATTTACATATTCGTCACGCTAACGCTATTATTAATTTTCAGTTACTTTATTTGATCGACACTTAATTATAACTTTTGACTACGTCATTTGAGCAACAGCTGATGATTATTTCCATTTGTTTCTGTTGTTGGTCACCCCCTCCCCCGGCAAGTTTTGTTTTGTTTCGAATCCGGTTCTAAATCTTAAGTATTTCTGGTTTTTTTTATTTTCATTTTTTTCTAACCCGAATCTCTAATTTTTAACAAGTTGTGTCGAGTGCTGAAAATCAAATTCCTTTGTTCAACTCTTTTTTTTTTTGCTAGCTTGTTTAATTAATGTTTTTATTTTTTTAGGTTTTATCTGCACACTTCCGGTTAGGTGGGGGTATTTAAATCAGTCTAAGTTTTGGGTTGCTCGCTGTTTATCCAACTAATTAAGCGCTCGGTTCGGTTGCATTGAGCTGCCTTCTGTTGGCTGCCATTTGCCAGCTGCCAGTTGTCTGCTGCCTGCCTGCTTGCCTGCCACTTGTCTATAATTCAGCCTCACAGTCTTCATTTCGGCATCTGGAGCCCAAACGCTTAGTCACGAACCGAACCTAACTGAACTGAACCGATTCGCAAAATTGCAAATCTACTTGGCAGCTGCAAACTGGCAGCTAGCATCTTTGTCTTATGCATACTCTTTCTATAATAAATATCAAACGTTTTCTTTGCTTAAAGATATCTTGACGATAAAGGAGTTTCTTTAGGTATTTAACTAAAAACTGATCAAAATCAGACTAATGTGTTAGCCAACTGACATAGGCGTGAACTTATCAGTATTTAAGGGTGAAATTATTTATTTTAATATATTATATAGTATATATCAGTATTTCAGGATAAAAGTATTTATTTTATTATATTATATAGCACGTATGTATATTGCAAGAGTATTTAAAATTCGGCATCACACATGAAAATGTTCTTTCAGTTTCTTTGATATTATAATATTTTTTTCGAAAAGTAGTTAATCGTCTCTGCCCACGATGAGTTCGGTTGCGTTTCATTAGTTTTTGGTATTGGCTTAACTAAGCATCGTTTTTCAAGCACGTATGTGAAGTATGCAAATATAAATATTTATATATTTTATTTTTATTTTAATTGAAGCTCACAGCCATCAAATAATATTGCGAAAATCAGCGCAGACATTTCAATTCATGTAGTATTTTTTTGTTTAACATTTTTTTTTTCAGATACCGCCTGCATATATTACATATATATATAAATCTAGCATGAAGGGCTGGTTCGACGCATTTCGAGACGATGGCGGTCCAACGCTTTATTCCTTCTCAAATCGCACACCCGTCACCGGCGATGTGTCTATTGTGGCCGTATCTGTTCTATTTGCCACATTCTATGTGGCTTTTCTGGTCATATTTCCGGGTGTACGAAAGCAGGTGAGTTCAATAAATTTGAACGAGTTATGGCCGAATTATTACTTTTTGTTTTTTTAAGTGTGCATTTCAGTGCAAATTAATTTATCAGAATTAAGATTTAATAAATTAACTTGACAGCTGGTTTGAAAACTGTGAATATCAGTTTGTGACCGTTGACCAGAAAAAAATGTGGCAGATACAGTCAAAGCTTTAGACCGGCATTCGTGTACTACTTGATTTTAGAAAATTGTAATTTCTAAGCGACTACATTAATTGAATTAATCGCACTAATTGCTTTATTTATTAAACCTGTTCTGCAGGAAATTCACTCAAGTTTTTAACTGTCTGAACTTTTTTGGACCTATAAGAAACTTGGCTACATCAACTACTGATTCCTCCAACCAGTTAATATGCTTATGTCAAGGATTTTAAGTATTGTTAAAAAGTTGAGCTTTACAAAGTCAAAAGAACCTGTTCTAAACGCTCTTATAGCATTTGTATGTGCTCGCTTAATGCTTCTATTTCACTTATCAAATTACGTTTTAATTAACTTGGTAATGGTATCTTGGGCTAGTCTAGTCTCTGGATTGTGGAACGTGTTTTTAGTTGAGTTCTCACGGTGCTGCCGCCTTGTCTGCGGCTCGTTATTAGACTGTAATCAAATGTTATCATAATCGCCGGCACGTATTCAATAGATGTCAGATATAAATCTATAACCGGTTTGTTGGGCGCGCCCTTTTTCCCCCTCTTTCTCTCTCTCTCTCTCTCTCTGTCTGTCTCTCTCTGTCACACAGTCTCATATACAGTCTCTTTCTCTCTGTCAGTTATTGAGCCACCTAGCTTGGCCAATTGAGTGGCTTATTCAATTAGCGCACAACGTCTTTGGCCATAACTGGCTTTATAATACTTACGTCTTATATAATTGGAATTACCAATTGACTAACAGCAGACACACACATACACACACACACACACACACAAACGCAGTGCCAAGGCAAACAAATAAGTTAAGCATATCATTATAATCATCCATCATAATTTAAATTTACATTTCAATTTCATTTTCAATTCACAGAAGTTCACAACATTCTCAACGGTCACACTCAGCCTCTTTGTGGGTCTAGTCATACTGAGTGAGTACCCGCTGGCCTTATACATATAAATAAATATGCTATGCGCATAGTGCCATTAGATTTTAATTCGTTTTCGTTTTCGTTCTCAACTTGCAGTCACCCGATTGGGCTCCGCGTGGCATGTGGCACACGCAACCATCATTGCACCATACAAAGCCTTCTCACGTGAGAAGCTGCCCGCCCGCATTGGCACCCACATTGGCCTCATGCACGTCAATGTAACACTCACAGGTGAGTTCACAGCTGAATATTTTAATCTTTTATTAATATATATATAAATATATATAACCGATCCCTATATACAACATTTCATTATATTTGCGCGCTCACTTTGATTGCTTCAGTTATCTGATCGATTTATCTAATCGTTTTGTACAATGTATGCAACAGACAGAAGGAAGCAACTCCGACCCCATAATAACTCAAAGATTTTTGACTTTGACACATATTTATAATTATATATATTTATTTTATTTTGTTAACTTTCTGAACTGAACTCTTTTTGAGTTTCTCGTAGTTGTTGAATCATACACCCGTATATAAAGCAACTGAAACAATTACAGCAACAACAACAACAACAACAAAAACAACAACAACCCCTATCTTACGACTTCCAAGCGATCCGCCCTCTTTTCGTGCTGTTGATTGAATAGCGGTTGTGGCCTGTTGACTGTTTTATGATTATGCATCTACATAATATCAAAAAGAGTTTTTTTTATGTCTGCTTTGCTGCTGCTGCTGCTGCTGCTGCAGTTGTTGTTGTTGTCGTGCCTCTCTGCCAGCTGATGCCAAGCGGAAGATAAGCGACTCCAAAGAGCGGTTTGAAAATGTCGCAAGCTTCAACGATTGAGCAATTTTCGTTAAAGATTTTGATCGGCAGTCAAAAAGATTTTAATTAAATTTTCGGTTAGGGAATCGAGCAACTGAGTTGCAGTTGCAGTTTGGCCTTTTGTCTGGGACCGGCTAATTGATTTGCCTCTGTGGAAGTCGTTAAAACAATGAATGTATGTGTGTATTTAAAACAGACTTTATCTATTGGGGAGGTGAGTGACGTCAGCAGTGCGGCTTTTGAATTTGTGTGCTGTTTGGCCAAGTGGCAAGTGGCAAGTCAAGCTGCATGTCACGATTCCCTCACAGACAATACCAACAACAACAAACAGCAAACAACTACCAACAACAGCCACAACAATCGAATGAAATGCCACTCAACACCTGCGGAAATATTCGTACAAGTGACTGCTGACGCGCTGCCTCTCAACTGTGTCTATACTTAGACACAAATACACACACACACATGTATATTATTATATATATATATATATATATAAACATATATGTATATGTATGTACTACATAGTACTCAATACGTACTCGTATTTGTTTGTTTGCTTCCCTCACTCAATCGCACATTTGTTCGTTCATTCATTGATGCATGCACTCGAAACGGCAAAACAAAAAATATAAAAAGCAAGCAAGAAAATACAATAGAAAAGGTGAAATGTGCTTGTGTTGTTCGAGCTGCCGCTGTAAATCAATTGAAATGCCAAGCCAGTCGAGGCATTCGGTGTAATCCTAGCCAAATGTTACACCAACAAGTCAGCCAAGAGCTGCCACAGCTTAAACTTCACTTATAACAATAAACTTACGGACATAATGTGCAGTTGTTCAGTTAACCGAATCCTAAATGCGCTCTTCAACTTTTGACAAGGATCTGAATATCTCATAAGGATATAGATATTTAGAAACATACAGTTTTATTGCTATTGTTATGCATATATTTAATAAAAATATCGATATTTATACAGCTTTGATCAAAATAATAGTCGTGAATAAAAACCAAGAACATTTTACAATGATGATAAAGATAAATAAACATTGAAATTTTTAAAAAAAATCAAGTTTGAAAATGTATCAATAATAAGTTCGATATTTAAAAGATATTTAAAGTTATAAAGCATAAAATTAAACGAATACCAACTTTACACGAATTCGGTTGGACTCTTTTGCATTTACTCTTAACTGTTTGTCTCTGTTTTTTTACGCGAGACGAAAAGCTCTTTGGCTCATAACTGCAAGCAATCTGGCTGGCTAGCGATTATGTCGGTTACCATATTGGCTTTTGGCTATTACAGAAATTACCCCTATCCCCGCTCCTAACAACGAGCTCCTCTTCGCTCTTTGATGTTTCAGTAGCAGTTTTACAAACTGACGCTGCCAAAACTACTTCATGTTCATTTGAAATTGCTTCAACGATTTCCATTGTTGTTGCGCTCGTTGTAGTTGCTGTTGCTGTTGCTGTTGATGTTGTGTTTATGTGTGTGTGTGTGTGTGTGTGTGTGTGCGGTGTACTTGTGGCTTGTGGGCGTGTGTCAGTTTGTGGGCGTTGCTTGCCAAAAGGGTAAGCATAGTTGCTTAAATTGACTGGCAAAAGGCACCAAAAACTGATGATGTATTTTTTCGTAGTCTTTATCATATTTTGCTGTATACCTTTTTGGAATATTTGAATATGATAATTACGTTTGTCAATTTGTGGCAGGATGATTGTATTGAGTAGTTCAGCATAGACCAACACTGACAACTTAATTGTTACCCCTCGAATTGAATTCAAATTCAAACTTGTAATTGAAGCGTTTTGAATCAATGTCAAATCAATGTTTTTATTCACACCAAATATCAAATGTATTGGGTGTAATAATTGGGACTGCTGCTCAATCATTATTATTACCATTATAATAATCACTATACGAATAATGATGATGATAACTATTACGCTATTGTTAATGATGATGATGATGTTGTTGGTATACATAATGATTGTGCGGCAAATTTGTTTGGCACTTTGCCAAAAGTTTTATTTCAAACTGCACTCTATGCTATTTGTTCATGATATTGAAGCTCCATGGTTATACCATATATAATTGCATTGCACTTCGTGCTGGGCGTGTGTCACGCTCCATATGTTGCCACTTTTAGCGGCATTCATTTTGTTAGGGGGAGTCTCAGCACTCGAATTTAATAGCGCACCTGGCTTTAATGCTGCTGCTGCTATGGCTGCAATCAGGCGCCGGCGAATTTATCAGACCTTATATAGCCAGCCAGCTATTGGTATTGCGCTGTGTGATGCCAAACACCAATCAAATGACTAAGCAAACAAGTTTATATATTTTTATATTTGAACCCAAGCTGATAAATTACAATGCATTAAAATGGGCAATGCACGTTGGCTGATGTTAATGAAACTTTATGCAACTTTGATTGAAGTCAATTTAAAAATAAAATACTGCTGTACTAAAGATTTTATAATTAAAACAGAAAAGATTCTTTTAAAGTATTTTTCTATAAAATTGTTGTCTTACATTCAAATATTATTTTAGTATTATTATCGATTTGTTATCGCTATATTATAGACTCTTGATTAAAGTTAATGAAGTTAATTTAATGAACAAACATATATGCATCCTATACCTTATTACTATGTAATATGGAATATTACTATGGAATTTCTTAATTGCCAGGTATTTTAACTATTTACCATTGAATTTAAATATTTTTATTGTGTTTAACGTAAATTCAATTAAAATGAACAATATTTATGAACCATATATCAAGCTTTCTTAATAATTTATAACATATTTAATATATTAAAACACATATATATAGATATATATATATATATATATAATATTTATATTTAAATTATATTATTAAGTTGATTTATATTTGGTAATACACATTTTTTTGTTAAGCCTATACAATTACGAGACACTATCTATAGCTGGACCACGCCCACTTAACGTGTGTCCACCTGAAATCTATTTTAAATTGTTCAAATTTAGTGTGTACAGATTTATTTGTGTATTGCACTTATTTCGACATTTTGTAAACTTATTTTTGATACACGTCAAGTTCTATTTGCGAGTTTGTATTGTGATTTTGTGATTTTGGACATGCGACACTCGAAAGTTGTCAAAATGATGACAGATGCGGAACATTCATTTATTTCTACACACAACGGTGTGACGGGTTAAACAATTTTAGTGTTTGTTGTTGCTGTGTCGTGTGCCTTTTGATATATTGTCAAAATGGTTATTAATTCATATTTGCCGCTGCTGCCAAATTATGTGAATTGCGAGTGAAATACGGCACCGCTTACCCACTGCCCCCTCTGCGTTCCTTTCCAAAACCATTTGCTTGTCACTTTGCGTGGCTGAAATCAGCATAATCATCACTTAAAATTATGAAAAGTCACAGCTTAAAAAAATAGACATATATTTATTCAACCTTTTTGTTACTAAGCGTACGTCATTGTTGTCATTGTTATTGTTGTTGTACTGTACTTAAGCGCGAGCTGCTTCGTTGTCTGTGCTTTAAGCATCAAGTAGGAAAATATTCATTTTATTGCCGCAGATATAGTAATTTTTTTGTTATCCTACTTAATGTTGTCTTGTTATTCTTATTGTTGTGACTATCGCTATTCTCATTATTTTGTTGTATTATCTGTTTAATTTTTGTACGTTCAAGTTTCAGGAAGTTTTTTTTTATTCGTATTTGGGATTTTTAATTTATTAATGATAATGATTCAAGTACACGAGATGACGTTGTTCTTTTCATCATAGAAGGGAATTTACTGCATGTTTTCAAAAGTGAAGACGAATTTTGCCGCAGTAAAAAATCTTAAAAATTCTCTAATAGTGATAAAGGTAAAAAATCTTAATTAATGTGGAAAATGAATTATAAAAATAACATATATTAAATAATTAGATTAGACTAAATAATTTAGCTCTCAACTTACAAAGTATTAAATATTACAATTTAGTTACGATTCCCAAGAAGAATTCTAGAATTAAATAGTAGAGGGGATAAAGGAATAAATTGTAATATCTGGTTATGTCTATAAAATTTTTAAATTTTTTATAAATTACGAAACATGCATTATTAATAATCTAAATAACAAAATATTAAATGCTTAAATTATGAATTTCAAAAATATATTCGTTAAGACTTGAGCACAATTTAATATATTATCACGCCTTTTTTCAAATTAAATACCATATATACGAAGATTGAATCACTCTGCGCTAAAATTTTTGCATATTGCGCTGATAAATTTGAAAAATGTTCAGAAATTCCCACGAGCATAAGAATATATTTTCCCACACGGCTCATACTGGCGTATGAGCAATCTGCTTATAAAACGTCTCAAATTTATACCCAATATTTAATACAGACCGAAATGAGCTTACGAATTAATTGAGTATCAACATGTGAATGGCATACGGCGAAGTTCAATACTTTTTTTATTTGCCATATAGGTATATTATTTTTTTCTTGTTCCCATTGACAATTACATAAATTGTCAAATCAGCAGCTCCAAAAATGTTAACGACACTTTAAAAATGGCCTTAAACTCGGCACAAGGTTGAGCTTCAAACACGAAAAAATGCGTCCAAAGAGGAAAAACCAAAAAAAGAATGAATTTAAATCGAATCGGAACAAGAATGCGTTGAGTGTCTATGCAGCGTATGCGATCGATCATAAAAAGTCATTAAACTGTTGACTTGATATGATTTCCCAGTTGGTGGCTGATTGAAAATCAACACGTTTGTTTTGTGTCTTTTGTTTACGCGTGTGTTTTGTGCGTGGAACCGGTTCAATTTGCTGAGCGATTTAGAATGCTTATTATTGACTCGCAGGCTGCGGATTAAAGCTTTGATAATGCAGATATTGATCAGTTGTGAAGGGCAAGTCAATAATGTAGCGAATGTGAAAGGTATATAAGAAAGGCGGCGGATACCGTTTGGAAAGAGTTTGTAATACGTAAAGAAAAGAAACAGATTGCTCGACTTGGTGTTACTCTATAGATTATTATATATTTATTATTATTATTTCTATTATTTCTCATAGTACATGTATTTCCTTCACGTAGTTATGGAAATTATTGTACAACTAAATGGAGAGCATTGACCCATTTAATGAAATAATGAACAAATATGATGGATTTCTAGACATTATCTTTGTGATTTTTACAGCATATTAAAAAAGTCATGTTGTACATTGGAGTTAAGAGAAGCGCATACATTTAAAATGGGTATTTTAATTCAAATTTTAACCAATAGCTAAAAAAAAAGTTTAAAAAGTTAAAGTAAGTAAGCACAGTCTCGAGGGACGGAGGGAGAGACTGCGGACTGCAGGTATCCAAAGCAAAGACTCGAGTAATAACAAAATTAACATACTTTAATGACAATTTTCAATTTCTTACTTTCAAGCTATTTTTAATTTTAAAAATTCCAACAAAAATGTTGAATCGCTATTTTTGTACTTATTATCGAATTTTCTTTCACTAAATTTGAATTAATCATTTGTGCAACACACAATGAGACTGAAATCTAAGCAGCTGCAGCCTCTTGACAAGCACCTAATTCAACGGTTCATTTGACAGGCGCCCAGGCCACAACGCCTTGCAACTACTTTGTAGTGGCAACAACAAGAACAACAACAACCATTTTCAACACTTTGCTTCAAGAGCAACAGCAATAACAAATTGTGCAACCTTCGCAGTTATTTAATGCAATTGAAAAATCACTTCCTGTCGCAGCCGGAAATTGTTGCAGCTGCTGCAAATGCGTCAAAGTGACGGCCATGCGGCGTATGCGTAACGTATGTGTATGCAATACACACCGCTCCTCCTCCTCCTTCTCCTTGCAGCCCACGTTGCACGCTGTTCGCACTTGCAATTCATTGTCAATGGCTCGACGTTAACGCCAGCTAACCTTACATAACTGCAGCAACAACAACAACAACAACAACAACAACTACTATTACTAAACACCAAGTCAAGTCAAGAGTGAGCGGCTCTTAAAGTGCAACAACAGCAAAATCGCATAATCAATTGCAGTCGGTGGGCAACAAAAATAACAAAAACAAAATCAGCAACTGTTTGCATATTTTGTTAACATTCGTCAACATTTTCCGGTTTACCACACAGCACACGCGCTTTTGGGCCCGCTGCCAATCTTGTATGTGTGTCTGTGTGTGTGTCTATTGCGAGGGTCAACGCGCAAGTTCTAGGAACTCAACAAATGTTGTGAATTAGTACCAATATTAATACTGCTTTTAAATTAAATAATAATTTAAGCTTTCGAATACATAAATGTGAAAATTCCCAATAATGTTTCGATCTCCAAGTTGTATGCATATATTTATCTATATTATTTACTGCATGAAACTTGACATTATTTTCTATTTATAGATTTTGAGAAAATCGGATTTTGATAGTGGAATCAATGGCACAGCAAAAGTTTTTTTATGAATATCGATCGTTTGAAATATGTAAACTTAGGAATAACTCAATCTTTATTTTTCAGTTTAAAATTGAAAGAAATCTGTAAAAAATAATAACATAATAACATCATAAGTTTATTTACCCATTCAAATATTATTATTTAACGCAATTAATTAATAAACTAATTAAGCCATCCTCTTAACTATGTTTGCATTTTGATATTTTTTCAACTAACTAGTTTGGCACATAATTTGCATAATTTATCGACATTATTTTTGTTTGCTTTGTACGACCAAACAACTTGAGCAAAAAGATTCCGCATTTGCGAGGCGCTCCTCTACAAAATCAAGCACTCAATAATCGTTCAAAATATTTATCAAAAGTTGCAATGCTTATGTTTTTTATATCGGCAAATGCGAAAGACTTAATTTAAATGCGACCTTTTGTTGCTCCTCAAAACCTACGCTTTTCTCATTCTCATCCGATATTGGTATTAATTCTGATGGCATTTTAGCTTATGCAAACCATTAATCTTCTTGTTTCTAATTTTAGGCTTGATTTGGTTGTTTGTGTTAATTTTTTAACAGTTAAATAAGGTCTGCTTCATCAAATGCTAGCATGATATATTATTATTGAGTTTGTTGTTTCGTTACTTATTCGCTGCGATGGCGCGCATGTTGCCAAAGTGTCTGCCACCGACTGGCAAAATATGCACAAAAAGACTAACTTAAAACAACACAAACAAAGAATGATCCAAGAAAAAAATATAATAAAATAAAAAAGCAAGAATGAATAACAAACATGGGCATGATGAGAGACGATCTCTTTTGGCGGCGTTTTAAAGTAAAAGGCAGGGAATTCTTCTTCTTTTTATTATAATTTGAAAGTCAACAAGAAAACGTAAGAGAATGCTTCATTGGGCATGAATACCGTAGAATATATATATAAAAGATGACTCAAGTGAGTTCAAAGCAGAGAATTCGCGTTAATCTTAGTCATATATGCTAAGTAGGTTTGCATCTACATATGACAAAATTATGAAGTAAATTTCCATTCGTTTTAATTGTGTCAGTCACAATTTGGAATTAAATTGGAAACTTCTTAATTTGGACACAAGTCAAATAACACTTCCACAAACATTCTGATCATGAGTTTCTCTCTTCTTCATTTGGCATCTTAATATTATTTATTTGTTTTTAAATATATAATGGTTGGAATTTACCAATATTTTAAATGCTTATACTTCCGTCAAATCTGCATTGATTTGACATTTTGTTGTTTCGAATTGTTTATCATGGTTATCTTCCTTCTCAGCTTTGCATCCATATTTAACTTTAAATTTAAAATTTATATTATCATATATACAGACTTCAGAATATTAAATTGAATTGCAAACTCTTTTTTGAAAGAATGAATTAATCGAAACAAAGAAATGCATTGTAAAATATAGAAAGGGGCTTTATTTTAATATCGAATATTATTTAACAATGGAACAAGAGATACCAACGAAGTAAGTTCGATTTAGGGTATCTGCAAATTGACTCCACTCGAGAGTGATACTAAATTGGAGCAAGGAACTGTTAAAAATCTAAATGTTATTATGGCTCACTGTTAACCACAGAATGTTATTCTTACATCAACATAACATAGGCTTTGTGATTGTGAATTGAATGTACACAGTAGAAATGTTATTGTGACTTTAACAGGCCATGATTTAACTACACCACTGTTAACTGCTAAACGTTGTTAACTTAACATCAACATAATATTAATTTGTTCACTCTCGATCTATATTTCACAGCCATTCCGATTGGTAACTGGACATCGCCTGATATTGACTACAACGAACGATTCACATGGGAGGGCGCCAACGATATGAGCGCTAACTATCGACTGGCCTTACAGCGGGGTCTGCCCTTTCCCATTCTCACCGTGGCCGAGTATTTTAGTCTAGGCCGCGAAGGTTTCTCCTGGGGTGGCCAATATCGCGCCGCCGGCTATTTTGCCAGCATTATGCTGTGGGCCTCGCTGGCCTCCTGGCTGCTGATGAACCTGCTGTTGCTGGCGGTGCCGCGCTACGGCGCCTACCTCAAAGCCCTAACCGGTGCCCTGCTTGTCTGCACCGCCATTGGCTACCACTGCCTGTTGCCACAACGACCGCTCTGCATATTCCTAGAAGGCGGTCGCCTCGAGTTCCACTTTGGCTGGTGCTACTGGCTGGTCCTTGTCGCGGGTGAGTTAATGAATATACCAAGAATATACCAAGCTGATATGGAGTCAAATTAAATATGAATGCATATCATTTACCAATACAGGGTATCGCCTAATCAACCACACCTAATTTTATAACGTAGCTCTCAACTTCTAATATGTGTTTTGTTTTCTGTTCTAATAGGCATTCTGTGTTTTATTGTCGGCGTGCTGATCTCGATAATTGATCTGGTGTGGCCGCACACATTCTCCACAGTGCTGGAGGTGTACTATGGCACACCGTACGATCGCCACGTTATCCTGGAAGAGTCGAGCGATGTGCGCTATCGCAAGCCGCGCAATAGTCGCGGCCTGGAGGATCCACCCGGATTGGGATCACGGATTTTGCGACGCCTCAGCTCCAAGGCGCGCGACATGCAGGGCGGCACAGTGCCGCGCCGTGGCAGTCCCGCTGGCGTCTCGAGCAGCGGCGTCGAGAATAAGGCCTTCCAGGGCGATGCGCCCAAGAGTCCGTGGCGTCATCCCTTCCGCCGTTCGCAGCAGCTACAACAGCCTCAACATTCGCAATCGCAATCGCACACGTTGCGCAATTCACATTCGCAGCTGCAACTGCATCAGCAGCCGACACAGCAGCCGCATCAGCATCATCATCAGCAGCAGCTGCAGTTTGTGGGCGGCGGCGGTCCGATTGTGACGCATCCCATGCATCACATGCAGCGCACCCTGTCGCAGGACTCCGGCTCCAGCATTGCCTCGGCGACGGTCCAAATTTCGCCGTTGCATAAGCATGCGATGGCTCGAATGTTGCCGTGAGTTAAATACACACATTTCAAAGTGTATACATATATATTAAATTGACTCTTTATTTTTGCATAGTAATCCGCCAGTGGAACGCATACGCGACATGGATCACTGGTAGAGACCAGCGTCTGCATGGCAGTAATGAAAGCCTTGAGGGCTTCCCAGTGAATTCTTGACAATTCAGCAAACTCTTATTGACAACAACAAGCAAACAAACAAACAAACAAAAACAAAAAAAGAATGCTACAAAACAATTTGTGATAATTTTTTAATTTAAAAAAAGAAAAATACGAAAGAGAACTTAAATTTGTTTTTAAAATAATTGACATCATCGCATAATTTACCTGACGTACTTATAAAAATTTGCTTAATGTAATTCATTTAAGTTTAATTAAATTATTTTAAATGTTTAAGTTAAACAAAATTTGTTGTAAACTGTGACGTCATGTTCTCACTTGTGATACGATTAATCTACCACACGACGGACACAGATTAGGGTGATCAATTTAGATATTGATTTGAATTAATTCTATTTAATCCTAAAATGAATTCCATGCCAGTGTATGTAACGATTAGCTTAACGATCTATTGTGTAATGCGTATAAGCTATGTTTTTTTTTAAGCTGTGACGATGTTCTAAATATATATTGCAACAAGTGCAACAATTCCGGACTTTATCTGAATACAATCCAACAAATAAATTTGCATCTATAATGTTTAACAAGGAATACGTTTTGGTTAAGTTGAATTGATTCCTCAGTATCGAATTTCAGACTGAATCAATTTGGAATTAAAATGTTAATATTTTTATCACTGTTGGATGCAGAGGGGGTTTTTGAGGCAATGCTTTTCCCCATTTCAGAAATACCTGTAAAGATTAATATTTTTAGAAATCGTTTATTGTATATTAAGAAATTATTTCTAAAAACTAGAACATTTTTCTAAGATTAGGTTTTTTTTTGTTGAAGCTTGCAGATTTCAAAGATCTTAAAAACTGGAAAGTTATTGCGACTAGAGAAATAAAGGCAATACTCAAAAAATATTATTAATTCAACGAGCAATCAATGCAAATCTCCCATTTTCTTTCTCTCTCTCTCTCTCTCTCTCTGTCTTTGTCTCTTGTAGAAGAGCAGATGATTTCGTGCAGAATTTGGTTCTCCGACGTGTTTCGAATTTTCTGGGTATATAAATCAATTATGTTTAAGCGTGTGCAAATAAATAAAAGCAAATAAAATGTACTTCATATGCACAACTATAAATAGACAGTTATATTGCCACACACACACACACACACACACACACACACACACACATATATATATATATATATATTTATATACATCTACAGCTTTACTGCTTTTGCACGCTTTTTGCTTTAGACTCAGAAATCAAGATTTATGACATTTTTATTATAAAAACGAGCGTCGTTTGTTGTGGGCGGCTGTAAAAATAATATGCAGGACTAAAAAAGAGAGTGGCAGACAGCTGCAGCAGCAGCAGCAGGGTAGGGGAGGGCGCCGAGGGGTAGGTAGGTATTCCCTGCTGACTTCAAAAATATGCAGCCAGGCGCATCATGGCATTATTGCGAAAACGAAACGGAGACTGAGAAAGTCGACTCCTTCGGCTCCGGTTGCTGAGCTGATGCAACGCCGCATGCAACGGAAGGCGCATAATTCAAACAAAACAGCAGGCCAGGCATTAGTCGGTGGCCGGGGGTTGATAAGGGGGCCGACGGGCAGATGGATTTGGGTTTGGGGGTTGTGTTTGCACTTATTGTTGTTGGCAGTTAGCATTCGGCATTTGGAATGCTGAAATCTGAGTGCAGGACCTTTGGGCGCGTTTTTGATATAAACAAATTGCAGCGCCTCTTATTTATGATATTTATTTATTTATTTTTGTTTTTTTGCTTTTTTATGTGCTTGCTGCTGGTTGTTGTTATGGGATTCTGTCGTTTTGTCGTTTGTTCTGTTATTTGCCAACAACTGCTGCACTTTTTGGCCCGTTTGTTGTTTCTGATTGTTGTTGTTGGTCTCAGCAGCTTCAATAAATCTGTTGAAAAATATGCCAAAAAATTAGAAAAAAAATAAATATATTTCTTCCTTTTGCGCTTTAGAACTGAAGTGGAGACTCATATTTGTGATTTCAAGTCAAGAGCAGCGCGTTTTCTACACGGTTTCTACTTATTTATTTTAATTATTAAATAATAGACAAATTTATTTTAATTGCAATTCCTTTTTTAAAGCTGATTCCTTTAAAATGTGTGAAAGGTATAATAAAGTTGTGCAAAGGTATGTAACAGGCAGAAGGAAGCATTGAAAAAAAATATTGTAAATATTTTTTGTTTTTCAAATTTAAATTAAAAATAAAATGTAATATTTTTTTAATTTTGTATTTTTCTGTTTCGACTAATAGTAGTCGGTATATTATCAGCTTGACTGATAAGTCTTTAAATACTGGGTTCAGTGCATCTCCTGGTCGAGCTATCTCGACTAAAACATTCGAACTTATTTCTAATTAGAAGAACAAAGATCGATAAGAACTATAAGTGCACATCGATAAACCCACAGATATTCCATTACTTAAATGCCTGAATCAAAACCAAAACCAAAAAACTCAATTTTTTTGAGTTCTGATTGATCTTAAATATTATGAGTTTACTGTAAATATTGCTTACGAAATGGTTCATAAGTCACGTAGAACATTCTTTTATTCACTCAGACTTTGGGTTGCTCTTTGAGTCCCATTAGGAATACGGCATCAATTGGCATCGATCACTTGACTGGCAATATGTCTAAAGGCGAAAGGAAAAAGCGAGACAAGAAATAATAAATAAACGGCAAAAGAAATACAGAATAAAAATAAAATGTCATGGAAATAAGATAAATTTCAAAGGCAACTGCGCTAACGAGCGTCTTCTTCTTCTTCTCTATCTTAGCAGCAGCTGACGAGTTGGACGAGTGAAGAGTAAGAACTAGTGGAGGGGGGGGGGGGAGGTTTAGTGCAAGCTGCAATTTTTTTCCTTGTTTAGCATTGTTGTCGAAATTCTGCTGAGTAATGCGAGAGCAAGAGAGGGAGATTGGCTGGTGAAAAGTTGACGGCACTTTTGGCTTTTCGCTTAATACAAATGAAAATGGATGAGCTACTAAATGTTGTCAGCGTTGTTGCATGCAACGCATTGACTGCATAAAATGAAATGCGACTTGCTGCAAACAAACTAACAAACAAGCAACCGCCCACTTCTCCTCACTTAACCTGCTTAACCTCCTCCATCTTTCTTAGCTGTAAATTGTCTTTTGCATTCTGCTTTCCAGCTTGTTTTGTGCTTGTCCATTCCCGAGACTCCCCCCACATCCATGTTTGCCATTGTTTTTATGCCATTTATTTATTTAAGTCAATTTCGTTGAGTGTGTTTGAGCATTTTGTTGCAATTCGTTTTCGCAGCTACTTTCTTTTGAATACCCTGTAATTGAAGCAATATTGTCGTGTGTCTGTTTTGGTTATATGCCTTATGAGTTTTTAGCTGGAATGCAGGGAATATTCGTAAAAATACTAATAATATTAATGATAATAATAATAAAAATAACGACAATAATATATAATTTTAATAATAATAATATTTATAACAATAGTAATAGTCTTACTAATTTTAACAATGATTATAATAATATTAATATTAGTAAATTTAATTCCAAAACAGGGTATTCGGCAGTCGCGCAATCTCAGGAACAGAATTTATAGTTTGAGTTTGTTTTATTTGTTGTTGCCATTTCTTCTTTTTAGCAGCTTCTCTGACAAACTTGATGACAATTTGTACTTTGAGTGATTGCATTGACTGCTTGGAGAGTGACAGAGAGAGTGAGAGCAAGGCAATAAACAGCTCACTTGATGGACGTACACACACACACACACACACACACACAGACACGCACACAGACACAGCACGCACACATGCATGCATTGATACATGTGATTGTGTAATATGTCAGCAAATGCAAATGATTATGCATTTGAGTGTGTGTGTGTTCAGTGTTGGGCAATATTCTAGTTAATTGCCCAACAATTGAGTGGAAGCCACTTTGGAAGTATATCCCAGTTAATATGCGAGTCGTGTTGCTCTCCAATCAATAATAATGTGCAGATTGGTAAATATAAATCTAATAAAAATGTTAAATAATATTATAACTATAATATAATAATATATGTAGTCAATGAGTATTAAACTAAAACTATTATGATTGAAAATAGATAATAATTAAACAATGAATTATTATATTTTACTTGATTTTTTTTTTTTAATATTGCAATATAAACATAATTGTCGAGTTATTTAACAGTACTTGTTAACATTTCCATAACCGAGACACAAACCATTTATACCTATTTGAAGTGCTCTCTTATACATGCAAAACTCACAAATAGGTGGCGCTGATGCTGTCTCTTTAGCAGCGCAACAAGCGCGAATAGAAGAAATATCTCTTTCTCACTCTTTCCGATTTTATTGAAAATATATCAAAGTATCGATCAGCCTAAATAAATAACTAAATAAATTGTTTTAATTAAAATATATTATGTCTTATCTCTGTTTGCGCTACTCTTATATGCTGCTCTTATATTATACTCCAATGTTTACATAATTTTTGCGAATTTTCGTTTTTTGATTTTCAGCTGATTGATCTCCTGTTGCTGCTGCTGTTGTTCTGTTAGAAAGCCGAAAGCTTTCGCTGCTCACAGTTCTCTCGCTCTCTCTCTCTCTCTCTTCCTCTCGTGCCGCCCTCATTCGTATTCAGCAAAGCAACTGCTCGGCTTCGACTTCGTTTTCGTTTTCGTGTCTCGATTGCCATCGTCGTTGTCCTTCGTGTAGCGTCGCTGCCTGGCGAATGGCAAACGAAGCGTTCGCTGAGCATTGCAGCTTTAGTTGAAGCTCAGCCGTCGGAGTGTTTTGTACGTATGCAAAAATGCAGACGCTTGCCTCGCGCACAAATCGCGTTCGGTAATTCGGCGAAACGACGTTAAATGCTTAAATCAAGTCAAAATAAAATCAAACATAATTCGTATCGATTTCAACAAATACAAAGTGTTAAATAAAGCACAAAACTTAGAGCAGCTAACACAAAAAAATAAAAAAATAAAAGCCACTATGTTGTTAAACAAATCACATGTAAAAAGCGACTGACAAAATTTTGCGATTTCGATTTCGATTTTCAATTTTAAAACGCGCGTGGTGAACAAACGCTAAGAACGGTGAATGTGTGCGTTGAGCGCTTTTTTTCTACGCATTGCTTGAGTATTTCTAACGCCCTCTGTTGACGGTTGGAGTAAAGTCAAAAAGTCGCAGCGCCTCCTCTCCCCTCTCCCCTCTGTCCCTTTGTTCCTCTGTCCCTTTCCCCGCAACACACACACAGTGGTTTTAATTGCTTTGCTCTCCTTTTTTGGCATACATTAGGCGTGTAAACAACAACAACAACAACAACAACTGCAACTATTGCAAGTGATTTTAGTGACTTGCAAGTGTTTGTGTGTGTCTGTGTGTCAGTTAGTGTGTTTGTGTGTGTGCTCGTTGGCCACTTGGCCAAAATGTTGCTTGTGGTCATGTTTTGTGAACAACCGAACCACTGTGCGTGACACAGTTCAGCAAAAACAACCAAAAACAACAAAAACAAAATATAATAAAAATAACAACAACAACAAATTAAGGATTATCACTGTGACCAGGTCAAAAACTCACAATTTGTTCGTCAGGTGAGTTTTTTTTCTACTCTTATTCTTCCACTTCTTCTTCTTCTTTAAAGCGTCGCTTTTTTATTTTTCCAGTAGTCGTAAAATTCTTGCGGTTTTAAGCTCTTGTCTCGCTGCGCCAGTCCCTCCCCACCCAGCCTCCTTCTTCCAAAGTTACCCCCAGCACTCCTCCCCCACCCGCCCTTGCTCGTGTCGATTGCCGTAACTTAAAATGCGGCAACTGACTACCAGAAAGTTGGCAAAACTTTTGCCTAAAGTTTATTTAGTTGTTTTATTATTGGTTTTTTTTCTCCCATTTTTTGTTTCTGTTTTTGTCCTCTACACTTCTGCTGGCCAGTGTTTGGCAAGATGAAAAGGGCAAATTTCTTGGCTTAAAACATTATTCAAATACCCTTTTGCTAACCTTATTATTATCTAGTCAGTTTAAAAACTAGAAAAATCTGTTGGATCGGGGGTTTCTTCTGTTTGCCGACTGTTTTTTGGTATTTGGTATATATATTTTAATGATGATAATATTAATTAACTTGGTAGTGAAACATGAACACTTTTAACCTTTCTATAGCCCTGATTAAGCACTAAATAATCCTGTTTTTATAATTAATAATCATTGACAAATGCCTTATTTCATACATTTATTGCTGGAAGTATTTTAGCTTTTAATTACATTTTCAATATTAACATAAATCTGGGAAATTTTTGGGAAGCTTTAGCTTTAATAAATTTAACATAAATAACTTAAGAAATTTTCCAATTTCATCTCTTTTATCTCTGTCTCGTTATTTCTCTCTCTCTCTCTCTTAACGTTTAATTCACTGTTATCTTTAGTATTTTATGGCTGGTGTTTTTTATTTTTTGGTTTCGACAATCTTTGGAACAATTGTTGTTCCCTTTTTGCATTTTATATATTTTGTTATATTTATTATATTTAATTTGTATATTCCATATTCGAATTATAATCAATTTGTAATTTTTAGTTTTCCACATTTATTTTTTAAATTTTACATCACGTAATCTTTGTTTATTTATTTTAGGGTAACTGTAATTTCCGTTCTTTGGAATTACGGCTTCTTACTTGACATCCTACACCTGCAAGAAACACGTCAATTCAGTGATTTAAGTTTATTATCAAAATTACCTCTATTAAATTATTAAGTCCTAACAAAAAAAAAAAAAATTCGCAAAATTGTTTGTTTATGAACGCTATTAAATTATAATGTCATTACAAAATATGTGAACTATAATTAGAATACATTAACAAAATCAATCCATTATTATTATTAAAAAAAAAGGAAAAATAATATTTGTGAACTGTATTCAGACAATATTATAAAATTAAATGAAATTAAATCGTGATTTAAAAAGAAAACAATGTTGTTTTTTGTGTTTTGGGTTTCAATTTAAAATAAATATTACAAATTATAAAACATTGTTTTTATTATTTCGAATCCATGCTTGAATTTTCTTGCCGACTCTTTTAAGGTATCTAAAAATTTGTGGAGCGTGGCAGCTGTGCCAACAGATGCCCATTCTGTATCTGCTGTGAGCTCTTAGTTGTTAGCCTTGCCTTACTTTGCGCATAGTTAAAGTTAATGTAAATAAATTAGTTAAATAAATAGAAAAGACAACAGCAGCAGAAGTCTGCTCAAAAATTTGACAATTGAAATATGCAAATGAGGCTAAAGCTAAAAAGCAGTTGGACAGTTTGTTGGACATAAATGGCCAAGTATCCGGGCAGCCAACCAATTGGCCAAAGCACGCACGAACAGTCCAGAAACATGAGCGCATGTTGCAGGATGGAGGGAATGGAGACTGGGGGTTGAGAGTTGGGTGGGGTGGGGTGGTTTACATACAGTTACAAAATTCGTATGCTGCATTTTTGATAAGCCGCTTGTGTCGCCAAATGTCCACAAAATTTTGACAATTTACCCCCGCCCCCCTCCATTACACTCACACACATATATACACGACTTAAGCCCGCTCCCTGGGGAGGCAAAATGTAGAGTGGAAGGGGGGGGGGGGGTTGAGAGGGGGCTGGGTTGATTGTGGTGCGTTTTGCGTGATGTGTGCCAAACAATTGTTGAAATTTATAGCGAAAAGCCAATTATGCCTGGCAGCTGATACAACAGACAGCGAGTTGAGGGTTGCCAAAGGATTTTCGAACTGAAAATGAGGAGTTGCTTATATATATATATATATATATATATATTATATACATATATGTATATGTTTGTCATTGGCTTATCGGAGTGCTGAGCAAACTGAAAAACCAATTTGCGTGAGTTCGTACTTCAAAAAGGGCATTAAGCAACAAAACGCATAAACAAAAGTTGCGTATACGCAGCGTTAACCGTTGACGGGTTAATGTGATTTTAATGTACTTTTTAGAACACCCGCAACCCAGCAGCAATTCTTGTGTGTGTTTTTATGTGTGCATACTTTGGATATTTGTGGTGTGCGTGTGTGTGTTTGCTGGTGTGTGTGTGTGTGTACATCACTCTATCAAAGTTTGCCGCAATTTCATATTAATGCTGGATTGTGCATTCTTTTTTTGCTCCACTTTTAATATTCTTTGCAAATATGAAGCCATATTTGAATAGCAGTGAGAAGTGAAAAAAAAGAGATTCGTTTCTGTATTTGCTCTATATTTAATTTATATTCCATTAGCTTCAGTATAGAAATTTAAGTTTGCAAAGCACGAAATTAGTTTGGGCATATTTTTTAGTCGGAGAATACAAATAAAATATTATTTATGTTTATTATGTTAGATAAATTTAAATTAATAAAACTTACAATTTCGCTTTAACTTTATATAATTTTACTCATTTATTTCGATTTTATTTTGTGAAATTAGTTAACATTGATACAAAGAAAATACAAATTAATATTTATTAAGATTAAAATATATTTTGTGTATTTCGAAATTCAGTTTTGATTCCACAAATTACGCAAAATGATGCAACTAAGCTTCGGACACATTATTTCTGTATAACTAAATCAAATGCGTTTTGTGATACACAATTTGTATATATTTAATATCATCAGGAAATCATAATCTTGGTTTTTTATTGGGACCTCATTTGATATGAAAGGAATTAAACTTGTGTTTCGCTGGCCAGAAAAAAATAATAAAAAGAAACCTAACTGCAAATATAATCAAAATGATCTCTTGACAGACCAAAAAACCCGCCACAAACACAACAAATCCGATGGCGGGGAAGAGACGGGTGTTTTTCGTGTTTGCGTGCTGTGTGTCTATATATATATATATATATATGTGTGTGTGTGTGTGTTGTTGCCTCAACAACAATGGTGGACATAATATTGTTCGCTTTTGAAATCAATCTTACTAATGACAGACAGCCAGTCAGGCAGGCAGCAACAGTAACCGAGCGGTGGGGCAGGTGGCGAGTGTAAGGGGCGGGGTAGAGTAGTAGCTGTAGACACGTGCGCTTGCGTTTTTACGCTCAAGTATCTGGCACTTGTAACGGTAATCGATCTGAGCAACAGCAACACCCACAGCAACAACAACAACAACAACAACAACAACAGTAGCATGAGTTGGCGAAAAACATAACAACTACAACAATAAGGGGAAAAATCAGCAAGCAACAAACAAAAGCAAAAATCCGTCAGGCCACATTAAACTTGAGCAGTCTGTGTAGTGAAATATATATATATATATATAAAATATATATATATATATATATATATATTTTTTATTTTTTTTTACAAAGCTTGGCTCCATTTCAGAAAATGCCAATAAACGGAGCACTTCAGCTGCAATTGTGTTGAATTCAATTGTTATTGTGTTGAAATTTGTAATACTCGTTTCAATTTTATAACATAAAGTGAGAGCTATAAAAGCGCGAAAATATCAATGTTGTTTCAATGTTTGTTAGTACAAATATTCGTTGGGCACGTTGTGAATACTACTCCAATTTCCTGAAATTGGATGAAAACAACCGGGTTCAACCGGATGCGTTAATAAATTTTGCAATGTTCATTAGTCCCAGATTGGCCAACTGAGTTAGTTGGCTTAGAAAGGCTGCTTCCCATGGTTATTCTTAATCGCTTAGAGAGATTGTTCTACTACCTCATCCGGGCAACTTCAGCAGAAGTCTTCGTGGGGGACTTTCAGTCAATTGTCATGAGTGTCGGCTAATTAGCGGCCAGCTAAAACGCGTTTGAACTATTAACTGTTTGTGCTTATTTCCGGCCAGGTTTGGCGTGCTTTACGACAGCGGGCTGCATTGCCCCATTTGTTAGTTGAAATGCATTACTTATGCTGTTTGCATATATATCATATACAAACTTTAGGCCAGCTCAACCCAGACTCTTCTGATTTCCATTATGCTTATTAGGAAGTAGGGGTACTGCAACGCCTTATCTTTTTCTGCAGATATTTGCGACACAAGCTGTCTAATTTCGAGTTTGTTAATATCGTGCGAACAAATTTGATAAATTAGTAATTATTAATAGCTGTTAAAGTTCTGTATACTCTTTCTAAATTATTAAATAATTAACGTTTAACATTTTTGAGACTGGCTTTTTTCTTTGGACCATTTTTCATTTCCATTCTTCCATCTCTTTTATATTTAACGTTTACACTCTCAAATGTTAATTTGAATATTCCTTTTTAATTTCAAACCATTTAATTTGAAACTTTATATTTAATTTTACATTAATTGGTACAATTTTTAATTTATAAAGTCTTTTAAAATGTTGTGGACTCTTTTTATTTATTATCTAACTAAAAACAGTCTACAGTTTTAAAAAAAAGGTAATAAAAATACACAATTCAATTTGAAACATTGTATTAATCTCTAATATTAAATTTTTTACTGTTAGTTGTAAATTTAATTAGGAGAAGAAAAGATTTTATCAGTTTTAAATTGACTCTTAATGCTTAATATGTATTCGATTGGTATCCAATTACATTTTTGACTGATTGTAGTGAAATAAGTAATGAAATAAGACAAATATTTATATAAAAAAAAATAAAGTATAAAAATATACGTTAAAGTTAGAAAACTTTAGTGTCTGCACACGCTTTGAAGAGACTAAGAGACTCGGGCTCTTTTGGCCATAATGTAGCAAATGTAATTTGCCACAGTCATCAGTTTACCGTTACTTTTATATGACACTAGCACATTTCAGTTACTTGATCCGTTGGGCTGTTTGTTCTCCTGTGTGTTTCTGTGCATTTAGCACATTTGCAAGGACGAGCGCCTGTTATATTAACGAAATGAAACATTATGCTTCCGAATATACTCATTGGGTGCCCCTTTTATGAGGTAAGTTTGTTCAACTGGAACTGCTGCTCGGTTGAGAGAAGCGGGAAAGTGTGGCGAGTGTGGGGAGTGCGGGGAGCGCGGGGAGTGTTGCCCACAGCTTGGAATTCATCTCGTATTTTGGCTTATCTGCAAGTTTGATGGATCCTTATCCTTTTGGCCTGTCGCTCGGTTTTGGGGCTGCCTGCCCCCCGCTTGCCACCCGTTTGCCCACCGTTTGCCTCTGCTCGCTTATGTATTTTTATTATTATGCTTCTCTCTTTCGCTCGCTCTTTCTGCTTAATGTTTGTGCTGTGCTGCTTTGCTGCATTTATATAGATATATATATGTATTTTTTTTGGTTTTTGTATTTGTATTTTTGTGTGTCTGCGTGTGTGTGTGTGTGTGTGTGTGCTTTTAGTATGGCAGCAGATACACGCAGTATATTTATTGTGCCTGTATTTTCGTTTTGGCCATTCTGCGTCTCTGTCCCTGTCTCTGTCTATATCACTATCTCTTTCTGCGTCTTGGCTTCAGCTGTGGCATTTATTTATATTCGTTTCCTGTGTTTTCGCCGTTTCTCGTTGTCGGCGCATTTATAAATATAAATGAGTTTTGCTCGATGAAGGTTAAATTGAAATTTACTTTGTGCACAGCAATGGGTTCCTTTTAAAGAAGCTGCCACGACACGCATCCATATTAATATGTGTGTAGGTGTGTGTGTGTGTGTGTGTGTGTGTGTGGGTGAGTGCCGCATGATGGAAACCTGCTGAAAACTTTTAGACCTCTGCATTTCCGCTTTTATGACTTTCCCCTCTGCTCACACTTATAATCTCTCTCTCTCTCTCTCTCTCTCTCTCTCTCTTACTCTTTCTTTTCTTTCTTTTTTGTGGTTTCATTTTAATTTTGATAAGCAAATGCGGCACATCCTTTTTTCCAGCGACTGCTGTGGCTTCTTCGTCTTCTTTATCATTTTCTGGGTGTGAAAAGTTTGTTTGCCTGGCTGCTTTTTGTTTGGCCTCATCATTTGTCAAAAAAGGCAAAACGAATTCTTCAAATTGAATATTTGCATAAGTTTATTGAAACAGGCAGACAGACAAACAACTCTTGGCTAACCTCATATTAAATCATGATTGAGGCAGCGTGGAAGTTAGCTGCTGATGGGCGGATTAGGAAGGGGATGGGGATGGGGATGGGGGAGGGGTGCAACTCTCATTCTGTGTGGCATCTGTTTGATTTGCTGTACTCGATACCCAAAGCTTTCTTCTGATTGATTCCATTCGCTAAATAAATTTACGTTCTTTATATATATTTTCATTATTTAATTGAATATTCCCATAAGTGCTTTTGCTTCAAACAATTTGTGGGCCTAAAATTGGAAAGAGAATATGAAAGTTGAGCTTAAAACTGATTCAAACAGTAGCTGGAATGCAAGTCTGCTGCACATATTTACATTAATGTGTTGCACAGCTTTAAAGATATAACTCTTATTGAATATTTAGCGAAAATTAGAATTTCTTTGGCAATTTCTGTGCGAAAAGGAATAAAAGTATGTATAAAAATATATAGTATTAAAAGGATGATCGCAATAAGAAATAGTCTAATTTGCGTATAAAATATAATATTTGTTATTTATTTTTTTGGTACAAGTATACATAATAAATATGTTATCTGATATTATATTAGGATTCGTAAAGGCGTTTTGCAACCTTTTAATTAATTATATTTATACTTAAATTAATAGTTGTGGTAAATTATTATGAGTTATTTCCCTTAATAGATTTCCCTTCATACATGTGAATCTGCCCACTCTTGCTGGCTGTCATTTTGCATGTTTATGCGATATTTGGTTGCATAATAAAAACGCTTTCATAGCATTTGGCCAAGACCGCGATTGCCCAAACATACTTACAATAAGTAAGGTCAATAAATAAGCCAGTACTCATCCAATAGCAATTGCTTACCCCTCCCATAGGAACAGAGCCGAATGGATATGTGTCTGTGATGCATGTGTATTTACAACATATGTATAAAGTCGGCGGCTTAAGCGTTGGCTATAAGTCAAGCTTGCGTCCACGGTTCGAATGGGACGATAAATCTCATCGACACTAAAAATCAGATATGCGTTATAAGTCCAGACACCATGCGGCAAGTTATGCCAACGGGAGTAAAGTGGTGCAGGAATGGAGGGGTGGTGGATTGGTGGTTGTAATGCCATTTATATGTCGCCATTAATGTCGTGTTATGAAAGTAATTTTCTTAAATTCGCATATTAAACGTTTTGGCCATTAATAATGGACAGTCAGCCAGAGAAGTTGTAGAAGGGCAGAGTGTGTGTGTGGTAGCAATAATAAAAGCAGCAAAGTGGAAGGAGCTGAAGAGGGAGAGAGAAGCGAAAAGAACAAACATGAAAATGCTGTGCATGTTCCAAATGATCGCTTCAATAACCACAAAAACCATAAGAAACAGCCAGAAACGAGCCAGCAGCGAGTGAATGAATAAATGAATAACGCCCCTAGAATGATGTTACCAAACTGCATGGATGCCATGATGGACTACAAAACAGGGCAGACACACACACACACACACACACACACACACACACACCGCCGCTTTAGCACATGATAAAAATTTATTTAGACCAAATAGAAAAGAATGAGTCTAGCGGGAATAATAAACTACAACTGAGTTGTGCTTCTGCTCCTGCTTCTGCTTCTGCTTTAGCTTCAGCTTCGGTTGAGTTAAGTTTTTGGCGAGCAGCAGGAAATGCCGTGGCAGATATTGACGGGCCATTGTCCAGAGTAGAGTGGCAATACAAAACAACCACACACACACAGTCATGTATGTGCATAGCATATGAGTGCATGTCAGTTGCGATTCTTAGATAAGAGTGCTTCCCAGAAGCTGACTGACTGACGTCCTGGGTTTGCCTTCATGCAATAAAATGTGTCTGTCAAATGTTGCCTATTTTCATTTCATTTTATGCCTTGTGGGTCAACGCAAAGGGTAGAACAGGATTAATGCATGCGCTGCTTAAGTTTCGCACAGGAAATAAGAAATAGTTTACATTTGTTGCATTCATTTTTAATACAAATATACAACATACATTCTTTTGTTGAATATCTAAATATTTCAGTTAGATATCTCCACGCAAAAACCCTACAAAATTATATTCTTTCTTTATACATAATGCTGCATTTTATTTTAAATTTGTTTAGGCTTTACTTTTTCTATTCTATCTACCTGTGTCGATTGATTTTATTGGGAATTAAATAAATAAATAAAAAATTCTCTTGTTTTTAGAAAGTATTTCTCTGATCTTACTACCTATTTCATATCTCTTGTAATATAGGGCATCTACAGATCGTTCATAGCCATTGGTGCAGTAATTTTGCATTGCTCTGGACGTGGTCCCCTTTCCTGTTGCTGTTTGAATGTTTGTCTATTGGTCGTTGGGTCTGCTGGTCGCTCGCTCGGCCGACGTTTCCGTTTCCGGCGCCTGTACGCCATGTTGATTTTGCCTGGCTCTTTTTTGCTGCTGCTGCTGCTGCTGCTGCTGGTGTTGTTGCTGTGTTTGTTTTGTGCTTTTTGTGTGTTTGTTCTCTGGGTTAATGTGCGCACTCGACTGTGCGCAAATTGCTCAAGTGTTGCTGAAGTTGTCCATTCAGTTTTTTTCTTTTTATCCTCATATTGTGCGATATTTAAAAACCTAAACAAATTTCTCATAATTGCCGTCGCACCATTAGTTTTATCATCATCATCATCATCATTATTATTATCATTATTATCTGGGGCATTATTATTGTTCTCACATTGTCACCTTCGCATTGTTCGCCATTGCCTTCGCTTATCTGCCGGCCATTTGCTCGCTTATTGCGATGTCTTACATTGTTATCATTATTAACGCCTCCCCCTACACCCATCACTCCCGACGCTTCTATTCGCCATATCACAAGCCCAACCCCAACTCAACCCCAATATCAACATCCTTACATCACCACCCCATTCTATTTCAGTGACGACACTCGGCGGGCACGTTGACAAAACGACAATAGAAACAGAAGTGGCAGCAACTAAAAAGCCCGTTTTGAGCGTTTCGAATTCGAGATGCTCTTTTGGGTCAACAGATAAATGGTTGTTTTAATCTACTTCATTTGTTTAATTCTTTAAAGGCATTTCACAAAATCCCCTAAAAAATAATCAATTATCTGGTCTAAAATTGGTCCTAATTTGTGTTAAATTTAACAAAATTTATTTAATATTGTTATTAGAAGTATGCCTTAACTGATACTGCACGTATTTTAAGTTATAATTCTTTTAAATACTTTAACTTATAGTTTTTCTTTAACATTCTGGACCTTTTGGCAAGCTCGTATGGCCTGAAGCTGTTAGAGTAAGCGAAAGAAAGAAAAAAAGGTCAGATAAAACTTAAAATTGCCCATGTTGCGTTTCTATTGATTTGCCGGCGACTTTTCTTATTTCTTTGCCTTCTGCCAGCCATCCAGTCATCCAGCCACACAACTCATTCAGAATTTTATCTTTTTGCCTAGGCTGTGAACCTTTTGGCCCCTTTGGCGTCAGATGTATCTGTTGCAAGCTGCTTTTGGTATCAGCTTTTGTGTATATTTATTAGCGCTACCTTTCTCTTGTCAACATTTCTTTTACCTTTCTTTACGTTTACCTTTAACTTTACCTTTTACATTTCCTCTTTCTCTTTTTGTTGTTGTCATATTTGTTGTCAGCTTCATTTTGTATTTCCAAGTCATCATTATTATTTGCATCTGAGCATTTTTATAGATTCCTTTTTTTTGTCCTATCTCAAAAAAGATATGAAGTGCGTTTTGCCTTTATTTCGCCAATTTTTGTCTCTTCTGATGCTGATTGAAAATGTGTAAATAGAGTATAATGAAGTTGTGCAAAAGTGTGTAACAAGCACAGGGAAACCTCTTCGAAAAGACAAGAAAAATATCGGATAGCAATAAAATCGCAAATGTTAAAGATTGAACTTTCTCATCGGGTCTGTAGACATTGATCAACTGTCAACAGATCGGTTGAGGTAGTAGTAAGAAATACGCAGATTTTGTAGGGTGTTTGCTTGAATGTCTCAGCAGTGTACGACTTGAAATATGTAGATACAAGGGTATCTCGTAGTCGAGCACCATTTGTATTTGACTTTTTGTTGTGTCGTGTGCCAAATTTTGTACCTTAATTTTTATGTTAGTTATTTTCATATTCTTTTTTTTATTCTGCATATTTTTTGTGGACACATTCACAGCATCCCCTTAGAATTTCCTTAGCTTACGGCAACATTTTTTATCGAACGATGGCAATCTACTGGTGTTGGTGGGGGCTGAAGGGAGCTGAAGGGAGTTAAGGGACTCGCCGGAAATTGTAAATTTTTGTTTGTTGCCACTGCCGTTGCTGCTGCTGCTGCGTCGTGGCTTTATCTGTGTAGCTGCGACTGTGGAATTGCGAATGGCATTGAATGCCATACAAATAGCTGCTGCTGCTGACTGCGAGTTTTAAGTTACATTGAATACTCGCAAACCCCTGTGGAAATATCGTTGAGCTTATTGTGTGCGTTGGATATGGAAACGGCGAGTGAAATTCACTGTGCACATCACTCAATGGTAAACTGAAGTCGTCGCAACTTGAATATAACAAATGTCTATAAGGTTCGGCTCAATTGTGATAGAAATGTTTGGCATGGGAAATTATGAATATTTGATGTTGACGTAGCAAACGATGTGACAATGTTTTTTAACTGCTCCTTCACTATTGATATTGGAATTTCATGTTGTATATAAGTTGATTGATTTTGACAATTGATTTGCGATACATTTCAATATTTTGCTACCAAAATGGTTTATTTTTAGGTTAGTCGAGGGCCTAGAACAAGTCTAAATGAACCATATATTTGTTATGCCAAATGCTCATGCATAAAATATTATATTTTTTAAAGAAGAATTTTCCAATAAAATGCCCTCGGAATTGAAAAATTGGTTCTTAATTATTTTAATTAAAAGTTAAATATTTAATTTGATTAAACATTAAATGTCAATTAATTTTTTTTTTTTAGTCACATTCAGCTTTCAATTTGACTCTGCTGTGATGTATTTCTGAGTTAGATGCAAAATTCAAAATACTTTTCTAGCATAAGCCGTAATTGGATTTTTATCTACTATCTGGCCGTATATGCCAGCTGAGACACATCACTTTCATCAAGTTATAAATAAATAATTAGACCTTTGACATACACTTTCCGAGACATGAACAAAAAGCTGCAAGCCTCTTGGAATACGAATGTAAAAACATTTTCAACAGCTTGACAAACTGAACACTTACTTAAAAATTTGTTTTAGTCCAATGGGGCTTAGCTGGGAAACAGCACAACTGTGTGTGTGTGTGTGTGTGTGTGTGTGGGTGAGTCTGAGTGGGCGTATCTCGCCTTACAACTCGATAATTGTGGCTTCAATTTGACTTTAACAAAAACTTGAACAACTTTTTAACTAGCTACCCCCTCGAAAAAGTTTCCAACGCACTCACAACTGATGGCAATTTTTTTCTCTCTGTGTTCTGCTTACTTTCAGCTGCTGACTGCGCGGCGCCATCAAAATGTGCTTTCACTAGGCAGAAGAAGCTGGAGCTGCAGCAGGTGGAGCACTGGGGGAGAGCTAAAAGGGAGGAGAAGAGAGTGAGAAGTGAAGCATAAACTGGCAAACACAGAAGCACGGGGAAAACTACAGCGTCTGCAACTGGCGAAATCTGCAAACCAAATCCAACTTAAGTCACATCAAATTAAAATCAACAAGCGGCGACCAAAGAATATAGAAGGACGGGCCAACTGCTGCTTTTGGCCAAAAGAAATTACAAGAAAAACAAAAAGAAAAAATTGAAAAAAGACGAAGACATAGAAAAAAGTATATACTATAATCTCGAGAAAAGGCAGCGCATGAAAATGAAGTGCAATAAAAGTCAAATGGCCACGTTAACAATGTGGAAAATTTTTATGGCCCTGCTGGCCGTGGCGTTCGTAATGCCGGTCACATTAGCGCACCAGCACTCCATGCTCGGTGGAGGATCTGCAGGTGGTGGCGGCGGCAACGGTGGTGGTGGTGGTGCTGCTGCTGCTGGACACGGCGGTGTCATGGGCATGGGCGGGTCTGGACTTGGCTCTGGACTTGGCAAAGATGCACACGGTAAGTTTATTCTCTGCATTTCCTTCAACTATTTTCTAGTTGTTGTTGCTGTTTCCTGATTATTTTTAATGGGCGTTGTGGCCCTAGGCGCCTCTGCCTGTGAGGCACTTCGCCAATAAATAAATTTAAATATTTAACTAACTCGTATTCGGAGTTAGCCGAAACTTTAACACCTCGTTGCCAGCCAAGGCAAAATGCAATGCTTGCAACTTGCAAGTGGAGCATGTGGCACGAGTCTCTGTGACTCCCATGGCGCTGGCACGGCACGTGTCCAGCCATTTATGATTTCATTTCGCTTGGTTGCTCTCAGAGCGCTTTCATCGCACCACTCGCTCGCACAAAACTCTCCAAACGCTTCTGGAATTTATAAAGGCATAACACCGTTCCGTGAAACTTGATTATACTAGTGACGCTATCACTATAATTCCAGTTAAATTAAATGCATTCCCGAGCGCTACGTATATTTGAGTATTCTTTTCATTTTAGTTTAATGTTCAATTGGCACAGTAGTTAAATTAGGTCGATAGATGAATAATTACTGGCAAGCACTCAGTTAAACTGTTGTCTAAAGTTTAGGATTATTATGGAAACGTGATCGCGCAAAGTTGGAATATATCACAAGAAATGAGCCGTAACATGCCATTAACATACATTATCAAACTTATAGCCTGGATCCACTACCAAAGTTTCTTTCATTGCCAAATATGTACAGTATGTACTTTTCCCTTAATGCACAACATTCTAAACATTCAACATTCGTGAAGTTGTTGCGAATTGTCTTTTTTACGATAATTTATTGAGTTTGTTTTGATGTTAAGAAAGAAAGTTGGACAATATCACAAACAGCAGATATTCTAAAAATGGTAAGCAATTATTTTAAATTGAAATTACAATTTAATTAATCTGATTTTTTTTGGATTTTTTATAATTTATTATAATTGATTTTCTTTCTCATTTTCAGACTTGTTTCTTATATTTTGGAAAATGATTTATCGCCTGTCTTATATTTATTGTTTTATCATTAATTTAGCAAATAAGTAGCAGAATTCAAGCTTAATACGTTAATACTGTTTTTGGAATGATTTATTAAATGCCAAATTCCTGTGGAATAATGCTAGACTATTTTTGTTTAAACTGTGTTAATCTTATGCATATTCCATATAACTGATTGAGGAGCATCAATTAAGTATATTAGATGGCTCAGAGTTTGGTGGAAGTTGCTGTTTCTCAGATTGAGTATTAAATTGCTCTCTAAACGTCATGCAAATTGTTTGGCTGACAAACTCGAGTGGTCCAAAAGAGCCACAACAGCAAAAGGCAACTTGATTGAAAAGTTGTTGGTCAACTGGTGGAGGCTGGTTTATAGTATAGAGGGGGAACGGGTATACGATGGCTCTGGGTGTATTTTCTAACAGTTGGCTCTAAGCTCTACAGTCCCACTCTCTCTCTCTCTCTCTCTCGCTGTCTCTCTTTTTCTCGCTCTCTCTCTTTCCGTCGCTCAGGTAACTTTTAGCAAAACACTTTGCACATGTTTTCAAGTCGATGCGAGCTATTTGACAAAAATGCCAGGCCAAAAGCTGGGCTATTTATTATGCTTGGCACTTTGGGACACACACACACGAATACACACACACACGAATACACACACACACACACACACATATATACAAGTGGGCAACTGCGTAAATCATTTCCACTTTATGCGCTCTGTAAGCCAGACAATGTCAACAAACTGCAAAGACAGAGGAAGCTGAGCGTGGGGGCAACAGCAGCAAGAGACAAGCATTATAACGCATTAAAAAGTAGCTGCATGAGATGAAAGAGGATAGAGCGGGTTGCGGGTTGCGGGATGCGGGTTGCCGGGTTGCCGGGTGGCAATGTGCAGCAAGCGACAATCTCTTTTGCTAGCCAAAAACTTTGGCCGTTTAGAAAAGTGTCAAGCATTTTATCACACCAAGCAAAATGTACAGCAACAAAAACAGCAACAAAAACATCAACAACAGCAACAACAGCAGCGAGAGATGAGGCGAGTAAGCAACGAGTGCCGTAATGCATTGCAGCTAAGCAGCCGCTTAAAAGTATGCAACGTAACGGTAAACAGCGACTGACTTACAGACTGCCTGACTGCCTGACTGAATGACTGGCTGACTGGCTGACTGAATGACTGGGTGACTGGGTGACTGAGTGAGTGGCCATTTGCTAAGTTTGTCCGCACAAGCCGAAAAACTTGTCAACATGTTGAGTGCAGCAGTTGGCAGTCGCTCTGGGCACACCGCAGTTGCCCGCACAAACTTTGTGGCAAGCAGAAAAAAACCAAACAAAACACACAACAAAAAAATCTACTTAAAATGAATCAGTTGAAAATTGAGAGTGTTCGTCTGCGAGGTGCCCTACACAAATACACCCAATAATGAATATCTAATGAAATTCATATGTTTATGGAATATTTGCAGTTCGCTTTCATCGATCAGTGAATTCATTTTCGCTGAAGAACAGTCTACACAGAATATTTTCATGGATCTAAATGTAAAAAAAGAGATCTATCTTTAAAGATAGACACTAAATTAAATAATGAATCTAATTTGGTGTTGTCGCTTACAGCCGAAACGAATATGTGAAAGGCCGCTTTGAGTGTCTACAGGGTATTCACCAAAATTCACCAAAATTCACCAAAAAGGGAAAATTAATAAGAAAAACCCAAACAACAAAAAAAAACTGTCATCAAAAATGAGAGCGTGTTTGTTATTTGTTCGCTGGTAGCCCTTTTTTTGGTTCTTGTGGTTTTTGTTAGTGAACTGTTGATTTTTCTACATATAAAATGAAGAGCAACAACAATCACGCCTTGGGCACTAGCTATGTGAAACACAAATAGATCAAAGTAAAAATAAAATAAAATTACACTCAAGTTTTGAAGATTTCTTGAAATTTATTTTCAATTCGTTAAGTTCGCTTCATTTTGCTTGGCAGCTGATGGGTTACAACTATAAATCTTCAGCTAAATCTGGGCGTCAATCTCTGGCGAAGACGAAGCCTGTCCTAATGGCTAATAAAAAGAGTTGACGTTGAGGCTGTTGACGAATTTTCATTGAATTTTTAATTACCGCTGGGATGAATTGACAAGCGGTTGGCAGGTGTTTCATGTTGCCCACCTGCGGCCTTAATTAATTAAGACAGGAGCCTCGCATTCCTCGCAGAGGGAAAGAAAATGAAAATGAGAAAGGGAGAGCGATTTGGGTGGAATGGGAGGAAAGTTGTCTTCTTCCTTTAGGCTATTTTAAAATGCCAACAGATGCGTCGACAAACACCTGTAAGATATTAAAATGGCTTTGCGAATGAGATGGAATTTAATAGGGCCATAAAATTGTGGTGAGCAGTAACTAGCTTTGATTAACAATTTCTGATGCTCTTTAAAAGAGTATGCAAAATGATGAGAAATTTATGTAATAACTTGATTTTCTTAATTAACTTTTGATAATCTTTAATACTAAGGGAAAGCAAGCAAAATTAAGAGAAATTGGGCAAAAGATTAAGTTTCTTAATTTTCGATTTTTAATGCTCTTTAATATATGTGTTCAGAGAAGTATGCAACGTTTTGGTATAGTAAATGGGCAAAATAAATAAAAATAAATTTTCACTCAGTATTTCAGTTTACCACTAACAATAGTCAAAAGAAATTTGCCAATAGTCAGCTTAAACTATACGTTTAATAAATTATTTAAGGTTTAAATACCATCCATATTAATTATTATTTCTTAAGAACCTTATTTTTCTTTTTTAAAACCTTCTCCCCATTCAGTAAGCTTCAACTGAAAAAGTTTATTATCGGATACCGGTCTCATTTAATAAGTTATCCAAACTAAAGTGGGAAAAAGTGAATGCAAATTGCATGTTGTAAATTATAAGGGGTGTCATACAGTTGATCATTGCCAACAGCTGGGTAATATAATTTTTCCACATTATTATGGCCAATGCCGAGTTGGCGTGTCGAGACAAAAAGCAAATTGCGCTGCTTATCTGCACAATTTACGTGCCGGCGCACAAAGGATACTGTCCACCGATCCTTTTGTCCTTTTGTCTGCAGCGACGCTGCTGCGCTGCATTTTTGGCGACGCGCAGCGCTTGGGAATTTGGCGTGAACAACATTAAATGCAGCGCGTGCCACAAATTCAAAGGATTCAAAGCGTTTGCCTTAAAACAAAAGCCTTTTGCCCGAAAATGCGAAAAACGACAAACGAAAAACGCCTTGAAGCCAGCCGACTTTGCCACAAGGATGCCAGCACCGTTTTAAAGGACGCATCGCTGCAGCCGTTAGAAAAGCGCAGCTTGGTGCCCAAAATCCATACAAAATGAAAGTATTCCGCTTTATATATATAAACATAAATATATATATATATATATATATATATACGTATATATTTCCTTTACTTTTATTGTACTTAGGGTTCTTTGCGGTGACAGGCATAGAAACAGCGGCTTATTGAGTGTGTGTGTGTGTGTGTGTGTGTGTGCCTAAAAACATGCTACAAAATTGTAAAGAGCCAACTGAAACGAGTTCACAACTTCTGCCGTTGGCATCTGCGCGTTGGAGGCTAGGCCAATGAGTGTGAGCAGTGGGGTGGCGTGGCTGGCAGTGAGAGTGGTAGCCAGGCCGGCATTTTTGTGACTTTCATGTACCATAAATTATTTTATGTTATTATTACCTACAACATGTAACGGATTGAGGAAAAGGGGCCGAGTTGGGGACGACAAGCAACAAGCAAATGGTAAATTTTACTTTTATTGCCATTACGTTGACATCGTCTGTGTGTGCGCATTGTTTTTAATCATATGTGAGACGGGTGTGGGTAAATAAAAATGCGAAATTATTAAAACACAACGAGTAACATAAACTGACAGCTGTACTTTCAGCAAGCGCAATATAGATATTTTGTCACCAGCTATATAAAATCTACAACGAGCTATCTACTTAATTATTTATCAGCCAGTCAAGAACTCTGCGCTATTCGATTTAAGCAAATTTACTTCAAATTTCTTCAAAATATTAATTTCAATAAGATTGAATTAGAAAATCACTATGCTTTTGGCGACAAGGAAAGTGATTTATATAATGGATTTTATAACTATGTTCTGAGAGTATATTCCTAAGAATTTAAACGGATTTAAAGCACCAGAATTTTCCCATTTTAAATTTTTCCAAAATTCAGATAAAATATCGAACTCTTACACTGTCAATTTTGGTACATAAATGTTTTAGACAGTTTACAACTGCAAATAAATTCATATAAATAAAAATAAGAAAAACGATTTACGGAGATTTCTCTCTTAAAGACAAACCGACAATTATTTCCATTAATAATAATCACTGAATGCAATATGTTAATCAATAATAGTGCACTGAATATTATAAATGTTTTTAATTATGTTAAAAGCTAACTTTCATTGCCCATTGTCAGCCTTGAGCTAGTCTTGGGAGGTAAGTTCAAGTTATATTTATTCGCAAAGATTTCATTTGGATAATTAATCGAATTGTCTTGCCACTGGTAATTTGAACAAAAGTTGTTATTAAACCTGACCTGAAACCTTTAATGGCCAATTAACGTTTACGTTCTCAATTCTTTCGAATGAAGCAGTAACAGAAACCAGCAATTATAAGTGTATTTATAGGCAGCAATTGAAAAATATGCCGCGCCCAATCGAACTTTTTGTTCAGACCAACAATTTGTTATCGTCTCAGCCCAAAAAAAAAACAAAAAAACAAACCGTAATATCCATTGAGTAACAGGAAATGTTGTTGCGGCTCAGACGGTCAACCCTTTTGTTGATTACTCGTGCTCGTGTTCATTTGTGTTTTTTTTCTTTCTTTTTTGGTGTTTTGTTATTTTTGTTTATAATTAATATTTATGGCTGGCAGCAACATCAAATAATGGCAGTAACATCCACCACTCATATAAATTTAAGCAGCGAGTCAATGCACCTGGAAGCGGTGCTCAGTGTTCGAGGACTGAGGCTTTGAGCGGTTCCCGTGTCGTGCGAACTAGTGATTATGTAATAATTAACTGTACATTAACTATTTGTAACCATGAAATTCCACACAAAAACCAGCTCACGTGGCCACAGGCCGAAAAAAAACACAACAGAACAAAAACAAAAATTCAGAAAAAACATACAATAAAATATTTGTACTTAGTTTTCTGACATGATAGCGAAAGCAAACAAAAGTTTAGCCAGTCATCACGTAACCGTTGCTAAAATACCCTCTAACCAGATGGGTATAATTTATTTCAAAGAAAATATTAATAGTGACATTTTGTTCTATTTATTTAGTTCATAACTGTTGCTGTGAATCATTTTAGTGCCACAGTTTATGACATAGTTCGCGTACTTCAACCGAGTTGCAGATTAGAAGCAGCTTTTAAGCAAATATTTATGTTTAATTTTTGGCACAATTTTTGCGTTAAATTTAACACACATCGGAGGAAAAAATAAGCAGCTGCGTAAATTATATTATACGTAATGGCAGCTGGAATATGCTGGTGTGAGTGTGTGGGTGTGGGTGTGGGTGTGGGTGTGGGTGTGTTGGGCAACTATAACAATAAATCTTATTTATGTGTTTTTGTGCGATTTTTATGAGTTGATATTTGATATGAGAGTATTATTGCCTGGGGGTAGGGGGCGGATTGCCAAATAGTTTAAATAAATGGGCGCACAAAAAATGAAAATAATGCTATAAAATACAAATACAGTCGGGAACGGGGACCGGGAACGGGAGCGGAAATGGCAAATGCGCTGGTCACGCTTAACACTCCAACTGCGTTACAAAAAAAAAAAAAAAAAAAAAAAAAACAATATGAAGAGAGGGAGAGAGAAATCCTCTAATCTAATTTAAGCTGCCATTAGTGTTTAACACTCGGCCAGGCCCACAATTTCGGGTGGGGGTGCCAAGTGCCGCCCAACTCTCCAACAACTTCATCAATCAAAGGCTACGCAACGCAGTTTGCATGCCCCAATACCAGATGAGGGTAGTTGAAGGCGTGTGGTGGGGGTGCTGTATGTGCGTGCCATCAGAACGCGTTCGCTGCGCTATTTAAGTTAAGAACTTGCCCAAAACACGCGCCGCTGCCTTCGGCGTATTCCAAAACGGAGCGAATGCCCAAAAGTAGACATTGAATTCCTCGAGGCACATCCATTTGTGGCAGGGTCGAAACATGCAGATACTTACGGCCAGTTGTGTTGTTCAATGAGTGATGTTGCGGATCTATCATTGTTTCCAGTGGAACTGCTGAACAGCACTGAATCATGCAACGGTTTAGTTAAACCTAATAGGCTGAAAGTTAACATGAACATTTTATATAGTTAGTTGGTTGATCAATCATGAACCCAAGCTTGCACTCATTTATGATTAGAATGATTATGTAATGAAATTGGGGCATAATTAATATTTACATAGCATTTTCAGTCTTGGACTATTTTTCAACTTTAATTTTTGCGTATAAAGGAAAATAGTTTAAGCTAAAAGTGGGTACACATTATAAATATACAAAATCAAATTATATGCAGTTACCATTAAGGGTTGTTAATTAAACTTGTAAAAGAGTAATCAATATATATTTATATCTATAAAATATCTTAATTAGAGAACAATATATACGTATACGAAAAAAGCCCTTCAACTTTTTAGCTTTTGACTTTACGCTAGCAGTTTCAATTACAAACACAAGTGCAGAGCAATCAGAATTTCTGAGAACGGCTTGAAATTGTTATCTATTGTTCAAACGATAGAAGCAGAGAGGGGCGTAAGTGGGTAAAAGAGGGTGGGTATTTGTCAATTGCAACACTTTCATCGATTGTCTGCGAATCGGGTTTCATGTTTACAAACATTTTCATCCTATGTCGTACGGGGATACCAAGTTTTGACGGTTCATGATTTGACGTTAAATGTGGGCTGTGTTTGGGGAGGAGAGTGCGACTGGGAGGGGGATGGTTATCGGGGGTTGATTTCTTATTGTAATACTTCGGAGTAATTGATTTTTAAACTTGACACCTTGCGCTAAGAGGCTTAGGGATGGAAACGCGCGACCCTCGAGACCTGCCCAACACTGCTGAAGCTTTTGTTAGGTCTGATGTCTGAAGGACGCCCCATTTTGTGTTTTTTTTTTTTTTTTTTTTTTGGTAATACCCTGTACACAATGAGGCTAACGTGAAGTTGCCTAAATGTTAAATGAACCAAAAACCGACAACCGAGACTATATTACCAGCTGTAGCTTTAAACTTGTTGGCTTATCGATATTGTGCAGCTAATAAGTCTTAGGCTTACGTCTTTAAGAACATGTGTAGATAAGTAACTGTGAGCTAACGTAATGGCTGGGAGCAGGGTACCTCCCAGTCAGGCACTCTAGACTAGAGCCAAACAATTGAAATGGCCAGATGCCGAATTTGTAATTGTCGTAACGTGATATGGCTCATTAGTGGATTGTGAGTGAAAAATTGAATGTCTATTCGCATTTGTGGGTGGTTGGGTTTATGTGTATTTGATTACAAAATGCTTTATGCAGCTCAAGCAAAGCGTAAGCAATTTAAATGGCAATTTCTGGTAAGGCTGTGTTGCAATTAGATTTTAGTGCGTTCCTCAACACTGCGAGCAGTGAGTAAATATGAACAGCAAAATGCTTTTAATTTATTGCGACACTAATATACATTAATGTCTTGGCCAACTTCAAAAGGCGATGCGCTGCCAGCAGCAGGTCAAAGCGACGGTCCCAAACTGAGACCCCCGACCCTTAGCCAGGCTCAGACTCAACCAGACAATTAAAAGTCCATGGCCCAGAGAAATGTTAATGACATTTCGCACCAGGCAACCAACCAACCACTTGGACAGCTCTGAAAGGAGCAAAAGAGCCACTGAGTAAGTGAGTAACTGGTGGCAACAAGGGGTGAAGCAGAAGTGAGTTTAAGTCGCGGCAGTCTGCACAAATTTGAAACTACCGTAATTTGCATATTTTAAGTTGACTTTTATTGCATTAAAAATGGCAGTGGCTTTGCCATTTTGGCCGCAGCTGTAAAACTGCCGTTGCCTACCAAGCCCCTACTTCCACAATGGGCTAAGGTGTTTCCAAACTAACCCACTTCCTGCACTGTGGTTAAAAACGCAATCAAATATCGAAAATCAAATTTCAGCAAAATTCAATTTGACAGCTGTTTGAAGCTAATAAGCCAAATAATCTTTGGGAACTCCACTTTTGACTTCTCGGCTCCATTTTAATCTAATCTAATAAATCTTTCTTAACGCTCTTATAACGTTTTTTTTTAATTCTGTTTCTATTTCTAATATTTTCTGATAAATTGAAAATTTTGCATTAATTAAAAAAACCAAGCCAAAGCTTCTTCAAGCCAATAAATACTGCCACCAGAGAAGATTAAAGAGGTTCCATCTGTGTGATCTTCCCATTAGGATGCCGATATAAGTCAGAGTCAGCTCCAATTCAATCCGTGAATTTCACATCATTATTTACATTCGAGTAATCATTTCTTATTAGCTGGATTGATAAGTGTCAATTTGTGTTGCAGCTATTTGTGTACATTTTGTGCCACTGTTCATCAGTTTAGGGCGGCAACTGCTGTCGCCTGCTGGCTCCTCTGCTTGTTTGCCTTGGCCGCATGTAAAACTAGTAGAAGACAGATTACAAAAATACAATTAAAATGTTTTAGTGAAAATTAACTGCAGTTTAAATAAAATGCCACGTTCGCCGGAAAAGCATAGCATAGAATTCCAAAAGTCTTTATCTCTCTTACTACCTTTCTCTCCCTCTCTATGTCTGGCTCTCTCAAGCCTTGAGCCCGTGCTTGTTTTCTTTAGTGGTTTTAGTGGTTAAGGGTTTTACGTTAAGTATACGCACGATGTGCGCTGTCAAGTTTCAAGGTGGTAGCAGCAAGAGTCGAGTAGTTTTAGTTGCTGCAGTCGAAGCTGTTTGCTCAAGGTGTGGCTTGGCGTGGATTTTGCAATTTGTTAGACTTCTCTTGGTCTGCTGCTTCTCCTGACTCTTGCCTCTTCAACGTCAACTCGTGCCGCTTGGACGCAGTCGCCAACAACAGCAACAACAGCAACAACATTATCATCATTATCATCATCATTATCAGCATTATTAACAGCAGCTGCTTGTCTATTTTGTGGCTGTTCTTGCTGTTGTTGTTTGCGGCTGGCCTACAAACTTAATTGAAAATAGCAAACACCGGCTTTCTTAGGCACACCGAAGATTACATACCCTTGTGGACCTGAGTCAACCATAAAATAGACGTAGATGTGTTCGTCAGTGCATTACAAACTTTACAACAAAATTGTAGCACCCTCTGCAAGAGTATAAACTAACATACGCACACACACACACGCACGCACACACAAGTGCCGGTTTGGAAAAAGGTTTAATTTAAATAAAGTACGTGCACCACCGAGGCTATATTACCAGCTAAATGGGCTTCGCTTCGAGCAGTTTGAGCCATATCTGGGGTTCAGGTGTTGCCAGTTGCTGCGGCTTAGTCGATTAGATCTTCTGGTGTCTTTTGGCCTGGTCATTTGTTGAGTCGACTCATGTCGCCTTAAGGGTCTTCTGGTCGACTGAACCAAACAGCTCAGCGTCTACTCAAAATTGCCTCTTTTTTTTGGGCTACACATTGACAAAGAGTTAACAACGAGTAAAGGCATATGTGCATTTGTGTAATCAATAGTTGTAATCCTAAAATATAAATATCTATATACATGTGCTTAGTTTCTCACAGAGTGTGTTTGTTATTAAGAGTCAGTAAATATAACATATCACATGAGTTGCAGCATCATATAAAATATATTCAAGCAATTTCCATAATGCAGTTTAAGTAATTTTCATTCAAATTACTTTCGCTTACTTATTTAACTCATTGGCTTAAACTTAAGTGTACAGGTTAAATGCCAATGTCAAATTTAATAAATGATAAGTAATATAAAAAGAGTTTAAAATTAAGCCCATTTTTGTTACATATTGAGAATGAGACAAAAGTTTCAACAAATTGCATATTCTGAATTCAACAACACTTTGGAATGCAGCATGTTGAACCAAGCTCAACATTCACATAGAGTTTCAACTTTGTTACATTTCAAGAGTGCTGAAGTCAAATCTTGTTTTAAATTCCGAGCATGACATTTTACAAGTTGTTCTATAAAACGAAAAAGAATTTATTACACATTCGCTGGCCAAAACTTGTTGGCAAGTTATATATATACATAAATCCATAACATATTTTTACTCTCGCCCCATTACGCAGAATCCACTTGATGAAACTGAACTCTTTGATCTAAAAACGCACACAGATACCCACAGATAACTTAACACAAATGCCAATGCCCTTGACTGTCCAGGAATTGGGCACGCCCACCATAAATAGCCCATAAAAATTGTGGCATAACCAGAATCGTTGCCTACTTTTCAGGGCAGCTGTAAAATATGTATGTGCAAATGATGAAACTTTAAATTCAAAGGCGAAGCCAACATTAAGCTGGTATATATAAATTTTTAATAAAGTTTTTCAGATAGAAACTGTTATTTTTAGACAGGCATCGAGAAGGAAGAAGGAACTAGCAGGACGAGGTCGGGGAGGTGTACAATGGCGCAGCAGCAACAGCAACAGCAACAGAAGCGGATAAAATATGACATTTATAGCGCCCAAATATGTAAAAGTTGAACGCACCCGTTGAGAAACAGCCACAGGAGCCACAGGAGCAGCGGCACTTTGAGTTTTATGTGGCTTATATAAGGACTGCTTGAGGGTAGCAAATCACAGAGGTTTGGGAAGGAAGGATGTGGTGGGTGGGACGGGATGATAAGTCTAACTCCAGCTCAGCGGGTGCAAAACGCAAATGGCGTCGGTTTTGATTGAGGTTTCTATTGAAAGGGCAGGGGGAAGTGGATGCATTAGATTGACAGCTGCTGCCTGCTCTGGGGTTGCGTTTTATGCATATTTCTGGGAGTTTCTTTTTATTTTTGGAATAATGTGAAATATTTTTAAAATTATATAGTGCATATGAGCTGTGGGTCTGCAGGCCAATTTATCGAATATATTGAACCAGTTGTAGCTCACTTTAAAAATCATTCTCGGAACTTCTCTGTATAAATGTATAAATTGCAACATATTTGAAGAGGATCCACTTACAAAAAAGTTATAATTGATTTCTGGAGAGCACATTCGGAACTGCTACATTAAATAAATATAAATATATATACCAAGGTTTGAACAAGTAAGTAGATTAAAATAAATTGGCGGAAGAAAACGGCTCAATTTAAAAATATTTCACAGGCAGAACTAAAAACAACTTTCTACTTAATCCGAAATGGTATAAAATTTGTAGACTCGACAAAATTATGCGAATGAGTTGATAAAATACTTATGTAAAACCTTGGGCAACTGTATGCATATTAATATCAAGCACATCAAGGACACATTGAATCCTTACACAAATGACAGACTACACATTATGAAAGTATTATTAAATTTTTGGCGCCTGTTTGGCATAAAGCACTTGGTGAATGTAAATTACACATGAACGAATAGCACAAGGGCTGGAATAATATTTAAGGCACACACAAACACACACACTTATATATATATGTATATTTATGTATATATATGTAAAAATATATTTGCACATGTATGCATAGACACACACACACAAAGGACACTTATGGCAACACCTTCTAATCAAGCAAAGAGCTTAAAATAAAGTAAAGCAAAGAATGAAATGAAAGATATTATGAAATTTCAAACACACCCTCCAAAAGACCGCACACAAAAGCAAGTGTGCGTATATGCGAACACACACACACACACACACACACATGTCAGCTAGACAAGGAAGAAAAATTATTACACACATAACTGTCAAGCAGCGCTAAGGGTATCCAACTGGCCCTCATCACCCAACCGCCCGCCAGGCCCCCTCTCAACCCACTTTGTGCGTGCTTGTTAATGAAATGTTTGCCTTTCGCATTTAGTTACGCTAGGTTAGACACTTTTGCTTATTAGTGTAAAGCGCAACTTAAACGTTGAAAGACTGACAGAAAAACACAGAGAGAACGAGAGAGAGAGAGAGAGAGAGAGGGAAATGGAGACAACTAGATAGGCAGATAGACTGGCAGACAGACAGACAGACAAACAGACAGAGAGGCCAGCAGGCAGGCAGAGAAAGCATCGCCTAGACAAGGCAAGGACGGTCGAGAGACAATTTCCTTGTCTTATTATTAAAAGAAGATATGGCAAATAATTGTACCCTCATACCCCACTGACAGTTGACAGCAGCCAAGGTTCAAGGTTAGAATTGTGGCTGCCTTCAATTTTGGATTCGAGTTTTCGACTAACACATATATCTAAATGTCTGCCTCGCTCCCCTTCGTCCCACACTCCCTTCACTCTGTCTATATTTGCCAGCCCAGCTGAGAACTTTTTTGGGGCAATTAAAAAATTAAATTGTGCATATGTCACGTAGGAAATGGGCATCCCTTTAGACAGGCTAAACGGCGCCAGGCAGCCAGCACGACTTCTTGCCTTTTTAAGTTTAATTGGATTTTGAACACAGCGCTGCGAGGCGAGCCTTAACAACAATAATGTTTAATTGAGCAAACACACAATCTCTCTTACACACATTCACACAGTCCTGCACACAATAGACCAATTGTTGCCAAAGTTACAAAGGATTTCTTGTTTATATATACATATACACAATTTAAATGTGAGCCTTTTATGCATACACGTATATTAGAGCAGCCTTTAAGTCTATAAGAGTATAACAATAAAGTTGACGTTGAGCTAGTCAAATAAATTCAATTAGTTCTAACTAAACTGAATAATGCTTATATTCAGTATTGAATAGACTTCAGAGTATCTTTCCAATCGTCTTGAAAGCATTACTTTAGGTTTCCCGTCCTGAGCTCTCTTTATAAGTATTTAAATGTGAATCCTCTAGGGAAGTAGAAAAGGCATCTTCGGTCGGTTTAAGAAACTGATGGATGGTTTCTTGGCTATGGAAAACGATTTTAAGGTGAAACTTTAACTAAGTTTGATTCAGGTTATAGAGTTGCATTTGGATGAAATAGTTAATAATGATACTTATAGTTTCGATGGGATTTTCATTTTCTATTTCTTTTTATACTCTAAACCAATTAAAATGTATGAACACGCGAGTCTCAGAGACTGTAAGATCTAGAGATAGATTTCATTGGAATATAGGTTATCGTATACCCCACGCAGATCAAGTTTGCTTAATTTTTCGATAGCTGCCTACGTTTCTCAAATATCGATAAGCTTCGAGCTCACTCGACAACAGAATTCTTACTTATTTTCTATTCATTTTAACCAAACTTAAGCAGCATATAAAATATTTTCTTTTTGTTAAGTTCACATTGCTTTTATGTTCTAAATGTAATAAGAGATTTTAATAAATAGTTTGTAATATGATATTTGATATACTCAAAGTGTCAAATGGCGAATTCCCATAATTATTATCCCAAAAATATGTGGCACCACAGCTCCCCCAGCCCGCCGTAAGCCCGGTTCGCAGCAATATAACTTTCAGTCTGGCAAACAAAATGCCACAAAAGTGTTTGCATAGCGTCAAAGTAAAATATTTTATCGACACGCACATCCCGACACAATTCCAACCACAGATCCCGCACCCTTGGCCTTGTCTTCACTTGATTCGCATGTTAACAACAAGCAGTTGCTAAAAAGAAAAATACAATATATATATATGTATATATTTATATATATATATATGCATATACTACATCTATATGTATATATTGTGTTTTATCTTTAGACTTAACCTTTGTGCGACAAAAGCTTTTAATATGCAAATGACTAAATGAGCGGCCCTGTCGAGCAGTTTAAGGCTCCCATTCCCAGTGGAGGTTTTGGTTGTTGGTATGCGAAATGTGCCTCGGTCAATTGGTACATTTGCACATTTCATTAACGCGACCAGTTTAACATGACCTACCAGCCCCAAACACCACAACTGGCCCCACCCTGCTTGGTATGGCCTCAGTCTGCTTAACTCCACTCTACTCTTAACTAGCTGACGCAGCTGGAAAGGTCCTTGCTTTGATGTTCTTGCTTTAACTTCAGCAAATGGGCTATATGGAAATTCCTTAAATATGTATGGCTTCTTGTGTGTGTGTGTGTGTGTGTGTGTGTGTGTGTGTTTGGGGTTGTGTGTGTTTGGCTCGCTTACACACTTCAACACACTTATTCATGCACATTTGCATATCATTATGTGTATTTGGGCCAAGCCAAAGCCAAAGCCACCAACACCCACAGCAACAGCAGCCCAATTCTCATAGTTTTCTTGCTGTTCTCACACGTTCTTGTTTGCTTGCTTCTCTCTCACTCTCACTCTCTCTCTCTTTCTCTCTCTCTCTCTCTCTCTCTCTCTCTCTCTACCCGTCTCTGTCTCTCCATTTCTCTTTCTCTTATGTTCACTCATAACGCCTAGATTTAAGATTATGAGCTGGCTATGTTTTGTGGCTCGCCGCTAAAACATGTTCGGTATGTCAGTTAGTTAGTAAATCTGTGTGTAGGCCAAGTTAGCAGTCACACTGGGCGCACAGGTGTTGTTTTGGGTTATTAACTTGGCATTCCAGCAGGTGACTTACGCTGACTTAAAGACTTGACGGCCCTTAACGTATTGGCCACATTGTTGACTTTCCGTTGGGAATTTCTGGAAAAATTCTGTATTAAATTTGAACATTTTGCAGCTACGTTTACATTTTACAAATGACTCTGTTATTTATTTATTTATTTTTTTCCACTTATTCTTAACTTTATGGCGTATTTCATTATTCAGTGAATATTTAGAGAAAATGTATATATACCTAAGAAAACAAATGGATGCTTAAGTTGGACCCGAATGAGTTTTGTGAAACTTTTTATAATATACTCAAAAACGTATTTAATTACAAATTCTACCGACAAAAAGTAACTCACCCTAATATTCAGAAAGTATATTTATAAAACGTAGATTGTGTCTTCCTGCAAATCAGGGTTTTTGTTTTTTTTTTTAAGAAATATATTTGTTTTTTGTGTGTACACAGAACATAACCTTTTTTGTTGATTACTTTATTGTTAATTATTGTAATTTGTGTTACCGCTGACAGTCTTACCTACCATAATCATGAACTAGTCTAACTAATTCATCAACAAATAAAAAATAATTATATTATATTGGTTAGCGAAAGTCACACAACTAGGAACTCCTTGGATATTCTGTACATATTGGAGGTGGATGTGTATATCAAGGACAAAACTGTGAATTGCTGGCTTCTACGAAAGTAACTGATGGGGAGATTAATAGCAAGCCCCATTAGATCCGATCGAATCCCAATCCAATCTGTACATGACTTGTATTTTTCAATAATTTTCAATTCTACAATGATCAACGAAATCCAACTAAACATAATAAAATAATTCCGTTTAAATATAACCATGTCACAAACTAAGTCGAATAGAGCAAAACAAAATACTAATTATGAAAAATAATTATGAAAATATTGAGTTGTGGCAACACAATTAGAGGATTCTCTTTTCATATTCTTTATGGAGGCTCTAATTATTATCAAATTAATTCGTACTAACTATAAATATTATTCATTGGGCATTTAACTCTGATAAATGTAACAAAAGCAAGTATTATTTTATTGAATTAAAGTTTGTGGCTGGCGGACTAATAAGGGCGCGTTGCCATTTCAATGCTGATGTGTGCCACATTTGCCACAATTGTTGTCAGCTAAAGCTATTTCAATGCCGCACACATACACACACACACGGACATCCACACGGACACACCCACAAACATGTACATGTATTCTATGCGGCTGAGCCGACTTAAAAGGCCGCAACAATCGGTGGCAGCTGCTGCCAGTCAAGGATGCTTAACTCAGCATAACATAGCGAAATATATATATATAAATATATATATACATATGAGTATGTATATTGTATGAACATGTACATTCAGTAAACACATAAAGTTCAATAACTGCGCTTCCACGTCGACTCCACGTCGTCGCCTCTCTGCTGACAGCTGCGAGCTGTGTTGATATGATGAGCGATTTTAACACTTGTGGGATGACATTTTTAAAGCAAAATGTTGCAATATTCAACCTATTTTTATATGGCCAACAACAGCAGCAGCAACAACAACAACAAGAACAGCAACCACCACCGTCAGTGTGTAGTTATGACATTTGCCCATTGCGGCTTATGACAACTTGGTGGCAATAGCAAAACGAAATGGAACAACATTGTTGAGAGCGAGCTGGAGGATAGGAAGTTGGGTTAAAGCCAAGTCATTTTGTATGCCAGCTTTGGTATACACTCTATTTTTTTTTTAATTATGTTTGTCTTGAATACAAATATGTCACAGCAACAAGTTGTGCAGCCTTCAAGCTGATATATGATTTTACAATGAAATAAAAATAAAAGTACAGAAAAAAAATGAATCATACATTTTTTATTAATTTTCTTTTTTGTATGCGAAAATAAAACAAATCATTAATCAATTAAATTATGGTTGTTATCTTTTTATTTTACTTCAAATTTAAGTTATTATTAAAAGCCGGATTCACAATGTCTAACACTTCATACATTCACATTCTTAACACTTCGCGATTCCATTATTGATTCAAATAAAACATTGCCTTGCTGTTATTTTTCTTTACAAAATCAATAATAAACTAACGATTTAAAATATAAGAGAGGCGACGAGCACTATGCTGCAAGCAAAATAAATAAATGTTCGATAATGAAAGAAATGTTGATGTAGTGGAATGAGGCTATAAGCTTAATTTGGATATTGAGGATGCAAATAAATTGTCACAAGCATTTAACCCGATGGAACTGAAGTATTATATACTGAAGTATTTATGCTTGCCTCGCTGCCATACTCAGATGGGGTATTATATACGTACTTGCCTAGCTGCCACACCGATAGGGTATTTCAAATAGTAATCAAATATAAATGCTACTATTTCATTGTTATATGTTGGCGCTGTTGTTGTTGTTGGCGCTGCTGCGTGTTGATCCAAAAGCCACATAACCAACTGGCAATGACATTTGACACACACAAACAGACACACCCTTCCACACACACACACACACATACATGTGGGGTATACTTTATGTACACTCGCTCACATAAGTATACATACATTGATAAGCGCGTGTTTACATTTACACTGGGGAACCACCGAAAACGAAAACGAGGCACAGAAAATGTTATTTATATAAAAAGAAAAAAAAAATCACGGAAAAAAAAAACGACAGAAGAGATAGCAAGTTATATTATTTTGTTGATGTTATTTTGCTGGTTTATGTTGTGCGTCCTTGGGGGACTTGGCGATAGTCCTGTAGAAATATCATACGCGTTGATTTGCAGCTCGCATTGAAACGAACGGTAATGGAGCGCATGGCTCGCACAACTGGGCGTATGCTTCATATTTGCAACCACACTACCACCACACACACAAGCACACACGCACACACAGTCGCACACACAATCAGTTTTAATTTATTTGCATGCCCTGCTGTAGTAACTAGGTCGGAATCCTTTTAAAATCTGCCACGCAGAGAAAACGAAATGTAATTTAAATTTAATTAGCTCAACGCGAAGCGAACTCGAGAGTAAAATATAGCGCGGGGAGCAGCGGGGGCAGAGCGGAGCAATAGTTGTCAGTGCAATAATTCTTTTAAAGAGAAGAAAAAAAAGAAAAAGTAATGAAATAAAGAGAAAGCGATGCGTCGACTCCAAGAAATAATTACAATACTTAATATTTATCAGCGTGCTGTGCGTAAAGAGCGAAATGGCCTTCACCATTATATCTCTATATATATATATATATATGCATATATCTGCTTCTCACTCGCATTCACTGTGAGATTCTGTGCTCTTTCGCATTGCGTAATTGGATCAGCATTAGCAAAGCCAACACAGGCAGCTTCCTCACTCGACAACACATGAGAAAGCAGGAAATGATATAGTCAACAGAGGTCACGCCACTAATACGACTACAACGAGTCGGCTTAGTGCAAGACAAAGCGAGACAGCAGTCAGGAGAGTGAGACTGAGTGACTTGCACGGTCAGAGTCCATAAAGCGGCATGTACATGCGACAGCGGCTAACGAGGTCAATTGTAAGTTATTTCCTTCTCCTCCTCAATGAGAACAACAAAAGAGCAGCAGGGAAAAAAAAGTACATAGAATCTTGTGAAGCAGACCAGGAAATAACCAGCATGAATATCATTAATGGCTAAGGAGAACGTTAAAAGTTGTTATGCCTGTAGCCACAAAAGAAAGAGCATGCATTTAGCACATTGTAGTGGAGTATGCAGAAAAACAGCCTAACAATTCAGAATTAGTTTCTATCATACAAACCTTTAGATGTAGTATCCTAGGAAAGATGCTTTAAGCTCGGAGGACATAAAATTCCTCAAATCTACAAGAACAGATCTGACAGGTCGCATTAATGAATGAATAAGGACCGCCAATAAAAATAAATATGAAATTTCAAAATTATTTCCCCGATCCTCAAATTTGCTCAAAATTAATCTATTTCTTTAATGTCAACGCAGAAAATTAAAAGTAAATAATAATATTACCTCACCTATGCATTTTATCATTAAACTAAACCAAGAAAGAACGATTATCTTAGGCTCGCCCCTTGCAGACGTGCTGCAAACTGAAAACATAGTTAAAATACTCCAAGCAGCTATAATAATTAGAATGAATGAATAAGATTTTTGGGGGTATTTAGTTGAAAACGTTATCGATTATGGTGTAAAGTATATTGAAATTAAAGTTAAATAATTTATATACAATTTACAACCAAATTTTGATTTAAATAAACCAACCTTTAACCAAGGGAAATTTTAAATTATTTTGTAATGCTAAATTTTAAGCCCAAAATTTTGTTTTTAAAGAGTTTAAATCAATTTTTAATGAATTAAATTGTTATGTCATTATTATTAAATTTGTGACCAATAAAAGGCTTAACTCATTTTTTACACTCACAATTTATGCCTCAACTTTTATTTAAAATATTTTATATCACCTGTTAAAAATTCTTGTTATTATTTCATTTTTAACCAAATTCTATGCAAGCGTTCATCGATCTACATTAATTTGATATTCATTTAAATTGCGGTTCATTTGGCGTATAAAATGTGTGTTTGTGGGTGCCGTTGTATATCATTATAAATAAAGAACCACCTCAGCTGTTATTTTTCGAAATACATCAACATATTCATGCCACATTTAATGTATGCACAATAATTTACGCTCCTGCATGTCTAACGAGACTCATTTAAAATGCTATCAACCGAAATGCATTGTAAATTCCAACAATAAGTTAACTAAAAGAAAAAAAAAAAAAAACGCAAAAATTAAATTGTTAAAAAATGTGAAATTGTGTCACCTAATTTCACAACAGCTCTCAGACACGCATCATTGCAGAGACACACATACACACACACAAACACACATTTGTTCCGTCAAACAATTACGCATACGTCAGGTATGCCAGTGTGCAATACAAATATGCAGATATAGAAATATGTGTGCTAAGCATCCAGAACAACAACTGAGCATTTTTGTTTTTTACCTTTTTTTTTGGTTTCGTTTTGCACCTGAAGCGAGTTTCAGTCTTGCTTTCAATGCACTTTTGCCTCCATCGCCTCTTTTTGTTGGCTTTGTTTTCACCGCTTCCGCTGTGGGGCACACAGACGGCGAAACAATTGTATGCATATATCATAATTCATAAGTTTTCGAGTTCAAAAAATATGAATATTCAGCAAATGAAAGAAAGAAGAAAAGGAAGGCATGAAATATTAAAAAAAAAAGTATAAATGTCTGCGAAATCGTTACACGCCGACTCACTCCCCTCACAGTTTGTTGGTATGCAATATTCCCTAACTGTCAGGTTTAATATCACACGATTCTCACATTTCTCTCTCTCTCTCTCTCTCTCGCTCTCTCTCTCTCTCGCCTCCTGTGGCCCAAATACCGAATACATGTGCAGCCAAAAATGAAAAATAAAACTTGTCCTTTATTTTATGTTATTTGATTTGATTCTTTAAAGTTTCGATTGCATAAATTTGGGTCAATGTATGTGATCTTTTATTTTGTGCAGGTTTTTACCCAGCTCCTCGGCCTCCACCTCAACACAGTTGTTCAGAGCTCTTCTTATAGCTTTTTGTCTCCTGACGACAAACAAACGACAGGCAACAATGCACGGACAAAAGCACAACAAAGCCGCTTGGGGACCTAAAGGACATACTACGTGCTTTGTATGATTCAATAGTGTGGCTCACACACACACACCAACACACACCAACACGAACCAACACACACACATGCGGAAAACCCAAAAACTTTTATTTTATGCAAAATAGTTATGTGTTTTTCGATGCACTATCTACAATGTACACAACTCTTGTTATTGTTGTATCTTGTTGGATTTCCACGCCTGTTTTTTCACTTTTTTTCTTGTTGAGTGTTGCCTCGTATTGATTTTTTCATTTTTAGGTCGCACAAGTTGTGGGTGGAGGAAGCTGTGAGGAAGATAGGAATTTGGAAAAGTTTGCAACACACTTAAACACACACGCATACACTCAAACTTAATGAAGCCGTTTTGTGGCTAGATTTATGGCCACATTTGTGGCCTTAACACGCTGTGTTTTCTAACTAATATGCAATTATATTCTTGAGTCTTACTGCTTAGCGAATCGAATTCGCTTAAATTTAGCGAAAAAGAAAACCAATCACAATAGTATTATATATGAAGCAGGCCAATAGTAACATTACATCTAAAACTTAACATGCAATAAAGTAAAGTGAGTAGCCGTGCTTAAAAAATATATATAATTTAGTTTTGACTGCTACTTATATTATTTTAAATCATATTTATTGCGATCCATTAATCTGAGAAAATCTAAGACAAAGTCCTTGTGCGAAATGTACATGTTATATATCTTATATATTATTATAATATAAATTGATTGAATTAATTTGGAAACATTTTAAGTAGTCACGTGCCACATAAATGTCAAATTCTGCAATTTGAATGAAAATAGACTTAAAAATATAATTTGTATTTCAATTCTGAATTTTATACCATAATTCTAAGAGTTGTAAACATTTTGACTTCTACATCAGACTTTAACTGGATTCAATATCAACCCTCGACGCATAACATTTAAGTTGGCAACATTTCGAATTCCCATAGGACACATAAATTGAATGTTGTGCTGCCAGAACCCACACACAAACATAAACACACATAAACACGCACACACACTGAGTCTAGCAAAGTATAGAGTTGAGTTTTTATTTGATATTTTGCTGCTGTGGAAAATGGAAGCTTTCAGCTTATTATGCTGTCATTTAAAACAAATTCAATATTCGCATCGCATTTTGCCAGAAACATGGTCAACACCTCTGAACTTTCTGACTGTTTTGCATAAAATTGAAGCAGCTCTAATGTAAGCCAGGAGCAGGAAAACAGCAACAGCTACAAAAGCAATAGCAACTTTTATATAGCCTTGCCACAGAAGTTCAGTGGGTCAGTTCAGTGGTTCAGGGGTTGATGGCAGTGGGTTCAGCTGTGCACAGATTTCGCATTTTTGTTACTTTATTATAAAACTGGGCTTATTTGTCTGCTTGCCTGCTGACTGCTGTCTGCTGGCCTTGCTGCCACTATCCTTCCAGTTGCTGTTGCATTTGAACCTCATTGTATGCTAAACTCAAGTTTATCCCCTGCTTTGTCAGTTTCTTGTTTTCTGCTTATTGATTGTTATCTCATCTCGCTCAACTCTCTAGGGCCTGCAGCTCCTGCAGCAAACAAGCAAGACAAAAAAAAAAACAAAAAAAAAACATAAAATAAGTAAATAAATAGAAATCATTGCTGAGTCCTTTGACTTTTAGCTCCTGCTGGTTGCTGATGCCCTGCAGCGTTACATAGGCGAATAGGGATTACATATTCATATGAACTTCACATGTTACTGTTGGAATTAAAAAGTTGTACTTGCAAGAGTTTAAATGTTAAATGTGCGATAACTGATTGCTAAACACACAGAGAAGCTAGGATAGATATATAGCTATGATATATTAACTTTATTATAATAAATGCTATGCAAATTTAAAGCATAAGAATTGAGTGAAAATGATTTTTGGTTTGCTTTTAAGTTTAACAAGTAATGAGTTCTTCATTATAAATACAATTATGTCAATACTTCAATTAATTATGCACGTTATTTTAACACACGTCAATTTACATACCACCGGTAGTTGGAGGCACAGAACAACCAAAGTTGCCACAGGTCATTGTACAGTCGTTCAGTTGCATGCTTTATTGTATTCCTCTCAATGGCAATTTGCTGCTATCGGGATTTGTATTTAACTCCGCCGCATGACGTTTATCCCTTTTTGTACTTTTCTACGTCTCTCTGTCAATTTAATCGAATTTGATTATTCTGTGGGCATTATGTGATTCCCAAACGTTTTGGCAAGCAACTGTTTTCCATCTACTGTTTTGCCCTTGTTGTTTGTGATTTTTCTTTATTTGGTTTAGTTGTCGTTGTTGCCTTGCTAAAGCCACATCAAATTTAGTTTTAATTCAGTTTTTGTGTTTTAATACATCAAACCAATTTCATTTCGGTGGCATCTGCAATTTTGTAATTTCCACTCCCAGTCAACCGGTCGGGCTTGTTTTGCCAAATTGAAATTTGTTCAAATTTAAAATGCAATACAAAAAACATGAACATGATGTGAATTTTTTATGCTCGTTTGCGGTTCGACTTTAGTTGGCTAAATTCAATTTTCAATACCGAAGACGAGGAATATAAAATGATTTTTTTTTGGTTCAATTATGGTTATTTAAAGTGTGTAGAAAATTTAGCTTATTTCTGTTAATCTTAGTCAATAAATTACGCTTTTATCTTTTACCAATTGCCATTCAAGGGAATTCAAGATGATTTTTAAAAATATGACATCAAAAACTTTTTAAGATTGTAAGTCTTCTAAACTACAGAAAATTTGAAGTCCGAAAATCAGAGTCTTTATTGGGACGGCCGACATTTAAAAAGTATACAAATTCATTTTATATTGATAAGCCCAAAAGTAAACTTTATGTAGCTGAATAACAGGGTGCAATATATATTTAAGAAGCGTTGACCAAAAGTATGCAATAAAAACGTGCCTAAATATGAGGTTAGCTTTATCCGTCGCTCTCCAATATGTGGGCCAAAGCGAGTACTTCAAAGTTGGAAATGCTTCAAATATATCAAAATATTAGTCTAAGAAACATTGCATGGCTTTGTAAGGAACCTTGAAATCCATATGAACTTAATAATTTTGGAGACGAAATTAGCAAATCATCTCAAAGATATTTAATTTATAATCATGAAATCCTCCTTTCAATTAATTTATTAGATAATAGTAGAGACATGTTTTTGGACCTTCCACATATATTTTAAATAATTGTATCAAATTAGCTAAGTATCATTTAATATTTATCTATGAAGATGAGATGTCTTATTGATCTGTAACAACGGGTATTTCTCATGACCAGTTACTTGTTTTCAAATTCTATTCAATAACTTATAAATGATTGAAGATTGTAGAGTCAATGCGGTAGAGCAGATGATGATGCATTGATTTTTCAATTTAATATATATAGCTATACTTACAAGTTAGTAGTTGCAACTACACTTATGTTATCTATATTTTTGTATACATATATTTTTTACAATTTAAATTCATTGATAACGCTAAATAATTTGTGTCGGAACTCGATTAATCAACTTATATATAAATTATATATAAATTTTTAACAAAACTCCCGATAAAACTTTAATATTTTCGTAGAGCTGATTCCAATTGATCTAAAGAATCTTCCTGCTGCACAAGACCAGCATATGCTACATTGTTAAAGGCCCTAATTAGTTCCTGTTCGCTTTGTTTGGTAGCATCGCTGAGCTCTTGTATCTTTGGATTGGCTAGAAGCGTAAACAACCGTATCTCTCTGCTCATTCTCTTTACCGCATTGCCGGTTAGATCATCTACAGCGTTATGTGTATACAGTGCTGAGCGAGCTTTTATTTGCTGCTCATTTAACTTATCGAACGATAGAATCTTCCACAAACCAATTCTAAGAGCATCCGTCTCCTCTTCAGACACATTGCCTCTCTCAAGAAGTGCCATTGCTCGGTTTACAATGTGGGTCTGTATTTGTCGTATTACAAACTCGTCGACCACCCGAGCATTTATAACAGCTTCCCCTAACTCAATGGCAAACTTCGCTGAGTCCTGAATTATTGTATGTTTCGTATTTTCGAGAAGCTGCTTAATTTCAGCTATAAGTATCCGATCCTTGAAAGGCAGTGCATGCACGAGGCTCTAAAAAAAATGTCAAATATGAATATATATTAATATTTACATATATAATATAAATGTACTCACAAATGCTGCCAACATAATCGCAGAAAAACATACGCAGCGCATCTTTCCAATGTGTTTTCATAGACTGATGAACACAATTATTGACTCGTATCTTATAAATGATTTCCATATGGCATATAATCATTGAAATTTGTACACATATTTCGACTATTGCATATGCATACTCTGCATATAGGAAATTAAGAAATTTACTAAATTACAAGTAACCATATTTTGAAAATCGAATCGAAATTAAAAAACGATTTATTTCTTACTATGTGTTATTTTAAAAATGTTTAGTAAATAAGTCATATGGGGTAAATAGGTAATATGGGGTTGTGTTTTCATCTACTTTAAGGGCATCCAGTAGGCAATAGCATTTTGCTGTTGCATTATTTGACTTTCAAATGCAACCGGAATTATTCATGGCTATAATGCATGCAAATCTATATGTACATGTTCATTGGGAATTTCTATACAGATTAGAATGTCAATATATATATATATTTGCAAGCTGTGAAGGTATTGGCATTTTTATACTTTGATACCGAAGGTATCATAGTATATTGGTTTTGTACAATGTCCGTCATGCTGTCTGGCCGTCTGTATGAACACAACTTTTTTCGATAACTTGTAACTTGCTGGTAACCTTCTTCAAAGATCGACATATACATTGTGAGACCACGCCTACACCGTCCCTAGGAACTTCGGCCTAGAAATCTTCCATAATTTGTAAGCTATAGTCACAAAATGTTGAACGCATTTTACTGGTAACTCCCCTAGAAGAAAATTGGATGGCCACGCCCACTCCGACTCTCCAAACTGATACACCTGTTAGTGTAAATCCATAAAGCAAAAATAAGAAAGTATTTCGCAGTCGGTTACACCCGACTCCAACGTTATCTTTCGCTCAAAAATATATTTTGTAATTGAAAGGCACTGCTAAAAACAATAGTACGGAAATAAATTTAATTTATTCAATATTTCATAAATATATGTTTTATAATAATAGTTTCAAATACTTCCTGAGTAGTTATATAGTTGAAAGCAATTTTTAACATTAATATTTATTAATAATTTTTAAAAGGCAGTTCTAAAAATAATAGCATATAAATTAATTTATATATGTTCCTGTTATTTTCAGTATCCATTTTAAGCTGCTGTCTTGCAATCAAGTAGCCCAAGTAGCCCAATCAATTGAGTTGAAACATTCTTCTCTCGTTCTTAATGACAAATCTTTTCAAACCGCACAACTTCTACACACACACATACTCACAGTCAGAGAGTAAATTATATTGACATGTAAATAGTTGAGAATGATTTCAATGCGTATTTAATGAATGCGCAACGCTGCGTTTTCCCAGCGGTCTTCATAAATATGTTCACCACTAATGAGCCCGACGATTAATCGCAAAGTGTCACACACACACACACGAATCCAGAGGTAGAAAGAGAGAGAAAGAGTGAGAGAGAGAGATAGGGAGACTCTCTCTTGTGGGTGTTTGGTGACATGTAATTGTCAGTGAAATATTTTTACATGAAATTAATGAATTTCATATGGTAGGCGAACTCATTGAGAGGGTTGGCTTCATGGGGATGGGCTGCTGATGGGGGTGTTGGGGCGTGGCACTAGCTTACGTCATGATAAATTGTATGGTTATGCTAATTGGAGGCCACAAGACGCTCCGGCAATTATACAAGCGAAGCAACAACTTCAACAACAGCGGCGCCCAGTAGTCGTACTTAAATATCAATTAAAATGCTTTACCAAAAATATGAGTTCTACTCTACAGTCAAGTCGAGTAAGTGTGCATTCCATACACACATATAACAGTTGTCAGTGCTATAAAGTTGCACAACACTAATGTCGCAGCGGCACAAATTTCGTTTAAGTTTTCCATTTGAAATTGCATGAACAAAGCTCAGGCGGTGAAGAGTGTATGGATGCGGAGGGGAGGAGGCAATGACTGGGGAATTCGAGGCGATAACTAAGTGCGATACTTACAAATTACGTGTGTCTCCGTCTCTCTCTCTCTCTCTCTCTCTGTCACTCTCCCTCTCGCTTTGTAGGTATGTTAACCTTAGAGATAACTATTTCATTGAATGTTAAAAGTAACAAAAATTGGAATTATCTTTTAGAATCTAAAATTGCACTGTGGAAATGAACGAAACACATCATACAATTTTAGAATACTATATTGTTTTTAATATTACCTTTAGCTTTGCCTTTCAACTTTATTTCGATTGAACTTTTTGTCTATTTCTGATTATAGTTGTATTTATATCTTCTTCCACAAATTGCAGTTCTTCTCCGATTTTATTTCCAATTTACGCACTTTGGCAATTATAGGGTTAATTCATGCGAATATCCAGACAACATATCGACAGCCTTATCTACATATCTGTATTTGTGTGTGTATGTATATGTTGTAGCTTGGCTTTCTTCTTTTTTTGTGCATAAAACGGAGTCAAGTCGACAGCAATGCCAAAGCCAAAGCCAAAGCCAAAGCTACGGAAAAAGCAGTTGGGAGCGGAGCAGAGTCTGGTTAGAAATTGTTAGGGTTGGCATGAAGCCAATCAAGGCATTCAAAGAGAGCATATTTAAATAGCTTTTAACATGCACGAGCTCTCGAGCAGTCGAGCTGTCGACCTGTCGTGGCTGCTATAGTTAAGTGAAGGCCAACCAAAGGCGACACAAAAATGCAACCAAAAACCGAGCTCGAAACTCAGGCACTAACAGTAAACATTTTTCAAAAGTGCCTGTTCATAGGGAGGAAGCAAGAAGGGATTCTGGATTTTTCTAGTCATCTTAAAGTCGTTTAGTAATGCAGTCAACGTAATGCATCTTTGCCTTTGATGCATTGGCATTTTTTTTGGTAAGCCCCTTTACGGAAGACGCCTAACTGGCTAAAACACAAGCACAAACTTCTATTTAACGTGCAAATGTAATTTTCGAGTTGGTCATTAAAAACAAACACTTAAATACTGTTGGCTAAATGAGCTTTCATCGATCTTTAGTGCCGCATCATGTTTCTAGTTTTTCAGCAACTAGAAACATAATTAACGAGCAGCCTGAACGAAAAGCTCAAAAGACTTGCTTAAGTCTTTAGTTGGCATCGTATAGCTCAGCAGTCAATCTGACGATTTTTTCTGGACAGTAAATGCATTAAAATAATGATGAGAACAAGCTAACAGCGAGAATTAGCAGTAAAATACGGGTTAAGCAAGCTGTTAATCTTTAACAGAGGAAAATTACAAGCTGATAACATAATTACATGGTTACAAAATGAAGATAGCGCCATCTATCAGAAGGCAGGCTTACAGTTCTCATGATCCTTAAGGCACATAGCACCAATTGCAGTGCGCAATTAAGCTGGCGCCATCTATTGCAAAGTACTTGTGGAGTTTACTAGTGAGAACACTAACTGCACTGAGACAGATTGCTGAGAGAGCGCCAACAAATGAAGAGAGCCAATAGTTCACATTGGAGTTTGACAACTGGGTCAGTGTAATATTAATAGTTGATCGGAGCGGATGATGAAGAGCTAATCATTAAGTACAGAAACATCCTAAATATCCTAAATATTCGGTGTCTAAATAGCAACCTGGCCACAACTTCGTCAGTCATTATTTGCCGTTAAAATTTACAGTTCAAATGAGTTACAGTTGTTTTGATTTTATTCAGCGCCTTCAAATATTTAAAATAAACTAGACTTTTTTGAAATGCCACACAACATCTCCAATTCAATCCAATGATAAACCTACAAGCTTAGTTTACGTTACAAGCCCTCAAAGAAGCGATCGAGCATTGTGTTATTGACCATGCCAAAGTTCCAGCGTTGTCGCACATTACCCTCTTCGCAAGCATTGGTGCACACTTTGGCCACATTGTTCTCCACGAAGGCCTCCATACATTGCTTGCCGTGTAGGCCATGAACGATCCAATATTTCTCGCGATCGTAATACCAGAACTGATTGCCGCCCTGATTATGGCAGGTCCACATCCAGACGGTGGCATTCACATGGCTATCCTGCACGTCCAGACACTCATGATCGATGCGTCGCAGCTCGCGATGAATGCTGAGCACCCAGTTCTGAGAATCCTGGGGAGATTCTTTATCCTCAGCACAAGAGAACATGCCCACCGCATTATTCGAGCCCAAGCCCATGCTGTCCAGGCAATAGTTCGGAAAGGCAACACTCTGTATGGCACCCGATGCATAGGGGGGCGGCTCAACAGGCGGAAAGTGAACAAGGAAATCGGGCGCCACTTCCTTCATGAACCAGTCAAAGGACTTGCACTGCAAACGCTCTCGCACTGCACGCTGCCGAGTCAAATCGCCAGCATCAATGTTGTCATAGGTTGTCCGATCCCGTCTATACACATGCTCCTTGTACTCATCCATCCAAACCTCGGCGACGCGTTTGTGGTTCTATCAAATATTGAGAAAAGTAAGCAAGATGTGACATGCCGAATCCGACAATTCTAACTAATTACCCTTGCCAAAAAGTTGTAATTGAGCGGATTGGGACGCGGATCCATTTGACCTCGGAAAATGTGTGCGACCCGGGAGCAGGGCACATCGAGCAGCATGCCACCGCACATCCAGATCTTGAAGCTCAGTTCGTACTGTTCGCCACCCCAAATTTGAAGACCATCATCATAGCCACCCAGATCCCAGAAGAATTTGCTGGCAATGGCAAATAGGCCGCCCATCATCACTGGATTGCGATACGGCAGAGATTTGTCCACACTATCCTCGGGTAGCACCGCCAGCTGTTTGTAGAAGAAGCGCCAATCGAAGCCACCGCGACTTCCTTCTTGATAGCCGCCATTATACGCGAAGTTGTTGTGATCAATGATGTCCACAATGGGGCACGTGGCTATCTTATTGTTGATGGCAATGGGCTCCAAAAGCGGTGGTAGCTAAAAATAGATTAACGCTTATTCACCATGCCTATTGTCGTCTTATTCTGAATCGTTGTTAAGCCTGCTTGTGCTTTTAAGACTCTTTTCACTCATCATTGAGTTTATTGCCTTGGCTTACCCAATTGTAGTTGACCTCAATGTGGGAGTCAAAGAAGACCATGGCTTCACCCAAGGACGCCTTGGCACCAGCTAGACGTGCACCAATCAGGCCTTGTCGCTCGGGACTGTGCACCACGTCAACTAGATGGGGCCAGTGTTGGGCCACATAGTCGTCCAACTGTTGCTTTAGCGTCTCCCATTCGCTGCCATCGTCCACGAGTACAATCTGTTGCAGGAGCTCCGCCGGAGTGCGATTAATAATGCTGTATACGGTGCGCAGAAGCGTCTGAAAGTGTTCGTTGTAGAAGATGATGACCACGCTCACTCTGGGCAGCTTGGCCAGGTATTTGCGCGTCTTGCATCTGGCCCGTTAGAGAGGGGAAGCGGTGTTAGTTGTGTTAACACATAAAAAAATCTAAAAAACACAAATCACACTTACTCCTCGCGCCGCACATCCGGCACGGAGCGATTCACTGAGATTCTGTCGGAGATGAACCCATTAAAGCCATTCCTTCGGTACTCCTTCTGCTCGAGCTCTTTCTCAGCGGCATCCTCGATCTGTACAGGCAGTCCGTGCTCCCCAAAGCCGACTCGCAACTTGTCCGCTTCCATTGCTTTATAGTCGTGCCAATCTCTGCGCTCGCCCTCTGGCGTTGGTAGCGTAAACATTTTGACTATCTCTGTCTTCTCCAGTTTCTCCATTTGTGGCTCACTCGGCAACGGATCACGTACTAAATTGCGATCCTGAAAGGGGGGTCTCGCCTGTCGACGTGTCGGCGGCACATGTGCCGCACGGAATGGCGGCGTTATGGGATCGCCATTTATATCCAAATCGCTCTCGTCTGGCTCATTCGATGAATTCAGACGCTTCTCGACGATCAATGTGGTTACTATCGAGATGAAGGCTATGAATAAGATGAGAAATATGAACTTGCGCAACAGGCGCTTCACTTGACGCTTCTTTATGGCCATGGCCAGAACGTCATGTAGCGGCGAGTCTTGGCTAGGAAATGGTTTCATGCATCCAACACGTTGAACCGGTGTCGGCTGCAACGCGTGGCATGATGAATGTCCATTAATTTAATTGCCATTTGATTTGTGCGATAAGCGTGATAAGGTGGAGGGCAACTTCATTTCGCTTATTTCGTACATCATTCTGCAATATCAATCAGAGCTATCAGTTTTCGTGCCTTGGCCCGACTACTCAACTTACAAACTTTTTCTAAGTTCCACTCTCCCGCTTCAAGTTCAGCGTGAGTGCTCTCAGTGTAGCCATCTGATTTTACAAATACGACGCTCTGATCGTCTTTTTCGTCGTGCTGATAATGGTTACGTTCCACATTTTGTAGCAACATTTTCAAAACTATAAACAAGACAGATCAGTTATATTGAACATGTCGAAGACTACATACCCTTGCAGACCAGCGATTATCAGCTGATATTAATATTTTAGTCTGGACTTAGAAATATAAATATGTTTTCGTTCGTTTTCAATAAATTGTATTTATAAAATTTCTGCTTCTGTTGCGAATTCAGTATTCTATATTTTTGTATTTATATTGTATCAGCATTAGTTACATGTAGATATATTTCACATTCGCTGTGTGGGTGAGTGAAATTTAGTGAGATTTTTTCTCTTATTCGTTTTCATTTTTTTTTTATTCTTGAAATTTGAGAGAGTGAAACTTGTGTGCAAAAATAACTCCCGCTGGGGACGAAGCTTACGTCCGGGAGAAATTAGAGGGTCACCTGTCAGTGTATCTACTCGTGAAGCTTTGCCAAAAGTCCAGCTTATATGCAAGTATGTCGATCCACAGTAGGCATGCTAATTTGTTTAATTAGTTGTTAAAGTTTAAAATTTTCAGTTCTGAAGGGTCAGTTAATTTTGTCTTAATTTTATTTAGCAACTTTAATTAGTTAAATTAAAATAGAAAATAGTTAAATTACGTTAGAAATACCATTCAATAGCTCCAATTCAGTCCAATGAAAAACTTACAAGCTTAGTTTACGTTACAAGCCCTCAAAGAAGCGATCGAGCATTGTGTTATTGACCATGCCAAAGTTCCAGCGTTGTCGCACATTACCCTCTTCGCAAGCATTGGTGCACACTTTGGCCACATTGTTCTCCACGAAGGCCTCCATACATTGCTTGCCGTACAGGCCTTGAACGATCCAATATTTCTCGCGATCGTAATACCAGAACTGATTGCCGCCCTGACGATGGCAGGTCCACATCCAGACGGTGGCATTCACATGGCTATCCTGTACTTCCAGACACTCATGATCGATGCGTCGCAGGTCGCGATGCATGCTGAGCACCCAGTTCTGAGAATCCTGAGGTGATTTTTTATTCTGAGCACAAGTGAACAGACCCACTGCATGCTTCCAGTCCTTTCCCATGTTGTCTAGGCAATAGTTCGGATAGGCAACACTCTGTACGGCACCCGATGCATAGGGGGGCGGCTCAACAGGCGGAAAGTGAACAAGGAAATCGGGCGCCACTTCCTTCATGAACCAGTCAAAGGACTTGCACTGCAAACGCTCTCGCACTGCACGCTGCCGAGTCAAATCGCCAGCATCAATGTTGTCATAGGTTGTCCGATCCCGTCTATACACATGCTCCTTGTACTCATCCATCCAAACCTCGGCGACGCGTTTGTGATTCTATCAAATATTGAAAAAAGTAAGCAAGATGTGACATGCCGAATCCGACAATTCTAACTAATTACCCTTGCCAAAAAGTTGTAATTGAGCGGATTGGGACGCGGATCCATTTGACCTCGGAAAATGTGTGCGACCCGGGAGCAGGGCACATCGAGCAGCATGCCACCGCACATCCAGATCTTGAAGCTCAGTTCGTACTGTTCGCCACCCCAAATTTGAAGACCATCATCATAGCCACCCAGATCCCAGAAGAATTTGCTGGCAATGGCAAATAGGCCGCCCATCATCACCGGATTGCGATACGGCAGAGATTTGTCCACACCATCCTCGGGTAGCACCGCCAGCTGTTTGTAGAAGAAGCGCCAATCGAAGCCACCGCGACTTCCTTCTTGATAGCCGCCATTATACGCGAAGTTGTTGTGATCAATGATGTCCACAATGGGGCACGTGGCTATCTTATTGTTGATGGCAATGGGCTCCAAAAGCGGTGGTAGCTAAAAATAGATTAACGCTTATTCACCATGCCTATTGTCGTCTTATTCTGAATCGTTGTTAAGCCTGCTTGTGCTTTTAAGACTCTTTTCACTCATCATTGAGTTTATTGCCTTGGCTTACCCAATTGTAGTTGACCTCAATGTGGGAGTCAAAGAAGACCATGGCTTCACCCAAGGACACCATGGCACCAGCTAGACGTGCACCAATCAGGCCTTGTCGCTTGGCATTGTGCACCACGTCAACTAGATGTGGCCAGTGTTGGGCCACATAGTCGTCCAACTGTTGCTTTAGCGTCTCCCATTCGCTGCCATCGTCCACGAGTACAATCTGTTGCAGGAGCTCCGCCGGAGTGCGATTAATAATGCTGTATACGGTGCGCAGAAGCGTCTGAAAGTGTTCGTTGTAGAAGATGATGACCACGCTCACTCTGGGCAGCTTGGCCAGGTATTTGCGCGTCTTGCATCTGGCCCGGAAGAGAGGGGAAGTGGTGTTAGTTTTGTTAACACATAAAAATAAAAATAAAAATATATCAAACACAAATCACACTTACTCCTCGCGTCGCACATCCGGCACGGAGCGATTCACTGAGATTCTGTCGGAGATGAACCCATTAAAGCCATTCCTTCGGTACTCCTTCTGCTCGAGCTCTTTCTCAGCGGCATCCTCGATCTGTACGGGCAGTCCGTGCTCCCCAAAGCCGACTCGCAACTTGTCCGCTTCCATTGCTTTATAGTCGTGCCAATCTCTGCGCTCGCCCTCTGGCGATGGTAGCGTAAACATTTTGACGATCTCTGGCTTCTCCAGTTTCTCCATTTGTGGCTCACTCGGCAACGGATCACGTACTGAAGTCCGGTGCTGAAAGGGCGGCCGTGCGTGCCGACGTGTCGTCGGCACATGCGCCGAACGGGATGCCGGGGTTATGGGACCACTATTTACGTCCAAGTCGCTCTCGTCCGGCTCATTCGCTGAATTCAGACGTCTCTCGTCGATCAATGTGATTAGCAGCGATGCAAAGGCGATGATTAAGATCAGTAATATGAACTTGCGCAACACTCGCTTCACTTGACGCTTCTTTATGGTCGTGACCAGTACGTTCTGCAAATGAGAGCCTACGATTTGTTACATGGTCTTTTGGGTTAAAGCAACACGTTGAATTTGTAACGGCTGCAAAACGTATCATTGTTGATAGGTGTGATAAGGTTTAGGGCAACTTCATTTTGCTTATTATGTACATAATTCCCCAATATCAATCAGAGCTATTAGTTCTCGTGTCCAACTATTCCACTAATAAACTCTTAACTTTTTCCAAGTTCCACTCACCCGAGTCAAGTTCATCGTGAGTGCTTTTCGCTGTCTCAAACTGGGATGTAATCGAATTTCGTCGTGCTGATAATGTTTTTGTTCCAACTTTTCTAGCAACAGAAATTATACTGAAGTAAAATTTATAATTTTTTGAAAAAAGTATATATTTTTTATTTAATATTTAATATTACAGTTGAAGTTAATTCTTGCTATATATCTTTGGTTAAATAGATAAAGACATTTTATTTGTGCAGTCCGTAGACCCCATATGATCTCCGCTTATACTTCACAACACATGTTGCACACAGTTTAAATTTTACTCTTGGCAGCTGTGTCTATATTTCTGTACGAACAATTCTAAGCAAACACACATCCCACAAACAATTGTTTGGCATGAAGTGCATATTTATTATACAGCGCTGCATATTCGCAATGAATTGACACCAAATTTCGACGAATTGTGGCAATAAAATGAAATATTTTCATATTTGCACATAAAGTCAATGGCAAAAACCTTGACGTAAAGTACCCAGCCAGGGTTGTGTTAGAGAGTCACATATTTTATTGCCTTTACTTTCATTTGATATGAAATTTTATCAACGCAGACACATTTATTTAGACCAAAGATTTATGCATATGTATTTGTTCTTTGTTCTTCATTTGAACGCTGATGTGTGTTACCAAGTCAACAAGGCAAAAATAATATAATTTTTTGTGCAATTTGTGCTTCCAAAGTTTAGTAAAAATATATTTTACGGTCACAAATAATTTGTATACAACTCAACCTATTTCGCACTTATTTTATATTTTCATTTTTAGAGGGTATTCAAAAAAACAGTTACCTCTTTTGATAGCTGTTGGTGCTTGACTGTTTCAACTGTGAATATGTTGTTGCGGCTGAAAGTGCAGCCATCTATAAAAGATAAAAAAAATAACAAATATTGGGAATACGAGGGAGCTGTGCATATTAAATATATAAATGTTACTGCATAAATATTTGCTTTTTCAGTAAGCAATTCTGAGATATTTGTATTTGAATGCAAATAAATTTTCATAAATGCCGTATTAGCCCTTTCGTTTTATTTAAAATATACGCTCACTTAGTAAATTCAAATGAAATAACTAAGATTGCACTTTATTAAATATTTGGGGTACTTTCAGTTATTTATCATGGTAATGAGCATTCTTAATTTTCAAGAATAATTAAGTACAAAAACGTTAGTCTAAAAAAAAATTAGTGAGATTTATGGATTTGTCGACTGCAGACTTCATTTTTATCATTTTTATAAATGTGACTCTAAACTACCTATAAAATGTAAATTCATGTAGAAAAAAACCATGAAACTTTGCATATAAGCTATAGACACAAATAATTTTTAACAACTTGTGTGTAACATTTACATATTTATAAATTCAAAAAGTTTTTATTTGCCCCAAAAATGTAACAAGCTGAAGCTTAGTAAATTGTTTGGAATAACGCACATTTTGATTATGCTTGGCTTTGGGGCTTGTTTTCAAACAGATTTTGTGCGAAAAGGGCTTAAATTCGTTGTGCTCGCTCAAGCTGGTCGTTGTCGCCGTCGGATCGGATCGGATGGGCGTATGGTGGGCGAAATGGTGGGCGTGGCTTAAAAGCATTTCGCAGGCATTTGCACATGCATAATAAATAAATAAAGCGGGCTCTAAGCAGCGCGTTTGTAATTACGTTGAAATTAAGCCGGCATCAACATTTAATTGCGAAAAGCCCCAGACTGCAGCTGCAGAAGGCTTTATATATACATATACATTTAGATGTGTATATGTATATGAGAGAACGGCCACGCATGCCAAAAAGGAACCAGCATTTAATTAACAAATTTTACGCATTTATTTTCTATTTTCATGTGAACATCCGAACCGGCCAACGATGCTGACCACCAACCAACATAAACCGTGACAACATAATTTTCCTGGCCCCCAAAATAAAATGGCGGCGACTATGTTCCACCACAACAACACAAACAACAACAACAACAACAACTAAATGGCAAACACATCCACAAACCACAATCGGTACAGTGAAAACGAAGGACATTGATGCCGTCGAGGGTAAATCAGTGTCGCTACCCTGCCCCATTGCCGAGCCCCTGCACGATGTTTATATGGTCCTATGGTTTCGTGATAATGCGGGAATACCTTTATATAGGTGAGTACTATCTCTATCTTGCTCTCCTCTCTCCTCTCTCTTCTTATTGTTATTGTGTATTAGTGCGTGGGGACTGCCCCATTTGGCTTATTGTCATTCTCGCTCTCTCTTTAAGTGTGTGTGTCTCTCTTTTTATACGCATTTAATTAAATGCAAACGAGCCTTGAGAGCAGCTGCCCTTTAAATTGTGTGGCCCAACGTCGCACATAAGTATGCTACAATATTTTTGCATATACCCTATAATTACCTGCAAAACGGCATTATTTGAGAAATGAATAACACATTTTGATCTAACTTAACATATTAATCTATTTATAAAATATAAACTGACAGATTCTTACAAATACGAAAAAATACTATCAAAGGTATCAGTATCAATAATAAAATATTTCTTAGGTTACTAAAATTGTGAAAGAATTTCATCAAGGGGTATTTTCAGGCCCTCTATATGCATTACCTGTAATTAAAGTTGTGCTGTGTGGATGTGTGTGTATGTGTAAGCTCCGTCTTTTTTTTGCACCTGACTGCCAACTGATAAGTGTGCCTTTTGTTTGGATGTGCGCTTTAACTTTTGTGTGTGTTTTTGTTGTCACAGGCGTACAGTAAATTAACTTAATTATGTTTACCTAATTTACTAATTAACCTCAGACGAAAAGCCGCAAGAATTATATGGATAAATGACGTTGAATGTCTTTTACATATATGGATTTAGGCATTAAGCTGCTGCTAAGCTTGACCAAGGCTGTTGTGGTTGTTGTTACTTGCCCAACAGCCCATAGCAACTCTATGAAATATAACTGCAAAGTGCATGAGTCAAGACAAAGCCCTGTCTGGAATATGGGAGTAGTCTCGGGGGTCTGAGCCAGCATAATAAATTACTAATTACGTATTACGCATTTCAACGTCAGGCATTTTGTCAAATAGTTAATACTGAAAAACAAAAAAATTTAATTGTATTTGTGGCCTTAGCTTACCCAATTCAGCTCGAGCTCTTTATCTGCATCATCTTCAATGTAGACGGGCAGTCTCTGCTCCATTTCAATTTCCACTTTCCTAGTCGATGGCTTCTCAATTGCGACGTTATGGAATCGCCATTTATATCCAAATTGCTGTAGTGCGGACAACCTGGATGAGAGTAATTTGAATGTAAATGGCGATCCCGAAAGAAATGATTAATATCAATAATATGAACTTGAGCAAACAGGCGCTTCAATCATCTGTCTCCATATCATATATCAATATATCAATCAAAGATATCAGTTCTAGTGCTTTGTCAAAACTAGTCCACCAAAACACTCGGAGTTTTTTTTAAACTTACACTCACCCGCTTCAAGTTCAGGCTGAGAAACAAATACGTAGCTGTTGTGTTGTTGTTCCAACTTTTCTAGCAACACAAATTATACTGAAGTGCAATTTTTAATTTAAAAAAACAAAAGTATATGTTCCACATATAAAATTTAGTATTACAGCTGGAAATTCTGGCCACATATCTTGCCATATACCTCAAGTGTTAAGTGCTGCTAGCAAGTTAACTAGATAAGAATATTTAATGTGTGCAGTCTGTTGACCCTGTATGATCTACGTTCATACTTCACAATCCAGATGTTGCACAGTCTACACTCCGAGACAGCTGTGTCCAACAATTTTAAGCAAACACATGTACCACAAACAATTGTTTGGCTTGGCGAATATTTATAAAACGCATATTTATTATACAGCGCTGCATATGCACAAAAAATGTACTCAAAATTTCAACACATTGTGCCAATAAAAAGTCATTTTTCATATTTTATTATTTATCTCCACTCGCTTAGGGCTCTATACTCAGACCACTTAAATTAAAAATCGTTTAAGAGCTAATCCATGCATTTTTCTAAATCCATTCGATTCGACATTTTTCCCATTACTATAATCACTATTATTATAAGTTGTGGATGAGATATAAAGCGATAATAAATGTCATTTAAGAGAACTACAAATCCTTATTTAAATGCTATATAAAATAGCTACAATTCCCGATTTAAGAAATCAATACTGTTTTTTGTTGTTGCATTTTTAACCATAATGAACAAAAGCAATCAAACTCAAAAGTGGCAACCAAAGTACCCAAATGATTTTCTTTTGACTTTTGGCCATTTTTATTACACTCAATTTACTTGGGTTCACGTAGCATATTATTTGGTCATAAACATTTGCTGCATAGGCCCCAAAGAACAGTTATTAAGCTTAGCCACCACTCGCCCGACACATGCGCCCCTCCCCTCTCTCGCCTCCCAAGAGCATTTCACTTTCTCTAGCCCCGGGCTCTGCAGCCAAGTGCAACAGTTTTTTTTTGTTTTTTATTTTTATACATTTTTTTAGTTTTTAATTAAAATGGCAGCGCAGTGGGCTACACAAAATTGGATCAACGTTGCCTTCGTTCTTTCTCTCTCTCTCTCTCTCTCTCTCTCTCTTTCTCTCTCTCTCTCTCATACACAAATACACTCTCTATCTCTATCGTTCTCATGCTTGCTTGCGTTGCACTTGAGTTGGCGCCCGCTTGGCACGCAGCAATTAAGTTGTTGCATTTGTCGACGCCGACGTCGACGTCGGGGCAGAAGCTGGCAGCATTTGCCGTTGGTTGCCCGCATAAATTATTGCGTGTTGCATACAAAAGGGCGCTTAACGCGCCACTTGCCGCAACGGCTCACGAAAAGTGGCTGCCACAATAAAAACAACAAACACAATGGGCCCCGGACCCTTGACTCTGCTCTCGCAACTCAACGCCGATGCGAACTTTGCTCCACAAGTCTTTAAACAACTGTCAGCTGTCAGAAATTGAGAAAAAATCAAAGTGCTCTCATAGGATTTCAGTGCAGTACCTATTATATATGGAAACTAGTATAATTAACCTATAGTTTTTGTAGTTTATTTAAGAAATTTAAATTAAATAACTTCATTTTACAAGAATATCTTACAGTTTTTAGAAGTAAGCAATTTTATATCTAAGCTTGCTTATTTTTAAAGATATTCGGATTTTATTATGTTACTATAAAGTTAAATTATTATTATTATATAATTAATAAAATTATAATTATTTCTTGGGTACTTCATGCACTGCAACCTAGTTTGATCTATTGTACTCCTTTCTGAGCCTTGTCGGGATGAGGGCTTCTATGCTTAAGACATGTTTCCGTAGGATAATTTATCTTCTTCTGACCTAGACGACACAATAAGCACAAAATCGACAGATTCCGCAACTGATAATAAATTGTTTGCATTTCAAGTGAATCAAATCAATCAATATATATTAAGAAATTCAGATAGTGACTAAAATATGCAAACCATTTGTTAAATTTTTTTATATATATATTGGCTTTGTTTAGTTACACGATATGACATGGATTGTGCGTTTTTTCGAACTTGTTTCGATTTGAAGCTATAGTAATTTTTAAAGCAAATAGCAAATAAGGTTGAATGTATCTGAAGAGAATATATTTATAGTCAGCAAGTTAGAGTTTCAGGCGAAATATTGCCAGAAACTTTTATAGTCATCTTAATGGTGCCCACTGCAAAGCAAACTGCAGCACTCAGCATCTAGCCAGGTCTGAAGTGTTATGGTTATGGCCTTCTCTGTATTTGCGTGAGTATTGCAGCTGTTAGGTAAACTTGGCGCATTAAATGCACTCCAGCATAATAAGAAAAAGGAAATTTAAAATAATGGTTATCTGCGAGCCCATAAATTTAATTTTGGCAGCCATTGCGTAAAAGGGGTTTTTTTGTCTGGGTCACCTCTCGTCTAATGAGCAGGCTAAAATGGATGAGGCTAATTTTCGAGCGCAATTTTCAAATGAAAATAAAAACACGAGCAGTGAATTATGTGGCCTATGGATTTCATTAGTTTTTGCTGTGAGCTTAAGAATTTATCTCAACTTGATTTAATTTCGCCTCACTGAAATATTTATAAGACAGCATAATAATAATAATTCTTAGCAGAAATTTATTTAAGTCCTCTTTCTATCTTTTCTCTTTTTTTTTCTTTTGCAGCTTTGATGTGCGCGATAATATGGCCATTGAGCAGCCCCGACATTGGTCAGCTCCGGAGGTTTTTGGCTCACGTGCCAAATTTCATTTTGACTCCCAGCCAGCAACTTTGGAAATTAAGGTAAAATCTTAAATGGTTGCCCAAGTCATACACACACACACACACACATCCGCACTCCATTTATTTTGAACGCGTGTGTGTGTAAGCACTTCACGGCCTCAACTTTAATCAAATTCTTAAACATTGCATTAAATTTGAGTGAAGTTGAAGAAATGCAGAAAAATCAATGAATGAAAAAATAGCAGTGCACATTTTAAATAAATAAATAAATGCGAAATGCAAATAAATATGCTGAAATGTTAAACAATTCAATAGAAAATTTTGCGTGCTGCGGAAATAAATGCTGCATAAAATAACGAAAAATTCTAGAGCGAAATATACTCCAAACCAAAATGGTATGCCATATTCCATGTGCTTCTTTTTTACTTTTTTAAATTTTTGCCAAAATTCTCAATTGCATTGCAAGTGCTTTCAATTTGCTGAAAATGGCAACTGGAATTGCGAATGCGTGCCAAAAAAATTAAGTCAGCGGCAATAGCAGTAAACGGATGTAGCCAACATATTGCAAAAAAAAGGCGAAAAAGAAGAAGAGGCAAATACATATTGGTAGCAAAAGGAATGCTAAATAATGGTAGAAAGCTACGGCTGCCACAACTGCGACTGAGACGGCGACAGCGACAGCGACTGCGACTTCGGCTGAGGCATTGCGAAAACAAATTTAGATATCAAAAGTTGTTAAATTGCCTCGCGCACGCGAAATGTTTATTAATGTCTTGCATGTTTACAGATAACTTGATTTACCGTTATTGTCATGCAATGCACACACACACACACACACACACACCCACACACCCACACACACGCAGAGACACTTACACACACCCACATGTGTAGACACAGTGTTGCAGATACTTGAACTAACGCCTCGTCGCGCAAACAGACTTGACTTTTAAAGGGCAAGTTGGCTTGGCTCCGCGTTCAAGTTACATCGTCTGTTGTGTGAATCCTTGGACAATTTCCAGTTTGTGGCGGGCTGTGGGTGTTCTTCTGTCTGCACGTTAACGAGCTGCATGTACAGACACAAACACCCACACCCGCATTTGAAAATGGATGTGAAGTGCACACGCAGAGGCAGGCCAAACACTCACATGAATTTTCCACTCGCGGTTGCATCAACTTAATAATGCCAGCCAGGCACACATATATTTATATATACACATATATATATATATATATGTATGTAACTCGCTTGAATTATGAGCGACAAATTAAGTTGACCTTATAAATTAATTTTAAATGCCTTTCAATTGTCTGACAATTTGCATTTATAGGCGATTGTATAATATACGTTTGATTTAAATGCCATTAGATTTATTGGTTGCTTATTAATGCTAAACAGTTCAATGGGCAGTTTATATATAAGTTTGATTTAAATGCATTAGATTTATTGTTTGCTTATTAATGCCTAACACTTCAATGGGCAGTTTAATTGCATCTTAAAGTTTATTGTAATTATTGTGAAAATAAGACCAAGCAATATATATAAATTATATTAAAGAAAGTTCTTCATATATACCATATATATTTATGTAGAGGGTCAAAGAAAGTTGGTTTAATAGGAATTTCAAAACGTTTTCGTGAAGCAATTCAATAATAAACAAAATTACTTTTATTTATTTAATTATTATTAATATTAATATGCATATGTTTTTTTTTGGCCCGTTTGGGTTGAGTAAAATGATTAAACAATAAATACAAATTACAAGTTGGCTGCAAAGCTGTGTGAAACTTGTTTGGGATCGTAACGGAATTGCCGTCTGGCAAATGACACATTGAAATCTTCATAAAGGAACTAAATTGGCAACTGCTTAGCCACAATGAACTGAGCCGAGAGTGAACTGGGCTGTAACAGATTGGTCGCATAATTGCCTGGCTAACGATTCGATATATTTACGTACAAGTTGGCCACACGGCTCAGACCACAGCGTTGTAGGACTTAGGTGACATGCAATAATTGAATGTTACATGGCCAGAACGAGACTCGAATGCTTTGTGGGTGTTGCTGTGCTTGTGTCTGTGTTCGAGTGTGTCTGTGTGTGTGCTTGTGTGCTTGTGCGTGCGTGTGAGTATGCTAATCATCTGTTTCCTCTCACACACTCGCACACAATCCAATAATACACAATGTCTATGATATTTTGCAGGATATCAAACGTCATGATCAAGGCATTTACCGTTGTCGTGTGGATTTTCGCACAGCTCAAACGCAAAGCTTCCGTTTCAATTTGTCGGTAATAAGTGAGTATCGAAAATGGTGAAGAGTAGTAATACTCGCAATGCCAAATCTACCGTACATATAGACCTATACCGATACCTATATCTATCAATCTGCCATTGTATTGTTGTCGTTTCCAGTACTTCCGGAGCAGCCCCTCATACTGGATCGTTGGGGTCGTCAACTAAATGGCACACAATTGGGTCCCAAGCAGGAGGGCGACGATATTGTTATCACTTGTCGTGTAGTGGGCGGTAAGTAAATCCCCAACTAGCTAACTTAACCCAATTGCAACCTTCCCCAATACCCACGTACCGTACCACCGTTCAATACCGTACCACCCAATCTTTTTTGCTATTGCTACACACATGGCTATATCCGTTCGACCGGCTAGACAATTTCCTGTTAATTTCCTTAAAAGCTTTGGCCGAAAAAACAACAGAGAGCAACAGAAGAAAGAGAGAATGCTCAATCGTAAAAAAACTACAAAAAAAAGGAGAAAATAAAAGATAAACCTCAAACCGCACTTTGACCGAGAATGAAAATATCACAAAGTTTGCTTATGCTTTGCTTTGGTCTTCCTTTTGCGCCAGCTTGACTTTTTAATTTGCACTCCCTCTCGTCCTTTACTATCCCTGTGCATACATTATACACACATACACACGCACACACACATACACCCGTGCATATATGTATAACTATTGTTTTTCTTTTATCGTACTGCATTTCATAGGTCGACCACAACCACAGGTCCGCTGGCTCGTAAATGGACTACTTGTCGACAATCAAAACGAGCACAATTCCGGCGATGTTATCGAGAATCGACTGTTGTGGCCATCGGTGCAGCGCAACGATTTGAATTCCGTATTCACATGTCAGGCATTGAATACGCAATTAGATAAGCCCAAGGAGAAGAGCTTCATACTCGATATGCACCGTAAGTCCCCATTCAACCCAATCCCCTAATCAATTTGCTGCTTACTTACCCGCTTGACCTGAAAAAACCAATAGGCCCAATTCGATTTTGGTTGTTGGTCACCAAAATTAAGTTATGCGTTATTGCCATAACCGTTAATTAAATTTATATTGATAATCATAGTACAAGCATTGGGTAAACAACTAGCATGTTCTGTAAACATAAACATTTCCCATTGAATATTTTCTGTGATAAAACATTCCTGATATTGTCGGCATTAAGCACCACTCATAGCTCACAGCATAACCCGCTAAATAATTATATGTTTACAAAAAACGAATGAATTGCGGAGCGTTACTCCCAACGATAACCTCGCTCCATTTAACTGCACTTTTGGGGAGTTGACTCAGCAAAAACAGCAACTGCAATGTTTGCACGGTCATTAAACGTCATTATTTAAGTCATATATATTTTAAGCCCCTCAAAGCTGTTGAAACGGCCGCTAGTCCTGAGTAATATATATAGACATAAGCAGAGCAAAGTATCAAATATTTAAAAAGTTAACCGAGTGGCAAACGGGGCGTTATGAATAGTGACCATAAATTATTTCATGTGAAAGTTTTCTGAGACTTTCTTATTTTACATAGTTAATTTATTCAGTTAAAAAACGAAATTAAATTACAATCAATAAAAAATTATATAAGTAATTTTAAAATTTTATTTTCTACAAAATTTATTGGAAAACAACATGATATGAAAATGTTCCGTTGTTAACATTTACACTTTGGCTAAAACCTATATTTAAGAGACGAAATCATATCATTTTTATTCAATTTCCAATATTAAAATTGCTAATGTGATTGCTCTTGTTTTTTTCGCAGTAAAACCATTAACCGTAAAAATTCTGGAGCCACCCAGTTCAATGATTGCCGATCGACGCTATGAAGTCACGTGCGAATCGTCCGGTTCCCGTCCCAATGCCATCATCACGTGGTATAAGGGAAAACGTCAACTGCGACGCACAAAAGTGAGTAGGGGAGAGTGGCGAAAGAGGCGAGATATGGGTGGAAAGGGGACAGGGAGACAGACTGCAGACAGTCGGAGGTGACATCCACAGCAATGGACTCGCACATGACCGCAATTGACGTAACTTGCCCAACACTTTTCTTTTGACTACCACACACACACACACACACACGCACACACACACACGCACACACACACACGCACACACACAGCAGCTCGATAAGTTATTGTGTTTGCACAGTCTGCCACACACATACAATAAACCGTTGCTTTATCAGGGTATGGTGGGCAGTGGAGAAAGGGAGTTTGGCAACACCCACTTGTTGTCCCTGGGTGTGGCTAACACTCGCCACTCGCCGCTCGTCGTTCTACGCTCTACATTCACCGTTAGAATAAACACAGATAATGTGATATAAACTCCACAATATACAATCCCCCACACCGCCCACTAACATATTCAGACGTCCCTCTTGGTTTTTTTTTCATTCCATTTGCCACGCTTTTCCTTAGCTGTATTCGTTTTTCTTTTTTTGCTTTTGTTTTCTGTGTTTTTGTTTCTTGTTTCAACTTTATACAAATTTATGGGAGTTTTAGCGCAATTTTGTTGCAATTCATTTTTACGGCGATCCGTTGTCGTCGCCCCTCCACCATGCCAACTCCAAGCTCGTTCCCGCTCCGGAACCGAAAACTGTTGTTGTTTATGTCCATGTCTGTCCGCCTTACTTAAACATACACACACACATACCTACATAGATACATATATGCATTTAGTCGCTTATGCATACCGTCGCTGATTGCTTTGCCGTTTGCAGCTACACTCCTTTAAAGGCCGGAAATGTTTTTCAGTAGTTTTTCACGTTGCCTAAAGTTGCCGTAATGCGGCAAAATGTCTGCCCAGTCCACAGTAGCCCACAACAGCCCACACACCATACAGTTAGACAGTCAGACAGTGAGAAAGTCAGGCAGCCAGACAGACTGGCCTTTAGATATGTTCAACATGCCTTTTGGTGCCTTAGTTTCCCTCTAATGTGTGGGCGTTGTGGGTGCTATCTGTGTGTGTGTGTGCATGTGTCCGAATTGCCAGACATGTAGATATTTCGAATATAAGCCAAAGCCTAGAACACTTCAAATGGGGCACAGCATTAATTAACGCTTGGGGCCAACGACACACCAAACTGTGCCGAGTTTCTCGTTACGAATTGCAGCTAATGAGTGTAGCCCCGACGAGAGCAAGTACCTCAACATGTTACTCCAAAAACAGTGTTAAGCTAAATTTAAGTAAGTCACAACTTGATGACAGTTTTAAGAGACAAATATATCTGTGAAAGTGAGTAAAGTATTTTTGTGTTGAAACTATAAAAGATATTTCGACATCTATATCTTCTATTAGAATAAACCCTTCTACGAAAGCCCAGTTCTTCGTCTAGCCTAATCTCAGAAAAAAATCGTCCTGAAATTTACAGAATCGCCATCATTTTGTGTGGTTATTTTCTTAAGTTTCAAAAATGATTTCTGTTTTAAATAAGTGCATGCATATATACTTTTTTACTTTGCAGATTGATAGCCGCGTTAGTTTTATATTTTATTTATTTTATAATAATGCTTAATAATTAATGCTTCCCAACTATAAAATTTTCATATCCTACTATTATTTGTGTTTATTTCTATTCAATTCCATTCGACTGCGCAATTATTTTCATAAAAAGTATATTCAACTTAAACTCTAGGGATTTGTCTGATTTACTTACTTTATCGTGCTTTATCTTTAATATACTTTGCATATGGCCTTCCAGGCAGTAAGAGACACCTCGTAAATATAGAGTTTTTACATAATCCCCAGTGAGCTTAATGTATGTTTTGTTTGTTCTTTTTAGTTACAATTTCCTTTCGACAATTTGAAGTGGCAGCTGTATGAATATTTACTTTTTGTTGTTTGCAGTATATATTTGTTGTTCGAAAAATTAGGTTGCTGCGATGTCAGAGCAAGCCGCCAATTGTTCGCCATTCAACACCTATGAACGATACCACTTAAAATCGAAACACCAACACACCCACGAACAAGTGCTTGGGAATGTGCTTGGGTGTGCATATATCACGCCTTTTACATTCGCAAGTTTGGCGTCTGGTCGCCAGGGAGGACACAAAAACACACACTGTTAAAAATGAACAATTTTATGACCCGTTCAACTAACAGCAAGAATTACGACTACAAAGCACAACTAATTATGTGCTGTTGTTGTAGTTGTTGCTGCTGTTGCTTGTCGCTATAAAATTTATAATACCCACACAAGTCACATAAAACCCAAAGTATGCAGCAATAAATTTTAAATTGCAAACATAAAATATTTCGACAAATTTGCAAAAAAAAAGAAGAAGCACACACTCACACTTTCACACATACCGACATACAAAGAAAACAAAGAACGATACGAAGAACTGCGCCTCAGGACATTTTCGACGGGGAAAGTGTATAATGTGGGGATGGGAGGTTCTCACTCGTCTAGGGTCGAAACTTAATTAATGCAGAAACACATTTTCCAGGACGACATATCAAAGAACTCGACACGCTCAGAACTGAGCTTTGTGCCTACCACAGACGACGATGGCAAATCGATAACATGCCGTGCGGAAAATCCAAATGTGAACGGCCTCTATTTGGAGACCATGTGGAAATTGAATGTCGTTTGTAAGTATTACAAATTGTGTTTAAGTCTAAAATATATACACAAACACACATATATATATGCCATGTATATACTTAGCTAAAAATATAAAACAAAAAAAAAAAAAACAAATAAAATAAAATAAAATAAGAGTAAGAAAACGCAACAGCAAAAATAAGCATTTGCCGACAGCTAGCAAAAGGTAGACAGCCAGCTAAATTTATTACGTCGGCGTTTTCGACGTCGCCGTTGAAAGCCTTTAAAATGCAAATAAATCAAAGACAAATGACAAATTGTGAATAATTTGCCATGGGCCAGAAGGCAGCTACCGTCCTCCGCTGCCCCTCTGCTTCTTCCACATACCCCCCTTCTACTTATCATTGCTCCCCGTCGCGGGCAACGCTGCAGCGCTCAGTGAAATATGTGGGCTAACAAAATGTATGGCAGGCGCTTAAATTAAATGAAGCACTTTTTGTGTACGTAGCCATCAAACCTCACTCCATCCTTCAGAAATGAAAAAAAAAACAAACAAAAATTAAAATAACCAACCAACGATATCAAAGTAGGTAGAACTGTAACTCCATAAATGACAGAGTTTTTAGAATCTTCTTCCTTTTTTTTAATTAAAGTTTATGTACGGAATATTTTGCTACTATATCTATCTATCTACTCTTCGGTTAAGACATGTGCTTGAGGTTCAATGTCTTTTTAAGACTTCAGAGCACTTTCAATTTGAATGGCCTGAATCCTTGGCAGCTTAGTTCCAATTCGTCTTTAAGAAAATTATGTTATTGTATTATGTCATATTTTGGTCACCAATCAAATATTTAAAATCTCTTCATAGACCATAATTATTATTTGTAATATTATTTGTTATACCCAATAAAATAATGTTCATCGGCTAATAATCGTTATCAATTAGGAGATGAAAATCAAATAAATTGAATATGTTTCCAAATATTTACAGTTACTTTGAACTGGTGATAACAAAGCTTCGGTTATTTTTAAGTCGCGGTCAAACTTATAATCAGGGCCAAAATACAAATACCAACATTTACCAAATTGTTTGGGCAAATTGAATGGGTCAATAGCCGCAAAGTAAGTACTGCGGACATCGTAAAGTGCCAAAGTCACCGTTGAGTTTACAGTTGCTCGGCGTTACGTATACGTCCCGTTTGCGGCTGTAAATGTATTTTATTATTTCGACTGTTTGTATATTGTGCAAACACAGACACACACACACTTGTGCTCACACTAACATATGCATGTGTGTGTGTGTGTGTGTGTGTGTGTGTGTGTGTGTGTGTGTGTGTGTGTGTGTGTGTGTGCATATGCGGCACATCACGTAATGTTGTTTCTTTGCTTTTCACTTCCTCAAATATTAAATTTTACTGCAATCTGCTGACGTACCGACAGAAAAGAAAACACAAATACATATGAAGAAAATACACAGGAAGAAAAACATGCTGCTGTTTAGGTTTTACGTTAAGAAATAAGGTGTTATTATTATATTTTTATGCGCCACACATACTTGTTGGCTTCATATTTTATACTTCGGAATATTATTTTTTATTTGTTTGTTTTGCTTCTGGCCTCGTCGATGTTGCCTACGTCCTTTGCTACAATGACGGAAATAAACTTTATGATCGGCACGTAACGCAACATTTTCATTTACATACGTGCACACGTACATTATATACATATATGTATTGCGGTGTTGCAGGCAAACGCTTGACTTTAAGCAAAGTTACAAAAAATACATGTACTATAAAAATTATGTTTTTTAATTTGAGCATGTGTAATACCCTACAGTCATTTTGAGCCTGGCCTTGGGCTGGCAAATACGCAAATAAAATTATTATGCACTGAATTCGTAAAGTCTTCATATGAGAATTTACGTCTATCTTAAAAGAGCAGCTTTGCTAAATGGTATTAACTTTTCAAATTGAGATATATGAGTCTGATTCAAATTCCAGATTCCCCAATGTCCTTTCAAGTTCATTCAGTCCAATAGTTATGTAATCATATCATAACCAAAATATTAAATACGAATACAAATTAATTCAACTTATAAGGAATGCAACTTTCAAAATAATAAACAGGTTTTTTCGTCCTTTTTTAATTCTTTTATTCATTCCATAAAACTGCTAACTAACATTTGGTCACTATTTTACCCAATTTATTACTATTTTTGTAGTTTTTTTTATATTATATTTATGGTTTTCTTCATAGCGAATTTTATATTCGTCTATGGCCATTTCAATTATTTGCTGGTGTTTTTAATTTGAACGCACATGGCAAATATGTTCTGCATCGTTTCACATTTGTTGTTGTTGCTGCTGTTTTTGTTGTTTCTGTGTCCTTCGTGTTGTCCTTTCTGTACGATATCTCTATTCAGCATCATGCCTGAGTTATTATGCCAACTTCGTTTTGGCATCTTAGGCACGGCATTTGGCAAGGCCATTTGCCATACTTTATGTGGACGAGGGTGAGTTGTGGGGGTGGGCGGGAACCGGCAGCTGCTGCATTCCTTGCGTATAATTTTGTTTATGTCTGTGTATGTGACACGCTCGTTTTAAAATTTATAATGTGGCCCGGCGAACAGAGAAGCAGGACAGCAACAAGGAAGGAACATGCAATGCAATCACAGACCTAGAGAGAATCCCATGAGCGCACTACACACACTGTCTACTACAATGTCTGTGTGGGTCTATGTGTGTGTGTGTGTGTGTGTGTGTGCATGCCCCTTAGCCGTTGTTTATGACTGGGCTACATTGGCGCTTGTGTTGTGTGCGTGCCTGGCATTTTGGAGAAGCGAAAGCATCGCGATATTTTTCTCAATGCCGCAATCTGAGTTGATATTTTTAAAGTGGGCGCACAATGCAGCATAGCAACAGGGCTTATACATATATATACAAACATGTATGTATGTTAGATGATGTATATGCTAGCCAGCCAACCAGTTATTATTGTAGCTCAAGCTGAGATCAAATCCATGAAAGCCCCTATGAACAGTTGTGGGACCAACAATGATTGGCATATCTATACAATTTAAGGCAAATCTCTAGTTATATCTTTATATACACATATGAAATCTCCAACAACATATGTAAGCAAGCCCCCCTCTTCCTGCTGAAACATACTTTCGGTTGCGAAACTATTTAGTTTTTCAAATAAAATACATGAAACATAGCTGACATTAAACAATACAAAAGAAAAACAAATAAATAATTAAATAAAATTCAGCATTATTAAATATCTTTGAGCAAATATTGATTTATAATTAACTTTTAGATTATGGTGTGGCAAATTGTGAATCTAAACGAGATTATTGACTCAAATATTCATTGAGCTATGCTAAATCTCAGATGGGCTTATTACTATAACTATTGCAATCATTTAATAATACATATAAAATAATTTATTGAGTTTTGATAGTTATCTTATAAGAGATATTTTAAAACTTGACAACTACGCCGCTTAATCACAGAGCAGCATATATCAAATGATGTTATTATTCAAAACTTTAACTTGCCCATAAATTACCCCAGATAGATATATATATATATATATATAGAGAGAGACAGAAAGAGAGAGAGAGAGGAAGTGCAAAATATTAGGAAACTCTCGATCGATGGCCGCCCCAAAATATGGGGATGGGCGTGTGGGTAGCCGCATATATTTTTCGGGCGATTTTAGCTGTTGGCAGTTTGGGGAGGTAACGGTAAATGATAATCACAAAAATGGCCCGCAACATGTGTGCGGAAATACAGCGACGCGACTTTTGGCGCAAGACTTTTTGCACTGGGGCCCTTTTGGAACACTTTTGCTGATTGGCGGGGCGACTGCTGTCTGCTGTCTGCTGCCAAGTTAGACCTTTTTGGGTCGGGCAGGAAAGGGGCAGAGTGGGATAGGGTAAAGCAAACTTTGCGAGGCCATTCTAAAGTGAGCAAACTTTTGGCCTCGCTCGTCGACGTCGTCATCGTCGTCGTTGTCGTTGTCGTCTAACTCTTGACTGGCGCCGTTTGGCTTTGGCCGCCAATAACTCAACAATATTAAGGTTAGCACGTGCGCCCTTCCTTCAACGTCCTGTGTGCTGTGTTTGTCGCAAAGTTTGTGGCTCGTTAAGCAAATTCAAACGACTTAAGCGGCAACACATGTTCACAAGCAACGCCAGACCTGGGGCTCAACTTTAGAGCCAGCCAGCTAGTGGAAAGCTATTGCGATCCAAAGTTCTACTTATTACCAGTTGTCATTAGATTTCTGTTCCCATAACTCTTTGTTGCTGGGGTGCCTGTCGTTGCAACAAATCGCCCATATCTGTCAACCACTATTAAACCAAATAGATCCCTCCACTTATTGTTGTAGCTGATGACGAAAAGGAAACCAAAAAAATCAAAAAACAAAATCGCTTGTCATAAAGGGATTTGAATGTCGTTTTAAGTTTTTAACATATTGTGCATGACGAGTAGTAGGACAACAATAGTAGTAAAATAAATGAATAGGACATCTGTACTCAGCCAATATAAATTGTTAGTGTTGACTATATTTGATGAGTATTTTGGAAATAAATTAATTCTGATCAAATACATTCCAATTAGATAAAGCCACACAAAATTTATCGTCAAGCAATAAGTATTTAATTATAGTTGTGCTTATAAATATATATTTGATAATAGATGTCAATGGCATTTATATTCAATTATTAAATAAACTTACTCTAATGTCACGCTTTACACGTCATTTTGAATTCTTTGCAGATCCCCCATTGGTTACACTGCGCCTGGGCTCCACACTGTCACCGGATGATATCAAGGAAGGCGACGATGTTTACTTCGAGTGTCACGTACAATCGAATCCTCAATGGCGGAAGCTGCTGTGGTTACATAATGTAGGTCGCGTCAAGTCAGCTGGAAGTGAGCGTCTGTTGCACAACCATCCTTTCCCCTCCAACCCGGTCTACAGTCATATCTGCTGCCAAGCACACACTGAAACCCCAAATGCCAAAAACCGAAATCCCCAATTGACAACGGCGGCATCAGGAACTGGGTGCCCAGGTCGTCCTGCGTCTACTCTTGGGCCGGCTGTCTGCTTGGTTGGCTTCCATTCATTTCTGTTTAAGTGTCAATAACATTGGCAAGTTGCGTATGCTCCCAATTTCAGCTTCCGCTCCTACTCCCTTCGGCTTGAGGTTGCATTGCGCTGCATTTGCGCATTTCAATTCATTTCACACCAAGAATGGCAGTTGGTTGGGCAGGTGGACAAATGATGGTGTGCATTCTAGTCTCCAATGCACGGTTGTGGGGAACAAAATAGTTTCGTAATTTGGGGCATTGATTTTGGGGTAGCTGTCGCAGCAGCAGTCGCTGTCGCTCAATCAATCAGCGAAAAACGCATGCCAAGTCTGGCACCCAACATAGACTCCTCCAGCACCCACTTATCAGCATTATTTATACACAAAAAGTATTGGAAAAAAACAATCAAATTAAATTGAAGTTCATTAACGCGGTACATATGACAAAATTCACTTGCCCATTATTATTGTTTTTAATTATTTAATGTAGACCATTATTTACTTATAAATTCAAATAGACATATTAACATATTCTCTTTTTCTCTAAATGCTTACCCACTTTGTAGGGCATTCACTTGGAGCACAACACGTCGGCTCGTGTCATCCGGTCGAATCAGAGTCTGGTGCTGCAGAAGATAACCAAACACTATGCCGGAAATTATGCGTGTAGCGCCATCAATGACGAGGGGGAAACAGTCAGCAATCAATTGCCGCTGCGGGTTAAATGTGAGTAAACAAACACAACCTGTAAAGGGAATAATGGTAAATAGTGTAAAGAGCAATCCGATACAATCAATGTATGTATACAGTTGTGGTCAATATAAGCAGATTTGTCAAAATTTTGTTAATAATAATTGAAATCTGCGAAAAAAGCTAGCTCAGTTTTAAATTATTTAAATTTTGATTTGATTTATAGCTAAAACAGCTCACAGAGCCTATATGAAAGGAGTAGGTAATCTTATAAGTATCTCTTTCTCGACTACGAGATACCCTGGAAACATGGCTGCAGTGAATTTGCTTTCGATCTTGGTCAAGAATACACAATACATAAAGGATATGAAAATAAAATGAAACGAAGAGAAGCATTGCTGCTATTACGTTAACTGCAGCTATACCCACCACATACATTCAAGCGAATTTTGTGACTGTAGCCTGTAATTTCAACAGCGGCTGCTGTTGTGCTGATGATGCAGCGAGTTTTGTGTTTAGTGTGCATCAGTTGGCATTACGAGCAATACGGCTGGCATTTGGTTTGAATGCATCATATATCTGGCTGTGGGGAGAGATAGTCGAGCCAAGCCAAACGCAACACAAGTCCCCTTGTCTCCCCTCATCGTATACAGCTCCCTTTCGCATGTTTCCTTATCATAAAGTCAGACAGCGACGTTGTCAAGCTGCATTCCTCTTTCTCGCTTTCTTTGCCTCATTTGATGTATTGCATTTTTCTTTCTCTATTTTCTTTTTTCTCATATTCTTTTCTTTTTTTTTTGCTACGCGTTTGGTCCTTTTCATTGCACAAGTCGAGCTGGCACTCTCGTTGTGGCGCAGTTGCGAGTCAAGGATGTGAAAATATTTTTCATTCCGCTTTTTGCATAAATACAACATTTTGCCATCTCACACTGCCTCCCCTTTGTCATCTCGCTTCTTATCTGGCAAATCCAGTCGCTTTTCATATGCTTGCCACATGCGCTGCATCATATTTCATTGCTGATGCTGCTGTTGCTATTGCTGCAGTTGCAGCTGCTGCGGAATTATGCATCAATTTAACCGGCCGCGCAATGCTGCCAACTCTTTTGCTGCTGCTTATTTCTCAGAAGGAGCTCTCAGAGGCAGCTGCGCTTAAATTCACACAATTTGACAAGCGCCTCTGCTCTCTGATGATCGCTCTCATCATGTGCTCTGCAACCGAATTTTGCTAGTAGTATTGTTGCCCCTTAGCATCTTAGCGATTCACTTGTTTCAACAATAAGCATTGCAAATTCTCACTTTAAGACTCAACTGCTTGCCCATCTCTCCTTTCATGCAGCTAAAATGATGCATTGCTTCTGGCCATAAATTTAATGGCTTGGATTCTACTCAGCGCGCTAAAGATTTTCAGACTTGGTAGAGCTTATATAAACACAAGTTTATTACTTGAATAATATCTTAAACTGGGCATTAGGAATAACAGAATTCTCACAAAAATAAGTAATGTTATTAAAAAATCGATGAATAAATCATTTAACTATTTTTACCTTCACATAAACTCTGTTTAATTTAATTTCATCTTCATTGTGTAAAATTGTATATATTGAGTTAAACATGTTTTTTGTTTTGCCTCACACCAGCTACAAAGTAATAATAAATAAAAAAAATATTGATTGACGGAATAAATAAATTCAGTGACCATGACCATTTGTGCTTAAGCTTAGGCTTAAGCTTAATCAATCAAATTATTACTGGCACGAATAAACAATTATATTTATTTTTTGGGTACAAGCAATTTTCTACAATTACCATCAAGCCCAACATATACCAACCACTTTCTAAAAATGGAAATACAAGGATAAATTTTTTCTCCACGTGATTCCAATTCGTTTACCTAACCTTTTTCCAACTTTCCACTTTTTGTTTGATGTCATTAAACTTTGCTGTTTGCACAACAAAGAGCAACAAGTGGCATTCGAGGGCTGTCTCAAGTGCTGCCTAATTAGCTGACGACTGATCAAACAGCCCTCGTGAACTTGTAATTTAAATAAGCAACAGCATAACAAAAACCCAACAAAAAGGTGAGCGAAGCGGGGGTTGACTGAATGATGAAGGCTGAGGGACGGTTTTTGGCTAATTAATTACGCCCTTTTGTAAATTTTTAAGACAAACAATTCATCAAAAACTCAACTGGGCTGACTGCTAATGCGTTTGGTTTGTAGGTTTGTGTGGAGGAGGTGGGTCCCGTTTGACGACAACGTAATGCGAAATTGCGTATACGCCACGTGTGCTGTCAGCTAATAATCCTTTAACATTTATGAACGCCTTATTTACCTGCGAGTACTAAATCATGTTGCCACATTAATTAATTTCAAGTAAACAAGAACGTCGCGTCGCCACTCGACGATTTTCCTTGTTGCCACTGCCATTGCCATTGCCTTTGACACTGACTGACTGCCTCAGCTAGCTCCTCCTCCCCTCTCTCTCTCTATCTGACTCCCTCTCTTTTTCTAACTTTTCGCCCAGCTCTTACGCTAACTGATGACTGGGCCGCCCTGCTGTCGAAATCACTTTTGTGCGTTTGCCTTGTGCTCATCGCCCCAGCAACTCTCTAATAAACAACCAAATGCGTTGCCTCATTTTTCAGCGCTTTCTCTCCTCTCTCTCTCTCTCTCTCTCTCTCTCTCTGATTTTTTCACAATACTTACGTTTATTTTTATGCCACCCAGCCGTAGGTAGCTTGTAGCTACAGTTATAGATGCGTTTGGTGGAGGACGTTACACAATATAGTATAAAAGATTTATTGTATTAACGTTATTTTCCTAAGTATAGTTGGGCTCATATATCTTGTTGATTTAATCAAACCCTACATATTTAACGTCAATTGCTTTATAAGCGTAAGAATATTCCTCAAAAGATAATAAGATTGAAAAATATTGAATAACTAAGAAATATGTATTTAACTTTACTTATATTGTGAATTGCATATATATCATGATTTCTGATTTGTGTATGTAAGTATTTCTGGGTACTAAAGGACTGATCGATACTGATCAATTGGTTTGGAAGAAAATGAGGTCAAAGCCAGTTTTAAGGAAACACACAAAAGACCGATTCGAACCTCGAACTTAAAAGAAAATGTATAAGAAATTTTATGTTAATGTTACAAATTTTCATTTCAATTTAATAAGGCACAAATAAAGTGCCTTTAATCGAATTTCACAGAGTATATGTACATGATATGAGGGCTACTATTATCTATGCCTTAGAGATTGCCTCGCGTAGTTTTTGCTCATCGTCTTTACGACGTCGATTCTCCGCGTCGATCCATTGTTGAATGTCGGGCAAAAACCGGAGCTTCTCATATTTGGAATAGACACGCTGCTGCAACAGCGGCTGGAAGCGCCAGATATTGTCATCCACAACGGGATTGAGGAGGTGCGTCTTATTGTCCGGCTCCCGATAATGGTGCAGCTGGGCGAACTCAATGGGCACAGATTTTGGATCGCATTCACCATTATGTGCATGAAAGAGTGGAAAGTGATTATGTAGAGCAACCACAAATTGCGTGGAGTGAAAACATTTTGTGGCCGAATAGCGATCACTGTGTTCCACCACGCGTTCCACATGCTGCAGCATGTAATAGAAGCTGGGAAGGTTTTTGTAGAACTTTGGCCTCTCCGGATAAAGGGGAAAGTAGACGTTGCGGAAGCAGAAGGAAGCCCATGCCTTGCATTTCGTCGCATCTCGTTCATAGTCGGGCACCTTGTGCGCCAGCTCGATCAGATCCGATAATTTGGTAACATTGCCCAGCGGCATGATGACCTCGTCGATATCGAAGACACCTACATAGTCGAACTTGTACATGTTGCGGTAGAAGCAGTCGTTGTATGGTATCATCTCGTTGAGTATGCGATTTAAGAAGTCTGCACCCATCGCATAGTGATGAAAATTTCGTCCCGTGTGCGGTTCTCCCCGACCCATTGACAAGGGACGCAGTTCGACAAAGCCCGGACTGCTGGTTATGTAATCGTTTATCACACGCGTCATATTCGGATGAATCTGGCCATCGTAGAAGACCACCTTGCTGACACCCATCAGCCGCATTAGTTCAAGCCATTCAATCAGACGCCAGGACATATCCTTGTAGGGGAAGTCCAAACCTTTTACGCACACCATAAAGCGCAGGGGCTTTCTTGAGTTATCGTGATCCTTCATCACCTGATCCTTCATCACCTGATCCTTCTGTTGTGACACGGTGACCGTTTTGACAGGTTCGTAAATGACCCGCAGCAGATTTCTCGCCGTGTCACAACGCTGGGCTACCAGGGACACCATTTCGGGTGCCTCCATTTCCGTTTTGGGCAGGGGGCAGCTGATAAGCGTCGGGAAAACATGCCTTTCCCCGCTACCGCCCCACCACCAAATAATCTTATGATCACTTACATTAGCAATTACTGGATCGACGCGATTCCTGAACCACATTTGACAATAGGAGTCGGGATACTTGACCTTGTCCCGATCGCCATAATTATTGATCATGGATAAAACTCGGACAAGCGGCGCCTCTGTAATCTTCTCCCTGTTGTCATAGTACGCACCAAAGAGATGATATGTCAGGTTCTCTATGTGAATCGTCTGCCAATAGTCGTTGCTGAAATCAATGGCCAAGGAACTGGCAACTTTTCCGCAATTGGGCTCAGTAGAGGGTCTCCGCAGCAGTTCCTCCAGCGGGAACGAGGGCATCTCCTCTCGTATGAATTTCAATCTCTGCTCCCAGCTGGGCTCTAAAACGATAATATTCAGGTTAATATTAAAGTGATGAAAATAGATAATTAGTTTCTTACCCTGTCTTTTGTCAATCAACAGCTCATTGATAAAAACGACTCGTTTAGATCGCCGACTGTGCTCATCAGAATCGTAGTAACTGATGAATATGAGTAGTAAAAAGATTTTTATGAATATGATCACGAGTAAAATCTTGACAAATCTCGCCCTAATTAACTGCATATTGAGCTCTGGTCTGTTCAGCTATTCAGAAACACTCCAATTTTTAAACTGCGCCTCTCAACGATGTTTGATGTTTGACAACTTCTTTTAGAATACCTGCAGCAGCACGGTTCCGATTTAGTATTGCCGTCAACCAGTGCTATCTTGGTGCGTTGACGTCGACGTCGACGTCGACGTTTTATTGGTACAAATGTTTTCTTTTTGACAGAGACGTTATCTGTCAGTGCAATATTCTTACTTACTCTAGTATATTTGTGTCTTGTTCTCCTCTTAATTAATTATTAATTCTGTGTATAAAAATTTAATAAATGAGTCATTTTGAGTTGTCCAAGAATTTTTAAATTCTTGATTTTTGCGCGTATTTTTCCTGGCCTCAGAATTCCAATTGAAGTTATCAGGGCACATAACTTCTTAATGAGGTAAAGCGATAATCTTGAGGTTTGTTCCTAAATTATTTAAGTCTTACTTAAGCACATTGATCGAGTAGTAAAGAATTTCAGACAAATTAAATAGGCAGATATGTCATCATAGTTACGTGTCAACATAGTTACAATAACATTAATAACCAATTAAGTAACCTAATATAAAAATATACATTTATATATGGAGGACTGATCATGTCCTATTTAGTATTAAAGTAATGGTTACAAATATATTACAGTGAAATATAAGTATGGGATTTACAACGTAATGATCGACTTTTAAAAATATTATTTGTACACATTCGGTTACTCTGATTATCGGAGTCTGACACAGATGACATCCATTCCTCGTATGCATTCGCATATTTTCAAAGCTTCATATTACAAGAGCTTGTTGGTGTTACTGCTAGACCCTCTACTTGAGCTGCTTTTTTGACCTCGTATCGACCATTGCGCTTAACATTAATGATTTTATATGAACCAAGAAATGTAGTAGCGAGCTTCCTTCCTGTAACAAGTTGGGTGAGTCTTGTTGCAACTAACTCACCTTCTTGATACCTATACTCGCTCAGACATATTTTTCTTGCCATCACTGTCTTGCCATATTGTCTGTTTGGCACTTGACTCACACACTTGTGCTTATATATGTAGTTCATACGTTTATTTTTAAATCACTGTGTGATTTACAGCCGTACATATTAAATTTGTATTACATTTTAATACTTAAGCCGTCAACTAGACAATCACCGATTCTGCGTCTATTTAATTCGGTGTCTGTGTCTAGCTTTGAATATATATCGGCACTTCTTAATAATAATAATAATTATAAGTATGTGAATTGCGACCTACTAGATCTATTGTGCCCCTTTCTATAGCCTATAGCTCCTCCATCAACCGCAGATCCTGCACAAATGTTAGGATCTTTGTAGGGTTGAGGGCTACTACGTCATTGAAGCATCTCCAGGATGCTGCATCTTTTCCTGGTTAAGGCAATAAACTCCGCTGTCAATAGACCTGTATTCTGAGCTTATGCTTCTCTATTGTTATTACTTGCTTAAATCGTTTATGATTATAGCCCTCCAAAAGATGTGTGGTTTGTCGGAGTCCTGGCGTTTCTGCCCAGCTCCGTTGTAGCCTCTGTCTTTGGGGACGATGACTGTTTTTGTGGGGCTTGGGTTGAGTTCAACCTCCACGGCTTGTCTGGACTCTAGAAGTGGGAGTATTCACCTGCTAGTAGTTGGGTCCAGGCCCCTACCTACTCGCAATTTCGATAGCATTTTCGTATTGACCTCGCCTTGCTGCGCCAGTGGCACTCTCCTATTTGTTGTTTGAGTAGTACGATGTGGAGGATGGTCTACCGCATGTGAAAACCTCACCCCATCCAGGGTTCGGTCCTTCATTTGTCTTGCGACATTGTCAGCAGGGAGATCCAGCTGTATTTTAAAAGAGAGATACTCGGGTAAGGCTAATTAGAACAGGCGGCTGCCACTTGCCTGAGCCCATCGTTCGAGACTGAGCTATTTGATCCGTGCCCTCAGCCAGGTTGACTCTCGGCATGGTTCCAGTGACACCTTAGTTCGGCCCGGAGTGAGATGTGGAGGTAGGTTGTGGTTCTGGGGAGATTGGGTGGTGTGTGAGGCTATGCTTTTAAAGACGGCGCCTTGTCTATATGATTGTAGCATTCGCTGCTTGTCCGGAACCTCTTATTAGCAGGTAGCCTCGGCACTTCTTAATGTACGCTTAACTCAGAAATCAAAACACTTTTCAACGGTTCATATGAATTAATTACAACTCATTCCTAAATTGATTCTCTTTAGTGTTTGTGATCTTTGTCGTAAAGATTATGTTAATTTTCAAATTTAATTACTTTTTTAATTGACATTTATTTAAAATAGCTAACTTTAGTGGAACAGAAAAAATTTAGAAATGTTATATTCAATCTTATGAGGAAAAAATAAAGTGAATTTAATTGAATTTCGCGGAGTGTATGCAGATGATATGAGGTCTAGTATATCTATGTCTTAGAAATTGCGTCATGAAGTTGTTGTTCATCGTCTTTACGACGTTGATTTTCCGCGTCGATCCATTGTTGAATGTCAGGCAAAAACCCGAGCTTCTCATATTTGGAATAAACACGCTGCTGCAACAGCGGCTGGTAGCGCCAGATATTGTTATCCACAATGGGATTGAGGAGGCGCGTCTTATTGTCCGGCTCCCGATAATGGTGCAACTGGGCGAACTCAATAGGCACAGATTTTGGATCGCATTCACCATTTTCTGCACGAAAGATTGGAAAGTGATTATGTAGACCAACCACAAATTGCGTGGAGTGAAAACATTTTGTGGCCGAATAACGATCACAGTGTTCCACTACACGCTCCACATGCTGCAGCATGTAATAGAAGCTGGGAAGGTTCTTGTAGATCTTTGGCCTCTCCGGATAAAAGGGGAAGTAGACGTTGCGGAAGCAGAAGGAAGCCCATGCCTTGCATTTCGTCGCATCTCGTTCATAGTCGGGCACCTTGTGCGCCAGCTCGATCAGATCCGATAATTTGGTGACATTGCCCAGCGGCATGATGACTTCGTCGATATCGAAGACACCTACATAGTCGAACTTGTACATGTTGCGGTAGAAGCAGTCGTTGTATGGTATCATCTCGTTGAGTATGCGATTAAAAAAGTCTGCACCCATCGCATAGTGATGAAAATTTCGTCCCGTGTGCGGTTCTCCCCGACCCATCGACAAGGGGCGCAGTTCGACAAAATCCGGACTGCTGGTTACATAATCGTTTATCACACGCGTCATATTCGGATGAATCTGGCCATCGTAGAAGACCACCTTGCTGACACCCATCAGCCGCATTAGTTCAAGCCATTCAATCAGACGCCAAGACATATCCTTGTAGGGGAAGTCCAAACCTTTTACGCACACCATAAAGCGCAGGGGCTTTCTTGAGTTATCTTGATCTTGCATCGCCTGATCTTCCTGTTGTGGCATGGCGACCGTTTTGACAGGTTCGTAAATGACCCGCAGCAGATTTCTCGCCGTGTCACAGCGCTGGGCTACCAGGGACACCATTTCGGGTGCCTCCTTTTCCGTTTTGGGCAGGGGGCAGCTGATAAGCGTCGGGAAAACATGCCTTTCCGCGGTACCGCCAAACCACCAAATAATCTTATGATCACTTACATTAGCAATTACTGGATCGACGCGATTCTTGAACCACATTTGACAATAGGAGTCGGGATACTTGACCTTGTCCCGAGCGCCATAATTATTGATCATGGATAACACTCGGACAAGCGGGGCCTCTGTAATCTTCTCCCTGTTGTCATAGTACGCGCCAAAGAGATGATATGTCAGATTCTCTATGTGAATCGTCTGCCAATAGTCGTTGCTGAAATCAATGGCCAAGGAACTGGCAACTTTTCCGCAATTAGGCTCAGTAGAGGGTCTTCGCAGCAGTTCTTCCAGCGGGAACGAGGGCATCTCCTCTCGTATGAATTTCAATCTCTGCTCCCAGCTGGGCTCTAAAACGATAATATTCAGGTTAATATTAAAGTGATGAAAATAGATAATTGGTTTCTTACCATTTCTTTTGTCAATCAACAGCTCATTGATAAAAACGACTCGTTTAGATCGCCGACTGTGCTCATCAGAATCGTAGTAATTGAAGAGTGCGAGTAGTAAAAAGATTTTTATGGATATGATCAAGAGTAAAATCTTGACAAATCTCGCCCTAATTAACTGCATATTGAGCTCTGGTCTGTTCAGCTATTCAGAAACACCCCAATTTTTAATTACAAAACTGCGCCTCTCAACGATGTTTGATGTTTGACAACTACTTCTAGAATACCTGCAGCAGCACGGTTTCGATGTAGTATAGCCGCCAACCAGTGCTATCTTGGTGCGTTGACGTCGACGTCGACGTTTTATTGGTACAAATGTTTTCTTTTAACAGTGATCGTCTCTGTAAAAGCAATATTTTTACTTCCTCTAGTATATCTGCAATGTTTTTGTTTCTTGTTTTTAAATTGAATTGAATTTTTCAATTCTGGATTTTTGCGCCTCTTTTTTCTAACAGTAGTAATCCAATTGAAGTTATCAGAACACATAATGTTCGACTTTATCAAACAACGACTTATTTCCTCGACGCATCTACAACTTTAGAACTTTAGGTACTAGGGACTTTGTCGACTTCCTATTGACGATCATAACGCTGCTCTTCTCGAACTCGGCTGTCTCGTTCTGCAGTTCTTCTTTGAATAATATAATAAAATACCTGTCTTGTTTCCCGGTACTTGTGTTGTTGTTACTTTTTCTGTCTATGCTTTGGTAATTGTGGGTCTTCTGTCAGCAATCTCCCTGATTAGCCAATCATAAAAGTTTTTTTTCGTAAATATTCACAGTGCGCGGTTAACAGCTGTGTTTTGCTTCTGTGTGTGCTTTATTCTCTCGCTCTCGTGGTACCGTGGAACGTTTTAATATAAAAAGTAACTTGCTTATACACATTGCATTCTCGATCGCGGTGTATTGTTGTTTTTATAGTGGTTTTCGTCTGCTCTCCTAACTGTGTTTATACTTGTTGTTGCTTTAGCTGTCGAACGATTTTGTCTATTTTCGTAGTTTATTCGTGCAGCGCTAAAGTTTGGTGTTGTTGTTTCATATTTTATCTTGCTGTGCCATTTTAGTTTTTATTATTTTCTCTGAGCAGTGCTTTTGGTATCTTTAGTATCTTCTTTTTCGAGCATATTAATTTTTTCATCAAATATGTCTTTCTACTTAAAAAACTGCAAGAACCAAAGCCCGATTTTATCTGTTGCATGGCTGTGTAACAACGTGGTACACGTAAAATGTGCTGGTTTCATGCAACGGGTAAGGCATATAATTGGCAATAAGTCGGGATTAAAGTGACGATGCCGTGATGCGGAGTCCAATATCCAGATTTTTATGAGGCAAAGTAGACGGGGCTTCAATGATATTCGTCTAGCATTCAATAGGCTCAGTGCTGATTGAGAATCAATTTAATAGTGTAAAAGTCTCTAAAAACGCGCTTAATCAGAAGCGATCAACTGAGCCTGCTTTTAAACTGCTCCAAGTGTAAGTTCATGTCATTTTATCGTATCTCTCCTCATATTGTTAGTTACACGCTCGATGGGAGGCCACTTGATAGACTGAATGAAGTAAATGATTTATGTTTACTTGTTGATCATCGGTTCAAAATTGATAGGCATATTAAATTCACTGTCAAAAAAGCATTCCCAGTTCTTGGTTTTATTATATATACGACTTATACGACTAACATACTCATCACTTCTCTTGTACGTCCAATTCCGGAATATGGATTTTGTATGTGGTTTCCACAATATCATATTCATCAAAGTAAATTGGAATCTGTGCAGAAGAGCTTTGACTGGGGTGTACTGCCTTCTTATACCAATAGACTGCTCCTTATTAACCTTCTCTCCTTAACTAATCGTCGTGTTATGCTAGGTGTTACGTTTGTAGTTGAATTACTTAATGGTGAAATACATTTTTCTGTTCCCTCTAGACCGTCACGTTACTTTTCCCCACTTTCTCTTAATCGTTGTACTACCAAATATTCCTAGCATGAACCGTTGCGATTACTCTGTAATGATTACAACAGACTCTATCACGTAATCAATTCAGATTCCTAAATTTCTAAAATTGAGAACTCAATTTTAAACATCCTATCTCGTGAATAACTTTTTCGCATGTACCTGTGGTGGGATTTAACTAATTGATACTAATTATTTTTTGGTCTGATTGGGTTTTTTTCTGGGTTTTCCGCAATTCACGCAACAAATGTTGGACCATTTTGCATTTAAATACCCTCAGAAATATTATAAATATTTCTTATTTTTTAATTAATATATATTGTTTTAAATTTGATCATTCATTTAATGAAGTTTAAATTTTTCTTACTTTTTGTAAATAAATAAATAAAAAAATAAATAAATGCTTATTTTAATATATGTACATAGCTGCAAAATCAATCATCGATGGGCAAACAGACACACTCTCAAATACAACTCTGTTAGTTAACAGTTGTCGGCTCTGCAGTTGTGTTTCTGTTTCTACAAATTATATTAGTTTTACTAGCACCGCAGTTAATCGAATTTCGTATAAAAAAATGAATAAAAAAGATTATGTTAATGTTACAAATTTTATTACTTTTTTAATTGACATTTATTTAAAATAGCTAACTTTAGTGGAACAGAAAAAATTTAGAAATGTTATTTTCAATCTTATGAGGAAAAATAAAGTGCATTTAATCGAATTTCGCGGAGTGTATGCTGATGATATGAGGTCTAGTATATCTATGTCTTAGAAATTGCGTCATGAAGTTGTTGTTCATCGTCTTTACGACGTTGATTTTCCGCGTCGATCCATTGTTGAATGTCAGGCAAAAACCCGAGCTTCTCATATTTGGAATAAACACGCTGCTGCAACAGCGGCTGGTAGCGCCAGATATTGTTATCCACAATGGGATTAAGGAGGCGCGTCTTATTGTCCGGCTCCCGATAATGGTGTAGCTGGGCGAACTCAATGGGCACAGATTTTGGATCGCATTCACCATTATGTGCACGAAAGATTGGAAAGTGATTATGCAGCCCAACCACAAATTGCGTGGAGTGAAAACATTTTGTGGCCGAATAGCGATTACAGGGTTCCACCACGCGTTCCACATGCTGCAGCATGTAATAGAAGCTGGGAAGGTTCTTGTAGATTTTTGGCCTCTCCGGATAAAGGGGAAAGTAGACGTTGCGGAAGCAGAAGGAAGCCCATGCCGTGCATTTCGTCGCATCTCGTTCATAGTCGGGCACCTTGTGCGCCAGCTCGATCAGATCCGACAATTTGGTGACATTGCCCAGCGGCATGATGACTTCGTCGATATCGAAGACGCCTACATAGTCGAACTTGTACATGTTGCGGTAGAAGCAGTCGTTGTATGGTATCATCTCGTTGAGTATGCGATTGAAAAAGTCTGCACTCATCGCATAGTGATGAAAATTTCGTCCCGTGTGTGGTTCTCCCCGACCCATCGACAAGGGGCGCAGTTCGACAAAATCCGGACTGCTGGTTACATAATCGTTTATCACACGCGTCATATTCGGATGAATCTGGCCATCGTAGAAGACCACCTTGCTGACACCCATCAGCCGGATTAGTTCAAGCCATTCAATCAGACGCCAAGACATGTCCTTGTAGGGGAAGTCCAAACCTTTTACGCACACCATAAAGCGCAGGGGCTTTCTTGAGTTATCGTGATCCTTCATCACCTGATCCTTCTGTTGTGACACGGTGACCGTTTTGACAGGTTCGTAAATGACCCGCAGCAGATTTCTCGCCTTGTCACAACGCTGGGCTACCAGGGACACCATTTCGGGTGCCTCCATTTCCGTTTTGGGCAGGGGGCAGCTAATAAGCGTCGGGAAGACATGCCTTTCCGCGGTACCGCCAAACCACCAAATAATCTTATGATCACTTACATTAGCAATTACTGGATCGACGCGATTCTTGAACCACATTTGACAATAGGAGTCGGGATACTTGACCTTGTCCCGAGCGCCATAATTATTGATCATGGATAACACTCGGACAAGCGGGGCCTCTGTAATCTTCGCCCTGTTGTCATAGTACGCACCAAAGAGATGATATGTCAGATTCTCTATGTGAACCGTCTGCCAATAGTCGTTGCTGAAATCAATGGCCAAAAATGTGGGAACTTTTCCGCAATTGGGCTCAGTAGAGGGTCTTCGCAGCAGTTCCTCCAGCGGGAACGAGGGCATCTCCTCTCGTATGAATTTCAATCTCTGCTTCCAGCTGGGCTCTACAACGATAATATTCAGGTTAATATTAAAGTGATGAAAATAGCTAATTGGTTTCTTACCATTTCTTTTGTCAATCAACAGCTCATTGATAAAAACGACTCGTTTAGATCGCCGACTGTGCTCATCAGAATCGTAGTAATTGAAGAGTGCGAGTAGTAAAAAGATTTTTATGGATATGATCAAGAGTAAAATCTTGACAAATCTCACCCTAATTAACTGCATATTGAGCTCTGGTCTGTTCAGCTATTCAGAAACACCCCAATTTTTAATAACAAAACTGCGCCTCTCAACGATGTTTGATGTTTGACAACTACTTCTAGAGTACCTGGAGCAGCACCGTTACGATTCAGAATAGTCCTCAACTAGTGCTATTTTAGTGCGTTGACGTCGACGTAGACGTGTTATTGGTACAAGTGTTTTCATTTAACACTGATCTTCTGTGTCAAAGCAATAATTTTACTTACTCTACTATATCTAGTATATCTACAATGGTTTTGTGTATTGACGTCTTTTTTCAATTCTTGATTTTTGTTCGTCTTTTTTCTAACAGTAGAATTCTTTACTAGGTCAAGCGATAATCTTGAATTTTATTTATAAATTATTTAACTCTGGCTTACCCACATTGTTGATCGAGTAGTAAAGAATTTCACAGAAATCAAATAAGGAGATATGTAATTTTAAGATCAAATTTTATTATGTATGTATATATGTGGATCATGTCCTATTTATTATTAATATAATGGTTGTAAGTATATTACAGTGGAGGATATTATTTCTTAGATACACCGACAACTTTACAACTTTAGGTACAAGGGACTTTGTCGACTTCCTATTGACGATCTTAACGCTGCCCTTCACGAACTCGACTCTCTCGTTCTGCTATTCTTCTACAACTCTTCTACTTCCATTAATGCTTATGCTATTATTAGATCTGTTAAACAGCAAACGGCACTGTAATCCCACTGTTACTACTTGCTACATTTTTGGATACACATATGTATGTGCATAGCTGCAAAATCAATCATCGATGGGCAAACAGACACACTCTCAAATACAACTCTGTTAGTTAACAGTTGTCGGCTCTGCGGTTGTGTTTCTGTTTCTACAAATTATATTAATTTTACTAGCACCGCAGTTAATCGAATTTCGCATAAAAAAATGAATAAAAAAGATTATGTTAATGTTACAAATTTTATTACTTTTTTAATTGACATTTATTTAAAATAGCTAACTTTAGTGGAACAGAAAAAATTTAAAAATTTTATTTTCAATCTTATGAGGAAAAATAAAGTGCATTTAATCGAATTTCGCGGAGTGTTTGCTGATGATATGAGGTCTAGTATATCTATGTCATAGAAATTGCGTCATGAAGTTGTTGTTCATCGTCTTTACGACGTTGATTTTCCGCGTCGATCCATTGTTGAATGTCAGGCAAAAACCCGAGCTTCTCATATTTGGAATAAACACGCTGCTGCAACAGCGGCTGGTAGCGCCAGATATTGTCATCCACAACGGGATTGAGGAGGCGCGTCTTATTGTACGGCTCCCGATAATGGTGCAGCTGGGCGAACTCAATGGGCACAGATTTTGGATCGCATTCGCCATTTTCTGCACGAAAGGTTGGAAAGTGATTATGTAGACCAACCACAAATTGCGTGGAGTGAAAACATTTTGTGGCCGAATAGCGATCACTGTGTTCCGCCACGCGTTCCACATGCTGCAGCATGTAATAGAAACTGGGAAGGTTCTTGTAGAACTTTGGCCTCTCCGGATAAAGGGGAAAGTAGACGTTGCGGAAGCAGAAGGAAGCCCATGCCGTGCATTTCGTCGCATCTCGTTCATAGTCGGGCACCTTGTGCGCCAGCTCGATCAGATCCGACAATTTGGTGACATTGCCCAGCGGCATGATGACTTCGTCGATATCGAAGACGCCTACATAGTCGAACTTGTACATGTTGCGGTAGAAGCAGTCGTTGTATGGTATCATCTCGTTGAGTAAGCGATTTAACAAGTCTGCACCCATCGCATAGTGATGAAAACTTCGTCCCATGTGCGGTTCTCCCCGACCCATCGACAAGGGGCGCAGTTCGACAAAATCCGGACTGCTGGTTACATAATCGTTTATCACACGCGTCATATTCGGATGAATCTGGCCATCGTAGAAGACCACCTTGCTGACACCCATCAGCCGCATTAGTTCAAGCCATTCAATCAGACGCCAAGACATGTCCTTGTAGGGGAAGTCCAAACCTTTTACGCACACCATAAAGCGCAGGGGCTTTCTTGAGTTATCGTGATCCTTCATCACCTGATCCTTCTGTTGTGACACGGTGACCGTTTTGACAGGTTCGTAAATGACCCGCAGCAGATTTCTCGCCTTGTCACAACGCTGGGCTACCAGGGACACCATTTCGGGTGCTTCCTTTTCCGTTTTGGGCAGGGGGCAGCTGATAAGCGTCGGGTAAGCATGCCTTTCCGCGGTACCGCCAAACCACCAAATAATCTTATGATCACTTACATTAGCAATTACTGGATCGACGCGATTCTTGAACCACATTTGACAATAGGAGTCGGGATACTTGACCTTGTCCCGATCGCCATAATTATTGATCATGGATAACACTCGGACAAGCGGGGCCTCTGTAATCTTCGCCCTGTTGTCATAGTACGCACCAAAGAGATGATATGTCAGATTCTCTATGTGAACCGTCTGCCAATAGTCGTTGCTGAAATCAATGGCCAAAAATGTGGGAACTTTTCCGCAATTGGGCTCAGTAGAGGGTCTTCGCAGCAGTTCCTCCAGCGGGAACGAGGGCATCTCCTCTCGTATGAATTTCAATCTCTGCTCCCAGCTGGGCTCTAAAACGATAATATTCAGGTAATATTAAAGTGATGAAAATAGATAATTAGTTTGTTACCCTGTCTTTTGTCAATCAACAGCTCATTGATAAAAACGACTCGTTTAGATCGCCGACTGTGCTCATCAGAATCGTAGTTATTGAAGAGTGCGAGTAGTAAAAAGATTTTTATGGATATGATCATGAGTAAAATCTTGACAAATCTCGCCCTAATTAACAGCATATTGAGCTCTGAGCTGAGCTTTTCAGAAACACTCCACTTTTTAATTACAAAACTGCACCTCTCAACGATGTTTGATGTTTGACAATTTTTTTTAGAATACCTGAAGCAGCACCGTTCCACTTTAGTGTAGCCCGCAACCAATGCTATCTTAGTGTGTTGACAAGTTTTATTGATACAAATGTTATTCTTTTAGGCCATTCTTAGCTAACAGTTGTCGGTTTTGCAGTTGGCTCTGTTGCATGCACGGGAACGACAAGTTGTGTTTGTGGCGCTGGTAGCAGACAGTGTATCAGTCGCCCGTTGAGTGCCACCACTAAGCAGACAATGTGTTGCAGTACAATGCATACATTCAATATAGCATACATTCAATATATTGTATTGTTTGGTTAGTGATTATATATAAGCATTATAGATCGAAAATTCGAGTTGATAACATAGACTACAGCTTTAGTTTTTATGAGATTCTTAGTATATTTTCTTGAGGGTATTTCTTAATTTATCATGCTTAACCGATTAATTGTATTTTCTTTCATTTTTCCACCCTTTCTTAAGACACGCCTGTTTGCAAGCACACGGATCGAGTTATACTAATTGGTGCCTCCAAGGATGAGACTGTTGAGGTCATATGTGAAATACAAGCGGATCCACCGCCACGGTAAGAGCCAACACACAAAAAAAAAAAAAAAAAAAAAATATGTGGTGACAGGCCTCCTAGCCCTGTGTAAGCGCTTCCCCTTTGCTGTTGTTGGCAATTGCTTCCGGTTTCCTGTTGAATGGAAGTTTGCTAAATTGACAAATGAGTGTAATTGTGTGTGTGTGACGGAAAATGCTGTTTATATGTTAGGAAATGTGCGAAAATTCAGCAAAATTTTGATTTGGCTGCACTTCAAAGAGTCGCCTCAGTCCACATCCTCCATTTGAGCACTTTAATATATATTTTAAATGCCCAGCTGATGTTGCTGCTAAGGGATTCTGGGGGAGGCTTTTATGGCTGTGTGGGTATGTGTGTGTTCACTGCTGGACTCTGTTAATTCACATTGCCACATTTGCTCCACTTTAATGTTTTTTTAATGAGCCACCTCCCGCCTCTGTAGCCACTCCAGCGACTTTATGCTTTTCTCTGTCTCTCTGTCGAACTCAATCCCCCTCTCTCTTTCTCTATCTCTCTCTCGCTCTCTCTCGCTCTCTCTCGCTCTCTCTGTCTCCCTCCTCTCTTCCTATCTGAGTGTCTGTCCAGCTGGCTTGTCTCGTATTTAATTTGGTTTTTTTTCCTGCTGTTTTGTTGTTATTGTCTGTGGCTGCGTCTTGAGTTGACGCTTTATGCTAAAATAATTAATCATTAGCTGGCACAAAATATGCGCGTTGTTGCCGTTGGCAGCGCAGCTGCGTCGTGTAATTGTTGTGGCAGCAACGTGAGGGGCGCGGCAGAGCAGAGGGGCGTTGCGCAGCGTGAACATTAAAAAGCTGCTGGTTGCTTTGAAGGGGGAATAGGAGCCACAAACTGGTCCGGCTTGCCCGTGGGGGCGGCTTCAAGTTAATTTATCAGCATTTAACTGCTTGACAGCGATGCTAGATATTTTTTTCTTTTGATTTTCGAAATTTCTGTACGCTTTTAAATTAAAGTATCATGTTGCGAAAAATGCAAATCAATTAGTGCTTACGCCACCAAAGCATAAAAAAAGCGAAAAATCTGGTAAATTATTGGAAAAATGTAAAAGTGCAATAAAGATCCATTTACGATTGGGAAGAGCAAATTAATTTTAAAAGCAGCTAACCAAATTGCCAGAAATTGTTATATTCAGTACCTTCTTTGGCTTAAAATTATTTTAAGTACTTAGGGGAGACTTATCAATAGATAATAGGATAAATTAATTTTCGATATCATAAAAACAAATAAAAAATATAAATATTAATCTATTTGATAATAAATACTTTGAAACGATTTTTCTGTCACATTTAAACTGATTTTTTCATGAGCACAAAATTATTGATTTCTTTAAATTAATCTGCTGTTTGATAACGCGTTGTTGTTGTCATATATGTCGGCATATGTACAAGTATTAGTTATTTATCAGTATTTTCAATTTACTGTAGGCAGCGAGAAAAACGAACGCGTTCAACCGAATGTGCCAGAGATAATTAACCTTTTAATAGGCTTTCCGTGTGCGAGAGAACTTGACTCTTTAACTCTGCCAGTCGACTGTGCCACTGTGCGACTGTGACGTTGTGTGTGTGGGTGTGTGTGCGGGTGTCAGTGCCTGTTTGTGAGCTTTGCCGTGCTTGTATGGGTGTGTTTAACCTTTAATATTTTAACGAGCTGTTTTAAAAATTTAAAACTTTCCAAACATGTCTCACTTGCTGCCTGTTTTTGGTCCGATATGCCTTTCGTCTGGACTGATGTTTCTGCCTTCTGCACGCGTGTCCCACTGACAACGTAACTGTCAAAATGTCAACGCAATGCAAACAACAACAAACAACAACCATAAAAAAAACAAAAAAAAAAAAAAAATTAAAACACAACAAACATGTGCAGAACATTTCGCTGGAAATTCAACAATTCGGGTGAAACTCTGGACGTGGGCAGCGAACGATTCAGCGTGAATGGAAGCCGCAGCATTTTAAAGTACACTCCGGTCACAGATCAGGTAAATAACTACACCCAACCAATTAAGCGACACACAGCGCCGACAATAAAGTCACTCTTATACATATGCATTTATGTACTTCCAGGATTACGGCACACTATCCTGCTGGGCGGCCAACGAGGTGGGCACCCAACAGCAGCCCTGTCTCTTTCAAGTGGTTTTAGCAGGTAACCGCACAGAAGACTTATCCATTTTAATTAGTATTCGCCTCATAGCTAACGATGTAGACACCTACTTACGTCATGTATTCATTTATTATACAATTATTTCTTTACTTCCTCCTTTATAATAATTTAATATAATTTTGTTTCTTAACAATTTACCAATGAATAGTATGATATGAGATAGTATATTATTTAAATAAAGAGCTCTGTTCATGCGAATCCTTTTTATTGAGTACTCACCTCATGTATCAATCTGCGTAGGTCTTGCATTCACTTTAGTTTCTGACATTTTCATTCAAGGAAATTCAATTATTTTTATGATACCTAATTAAAATCGTGTTTTATTTTCTTTAAAAATTTTTTTTTATTTTATTAGGTAAAGTAATACAATTGCAAATAAGATAAGGAATTTGAATAACTTTTTTATATTAACATTAATTTTAGTTTGAGACATTTGCTCTGATATAATAAATATTGAATTATTTGTATGTTACCTGATTATAGGTTATTTAATATGCACATCAAATAATTCATTTCATTATTATGTTTTCTCCTTGAAGTAAAGTACTGTAATTACCAATAAAAAGGCTTATTTAATTTTAGCAATTACTTCACCAATGAATAAATGAAATAATTTATTAATAAAATAGAGATACTTTTATATTTTTTTATTTAGTTGTTTTTTAAGTAGTCTAGTAGCCAAGGCTCTGGTATATTAATGCCTGTACGATTTAATAGCTTGACAGAATAACTAACTTTATGTGAACTGTGTTACAAGTTAAGTACACATGCAAAAACTCAGAGTCGCTCTCAGAGAGAGCATGAAACAAACAGGCTACTTGCTTGTTTATACCAACAACAAAAAAGTAAAATAAAATATTACAAACATTTAAATCTCTCTCCCTCTCTCTTTCTCTCTCTCTCTCTCTCTCTCTCTCGCTTCCTTTTCTCTTCCTGCAAAAATTGGACAATTTAAATCCGAATCCGATCACGAAACCCATCTGCTGGCACACTATCATACATACGTACACAGCTTTGCCCAATTGCGTCAGCAATTGCAGCATCTTCAATCGGACTGAACTGAATGTTGACATACAATGCATACCCGGCTATGATGGCGGCCTGCCCCAAATATTTGTACTCGAAATGTATTCAACACGCACCGGCATTACCAGGTAAGCATATTAATCAGCTACATACACGATATAATCCGAAAACTGGACACACACACACACACGGACACACTTAATCGGATTATATTTGTTGGAGAACTTTGCTTAGCCTCCAGTCTCAGATTTTCAGCATATGCCAAATAAGAGATGTAAAATTACCTTGGTTAACCAAAGTGAATCGGAAATTCGCTTTTCCAAGCTGGCTACCCATTTGGTGTAGTTAAATTTAGTGTTCAGGATTTAGTACAGTTATTAATAGTTAAGAAGATAATTTCATTAGGCTAGTGACATATCTATAGATTGGGGTATAGATTAGTAACAGGTAAATAGATTAGGGTATGGATTAATGAATTAAAGGCGATTAAAATAATCATTTATTTCAGCTTAAGAGCTAAGTGATTGCTGATCCTGCATATTCCTTATAGCTCGACCTATTGTGCTTCCTAAATACATAATATACAGCAGGTTAATGTGCATGTATATACATTATGTGCATTTACATACATTTGTATGTTCGCACACCCACACATCCACACACGCACCCACATTCCGAAGTAAACATCTACTATCTGCATGTGACAGCTGCCTCAGGGAGATACCAGCAGCATAATATTCAATATCAGTCTCAGTCGGACGGACATTGGTAGACAGACTAACTGTGATTGTGTGTGTGTGCGTAACTCATAAGCATAATTATGGACTTCTGCGCAGTCCTTGAGCAGGGAGCGTGTAATTAGGCGTGAAAAAGGACGCTTCAGGTCAAGTTTCCGTTCTCTTCCCCTAATAAAATTGCCAGCGCAAATCAACCATTTGTATGCATGTCAAATGGGTGTTTAAAAAATGCGCATTTTATTGGGGCCCAAACCCGAAATCAAATCGGATTCATATGCACACATAACATTATGTTACCGCATTGTATAAATTTGGCAAGGAAAACACAACCCGCAACATTTAATAAATATTACTTATTAATACAATGCTCAGACCCAGGGGAGAATACTTGGAAGTTGTCTCCCAAAAACGAAAAAATAAATAAAAAAATAAATAATAATATCAAAGGACCCTCATTCAAAAAGATTGCGCCAAAACGCAACAAACGTCGTCATCAATGCTCAAAGTGTTTGTTAAACCAAATGGCATCTGGGGAATAAGAAAACAGAGTTCGCTTTGGCATGACGAAGTCCAAATACTCTATATGATAGATATAGGGAAGAAAGATATATACCATGATTTAATAACTTGGTTCAACTGAGAGACTAGTTCGAATAAACTCAGCAACTCAGCATAATTCCCATCTTATTTCTGCTTATGAAAAAAAACGCTTCCTCAATGAGTTACATATCAGAGCAGAGTATTCAAACATTCTTAGCAAGGGCATCTTATGGATGGAAAAAATGATGTTAAATTTATATAGACATTGAACCCTAATATTTCAGAGCTTGGCACGCCAGAAACAAAAGCGAACGATAGACAAGCGACAGGAGACGAAAGACAAGTGAAAGCCGCAACAAGGCAAAAGGCATCAAATTTAAATTGAGGTCATGATTGGAGAAATGCTTCGGTTTTGTTTGAGTTGAGCTGAAGTTGGGGTTGGGTCCATAGTCCAAGGCGGAAATACAAAAGGCGTAAGCTGTCAAAAATACGAATATTTTCTTGAAAAAAAGGGGTTTTGTGACAAGCTGACATTTGATTGCACATGATTAAAGGCTCAGAGCTATTGATTTGGCATACTATACAAATAAATATAATAATATTCTGCGGTCCCTCTATTTTGGTTTTTGTTTTTTTTTTATAGATTTAATCTGAGCAACGCAGAGGAGGCGCTGTTTTCACTAGAGAATCTGGATACGCTCACCTCGATGATGATGCAGGAAAATAACTCGCTGAGGCTGCGCATTTACTCCTACAATCAAAAGGGACGCAGTGCGGCATATCTGTTGCCCGATTTCATAATTGGCTCAACAGCTTACAAGACAGGTGAGTGGCACACACACATTGACGCACGCAGTCACACACACACACAATGGCCATAGCAGGATAGGCTTGATTGATGGATGGAAATTGTAGGGCTGCTGCTTGCATTTGACACATGACGCCTGGTAGTGGGAGCAGCCTTGGGCCACCCTCTTCCAACATCCCACATCCTTGCATACAGCTGCTTTTCACTGATTTCATGTTTTAATCCCAAGTCAGGGCTTCATACTTGGCTTGACTTCCACATCCTTCACATATGGTGGCGACATTTGACAGGTACCAGAGTCATCCGCAGTACTTACAAAATCAACATGTCTGCCTTATGGCCTGACTCTCGCTCCTGCAAAATACATATTTGTAAATTTACTTTCTGACGTGCCAGCTGCTTTGCAGCAGCAAATGTTATCTGACACACTGATTTCACTCAGCTCCACAAATCACACAGTTTGATCATTTCAAATACATTTTCTCACAGTTGAGAGACAATAATCGTACTCAATGGTTTAGTAACTTAAAAGTGGAACAAGTAAATACGAATTCTAAAATATTACAGTTTCCTTTTGAAGCCACCAGTCCATTATTTTCTCTCTTAGTAAAATAATAAGTTTGAGTTGATAGCAAACTGAGGTTATAATCAGAAAATATATTTAGAATATGCTACAAACTATGTTTGGGATTTTCTCCTATTAAAATGGAAATCTACCCTTAAACGGTTACCAATTTTATCCTCATTCTAAATAATTTAAACATATTAGCTTAAAATTTATCACAAGTTTCGTTGTAAGTGGAGTTTTCGCACTTAACTGCATATATTGAATGATTTGAACCACTGTGCAGTAGCACGTTATTTGTAGAAATAAACTCACGCCCACTTTTCCTGATTCTTCTCATTTGCATATCGTTAACACAACGCGCCTAAAAATAAAACTGTCGAACGACAAACTCCAACTCAAACTCAACGCAATCAAACAATCGTGATATATGTGGAATATTTACGATATGTGATGACAATCTATCTAAAACCGACGACGACGACGGCTATGATTTATGACTGTCGATTGTCAACCTGTAATTACGACAATAACCGATGACAACAACAACGATAACAATAACAGATGACGATGTAACACTGGCCCTGTCGCCGGTGATTGTTGGCAGCGTTCTGACCATCATAATCATTGGGTTGGCCATCGCGATACGAATATTTGTGGTAACATTCGTGCACAATTTGCGACGCAATCGTCAGCATGGCAACAAGGCAACAGCTGCTGGTGTCGTCGTCCAAGCGGGTGATGTCTTTAAGGTGAGTGCACCAACTTGACCCACCTCACCTCCCCTCATCTTGATTGTTATCAGAGATTCAAATGCAATTAATAATGTTCCTGGCGGCACTTTGCAGAGTGGCAACCTGGAGAAACCGCGCTGGCAGCATACGGATATAAAAACGAAATCATCGGAGGATTTGGTTGAGGATGAACGTGATCCAGATGTTATACCTTCACAATATGGTAGGTCGTAACTTTCAAGTTATTTTTGTAATGCATAAAAAGTTTCCCCGATATCTTTGCTGACTTTTATGTGCTTGACAGTGATGGATGTGAAAAATGTCTGCTTAAAACTACAATTTATCAGAAATAGGCCGATTTGACAAGTTGCTTATAAAATTCTAAATGAATCATCGATATAAGCCAAAGATAGCATAATAATATCAATTGTTAAAATTGGAATGCAGCAATAATTTAAATTCGATTAAGTTATTTCTCTCTCATGAACATTAATCAACGAATGAAGATGATTGTGATTAATGCCTTTAGTCCCAGACTATTTAGGATTTAATATGCCAATAAATAATCTTCCAGTTGCATGATATGATAGCAATTGAGAATTTCAATTGGGGTAGGATAGGATGGAATATGATGTCTAAGTTTAAGAGTATTTAGGTTTCAGTATACGAATCAACAATTTTCCAGTTGTGAGATAATATTACTGTCGAGTTCGTCACAATCACACTGGTTTTTATAGTGCGGCAACGTGCACTTTGAGCATTAAACTTTAATCAAATTTTAATGGTTACTTTTCTGACATTTTCTTTCATGTGTCTTGCTATCGCGCATCGTCGCTTCCTGCTGTTCGGGTGACCCGTAATCGTAATCAATCTCATCAACACAACAATACGACCGACAATCTGAACATGTTGCGAACCCTAACCAATCCAATTCGAACCCCGCCGAACCGCACCAAACCAAATGAAACCATTCCAATATAATCCAATCAACGGATGCAATTTTCTTTTAATCGTAAATATTTTTAACGATGGCATCCGCCAATCTAAAACGCAACCACATCATCGCCTGGCCACCGGACTCTCACTCGGTCGTCCACTTGGACACTCATCAATAAATTTCAATCACACAGTTGGCGGCAGCAGCGCCGGCAGCAGTGGCAGCAATGCCTCCAATGTGGGCAGCACCACTGCCGGCACAGCCACCGGCAGCAGCACATCGACAGCGGTTGCCACAGCTGTGCCCCCAACGGACCGCGATGCTCATCCGTTTTCCACTGTTGCAACAGCAACAGCAGCGACGCCATCCGGCGTTGGACTCGTTGGCAGTATTTCCAAATGGTCACCCAATGGCAGTGTAAGTACGCCTCCAAAATGTAGTATTAGAGATGAGCAACAAAGAGTGTAATTATTTTTATTTTTTTTTTGTATATCACCTAACAACTAAATAAGAAGAAGAAGAAGTGTAAATGCTTATTAGATTTTATTATAAGCGGAAACATCGCATCTTTATTTTCTCTCTTGCTGTTTATTTTTTTCTTTCGTTTTACTTTAATTGTTACTTATTTCAAAAGTTTAACCATTTTTATTCTAATTGCGTTTGTCTTGGGTGTTTCCTTTCAATAATTTTTAGGCGATTTTACATTTTAATTTCCCCAGAATTAGTATATTCTATATTTATGTATTCTTTATTCTTTACATACTTTTTATCTTTCATTTTAATTTTAAACTGCATTTTCTTAGATGTGTTTTGTGTTAAAAACACATTAGATATTTGCTTTTGATCTGATTTCAACTGAAGTTTATAAATATATAAATTATTAATTTAGATTAGACTTTCAATTTAAGCAATATTTTATACTGTTAAATAATTTCAAAGAGAGTTGGCTTATTACGTATATTAATTACCAATGTATCTCTTTTAATATTATGGACATTACTTAGTGCTTGAACTTAATAATTTATTCAATTTTAACAGTTTTAAGTGAAAGTAATCAAAGTTTCAATAATATCAAACATTGTGAAATATAATTAAAAAAGGCTTACCTAGTCTGAACAGTGGGGGGTGGGTAGAATAATAAATAAATTGTAAAAGAGGGATTGGCTCCACATTTGCATTGCCATTTGATTGGAATCGTTTTTTTTTTTCTCGGCTTTGCGACTTTGCTGAGGCAACGATATCTGCTACTTGTCAATTTCGGTTATTATTAGCCACGTTGACAATTTTCTTGCTTTCATTCTTTTTTATATTTTTGTTTTTGGACCAATTTTTTTCTTTTATCTGGCATTCTGTTTTTCACACTAAAACCAATCAAATGCCGAAATTGCAAAATTGCTAAACAAAATTCTGGTTAACCATAGCACGGGTCTCAAATTCCAATTTGAATCGAAAACCCGCAGAACCCGCAAAACACAAACCCCAAAGCATACCAAAGGGGTGTTTATTAAAAAAAGCTTTTAAACTGTCAGAGCGCACGCCTTGTGGCACGACTGCTCCCCGACCAGCAGCAGTTATAAATAAAAGCCATTGGCTAAATCCGAGTATAATGCGGCAAGCACTTTTGTATTGCAACGAGCCAATATCCACCACCGAAGAACCACAACCACAGCCACATTCAGCGACAAGGTAATTGCAAGATTCCTTTTTCTCCTTTTAAGGGCAATACATCATGTCGAGCTACCCATAATCAATCAATATTTTCAGTATTTATATTGCTCAACATTCTTTGGCTGCTACGGTTAACAAGCTGGTGTTGTGGAATAGTGGAGATGTGTGGGAGGGGGACGTATTCTGTGTCCTTAAATCAGTGAAGTGATTGAATATGCAACATGTGTGTGCCTCACGTTGTATATAGAGGGAAGATGGAAACAACTGAGTTCCTTAATCCAACCTTAAAATACTTAAATTAGCATAAAAAGTGGGCGCCAAATTTAAAAAAAATATATATTTATTTAAAATATAATAAAAAACGCATCTGTTCCAAGTTGCGACATATGGACATGTCTATATGCATATTTCAGCAGATATGGCATTGGAATACTCCACATAAGCAGATCTGAATAAACTGAATTAATATAATAAGACTAGAATACAACAAATAATGTATCACCGAGTTATTTTCAGTTCGATTCAGTTTGATAAACGCTAAACCGCAAAATAAAGTTTTCGAAACAAACAAACAAGAAACAAGAATAAAAGACTTAAATATATTTACAAATATAAATTTAATAAATGAATAAATTTGATTCCCGGCACAATTCATATTTGATTTGGATTTTAATTCGTGTCTGTATTGAATTATATGCCAGATAGGAGCATCTGTGGTCATTCTGCATTATTGCAATTAGAGTTCAATTATGGATTTTGCGACTATAGTCGAGATGCCTGGCATTAACATAAGCTGTTCCGAGTGCGATTAGAGAGCCGCTCCAAACCGTTTGCCATGAGCAGACACAGTTTAATTGAACATTTATATATTGTTCACATATTTCGCTAAACTGACAAAATCCAACCACACAACACAATCCATTGACTTACAATGAAAAATGCTTATTAACAAAAAATACAACCATAAAATATTTCAAAAAACCTTCGAATGTAGCGGTTTTCGATATTGCCTAGTTGGTCGAAGGATGATTTCAGTGCATATAGCAAAAAAAAATTGGTGCGCTGATTTTAATTAGATTTAAATCAGCATCAGGCAGTGAGTGCAGTCCGTTGACCATAGACCGGATTTGTAGCTGTAGCTGTAGCCATGGCCAGTGTCTGACATAACTCAATTCGTTCATTAAATAATTTTAAATATTGCCAAACATAACACAAACAGGCACAACGGCGCATCCACGCATGGCCAACATCTGCAACTCGCTTCACAACAACTGCAATTTGCAACGCAATTCAGCAATTCTTAATTGCATCGAGAAATTTTCAATTAGAATTTCAATTTTAACTGGCCGAAAAATACTTTTCTCGCAGGCTCTTGTGATGTTGCTTTAATTTTGACAGAGCGCCTGTAATTATAATCTTAAATAAATATTTTTTTCAATTTTACTTGTGAAAAACTTAAAGGGATTCGACTCTAGACTCTAATTAATCTTCAATTTGAATTTAAATTTACCGATTTTTAGAAAAGATCTAAATAACAAAATGAATTTATATTAAAGAGAGCTGATCTGATTTAAGTCTGACTTCATCTCAAATTTATAATTAATTATTTTAATTTAAAAAAATGGTTCAATTTTTTTTATTTTTTTAATTTCCTTTAACTGTTTCAATTAGTTTATGTGCATATACTTAAAATTCGCTTGCAATCTGCTGAAATTTTTATTCAGATATACGAATAAATAATTAAATTTTTAGAATTTAGTATATAAATGTTAAACATAATTTTGATTGAGTACAAACTTTTTTTTATTGTTTTAACACTCCAAATTTATGGGCATATTTAAAGATCGCTAGTTATTTAAATTATTTTTAAATAATTTTCTAACTGTTTTTGCTTAAACTTTTAATTGAAAGTGCCTTTACTCGTCGACTAGCTGAGCTCAACATAAAAGTTAACTGAAATTGTAAAATAAATTGCTAATTTCCGCCCACATTTTCAGATTTTGGTTGTTTTAAAAGGGGGTTTTTAGTTATTGCAGCTGACAATCTGAATACTTCTAGCTGAGTGGCTTTAATGCGTATGCAACTTTTAACTGTCGCATCTGTTCACAGGCACCGGCCATGACGACGACCACGGCGCTGTCGTCTGGCGATCCCTCGAACCCGCCGATCACCTACAATCAGATCAATTCGCAGCGGGCGCAGCTGCTGGCCGCTGTTGCCGCCGTTGGTGGCGGGTGCAGCAGCACCGTTATTTCGCCCAGTAGCAGCATAATGGGCAGCCTGGGTGTGGGTGGTGCTGGTAAGCCGCTGACACTGGGTATGGGCGGCACCATCATTGGCTCGCCCACATCGCTCTCGTCGACAGCGACGCTGGCGGCGCATCTGCAGCCGGCGCACAGCAGCGGCGTTGGCACATTGCCGCCCGGACTGGGCAGCGGCGGTGGCTATATAATGAATGCCTATGGCAGTGGCAGTGGCAGGCTGCATCATCCGACGGGCCATACGGCCACCCTGAATCGTCATCATCATCATCAGCAACAGCAACAGCACCATCATCATCACCCGCAGCAGCAGCAGCAGGCGCACCATCATCATCAGCCCGGCTCGGGCTCAAGTCTGTTGCTGGGCAGTGTGGGCAGCGTTATGGGCGTGGGCGTTACCTCGACAACAACCACGTCGTGCAACTCGTCGCAGGACTTGGATGACAACATCAACATAAATGCAATTAAGGATTGCCTAATGACGCAACGCGTGCCCGAAAGCTGTGTCTAAGTTCTCAAATACAATGTCTAGACTTGGTAACTAATATAGCTCTGGACTAAAATCCATACCTACATACAGTGTCTCACAACTCGAAAGACTCAGTGTCTAGCAAAAAATTTAAAGTGCTATAAAGTTTAAACAAAGAAACAAACGCAGAATGTTTAAATGCCAATTTGTTTTATGGTATATCACGTTTGAAAAATAAACTTTAGTTTTTATTAAAATATTAATTAATTAACTAAAATGAGTCAAAAACTGAAAACATGTCCAAAATGCATGTCAAAGCTCATTTGACTCAGTCTTAGAAAAGTAACATATTTGGCGTATAAAAACTTAAATAAGGATGTTAATACTTAGTATGGTATCCTTTAGCCTTAATAACTTCCCTTAACCTGTTATTCATGGAAGATACCAGCTTCCGGGTTGTTTCTGGACTGATTTTGCTCCCCTCATCCAGCAGAGCATTCTTGAGGTCGGATCTGTGATTCCGGATGTTATTTTTGAGCAGATCCCACAAATTTTAAACAACATTTAAATCTGGAGACTGGGCCGGTGGAATTATCATGTGGGGGCAGTTCCAGATAAGCCAGGACTGTACTAATCCGAACTTATGCTTGCCTGTTGTCCTGGTCGTTGTCGTGATAGAACCGGAAAGTACGTCGGATTCCGAGCTTCTCGGCACTTTGGATTAAATTTTCCTTTAATATATTGAGGTACACATTCTTGTCCATTGTTGTGTCAATGAACACCAAATTTCCGACGCCGGCTGCCGAGATACATGCCCATACCATGACACATCCTCCGCCGCGCTTGACTGTTGCCTTTAGGATTTTGGGATTCAGCTCGGTATTGGACTGTCGCCACACATAATTCCGTCCGTCTGAGCCAAAAATTTTGAATTTGGACTCATCTTCAAATATGAATGTGTTCCAGAACTCCAAATCCTTGTCCAAGTGGGTTTTGGCGAACGTCATCCTAGTCCCTTTATTTTTTGCGCTTATAAAGGGCTTCTTCCGTGGTACTCGGTCATTAAAGTCATGGTTGCGCAGAACCCGGCGCACAGTTTCCACACTGCACTTTTGCCCCATTTCATCCTGCACCTGTTGAGTCAGTTTTGGAGCCGATAGCTTGGGATTTGCCCTTATTTTCCTGATGATCCTCCGCTCTTCCTGGTCGGTGAAAATCTTGTTTGATGCCTTTCTGCCCTTGTCCTGTATCCGATTTTCGTCGACGAAGCGCCGAATGATGTTGGTCACAGTTGATTTGCTTAGATTTACCATTTCAGCTATTTGGCGATGTGAATATCCGATCTTGAAGTGTTCCAGGATGAGATTCCGTTGGTCAATAGTAGTCCATTTGCCCATAGTCCTTGTTGGCTGGTTGCACCCGAGATGCAGGATATAACTGAACTGACTTCGAAGGATTGGTCTATTTATACCGAAAATATTCAACCAGACGTAAAAAAAATCCAGGTTTTATGGCACCCAGGTGTCCATAACGACCCTGGTCAAAATAATATGTGACCATAAATTAAGGTACTTTTTTACATAACCCGACCTAGCAGGTGGGGAAACCCCAGTTTATTGAGATCATATATTCATTATGGTGGTTAATATATGTACCTGCTATCAGTCTTTGGAATTTTTGAAAAATATTGGATAATTTGTTTATGGCAGGCAATTACATTTTTTGCTAGACACTGAGTCTTTTGTGCTGCGAGACACTGTATATATATGTAGCTAGACCTAGACTAGACTAGATCGTCAGCTAAACCTTGCGTGTATGTATGTAGTTGAATGTACATATACACATATATCAATATATACATATGACAAAGTTGAATTCCCGTTAAGGTGCTGTGCATAACTAAATTCGATTCATGATGACAACTTGCAAATCTTCTGCATGTAGATTTCCAGACATATCCATTTCAATATCAAGTGAGAAATCATATTCCACATATATATTACATCACAGAGCTTTCACATACCAGCTGAAACATATCTTTTCCAAATCATCAATACTCAACGATAAGCTATCGATAACTTCTGAAAGGTAAACAAAAAAACAGTAGTTAATTAAAAACAACACAGATTGTCCGAAAGCCTATCTAAATGTATCGACTATAAATTAATAACACTAAACGATATTTATCGGTAGCAGAAAGATAATTGAAGAGTATTTTTTTAGTATAAATGCGTGGATTCCTTGTACAACGGGCAACATATCACAAAGCATTCAGAAAAGCATGTCGATTCAGAAGCCATCAGCATGGTGATACATAGATCATTCATAAACTATCGATAACGTTTGAGGGACAGATAATTTTTATTTTTGTTCCATTTAACAACGGAATGCTGTTTATATGGCATCACAGTTCAAATATATTGTGTAGACATAGACAAAACACAACAAGCGATTTAGAAGATAGCGAAAAGTTGTCGATAATATTTGAGGATCTTCTTGTCCAATAATGCATCTAAAACTGTAGTTAAAATATTGTCGCGTATCCCAATTCCTGAATAAAACAAGAAATTGAACAAATTTAAGTATTTCCAAAATGAAAAGCAAAGTAACGTCTCTTTAGAAAATCCTTCAAACTTTCATATGTTTAAAGCATAAGAATACCAATATATACAAATTAATACAAAAAAAAAAACAAATACAAGAAAAAAAGACAGTATAATAATTATGATTAAGGCAACTTCAAAAAGACTCTGAATTTTAGTAGCAAAGTTTAATTTGTAGCAAAAATGTTCCCAAAACAAATAAAAATAAATTATAAAAGAGATTGTAGATATATAAGTGAACATGGTCGAGTTGTAAATAAATAACTATATATGCATAGATATTAAAGTTGTATAAAGCAAATGTTTTTAGTTTTCGATTTTTGTGGTATTTGTATGTATGTATATTTATTTATTGAGAAACTGCAAACTGCAGATGCAGCTAAGTTGTGTGTGAGTAGCCCGATTCAAATCGGCAATGTCCTGCATAGTAAGAATAGTTCTAGAAATGGTAAAGTTAATGCAAATTGTTGGAGCGCATTGCGCTTAAGCAGAATTTAATGACAGAGTTTAGTTAAAAATGTGTTAGGCTATTAAAATCGATGCATAAATAATGATAAATCAATTAACTAAGTCATAGAAATTGTGACAAAAAATAAGAATATAAGAACATGGTAAAATAAAAATAATTAATTATTACAAAAATTTTATGATCTTTTTGACAACGATTTTGAATTTAACTTGGATGATGTTAACGGCTTTGAAGAGACAAGTTTCCATATCTCATTTTTATGTGTTTGCTTTAGATATTCACTGATACTAAAGGTAAGTATTGGCTAATTTGTGTATTTAAATATAGGTGGAAGAGCGATAGTATGAATTCTGCTCGGAATTCTTCTGCACGGAAACTTTCCATAGTCGAGAAGATGAGAAGAGAAAAAAGTGTTTTATTTTTATTGTATTTATTTTTATCTTTTATATATTTTGTTGGACACTACATTCCCTGCCGAACCAATTAAAACCGGTGCTCAAATACGAACCCATCTCTGGTGGTTCACACTTGCAACCACAGTTACCACAGTGGCACAGTTGGCCAACATCCACTTGATAAGCCACAAAAGCTGCACGGAGGAAAAAACTATTTTAAATTTCATTTATGGTCCCTACTCGGCTCATTAGCAAATCAAATTTATACAGTATACAAGAGATATTTCTGGTAACTCAGCAGCAATCAGGCTGACACCCGAAAAATCACCCAAACACCGAGCCACCCAATGGTTGACCACATGAAACTTTGGACTGAAGCAAAATTGACAGGAAAAGTGAAACTTGCCTTTGATTTGTGGGCGTGGTATGCAAAAATGCTTCTGTATACAAGTTTTGGGATTCATTTGGGTTTTGGATAATTGGAAACCGCGCTGACAGCTGCCCCAACCACCAAAACTGGACAGGAGTCCAAATGTCCAATTTTAATGTGGGTCACACACATTCCATCTCCACAATTCTACATCAAATAATTGTGCGAACTATAATCATGCTACGATCGATATGTATATATAAATCGACTATGAGCAATTTTAAATTGTAACTATGCAAGTATAAATAAATTTAAATCAATATTTATTGGTTTTAGAAATTTAAATTTTCAAAAATGCAAATTGGGAAATGGCAGAATAACTTTAGCGGCGCATACCTAATGTATAATTGAAATCTGAAATGCCTAATTTAAAGTGACAGTTACTAAATTTGGAAGAAACATTACAAGGAACTTTCTCTATAATTTTTCTCCAGCCAACCCAATTCCGTCCCCAAAATTCACACAAGCCTATATTAATGGCAACTTGAAAGGCAAACTTGGACGGTAGATTACTAAACATCTCCTTGAAAGATCGGTATTTCTCACTTGTTTTGTTTTTTTGTTTTTAGTGCAAAGGAAAACTAATTATTCTGGCCGATCTACACTACATGGATAGACTTCAAACGTTATATGTTGGTCTTCTGTGTCTCTGAAGATTATTATCTGTCTATGGTGTGAACCAACACATGTTAGCCAATTAAGTTGTCAAGCGAGAATCGGGCAACTTAAGGTGGTGTACAATGTACCTTTTCTAGATACATATATCTATTACCCATCCCAGGCAGCGCAGCACTTCAATTCACTTCCGTTACGGTTTTGCTTACTTCCGTTTGCACATTTACGCCACTGGCATCGCGAGCATTCCCAGCCTAATAGAAAACTGTTCACACGTGCTGCAAATTACACAGTTTGAAAGCCTAACCATCCACCCACACAACCAACCAACCAACTACCCAATACTGACCAGACAGAGCCCAGGAGACCCAAAACACAGCCAGCCACAGACAGTCCGTGCGGTCAATAAATGTAAATAAAATGGACACGACCGCCTACCCAAAGGGCACGCCCCTTTTGTTGTTGGATGATGGTATCAGAGCAAAACAAAAAAAAAAAAGGAGACTTTAATAGAAATTGCATAGCGAATGTTGTAACGAAATTATGCAGGTAATTTATGTATTTGTTGTCGTCGCTCTTGCAGCTGCCCTTCGTTTGTGGCTCACATTATGCCATTTATTGATTTTCACGTGTGAAAATTAAATTCCAATTTTAAGTTACTCCGGTCCGAACATAAAGTTTTGTTAGTCGTGATTAGTAGCGGGAGTCTCGCCCCCCTTACTCACTCTTGCGCCCCGTTGGCCCAAAATTGAATTGAAGCGCGCTGTGTAAATCAGCGGCTCAATAAAATCTAATAGTCTCGGGCAGATTGCGGCTCGACACGCACCCAAAGCTTACTGAAGCCCAGAAACGCAGGAACTTTGTGTACGAGCACATAAATTAACGCGGACTACGCTGGTGACTAAAACTTTTGGGAGTACAAGGACGTGAACGTCCTTGACAGTGGCAACCTTATGAAAACAAACGCAGGAACTAGACGAACCCAAAATATCTCTGATTAGCCGAAGCACTCATGCTCTTGAGACGTCAAATTCATATCATTGAGGTGTGAGATCCATATTCCTGAATAGATCTTTATTATTTTCGGAATATTGATGAACAAATAAATATAGATAGCTAACAGTTTTGTTTGACCTGAACTTGAGCCAGCGAAAAACATATTTAAAATATATTTTAGTTCTTTTGATATATAAAATGTCGCAAGTTAAATTCTACATCAGCTAAGCTGACTAAATATATATTTTCTTAAGACGACTAGTAAATCAAACACAGAGAAGACTATTTAATGTTATATCAATTAAATGCTCCAAATAAAAGCTTAAAATTGTTCATCATATTTATCCGACTAATCCTAACTATAATGTAACTAATTTTGTTAAGATAGTCTCTGCAAAATAACCCAGTATTATCATACTTCATTTGGCAAACGCTTTGCATCCTGTTAAGCACATCCAACAATCTATATCGTTGTTAAATGTGTGTTGTGTTTTATATGCAAATACAAATGGAAGATTGAATGAAAAAATGACCAATCGATGATAAAATTGTCATGCTTGACAAACTTGATGAGGAATGCACAAGATCCTCTTTGGCGAGGGCACAAACCAACAGAAGCCATTTGGCAAATTAACTAATGACCCCATATTAGGTGCTAGGCATCTTAGCGGGGCCAAAACGTGGGAAGGAGAGTAGAAGGAATTGTTGCCGTCGCGTTTGTTTAATTGTCGTGCGACCAACCCGCTTTTTGCTCGTTTTAATGAGTCAATTTAAATTCCAATTTCGATTGTGGGACACACTCAGCTTTCAGCTTTCAGCACAGAGCTCACCAGCTGCCCGATTGCCCGACTGCGGCCAAATCGATGTTCATTAACAGAAGGCGGTGCCACGCCCAACGCCAAACGGATGAGGTTTTTGTCGGTCGCATTGTCAACGCAATTAGCAGAAGTTTTTAAGTTAATATTGGTTTTTGTTTTAGCATTTAAATGATTTGAAACGTGCGTAAGGCCTAAAAAATAGACAAAAGTTAACGTTTTCATAGCAAATTTAAAAAATCAAATAAGTGACACTTTTTTGATATTTTATTTAATTTTTAATTAAAAACTGACCGCACTTTTTGTTGGCTAGGTTAATGAACGAAACATTTCCCTTTTTAATACCATATCCTCATTAAAAAGGTCAAATTGGGTAGGCAGGATTTCCGAAAGTGTTTGTAGCGAAAACTATTGTTGTGTTCATAGCTTAAGTTCAATATTTTATGATTTTGCATATACAAGTACTTACTCTGATTTTAGTTTTATTCAAATAATATTCTAGTGCTGACTACCTGTAGCGAAATGAAAACACAACAAAAGCTGCAGAGATAGCAGTAAAATATTAATTTGAATTATTTAATAATTGCATGCAAAATGTGCAAAAATAGCCATCACCTGTCAACAACAGTCTTCTGGAAACGATTTAACCAGAATTGAAATACATTGTTAACTTAACTTACAATACTTAAAATATATCATAACACAACATTATTTAAATAAAATGAGAATTAAAATAATTATATATATTATTTGTATACTTTAATTATATATTTAGAGATTAGATTTGGACAGGGTATATCCTAGTCGTACGCTGCTTTAACATACTCTCATTTTTAGTTTTTGCTATTTTATGTTTTGTAACAACTTTAATTAAAACATGTGCGTTTTATTATTTGATTTATTATAAGCATATGATGGCCAGCAGCAACAAATAACAAACACATGTGTAATTGCATATTTGAACTCAATTAACAGGCGACTTGAACGCTCAAATTTACTAAGTGTGCTGGTGGTGTTGGGGTCTTTGGGGTGTGTTAGCCAAAGACCAAACTGTCACAGTAACCGAAATGGAAAGGAACGGTCGGAGGTAAGCGTGTGCCATAAATTCCCTTCTACGCACTTACTCAACTTGACCCCGACTGCGACTATGGCGACGAGGACGAGGATGAGAATGAGGATGAGAACGACAAGGATATTTTGTGGAGCGCAGCACTGCATGAAATGAAATTTAGCGCAACGGTCTGTTTTCATATGCTTTTTTATGCTGGCCGAAACAATTTATGGCTAAGCGCGCATGTTGGCCTAAAAATATATATAAACATATAAAAAGCTTGCATGCATATATATGCATATGTATATAAGGTATATACATATGCATATATATGCATGCATGTCCAAGTAAAAAATCGTTACATAGAAACACGTCAATAAATTACGTACCCCAAACCTTAGACTTAACCAAGTTGAACTAATGGCAGCTCCTAAAACCCACTCAACTCAACAGCAACACAGCCCATAAGCAGTTAGGAGCCTGATTCTTAAATGTAAAATGAAATTTAGATACCCTAGAGGAATAGACATATGACACAAGTAGCATAACGAAGTTGAGATTGGATAAGCCCAAGGGATAAGCTTTAGTTAAGAAACAAACGGAAAGGTAAAGTAACACACAGTAAGGAAGATGATCTGCATATTTATAGCATATATATTTTTAGCAAATGGATGTATTTGAAATAAGGATAATTAGATACACAAGCCAAAACGATTCCTGGAATTAATATACCCAAACCCTGTGCATAAACTTTGAAAGAAAAACAAGAAATATAAATTTAAATTCTGTGCCAACATGCATCAGGACATTTAGAGACGGGCAGAGCGTATAAGAGGGGTCGAGGATGAAGGGGGAGGAGCAGGAGACGGCTCAGCAATTTATGCGAAAACGCGACAACATCAGAAACAACAACGGCAACAACAACAAATCCTAAGTGCATGCGTGAGTGCTGATTAGAATGCCTCAATTAAAATAATTTGAAATGATTCCAAGCGGCGACGGAGCGTGAGTTTCAAATTACAGACACTGTTATTGGGATCTACGGATTGAGAGAGGGAAAGAGAGAGAGAGAGAGAGATAGAGAGAGAGAGAGAGAGAGATATGGAGAGAGAGGGAGATCGAAAGACTGTAAAAGAGTCGGAATTTGTTTGCTTATTGACTGGCGCACAGATTGACAAGCATGACGAGGGGCATCTGGCACGCCCCCAAAGACCAATTCCGTAGGTCCCACACCATCCCTCATACATACACACAAACACACACACACAGGCACACGCACACGCTCACACACATACTCACAAGGGGATTGGATTTCCGTTTCGAACATATTAAAAACTTTACAATTTTGCAGTGTAGTCAAGTTTAATTTTTTGGTTGAGTTCATGCGAAAATTGCAAAAATCATATTCCAACTGTTTGGCAAGCCATCAAAGGTATGGACAGCAACAGGGTGCAAGCTGCAAGGGCGGCTTGCAAGCTGAACGGATCGGCAGGTTGATGGTGCAGGATGGCAGTGCAGCAATGGTTTTAGACGGACATAGAACGAAATGACAGAAAAAGAAATGTAAAAGGAAATCTGCATTTTATCAGAAGTGTTGCCAGGTGGGCAAGGGAGTGCAACATGTGTGTTGCATGTGCCCCTCATCTAGATTTATTTGCGTTGGAAATTGAAAAGGTTCTATAAACAGTGTAGATTGAATTTTTCTCAGACACTGCTGGCTATTGTTGGTTGAGAACATCCCAAATCTACAGCCACCAACCCCTTCCCATTACCCCAACCACTTGCTTTAAGTATGCGAAACTTTTCTGTATTTCTTTTTTTGTTTGTCTGTGGTATCTGTTTCTTTTTAATGTCTTATCTACGTGGGCTGCCTTTTCAAATTAAGCAACAAATTTAACACAAAACACACGCGCAGTGCATAAAAACCAAGCAGCGCGCAAAAAAATAAATATAAAAAAAAAGAAACGGAAGAAAGAAAGAAAGGAACACAAAACAAAATAAAAAAGAAAATACTCTTAACCGTTACCATCTACCCAGCAACCCTGACAGATACCCCAGCAGGAGTCATAATTATACTCGGCCCATTGTGACTCTGCACGCGGCACGCAAAACATTTTTTGTAATTATCTCTCTAAAACTGAAAAAATCCTACAAAGCGGAAACACTTACAACAAAAAAAATTATGTAAATGGTATAAAAAAAATTCTCAGATAGTCTCCGCTTAAATACTCTTGCGATTACAATAAAAACTAATCATTAAAAAATCTCAAAAATGATCAGAGTGTCACAACATATTTCATCAAGAATGTATTCTTAGATAACTCGTTGTATCCAAAAATTAATAGAGTTTGTACCTCACTTGTTTTACATTTTAAAATGCTTATTTTAAAATGGATATATTTTTATTGAATTGCTAGGTTGGAACAGAACTATATAGTGGAATTAAAAGGATTTTCAATGTCAAATTATTGCCATAAATTTTGAAAATGGAAAAGTTTTATAATTATTCTTGAATAAATATATGTCTTACATTTTATAATATACCTTGTATGCAAATAAGCATGCTTCTCATACCTGTACATCTAAAATCTAAATATTTATATATTTGTTACATTAATAAATATAAATATATATGCAAATAGACATCTATAATATCTAATATGATTATTTTGTTTTCGCTTGCCTGCTCTAAAACTTGCTTTTCTGTTTCCTTACTTATATTATCTAGTGCATATGCTTCATTTGGGTAGAGTATGGCAAGGAAATAAAGCTCCTGCAGTACACGTGTTGCAGAAGAGCTGGGAAGAGTCTCAGAAATGAATGCACCTCATTCCTTACCCCTCGCACCTCATCATGGCTTACAGTGTATATACGTGTGTAATTAGCAGAAAAAGAAGTTTTGTCTGTTTTTTTGTTGTTTAATATAATGCGTGCCAACTACTTTGTAGCAATTCGGTATAGTTTTGACAAGCTTGTGCATTTGTCTAAGAAGAGTATCTACTAGAGGCAAGGACAGAAAGTTTCTGATTGCAGAAAAAAAATTAGAAAAATAAAAATATATAATTTTTAGTCATATGTGAAAAGAATGAAGTAAACTTATATACAATGAAAAAAAAAATTGATTGTCAATTAAATGTTTTTTTTTTTAAATAAATCTGTCGATATATATTAAAGATATTTACTCAAAATAATAAGTTATGAGAAAAAACATACACTGTAGATTCATTTACAGCATCAGTCAAAATTAAAAATGAATATCCCAAGAAATTCACACTCTTTCGACTGAGGGTTAGGCAAGATTAAATTCTGTGCAGAGCGTTTGTCGAGAGCTGAGCAAGTTTTATACGTAGCTATAATTTTAAGTCCCTTAGAGTCGTACCTGCCATTTAACAAGTGAAATCAGACATAGGACAAGTGGATGGCTAGTGGGTTGGTGGGCGTGCTGTCACGTCGAAAGGAGGCGTGGCTTGCAACATTGTGAGTTTATGGGTCAACGGTTTCGCTGCACTTATTGCTGTTATTGTTATGGTTAGTGTTAGAGCTGTTACGGGTTGAGGGAATAGCGATAATAAAGCAAACATATGACGACAGTGACATAGTCGCTGCGCTTGTAAGCAACAAAAGCAACAAACATAGAAACTACACCAGCGGAAAACGACAACAAAGTTTTTCCGCCTGCAGCGAGCAGGCAGCCAATAAAGTCAAGAACACAGTCATGAAAAACGTTGCCAAAAATAAAGAGAGAGAGCGCCAGATACGAGAGCCAAACGAGGCAGTTGTAAGTACATGTGTCTCTATGTATGTGTATGTATGTGTGTGTGTGTGAGTGAGCGTATGTATGTGTATGTACGTATGTGTGTGCCTGTTGTATGTTATTATTATTTTTACTGCAAGGCATTCGCATAAAGGACATAATCATATTTTTCATCAAAGTCAGCAATGGCGATAAAAACTACAACAAAAGCGCACACCGAGAGCAATAATACAAGCCACTATATGAAGCTGTAAGTGTGTGTGTGTGTGTGTGCGAGTGTGGGTTAGTGTGTGTGAATGTTAGGCATTGACTGTCTCCCTCTGATGCGCAGCATATCCATTCTGCAGTTGCTGTCAACATTTTTCATATCATAAACACTTTTAGTGTTGATATTACCAACAATAACTTTTACCCAACACACACAGTGTGTGTGTGTGTGTGTGTGTGTGTGTATGTGTATTTGACACGCCTCCCTGTCGCGTTATTGTGGGGGTCTCATCCGTTATTTTGCCTTTGACACGCTTCACGTTTTTTTTTTCCCCACATCGGCCTTGTAAGAAGAAGAAGAAGCTTGGCGTGCTAGTTGTCTGAGTGGGTGTGTGTGTGTGTGTGTGTGTGTGTGTTAACGTGTGTGTATATCGATGCCTGTGCTTGGATAGTGTGCGTTAATGTGCGTGTGTGTCCTTTTTAATATATACCCATATATGTTTATGCAGTTGAACCTTGAAAACTTTGAGAAAAGCTCTGACCAACTACTTGAATCACATTCGACAGCTGCTTTAAAATGCTATTTTTTTTTATTTTTCATTATTCATTATTTTTATTTTTTTCATGGCTCAAAATGAGTCCTAAAATCAAAGTTAAAAAATGTTGTATATATTTTAAATGTAATTAATTTTATTATTCATTAAGGAATATTTACTTTTTTTCATGCATATTTCTCTATTCACTTTCAAACAATATTTGGTAGCATTTCATCTCAAATAATATATAAATAATATCAATTTGATAATGATTTCGTGGTCCCCCCACTCACTTGCTCAGTTCTTCTTATGGCACATTCGTAAACGTTTTAATTCCAGCATGCTTTCATATTATTAACAATTTTTACAAACTTTCTTATGCCATATTTTATTGACATTGAGATTGTACAACTAATGGAAATCTGAATTGCTAAACGATTTCCAATACAAGCTGTGCACAATTTTAACTTAAACATTTAGCATTTCATATTTTTCAATGATATACAATTGAGGTCAAAATGAAATGTTGACAAGAGCTTAAACTTAAGAGGCTTACAAGTTAACAAATAAATATTTTATGTGTAAATAGCCAAGTAGCAGGCTGTCGAAAGACAAAGCCTACGATTGAATTTCGTCTGGTTGACCACAGTAGCTAATAACCGAGTCGAACACATCATATCAGTCTCGAGACTATCCCAACCGCAGGACATGCCAGAGAGGTGGTTGTTATGGCAACAGGATGAATCGCCAACTCAGTGGCAAGTTCTTGCTATTTACTCCCCCACACGCAACACACACGCACAGACACACACAATTATGTGTGGCGTATCTGGGGATCTCTAGCTATTTTGGTTGTGCTCGAATCTCCGCCTTAGTTATCTTTGCACAAAGATGACATTTGTGTTGAAACAGGCAAATTAGTATTTATTGCCTTTTGCTGCTGTTACTGACATATTATTTTATTTGTTTAATTAATTTACAAAAAACAGAAGAACAACAAGGGACCACAAAACAAAATCATCAACAACAACAACAACAGATGATCCCACCCCCCTAAGAGCCGCCCATTTGGCCCACCCCCTTTTATGTCATATGGCATATGGCAGCTGTAATAAATAAGCGTCTAGCAACAGATAACCAAAGACATTCCATATAAAGAGCTACTCCGACCATCCCGAAATGCTGGGCCTCGTAAATTTTATGCGTAGTTTGGGTTGATTTAATGACCATTTTCCCTGCGCTCAGTCGCCGATTTCCCCCCTAAACTGTCCACATAATTAAATCAACTAAATATTTAACGGCACATTTATTTGGCTTTGCTTCGTCCAGCGTCCTTGACCATTTGCCAGGATTTTTATTACATTGCTGGGGCATTAAGTGGTCGAGAGTTCAAGTTCCACATTCCATTTCAGTCCATTCTCTAGGCCAGTATGTCCAGCACCCATAAATTAGCAATGGCTGGCCGAAATTGTATTAAGTAAATCATGTGGCAACGTCAAGAAGGTCCACGCCTACTGCCCACTGCCCACTGCCCACCTCCCCCAATCTCTTAACTCAAACACCCATTCTGGCCCATTTTGGCTCATTGTCCTGTTTTTGATATTTAATTTCCTTTTGTTTGGCTTTCGTTCAATAATTATGAAGTGTTGATTTGACAAATGCCTTAAGATCCGCCAAACTTACTGAATGTATTTAGTTGATTAGGGCAGTGTATTCATATATGTCCACTTATATAAAAATAAAACAATGTACAAATTTGAAATAAATAACACTTCTATCCATCTGTGTATCTATACTTATTTTGTGCATCCAACATTATGATTTGATTGTACTCCTAAAAAATATATGTTTTATTAAGTTCTTCACATTTGGGAAATATAATTATTATCATCGGACAACCATATCATATAGCTGTCATACGAATAATCAATCGAGAGACTTAAGCTATAGAGTTGAGATAGATATAGATAAGCATCTAACTCAATCCGATACAAGACAAATATGGAACATTTACTACACAACCAGCCGGTAAGCAGAAAACATAATACTATTTCAGGCTCCTAAACTTTAGATATCCGTTTAATTCTGTTTTACAAGGGCAATATTTTCTTGTTTCATTTTATATCTATTTAATTTGTTAACATTTTTCACAGCCCGCATTTCAATTGCCGTTTTGCTTCTAATAATAACAATAGCCAGGCCAGATAGAGATTTCTATGTACACGCGAATAGAGATGGGAAACTGTTTGGACTGATGGACTGAAGGACATTTGCTGAAGACCATTTGCTACACTGTGCTACACAGTGTGCGAATTCTGGTTGGATTTATTTCACGGCACATTTAATATGGATACGCGCTTGACGGCATAGCGAGAATATCCTTGACGATGCGACTGACAGCTTTGAGGACAATTTGACGACAGTCAAGTCAAGACAATTCTTGTTTTTTTTTTTTTGTTTGTTGTGGGCTGTGTTGTAATTTGTTTAATTTTAAGTAGCTGCAGGGGCACTATTCGGCTTGTCCGTGGGTTTCTTCAGCCGATGGCAATACGTATAATCGCAAAGCGAGGTCGCATTTTCCTATTCCCCCAGCTCACTTATCAACTGTCCAGAGAGTTGTTGCCGTTGTTGCTGTTGTTGCTGGCATGGCCATAAAAATCAAAAGAGCATAAAAATACATTTGATAACACAGCGAGTTCTGTTTGTTGTTTGCCTTTGCCTATGGCCCTTGGCGTATTTGCCTTAAGTGCTCATTTCAATGTCGCCAAGTGTCAGTCGCCAAGACGTGGTTCACAGCAGCACAAGGACCAAACGGTACTAGCCATGGCCCAGGAAATTGGCAATGTCAAAGCCAAGAAGACGAAGCGAAAAAAAAAAAACAGAAGGCAAACGAGGCGACGGCTGCGTCCAAAAGTGAATTAAAATAAATTTGCTAGCGGGGATTTGGGGATTTGTTGTGCTGCGCATTTTTAGTATAACACTAAGGACACCCTCGCTACGATTTTGACTCTAACACCCAGGGCTGGGCACATTGTGCCCTCAAGTGATTTACAATAGTTGCTCCAAACAATGCAATATAAGCAAAGAATCAAATATTTGTCAGTTTGCAGAATAGAGTATCAAGCGTGAAGCAAATTGAATGGAACCACAATTAGCAAGGATTTGCATATTTATTTGAAATATTACTACTTTGGACATATATTTTGTTGGATATACATTTGTTTCAGTCAATTAACTTAACAGCTCTCAAATTAAGAGGATTATTAATATTATAATATTTTTGTATTAAATTTTTCAGTAATATAATTGCCAGCCCTGATTTCTTAAAAAACACTCCACTCCACACGCCTCATGGTTTTTTTTTTAAGAAAACGTATCCGAAATAATAATTTGCTATTTTTGTGCCTCTGGCTATTATTTCAATAACAGAAAGAGAGAGAAAGAGGCAGGAAAGAAAAAGAGGAAGAGACTAAGCCGCTGGCCTTGTTATCGGCTCTGGTTGTTTGTCTATTGACATAATCATACGGCATTTATATAATTGTTATATCAAATATCAGACATTGTTGAAAACGCACTTTAAACGCTCAAAATGCCATCAAATTGATGGCTTTAAAATTAGCGTAAACTTGGCGCCAGAATGGACCCCCAACGCGGAGCCAACGAAAGTGAAATGCGCCAAGTGCGAGCTTAAAATGAAAAGGCGATGGGTGTGTACAGAGTAGGAGGCGGGGTTGTGGAGAATGTGCGGTTCCAAATGGGCTGCTACGCGAGTGCTTGAGGTTGGATAGGAAGTGCCCCGTCGCATTGATAATGACGGCGTGGTGGATTGTATCTTGGGTGTTTTTTGGGGCTTCTTTTGGCCCAGTTTACAAAACTTTACAATTAGATTTGCGCGCGGCTGAGCTGTCGTAAGACCTTTCGGTCAGAACGTGAATCTCTCCACTTTTTCCACTCCCAAGCCCCGCTCCCCGCACCCGACCAGTGATTTATTGGCACATTGTTGGTTTGTTGTGGCTCGAACATAAATCAAGTAAATATGTTGCGACTCCGTTAAGAAAATTCAACAAATTACAGCACGGCTTTAATGTAAAAAACGAAATAAAAAATAGATATATATAAAAAAAAATGGAAGTCGGAGCCACTAAAATAATTTTAAGCCTTTTTTGTGTTTTATGTTCTTTGTTTTGGGTCGGTCAACGACTTGTCCTAATGATTACAACATAATCCAATTTTCATTACGTTTACATCAATTCAAGAAGATAAATGAAATGTTCAAATAATGAGACCAAAACTGAGACCATTTTACGTAAACCCTTTTCGCTTTCCAGCAGGCCCCTGACGTATTTTTACATTAACAAAATTTTCTGTGAGATGAGCTTAACTTCTCTAACGACAAAGTGTATAAGGACTTATTAGATTAGTTTGCCAAGTCCAAAAGGAAGGGAAAGCGAATAATTTAAAAAACTAAACGAGAATAATTATTTGCAATTTTAGAAATTTGTTAATGGATTTCAAGCAAAGAACACAAATTAATTTCTGACGCTGCTGATAGTGTAGTGGAATATTGGGATGGCAAAATGATTCCCTCCGTCTTTTCATCATCAGTTATTTTTTAACATTTGCATAATTTTCTACAGATTAAACTACAATTTATCATAATTTTTTTTTCTTCTGACATGTTGTTGCTCTCCTTTTGAATTACGGCTGAATGCTCAAAGTGATTTTTAATAGCGGGACAACGTTTTCGTTTTCTTGGCAAGCTTAAGCTTCCTAGTCCCATTACCCATGCAATCATTTGTTTATGCTCACCAGCCGAGAACAGGATTGAGGATTTGCTCAGTTCTTTTGGTCCGAGTTGCATTTGAAATGGGAGGGGGGGGGGGGGGAGCGAGAGATGATTTAAAAATACACAGTCAGCGAAAAGGGATAAGCATACATCAAAGGCGGCCATAAATCTGCAGACTAGTCCCGGAGTACCGAATGCGAAAATCACTTTGCAGTATTAACCAGAAGCGGGCGAGGAGCACATAAAGCGCCACGCACGATAACTTGACCAAACAATGAGCGAGAGAGACACAGATATAAATCCAACTTGGCAGCCGGCAGACACCGAGACAGACAGACAAAGATGGCGAGTGAGCGTCAGAGTGAGAGAGATCTTTTGAGTTGAAGTCAACACATTTTCACACACAATAAATTTTTGCCAACGTTTGCAGGAAAACCATATACCAGAATGGAACGGAAAAAGGAAACGTGCAATGTAGATGTTTTCAGGGGCGGTGTGAGGAGGCGTGTTCAGTTCGCTTGTTTGCCTATTGATTTTGTAAGCAACTTAAAGCAGAGTACCCGTGCCACATCACATGGCGATTTCACAACTTGAGAAACAAAAACCTTGACAGTAAATCGTATGCCAAGTATTTGCCTTCAATTGCAAGATTTATGAGAAAATGCCAAAGCGTTAATCCAAGTCAATTAGTTTCTTTGTTCATTTTGGGAGCGCGCCAGCAGCGGCCAAGAATTTGTTCGCTACTTAACTTTATGGCAAAGTTTGCTCGTGACTGACGAAAAGTTTGACAACGACTTTGATGACCTTTGCACCCACGCGACCCTGATGGCCCAATGGTAAATGCAAACCTGCGGGTTGAAAGGTCAATTATGACCACAAATTTGCGACAGGTATGACTTCAATTTGACGGGCTAAAGTTTAATTAATGGCTTGTCGTTTGAAGCAAAAGTGGATTACAGTTAAGCGCTATACAGTTAAGCTTACCGACTACTCTTAAAAAAATCGTAATAAAAAGAAAAGAAAATAAATTTGTATATATGGAATATATGCATATATCTAACAGACAAAATTGAATATAATCACAAACTGAAACAATTTAACATTAAAAATCTAAAGAAAGTTGCGTCTTTATTTTTGGGAAATTCTCAGCATGCAGCGTTTGCTTCATCCGATCGCCTACTGTTTTTTGACACTTGATGTCTTATTTGTAACATGCCATGAACCAAATTCCCCTCAAACAGCCCCAACACTCAATCCTTTTTATGGGGCTCTCTCGCCTACGCCTGATTTGCTGCCATTGAATTGAATGATTTTGTTTTTCAATTTATTGGGATTTGCTCGAATCGGCAGGCAGGCAGGCAGGCAGGCAAACTGGCTGCCTGGTTGGCTGGCAAGGCAGTCCGGAAAGAGTCCGTCCCAGCATCTAAGCATATAAAGCATTTTTATTATAAAAGGACGCACGATATTATCGAAGTTGATTTATTTGCCAGTTGGCCTGTGTGGGTCTTTGGGGGTTGTACCCTGACTTAAATAGGCTGCTGACTTAAAGCCAACGTTATTTTCACATTATTTTTTTTTTCATTTGCAGACCAAAACACGTTTCATGAGTTTCCTCTTTTTTTATACGCTCCGACACAATAAACACATTTTCAAATGGACCAAATTGTTTTTATTTAATTAAAATGCTTTTCATACCGCTCACGCAGCGACACTAAAAGCAACGAACACCAACCAAAGTTTCGAAATATTTTCAAACGTGAATATAAATAGAATTTGACAAATAAATAATCCAAATAAATTTAGTTAAATTTATAGATGGGTTCCTTTTGCAATCCATACAACCAGTTGGCAATCGGAAAATATCGAAATTAGTTGAATTTCATTTCTATTTAAAACAATACTAAATTGAAAAAAAAAAACGTGAAAATAAAAATTTCTTTTGAAAAGTCTAAAATCTGAGTAAATTACTTAAAAGCGCAGTTTGATTCCCAACGCCATAATTCGTTTACTCTAAAAAAATGTTATGTTATATATTTTTTGATGGATTTTTTTATTATTTTAAAAATCCGTTAACCACAGAGCTGACGACCACAAGCGGCTGGCGGTTCGTTTTGCTATCTGACTGGTTATTAAAAATAAAACAAACGAAAAAAAAGTTTAAGAAAAAGGAAAAACAAAACTTTAGCCAGAAGCCGTCGCAAAGTGTGCAGAAGGGGAGAGGAGGGGAATTACGCTGTACTGTGAATGCGCGGCGTCCATAAATCCCGCCGGCATTTCACATGTGTATACGTTTTTTATTGCCGCGTGTGTGTGTTGTTTGGACGGAGCCCGAAGGCAAAACGTTTGGCGCTGCTGTCTTTGCAATTGCCACGGTTTTGACCCCTTTGGATGGCAAAATAGGAAATAGAAACAGGGGTGGAGGGCGCAGTGTTCGGGAAGCTGGCGGCGAGCTTTGCGCTTAAGTCTAATGCGAAAAGTTGTGAATAGGCTCAGTAGGAAATCCTATTTTATGGCGCAAAGTTACTGCAGTCATAAAAACGTTGGCCAACTCAACCCCTCTCTCTCTCTCCCTCTCTCGCATGCCGAGCGAGTTGGCAAGCGCTACGACTGAAAGAAAGAGACCGAGATGGAAAATGCGTTGAGAAATGTTGTTGCTTAGAAATTCGGTTTGTTTGTTTCTGCTTATGCAAATATTTATATTTTTCCTAGATGAAGCGAAATAAAGACAACAATACGAGCTGGCTCAGTGTGCTTGTGTATGTCTGAGTAGGTGATGACGGCAGTTCAATTATAAATTCATAATTACATACAAATTATTTGGTATTCACAAATTGCACAAACAAAAAAAAATGGACGAAAATGAAAATAAATTCTAAATTTCTTTAGTTGTTTTCTGAATCAAATATATAATTAGTAAACAACAAAATCAAATATAAATATAAAAGAATTGGAAAATCCTTCCTAAAATTATCTTGTTGCTTGCAAAATGTTAAGTAATTTGTATAAATATTTTTAGAAGCGCAAAATGCGGTTTGGTATCGTGTTATTAATTTTTAATCCTAACAGAAATTCTACCTCAAACAATTCATACTTATCAGAAATGAAATTGTAACTGTTGCAATAAAAAAAGGAAAAGGAATTATTAGTATTAGTGATTTTTTCATAAAATATAATATTGCTATGATTTAACAGCGGGTATTAAAATGTGCGGTAGATTTGTAGAATTAAAATTTGTATTTTGTTAAGCAATTGTAAATTTCAAAACAAATTTATGGCCACTTTATGTAAATTTGGCCAAAGTTGACACTATAACAGTTACCACTTATAATTACAGTTAGCAGTTGCATTTATTGTTTAGACTTAGGTTAAATGCGTGCGTAAAAATTGTATTTTAAATTGAAAAGAGGCGGACATTCACAATTGCCATAATATGCAAATAATTTGATTAAAATGTTATTGCATTTGAATGCACATATTTTATTATGCATAAACATGAACAATAAATGATTATGGCCCTACTCCCACCCCTATAAGAGCTCGCACCTTTTGCAATATGCCCCAGTGCATGAGGCTGCGTGGCACGCAAATCTGACACGTAAAATAATAAGCGGAAATGTTGAAAAATTCAAAGCAGATTCCACCATCTGTCGCTTCAATGTCCCCGTCTCCACATTCGTCTCAATCTCCACGCTCCTGCTCCTCCTGCTTCTGCTGCTGCTCCATTATCGCATTGACGTTAGCTGAAATTCAAGATTTGTGCGCATTAATGGCAGCGATTCAATTTTCAATATCTACGGCACGTGACTGTCGTCCGCGGCATCGATGTCATTGAAACCTGACGTGCCCAACATGTTTAATTGCCACAGAAACTCGCGGCGCAATATATTTAAAGTACTTACGAATCAGCAGGTTTGTCTGAGTGATTGAGTGAAAAATGAATAAATCAGCAAATCATTAAGTTGACCACATATAATCAAAGACTATAAAGACCCACTCACCTATTAGATCTACTAGGCTGTATTCACTATCAACACTTCTTAAAGAATCTACAGTATATTTCCTGTGTATAAAAATAAAAATCCGCCGATTATTCGATTATTTAAATCCAACATTAATTTTATCAGTCACACGTTAACGACAATGGAGACTCCTAGTGGAAACGCGAAATGTCAAAAATGTGAATGTTAGAAATATTGAGCAAAATATCATCAGGCTTTACATAAAAAATCGTGCTTTGATTGCAATCTGAAATGGATTTGTACGTATATTGGAAAAACCGGCGAAGCTATCGTGCGACAACTTCCATTCCAGATTTGATGTCTACGCGTATTTATACACAAAGAAATAACAATAGAACTTTAATCTATTTACGTATAGAAATACACAGTAACACTGTCATCAGGTATACTATTACATGGTACATTGTCATAGTCGTAGCAACCTAACCACATTGAAGTGTCATCTAAACAGGCCCAAGAATACTCCCAAAACAAACTCTTGATGATGGGCATTTGGCAGATCATAAGTTAGGCGGAGATTAATAGCCGCACTGAGTGCTTGGCACCTATCAAATTCAATCAAGGACATTCATCAATTTTCAATTTGGCATTTGGACAGGGCCAATAGCAACGAAGATACAAACTAAAATAAAAATAAAAAAGAAGCGGAGTAGCGGATTGCTATGTGCTGGCTGCGACTTGGGTGCGATTTCTTGCCAACGACAGCAGACATCAAAAGCGAATTGCCAACCGGGTCGAGACCAAAAGGCAAAGCGCAAAAAGTAAAAAAGAGAAGAATATAAAAAACTGCACAAAATATGAAAAATCGTTGCTGACCGCAAGGAACAAAAAAAAAAACAACAACAACCACAACAACAGAGAGCATATACTTACACTCTCTCTCACACACACACACGCACACACACACATCCGCTTGAAATAGATTCAATGTCATAAATTAGATTTGAAATGCTCAAAAGCATTGGCAAAACGCTTGCAAAGGCGTCCATAAAGAAGTGTGAGAAGTTTTCTTTTGTTTTTTATGTCGTTTGACAATTTTGCACGCTTACGACCAGATAATGTTGTACAAGGGGCAGAAACCAATGAAGCGCCACACAAAATGTGAAAGTAAATGATATTCACGTGTATTTTGCATAGCAATTGCGATGGTTTTGATTTTGTTTTCGTCATTTTGTGTCCATTTTGAGTATACATTCTTTTTTCCATGTGCCACATGGCGTATGCGCAACTTTTTTGTTTACACTTCACTACATTACCGAAATGTTTTTGGGCAGCAGATGAGCGGGTCGGCGCGTGCCTTATAAATGATGTACAATCAATTAATTTGCGGCCTGTTTACAAAGCGACTAGGCACTGCTGCTGAACAGGGAAGGGGACTGCTGGTGCAGGGGAGTGGGTGGTCACTAATAGCGCCAAAGCAATAACAAACACACAAAGCGCGTGAATGGGTGGGTGGTTGGTGGTTGGGTGGTAGCGCCACAAATATTTTGCGCAATTTGGCAACAGTTTTTGTACATTTATCACACTTGAAGGCAAAGTGTTTTAGCTAATGATGCCCAAATGGTTTTTGTGTGCGGCGGCAAATTGTTTGAATTCTGATTCGAATCCAATTGGCATGTCTAAAATTTGCATTGAGAGCAATGATAATCACAGTTGTGGTTTGAAAATAAGGCACAAGTTGCACACACTCGTTGAATTTTATAAGACAAGACTAAACCTGTACATATCATATAAAGTAATTATATAATAATAAGTAATTATATATTTATTCAATTTAAGAAATGTAATGCAGTTTTTGAAAAGAAAATCCCTGCTAATAACAGGTGGCAAAGAACAGGTTGGTCGTGGAACAACAATTTTACCATTTACCATTTGCCATATTTTTGAGGAGGTTCCTAGTAATCTAACTTTCAAGTTTGGTAACGTCAGGTCTAAAATTCCTCAACATATACGTATTTGCTGATTTTGAAGTTAATCCGTCTTTATAATTGTGGCGATTATGAAGGCTTTCATGTCTGAAGCTTAAAACTTGCTGGAGATATGGAGATAGATTTATCGATTCATTTCAATTGCAAACATTGCACTGCACTTTTAACATTTTGTCTGTCAAGTTTCAAGAGTCTAGCTCTGAGGGTATCGAACCAAATTGCGGTCATACGAAAGGACAGAAATACGGACATTGCGCAACGCCAATATATTCTTGTACCTTCGGTATCAAGGCATAAAAATACACTGTATGCATCAAGTCGCAGTTGAGTGCGATGTATCCCTCGATTGCCAGCAGGACAGGCGTGTCCTTTTGGCTGCAATCAACAAGCAATCAATCACTCAAGTTGTCCACTGCTCTGCTTCGAGCAGCGCTAAGCAGCAACATGTGACGACAGCTGCTTGCCTCAATGTCGAGTCGAGTTGTCGGCTAGCAAATGCTGAAATGTCTTTGACATTTGGGTGCCACTTTAATTAGTGAGCAAACGAGGAGGTGAAGGGAGCGAGCAGCAAGCTGCGAATATAAAGTATTGGGTATACATTAGAGGAGAGCGTAGCTTCCACCAAATGGGGCATCCATCACTTGGGAGCAATCAGTATGATTTTAATGCGAAACGTTGCACAAATCACAGAATCGTGGCATGAAAGTGGATGAAATCATATCATCAGTTATGACTTTGATTAATCATGCAGACAAAACGGGGCCAGACAGGTGGCAATATGAGGGAGGGAGGCTCACCCCTAATGGGTGTTGCATGCATTTTTAATGTGTTGCGGCAGCAGCTGTTGCAGCTGTTTTGGGTAGCATTCAAATGATTTCAGTATAAAGTCGCGGAGTTCATTTTGTATGCCAACTTTTACGAGTTGATACTTTTGACCTTTTTATTTTGCGGGAGCACAAAAACAACAATAACAATAACAACGACAACAACGACAAAAACAACAACAACAACAACAACCACGACAATAAAATCAACACGTTTCGACAATCGATCGATTTCATGAGCAATCAAACGTTGTCACATGCGGAAACAGCATCCAGCTGGGTAGTGGAAGGGGGCAAACCAGCAACCTTCTACCAGAAAGTTGTGGTAAGCTCAAAGTTCTTAACCCCCAAAGGCGATTGGTGGCTGTGGATACGCTGGAGTGGCACTGAAAATATACACAATGCAGGACCACAGCAGCCATAAAAGAAAATCCATTTACCACCCACACACTCCATCAACCTCTCTCTCACACACACACACTCACATACACACTCTCCCACACTAACTTTCTCACTTTCTCTTTCTTGCCGCTCGCAGACAGCAGATTGGTGACAAAAGCACAAGGCCAAAAGTAAGTTAAAATTAAATTTGCGCCAGTTCAAAAACTTTCTGTTCACACTGTTTCTGAGCTTGCTGCTTCCATCAATATTTTAAGCAGCACAATAAATACGTTCATCATTTCAGAAGTTTGAAATGCAAAATAAGTATACAAAGGCAAATTAAATTTGAATAAGTTGCCAGGATATCCTCACAAATGTGGCCAGACCAGCCAGTCAAAATAAAGAATTATCGATAAGTCCATTAAATAATTGTTATAATAATTAAGTAAATCTAAGATAACTTCTTTTTTTTAATTCACACATTATAAAAATTAAATAAATGTTTTGAATTTGTATTAAATAAATATTACAAAAATAAATAAGCATAACAATTCAATCAATTCAAACAAATTAAGTACAATATTTAAATCAATAAACAAGTTTACCAGTTTGAAGCCTTTTTTCGTAATTCATCACAGTTGTTTCTTCTGGTTAGAGTAGTGTATAAATAATTCGGCTTACTACAAACTGAATGATAAACTAATTATATGCAAGTCAGAAATAGAACCCAACAGTCGAGGTACACGTCTTAAAAAGCTAAGCTTCCTCTGTGGAAGGCGAAGGCGCAGTTAAAGAAGTCGCTTATTCCTTGGCTGGAATGCCTGGTAAAAGTTAACAAGAACACGTACTAAAGATTTTGCCGTTTAGGTTTTAATGCGATTAGAATGGCAGAGAACAGAAGCATCAGCATCAGCAGCAGGCACAGTCACAGCCACAGCAGCAGCAGCATCCAAACCGGAGAACAGACTGGTAGCTAGTGCCACAACCGGAGTCGTAGACGCAGTCGGAGCCGGAGTCGTTTTGGGTCTGTGATTTATGGGCAGCTACAATCAATGCTGAGAGGTTGCTTGGATGGAGGCCAAGTTGTTGTTGTTGCCGCTGCCGTTGCCATATTTAACTTAAAAAATTTATCAATTGGATTTGCAAACTGCTTTGTCATAAGTTCTGTGGCCTTTTTATGCCCCCAACGAGACGAAAGCAACTCGCAAGTTTTCTGATTAAGCCCAGGTCAAGACAACTTGCCTTGAAAAGCTGTGACTATCGCAGCACGTGCCGGTATTTTGTATTTGATTTACTGTTGAGAGCCCAGATTCCATGCGGAAAGCTCGCTGGCATGACGGGTGGAGGGCTAAGCCCGTGGGAATCTAGTTTTTCTGGCTTGTCTAAACATTTCGAGTGTCGAAGTTCATATCTTAGTGAACGTGGGAATAACGCATTGCCACAACAAATGTTAACTTTTGGGATTGACACGAGAGGCCACCAAACTGGCAACTGTTGATTAAATCAGTCCATAAATTGCAACTTGACACACTAGATAAACTTGATCAAATTTATAATATTTGCATTTGTTTATACTGCACTTGAATGGAATGAAGTTATTTCTATACTAAATTGATTTAAACTAATTTAAACCTTTTCACTCCATAAGCACTATGTAGCTGTGAAGTACTGTATCTTCACGATAAGTGCTTAACCTGAGCCCAAAACTGCATAGTTCTTTAAACTGATTCAAAGAGGTGGATTCCAGAACCAAACTCCCATTCTACTGGCACTCAGCTGCATAATGTCTCTTAATCATCATATGAAAATGCAAGCAGATTGATTTTTACAGGTATGCGTTAATGTTTTCAATGATTTCAATTAAGCTGAATTATTCAACTTCATGCAATAAAATTTCGTTAATACAACGGTTAAAACGTCAACGACGTGACTTTTGTTCGACTGTCAATAATTTTTTATTTCGTTTTTTTCCTCTTTATATTTATATTTTTTTGTTTCTGCTGTTGTACTAAATATTTCAATTAAAGAAATAATTATATTTGATGCATCGACTATATATGTACTTTTTATATATATATATATACTTTTAATACCCTTACCAGCGATGCTGTGCTTATGCTGTGCAAACTGTGATAGAGTATATATGCACAATATACATATGTTGGAACAGCTATAAGATGAACCAATACACAACTGTCACATGTCTCAATATTGAAGCTGATTTTATTTGTTGTGTTCATAAATCTGCAAAGAATTCAAAATACTAAATCGCAACTTCATCTTAAGAGTATTCAGACAGCAGCATCTCTTTGCATAGTTAATCTTTCTTTTGAATACATTTTTTTTCAACGACATTCCCTTTTTTTATTGTAAAACTTCATTAAGCGAATTTATTGCTAGGCAATCGAGGAAAATGTAATTAAAATGCAAAAAAAAAATGCGCAAAAAATACAAATTTAAGTGTGTGTGTGTGTGTTTGCGTGTGTGTCATCAATGAAATGTGCACCTTTGACATTTTCGCTTGTTTAATTATTTCAATTATAGCAACATATTTATTATGTGCTTATAAATATAATGTGTGCTTTATTTTAGGTATGTATGCATCCGGAATTTTTCGCGCACTTAGAAAAAATATGGTTGACACACATAAAATTTTAATTTGGTAGAAAAATTGAAAAAAAAATTAAAAAAAAACAACCATTGATTTTAGAGAACTGTACAAAATATCATTCTTAGTCCTGTAAAACTATGAAGGTATTTATTCATAGACACAGACGAGCAACGACACAATCTATTAATTCACATATCAATATACAATATCAGCTAGCGAACTTTGATTCAATCAAAATATATCTGACCGCGATAGACTAGATACGACGAACATGCGGACTTCTGTTTGGAATTTGGTCAGTGGAAACTAATTTAGAAATATATATTTTTATCAATAAGCTATTTACACTTTCAATACAATATTTCAAGACATTTGTCCTTATCGTTTTGAAAAACAAGACCAAAGTCAAAATCAAAATAATTGACCTTCGCAGATCCAAAATCACTAAATTTTCCCTCAACGAATTCGATTATTTCATCTAGTTTTAGAATATATATATATATATATATATATATATTATTCCTACAAATATGTTCGAATGCTAAAAGCATCCTGAGTGTTTGTCATTTTATGCTGAAATATATGTTTCCTTACAATACAATAAAAAATATGCATACAATTTTCACGTAAGATTTTTAAGACTAGAATTTTTGAAGAAATTAAACTCGAGCTGTCCCTCTCAATTATTTAATAAGAACGCATTAGGATGCGACACATTTGCAGTCAAGTCAACAAATTGCCGACAGCAAATCCAGCGCTGTGCGTTCCAGCAATTTTTCAGAAGGGCAGCTTCCACCTCTCCCAGAAGGTCCACCTCTCCCTACATCACTTATTTTGAAACTGGCAACCTGGCGACGTGAACGCTTTAATCTTGTATAAAAATGCGCAGCTGTAATAACAATAACAACAGCATTCAACACCCAAACGTGGCAGGGAGGAAGTGAGGGGAGAGAGTTGCGTGACTGTGCGTAAAAAGACGAAACACACAACGCGCACAGTACACATACAACCGCACATAAAGTGGAAAAGAGAAAATGTTGTTGCCTGCATTTAGGCGAGCTGCCATGTCAAATCTGTGTTGTGAGCATTCTAATGAGAAGTGCTTGCCAGCTTCCTTAACTTTCGCCAGCTTACAAGGACAGGAACAACACGAACAACAACATGCCGCTATCACGGCCACATAATCAAAGAGCGTGGGGCATGGGGCGTGGCGCGCACTCGTCTTCCACTTGCGCCTTGTACCTCTCGTTTGTAATGATGTTGTTGTTGTTGCTTCTTCTGCTGGTATTTTTTTATGCGCCATATATAATTTCATATTTTCCTTTTTTTTAAGATAATTATGTCGATAAGTCGGAAAAGGCAACGCACACCAGTTAAATAAAAAACAGGTAGAGTGCTGTTGCCCTGCCGCAGGGCATAAACAAAATGTAGGCAACCAAAAATTGGTAGCAACCGTGAATATAAAAAGGAAACTCATTTTTATACCCTGCTTTCTTTAAAATGAATCCTTAACAAGGGTATATTAAGCTGAATGTGTTAAGAAGCGCAATTTTAAACGAAAACATACACAAGGATAATGCTTGAAGTAGGTTGGTAAACTTTTGTTATATTCAATATTTTGGCAAGTTTCTTCTTAAGTCACTGCACAGCAAAAGTTTTAATCGGAAAAATCTGACAAAGGTTAAAAATAAACTAAATCCTATACAAAAAAATCCGAAATTTAAGTTTAATCTAAAATATTGTAATACACAACTGGATATTCTTCAGCTAAGTAGCTAACTTCAGGAAAATATTTAAAAAGTTTTTTAAATTATGAAGTATGTTTCGAATTTAGCAAAGTTATTTCCATTTTTTATGTAACCAGCACTGTAAAAAATCTTCAAATCGTTAAAAATAAAGCAAATCTTAAAAACACTAGTGAAAGCAATATTTAAGTTTGCTTAAAATCATCTCTACATAAACCAACCACATTTTTTGATTTATTTATTTTTTGAAACCCAGAATATCCGATTTACAGACAAATCTAAATCTTCTTGTTTTCTGACCCAAAACACGTTGCCAATCAGCTAAACAAGTTACGTACTACAAAAATACCAAGAACAACAATGAGAACAAAGCCTGGGGAGGCTTAAATCCTTGCCCGTTCGGTCTTTTATCTGTTCATGCTCCTTGAGCTGTTGCATAAAAAGCGGACTCGAATTGACTTTCTCCATTAAGGCGAGCTAAATTTACCATAGCTGGTATATAGTCTGTGGGCGGCATGTGCAGATGCACTCAGTAAAAACTGAACATAATCGACTTATGGAAACAGCATTATTGCTGCTGTCTACGTTCTGCTTATACAGCCCAATTGGTAGTCAGTTCATTAAATCATTCAATTTGAGAATTCTTCAATAGTCTGGACTTTAAATGCCACGTTATAGCGATATGAGAAGAGCCAGGCTGTTGACTAACATTATAAGCCGATTCGATGCAACCACATCAGTCTGTCTAAATTTGCTGATCCCTGGTAAGTTAGTAAGTTAGTAAGCAAGTTAGTTTCTCAGTTGCTAATTAAGATCAATTAAGATGTATAAATAAAATATATATTAAAGTCTAAGCAATTCACCCACTCAATTATACATCATTTTATATTTTAACTTTTCGCATTAAAAAAAAAATATATAAACTTAATGATCAACAAGGAAGTATTTTAATTTTTGTTTTATTTTTTTTTCAACATTTCCAATGAATAAGATTCCCAATTAAATAATCACAAAAAAGTATCCCAATGAAAAATTATTTTATTATAATAGTTTACGCATTATGCATTCATTCAGTTAACTCACTCGATTTCAATTTCCTAGTGAAATCATATTGACAAATTCGCTTGCTTACGCGGCAGTCATGGGGCATATCATCACATTCGTAAGCCTCTCATTCAAGTGCAAAGAGCTCTCTATATGTGAGTGTTCGCAACGGCACCCAATTCCCAGTTTGCAAACACACACCAACACACACCAACACACACACACACACACACACTCTTGCCTACTAGCCAACTGCTCATCCACCTTGTGCAGCTGCTTCCTCTTGCTTGGTGTAATAACTTAAAAATCCCATAATAAAGCTACTTACTGCTGCCAACTTGGGTTGGGATATGCTTTCCCCTTTCTTCTCCTCTCTCTAACAATAAGTATTTTTCTTTGGATTTGGCTCCGGCTCCAATTGACTACGAGACTTGCAGCCTTCGCCACAAATGTGCAAGTCAAGTCAAGTGCATACGTCACCGCTCCCATTCATATACGCTAGACCACCATTCCTCTCCCCCCCCCCCTCCACTCCTGCCATCCTCTAGCAATGAAACAGGTCTAAGTGTGTGGCATACATTTTTTCCATTGGATTTTGATTACTCTCGACGTAAGGATATTATGATTCTGTGATGAGATGTGAATATTTGATCAGCTCTATGCGATAAATATATAGATATATATTAATATATATATTAGTAAGCAAAGATTCGATTGTCTGACTTCAATGTGCTCCCAATATGAATTTATAGCTTGCATAACATTAGAATATAAGCTGAGTGGCACACAACAGTCTTTGTTTGCAAAGCTCAAGGGCATCGCAATACAATATTGTTTCTAATAAAGCCTCCAAATATTTATCAAGTATTTAGTAAAGATAATTTTACAAGTGCATTCAATCTTCGGCACTTCAAGTTCAGCCATTTTTTCTGTTTTTCATTTCTCTACATTTAGTTACCTTTCAGTCTGTGTGCATAAAAAAAAGTTCCTGCTGAGCGACTGGATTAAGATTGAATTTTTGTCGACATCGTTTTTTTTTTTCATACATATTTTTTTGTATCTTGTCGTCGTCAGGTGAAGAGTCGCTTCGATTTGTACATGCACGCAGACCCACACAAAAGGCTGATAAAAATATTTTCATGTTGCAATAGAAGTATTTCACCATTGAAATTGCAAGCGATTTTGCTATTGTGTGGCTCGACCGGATATTGTACAGTTAAAGGAATGTCTTCGCCTGACAACAGAAACCGACCTACTACAACAATGAACCACTGCTCTTAGTTGGCTTTTTTCTAGTACTTGCAGTTGTTGTTGTTGCTTTCTGTCTGCTGTCGACAGGAAATGGTAAACTTACTTCTCCTATTAATTTCTGTTGTGCAGCAGCAACTTTCTAAAATATTGTCCACCTAAATCAGCGAAGTAGATGTTGCTGTTCTAAGCTACCCCACAACACCAATTGCATATAGTGCTGTCTGTCGTCCAATGTTCGCATAGTTACTTCCAAGAATTCATTCTGTAATTGCTCCTTACTTAATTTATCTGATGTTAGTTAGAATGCTTTCGCGGCGGACGGGTGGCAATTGTTAAATACTCGACTGCTCTCATATTTGTCCTTGCAGTGCATTCAAAAAGGAATTCTTAATAAACTTAATGTTCTCAACCATGGGAATTTCGATAATAATTTAGCTACTGCAAATATGCAGCACAACTAGAGCACTAATTTGAAAAGAATGGTATGAAATTTCTCACGAAATACCCCAGAACATAATCTGTAAATATGTGTAGATGAGGTTTAAGGGGAATTAGAAATTTGTTATGTTATATATATCTAAAAATATAATATATGTATATAATATAATATAGAACTCATAGGCTCTTATTAAATTGGTTTCAGAGTGTATAAAGAAAAGTACTTCACAGGTAAATCAATAATTAGCACCAAACAGATACTAATGCAACTTTCAGTGGCTAGATTAATGATGGAAGCACAAAAGTTAAACTACAAGCATGCAATTGCAACCAAATAAATTATTACTCGATTGACGGCTAATTCAATGCGTGGCCACGAATTTATGAGTTGGTTTTGGATAAAAATGTTGCAGCTGCTAAGCGAATGGGAATGACGCCTGCCACATTTCCATCCAATCAAAAATAAATATTTTGATTGCGTTGCTTTCATTTGAGTTGAGTTTTGTATTTTTGCAGACTTCGATCTCATATAGATGCATTATTGATCAGCCGATTCGCTATAATCGAATACGACTGTTGTATCTTTTTCTATGTATACAAGATACATATTTTATTTACTCACATGTATATATGAAAATAGTAGGCGGATATTTATGAATCTCAACCTGGGATGCCTTCTTAACTCAACTCGTAGACTATTCATTATATTTTCAGAGTGAGAACGTATAGTTGAATATTTAAGAAATTTGAATTTTTTACTTTTCCTAAAATAAACAAAAACCCAAGGTAAGTGTAAAAAGTACATAGGCCATTATAAAGTCGCTCTTTGGGGGAAAATTGGTAGCCCATATCCTGTGACGCTGCCAACAGCTGGCATCGTTCAGACAGTCGACATTGTTGCCACACCCCGTTGCATGTAATGACGCCATTTACATGGTGCAACAACAGTCATTACAAGGACAGCAGGCGCCTAAGCCATTGCCTATGTGGCCAAGGCATTTATATAATACGACTATTCTACATAAATCAAGACGAAGACCGTGGTACTTTTGAAGGTCCAAAGCAATTTTCCCAAATATGCAATAGCTTATGGATATGCAATTTTATATTTTGAATATTTTAATTTGTCTAATAATTAAACAAATTCCTTTTCGCGTTGCCTGCTGTCCCAAACAGCTCAATATGAATTACGCAAGGAAAAAACGAAAGACTCGGAGTGCAAAAAAGCCCAAATGCACTACCTTCAAATGCCAGAGATCCGGACCAGTTACCGCAAATGGGTTCTTAAACTTTCTGCGCTCTTATCGGCGCAAACACTGCGATCTCAGTCCCATTGAAATGCTCCGCCAGGGTGGAGCCGCCTGGCATAATTTGAGCGAACGTGAAAAAAATCGTTATCGTCGTCAGGTAAGCCCAATCCCCAATCTCAAGATTCCGCATTATGTAGCATTATGTAACATATTGTAAAACATTTTTCTCTAGGCCTGCAAAGTAACCACTAGCTGCCGCCACAAACGCCGACGTGTTTGTACCTCTTAATGACTAACAGTTGCATTGCTAAATAAAAAGTTTTCTAAATTATATTGTATTTACTTTAGGACCATAACTCAATAAATTATGAAATATTATTAAAAATTAATGTTGCTTATAAGAGACGAATCTGTCAAGTAGGGCAAATCAAATGAAAAAGTGTGCCACTGCCAAAAAAATATTTATTTGTATATACATGCGCTGTGATTGAATCAACAGAAATGATGGATGAAAATAACGAGCAATCGTACTTTGGGAGACACGAGCTAAGTCAATTATGACTTGATTGACGGCTAATTCAATGCATGACCACAAATTTGTCGTTGGTTTTGGGCCAAAATGATGCAGCTGCTAACCGAATGGCAGCCAAAATATTCCATGCCACTTGAATTAGTTAATTTTGTGCATAAATGCAAAAATAATTGTATGCCTGCGGTGAGCATTGCAATTGCCCATTCCCCTTCCGTCCAATACACCCTTTATCAGTGGATGGCCTCATAATTATTATTCCGTTTTTCAATATTTAATTTATTGCTGCCTCAATTTCAGTGCTGCGCCCGGCTCATTTTGAATGTGGCAATATTTCTAATTAAAGGTTGTAAACGAAATCAAAACAACCGCGAACCAGTTACGCAGCACGACAACCAACCAATTTACAGAGATGTGTGTGCGTGTGTCAATATGTGTGTGCTCTGTTAAGTATGCTATGATTTATGCATCGCTGCTAAATGTTGCTGAGGTTTTTGCGTTGATTTTGTGCAATTGGTTCTAACCGTGTCGCGTTGAGTCGCATTTCGTTTAGCTCCACTTCGCTGCGGTGTTGCCAGTGTGTGGCCAATGTCAACTATTTCGCATTTAAATTGCATATTCCATGCACGCATAATTTAAGCCATGGAACATGCAATGCTCAACTTCTCCATAGCCCCGCACGCAGCCCAACAATGGGCATGGCCATTTTTGTGTTCAAACTCTGTAAAATTGTACCACAAGAGATGTGTTATTCCGCATACATCAAATCAAGGGGGGAAAGAAAGAATAAACAGCTGCATATTCTACATTTTCGTAATATATAAATCATTTTTAAACGGAAGCACTAGATAACAATAAGTTCATTTTGTTTAAGTATTATCTACAAAAAATTAAATAAATAAACGGCTTTATATTCATGAAAAGTATTTGAGAACATTTGCCTATTCTATTTTCTATTATCCTGAGCTTTCAAGCCAAGTATTTATTTTTTTCTAATTCAAATATATTTAATTATTTGAATTTGAACGGAAGAAAAATTTAGTGTTAGGCCTTTAAATATTAACAAATAATTTTAATCCAAAACCCAATAAAAAATAGGGTAAAAATGTTATATCAAGGTAATAGGAAATTTTTGAAGACGAAAAAACATTCTAGAATAGTGAAAAGTAAAATAGAGCCCAGAATGAAAAATTAAAAAAAAAAAAAAAATTATTCACAGAAAAAATCTTTAAGCAAATTTTAAGTAGTGGAAAACCATGTTGCAGTACTTTTGAAAATAAATAGCTCATTTGATGGTATGGATTTGGCTGGGTTCCGACCATTGAAACTGCGGAAAATATGACTTATATAATCGAAGTTTGCAATTAATTTTAAGCGTATTAACATTTCAGCTCGTAATTGTTATTTGTATACGAGTATAAGAAACATTTAAACAAACAAGACCACAAATTGTGCCCATTTTTTATTTATAAACAGCAGTAGAGCCAATTTCTTTTTTTTAGAAATCGTGCATTTTCAATTTCTTTTTGATAACTGTTTAACTAAAAAAGGATGGAATGTGTATATAATATGATATACACCCTGCTATGGCATGGAATTACTCTCCCAAAAGAACAACGTTTCTCACTTTCCTTGAGAAAAACTAAAAATGTACTTAACAACTACTTTTGTCAAAATTGCAATTGAAGAGACATCCCCATCTCCTGTCACATTGCGTTAAATCCAGCACTTCACTGACCTCTCCCCTCAACCATTTCAGTTTCCAAGTTGTGACTATTTTGGTATTACCAAAATGAACTTCGCGTGCTTGTTTAATGTGTTGGCTACACTTTTGACCTAGTTAATAATTGAGTACAATAAATGGCTAAGATGATTGTCAGCAGCATTTGGCGTGTCATATTTGACACCAAGACTAATTTTATGGAAAACCGTCAAGCTTACCTCACGTTTTTTTTTACCCATGTCTCTGCACGCCAAAACTTTTCGGGCTGAAGGCGCTACAGGGCTCATGTATTTAATATTTAAAGTGACATATCTATTTATATGCAAATACCACGCCTCCCAGCCACACACCCCGCATCGCAGTTGCCACCTGACCGCGAATTGTGTATGGGATGTGTGCGTGCCAAGGCGGAAACTTTCTTTTGGCTCAAAATTCCTCGCACAATAAATCACAACACATACGCGCCAGGGCACACACATACACACCCTATATGAGAGGGGAGTGAAGCGAAAAAGAACTAATAAATCTAAAGCCAATTAATTGACTTAAGTGGGTGTGAGAGGTACTGTGGACAATGCCCTTTGTGCCCTTTTGGTGGGTCGCAATTTATTGCCCAAACATAAACTTGAACTCGCATGTAATAAATCATAACATTTTACAGATAATAGAAAGCCTCCTAGCATACATGAAGTCTCGAACACCGAACACTGAATACCAAATCCGGTCTTCGTTATCCTTTTGCTGTGAACATCTTGTCTGTGTGTGTGTGAGTTTTAATCGCAGCGCCTGCGGCTGGAAAATTTTATAAATAGCTGCAAAAAAAATTCATAGTGCAGAATAAAATGTAAAATAAAAATTGTTCAGACACATTAGTTATGATGTTCTCCACTCCAGCCAGGACTAAATATAAGCTAGAGCAACAAACTACACACAGGATGTGCACCTTATATCCGCCGGCGCCGCATTGGTGCCTGCCACACTTCCATCCAATCAAAAATAATTATTTTGATTGCGTTGTTTTCTTTTGAGTGGGTTTTTGTATTTTTGCAGATAGATCCTTCGATCTCACATAGATGCGTTATTGATCAGCCGATTCGCTATAATCGCATACGACTGTTGTATATTTTTATATGTGTACAAGACACATATTTTATTTACTCATATGTATATATGAAAATAGTCGGCGGATAATTATGAATCTCAAACTGCGATGCCTTCTGAGAGACCAGAGGGTCTCTCATATTGTAAGACATTTTTCTCTAGGCAAAGTAACCACTAGCTGCCGCCACAAACGCTGTACCTCTTAATGAGAAGCTGCATTACTAAATAAAAAGTTTTTTAAATGATGTATTTAGTTTAGGACCATAACTCAATAAATTATGAAATATAATTAAAAATTAATGTTGCTTATAAGAGTCGAATCTGTCAAGTGGGACACGTCAATCCTGCAGGAATCTGCTCCTTAAAAGTTATTGCCGCTGCCACAAAATATGAATTTGTATATATATGCGCCGTGATTGAATCATCATTTAATCCACGCACGCACCAACAGCAATAAGAGGTGTAAAGGGGAGAGGGAGCTGTTCTGGGTAATGTCGGGGCAACCGCTCGTAAACATAAATCCAAGTGACGCTAATTGTTTGTTGCAATTACTGCTGCAGTTGCTGCCACTGTTCAGTTACGTGCAGCAGAACAGACAGCAGCAGTTGACAGTGCGGCAAGTATCAGGACTGCAACTGAGCATGGCTATGGGTGTCGGTTGGGTTGTGGCGATAATAGGGTTGGGGTGCGGTGGAGTTGCTGTTGGCTCATGGATGCAAATTTTGTTGCAACTGTAGTTGTTGATGCTGCTGTTGCTACTGCTACTACTGCATTTGGTCGATGTTGCAGCAACAGCAAACAATTACTCAAACATTGTTGCAGCCGCACATTGTTGTCGTTGTTACTGGATGATGTTTTTCTTGTTGTTATTGTTGTTGCAGCTGCTCGTTGTGCGTGCTAAATGGCAACCATTCTGGCGGCTAATGATAATCACTCAACGCCCTCTGCACTTACCTTTTGTGTCGCAGACCCTCGCTACATCTGTCTCTCTCTCTATCTATCCATACTCTCAATATTTCTCCTTCTGTATCTGGCATCTTCAGCTTGAATGTTGGCTGCCGCCTGTCAATTTCTTAATCAAAGCTGCTACACTTCGTTCTACTACTTTTTTTCACTAAAATTTGCGGGGCACGTGATTCTAGCACAAGTTGCTTTATTACAAAGCACTTTGCTTGGTGACTTCTCTGAAAGGAACAATGGTGCTGGATAAACAGAAAACTCAGATGAGCAGGATGGGTGGAAAAAACGAGAGGATGCTTTAGAGCTTGGTAATATTACAGAAGAAGCAATTCATAAAGACAGTTAAGTAAAACATATAAGAAATTGTATAGTGAGCTCCATTGCGACATAAATATTAAATATATTATTACAGTTTTATTGCCAGATTCCCCGTTTCACACAGGAATGTAAGCAGGTGTGAAAATGCTCTCATTTTTTATGACCACCACAGTAGCTGGAGGGGAAAGGAAATTAAAGCATCGCATATTGTTATATATATGTGATATATGTTTATTCACACAAGAACAAAAGAACCGAGAACTTTTATATAAAATTAGAAGCTTTTTGCTCTCAGGACTATGATCCGCGTGTTCACATACAGACAGACGGACATGGCTAAAAATATATATCAGATTTAGACTAGCTTTTGATAAGTTTTTTTTTTTAATATATTTTGTTATATTTTATGCATCTTTCACAATTAGTATCTGAAAAAAAATATCAGCCTCAACTTCATATTTTTTGTTGGTTTGTTTTCGCAGATAAAATCATAAATTATATAAACAAGTGCCATATTCCCAATATTATTGACATTATTTGCAAATACAAGGTATATAAAATATTATATCTAAATTAATTTTCGTTATCGCTCGTATGCGATTAAATCTGCAAAATTAATATGAGTTAGTCGTCGCAATTCTGTTTACAATTTCCATCAATATTATTTACATGCTTTAATGCCTTAATTGCATGCAAATATAGTACTATTATTTTACCTATAGCTTAAGTTGTTGCCTTCACAGAGAAAAAAAATGCATTCTGAAAACCAAATTGCGTATCTTTATGGAATAATTTATTTACTTTAGAATGGAAACACTTAATATAAGAATTTCTTAACAATCTTTATAATGGATGTGTTCTAAAAAACAGTGAGCTTTTTATTTTTAATTATTTATCATTAATTTGTCCTTAAAAAAGCATTCTGAAAACACAACTGCGAATCATTATTCAACATTTATTTTTATTTTAGAATTTACAATATATACAGATTTTTAAAATTATTCAACATAAATGTGTATTAGATAATTGAATTTTGAAATCAAAATTGCGAATATTGATTCAAAAATGCATTTATTTTTGAAAATAAATTCTTAAAGAAAGTTTTTTTTTTCAATTCTTTATTATCAATGTGCAATTAATATTGATTTGCCTTGTATCAAGGAGGCTTCTGAATTTAATTTTCTTTATGATTTTTGATGCTTTTTCACACAATGTTTTTTTCTAAATATAAGTTAGTTTTTTTCCACAGTGTAGGTTCTCAAGTGTAGGTAAACAAGCCCCACACACACACACACACACATACACACACACACGCAGACAGCTGAGCTGAGTGGCTGTCTGTTGCAGTCGGGGTCGCAGTATATATGAACAAGCGTCAAGCATCCACTTCGTCGTGCATAGTGCTGCTGTCTGTTGCTTTGTTGCCTGTCAGCTGTCAGCAGTTCCATCAAATAGACCAGCGAATCCCCTGCCGACCAGAGCGTAATACCATTTATATGCCAGCATAATTGGCGCTGGGGCAATGCTGCACTCTCCTCTCTTCTGCTCCCCACCAAACGAACTGCTAAACAGTCCGAGGATGGATTTCAACATTGCATGCAAAGTCAGAAATACACATACACACATACAGTGGCAATTAAGTGGGACGCATAATGGCCAGAGAGTCCACAATTGCCATAGAGACAACAGGCGGCACAGCTGAGCATAAATCAGAATTAATGCATGGCCATAAGAAATAATATTAATATTTTTGGAAACACATTGGCAATACATGGAGCATAGTATCGGATGGTATGGACAGAGCTTAGTTAAATTATTATTTATAAGTATATGCTGTTGAATTTGGAGCACATTTCAACAAATATAGTTATATGCAAATGAACTAACTTTGTGGGATATTCATAAGAGCTGGTGCGCCAACAAACTGAATTTTAAGTTATACTCATTTGAGCTTATTTAAAGTTCATTAAACTGATTGCACCTCAGTCAAATCAGAGATGTATTAGCTCTTATAAGTACTGAAAAACAAACCGCCCTCAAGAATAATTCACTTTATTGTTCAGAAGTATATTTCTTAAACGGAATTTTGAGTCTTGCCAGAAGCCAATATTTTTTTGCTCATAATTCCAGTGTAAATTTTTCTAAAACTTAAAAAAAGATGTTTAATATTAGTGTAAACAGAACTCGTTGGTTATATTAAACACGCTGAGTCGATGTGTAAATTCAAATTGTGTTTATTTCATTAAAAAAAATCTTCTTTGGCAGATGGTACTTCAACTTAAAAATAGCGGCTGAGAGAGTTATTGTCATTACTAGTTTTTTTTTTTTTTTTTTTATTCTCCATAGGAACAATGGATTTACACTAAAATTTACATGTCAGCCAGCAGTTTCCAGTCTGCTCTTCGGTCTTTAAGTACTAAAAACTATTTTTAAATGCAAAGCATCGATTTTACGGCTGCAACGAGCGGTTATTATGCCAACTCTCCCTCTCCCTTATTAGTCTCTATCGTGACAGGGTCCAGAGGTGGCTTGCAGCCTGCCAGTCAAAGCAGCCTCAACAATTAAATAAACAATTCGTAAAGCTGCTGTTAAATCCCCATCTCTCTCTCTCTCCCTCTCTCTCTTTATCTTGCAGCTGGCGGCTTTATCTTTGTGTTGTAACTGTAAAGTGATATTAATTATGAGCTTTTGTTGCAAGAAGCGACTGCACTCGACACAGTTGCCAGCCAACAGTGTTTGGAACTCCACACTATCATTGATGGTGTTGTGCTTGTCCCTGTGTGTCATCTTCTTGTCACTGATTAAGTGAGTTTTGGTGCATGACTCAACTGTGTGGCTGGGGCTCATGTACATCAGCTAGACAAACAAAATTTGTTGCAATTAATGGTTAGCACTGTATACAAGCGCTTTGAGAATGACTTTGTACCATGTGTGTGTGTGCGTCCATCGGCTGACAACATGATTTTCATGATACTGTGCAGTTGTCATAGAAAATTGTGGTTGTCTTGTGAATGAATTGAATATGGATTAGATTACAAATGTATGACAATTTCGTATGTTTCTATTGCGTAAATTATTGAATATTCAAATATATTTTGAATGTGTATGAGTAAATCGCTTACACGTCTTTTCCTTCTCAGATTGTCTTATTAATGGTTACATATCGATGGAATGAATTTTAGTATTTAATTTTAATATGCGGTGTGGTTTATCGCAACAAGGACGAGCATGCGCATCAATCGAATAACGTAAGCAGCAACTAAAAGCTTGATTTCATTATCAATATTTCTTAAATACTCGAATGTCTGTGTTACTATAAGCGACAACTTTCTGAATATTAAACATTCGTAAATTATTTAGCGAATGTTATAAATTCGCCTCGAGTATTTCATGCCTTCTGGGATTATTTATCGAATTTCGCATCGATGTTATGAGATGTAAGACAATATCAATGTCACAAAAAGCTGATGTTAAAAGGAAGATAAGCGGATTTTAATTTATATTTAATTTGGCGAAAGAGGAGGAGGAATAATAAGAGAAAAGAAGAAAAAGACAACAAAGCGGATGAGGACTCTTTTGATTTACAATACAAATAAAGTTGTAACATTATAAATCCAATTATTTTATCATTATATCCATAACAATGAGAAATTTGATCTGAATTTGACTAGATGTTGACCTATGACTGATAACTTAAGATATACCGTTCCATATCCATATGTGAATTTAATTATCATGCATTCCGCGGCAACATCTGACGTAATTGTTTGGAAGCCCTCACCAAACCCTAATTTTGTGCTCAATCAGGTAACAGTTTAATGACTTTTCGCGAATCTCACATTAATGAGTTGGGTGGTGGCAAAAGCGAACTAACTATCGCGTGATAGTCAGTATCGTCAGCATAGTGCCATGCGAGGCTTAGATACATTTGTATCTCACGGCAGACGGGCAGGTTGGTTGGCTGGCTGGCAGGCAGGCATGTAGCACGTGTAGCTACTTATGCATTTGTGCAGGCTTCTGGCCCAAATTCAATTTATTATTCCACCATATGAGCTTTCGCACTTAACTTGCATGAATATATAATGAGCTGGCAAGGCAAAATGGAGAGAGAAAGCGTTTCGACAGCGGGTTGCGGGGTGCATTTTACGCATTGTGAGTCGTTGCGTGTTTAAGCCTGCTGCGAGATGTCCAAATTGAATTATTAATGACACGCAGCGCAACTGAAACAATCTATAAATATGAGTGTGTGTGTGAGTGTGTGTGTGTTTGAGTGTGAATCTGTGTGTGCGTGTGCGTGTGTGTGTATGGTATGGTGTGGCCCCCAGACGAGAGAGAACAAAGTGAAAAGGCGACAACCTTGGGACACTTGGCCAGAAAAACTAATCGTGCCACTTATGACCATAATTTGTCAATTTTCTAAACAATTCCCCAAAGTCGCATAAAATGTCTCCATGTTTCTTTGGCCTTTGGCACCCATTACGCTCATTTCCCTCTCTCTCTCTTTATTTCTCTCTCTCTCTCTCTCTCTCTCTCACTCCCTTTTGTGCCTTTCGCTTTTGTGAACGGGACACTTTGCTGCTGTGAAAAATAAAAGTGAACCCAAACTGCCAGCATTACTGTCTGCATTTTGACTGACTGACCGACAAACGGACAAACGGACAAACTGACTGACTGACTTGACTCGAGTCTTGAATTTTATCCCTTGACGATTTTTCTTACCCTTCGCCACTAAACGCATTTAAATGCCGTTGTATGCATAAATTACTCGCATTCCGACAGTTTCAGCCAAAGACTGTAAATGAGTTTGTGGCTCTGCATTTCTACTCTCTACCATACATAATTGAAATAAATGCGAGCATGTTTTGGGTTAAAGTGAACCTGTTGCTAACGGTCGAGATGGCCAACTGAAATACACGTGTGATCGGCTTATGAGGAAATTGTGTGCACAGATTTAAGGTGTTCAGCAGTCTACTATTGTCAAAACATGGAAAATTACTTTCCCATAAATCAATTTTGGTTTGACGCAAATCGAATGTTTGTAATGCCTTTCAGTATCCCAAAATCGGAGAACTGCTAATTGTTCTTAGCATTAACCTTTTCGAATAATTTTAATGATTAAGCTACATTTTCATCAACTAGTATTCGTTTTATATTGTATAATAAAATAAGAATATTAAAAACTATTGGAGCAAATTACGTTTTAACTTGAAACATATTTTGCTCAACTGCAGACCCATTCCCAGTAATAACCAAAATCAAGCTCATAATAAAAATCCAATAAAAACTAATAATGATAATCGAATCAAATCCATTTACTGCTTACAACAAAAATGTATCGAAATTAAATCAACGATAACTAAATGTTATTGCAAATACCAAAATCACTTAGCCAGGTCGAAAAGAAGCTAAAACGAAAAGAGAAGGAGGCAAAATCGAACGTAAATGGAATTCAAGCATCTAAATTGCCAACCGGTCGGCCCTTTGTTTTAACGCCCCAAAATTACCGCCCCTTTGTGTATTTGGCCGCAGATAACTGCCAGCCAAATGATACACATTAGGCCAAGGTATACGGCCATTGGAAATACATATACCTATATATATACACATATGTATATGGATTTGTGAGGGCAGTGTGTGCAAAATCAATTCAAGCTCAATTTCCTTTGATGAAATGTGCGGCTGTTCGGGGAACCGTGCCGAACGTGACAGTTGTGCTCAAAATGTAACAGGAATGCTGAAAATTGCAAAAAAATAAAACAAGTAAGAATGGTGAATGCGAGTGAGTTCGACTACAAAATGCCCTGAACCCATCTGTTAATTATAAAATGCAATATATTTAATAATATAGAAAATGCTTCGCCTGATTACAGTGCAGAAATCAATAAGAGATTACATTTTGGATTATTACATCGGTGTTTCCTATCCGATATAAATAAAATTAGTACAGTTGATCAATAATGTGTCATTGTATGTAATATACTATTTAGAACAGACTTGAGTAGATCGACTCGGCTGTTGATCCTGATTAAAAATTACATACTAATGATAGCCAATATACTTTTGCTCAAAACCGTTATACCCTTCTTATTTATTTTTAATGGGTACAGGGTATACAAAATACTGTCAATATTCTGCTCTTTTCATCATACGTACATACATGCATACCTAAATATATAGCCAAGTATGTATTTGGGCATTAAGTTGTACTTGTATGGGGTTTGTTGATATCGTTCAATTAATAACGCAAATCCTTTATGGCCCAGTTGCCAGAGTTGCCATCGTTAATTAATGCGCTCCACGCCAATTTAATGCACTCGTTGCCGCTGCTGTCACCGAGGCTGCCTGGGTGCTATGATTAATGTTTAATTAAATTTGCAGCATTTATAATAAATAAAAAAAAAAAATCGAAAACAAACAAACAAAAAAACGACGAAAATTTCGAAAATGCGCCATCAGGATTACATCATAATTAATCGCAGCCATTATTTATAACGATATCAGCAAGCGAGCCTTATATAGTTGAACATGCAGTTTAATACGACTATATTTCAGTGATATCAAAGAGCATAAGGAGTATTAATGTTATGTATTGATACCAGCAAAGGTAAAACACAGCATATGATTTATTGCAGATGAATCTCTCAATTCTATTTTACTTATCCTACAAATTCCAGTAGTCAATTTTTTGTGTACCAGCAGCTGCTTGAAACCGTGGCTGCTGCAAGCTAACTTAATGAAATATGTTAATGACTGTTTATTACCATGTTGTGGCTAAAATGCTTTGCCCTGCAAAGGTTGAGATAAATTTTACATAATTTACACACGCTGGCAAATTGAATTAGATGATTCTGTTATGATTTATACCATTGAAATTTGTGCAGCTGAATTATTAGCAAAACGTAATAATCTGATAATTGATATTTGTAAATTTGTAAATCGGTAATCATAATGCTACCAGCTGCTCTACATTAAGACATTTCATAAATGAACTGGTAGACGTGCAGTAGAAAATTATTAATGCCTCAGGACATGGGTTACATAATGAAGAAGTTGCATAAGTAAATTAATACCTTCGAATAATTATGACAATAAATATGTAATTTAGAAATCTCAAAATTAAGCTCATTTTCATCGTACTCAACATTTCCAATGTAGTCACAAAAATTATACTTATACTTGATCAAAATTATCAAAATATCTTACTCAGCATTATGGTCGATTATATGCTCGAGTGCTTGGCAGCGCCAATTATATTTATATATCAGTTATTTGCATACGTTGTAAGTACAGGTTGCAGTTTTTGCAATGACCATATTGTAATTTATAAATACTCTTAGCGTTCAATAAATTCCATGATGCGTGAAGCCATTTTGCTTGTCATTCACAATTTTTTGATGTACTATATTATAAATTGCTTTAAGCATTTGGTGCAAAGTGAGTTTGTTTATCGATATTTGTACTGTATAAAATATATAATATATAATTTCGCACAGCTTCAATAAACTCTTCTGGACCAGTAAATACATTCTATTACGTGCCCTTAGTCTATGAAGCTCCTGCTGTTCATAGCACCTACGAAGATGTTCACGTTGTGCTAAGGTCCAAAAGTTGGAAATTTCTTGAGACACTTTTCAGGCATCATTTGGCTCTATTGCTGCCCTTTATAATGGCTCTATCAGTGCCAGTAAGTGATCAATCCCTTATGCATTGTATATTCGATTTAGGGATGTCCAGGATAGATTTCAAACAATTTTGGAATAGGTTGTAGATTAATTTAAAAAATATTTTAGAGTTATTTAATCTGTTGCGACGGAATGTGTTCGGGTTCAGGAAAGTCCAGTGTAGATTTAATTTCATATCAAATAAATAAATGTTGTAGACAAATTTTAAAAATAATTGAAAGGATTTCCAGTCAGGAATTAGGAATATTCACGATAAGTTGCATTATAGAAATGTTTATTGACGATTAAAAATCAGTTAAAAAATATATAATCAGTTTAGAAAGCGTTCAGCTTCCATACAAAGAAATTTACTGATGGAAACATATTGAATTAATAAGCAATTACAAACAAATATTTTTTAGCGCTGCAAGCTGGTTTATGTGAGCAGTCTGGTTATTCTGTCAAACTTCACAATGTGCATGTGCTTCATCTACTCCATGTGGAAGTGGCTCGCCTTCAGCGGTTTCTCGGCAACCTTTCAACTGTTGCCCATCGCGTTAATGGGTCCCGTTCTGCAGCTGCTGCTCATGGTTCGATTCACGGGGCTCATGATGGTAAGTCGCATAACCAGATGCTGGACAGTCTTTGAGTATCGAACCAATGCATTTCCAACGTCAGCTCAACCTATGGACTGTTGTCTGAGGCATGAAATTGACTGTTCCAAGCGAACGAAGATGCCGGCGAGGGATTTGGAAAAGGGGCGAGAAAAGCAATGCAAAAGTTTGGCATCAAATCAAACCAATAAACTAACAAAACTGAGCAACTTCGAGCACTTGCACAAACCAGAAACACTTTCACTGCACACAACTGCCAAACTGCAGGCATTTATGACAGTCGCCCTTACTCCAAAGGATTTTGGGGTGTGGCAGGATGGCAGGATGGCAGGGGGCAGGGAGGTAGACAGGCAGGCAGGCAAATCGTGTAACGAAATTGTTGCTGAAAAGTTTAACAAATATTGAGGTCAGCAACATTTTTGTGAGGCAACCCCTGCAGTCGTTTCGCTGTTGCAGTTGTTGTTGTTGTTATCGTTGTGTAAACTGTTTTGTAGCCTTTGGCACAAACTTCAGACACGCTCAGCATACACACACACACATACACACATACACACATACACGCACATTGACTTGGGTTGGCTCGAGAGGCGAAAATATTCAATGAAAATCGTCGTCAGTCGCCCAGTCAACAGTTCTTCACTTCGTCAATAATAAAGAGCTTCCCCGCTTGCCCGTTATTGTCCTGACTGGTACCCACTTGGTTGGGGCTCTGTAGTCAGCTTATGGCGCATTGCAGGCGTCTACTTTGACCCCCACTTCTACGCCGCCCAATCCCATCTCGATGCTCATTGAGAAATTGACGCAAATGCCTTTCGATTTTTCGTTCTGCTTCTGCTTTTGTGTTCGTGGACAGGACTTGGCTTTTCGCATTGCATAATTGATTGTCTCTCTGTGTGTGTGTCTGTCTGCCTGTCTGTCCATCTGCTTGCCCTCGTTTATGGTCATTTTTAATATAGTTGATTCAGTTTTGCCAGCACTGATATCACTCAATCGAAGAAGCTTAAAAGCTGCTGCCTTAATAGTTTCACTTTTGCGGCTGTTAATTAAATTGCAGTCTTTGCAGTTAAACATTGACCAGAATTTAAAAAGAAAGTTTTTAGTTTGCTCAAAAATGTTTTCAAAGATTATCCTCAAATGCAACTCAATTTTGGTCTAAGCCAATCTGGAAAACATATTTTTCATGCTAAAACCAATGCAATTGTGAAAAAGGATTTTACTCTATTGTTGTTTATTGCTTTTGACCTCTTTTTATTATTTTATATATTTCGATTTTAATAAAATCAAATTGAATTGAAATGCAAAATAAAATAATAATTGGCTTATATCTCAATTGTTCTGTTCTCTTGACAAATTTTTGTGCTGCTAGTCTAATAATATTGAAATTTCTCTTTAAATTCTTTATATATATATATATATATATATACATTTATACTATCGGATGCCCCAAGAGCTTTGCTGCATTTAGCCAGTGTTTTTATGATGTTGAAAAAATTCTTTATATTGCATTTATTTCACATTTTACGAGTTGATTGTCACAGCTTGGCGATGCAAGTGCAATAATAAAAGGACAACTGCATAGCATACAAGAAATGTGTGTGTGTGTGTGTTTGTGTATGTACATGAATTGGGCACATCAGTTGTCACACTTTGTTGATTTTTTCAAGTTTAAGCTTGCAAGTAGGAAATTTGAAATTCATGTGCAATAAAATTCTGCTATGCTCCACACTCAAGCAGCGCATAACCACAGTCCTCATTACGCCATACCCACATAACACCCACTCATTCGCACACACACAACACACACACACACACAGATACTAGCTGCCGTGCTTTCATGTATTTATGTTTTCATTTGATAAATATACTTATACAAAAACTGTCACAGCACACGCTCAGGGAAAGATTGCAAATTGCATGTGGGAACTCCCACGAGTCTAATAACAGAGTAAAAACAAGAGCCTCAAATGGTCCAAATAAGCAAACCGACTCTGAGATACCCTGAAGCTGTTATTGGGTATACTAATATAATTTATGAAACATAATTCTGCTCTTAAGATAGGAAATATTATGTTAAATTATAGATTAATTTTTAAAATGTAATACATAACTATTTAATATCGTAGAGAAGAGCATATTAAATTAATATGTGCTTATAACCTCCTATACAAATACATATTTATGTATAGAAAAATAAAATACTGCTTAAAACATCTTTAAATGTCACCGAAAGCTTATTTGCATTTGGTTTACTTTCCTTGTTATAAATTGTATAACACTAATCTATGCCTTCAAAATAAATGCTTTAGTTATTTATTTTTTTATCTTATTTATTTATAGATTATTTTATTTTTTTAATACTTCTTAGTAGCTTGGGCTAAGAGCTGGCTAATGAGAAAGCGCATATTCCCTTTGGAAGGACGCTGGAGCACATGAGTCGAATCTGAAGTCGTGATATTGCCATGCATAGTAACAAGTCACATACCGTGCCTTACTGTATAATGATGAGCAACGATATCGTCTTCTCTCCGCTTGAAAAATATAATTTTTAGCCACACACCGCGCGTGCACACACAGACACACAGACACACACACACAGAGACACACCTACTGTGAACCACATAATTGTGTATTCAAGTAAGAGATATGGGAGTTGAGAGCAGCTCCATCGAAGCAAATGGGTGGGGGTTGTTTCTGGCTATGGTTCTGGTTCTAGTTTTAGCTCTGGTTCTGCTTCTGGTTCTTGGGCTGCCTTAAATTAAGATAATGACACTTGAGAGACGCAACGCCTGCGGGCACTGGGGAATGTTACCTTTTGCTTTAAAAGTAACCCTCGACTCCACTGTGTGTGTATCGCAATAAGTGTGTTAGAGGAAGCGCTTGGTAAATTGCGATAAGCCAAAATTGGCCCAGCACTGGGTCACATTTACACACTTAACCCTTCAGTTAGCTGCACGGCACAGGACGGCACGCACTTTAAAGACGCCAATCCGCCAATCTAGCAATTTGATGGCAAACTGCCAAAGTGCTGACAATGATGTCGATGATGATGACGTTGGCGACCTGCATGCCAATGCGCGCTACTTCCTTGGAAATTGAATTTTGTGCCTAGCTGGTGGGCGGCATGCCAGCCACGTCCATTGTCCAATGTCCAATATCCTCGATCCTATATGCTGTGTACCTCGTAACTAGCACAGATTACAAATCATTATTGGCTGCCATTGTCGGGGCTTAGGCCAATGGAATTGCAGCTTTGGCTCTGCTGGAATTTTTATCCTGTACAGGAATTTAATTATTTAAGAAAGAAAGAAGCAAAATATATACCAAAAAACAAAATACAATTTAATTTTATGTGGGCTACAAAATAATTGAAAAAAGATTATATCAAATGATGGCAAAAATACAAAGCACAATATGTAACGAATATGTACATTAATAAATTAAAGCAAAAAATTAAAAAATAATTTTTAAGAAGACGTCCTTGGCATACATATATTGAACACAAAAAACAGATATATTCAAGGAATTCAAGAAATTGTTCCTAACATATATGTAATAAATGTTTCCTAGCTTAAAAGTCAATATAAATGTTATATGTATGTTATAGAAGAACGTATGAAAAAGTTATAATAGTAATAGAGAATATCCGAATGTCAACAAATATATAAAACAAGAGCGTGAGCTTAACCAATAAATACTGATCTTTGAAGGAGGTTCTTAGTAATCTTATCTCCAAGTTTGCCTCAGAAATGGGCTTTAGTGAATTTTTGAATTGGGAGTGGTCATGGCCGAAAAAAATGTTTGAAGACGATCTTAGTAATCTACCTTCCAAGTTTGCTAACTATAGCGCTTAAATTGCGGGAGATATAGTCGTTTAACGTTTTGCAGGGCGGGATTGGGGCGTGGTCCAATAATGTTTTATGGATTTTTTAAGGGTGTTTAAAATTGTGGAAGATAATCGGATTTATCGACTTACACTTCCCGGAATAGATTTTTTGTCGGTTACCAGTAATATACCAACCAAATTTGATGGCGGTAGACCTAGGGGTGGTGGAGGTGGGCGTGGCATGTCCCTATCTTTGAAGGACATCACCAATAACCTACAAACCAAATTTGAATTTGAAAATATGAATGAAAGATGATGGCTGTGAAGAGTTTCATGAGAAGAAGCATCCTTGAAGGCGCAAATTCTTTCGAAATTCGACCGTCGATGCCATCAATGACTGGCATGTGGACATGCAATTGACTGAGCTTTGAGAATTCCAACAAGCCGTGCAAAATTCAATGGAAAACGAAACACAAACTGTACGCCAAACATGGTCTCAATTCGTATTCCACTACAATGGGATGTCGAAAAATTCGAGAGGAAACCCAAACGAACGCATGAAAGCAAACTTAGAGCGAAAATTTCTTTGATTGATGCGCAAATCAGCAAATCAATTGGAATGCCACAAAAATAAACTAACTTAGGAAAATTGAAGCAGCCACCGAGCAAAGGTAGATATATAGATGCAGAGAAAAAAAGAGTGAATGAAACAAGCTGGCAGGTTGAACTTTTAACACTAAATTTGCATTTTCAAAGCCCGCAGGTGAATGGGCTTGTGGGCATGGGCGTGATGGTTACATGTGATTTTGATGGAGCTGGGTGATTTGTGCAATGCCAAGAAACAAAAAAAGAGACAAGTCTACCGGAAAAAGGGCAAACAAAATGTATGCAAAAAAATGTTGGCTGCGCTGACAAAGCATCGTTTGAAGCACAGGGGGGAATGCGTGGTCGACAAATTGAGATATTCGTCGTCCAAGTAAATCACAATAAAGCAGCTACGGCTGAGCTGTGGAGTTGGAGGAAATGCTTGGCTGGCCCCAAGAGCGTCACAGGGATGTCATTTCTACTGCATGTACCTGACCGAGGTATCACTATGCCTGCTCATATATTCATCAACATGCACATATACATAGAAATCCTTTCCTCAGAATTTATTAAGATGCTGCACAGTGGGTAAAATAATTATTTATCTTTCATATTTCAACATACCAATTTCACAAACATTGCATTAACAACCATTTCGGATGAAAAAATTTAATAATTTGAAGTTGTTTAATATACTTGAATATAGTTTTATCATATTTTAACATTAAACATATGTTTTTGTTACTTACAACTATATTGACATTAAATAAATTAAGCATATTTTATTTTATTTGAATATTTTGAAAATTTTGTGTATTTTTGGGAGTGCTTTGGCCACCGTGCCTGTGGCAGGGCTGGCGTTTTGTTTTTACATGTAATGGCATTTTAATTGCACGCTACAACTCAGCGAAGTGTCTCTCAATTAAAAGTGTCTGCTTGGCTCAAAAGGATGTCGTCGTCGTGGGATCTTCGTCGAATGCGGGGAAAGGGAATAGATGTCAGGCACATGTCGTAATTTGCCGCACAGCGCATCACAGCGCTGGTGGCCCAGACGAGGACCACAAGAAGGCCTCGGCTCAGGCCCACAGCCATGTAACTGTTAATTATGCAACGCAGATAAGCAGCCCTACCAACCGGCTAAGTAGGAGTGGTAAAAACTGTGTGAATGCCACTTAAATTTAAACGTTTTACTTAAAGCCTCAGCTTTGCCAGAGATATCAAACTGAAGTAAATTGTTCACAGTAAAAAAAAAATAAAAAATAATAATAATAGTTATACATGACTGAAGCCAAGCACGCTGAGAGTGAACAGCGGGAGGAATTGCGACAGGAACCTCTTAGTTTGCGTCATGAATTTCGATATAGGAATCTGGGGCTTCACCATCATGCAGCCCAGGACTTTTATAGATCACAAGTAAGTTCATCAAATAACTTTCATTCAAAGCTCTTCAACTGTTCTATAACCCATCCAGTGGCAATCGGAAGCTAGGTCGTTTGGCTTTCTCATCTATCGTTGGATTTTGTGCACATTCTTTGGCACTGCTTTACTCAGCTATTTAAAAATCTATTACCGCAAAGGACATTGGTTTATCTACTTGACTAATTGGGGTTTTGTGCTGTGTGCTTTCACTAGCATTAGTGGAGCAATTTTAGTCACTGTATATCATATAAATCCTGCCCAAATATGTGAGTATAAATAAAATACATGGCAGAGAACACCAGTTATCTAACTGAGTAATTAAGTTAGAATAATTCGCCCCAGTTGGCCTATCACAGCAGTCTTAATTCTTTGAGAGACACTTATAATTTATCGTAATGGTCAAAAATGCAATTCTGTAGTCTATATTTTTCATTAAACAGCAACACTTTTGTTGCACAAAACCAAAATGCTTATCTGCCTGTGGTATATACATATTTACATATTTCCTCCATATAAATGTCAAAAATAAGTTTATGCTGATTGTATATAACTGGAACTATTGGAACTGGGATTGAGTAATTGGCAAATTGAGGCAATTTAGAATTATAAAGAATAATAATGCATACTTATTAAAAAGTCTAAGCTTTGTTTTGAAAGCATTTATTTTAATATGACCTCAAAAATGCATGTGATATTAGGTTGTCAAATTCAGAAGATCCAATAATCACAACTGTATTTCTGTAAATGTAGTTATATAAATATGTTTTATATTTGTTACGGTTAAATATGAAATGCTTTACTTTACCTCAAATAATGCATTTGTTTCTAACACTCTCCATAGTGAATCGAACCTACTTGATGAGTTGTTATTGGGCCTGTTATTGGGTAAATTTGATAATTGCGCAAAAGATTTGTATAATCTATTGGATGTGTGTGTACCCCAGGGATCAGACGTCCAATAATCCGGTTAGGCTAAATACCCTCTTCAACGTATGGGTGCATGTCCTGCCATCGCTGCTATTCACCATAGATCACATGGTGGTCGCACAGCCATCTCGTCTGCTGCATGTCTTCTATCCATTAGTGTTTTCCGTGGCCTATATGGGATTTGCATATGCCTACTATTTGTTAGGTGGCCTGGATCCGTATGTATATACTAATATAAACTAATAATAACTGAAATATTCTGCATCTCTCCGTTTACAGTCGCGGACGTCCTTATATCTATCCCATTTTGAACTTTGCGAAACCGTTAAGTGTGTTGAAAACCCTTGGGTGGTCAACAGTACTCCTGGTCTTCTGCTCTACTCTGCAGTATGGTGTGTATCGCCTGAGGGTCCTCATAGCGCGCAAGCTGGGTAAACTGCAGTAACTGGTGTCTCTACATACGTATATCATTTTCAGTGGGGGTGGAAAATTATTCTAATTGCATAATATTAAAGCGTTCCAGTCCACAGTGCCCACATTTGGTTCTTTGTGTCATTTTTGTGTTATTTAATCCGCTGGAACGTGATTCGAATGCGCAACGCAAATGCATTTCCCCAAAACTCCACCTATATCCCACAAAACATCTACGCATTTCTATCTTTTCCACCCAGCCTCCCATTTATTATGCAAAGCAAATTGTTATGCTCAGCTTTGCTCTCGTTTATTACTGCGTATCACAATTTCTATTTATTTATGTATTATTTTTTTTTTTTTGTCTTCTTTTTGAATATGTAATTTGTTTTGATAATTTTATGACTTCTGGATACATGGCTGGAGGTTTCAGTGTGTATTTAGTTTTGAGACACGCAACACAAAAATAAGTTTAAAATATCAAATTGCAAAAGAGCAATATACTCAAATAATGTTGTTGAAATATTTTCAATGCATTTTTAAAGTAACATGTATACAACAGTAAATATTCTGTGAGAATAATTTCATGAATAACTTAAGCGAATATTTTAATTTCCGTTGGAAAAAAATTTAAATAAACTCAACATTATTGAAATAATTAAGACAATATAAGACTCAGATAGTTAAGTGTGAAGTTTGATTCTTATTTGTTGGAATATTTTTAAGGCAATTTGGCGGTAATTTTTTTCATTTCGTAGCAGCATGTGTTGAAAGCAAAAAATATTTCGATTGAATGACATAAACATATAAATATTTGCCTTGCTTAAGAGCAAAAAAAAACAAATTTATTTTTAGAAAGAATTTAGACAAATATGGAAGCAGTTAATAATGCTTAGCTTAGCCTAAATCTTTCCTGTTATTTATTAAACAACTTTGGCACCACTTGGCAATCTTTGGCTCTGCTAGTTTTCTGTAAAATTTATTTTTGGCCTGCACATCAGCTGTGCACTCTTTCTTTACAATTAGCCACTACATGGAGACAGTCTTAGCCACAAATGAGACTGCATCGGATAGCATAAAATTGACGTCAGTGTAAATGGCATTATTGAAATATTTATGCTGGCTTACAGTAAACAGGCTGAGCCTGCTGCAGAGTTGCCACAGCTGTCAGGCGGCATGAAGTTACTTAAATAATTTCAATATGTGTGCGAAAGTTGATGGATACACAGATGGATAGATGCAGGAATCGGCCTTTTAGAAGTCACTTTGTAGGCGTGTGTGTGTGTGGGTGGGTGGGGTAGTGGGGGCACTCCACCGGTGCGCATTTGGCAACACTGTTAGTGCAGCCACTTAGCCTTGTTAGTTGCAGCTGGCGGTAGTCGAAACATATCGAATGTTAACGTATTTATGGCTGCACTCTGCCTGACAGCCGCCAAATCGTCCTGCCAAAAAGGGGCGTGTCGTATACGTGTGTGTGTGTGTGTAAGTTAAGTGTACGCTTAAAGCAGCATCTTAAATTGTTATCAGCAGTCGCTAGGGGGTGCCAGCAAGTGGAGCGTTCCGTTTCGTAGCTAACAAGGCGCAAAACATTTTAACATTTTTTAACATTTCCGCACTTTTGCATTCAATTTAATTTAACATAAACATTTATATGTTTATTATGGCACGCATATGCTGCCGCAGTGTTGTCGCTGACGTTGACGTTGACGACGATGCTGACGCTGACGTTGACGTTGACGTCGCTGCTGTTCATTGTGCATGAGAGTTTCATGCTTGAAATGCGCATACGTCGCGTATACGTAATATGCATTTTGTGGCAATACGTTGGCAACTTTAGTTGAGTGGCTCGAGCAGAGGGGGTTGAAAAAGTAACCACTATAAATTTGTGCACACACTTACAACTCGACGCTCGTCCGACAACAGCAACAGCAACAACAAGAACAACAAGAACAACAACAACTTAAATCTTAAGTAGCTCAACTTGTTTATTTATCGAAGCAGAAGTTAATGCCACATCGCGAGAGGGGTTGACAGGGCTGGCAGGGGATGAAATCCAACGAGCATAAAAATAGGGCAGATGAAAAAAATAAATTGTGGGAATGCGTCGCAATAACATTGTTATAGGTTTGCCATTGTTGGTTTAATGGCCACTACAAGTACACCTAAAATATCACTGCAATTTTAATAAGAAAGTAAAAATATTCTTACTGAAATAAGTTAAAATCAAATAAATAATGTTTAATCACCTTTTAAGAGAACGTTTCATATTTTATACAACAATAAATTAAAAATATTTTTGTTGCTTCAGGGATTGTACATATTACTATTATTATTATTAATAGATTACTTCCTATTGATTGTACTCAATTTCAATTTAATCTAGAATATCATTTTTAAATATATCTATTTTGTTACTTAATTTAATATATATTGTATAGTATGTTATATTTTTGAACAACACAAATAACTTACACAAATCTTTTAGCAAACATTTTTATGAAAACTTCAAAAGTAATAATAAACAATTTATGAATCCAAAGTTATACTTCAAAAGTCATCATAATATATGAATGTAGATTATTTTTGCGGTATTAAAAAATGGAAATAAAAGTAATGTGCGGAAAATAGGCCAAAACTATTTTGCATAATCAATCAATTGTTGTGATTTTCGTGAAATATTATTTGGCTTGAGGGCTATCGAAGCGGTATGAAATTTGATTCTTTAGAGTGCATTCAAGTGTTAAAATATGTATATGAAATTGATTGGCTGATTAAACTCACACATACACACGCACACGCACACAGACGCAGACACAGATAGAGATTCACACGCTGTCATAGATGTATAAATTCCATTTAAAATCTACATATATGCTCTTGGTTGCCTTTAGGGGCTTTTGTAGTATTTTGTATGGGTTGTCCTTGGCATTTTGTGCTGTGTTGATTTACTACGGAAATGACGCAAATAACGCAGCAAATTTAAGCCACTCACACACACGCACACGCACACACGCACACACACACACACAAACACACACGTATGCGATTTACGAACTGAATGAATGAATCTACACCTTTTCCTGGGTTATTTATGACAACAACAACAACCAGCTGGCTGCTAACCGGCAACAGGATGTTTTATATTATGCATGGAAAATAAAGGCAACACACAATCACACACACATCCGCTCACACACACACACACACACACACACTTACTGCAGGGATTTGCTGTTTTAATATTTTGCATACATTTTCATATTTGTTGTTGTGTGTGTGTTTTTTACCTCTTTTGTGTCACTTTGGAGAATGAAATTTAATTGTGGTGCTCATTAATGGCACGTCGTCTGGCTGTAGACTCAAAAAGCAAGCGGATATATGTGATTTCCGGCAATAAATACATCTACCATATAAAGCATTATATTTGTACATATATATATATATATATATATATATATATATTGATAAATGAGGCGTTTGCTTTTGGAATTTACGAATGGAATAAATGTTTAGGCAAAATTTTCAGCTACAGTTAAAATAAAAAAATATTCTTACTCTTTCACGCACAATTTATGAGTTTCAATTTGAATTTATAACTTGATTATCACATTTGCATTTGATATGGGCGTTTCGTTCCCTTTGTTATGGGCATTCTTACCCTCAAAATATGGGGCCGAGAACAAACAATCATTTAAGCATAAAACCATAAATCTATGCGCCAATAAGAGGGATTTCAACCAAGTAATACAAAATACACGCTACCAAAATGAACAAGGAAAGCAAAATAAAAATAAAAGCAAACGTTGAGAAAAAGGGCCATGAACATGAGCCAGCAGAATTTGCAAAGGGACAGTTAGCAGCTTGAGTGGCATTTTTCTCTTGCATTACTAAGATTGTACTCTATAAAAAATTATTATATATAAACTCTATACTTACATTAATAAATTATTTTTAGTCTATTTGAACTATAAGGTATAATTTAATTTAAATTATATTTTTTATAATATTTTATATATCTTTTATATCATAATAAAATACTCTCTGTCTAAAATCTTATATATTTTTTATTTAATTGTCAATACCAAAAATTGATAACTATTTTCGAATTGAGTGGCGTTAAGCGCCAAACTTAAGCTGCAGATATGCCCACTTGCTAGAGAGACTTCATAGTAAACGAAGCATTGGATATGCAAAGCCAAAACCAAAGCCAAAGCCAAATAACAATATCGATGCCAAACCAAAGCCATGGCCAAAGCCCAAGCCAAAGTCGGAGTCGAAGCCAATCAAAGGCAAAACAATAAACAACCATGACAATAAATATAAATAAATAAATAAAAAAGCAGAAAGAAGCGTACGTCAGGCAAATGCGAAGATTGAGTTGGCCACAGCACAATAAACCACACACTGCAGGCAAAGAGAGACCAGGCACCAGCACCAGGTCTCAGATCCTGGCACGCAGCGTCGTTTTGCTAGCGTAAAAAAGGATAATGACGCGACTCGATTCGCAATGCAAGCGACACTATTAAGCAGAATATCGAATGCAGAAGCTGGAAAGATGGAAAAAAAAATGGGGAAACGAAGAAATTGATTGAACGGCGCATTATATATAAACCACATAGCCAAACCCACACACACATATATGAATATATATATATATGTATGTAGATATATATATATATATATATATATATATATACAGGCTGCTTGTTTGATGACTGAAGACCGCAGGTTGCGCCACGTCACGCTTCAGGCAAAAGCTGAAGTTTCTCTTGTTGTTGTGGTGCTCCTGATTTTTACCCACTTCAATTTAACGGCTACTTAAATCCATCATTTCAAATTATCTTTCTGAGCTCATTCCGAGTGCTCTGATCACTCGGATGTGCCATCAGTTTTGAGCATCTTTGGCAACCACCAAGTTATTTTAAGCTAGCATAATTTATAATAAAATTAACATACATCAACATTATTGAATATTAAAAAATAGCCTATTCCAGTCGAGACGCCCAACGATAAGTATTCAGGAACACCTAAAGTATTTATTTATTAAGTAAATGTGTCCACAATTTATTAAAAAAAAAATGTTAAAATTAAAAAAAAAAATTTAATTTAAAGTTAAAGTTAATAATATAATAGATAGAAAGTGACTAATTCATTTCAATTAAATTAATATAAAAATCCATAAGACTATCAATTTATTTGCTCAACAAAGCTCATAGCTATTATGAAGATGTTTAAAAAATAATAATTTAAATTTAAAGTTACAAATTAAATGATATAAAATTAAAAACACAAACAACTAAAGGAATCAATCGAGAATAAGATTTACTTATCTAAGTAAATCAAGGATAAACTTACTAAACAACCTGAGCTAAGTGAGTAAGATTCATAACACAGAAAAAGAGCTACAAACAATGACAATTTTCGGTTTTCAGAAATTTCTTTAACAAGGGTCGAACCAACCGTTGCCGCTATTTGGGCTATGGCGTGAAATGCTTTCAATGTAGCTTCACTTCAATTTAATGGCTACTTAAATTCATCATTTTAAATTATTATCACTTGGTGCTGCAAGCTCGCCGAGTCCGAGCAACGAGCTCACTTGGCCACGCATCAAATGGCCTTCAATTGGCATTAACTGAATGAAAGTGAAGAGAAGAGAAGAGATGGGAAGGCAGAGAGAGGCAGAGGTGCAGATGCCAGGTGCAGGACGGTGCACAGACAGTTGGTCGTTGGTGCGGCGGTGCGGCGGAGGCCCATTAAAAGGCTACCACAGAAAACTGCTGACATCACGACTGGCGATATAGCTGGCAGCGGTGCGAATTAAAAAGTTGCCTTGATAATCCTTTTGCAAAATAGACGGGATTAAGTAAAAGGCTGCGCCGCAAATTTATGCAGCCGACCGTAGCCAGGTGGACGTTGGCCAGCAGGTGCCGCAAGCCTCTGCTCCCACTTCCCCTTCCCCTTCTCCTATCTCCGCTCACTGTCTCCCCTCTCATTCTTTGGAGCACTTAAAAAGTGCCACAGTGTTGCAATAATTACCGTTAAATGGTCGCTGTTTAAAACACTTAAGAGTTGTGCCGCAAAAAGGTTCAATCTGCCACCGTAGCCGTCGACCGTTTAGACGTCTGTTATTATCCTTCCAAGCAGATGGAGGAAGTCGACCAGCAGTAGCAGGAGCATCATCCTCATCAGTTCTTCTGCGTTCTGACTGCGTTTTGGGCTTGTCCTTTGGGCGCTGATGCCCTGCTGATTGCGGTGATTTGTAATTTTAAGCAGCGTATGATTAACTTTTGCGCCACAGAACTGAGAACTAAGACCTGCCAACTGAAAAGTTAAACGCAATTCTCTGCGTGTGTTTGTTCCCTGAGTAATGATTGTGGCGTGTCCTTGACAGTCGCACCGACAACTTATCGTTTCCTAATGCGCTTACCTATTATTATATTGCTTAATGACCCCGCCGCACAAAGCTTTCCAAGTTGTTTGCTTTTGTGACTGGCAATTAGTGCTCGTTCGCCTATATGTCTGTATATAAATTGCTATTTACTGAATAAGTTGACGAAGCTTATTATTTTTCTATTACGCTGACATGGGAATTACGGCTTAGTCCCCATGGTTCGACAAATTAATAACTAATTAGAATATTAGTAGGGATAGTGTTAATCAAACAGAAAGTCATTGAATATCTGAGAAGTGATTTACCAAGCTAGCCTTTTCGCCCAAAACCAAATCCAATTACTGTAAGATCAAGCGAAGAAATTTAAGCAATATTCAATTACCACGAAATATGTATGCAATAATCGTTGCATAAAAGAACTAAAATATTCGCCCTCGTATAAATTGTATAATTTAATTCCCAAGCTTTTCATATTAAATGCATACACTGAATACATTCATAAACACACACACCCACACATCTATTTACTTATGAATATTTAATGCGGGCAATGTTGGTGGATGCCATCTGACCGCAGATTGCCTTGGCCACAAGTCATAAAAGTATTAATGCCATTTTAAGTACTTCCGTAACGAAAACTAAACACACACACACACACACACTTGCATAGATAAACTCAACAAGCCACACATATGCATATTGGTGTAAAAGAGATCGCCTGACACACACACACACACACACCCACACACATGGATATGAGACTACGACGAACGGCGAAAAATGCAAAGCGCACTAATTCTAACTGCAGCATAAATTAAAGCGCTCATGAATAATAATTCAAGACATTCAACCAGCTAGGCGGTGCATGCCACCAACAACAGCAACAACATCAACAGCTGCAACAACATTAACAGAAAAACTATAACAGGAACAGCAACAGGAAACGCAGCGTCAAAAGCCACTTGAGTGAATGCGATTACATTAGCGAATGTTCCCAAAGCCGTTTTCGCATTCATTTCTGTTTTATATTTATTTCTTTATTATAAAGAGTACTTCAAGCACACGAAATATATTAATATTTAGCAAAAGAGTACAGGAAATAAAATAAAATAATATACAATTTGTTTTTCCGGTTAAATGAAACAAAAAATCCACAGGTTATTATTTTAAAGTTGGGACATAAATATAAATAAAACACAATTATACAAATATATCTTAAACTTACTTTCGAATACTTACTTACTTTCCAAATATTATATCAGCAATATTAAGTCGAGAAACAAAATTTAAAAAATGCAATCCATCGATTATGTTTGCTTTTGAAATATATTATTATCAATATAAAGTTGTTAGAAAATTTCAACTTAAACAATATGTTGACTTTAATTTAACACACTTATTTGTTTCGTGTATCTTGAATAAAAATAATAATAAAATTATACGACGAATTCAGTTGAAAAAATGAGTACACTTATCTGCCATTTGAATCTTCATATTGCATATCATCAAAGAGATGTGTATCTTTATATAAGTATTATATAATTAGATTGTGGCACATTTTCTCATTTCTGGAATGCTGGCTTGGTTGGTTTTTAGCTAGCTTCTGTGTTTGTCGCAAAAAGCCAACTAAATTTTATAGCCGTTGTCATTATTTCATGTGCAGCGCAACGCCCACAGCTCGCAACTGCACACCTACATCAGTCGTAATGCTGTCTGCCTCATGGTTCACCCCTGTATGCCACAAGCAGAACGTTGATCATACGCAGCGTTGTGCTTAAAATTTCAAATGCATGGCACTTTAGTACAGCGGGGCCGCGGGGTAGCGAGACCGTGGGGCATCTCGTGCTCGCACTCACACGACGACAATATTTTAGTGTGTGCTGCTGCTGTTGCTGCTGTTGCTGTTGTTGCTTGTGTGTGATTTTCATTTTCATATTTATTTATATGTTTTACGCTGACTAAACTACAAGTACAAGTGCACACTTGTCTGCAGCAACAGCAACAGCAACAGCCACAGCAACAGAAACAGAAACAGCAGCAACAGTATTCAGAGGGGATTTAAAGTGGATGCAAGGGAGTTGAAGGGTTGGAGCTGTGCAACGAGGTCGAGCTCTGCGTTGGCTTTTAACGCTTCGCTTGGCATCGTCAGCGTAAGCGTCAGCCCCTCTCCACGTTCCCCCGCCCCTGCCTGATCGCTTGTGCATTAAATTGAATTTAGTTTGTTGGTTTTTTAGCCTTTTTTTTTTGCTTTGTTTCATCTCTTTTACTTATTTTTGGGCGGCTTTTGCTAATGTTTTGGGCAAGCCGATTTAATGGCGGCACATTAGTCTAGTCTGGAGGTTCCTCTCCTCTGGTTCTGCGTTCTGTGGATGTGTCTGACTGGGCAATTCGTTGTGTGTATGTGTTTATATGGTTATGACTACATTAACTGAACTCAATCCTTGTTTTAATGCAATTAACAACAAAGATCTTTTCACGAGTTTATTGAACTGAATTATTTTCAAGCAAAGTGCAAAAGTAGAGCTCAGAAATAGTTAAGGGGACACTAAGTAAATTTATTCGCTGAATAGTCAAAGCAAATTTTTTAAAGCAATATAAAACAAATAGAAAATAATATCAAATGAATTCATCTTGAACATCTTAAATTTTTACTAATAAATATATTTACTGAATATGTTTAACTGCTCACTATTTTATATATATATATATATTTATTTAAATATAAGAATCAATTTAAAAGTGCATTTCGAATAATGCACTCACAAAATAATAGTAACAAATTCCTAATTCCAAATTGTGTATAAAAAGTAAGAATAAAATATAGTTCGAGCATGGCCAAATGAAACTAAAGTTTATTTCGCACAAATAAAATAAAAATGTATTTCAGTTGGCAAATTGTCCACCACATTAACAAATATACACTAATTAGTTTTTAGGGGCGATTATACATAGAGGGTACTGCAAATATTCAATATACCAGTTTAGATTGGCACAGACTGAATGCATGCGATAAATGGTGCACTGGCCAACATCGCTTAATTAAGGTTTAGCAGTTGGCACTTTGTGGCTGTGCGAAACGCAACTAAGTCAACCAATACCACACACACACACACACACACACACATACACACTCACTCACATACGCAGACACACATCCTCAACTCGATGTGATTATGTGATAAATGCTTCAGGCACGAGGCAAATCCATTCGATATCGCACAATAGCCATAGTTGCATTTGGGTAGCATCCACCAGCGCCAGAACGTTAACCTGAGTGTGCCAGCTGCATATCAATTAGTCTATTATCATTATCGACTCGCCGATTCGCCAAAATGCTCAACTACCAATTGACACTACAATGGCCAACTGCCAACTGCAACACGACTAGTTGCGTTTTGGTTGCCTTGGCATGTGAAATTTCGGCAATTAACGGCCAACGCTTAATTCATGGATCAATTCCAGGTAGCTAAATGCAAAGATAATACCTAATTCATATGTACAACTCTTAAATGTGACGAATTACAGTTTAATGGCATTTTAAAGCGGAATTGTAAATGTTAAAATATGTCAATTTTTATGCTAAACATAAGTTTTGCAGTTTGTAGCTTACAAACATATTTTCCACACAATATTATTGCAACTCATTCACAATTAAAAATACATTTCTTTGTTACTTAAACCAAAAATAATTTTGTTTAAATTTATCTGATTTCTAATGTTCATGTTTAAATATTTCATATTTTAGTAAGAAATTTATTTTTTAATACACTTTTCGTCTATTATTTATATCACATATTCATTCATTTAATAACAGCTTATAATAATCGTAATATTTTATTCAGAAAGTAGCCTGGTGTCGACACACAACTTTTTATTATTAATATCTCAACAAAATTTCAAATGATGTCCTTTTGTTACTGGCTTTATTCATTCTAATAATTTTGGCAGCACATATTTTAATCCACCATAATCTCTTTAAAACGATCCAAGCGTTGTATAAAAATAGAATTTCAACCCCCAACACTTTGTCAAAACACACAATTCCTTCAGCTCCACAGCAACTCCGGCAAATTATTTATAGATATGTGTACAATCTAAATAAAGGACAGCGCGTAGGTGTTCACCCGGGATAACCAATGCGAAATGTCAATCAAAAAACTATTTTCGCCGAGCATTTCATCCTTTTCCCTTTTCGTACACATATATAAGCACTTTTATTTAGCAGCTCATCGAAATTGATTTTTAAAAATAGATTAGTACGTGCCACATTCGAGAGATGATAAATTTAAGGCCCTCAGATAAAAAAAAAAACAAGACAAAGGAAAAGCAACTTTTGCTTCAGTGCGCAATGACGCACACCAAAGAAAGAAAGCAAAGAAAAAACCAAGATAGAATGATCGATAAAATGTTACGTAAATAATAGATGCGATAATTTTGCCTCTTTTTAAAAACAAGAAATGTCAAAATAAATACAATAGGAATGCCAGCGGATGGAAATCCCACTTCCCCCCACCCAATCAGTCCCTAATGTAAATTTCTGCCTGTGCTTTTGCCTTTTTGTTTGTCGCATGCATATTTGGGATATTTATTTGGACTTGCTGCGCTCACAGGACATTCGCGGGTATATTTCATAATTTCAACTTCAAGCCGAAACTTACTATGAGTTTCGTAATGGTCAGGCATTTAATTTGCTACAATAATCAACCATGTTTACCCAATAAAAGTGGACAAGATGAAATAGAAATTGCAATAGCCTCTCAAATTTCTTTTTTACACTGCTCTGATTTACTGCAGGGTATGACAAAGCCCAGTTCTTGAACAGACAGCAATTCGTTTCTTTCTACTTTGTCTGCATGTCAATGTTAAAAATTTTATTTTTTACGTTTCAATGAACTTTTAGTGCGACATTAACAAAGCGCCGAGTAGCCAAAAAAAAAAACAAAAAAAAATGAAAAAAGAATAGAACGATTGCGTCGAATTTTTGTACCCAATTCTTTTCATTGGATTTGTTTGTTGCGCTGCAGAAAAGTCGTTTTTCCTTCGCTTTCGCTGCCTGCCATTTTTTTTACGTTCAGAAACACAAGAACAGCAACAGCAACAACAACAACCAGAACAAACGTAATTGTGGCCTTTCCCCTTGTCAATTTGACTTTTTATTTTAAATGCAACAAACGAAATCAAAAACAACTTGTTATCGATGTTGTCACACTGCCATATTTTCAGACCCTAGCAAGGTGGAGCGTAAAAAAGGCATCATCATGAGTGCGGCGAGGGGTGATGATGAGGGGGGCGGTATAGGGGCGTTCAATAGCCATTGTCCTGCTGATGTTGTTCGTCAACATTTCGCTTGATTGACTTTTCGGGTTAAATTAATTAAGCGTGTGCGTTTTTATTGTTGATTGAATGCTTGTGCAAATGATTGAAGGAATAGCGGAGCTTAAAGCTTAAAACCGAAATAAAAGTATTTTGAGAGTTGAAAAGTATGTATTTTCTTGACTTCTAGATGCCTTACTAAAATTCATAGAAATTCGGCATACAAAGTAATAAAAACGATAATTAAAGTCAAGTGACTGACAGATGGCAAAAAAGTACAATAAAAGTCATTAATTGGATTGGCCTGATGTAACTTAATATATAAATTATACAATAAGTTCTCATGTCCGGCTTAAGCAGTTTATTTGCCTTAAAATTCACTAATAATTTAATGTGGCAGGCAGACATTTATTTCAACGCTAATTACAAACAATTAAACTTTTAATTAGTTTCCAAACAAGAACAGCTCAACAACAGCTACAAAATAAAACAAAAACGATGTGTATGCATAAGGATAAACACAGTGAATGATAAATTGAGACATGGACTGAAGTTGCAGCTGGCTGTAGTTATTTTTGATGTTGTTATTCGTTTTGTTGCATATGCAAATTTTATAATTCTTTTTATCTAGCTGAAATGCAATCTCACATTTCATTTATAGCTGCACAGGCAAAAACAAACAAATAAAAAGTAGCAGCAAAAATAAGCATGAAAATGTCATAAACAAATCCCAGCACTGATTGACACTCAACTCAGAAAGAAGCAAGGAAAAAAAGAAGAAAACGTTTGAAATGGAAATTGGCTAAAAGTGAATGGATATAAGCAGCTAACTAAATGAGATGCTTGGCAACGAAATCGGAGCTAATCAAATTTTTGTACACTGCACATCAAATGCCAAATGTTCTTGTTGTTGTTATTGTCTACATTTACTCGGACGGATGCTAATTGAAAGAAAAAAATACAGCTGCTTTTGCCAATGCCAGGCAACTGTGCAAATAAGTTTTGGATAAGCTATTTAGTTGTAAACCGACTAAATGAAGCCAACTCAAAAGAGACCCCGAAATTAAATTTAAGAACGAGTCATAAAAAAGGTCTGTGAATAAAGTGCTTGACTTAAGGTATACTCTGGATTCAAGACAGAAGTATTCTTAATATGCATAAAATAAAAGCTCGTCAAACATAGAAATTGTCAATATAATACAAATTCTTCACGTCGTACAAGAAACAAGCTATTGGCTCAGAAGCTGGGACAATAGATCTAACTAGTTCGCAGTGCACCGTCAATAATAATAATAATTAAGCTTACAAACTTTTGTAATATTAATAATAAGAAGCTAATAGTAGTTTAATTTGAATAATATTTTTTTGTCTATTAATAATATGATAACTTAACAATTCATAACGATTTAGAATTCAGTCATATCGAAATGTTTAATAGTTTTGCAACCAGAAAAAATTTGAAATGGTAGGTTAATCATTTTTTTTTCTAGTTTCCACAGTTTTTTTTCGGTAATTAATAGATATTTTGGAGCTTTTAAACCACTTTAACATATATGCAAACAACCAAAAATTTGACTTAGCAATACTCTTAATCGTAACACAAATTGAATTTAGAAACAAAATGCTAAATAAATAAATATCTTTAAATACTTGACTTGAGCTCTTACAACGCTCTCGATTAATAATTTTGACTTTTTGTTGTTAACAGCAGATACAGGCAAAACAGTTTTAAGTTAACAACACACCTCCCCCACCACCCTCGGCCCCCTCGTCCACCCCAACCCGTTCAGAACGAAGTCGACATCTGTGCTGGCTCAGCAGCAGGAGCAAGCTGCTGGCGGGTTAAATGTCGCTGTGTTGACCGGAAAAACGCGGGAAATTAAGGATAATGTAATTTATTGATGCATTGTAAAAGTTAAGCTCCAGTCGGCATTGCTGCTGTCTCGTATAAATTACAATTTGACAGCCTGGCGGCGGCGACACAGAGTCGACAAAGATACAACCCAAAAGAGAGTGAAAGAAACAAGAGTCAGAGAGTGAAAGAGACAGAAAGAGAGTGAGAGAGAGAGAGAGAAGGTGTCAGGGCAGGGTAAACTTTTGTAAAGTCATGCGGGTAGAACAAAATGTTCATAACTCTTTGTGCCCACAATTTTTCGCACAATTAGCAACTTTTTTGTTGCCAAACCCACCCACAGCCACACAAAAACACACACGGTTTACATAAAAGAATTGACAACAAAATTATGTCAACTTTTGATATGATTCTGCACGTTCCAAAATATTTACACATCCAAACAGGCAAACTGGCCAAAAGTCTAAACATCAACATGAAGAGAAGCGATTGAATTTTTGTTAAATTAATTAGGGAGCATTTTGAGCATGAGCTGATTCAAAAGGATCTGATTAATAATTAAATCATTAAGCTACTCCCAAGTAAATGAAATAAAGTACATTTTCCAACACCACAGCTGACTAAATGTTGACGCTGTGAAGTACTGAACTGAACTGAATTGGAGCCAACAAAAAGTATGCTTAAAATGAACTTAATTTGTTAATAAATCAATATTTAAAATGCAACAGTTTTAGTTGCTATTTGCAATTATCGGCTTAGATTCCATTTGGAGAAAATTCGACTGAGGATTTGGTTTGCTTCCAAACATGAAGTCAATGTGGAAAGTAAGTTTTAAACTATTTACCAACTTTATTTCAAGTTCCAAGTTTGACGCTGACACGTATTTAACTTTCCATGTGTGCATAAATATAATTTGTGATTAAGCACATTTTTTTCATCAAGAGTTTCTTTTTTGTTGTCTTTCACCCTGGCAGCCAATTATGTGAGACAATAAAAACAACACAAAAAAATGTGGACGGTTTAATTTGCGAGAAATATTTTTGCTGACCTCTCACACACATCTCCCATCTCTCCCTCTATCCCTTTATCTCTAGTCCCGTCCCGTCGCTCTTTCACTAGTGGGTATTCTGCTGGCTTGAAGCGCACACAGAAAAACCTTTTAGTTAGCTACGACATTTTTGTCGGAGCTGACCAAACAATCAACACTTTGCCCAGGATACACACGCACACACACAGTACACACATATGTGAGTATAGCCAACATATTTGGCCAACTGCCTTTGGCTTTAATTTCGAAATATTCGAGGCGTTGGCTTTTATTTTGTCTATTTATAACACCCGAAAGCGACCCGCACCATAAATGCCTTCCAAATGTAAGTGTTCGCATTCCAAGCATGTGAAAACTGCAAAATAGATGCTCAGCTCTGCAGTGCCCTCTCCTTGCCCCATCGTCTGCCTATCAGTTGCAACTGCAACTTTGTGCGGAGCCCGCAGCTCACATACTTTTGGCTGTTAGCTGTTAGCTGTTAGCTGTTGGCTGAGTTCACATGCCGGGACATAACTAACAAGTTCGCCGCTGCCTTGCCAGCAAGCAGCTCGTATTTCAGTTCAAATGTACACACAGTGTGTGTGTGAGAGATACTCAGCGTTGGCTGGCTTAGCAGCGAGATTTATGTGAAAATTCCTAAAAGAAATCCAAGTCAATTACTTGCTTAATTATTTCCTTTGAAATTTATTGATTTTTTACTAAAGGAATTTGCGCAATGCCTCGCTGCTATGTATTTGTTCTGCCTAGCACTCAACTCTTGACTGCAATGTGAAATGAAATCAAATGAAATGAGATGGCAACAGCAACAACAACAACAACAATTGTGAGAAATACAGCAAAAATTTAGCGAATCAACTCAGCAAATAAATCGCATTTGATGTTTAAGTTTTGCTTTCAACTCTCAACATTTATTTGGAGCTTAAAGTCCTTGGAAATAATTACTAACTTAGCAAATTTATTTAGTAAATAATTAATTGCTCTATACAAAGCTGCTTAACCTTTGCATCTTTTAATCAGCACTTGAAAGCAATTTTCAAATCATTGTATTTTATTCGAGCAGTTCTGTTCACTAAGCGCAGCAAAAAGCTTAAATATATACGAGATAATCGTACAATTTCAATTGTAATTGAACTGGCTTATTGAAAAAGGTATTTGGTAGGTGAGAAAACCAGTCTATGCACAAAATAAAATGAAAGCAAACAATGAGAAATTGAATGCAAGATTAATTCATAAAGCTTAATTTTAATCAAATCAATCATGTGTGAAAGTGTATTTCCCAGTTTCGATTTGAGATTTCACAAAGTCAATTGTCTTGAAGATCAAATAGAAAACAAACTTTCTAAATATTTGTAGCTTTAATCCATTTTACATGGCATTGCCTTTTCAGCTGTTTAAAACACGTACAAAAAGAAGCAAAATTTTAAATGGTTTTTCGCTTACTTTTCGCTGGGCTCAAGTGTGTGTTCAACAATGCATATGAGTAATATGCATATAAAGTAACGCTTCAATGAATTTTAGTTGTTGAAAACAATTTTTATGCTGATGGCTGTTGAAGTTATGAATTATTATTCGGAAATTACGCTCACGGCTTTTTTCAAGTATTTGACGCTGTCGAGTGGCCTTTTTACTCACTTTAGAGGTATTTTGCGGAATAATCGAAACGTGTTGCATATAAAAAATGGCATTTAAACAGTCGCAAACACATGTTAAATGTTTTTAACACAATCAATCCCTCTTTCTATCTCCCTCTCGCTCTACCTGTATTTTTTCCCTTCGTATTACACGGACTCGGACTCTTACAATTATTTCAATGTGCTGTTGATGACATTCCCAATGCGAAGTTTTGCATTCGACGCGATTGCAGCCCGATGTCCCTGGAGCAGCTCATCTGATTTAGTTCAACCTCATGAATGCAAATAGTTTGCACGCTGATCATAGAATGAGTTCCACAAAACGATTTCGACACTGAAATGATAACTTAATATAAATGAAATAATTATTCTCTCTTTTTTTTTATTTATTTATTTAAAATGCGCCAATAACAGGCCACCATTTAAAAAAAAGGTTTACAAAAATAAAAATATTCCTTTAAATATAAATTCAAAATAATAATTACACATTATATGATTTAAAATAAATAGTATATAATTAAAATGAAACCTACAATAAAAATATAAATAAAGATTATAATAAATGTGGGGGTATAAAATAATTCAACATTTATTGCAACGACTGGGGAAACATAGAAAAAACCAATGAGATTAATATTATAAATCTAATAATGGTAAACAATATAAATTGCAAATTGGTTTGTTCCATGGTCTGGGGAAAACCCAGAAGCCGCAGCAAGACTGAAAGAGAGTTAGTTTTATAATCAAATACAAAATGTAAAGCAAATTTCCAAATAATCGGGGACTTGGTATTTCAAGGAAAATGCAGCCTACAGCTTTAATTCAAGGCAGAATCTGAAATTCAATTAAATTGTAGCCAAGACAATTTGGCTGTTGTCAACCCGCGAAAGTATGCAACAGTTGCGAGTCGTGACGAATGCGAAGCAAACTTTTTGCGAAGAAAAACTTTTACAGTTCCATTTCAGGCATACAAAAACAATACCAAATAGCGATGAAAACATTTTGTGGAGCATCCCCAAGCAACGGGCAGAGCACATATCAGAGCCAGAACCAGAACCAGAACCAGAGCCAGATCCACAGCCTGTGCCAGAGCCACAATCAGCGAGTTGCGACAATTGTTTACAGATTCAGACATCTTTTACAAAACCGTTCAGTTTGCTGTTAGTGTTGCTCTTGTTGGCTCGTTGTCCCTGGGAAATTTTTAGCAGCCCTTTTGCCAACGGCCAACGTCAACGGCAGCCACAGCGCAAATCTCTTTATTGGATTATCCTGCAAAATTTACGCGGCATTAAAAGCGGCAACCCCATCCACACACCGCCCCCTTACACCCATCAGGCGCCAAGGGGTTAAGGCACAAGGTGAGCCAGACACACACAAATAGCAACAGCAACAGCAACAGCAACGGCAACAACAAGAATATAAAAAGAAAACAGAAAACAGGAAAACAAAAATGCGGCGAAAAAACGAAAAACATTTATTTACATTTTAAAGGTCGACGCTTCCATTAGCCCAAAATCCATTAGCGTGCCGCATATTTTCGGCGCATTGCCTACTTACAGGACATATAAAGTTTAAGCCCCTTCCAACTGCCAAATGCAAAGCAGCTGCAAATCTGTATGGGCCAAGAAAGCAACAACAACGACAGCAACCACAACAACAAAAAAGGTAAAAAGCGCCAAAGGAATTTCCGCTAGTTGGTCGACAAAAACAAAGAACAAAAAATAAAAAAAAGAACCGAAGCAAAAACGCGAATTCAATTTGGTAACTGTAGGCAAAAAATCAAATTTGTTGAGCACCACAGCTGCACGTGGAGCTTACTTTTTTTATGAAATTGCAGAAAGCTTTCTAGGGAGTTGCCGCACACGTTAGATAAACCTTTTTCAAGACCATAAGGGCAAATGAGTTTTTTAATTTTCTTCACTTTGATGGCACTCGACGAACATGACTGTATTGATGTGAAGTTGGTTAAAAATAAAATACCAACGCGAAGTGTAAACAACATGCGTCCATTTAGCTATTACAAATTGCTTAGGAAGCCGAGCAATGTCCGCCATTGACACTGGTAGTTCTCCATTACAGGATTCAAGAACGATAGCTTTGTGAACAGCTATCGAAGAAAAAGTTGGTGTTTCCGTTGGCATGTTGAACATGTGAAATGCAAAGAGTTTTCTGCCATTTAAATGGCTGCCACAAATTACAAACTTCACACGACGAAGCCATATACAAATTCATATGCGTTATGTAAATAAAATAAATTAAAATACAAATAAGGCAATAGAAAAAGAAGAAAGAACGCAATACCCTTGTAGACCGGAGTTAATCTGCTGACATCGGATATCAGACATCGTTCGGATTTCGAAATAATATTATTTCAATTCAATTTTTCCACAAGTTTCACAGATGTTGCAAGTAATGTGTATTTTCTCAGTAAAAAGACAGCTAAAAAATATGTTTTACTGCTTTCTGTTTAGTATTTTTCTGTGAGCAACATTTATTAAAATTTTTTCCAATTTCTATTTTTTAATTTTCAGAAATACTTTTTTTTAAATATAATTTTCAAGTTTATTGTATTTAAAATTAGCATTACTTAAGACAATGACTGGATTCTGGCTTCTTCCGTAAATAAAACCCATCTATGCCTGAAAATGTGATTAATTATTATTCATTTGAGTTGAGAAGTAGCCCAAGGGTCAGATGCATTTTCCACAACTCGTCTGGCTATGACAAGTGTTCTTAGGATGAGGGAGCTCTGCGCATATATCTATTCCGCTAGTGCTGATCACAATTGAACAATTTGTGTACAGTTATAATTCCAAAAATTAATTGCATACACTTTCGTTTAACCTAAGCAAGGTTATGTCCAACAGAAAGCATCAGTTGCCATAACTACAGTAATTCAATATGACAAAGAAATCAAAGAAATGCAAAAAGAAATCAGAAATGCCATTGGGAAAGCTTGCTTCTGTGTGTGTGTGGAAAAGGAAATTCACATTTAAATGCTTGCTATTTATGATTTTTCTATTACAATGTGAATGCTGAATGGAAACCCCTCAAATAAGGGTGTTGTAGAAATGCGAGCATTTTGCTTCGCTTTCAGCTCTGTCTCTCCCTCCGTGTAATATCAAAATGCAAATGCATGTTTCGCATATTTAATGCGTCGTGTGTATACACGCAGAAATGTATTGCGATAGATCTACATATATAGAAACGTATATAAAGGAAGCAGTATATGAAAAATTCTTTTTGTTACCCGCAGCTGCATCAACACAATGGACCACAGCGAACAGCACCCACAACCCTTCCGATGCCATCACCCAATCCATCCATCCATTCGAAAGGAGCCCTAAGAAAAACCCATGCATGACAAAATACCAAGTGGCAAAAAGGGAAAATATTTCGAGTTGGGTTTTTCACGGTTTTTCATACCCTATAGTTATCGAAATGCGTACAAAAAAAGTAGAGGGTATTATGAGGCATGCAGATAGGTAAGGTATGTTCTCAATCATATTTATTTATTTATTTAATGTGCATTAAAAATAGGTTACAATTTCTAAACGATTTTAAAAAATCTAAAATTAATATTAATCCTACAAATTAAATTATGTGCAATTGAAAGGGAGTAACTAAATCATACATGTAAAACGAAAAATAAAATAAAATTAAGCATATAATAAAATGAAAAATGGACTAACATTTATTGCAACGATTAAGGAAACTCAGAAAACAAACCCAATCAGTCAAATGTCTAAATAATTAAAAATATTATGCTTTGTGTTTTATTGAGAATAACAAGTTATAGCAAAAACTATATTGTTAAAAGCAAGAAAAGTCTGAAAAGGATATCTTTGCCTCAATCACGTTTTTACTTGAATATTTTTCTATTTTTTCTTCCATTTTTTTTCTGGCATTTTACTCTTTCGGCCAGCAATGACTTTTTACAATTTTCATATGAAATGAACCATTAAATTGAATTGGCATTAAAATTATGTGTGTGTGCGTGTGTGTGTGTGTGTAGCTGCTGATGCTGCATTGAGCGGGAGAGAGGAACTTCTCTCGCTTTTGGCACTTTGCATACGCCGTCGACAACACAACCCATACAACTTATTTGCATTTTTATTACAACAACAAAGACGCAGTTGGTAGCTTTGCCACATGCACAAAAAAGAAGAAATGTATATAAAAAAATAAAAATAATAAAAATAAAATAAGAAAATTCCAATAAATGTTTGTTAAGTATTTTTGAATTGAGTTTCAGACGCACACAGTCACACTCGCAAATGTACATGTGTGTGTGTGTGAGTGCGTGTGTGTAGCGCATTAGGCAAGTGAATGGCAAACGGACTTTCATCCTAGGAAGGATTGGCACACCTGCTGTTTCTCATAGCAGCAATAACAGTAAATCGCATTGCCTGCGACAGCTGACATGCTGCGAAACTTAGGCATTTGCCTTATCAAGCATTTCTCTATATTTATTATCCTTTTGATCATCAACCGTTTTATTACGGTAATTATAAGTCAAGCATGCGAAGAGGAAATCCTTAAAGCTCTCTCAAATGCAAAGATAATAAGATTTGCCAAAGAATAAATAATAAAAAAAATATATGTGAAAATTAATTATGTCAACTTTAAAGTGTATCTGCAAATGCCTAACCTAAACTTGAATAGCTAAAAATCACATAATGCGATTATTTTTTTAAGATTTCAATAAACTAGTTAACAGACTTAACAGCTTAAAGATCCATTCAGCATATCTCAGTAGGAAGTAAGTTTTTATTTAATTGAATTATATGCATTTGTAACTATCTAAAATGTGAAATCATAAATACCAATGTTAAATGCATGTTAAGATACAAAGCACCCCCTGCAAATTAAACATATTTTTTCTACATTTTACAAAAATATACACATGCTGATCTCGCTCTATTTTAGTGACTCTCTCTCTCCCCGACTGCTTAGCAAAAGTCCTCTTTAAGTGCTCCACTTTTCAGGTCATTAAATGCTATAGCTCAGGCGACTAGATATATATAACTTGTAAGCTGCACGCTCCACAACAACAAGAACAAAAACAATAGCAACAGAAACCATAAAAACAACAGTTGCAATCAGCACAATTCGGGGAAGCAGTATTATATTAATCTTTGAGACTAACAAGCAGCGATAGCAACTAGCAACAGCATTAGCGATTTCGCCGAGAACCGTTGGGAGTTTGCTGCTGCAAATGCAGAATGCATCCTGAAGTGGATTGTCCTTCTCCGTTTTTGATTTTTCTTCTTTTTTTTTTGAGGCATCGTTGTCTTGGTCACGTGCCGCTCTGTTCCCGTTGAGTGCTGTTGCAGTTGCCTCGCACGAATGGACTAAATGCCTGCCATGCTTTTTCCGCTTTTCGTGTTATCCATGTTTTCGCAGCCACGCCGCAACAATTGTCGCAAACAAGCCAGAAAAGTGGCATCAACTTTCGCAGCTACTTGGGCTTAAAATGCTGCAGGCTCTGCTGCGGTTCGCCATTGATAACTTTCAGCGCTGAGTTGCTCAGCTCAACCGACTTGACTAATGCAAGGTCAGAGCCAAGGACAACGAGCCTGGTTTCCTTTGCTTCACATCTAGAGGCTATGTCAAGGGTATGGATCAATAGCTCGTGTACTTTTTAGGGAGTGTAAAAAAAATAAATTGTTTTACCAACAAGGTTGCAAACGAGTTTTTGTAAACCAGTAAACCAAAAAAGTTGTCAAAATATGGGTTAACGGAGCTTGATATAAGCCGATTCTTTTCTTACTCTTTACTTTAATAAAGTTACACAAACATTTGTATGAATGTTTCAAGCTTATAAAACCAATGACAAAAAGCATGTCTGACTCGAGTTGCATGTATAATATATATGCGGAGTATTCAAAAATAATGAAAATTTAATGAGTCACGGCTCGAATAAAAACTTGGGTCCAAGTATTGGTTTCATGAACAGATCCCAAAGATGAAACTGAGACTACGCATTCAGTTATGGGCAAACCATCTGCGAACATTTCTTTGGCTCGCTACCTTTATTAAATGAATGAAGATATTATTCTAATACGTAATATAAATCAAAAATATATTAGATTAATATAATATTGTGGCTTTTCTGCTCCGATGTTTTTGCAAATGATATTTGCTAAAGTTTTGTAAATACGTTTTTATTTCTATTATATTCTCTACTATTTTCAAACTCAACGAACAATTCGTTTGCCAATTAAATCATAATATTTTATTACTTCACCTTTTATTTACAATAAAAAATCTATTACATTGGAACTTGTTAATGTTTTGATGATCTATTATGAACCTAATCTTCATTAATATTTTGGTTTGATTGGCTTTTTCTGGGTTTTCCAAAATCCATGCAATAAATGTTAGACCACTTTATAATATATTTATAAATTAATAACGCCCTTCTTAACTTTATATAACTAAATTTTAAATTTAATTTTAAAGCTTGTTAATTTTTTTGGACAGTTTAAATAAATAAATAGTTCAAAATCAATCATCTAAAATATGTTAAGAAATATACTGAAGGTTTTCGCTTTATTTTTATTTGTATAGGTTTTACTCTCGGAACTCTAAAAGGTTTCATAATTTAATGGAGTACACAAATAAAATCTAAATATTTTCAATATTTATTTCATAAAATATTATTTCAATCTTCTCATAAAACTCAGACGCTGCTATTCCATTAAAAACAAGTGTCGTATGACAATTAAAAATGAATGGAAAAGTGGAAAATAACCAGCAAATTGTAGGAAGCAAGGGTAAAGAGAAGCGAAAGATAAAGTTGAACCGATGTTTTAAAAATAATCTATTAGGCATTATGAGATTTTCTCTTTGCTTTGACAAAACTTCAGAATATCTCGAGTCTCAATTGGCATAGTTTGGGTTATCAAGTTGTCTTCAATTAGCTGAATGAAATGGCTAGATACTTTAGGGCAAGTGGCTCAATTGGGCCAATTAAGCTGCTGTAGCATTTTCATTAGCCAAATGCACATTTTATGGCCCAAAGTCATTTTCAATTAGCGCATCTCTTGCCAGAGAGACGACATCCACAATATAATTTTGGGGCAAAAACTTTGTTTTATGACTTGTGGCTTCGCCGCAAAATAAACATTTACGTAATGCTCACAGTTTGTCTCTCCGCTCCAAGCATGTTATGCAAAAGTTGTAAATGCCCCGAGACAAAACACCCGACACCCAACCCCCCCTCATCCTCGCTTCCACTCCATTCCTTCTGGCCAAAAATCTCAGCCCCGAAATCCTGTTTTATGTCGCTATGTCCCACAAAAAGTTGCCGCAGTAATAAAGGAGATTACCTACACATAACATGTGAGTAGCCTCAAAAGACAAAAATTATTTTTACTATTTTTTTTTTGTTTTTTTTTATTATTTTTGTCTTCGGTTTCTTCACTATTTGTACCCCCGTCGACACCACAAAGGCCAAAATTACTGAATGGGATCCGCTTTTGAGGCTAAAAACTGCAGTTGCAGCTGCCTGCAAGAAAATTTGAATTGGAACTCGGAGTTTGGGGGGTGTAAAATGACACAGAGAAAGAGAGAGAGACTGAGATAAATAGATAATATATATATATATATATATATGAGAGAGAGAGAGAGAGAGAGAGAGAGAGAGTGGGCATTTGGTCAGAAGTACATTTAAATGTGTGTTGGCAAAAATTAAAGTGAATTTTTTTTTTGGCAAGGCTTAAGGATTAAGCCAAATGGCTATGGATAGCCATAAAATGCTTTTGGCTCGGCTGCCATGGTAGGTAATCCCCGCATAGACTTACCAGATGAGACCAGCTTGACATCAATTCCATATAAATGCTTGAGACAATAGAAATACTCAAATTCACTCAAGCCATTTAAAATTGTGTAAAAAATGTGAATGTGTGTATGGTATTGAAGAGCATTGACAATAAAATCAGGCATTTTGCTTTGCAGTTCTTGTTATAAAATTGGCTAGCATTTGAATATTTAAGTCAATATATCATTTATAAATAATGGAGTTAATTAGTCGGAGCCCTAAAGTCAGAAAAAATTGCATTTAGTCCGTTCCAGAACGAACAAGCCTAAAATAAGATTGTTAACTTCTTGTTTCTAGTTTCCATTCCCATTTCTATAAATGCAATCTTGATTTGAAATAGGGTAAATATTTGAAAATTAGTATTTTAATTTTCCATTTTATCGCAAATAATAATTTATTTAAATCTGTCAAGTTTGTATATGTATATAAATATATTTTTATATTTGCCTTCATATTTTATTTATGATTTTATATTGTAATAAAAATAAAAGATTTACTTAATGCTCACAAGTCTTTTTTGCTGTCTTTAATCTTAACTGCCTATTTTTATCCCTTTATTTTCATTTTTATTTTAGTAATTTTTTATTTTTTAATTTCTAATTTTCTAATTTATAAAAACGCAGTCATGATTTGAGTTTGTAGATCTTAACTTACTGAAATTCTTAAATAATGATATATATTCGTAGACATATAAAAGATTTACTGAAAGCTCTATTTGTATTTAGAATAAGTAATAAACAGACAATTGTATTACTTAAGTTAATTTTATATATATTTAAACTGTATTCCCATCAATTTCCTTTTCGCTCTTGGCAACTGGGTTAACGGTAAGTATAATATAATTTTATATATATTATAAATAAATTGTAGATTTCTGCTGGATGGCAAAAAGTCTTTAGCTTAGCTTTTAATTGCAATTAAAAAGTTGTGACAGCCGCACCTCTCCCCTCTCCCACTTCCATCTAACCTCCACTCAATGTTGATAGTGTGTCCCCAAGGTCCAGTGACAGTCATAATGGCAATGCCAAACACCACATCCTGCCAAAAAGGGGGTGGTTGAGGGGGGGAGTAGTTGAGTCCAAGACTGAGGATGTGGATGAAAGTCAATCCCGCCCATAGGAACCACATAATGGCCATGCAACAAAATTGTTGGCATAAAACAAGCAAGTCTAAAGTCAAGATTCTCAGTCTTGGTCTCTGTCTCTCTCTCTCTCTCTCTCTCTCTCTCTCTCTCTCTCTGGATTTGGACATTTTCCATTTTTCGTACAGTGTCTTGGAAGTGGAAACTCTTTTAGTGGCTGTCCTGTACAGGCTGCAGACTTAATGATTTTTGGCTTAAAGTTTACCAGTTAGCAGTATTTTTGCAAGTAGTTAAAATTTTATGAGCCAGTGCCGCCCTCAGAGGCATTGTTTTTGCATTTGGCCCAGTTACTTGACTATCTTCCTCTCTACCTCTCTCTCGCTCTCTCTATCTCTCTCCATTTCTCCCTCTCTTTCTCTCTTTGTCGTATTTTATATGGTTTATCAACGGGGTTTAGAATACGTCGCCTGACGACGGCAGGCACACAAGCAAAAAAAAGAGAAGAAAAACAAAAAAACCATCACAAAATATAACAAAAACTTGATAAAAAGTTTTATCATAACAATTTGTGTTTTACTGCGGTCCAGGAACAATGGACCAAGTGTGCCACATGGGCGAGAGGTTCCCTGGAATTTTCTCTGAGCAAGTTGTAAGTGCAACTTCTGCAGTAACCGAGTCCAAGTCGGAGTCGCAGAGCGAAAAGAAACAAATTCCAAGGCTTCATTTAAGTTGAGTAAACTTGTGACACAAATACCAAAATAAAAAAAAATTTCAAAATAAAGATTTTGGTTTTTAATACAAGTTTAAGTTAAGTTAAGTTCTTTGGAAAATCTTTGAACAGTTTAAATTAAGACTCACACAAAAATTTAGAAATTTATTACAAGTGTTTTTTTTTTACTAAAATTATTTTAAATTAAGAGTGCCAACCTTACACTTTTTAAAACCGGTAAAGTGAAAGAAAAAAACTCAGTTGGTTTAACTTAATTCTAGAAGTTTTCTTCATTCTTGGTGAACTCATTTTCTTAATACTTTTCGTATGTAATCTAATAATCTTTAGAATAACAAAAGCTAGAATAAAACTTTTCATTTTTCTTAGTAAGTTTGTTACTTACTTTGTGAGTTTATTATCTAATCACTTTGAGTTACTCCTAAAGCCAGCATAAAAATTTTAATTTCTTTTCTTCTCTATTTTAATAATTAGTTGAACTGTTGCTCTCAAACTGTGGAATATAAGATCAGTTAGCCGAGACACACACCCGAGCTTATTCAAATACACACTTACTCTCCAACCATCATTGTTACGATCCATTTATCAGTGACACGCACCCATGAAGTTGTCAATCCGTGAGAAAAGCTATCACCTATATTATGGGTCTTTAAGCCACCCAAAAATAAAAAACAGCTGTCGACTATGGGCTTAAGCCGCAGTGGAATTTAACAAAATTAATTGTAAATATTATGATAACTAATATGGATTTATTCAATGAATATTACTTAATAAAAAAATAAATTCGATATGTCCAGTGTATATTAGAACGAACTCTCATAATCTTTGTATTCTAGAAATGGTTATGCGACTAAAAAGGAAAAGTTTTTAAGGATTCACTTAAATTCATGAGTATTACGCAGCTGAATGTAATAAAAATGCAGATGGAGTCTCAAGAATATTTCGCAAAATATAACAAATAAACATATTTAAACCATTTGACAAATTTTAAGTGAGATAAATGGCACGAGGCCCACTGTGCGCCGCTGCAGTCAAGTTCGCCATAAAACCCTGCGAGCTGCCTTGGCTATGATCAGTTGGCTGCTGGCGCTTTGTCCAAGCGATCGTCGTCGCTTCGTTCAGTTAACGGCATTTGCCATTGTAGTCGTAACGTAAACGTAATAACATAATAATAATAATATAACGGGTTTTTATTTCGTTAAAGTTGTTGAGCGGAAGCAGAATAAATTCATGTATAAAGTGTTAAGTGTATTTGTGCAATAGAAGTTAACAATTATCCAAATTGGCTAAGTGGAAGAGATCTTTAAAAAGAATTAAGAGATCAGCCCTCAAATTGCGTGTGGTTTTTTCGTATTACATCAACAACAACAGCAACAACCACATCAGCTGTAAATCAGCATAAGCCCAGAGCAGAGTTGAAGAAGCAGCGGAAGCTTTTATCAGCTGTGGCACGAAAGCATTACGAAAACAACAGTTAACAGTTAATGAACAGGTAAAAAGCCCAGCATGTTGCCAACGGCCCATTGCAGCAACAGCTGCGCAAACGCCTGACTGACAGAGGGAGAGAGAGAGATAGAGAGAGGTGGGTGGTGTGGACGCTAGGGTCAGCGCTGCCAGTTGCAGCAGAAAAGCAGAAAAGAAGGTTAACAACAAATGACTGTGCACAATTTGTGCTCTGTCAATAGCGACAGATAATGTTAGAGGGTTAATAGAGCTCGTGAAACTGAACCCCAAAATGAATGATATATTTGGGGTCTAAGAAATACAAATTATATACATTTATATAATTTAAGCTTGTGATGATTAAAAATCGATTATAAATTAATGACATTTTTAGAGCATACAAAATATGACAAATGTACCAAAAATGTAGATTTATGATTACATTTTTGCTTTTTAAAGCAACAAAGTTTAAAATTATAAATGTTTTTTAGCCTCTGTAAATGACGCACATTATTTAAAAAAAAAAACATTTTTATTAATTTCGAGGTGTTTTAGATATTTAAATTTGTTTGTTTGCATTATTTAATTGCACTTTGTGATTTTATTTAATTTATGTGCATATTTAAGCATATTTAAGTATACAATTTAATTTTTATTATAAAAGACCAAAACGTATATTGTATTTGTATTTTGTATGGAAGTTAATAAACCTGATCAAGGTAGTACACAACAGAGCAGGTGCCCCTCTTAACTTGACAGAGACATGATTTAGATAAAATTTTATAAGAAAATACAATTTGGACACTCCTTAACAAATAGCTGGTTACACCCTTGAACTTGCCATATTTATACACCAAATAAATTGTATATGGTTTATGATTGGGCTCTCTGAATTATTAATCACATATTATAATATACTTAAGGTATTAAATTTGAACAGCGTATATAACGTAGATTGCCTTAGGCGTAATAATTTTGTTGGGCTTTTCCACACTTATGGGCTTTGTGAGATAAGATTAATGAGTAGCTATTCAGAGAAGAGAAGAACTGATAGAATTAATTGATCGAAGCAATAGATTGGGTTATTTTATTTATTTATAATACCATGGGTAATAATCAGTTAATATACAAATAATGATTTTGTTAAGATTTAAGACCACACGCCAGAAATATATGGCACAATTTTTTGTGGATTTTCATAGAGTCTGCCAAGTGGAAATGCAATTCAGTAAATGGCATAATTTCAAATCGAATAAATGATTCCGCAAAACCTCTTTTCTTGGCAATGACATTGATTAAGAGTAGTATAATTTTGTTTTGTTTTTATGTCTGTTTTTGGTTTCTGAGTTTTTGTCGCTTGTTATTATCTCGTTGAATGGTGACGTATACGCAATGTAGACATCACAAGCGTTAATATTATGTTTTGTATTTGTACGGTTTCTTTGGGCGATCTGTTTGTGGCGACGTGCGTAACAAGCACGCCGAGAAACACGTTTTTGCATACTAATGCGTTGCTCCGGACATTCTTTGAAATCAACCAGCGTCCGTTTACCAAAACCAAATGAGCATAGCAACAAATACATATGATCTTTGATAATGTGATTGGCATAAAAATAAAATGATGAACTTTATCAAAATCAATAATAATAATAATTATTGCACTTGGAGAATAACAAGCAAAACGTAGTAATGAATTATTGATTCAATTACAAATCGGATAACAAAATGACAAAGCAATAAATATATTCTTTGCCTTGTTTCTTTGCTCTAGAATTAATATTCTTTTTGTCGTTCCAAATCTCAGATTTTCCAATTCAGAATAATAAATTCTTTTATCAAAAGTAGCAAATTAATTTCTAAAATGTTTATTAAATATTTAACCATATTTTTTGTTAAGAATCTACGATTTTCTAACCACTTTCAACACTTAGTATTATTACATATTTATTCGTCATAAATATTCTAGAAATCATAATCAGTTTATCTCAAGAAATAAACATTTCTTTGAAGAAAATTTGTACAAAAACATTCTACTTTTCTGCATCATTTTCAAAAGTTGCCCGAACAACTTTCAACTGTTAAGCCTGAAACTAGTTAGGTCTGGTCTTAACTGATTTTAGATGACAAGTCTGACGTCAGTTTGAAGCATACCTCATTATCTGTGAAATCCCACATCATTCAATATAATATTTGTGTAGCTGACTCATCCCAACTGAAGTTGAATAAAATTCTTTTATTCTGTTTGCTCTTCTCTCCATTGAACACAATAATTTTTACACAGAATTAAGAAACCTGTTTTTTCGCAGTACACAAACACTTCATCTGGTTTATTTGGATAATTTTTTTGTTTCTTTGTTCTTAACGTTTTTTTTTTTCTTTTAACGTGGGGGAATTTGTGAGAAATTTGTAAGTTGGTTGCAGACAGTGTCTGTCTTATTAATTTTCCCTTGTTTTTATTGTTGGCTTGTTAAGTTATTATTTTTGTATTATTCAACAATTTTTGGGTGCATTGACTTCACCATAATTTAGTTATAATTGTCTAGAGAATTCTCATCTCGACTGTGAGCTAGTTTTCTTGTACCCTGGAAATGTCAGTCGTTGTTCTCATAATTAGGTTGTAAGAAATGTCATGTCCACCATATCTTTCAAGTAGGGCTCAATAAAAACTTGGTTATCTTGGCCACACTTGATATCAGTTGCTACCGAAACATACATAATTACATATGTATGATAACAGAGGGAACTTTGTTGTCAAGCTTCGGCCTTGGCAAGTTTGAACTTAGAAACTACTTTCAGCTGATCATGTTTACCCATTTTAACTAACCCATAAATAACGCAATAAAATATTTTATAGCCCTTTTTATTACTATGTTATGAAAGATTTTTGAACGATTATCCATAGTATTTGTTTATTAATATTTTTGTAAGACTCGGCAACAAGTTCGCACTGGTTGAAAATCAATATATTTACTCAGGTGAAGAACATTTATACTTAAAGGCATGTGCATCTGAACATCTGTGTTATAATTTATATAATTTATGTCCATTTATTCAAATGAGGCAAATAACCGAATCAATTTTATTCACGATTCTTAGAGTGCAGTGTTAGGATTCGCACATGTCTTAAAGTTGTTAACCCCGACAAATACAAAGAGTAAAAGCCATTTATCATCGCAATAAAAAAAACGAGATATAAATGGTATACGACTATATCAACAAACAAAATAAAAATAGGTCGTATCAGCGAGTAAGCGATTGTTAGCCTCTGACAAATGCAGTACACTTCATTTGAGTTTTTTAAGAATTAGATTAAGCACTTGACTGCGTTTTAATAGGCCAACAATTTGAGTTCTTTGCTTTTTATGATCTTTGCATATCAGTCAAGTTCATTTTGTACGCTTTGTGAGTGCCGCATTTTTCATAGATATAGTTTATTTGTTTATTTAATGTGTAGTGCAATTGAAAAAACAATATAAAAAGATAAAATTAAATATTCAAAATTAATTAAAGGTGCAAATAAAACTGAATTTTCGAAATATAAAATTTTCCAACATTCATGAAAAGATTGCGAATGCAATCAGACCAAAAATTACTAAACGTTAACAATAAGTAATAAGTCCCAAAAATCAATTAACATTAAAATATTAATAGATGCTTTTGGAGAAATATTTTCAAAAATATTTTCATTACTTTTCAGTAAATCTTCCTTTTTCAAAAAATCGTTTGCATAAAATTTAGCTTATTCTTTTTTAAAGCAATTTTACAATACATTATCTCTCCCAAGCACACATAATAATATATTTTAATTGTTTTAGCAACAGATCTTTATGCTGATCATAAACTGTTGCATTTCTAGTGACTTGCAAATAAAAAACCATATTTGAGTCTGCTTCGCCCTTTATCTCATCATAATGGCTTGACAATAATCACATTTAATAATCTAGCTCGTGACAGTTTCACTCTCCTTGAAAAAGAATTGGGCTTAGGCGTTTCTATTTAAATTTAATAAAATTATTGACATACCAAAATTTGTAAATTTGTTTACATATCAAAGACGAAATGCAACAGCTGAGATAATGACAAAGAATATGTAATATTTGTCTGTGATTACAAAAGTTGCTTTGAGTCCATATTATGCTTATTTAAAGGCATTCCCCAAGTTGTATGTTCTTGATGAAGCCATGTCAACTTAGACGGGGCCTTCCAATCCAATATATAATATACATTGACATATCATTGATGGAATGTACAAATTTTATTAAGATCAGATAAGAAATACGCAAGTTGCAGGTCATCAGAAATGCTTAAAAAGTGTGCAAAGCTTATTATAAAACTTGAATAATATATTCAACAACTAGGTGCACGGCATCTCGTAGTCGAGCTCAGTTCATTACAGCATTTTTACTTAGTTGTGAGCACTGTGGCTCGTGGCTTATCTGATTGTCAGTTTTACAGCGTACAATTGTACAATTCCGCTGAAAATCTGGGTCAAAAATGCCAGCCAGTGATAAGTGTCAGTCCGCAGCTAACAGAGCTCTCTCTTGCGCTCTCTCACGCTCCCTATATCTCTGTCTCACTTTCTCTGTCTCTATCTCTGATTCCTAGCAATTTTTTGATAGTGCACAAATATGAAAACACTGCAAGAGAATCCCGCATTTGTGGGCGACGATGGACACAGCACAGCCAGCACGTTGGCCATGTCGGTAAGTGGCCAAAATCTCTGGTCGGCAAGCCTGCGACCTTAACTAATCGCCTGCACACACCCACACACATTTAGTCGCTGGCAGGAGATCCGTACGCACAGGCAGATGCTGACCAGGAGCAGGACCGGGATCAGGTGGTTAGCAAGTCTGCAGCGGTACGCGGGGAACGTGCCACATGGGGCAAGGGCATCGAGTTTCTAATGTCCTGCATTGCAATGTCCGTGGGATTGGGCAATGTGTGGCGCTTTCCGTTCACCGCACTGGACAATGGAGGCGGCGCTTTTCTAATACCATATCTCATTGTGCTGTTCCTAATTGGTAAACCGATTTACTATCTGGAAATGGTAATTGGCCAGTTTTCAAGTCGTGGCTCCGTTAAGGTATTCGATTTGTGCCCAGCCATGAAAGGTAAGCGATACTCTCTGTTACTATCCATGGCCTAATTTGGTCGAATCGAAGCTGTGATGCACTTGCAGTTGGATTGTATGGCTATCTACAAATATATGAAATATAATGGAACTTAAAAACCAACTGCAAGTGTACACAAATTATGTCCATGTGCAATTTTTCACCATCGCACTTTGAAATTTTGTGTGACTTTCTATTCTCTATTGAGTATTACGATTTTAAGCATGCGAAAACCACAATGATATTGATAAAAATAAAAACTTCCAGTGAATAAATAAAAAAACATTAAAGAAATGCACAGTTAGACAAAATTATTTCTACAATACATAGAAATTCAAATTATTAATGAAGAGAATGATTGAAAACTATCGTTTGGGAAAAAAGGTCCAAGTACCAATAAATAAAAAAGATCAGAATCCATTATAGAAATTCAAAGCTATATAATTATTTTAGTTAGTCATCTACGCAGAGAAAAAAAGCAAAACGTTAACAGTTGACCAAAATTATTTTCAATAATTATCTGTTCAAAACAAAAGTAAGCAAATCAAAATAGTATATAAATATATAGAATATATTCAAAGATTACGTAGTATTTCATTTGAGATTAAAATTCTTTATTAACCAGAATTTAGATTTTAAGAATGCACTCTTTTTCTCTCTGTGTAGTTATTCTTTTCACGTGTGTGTACATCATATATCCATATTGAGACATATTTTAGATGAAAGAACTTAATTGGAAATTTATAAAAAGACTAGGAAAAAGCGTTAAATTCGATCTTAAGAATGCACTCTTTATCTCTCTGTGTAATTCCACTCACTTGTGTGTATATCATATATCCATCTGCTCATCCACATCTGCAGGCGCCGGCATCGGACAGGTGATCGCGATATCGCTTGTGACGACATACTACGTAGGAATTATGGGTATGACATTGCGTTTTTTTTACGACTCGTTTCGCAACCCACTGCCCTGGTCCCAGTGCCGTTCCGAGTGGGGTCCACAGTGTGTGGCCTCCAGTCCGGGCAACACTAGCACCACTAATACCACTGTCAGTTTAAATTTGGAGTCGCTGCAGCAGAAGCCCGTCGCATCCGCTGAGCTGTATTTTCTGTAAGTGGCTTTTCTACGCATTTGCAAAACGTAGTTTGTTTTTTTTGGCTGTTGGTCTTCATTTTCCGTTTTATTTTTATTTTTTTGGGTTTGTGGTATGTGGTTAATCTTATCACGGCGAAAGCCACTCGAATTCACTGCCAGATTCAAGTTTATGGCCGTTCAACGCTCGCTTTATTGACTGGCGTCGTTAATTGAATGAGTCCCGCTTCCCCTTCCCCTGTGGCATGTAAATATACAACAATTGATCGATCAGTTTGGGATGCTGCAATAGCCACTAGGTGATTGCAACAGCCAGCAGCCGACGAGGCCAGTCCAATTATCATTTGTCAATGGGGTTGAAAAACACAAGGGGCGAACATTAACCGTAACATGTGGCTTCACAATAAGCAAATTTGAATGCTCCAGTCGAACGTCGCCGGAGCTCGACTTGCAGATACCCTAACCTCAGCTACGTTGCATTGCCAAATGTCAACCCAAATGACTTTTGCACACTTAAATATAATCAGGAAATTCAACAATTGCTATCAATTTTCTATAACTCAGTCAAATAAGGCAGAGCATGTTTTTATTCTCAAGCCTTGGCTTGCTGATAGTAAACTAATTAAACTTTACATTTTAGCCCATTAAACTTAACATTTTAACTCATCTGATAGTAATGAAATCAATATAATAATGTGCTTATAACGGGTGTGTTTCTTATCCGGTTTTGAAGAACTTACAGCTTATCCATATGACAAAGACTGTCTTTAAAATTGTGACTTTTATTGCTATCGAAAATCGATATATGTTGAAATTCGCATATATTCGATATCCCATAGATACAGATGGACTAGATCGACCCGTCCGTGAATCCTTATCAAAAATATATATACCTTCTGGAGTCGAAGATGCTCGCTTCTACCTGTTACTTACTTTTGCACAAAACCATTATACCCTTTTCACCAATTTTTAAATAGATCAATTTGACAATTTCAAAATAAATATTTACAAATCGAAATATCAGCATACACTTAAATTTGATTATTAGTTTCAAGTCAAGATACGATTTTCTGCCGAATATCGTTCACATTAATAAAGCAGTTCTTAAAAAAATTAATACAAAAATTTCATTATAAAACGTACAATTTGTCATAATTTATTTTGGGTGCTGGCCCTAATCTAAAACAAACAACCCATTTAAGACCACTATTTGATAGATATTAATTTTGACAGACAAGGCCACGCTTGTGGCGGCAGTTTTTGGTAATTTTGCAAACCTAGAGAAAAATGTGTTGTAATTGAGATTTCTCATTGTCTCTCAATGGGTAGATTGGGTTGCCTACCTGACGGCGATAACGATCCTTGTCGCTTTCGGGCAACTCGTTCCATGCAGCTCCGAACTTGCTGATCATTTCGATGAAACTGAGACCGCATTTCTTGCGCCGAAAAGACCGCAAAAAGTTGAAAAACCCTTTACCAGTTTTAAGACAGGGCCTTTGACGCTTGAATTTTGGGTAGTTTCGAACTGCACGCATCGACTTGCGATTCCTTGCACATTTACTCCTGTTCATCGCTGGGCATTTCATCTTGAGCTAGGAACTAGTGACTCTTTAGTTAAGTTGATAAATAAAATCATAAAGGAAAAAACTCACAAACAAAATTGAAATTTGTGTTATTTGCTCGACAAGCAGTTTTGTTTTTATGAACGAAATCGAGTTGGGCCGTCCAGGTATACATATTTGTAATTGCTAAGTGATGGCCAACTATTCCCATTTTTTCTTCCCTGAAACCTTTGCAGGCTATAACAAATAGTAGAGAAATTTACTAAATGTCGAATTTGGTGTATTTTCTTTGCCTTTCGTGTGCTGCTCAACGGAATGGACTTACTTGGTTATTTATTTTTAACAATAGTCTTAATAATAAAATAAATAAATATTTTGGAAAATATCTTTAATAGATTTAAGTGCTTATTTTTAACACGCTTTTTAATATACATAATATATATATTTTATTATAAAGTTTTAATTTATTATAAGTCATAATTTCTTACAAAGCAATCGGTAATTTCAAGCATATTTACAGATGAATTAACAGAAAGCACACTTTGACAAGCATCCTGTGAGCTACACTCTCGTTTTTGGTTCATTTACATTCAACTAACTGCACATCATACCTCACATAAATTCATAATTTGGTTTCGGCATCAACCTAATCTGTTATTAACTTTCCTCACATTCATCAAGGTATTGGCGTTGGCCAGGCATTCCAGGTGTTCATGTTAAGCACCTACTATGCCTCCCTGGTTTCGATCTTTTGTCACTATTTCGTTGACTCGTTCTACAATCCGTTGCCCTGGGCAACGTGCCGCCCAGAATGGGGCGATAATTGCATCAACTCTTCGCCCGATACTAACCTGATGGCTGGCACAAGTAACGAATCAGAACGCGTTATATCCAGCTCGGAACTGTACTATATGTAAGTTAAAGATTAAGGATTTATCCTTGATTTATTTATTTATGAGTTCCACATATAGCTGGCAATAGGTCAGCTGATTAGCTAGCAAAAAGACCAGCGGAGCAGGCGAACAGCGTTTAACTAGATACACTTGAGAAAATCGACATAGTTCTGATCAATCTCAGCAAAAAATTGACGGTTGTACAGTCCAAAATAAATCTACGATCGAAATTGAGTAATTTCAATGTTACAAAAATCATTTTGAAATTTAGAAAATCGACCTGAAAACTATAAAAATTTTCTGGATTTTATCTTCAGATATGCGAAACAAACATTTCTTTATTTTGAAATGTTTTTCGTTTTAAAGAAAATAGAAAAATAATACAAAATATTTCTAAAAATAAAACGGTTGTAAGAACTGTAAATTAGATATATTTGTCTCAATTTTTAAGAAATATACTTAGTAAATAAGATAAATAACCCTTACTTTTTAGAAGAGACAATAAGTCCAGCTAACCATGGCGCCAAAAATTATAGCAATTTCTAAAATTCAGTACTCTTTTTTCTGAGTGTATCTTAAATGCCTTATTAAATGAAATCGTCAGATATTTTTGATAAAGTTTTAATATCAAAAAGAAAGCTTGAATTGATTTAAAAAAAAAACCTCTGGTAATAAAATCTGTTGTAATAAAATATAGGTCAGGGCAATATTTTTTCTGAGCTTGGACCGCACAACATTACCCAAATATAATAGTAATAAGTAAGTTAAGCATTAACTGGACTTAAAGTAATTAACACTAATATCTTGGTGGGGTTAACGTAGATCTTGGAGGTGTTGGCTTGGGCTTAGGCCACATAGAAACAAATAGAATATTCTATTTAGTTCTCTTTGGGCTTAGGCATTGTTTCCCAGACTCATCTCTTTTTTCACACACACACACACAGAAAGGAGGTGCTGCACGAGAAGGAGCAGATTGCTGATGGCATTGGTCTGCCCAACTGGGAGTTGGTCATTGGCCTGTTTGTCGCCTGGCTATGCGTCTTTCTCATCATACGTCGCGGCGTGAAGAGCTCCGGCAAGGCATCGTATTTCCTGGCCATCTTCCCGTATATCATCATGGGAGTCTTGCTGGTGAGAGCCGTCACATTGCCGGGCTCCATTGATGGCATTTACTATTTCATCAAACCGAACTGGGGCAAGATATTGGATCCGCAGGTGTGGTATGCGGCAGTCACACAATGCTTCTACTCGCTATCCGTGTGCTTTGGCAACATCATCATGTACTCCTCGTTCAACAAGTTCGGTCACAATGTGCATCGGGATGCGACAATTGTGACCGCCATGGACACGGTCACTTCACTGCTCGCTGGCTTCACCATTTTTGGCATCTTGGGACACTTGGCGCATGAGATTGGCACTGATGACATTGGATCGGTGGTGAAGGGTGGCGCTGGACTTGCGTTCATCTCGTATCCGGATGCGATAGCCAAGTTTAAGCATTTGCCACAGATCTTCTCGGTGCTGTTCTTTCTCATGCTCTTTGTGCTGGGCATTGGATCCAACATAGCGATGTCCTCCTGTACGGTGACAGCCATACGAGATCGCTTCCCCAACTTTAAGCAATGGCAATGTTCACTGCTCATTGCAGTCATTAGCTTCTGCATTGGCCTCATGTACATAACACCGGTAAGAACTTTAAATCTATGCAAGTGAGAAATTTGCAGCTGACCATAGCTGACGAAGTACACAGCAAATGGTGGGAGTGCCACGATTAATGTGCCATTTAGATTTGGTAACTCAATCTCTAAAATTGCAAAAGAAGGTTCCTAGAAATCTACCTTCCAAGTTGCTAACTTTAGCTCTCAAATTGCTGATGGCTTTTGCCATTTTTGAGGGTGGAAGTGGACGCGAGTCGAAATATTTCAAATCAGCTGAGATTTGCTCGTTTTTTTTTTCTCTCAGTTTTAACTTCGGGCACTGAAGTAAATATTTTCCAAGTTTTACGTCTCTAAGTTGCATTCATACAGGCGGATGGACAACATGACGGAAATTACACAAAACCAATTTGCTTCTATACATTCAGTATCAGATTATAAAAATGGCGAGCAAGAATAAAAAAATGAAAAACCGTTTCTATGGCAACTATATGTTCCGATTAATTACTCCGACATGTTCACTGACTGAAAGAAAAAGACGGATTTATTTATTGATGTATGTTTACGTAAAGGTAACTTATACGCGAAAACCATAAGCTATTTTGGATTAAGGAGCAATAGCAGCTAAGACCTTAAGCTCGTAACTGTTGAGGTTGCTTCTCTTGAAGTCCAAAAAAAGCATCATTGTTGAAGCTGAAGCATCTGTGGGTAATATTTTATATGTTCAATAATAATATTTGAACTTAGATTTTTATCTAGTTCAGATTTGTTAAATTAGTTTCTGTTAATATTTAATATTTATTTTGTTATGTTTGCTATTTTATTTGCGAGATTAGTGTACATTTGCTAATGACAATTACAAGTTTTTTCTTTGGGTTTGTTTAGTCTATTTTTTTAGAGACTTATGATTTTGGTATTTTTGTTGGGTGTGTAATGAAGGGTATACTTCTGGTATATTTGGCATCTCAAACAGACTGTTATATTGCATCGGCTTTCAATCCAAAACGAATCCTTCATATTTCATATATATACTTTTATATTTCCTTCAGGGTGGTCAATATATGCTCACTTTGGTGGACTTCTTTGGCGCCTCGATGATTGCATTGGTTTTGGGCATTGCAGAGCTTTATACAATCGGCTGGATCTATGGCACAGATCGCCTGTGCAAGGACATTGAGTTCATGCTGGGCCGCAAAGTGGGTCTCTACTGGCGCCTCTGCTGGGGCATCTTCACGCCACTCATTATGACCATCATTCTGATATATTTCTATGCCAGCTATGAGCCACTCACCTACAACAGTCAAGCCTATCCGCCCTGGGCTTATGGTTAGTATCTAAATAATACTGCGTATCTATATAATTCCAAATCTCTCTTTATTTATTACTCAGCTATTGGCTGGACCATCACGGCTTTTGGAGTTTTACAGCTGCCCTTCTGGATGCTGATCGCCATTATTCGGGAGCCCGGCTCTACGCTGGGCGAGAAGATACGAGGCGCCTTCAGGCCCAAAAAGAATTGGGGACCCTCCGATCCGCTGCTCAGGGAGCAGTACAACAAGAAAATTGAACACGAGCTGACGCCGAAACGTGGCCAAGGATTTTGGGCCAGCATTAAGCAGAATATCTTTGGATAACTGTCGGATCTCACTTCCTCTCTCTTTTAAGAGTGGCGTTGTAAATAGAATGTGAAAAAGTTTTTGACTTGAATATCTAATAAGTGCCACTAAAATATAACGAATTTATAAATATTTGTATTCTATGATTATTTTTATTGTGTGGAGATTATCATCATTCACTTTTTTTTTGATTTCTTTCTTATTTATAATATTATCATATTTGTTGAAAATTGTGTTAAGCACTTTATTTTAATATTATATCGTTTAAGATTTGGGTTGGATTTGAGATTAGGCTTGCTCTAATTTACGCAAATTGAAAAGGAACACGAAAAGCTTTTTCGCTTTCGCAAATTATTATTTTTCCCTTGTTGTAACAAGTTTGTTACTTTATTTTATTAGGGGGGATACTTACACTTCTGGTATCTGATCTACATCTAGAAGTGTCTATCCCTCAAGTAACAATCTCTTTCTTAATCGCATTTAAACATTATATTTTGGCAACTTGCATAAATGGAAATTAGAAAATTTTAACAGCCAAAACCCAACATTGAAGTCACATCTGATTTTGATAAGTTATTTATTCATCATACTTTAATTTATCACATCCACCCATTTACCTCAAAAATGTACCATCTAATCAGCTAGCTTCGCTCCGCACCTTTTTCTTTTGCTTACCAATCTCTCTATCTCTCTTTCTCTGTCATCTCTCTTTCTATACATTTGTTCATCCTTGGCCACAAATTGACCATCACATTGACAATTTGGGTTTCGACAAAAAGCCCAAGTCGAAGAAATCAAGAGAAATGTTGTGTACTTTGTCTCCGTAACGTTTTCCAGCTCAAACAAAGACTGCGGACAGCCGAAATACTTTGCACAATTTTTTTTATTTTTTTTTTTGCCTCGACCATCTTATAGATAATTGCTTTGATAAGGGCACAACGGACCCGGACCCGGACCCGGTCAAAGCAGCGCTCCGGTAAGCATTTTACTTTATTTTTTATATTTCTTTTTTATAAATGTTGCCAAATATTTACATGTCGCGGCATTGTGAAGCAACCTAACCTGACTTTTTTCCCTTGAATTTTAATACTCTTGCAGAGGGCATTAGAGTTTACCTGCGCAGCTTGTAACGCATTAATCATATATACTCTTGATCAGCATTAATACGCACAAATAAATATTTCTAAAATTGAAGGTTGTGTCTTAAAAAAAATACAATTTCTTTCTTTTCTTATTTCCATGGTACAATTATCCATACTTTAAAAAACAAAATACGTTTAATTTGCAAAGTGAGTTTTGAACACGGAACTGCTTTTTGTAACTTACAATTATTAAACAATAGTATTTTTAGAATTCACATATACAATTATTGAAGATCGTCCATCTATCTAAACAACTCGATTTCAGAGAGGATTTCTTTGTTTCCAAGGATATTTCAGTTGAAGGAAGTGCTAAGAATTTGTTTTTTTAGTAAAAGTATTAGCAAAACCGGACCATGTGCTTTAGGGACCACCGTTCAGTTTTGTAACTGAAAAATTACATTTAAATATTGCCGAGGGTATTTAATATTCGACTTGCCCGCAGAGAAATTTTCTTTTTTGGTTATTTTTTTTTTTTTGTTCTATGCCCGCATTTGGCTTGACTTTTTGCGACTGTTTGGCTTCCTGGCCGCCAACTGAGCCGTGTCCGGGTGTGTGGTACTCCGGATGACTGTCGCGTTGTTGCAAAACCGCATAAAAGTCATTGTCACAGCAAATGGATTAATTTTCGCGGCATGTTGTCATATGCGCCCTCTCTCTCTCTCTCTCTCTCTCTATCTCTATCTCTCTCTCTCTCTCATTCTCTCTTTCGCACCCAGCGAGTATATTTTTATGAAGAAATTAAAAAGCACGATCTGTGGTGGAGGGTTTCGGGTGGGGTGCCGTGGGGAGCGTGAGGGCGTGGCTGGCGTTTACCGCAACAATAATTATGTTTTGGCCGGTTTTTGGGAAGCTGCACGGAAGTGTATAATGTTGCTAAGTAGTTGCGGTTATTTCGTTGCCACTGCTCCTGTTGTTGTTGCTATTGTTGTGGCACCATTTTTTTGGTTGCCTTTGTGTTGTGTTTGGTTGCGTAATTAATATGAAAGGCAACAGGAGGTTTATTTCATATTATAAATGCAGCATAATTACGTTTTGCCACTGCTGCCCTCTCTCTCTCTCTCTCTCTCTCTCCTTTTCCTATGTTTCTTTTCAGATAAGGTAAATTTGCAAATTTTCTGCCTATTAAATTAGTTCATGCAAATCGAATTCAAATTTTTATTTCCGTAATATTAATAAATTAGTTAATTACCCAACTTGTTTGAAAAGTTTGCTGATACCAAATTGTACTTACGCCAAAGCCCAACCAATTAGCTAAGATATTTCTTTCAGGTGGAAGGGGAGTTTCTTTCAGTTTTCAATTTCGACGATTGTCGAAGACGTTTCGCTTTTGTTTCCTTTTGTTTTTTAACTCACTCGACAAATACCTCGCCAATCAGCAGAGAGTTCTGCAAACACAGACACACACGCACACACGTGTATGTGTAGTGTGTATGTATGAGTGCGCCCATTCAGGCAGAGCAAATCGAAATGAATTTCTATTTAACTAAAAGCTGAAAAGCTCGCCCACATACAGCAAGCTCAATGCTCTCTGTGTCTCCTTGCCACTCTTACTGTCTCTTTCTGTCTCTTTTTTTGACTCACGCACGCATTTGTCTCTAACGAAAAAACTGCAGAAACAGCGGCGAATGTGCACAAGGCAAGAAATATGCAAGAACAGACGAAAAAACGATCGAGTTTTGCAATAAAATTCATTATATTTTGTTCACAAAAAAATATTTGTGAAAAACTTTTTAATAAATACTCTTTTTAACAAGGCTAATAAATAATGCACTCTAATGAAATGAAAGGCTGCTAAATTTTTGTTTTTTTTTGGTTGGATGAGTGTGTGTTTGCAAGAAAAGTTGCACAAATGTGTGCGGAGTGCAGATGGAGTCTACAAACACACACACACACACACACGCATACACACATACATATATATATGTGTGCTTTTTATACCGCTAGTTTCTTCTGCGTCTGTGCTTTGTAGCTAACCGTGTTTTAGTGTGTGTCAGGCACTCGCACATCCTTTTCACGCCAATGTGAGAATTTCTATGTAATTTGAGCACGTTGGTGGGGGTAGAAGGGGGCGCGAATATGTTTGCCAAATGCCTGGTGCTTAGTAGAGCTGACAGATGACGTCACTATGCACTATCCACGTGCATTTCTGTGCATCTCTCTCTCTCTCTCTCTCTAACTACCTCCCTCTTCCTAACATGCTCACTGCGTGTTTGTTTGTTTTGTGGCTGGCAGATGGCGCTAGTGTGTATGTGTGGAAAAAAATAAAGTAATTGAATTTTTACAGTGCCAGCGAAAGAAAACTTGACAACGATTGTTCCCTTTGAGCAAAAAGCATTTACTTTTTCTCCTTGTTATGCGATAAAAGCTGCTTTTTGTGGGACGACACATATAAAGGCTTTATTCTTTCAACCGCATTTGTGAACTGAGAATTAAGGAAATCTTTCCAATTCTCAGATGCTTCAAAATAATATATTCTTCATTTTCCATTTAGCAAACAATTTGCAACAGCTTGCCACTAATTAGCCGCCCATCAAAAGGCGACGCGTGGCTCGTCATCGATGCGTAACATTTGCCACGTCCTCTTTTACCCTTTGCCCTTCTTGCCGCTTCCACCTTGCCACTTTGTGTGGGACAAGACACGCGTCAATTGGCAAACTCAACGCGCCCAAAAACAATTAAAAAACCTTGACTGCCTCAGCGAATCCTCTCAAGAAACATCTTATCTCAAAAGTTGAGAAACGTTTCCACGCTGTTTACCAGCTGAGACTGTGGCGGGGATATGTTGTATATGTGTCTGATTTGTGACGCATCTACACAAATAATATATATATATATATATATATATATATATATATATATATATATATATATATATATATTATTATTTTACATTACAACGAAACGTTCGTTGGCTAATGAAAGAAATTCGACACAGCTCAATAGCAAAATCCAAAATCCTTCGATTACTCTGGAGAGACAGCGATACGTGTTAAATAACATATTTCAATTACAAACAATTCAAATTGTTAATTCTCTGGAGAGACAGCGATACGTGTTAAATAACATATTTAAATTACAAACAATTCAAATTGTTAATTCATTTATTGTTAATAATGCACTGCCCTTATAACAATATATAACAATAAAAATTGCAACATCCTGATCAATTGTTGACCAGCAGAGCAAAAAAGCCAAATAGGCGAAACTTGCCAGATGATCTGCAAGGGGTAATGAGGATTGCAGGTAGGCAGAGACGTTGTTGCCACAGCGTTTGTGGTGCACCACAGGCGGCTATGCAGCTCATGAATCCACTCACCAACCCACAACATTTCAAAATTTTTACAAATTCTGGAAAATGTTTATAAATAGCCTGCGGCTTTTGCTTAAATTGACCAACGAACAGTTCACAAATATTTTGTACTAAACAGCGCAAAACCACTAAAAAATTTGGCAGTTGTTCACATTGATGGTTTCGGTTAATGTTAAGCGAGAAAATATTTAAATTCACAGAAGCTGAAATTTCAGTATTTAAATTTCAATATTGTCGAACTTATGCCGAAGTAAAATTGTTCAATGTTTAAACTCAAAGCTACAATTTGTATTTTCACAAAGTTGCCAGCTTCTCTATATTAGTTTACTGAGTACATTTTCAAAGCGCAGCGCAATTTTTTGTTGAGGTTTTTGTGGTTTAATACGCAACATTTACATTTACATTTACTAAAATTGTATCAAATTTAGCTCGACTGTTGCTGCAGCAACAACAGCAACAACAACAAGAAAGTTGCAACAAAAATTTCACAATTACTTATTTAGCAAAAACGCAGAAGGTATTTGCGACTATAACGCCCCGGCAATTGTGCCCACCTTCTGTGGCAGTTGGAGTGGGGAGGCGCCTCTCGGAAAAACTAAGCCACACCAATAGCGACCACAGTGAAACAAATAACAGAAATGGCAGCAGCAAAAACAAATAACTGCAACATCTGTTTGAACAAATAACCAAAACAAGGATGCGAACCGGATGGGGGACGTGGGATGGGCGGCGAGGTGAGACGGAGGGGTCGCGAAGACCACAGCGAACCAATTTCCGTTGGCCCATTCAGGCCAAGTTATGTCTCCATTGGCGTCTGTCTGATTTGGCCAAAATGTTTTGCTGGCTTTGTTCTCCGAGCGTGGATTTAATTCAGCAGCTGTACGCAGCACTCACCGAATTAATGTTGAGTTTAATTACGCCGCTCAAAATAATGCGCAATTTAAATAATATAACTATTTCTATAAGTTTCTTTGTTTTTACTAACAGAAATATTCGAGAACATTTTAATTGCCAATTAAACAAATTTATTTAAGGAATCTATTATAATTTACTCACAATAACTGAAGATAAAGTGTCGGTATAAAATATTCAAATTTTCTTCATTATGTAGTACTTCTAGTAGTTATATTTTAAAATTAATTGCCAATTATACTAATGAATAGAAATTGTTTTAGACAAGTGGAATTACAGGTATTTAAAGATATAATTATAATTACGTGAAAATATATAAATAAATATATACTCAACCAAAAGTTGAAATGAAAATCGCACTAATCACTTGAATTTTTTAGAAATAAATTCTAAATATACAAAGACAATTCTCAATATTAAAGAGTGTTTTCTCCATCTTATAGAAATAATTTTGTTAATAATAGAAAATATTTCGAAAAATAGATATGTAAAACATTAAGTTTAGAAAATCCTTTCTGAAATCCAGAGAATAATAAGGAAATCTGTTTTCTCGAAGAGATTAATAACTTCTTTCAGAAATATTTCGATTTATAAATTTCATATTTATGGAAAGAAAGCCTTGATTTTATATTATTTAAGTTTATTGGGCATTGTTGCACAGTGTAATTAATGACGCACAACTTTGTAATGCGGCTTTTTCTCTGGCCGAGCTTTGACCCGCTTTGAAAGTTTCCACAAAGTTGACTTTTATCCTTTGCCTGCTGTTGTGATATGAAATGGAATTCTGCAATTGCTCCATTTAGCCAAACTGCATTTTAGAACTGTTATTTTTGACTCTTTAACTGCCTGGTCGAAATTCTACACACAATTGTCAGTTCGGGTGAAATCTCATTTACGTTGTAATAACAAATGCCACACAAAATCAATTAAAATAATTTCCTGCTTAAAAAAATAAAAAATAAAATAACGAAAATTGTCAATGACAGTTGCGCAGTGGCGCCATCTAGCGACATCTAACCGCATTGTATAAATTGAGAGCATCTGTTGCCACCGTTGTAATTTCGCCCACATTCACGTGTTTCTCTCTGTCTCTGTCTCTCTCTCCCTCTCACTATCGCTCTCACACTCGTCGTTTCCGCCATCTGCAACCCCCTGCAACCCTGTGCTGCCCGTGGAGACAATCATCGTTGTTGTTCTACATTTCCGGTAATAAATATACATTTGAAAAATAATAGAGGACTTCGCTTCGGTTTGACTGTGTGGCCATTGTTGGGTGTTGGGTATTATCGGGTATGAAGGGAGTATGGGAGGGGGAAGGGGTGTGAGGGATGCTGTCGTTTGTGCGAGTGTCAAATTGCCGAATGAGGCGTGGGAAAATTGGAAATTTTCAAATTATGCGCTAGGTGAGAAACTTTGCGGCATTTCATTTCCTATGATTAATTAATTACAACACTGACTGTGCTGATAGCCATAAAGTTACAATACAATTTCGCCGAGCTGTCATTTTAAATGCGATTTCTGATTCGCTGGTGCGTGTTGTAATCAGCTTATTGTGTTTGGCTTTTCAAGATGAGTTAATTTAATTGCAAACAGCTTAAAATACAAACAAAAGGAAAAAGTACTGGCCTTATTAGATAATTGTATGGACGGTAGAAAGGCAAGGATACCATGTCTGTTACCTTCCTCTTATATTTGAAATGATTTTATCAAGTTAGTTATTCATTACCATATTCAATTGATTTACATAGTTGACTCACAATCCTGTTACAGTCCTCCAAAAAATTGAAATTTAAAAAAAAAATCTATATAGTCAACTTAATTGGTGCTGAATTGATGTGCTTTCAAAGTCTTAAAATATTAAATATATTCAATTCTGTTAAGTTTACTGTATCTATAAAAATTTCTGATTGTTCTCTGACAGGTTATTGATAAAGCTTATAAAATATATATGTATATATACATATTAATTTGTTACTAAACATTTTTAACTGTAGTTATTGCTTGTAGTCATTTCAGTTAATAATAGTCTTATAAATAGATTGTATTAACTATGAGTCGCTATGTTAAGGGAAAAATTGAATTATAATAAAATAATTTTGTAACCTAAGCTTAAGTTGTGATAAGTGTGCAATGCGAAGAAATTAGATTTCTTTTACTTGTAGTTAATCTTTCGAAAAAAGCCCTCATTGTGCGTCTTCGAGTTGAGTTCACTTACAAGGCAGTGTTGTTATATTTTTACTGGTTGTAACAGGTTTAGGGGGTCTAATATGCAACGCACTTGGACCTCATAGAGAGTTATGCATAGGAATGTATTCACTTTTAATTTTAATATTATGTGGAGAGTCAAGCGATCTGTGGAGTTGCGTGTTGTATATTCAACAAATTATTATTGTCACATATCCTGTTGACATTTAACTGACAGCGCAACTGCACAAGGGACATGGGTCGGACCTGAATCCAAACACAGACCCGGCGCGGGAATTTAGACAACCAGTAAGGCATAGTGGAGAGGCATACACCTGAGTCATAACCATGACCAAAGTCACACGACAACGGCGCACACAGTTCCACTTCCGGTGACATCCGGTATTTCCTACCTCGCCTCTGTGTGATGTCCTCTGATGTTGCCTTTGCCAGAGCCATTGCCGGAGCCATTGCCGGAGCCATTGCTGGTGCCGGCAGCATTTCTGTGGCCTTGTCACACGTTTGCCGTGCTACTAACAACGACCAACAACAAGTTGAACAATGGCCACATCATAGTTTATGCGCTAAGGCAACACTATCACGCAATAGACACACCAGCCAGAGAGAGATGCAACGCCTTGCCGCTAGAGTGAGAGGTCAGAGATGCCAAGTTCAGTTTGCCACATACCCTTCGCAGTGCAGTTGCCAAAGCTACACAATGAATTTGGCAACGCCAACTAGATTGGCTTACGAGCTTGCAGCTTGACAACAAAAATGAAACGGTTCCAAGCTTAATTAAAAGCGCTCCTCGCTTTTAGCTGTTTAGCTGTAAGAGGATAGCACAGTGTATAACTGCAATTAGCTTAGCCATTAATCCATATAGTTTATCATAATTTACAACTTAATTGTATGTAAAAACGTGGTTTTTTATCATACATTGGTATTAAAAGGTAATTCAATTAATTATCCATAAATGTTAAGCATTTATGTGTAGTCATTCCCTAGAAATAAATAAAAGCTTCAGAAATATAGTCAATGTAGCATTTAATTGTGTTTTGGTTTAGTTTAATGAATTTTGCTCTTAGTCAATACAATTAATCTTGCTTAGGGTCTTATGTGTTATGGCTTTTTAATTGTACCTATAAAATGAAATAAAGTTTTGTTTTATGTTTATATTTAAACTCGTTTTCAGCTTTGACATATACATATACATATTGATATGTGACTGATTTTAAGGTTTATTTTTCAGAGTGTTTTCGCTGGATTAAGAGCGACTCAGAAATACGTAAAACAAGTTAACTTAGCGGCAAGTAACGTTTTGTTTTTTTATTTTGTTCATGATTAAGCTGGTGCAAAGTTTAAAGCTGTCTTATAACTTAAAATTTTGCTTTCATCGTTTTTAGCAATTCACCTGCATCACCTGCGTGCCGAATTTGCACAGCTCTAATCTGGGCATAATTTGAATACATAATATATTTTTAAACGAAAGGGTATTCTTTGGCTTGATTGCAATTTAATTGTGCTTTCTTGCCATCGCAGTTGCTGTTGCTGTTGTGTCTTGCTGGTCGCCTCTGTCATGCATCCGTTTGCAGGATGCACGAAATAATTCCGTTTGTTAGCTGTACACACGATGTCCTTTCATCAGACGAGAGCTGCAATTCCATCTCCGATCTTTCGTGCTCCCTCCCTTCCCTTTCTGCATAACTTCCAGCTCTGCCTGCCTGCCTGACTGAGTGACTGACTTATTTCACTAGCTGCTGTTGCTGCTGCTGCTGTTGCGGGAGAGTTTGTGTTATATTTTTTGTTGGGGGCCACCACCTCCATCCGTCCCCCGCAACTCCGCCCGCATTCACACTGTGCTGATCCAGAGCCCTGGACTCACGCTTGATGTAGTTGGTGGTTTACTACTAATTTGCAACCACATCGTTTGTTTTGTGTGGCTTCGTCCGTCCCGACGTCCCTTCGTTCGTCCCCGCTGTGAGTGTCCTTTGTGTCTGACAGCGTAGCAACAATCGCTTTGGATCTGGCCCTACTCCCCTTACCCCACCTGACACCATGCCAACCTCATCGCGCTTTTGCTGCAATGTGCATTAATTTCTGCATTGGTGCAACAGCAGCAATAGCAGCACCGGCAGCACCAGAAGATGCCATCACAATGCTGTGTGTCAGTTTCTGTTATAAATGGTGCTCGTCCTCATTCTTGGCCAGGACCGTCGTCTCATCTGTGGAATTTGCATCTTATCAGACAGCCATAATAAACGCGTTGCATACTTTGTTGCGCCACAACTAGTCGCTTCAAGTTGCTTAGTTAGCATTTCATTTTTATTCTAGTAATTTGAAAATAGTTTGTAAATTTCTGGATATTTAAGAAACGGTTGACATTTTAATATTTTAAATTTCATATGCAATTACTTGCTTTCAAATCATGGACAAGTCTTAAATACTGATGATAATAAATTTATGAAAAGTAATTTTTCTTCTTGTTTAATTTGTTGTGGAATTTTTCCAAAGTGGAATATTTTTCAGCTCTGCTCTTGCAATCAGTATTATAGTAAAATGTAAATATGTTATTTAAACTCATAACTCTACTCTCGATGTTACAGTATTTTTGAATACCCTGTAACCATTAGAAACTGCGGTGGGTATTTAAGATATGCTTGCGGAAGAATCAATGGAAAATTATTAATTTAATCAAAGCTGCATTTTTGTTACCTGATAAGGAACTTTTTTTAGCTTCTAGTTTTGTTTAATTGTAAATTTTTTTTAAGTGCAAACTTTATAATATTAATTTCATAAAAACAAAATATGTACAATAAGTAAAATTTATATTTTACAGGGTACCTACAAGTCGAGTATTCTCATATCACAAATTTTTGGTCGTTGTTATTACGTTTTGCTCTTTTATAAGGCTCAAATTAAGCTTGTTTGTGTGCCTGTTGTCCCCATATCAAAACGTAAGCCGATTAAAAAGCCAATTTCTATAACATACTCGTCTCCACATCATTTAGATATTTAAATATTTATGTATATTTATTTATTCTGTATGCTTTTCTGTGAGTGTTGGGTGTTGCTGAGCATCTGCATTTGAACTTTCTCTCATCTCAATTGATGCTTTTATTATTTTGATTTTTGTATTGGTGTTGCTTACCTTCCTTTTCAGCCCCCCACCCAGTGCTTCCCCGCACAGTTGACTTGTTAACATGCTAAATACTTTTTAATGACAATTTAAGAGAGCAACGCTAGAGCACCTGGCTTCAGGTTTATATTCAAAACGTACTTTTTAATGGGACTATTACGTTGAGTCGGAGAATTTGGTCGTTGTGAAGGAAACATTTAATTGGTTAACTGGTCTGTTTTTATATGCCTTGTGCCTTGTGCCTTGTGTGAATCTAATTAAATTTTAATAAAATTTTAATCAGTTTCAACTATCAGAGATAACGTAAAAGCTGCTTGTAGTAATATAACCACTTAGTACTGCAGTGATTCACAGTATATTCTGTTTAGAAGCCTGGTAGCTCGAATATTTATTTATTTATTTTATGTAGTTCATAAATTTATATGATATAATTTTAAAATATATATAAATTAAAAAGTGTATGAATATAACTAATTAATACGTATTGTTCAACAATACTATTATAGGAACCTTAAAAAGGGTCAAAAGCGAATCGTAACAGTTGAACAGCTAAGCTCTATGGGGCAAATGTATTTACAATTATAAACACAAATCGCTGCTTTATCGACGCTCCGGATGTCAATTCACATAAATCTCATTCACACCCACACACCCACGCACACACATACACACATTCCCATATTATACTCAAAACCGGTTGCTCAATTCATCTTCCGCTTCGACGCGCAAAAATAAAAGCCAAATTGCAGATTGCCGAAATACCGAAATACCGAAAATTCACAGCACGGTGATTCACAATTGGAAATGGCAAGTGCTAAATGGTAAATGGTAAATGGTAAATGGTAAATGGTAAATACTAAACGCTCTATTTACGCTTCACTTAATTGATAATCAAAAATTTATTGATAACATTTCTTCTGTGCCATTTGCTGCACCCGATGCGATCCATTTGCAACGAATTTAATATCTCGTTACCAAATTGCAATTAATTTCGACCGACACTTTTTCCATTTGATAAAACTACAACGCTTTAAGGCCTGTTGACGTTCCAAGCTTATACTGAAATACATACAGTCTTAAGCCACTATCGAGTTCCACTTCTATTTTGCTCTGTTCTGTTGTTTACCTAATTAAACGATTTTCCCCTTTTTCTTAGTTTCTGCCCCTGTCTGCCTCTTATACCTTATACCAATTACTGCTTTCAGTCTCATTTTCGTTCTCATTGTCGTCGTCATTTGCTTTGTCTATTGCATCAGAAAGTCATTTCACTTGCTCATTGTTTGTTTTGTGTTTTTTAGTGGCTCAACTTACACAGATCAACACATTAAGTTCAGGGTTGCTAGGCACTGGGCGGACAACTTGCAACAAAGCTGCAACACAGTTTAATGAACTTTGCATTCGCTACAAAGTCAAGTTGATTGATTTCCTTAGAAAACTGCAGTTAATGTATTCATGAAATGTTTTATCTACCAGCTCAAAGTGGAAATGGTTGTCTTATATATGTATATATTTAGGATGAATTTTATTTAAGAAATGTAATATAAGTTTCTCAATTTTTTTTCGTCAATTTAATTCGCTTTTATACAATAATAAACTATAATAATAAGAGTTACAACTCTTACAACTCCGATTTGGCAATAAATGCATACCTTATTTTTAACATATTAAGAGTTATTTCCAAATTTGATTTAGTTAAAAATAGTAGTTGATGGAACGTCAATTTATCCTTTTTCAAGACAGATTTATCCTATTCAAAACTGATTTAGCAAAAAAAAGAAACATCCCCAATTAAAAAATCAACTGGTTTCTCGCTTCAATTAAATAAATTTGTTTCCTAAGGTAATTTTTAAAATAGTTTATTATTATGTAAGACGGAAACTCGATATTAAGTGTATAAACATTACTCAGAAAATATCCTTAAAGCCAAGTTAATAAAATCAAAGATTCAAGCATTTTATTACTTTGTGCGTTTATAATATGGATCACATTAGTAGTATTCAAAGAAATTACTTTAAAATTCTGTCTTCGTGAATTGATAATATATATTGCACAAATAATATTCAAAAACACAAAAAAATTATAATATATATTATAGATTCTAAGAGTCACATACATAAGCTTACCTTTTCATATTTTTTTTCTTTATGATGATTTTCTTTTGTTTTAATTCTTTTTGTGCTCATTATTTTTGTGACTAAATGAATGACCTAATTTTTTTTTTATATTTCAAGCCACAGTACTTTTTAATTGGTTAGTTTATCTTTTAAGTAATCTACTTGACTGGATTTAGTTATTTTCATAGGTAGATATATTTCTTTCCAGCAGTTAAGTAGCGTTCCGTGGCATCCACATCAGCTGGCTTAGTGCAATTTAATGCGCAATTGCTCGGGTTTAGTTGAGCAACATTCAAGCGTCCGTTACACAATAACAACAACAACAAGAAGACCCACAACAGCAGTGTTGCCACGGCATACGCCCACACTCACTTCACCAGTACTGCTTCAACAGACCCTGCACATGTTTTGTCCTTGCAACTGCTGTTGTCATTGCTGTTGTTGCTGTTGTCGTCTAGTCACGTCTGCTGTTGACAAGCGTCTGTTGAGCTGCGCCCGACTGGCACCGATATTGAATACCCCTGCTCCCTTTCATACTTGCCACTCGCCATATCCCTTCTCCCTCGCTTTTGTCTATCAAGTCCATCTCCTTTGCTGCGCTGCTCGCCGCATGGCGCATTTTCAACGCCATTGTCCTGTCGTAGGTACTATTTTTGTGTCGCACAATTTACTGCACTTCCTGGCTACTAAAAAATACACAGAAAGACAGACAAAGACAGAGGCAGATAGATAGAGACAGAAAAAACGAGAGAAAGAGAGGCGCAGAGAGGTCGAAAGAGTGAATAAGTGGACCGGGCATTCGTGGCTTGCCTTTGGCAAACTTGGTTGCCCCAAAGCGCATTGTCTCAATAATTACCCATGTCCCAGGGTACAGCAATGACGATGGCTGCAACCATGTGCCATGTTCCTGCAATACTCTTCCCCGTCCATCTACCACATTTGACTCAGACTCTTTGTCTTGTGCCATTTTTTTTTTTTTTCATCTATCAACAACTTTTGGACAAGAGCCGCACACGTTTTGTGGTCAGCTGAGTGCTTGCTTCCGTCTAACGTGCATTTTATTTGGACAGTATGTAAAGAAGACAATTCCGGTTCTGGTATTTTTCCAAACTTTATATATGGAAGTTTTAATTTTTAAAAATGTGTGGAAAAATAATTAAGAATTTATCCGAATTCTTCGATATTATTTTAATACCAGCTGATTACAGGTTCAGAACATTCTTGCATTTGACCAAAAACAATGACCAAAATCCGACAAATATATCATATAGTTGTGTTGGTGAAATGAGTTCTGCAAGAGTTCTGTTATATACTGCTCTAATCTTAATACGGATATCTCAGTCGACTCAACATCATTGACAACTTTAATTGGCTCAGCATAAGTTTTATTATTTGAGGGTAATTTGATTTGTAAACTATTATTTATGCTATTTATATATTTCATTCCTAAATGCAAAAAAGAAATTTTTATTTTCCTTATATTAAAAGCTTCAAATATAGAATTTATTTAAGTGGCTTATCAACTGTAAAGCTATATTTCTTTGAGTGTAGAAATTGTGTTATATTTATTTTGTACTCACTGAATATTTCATTCAATATTTATTTATTACAAAATGAAGATTTTTATTGATGCAAACTTTTTTCTAAGAAACTCTTTAATATAGAATCTAATTTTGTATTTAATTTCCTTTAAAGTGCAGCTATACAAAAATACATAAAATCTATTTAAATAGACATGGACATCAAATTCGGAACACATAAACATATAGGCACACACACTCACATAAACACTCACACATATTACAGCCATCAACATAAATCTCGGCCATTTAGCTGCAAAAATAAAATTTAGGCAACAGCCTCAAACCAACCACAGGCACCGAACAGGCCAAAAGCGAGCAGCGGCTGATGAAACACGGCACAAAATTCAATTGTTTGCAGCACAACAATTTAATTTGACACGTACTTTTAATGTGGGGCTCGTCAGCTAATGCCAGGCCTGAGGACCAGAGCAGGATAGCACACAGTGTGAGGGAGGGGGATGATGGGGAGATAGGAACACACACATGTGATTGGGCACTTTAGGGGCAGGTTTCAGGCGCATAAATTGAATTTAGATACAATTTCCTGTGGCTGCGTGACTGACTCACTCACAGCCCCTGCTGCAACCTCTTCGCTCTCTCCACTAGCACATCCCCAAAATATTGTAGTATTTTGTTCTGCTTCGATTTTAGATTTTTGCATTTAAAGCTCAATGGCAACAAGTAAGAGTAGAAATATAAAATTTACACAATTGCCTAATAATTTGCGGGGAAAAAAGATAAAATAAAATAAATAAAAATGTGTGCTTAAGGCTATAACTCAAATATATTTAAAAAAAATAAAGAAAATACAATAAAAAATCACTGACATTGAAATTTGGCCATCATAAATAACCAATTAATATGCGCAACTGCATTTAACAAACATTATTGAATTTTTCGTACGTAGTGTTGGCCAGTAGCCGGTTTGGGGGAATGCTGGCTACATACTACATTGCAATCATTAATTATACATATTTATTTATTTAATATATTTTTTTTGGAATACAATACAAATACAAAAAAATTTGTTAACCCATTTTTAACTTATATATATTATATTTTAATTTAATTTGTATTTAGACAGCTTACAGATCTAATTTTTTTATTTATTTATAATATATTTATATTTTTAATTTATTTTCAAACTTTAAACATGTTGTGCTATTATTAATAAATGCTGTCGTTTGCTGGCCATTTTGTAGAACTTTTGATTAAAGTTCAGGCCCTGACACTTCAGACCAGGGCACAAAACCCATATAGGCTCTTCTCACTCGAGAGTATTAAAAGCTTCAATGCAAATTGTTAAGCATGCCGCCAAGCTCGACCCACTGGTTATTGAACATGTTTTTTTCAACATGCCATTTAATTTTTTATTTATTTATTATGTTTTTTTTTTGTGACAATAACTCAATATTTGACCAAAAAATGTACAATGGCAAAGCCATGGATGGGAATGGTGGGTCGAGAAACTTTTGCGCGGCTTGCATGTAAATGCGGCACATTGCGTTAATAATTCCTACGCTGAGCAGCCGTTGAGTCGCCAATGCCACCGTGCCACCATGCAACATCCCTCGTCCTTTTGTAACAGTACCTTTGGCCAGCATAGCGTGCGCCATGAAAATTTCAACGGCGATTTTGGCTGCTAAAAAATGAGCAGACAAAAAAAATATGTCAGCAGTTGGCTACAAATTGGATTCGAGTGGGGCTAAAAAAAAAACAGATATTTTAATATATACATATAATCGCAATGAGATTTGTCCGATGGCCAAATGCGCTGCACAAAGTTTCAATGATAGATAGTTTTCAATTGGCATCTGCCAAATCGCTCCACAATTTAAAACACTTGGCATAAGCTTCGAGCCAAGGTTAGGGGCTGATTGATTAAACGTGTTCATTACATAAAGATAACTCACATCTCCTGCTGTCAATATGCAGTGCAATTAAATAGTCACTTGTTTTTATCGCCTATTTGCTGTGTGAGGTTTATGTGTTAATTACTCACGCTTACCGGCCGTGGAAGTGGAAAAATTGATTAAATATATATAGGCAATTAAGTTGAATGCTGATTGAAATTGACCCTGTCATATAATTATGCAAAATGCACTTCTGCCTGTTACTTAAAATGTTGTTATTGTTGCAATGTGGAAAAATCACCTTAATTAGTTGCACATTATTTAAAATATTCCATTTTGTTTTCGATTACGTTGTGACAGCAGTTCAAGCTTTAGGCCAGCATTTTTTTTTTTTTTTTTTTATATGCATGCAACTTTTGAGCCTAAGATTGATATTTAATTTTGGTTGTTGATACCAAATAAAATAAAATATTAAGCAAAACGCTACTTACATATTAAATACACTTTTATTTAAAAAAAAATGCATGAATTATAAATATTCTTTGACCTAAGGTTGATTTAGATCTGAAGAAAGCTTTATAATATCTGCATAAATTTAATATTATATTAGATGATAGAGCCTTATTTAAAAATGTTATTACAGATTTATGATATTGAGGTTCGGATAGGAGGTCTATGGGATTGATGTTGCAGAAGAAGTGAATATCCTAATCGTAGTCTGGTTATTTTAATAATATTTTTAAATCTGTGTCAACCTTATAAATAAATGAATGTTGATACTTTTAAAATTTATTTATAAAAGAAACCCTTTATCAATTACAAATCTGTTAATGTTGACTGGGCTTAGATTTGAGGAAGGCTTTGTTTAATATTATCTGCTCGCATTCTTCATAAATTCATTTCTGTACTTACTTTAACAGCATCTAGTGTCAAAGTAAAAAACACAAAATGCGCCCAGTTCATTAAATGTGCTTTATTCTCTGTTCCTTAAATGGAAAACAATGGAGAATTTTGACATAATTTCTCCCATAAAAAATATCTTAAGAAACTTAATCCATCATAAATATCCTTATATAGTTGCATCAACCAATTCAAATCAATACAATGCGTCCAGCGCATTAAAACTGAAATATTCCCTAGTCTATAAGCCCTGAACAAGGACGACAGTTGACACAGTTTCTACCAAACCAAATATAAAAATGAATATTAAAAATATTTTTTTTTCAACGTTTGTTTTTAGCTTTATTTCATCAATATATTTTAGATCAGAATTTGTTTTTGGATTTTTGTTGATAAATAATCGTATTTGTGTTCTGCAATTTTGAAAGCTGTCCAAGACAAATATTGGTTTTTGACAAGCAAGGGGTCGGAGTGGACCGGAGAGGGGCAACGACCTCAGCTGCTTGCGCATTGCAAAATGAATCATAGCGACGTTTTGTCAGACATTTTCCGGACTTTGAAGTTGGCACAACTGTTGGCAATTTGTATTGAGAGAGGCGGTGCCGCCAGATGGCGCCACGCATGTCATGCAAATTATGAAACTTTTGGACACACAACCAAACACACAAGCTCACAGACACATGTGTACACATGTGTGTATTTAGATATACAATAGGCATTGCACTAATAAGGCCAAACAAGATGTTAGCCAAGTAGCAGTTTCGTTTTTCCAACTTGTCAAAATAAGTTTTATTGTTTACGATAAACAAACAATGAGAGAGACTCGCTTCTGAGCGGGCGGATGGGTGTTCTGTTTGCATGAAGCTGTTGCCGGACACTCGCACGCGCCAATAAATTTGCAACGTAAAACGAGATGGCAAGAAGTTGGTCCACTTTCGTTTTCCATTGCCATTTCAGGCATTTCAGGCACTGAGGAAACTTTTAATTTTCCGAACACGTTTCGAACAAATGAAAATAGCAGCAGCAGGCAGCACTTGTTCAACTTTGCTCGCAGCCCTATTGTGTATGTGTGGTATCAAATTCCTTCTAACATACACCCACTGCCTGGACAATCACATACACACACACACGCACACACTCACATGTATGAGGAATGACGATATCTTCTTCATCCTGTTCCATTACTCCTTGCCGCTTTTATTGTTTGTTGTGTGCTTCAGGCACGAGTTTCGGGTGTCCGAAACGATTTACACGCCTCGCATTTGCGACAGCAACTGTGAGCAAAGTGAGGTTTTGTGTTTAGCTGAACGCTACGCGAAAAGCATTTCAACCTTTACAATTACTTTCCTTTCACAATTCTATATTGATTTAATTCAAAAGAAAAGAGTTTTAAATAGCATGTATACACGAAATTATCAATCATGGAAGGAACCATTTTTTTTTTTAATTCCAAAGCCAAGGTCAGAAGATATGGTATAAAATATTTATATGTAATGATAAATTGAAAATTACGGCTGACAAAATTCTCTTAGTAGTCTCAGACTTGATTTGCATTATTTTCTCAATGTTAGTGTGGTATTGGTATTAATTGGTAGATCAAATGTCTTTCTCTAATTAACATTGTGCTAGTAAATACTTAGAACGATTCAGCTAAGAATATCAAGATTAAATTGATTGAATTCGCCTCAATTAGTTGGGAACACAATTACGCGTAGAGATCTTAACACCGCCTATTTAGTTTAATACTTATTAATAAATCATAGTTATGTATAATTAAAAAATATATATAAAATGAAATAAGTCAATTTACAGCCAATACCTTGACAGACTTCAACATCACTACAACACACATGCTCGAAACATTGGGCATATCCATTCACTTCCTAGAATAAAAATAAATTCTAATATTTTCCTACTCACTTCCAAAGCAAAGTAATTTAAATATTAGCGATTCCCATCAAATTCAAAAACATATTTCAATTACATAAATATTTTGTTCTCTAAACTCACGGAATATATGTACTGACATTAGAGCTTAAATATGCAAGAAAATTTGCCTCTGAGCAGCTGTCAGAGTTACTTGCAAAGCAAATACGCTCTTGAATAAACAGTTGCAGTACATTGGCCTAAACCACGCCCACATTTTGTGTTTGTGTACTCAAAGCGCAATATGCTCAACACGTTGGTAAACTTCTGCAACCGTTTAAGCAAATACTGCAGGCAACAAAACGATGCTTAAAATAACAAAACGCTCCGCGAAAAGGATGACAGAAATGTGGTCCAAATCCGGACGTGGGCTGGTCAATAGGTTGTGTTTCTGGCTAAAAAATTTAAAAAAATGTATATAGGTTGACTATGCAAAATTCAGTTGACATTGCGAATTATTTATTTAATATTTGCTATATTTAGAGTTGGAAATATTTAGGAATGTAAAGCTGTGTTTCAACGAAGCCAACATACTCTAAGAGTTAAAGTTTTATTAAAGAACTTAAGGAGAAAAATAAATAAATACCAAGAATATGTTTTTATCTAGAATAAACAAGCTTGAAATAACTTCTACTAATTTATAAATGCTCTTGTGGCCAAACAAAATTGATGGCAAAAAGTGCGACTTATTAAAAATTATTGATTAGTTCTAGTGCCTAAAATCGATGGGCTGGCGGTATTCATATTCAGAGTTGGAGTTATAGTTAAAGTTGATCGGATGAGATGAAGCGAACTATTCTTTTGTAAAATATAATTAAGTAATTAATTAAATCAAGAATATATATTTCTTACTTAAATACAAATAGCACAACAAGTAAAAATCTTAAGCCAAGAAAAAGATTATAGCTAGAATGATCCAGCTTGAATTAAATTTGTTGTCCTCATTTTTTCTAAATAGAGATTCGTAATTTTCATGTCGAAATGCTCTTCATGTGTACCTCTCTCAACAATTACCCCCATTAGCAATCCACCCGCTGCAAAAGGTTTTGCTACTGAAAATAAAGTGGAAGTTTTAGGGTCTGTCGCACAATTTAGTCACTGACATTTGTGCTAATCACGTGTATTGGTCGACATTGGAAATGTTTCGAGCCATTTTCGGCTACAACCTTCAGTGTTTTGCAATATCAATTCCATGGCACATTCAAATTCAAATGTGTTGCCATTTTCCGACGAATGGCAGAGGGCTAGGCGGAGGCTAGGGGCCAATATAGCAAATATCACGAACATCAGCTTCGGTGGCCATTTGAGGCATTTTGTTTCTCGCCTTGCTATGCAAAATGCTTTTAAGGTGGATATGAACGTACGCCGGAGAAGAGCTGCAGGCAGGGGCAAGTATATGTGAAGCAGTGGTTGCATATTAGTAAGAAAAAAAAAACCGGTGTGTAAAAAAATTCAAATGCTTTTTGGGCAACAACATAACAGGCAGTAAGAGCAGCTGGAAGCAGCGCGGTTTGTTGTTCGCCTGTGTTTTCTGGCTTAGTCATTTCAGTTCTCTCTCAATAGCCAACCCACGCCCAATACAATTGAGATTTGATGCATTTACATTTGCACCTGTGCCACTAAAACAGACACGCACACACACACACACACTGAAAGAAGTAGTCTGAAAGATTGTGTGTTGTAAGCTTAAGTGCCATTGCATGCAATCGAGTTTTGAGTTGAGTAGAGTTCAGTTTTGTACATTCAGCTGGACAGTTCAGCTAACCATTGCTCCCCATAAGCGCATAATGCATATTTAAGCATATTTTGTAGTCTACTTTTATGGGATAGAAGCAGAAGCAGCAGCAGCAGTAAAGTGGACTTCATCCAGACAATTTGTTGAATTTGCACATCTGGCGTCTCTAAATATGTGCATTTGCCTGTATCTGTGTGTGGGTGTGTGAGTGAGTCTATGTGTGGGCTAAAAGCATTAAAATTTTACCTTTTTGGTTAATCATCTACTTGAAAGGGCAATCACATTTAAATGTCAATTTAAGCCAAGTTAAATTCGACTGATATGTTAACTTTAAAAATAGAAACTCGGAGTTTCATTGATTATTTTAGCCTTTTGATTAATTATCTACTCAAAATGGCAAATCAATTTATATGTCATCCTTTTTTTCATCTTTAAGGGAACTTAAGTGCTGTTATTACTTTTAACTTTGATATTCTGATTTGAAATTAAGAGTTCAGTTTACAATCATTCATTTTAAATTTTTTAAGGGAAGTAAAAAAGGAAGTAAAAAAAATTAATAATATTTAATCAAAAATATAATTTTTGATTATCAATGATTAATTTGGGCTCGGACCACCAACCAACTAATTTAGAAATAATCAAAGTAGTATGCTTCCGTGATTAGTTATACGATTATTTTTTATTCCGCTTACCCTCTAAGCAAGTTGTGTTTGTTTTGCAACTACTATTGAAATCAGATTAAGCAAAACATCAATCGACACTCAAACTACATATAAATTCCAAGAATAAACTTCCTGCCCATTCTCAGCCAACTTGAAGCCACCTGGCTTAAGTACTACTCAGCGCTCACATCATATTAGATCAGCTTTTACTTACTGGGAACACAACTTAACTGATGTAACACATATTCTATCAACAGGCAAACATTTGGTTATATATATATATATATACATATATATATGTATGTACTATTGGTAGAGTAGAACTTAAGCCAGGCAAAACCAACCTGAAGCATGACTGAATAAACACAATTTGACTTTGTTTTGCTGCTTCGTTTGTTCATTCGTTCGTTATTTGGTTCGTTCTTTCGTTCATTTCGTTTGTCAACAATTCAATTCATCAAGCGAAAGTTTCGTTTTACCGTCGAATTTTGTTACTTTCTGTTCTATTTATCTTAACTAAAACACCCTTGAGAGTTTCTCTTTCTCTTTTCTTTTCCTCTGTTCACTCTTCTGCTACTATTTTTATCTTTTTTTCTGTTTATTTGATCATCTTAGCTGCCACTTGCAGTGCACACACACACACACCCACACACACACACGCACAAATACAGACAAACAGTGTTTTTGGCCAGAACGCAGGTCGACCTTCTCACTGACATTCTTGACTTGGTGCCGTATAGACTTTTACTTTTGGCTTCCGCAAATATGGCAAATGCTCTATCCACTATTACTGAGTCAGTGTTTGTGTGTGTTTGTGTGTGTGTGTGTGTGGTGTGCGAGCAGAGCAAAAAGTTTTCAAACTTATATTGAAAAATGTTGTTAACACGCAAAAGTTTTTTTTTGCAACGTTTACACAGCAGCTACAACAAGAAAAACAACATCCAGAAACCAGAAAATCTAGCTAAGCAAGTGAAATTCAATAACTGGACACACGGTACAAGCAAATAACTGAAACGTTGGTCATGTTAAAGTGTTTGGAAGAAGTTTTTTGTTTATTTGGAACAGGGTCCTAGCACTGGGACTCAACTTTTCTTCCTGGTTTTTTGTTTTGTTGTTGTTGAACGGGCCTCAATTTGAATAACATGCGTCTGTTTTTTTTATTTTGTGCTTTTTTTGATTTTGCTTTTTTGAGACGTGCTTACCTTTTTGGTGTGCCTGTGTAAATATTTATTTGAGGTTAAGCGCAACAGACATTTGTAGGCAAAAATCGCCATACCAATAACCTGTAAGTATTTGTCGGTGTGTTAATTCAATTTGAAGCAACTTCGTGCGTTGGAGGACTGCCTAAGCATAGGCAATTTGATTTGGTTAGTTAAGTCGAAGAATGCACTCAAAGGCATCAGTCCCCAAGCATTTGCCAATCAAAGACACATTTTTCAAACTGAATGAACTTTCGTGTCGCGAGTGAGTATGGGGAATGGTGAAGGAAAAAATAATATTTGAATCGGCTTAAATAGAATTTGAATTTGTAAGGAAGCGTAAATAATATTTGGCTTTGAAAATGGAAGCCATTACATACATACACACATCTGGGGACCAATATCTGTAATAGACTATTTGGGATATGGGTTTTTCTTCCTGTAAATTTTGTATTGATCTGATTGGATTCACACCGTTTAATCATTCCGAATATCGCTTAACATTTCCAAGCAAATTAAACTAAACTCCATTAAACTCCACTTCTTCCAAGCAGGTGTGAATACAAATTCCCCAAGAATCAATCAAAAATCAAAAATGTAGATATCATGTAGAAACAATCAGAACAATGGTCGAAAACTAAGTTTTATATCTTCCCTTGCCATGTGTGTTGAAGGATACCTAAATCGGTTTCGAATACACTCAGAAAACAACATTTTAGAATATCTCTCTAAAATGAAAATTCCCTGATATATATAAAATGTATCTAGATGTAGAGATGTAGTAATTTTAATATATACGAAAAATAATTCTTAAAATTAGAAAGGTTTTTATTCTATACTTATTTTTCTTAATAGTAGAAAATATTTTTAAGAAATATAAATGCAGATACGAAATATAAAATGAAAATTGCTCTCTCGACGGCTATTTTCTGAACTATGCTCGAGGGTGTCGCGGTAATAACATCAATTATGCAATACAATAATAAGATTTTGATGTGTTTAACATGTTTGAAATGGATGATGTGTTTGTTTATGGGTACCACGATGTTATTATACATTTGTGTATTGCACTTCGAGCTATATTTTTCAAGCCAAAAACCACTAAAACAAACCACAATTTGAGCTCAATTGTTATTTAGTGCCAACCACAACACATTTGGTGTTGTCTGTTGTCTGTTCCGCCTCGTTCGATACATTCATTGATGCTAAATAATTCACACATAATTTCACAAAGAGTTGACATCGAATGTGACTGCGGCAACGACCGTATTTGTTTTTGCTATTTGTAGCACCGTTTTGTGTGTGTGTTTTTTTTTTTCATTCTTATTTAAATTATGTACCACATTATCAAACGTGTCACACGCAATACGCACACATGCCATCAAGGAAGAGAATGCCTGCACGTAGCACCCGGAATAAATGTGAGGGGTGGGGGTGAATGTACAGGATTCGTGCGGGTTTCTATATGGTATGCGGGAATGGGGATGTTGTTGGATCTTGGCCGGGCTCTTCCCTCACGCTTTGTTTTCGTATGGATTGTAAGTTGTTGCACTACAGACTTACGTAGAAATTGAAAATCATAAATACAGCTTTAAGAAAACAAGAAGTTTTAAGTGAAGGGTAATTGTAACAAACTCTGATTGCTTTGAATATAATATGAATAGATACGAATTTAAACTATAAATACACACATTTTTTATATAGTTCATTTATTTATTTAGTGTATCCATCTTATTAAATTACATTTTTAATTAAAATTATCTTAAGAAATTATCAAATTAATTAATGTTTATAATAAAACTGAAGAAATTTAGAAAATGGCCATTTAAAACCCAGAACATTATTTTACACATTAAAACATTTAGAAACGTTTCTTTTTTATTTTCAGAAATATATTTGTTGTAGTAATAATGGAATAGATTTTGAAATCGTATATTTTTGGTGCTTAGCAGCTATCGGCCTATTCATTTCAAATTAATTTATATGAATTTATAGACTTTTTAAAACAACTTTCCCTATTAGTAATAACCCTTCCCAATAATAAGGTGAGTTATCCTTGGAGCCAGCAGAGCTCCGATTTTCTTAAATTCACTCCTTTTTTCCTGTGTGCGACTTGAAATACCGTTAAAATGGCACTCAGCTTCGTTGCCTGTTTAAAATTTAAGGCAAGGCCAAATAAATTCCGACAAATTCGTGACATCAAATAGGAATATATGATTATATTGAAGTACTCGCACTTCCACAGCTCTTCATATGCCTCACATTTTTTTTATTTTTTGTTGCTGCTATTTTATCGAGTTTCATGGGAGGGGGAGGGTTATGGGGTGCTGTGAGCTGTGAGGCAGCTAATCATGATTTGCAATTTAATTTGTTTGTTTTCGCGTGCGTGGCGCAAATAAATTGATGGCAACAACCACGCCCACATGCCCGTACATTGGGGCGACCCAGCTATCTGCTGTTGGCTTGCCACACTGCTGTTGATGATTCTGCTTAAATCCAACAGCCAACAAGCAAAACAACAGCAACAAAAACAATGAAAAAATTGCGTGTGTTTGAAATACTTTTCGCGTAGCGCTTGGTTTGACTTTGCACACACATTTTCATTTTGCAATTATTTGCATATTTGATCACGTAGACACGCCCACTACGAACCGCCCACAACTTTGGCATTGTTCCCACTGGTGCTGCCGCTTTGTGTGTGAGTGAGTGGGTGTGTGTGCTGCAAATAATTAAATTTCTTTGCCTTTTACACGAGGCGCGTGTTAATTTGGCAATTGCATTTTGACGCCATTTGTCATTTGACGACAGTGCTGAATTTTTATTGCCTCTTTTAAATTGTTTGTTTTATTTTATTGAATTTGATTTTAGCTGGAGTTACAAAATACACGTTAGACAATGTCACGATTACAATTCTGACCCATACTCCAGTCTATTAAACAATGGAATTTTATTTGTGTCTATGTGTTGGTATTCAAAATGGGTATCTGAATTTTAATTTGGCAATTTAATTTTCAATTGTTCAGGACATCAACAAATTAACCTTTACCTCAAGTTTTATTTGCACAACTTTCCTAAAATTCAAAAACACAGTTGCATTTTTTGTTCTTTTACCACAGTTATGCCAAGAAACTATGTAAACTGTGAAAATCATAAGGCCATTTTCCACAGTGCCATAACATTTCCATAAGATGAACATATTTTTAGCCATTTAGTTTGCGGTTTCTTCTCACTTCTTGCATCAACTGTTCAGTTATCAAATTAAGTTTTCTCTGTGAACATTTGCCGACAACTTGTATTGCATCTGGTAGGTAATCCTTGAGTAAATTTATCTCATCCGACAGTTTAGTTAGTTGCACAAAACAATAAAAAGCTGCTTACATACTATACTGCATTAAGAAGTTAGCAGAAGTGTAATATAGTTAAATTAAAATTACCTCGGTTTGGAACTTGAGTGGGCAACTAACTTAAAGTGGAGTTTTCCATTGCATATATAGTATTTATGTATTAGAATCTGTGCCAGGTTTCACATTGATATGATATGAAGAATGGAATTTTATTGCATTGAATCTTTTATATTGACGGCTTAAGCAAATGTCATCTGCCAGTTAAGGCTCGCTGAAGCTCATTTAAAACTATTAGCTATTTCTGCTTGCCAAAGGTTATTTGATTAAAAATTCTTCACATACCACAGAAATTGATGTCACATTGCTCATACGCCCCGCTGGCCTGGCCGACAGAGGTAAATTTCTGAGATATCGCTGCTGGCTGCGACAGAAAACAAAAGCAAACAGCGAGACAAATGGACAAATGCATATCGAAGACTCCGATGCCTGGCCATTTAGAAATGCTCAAAAAGCAATTGAGAATGATTTACGTTGCGCTGTGTGAACCATAGAGGGCGCCACACAATATCTAGTTGGCAGTTAATTACAATTGGTACTCGGCTCTCGGCGCTCTAATCGGTAATTAATAAAGTGAGAGATTTATGACGTTGCGGCTTTGAGTGTGAGTGAGTGAATGTTCGAGTCTGTGTGTATGTGTGTGTAAGTGGCTTTGATAGAGTGTTCCTCTGTGCTAATTCTTTAAACAACGTCGTGAGACAAGCGAACAACAATGGAAATTGCCACTCGAAGCACTTGAGCACAAAAAAAAGCTTCCTGGCGCTATATACGATGAAAAATGGCAAGGCAATGCACTTGAGTGCCGCTTTTAAGCGACAAAATGCAATGAAAAGTGGAGCCCCCATTGTTGTTGGTGCCGCTGGAGCCATACAATTTCACTTCCTTATCGCAAGCTCTCAAGTCTAGTAGCTCCAGGCCCAACCCGCCCTCCAGCTAACTAACACATACAACAGCCAGCAGCTCAGCAGCTCGATGTAAACTTCAATTTGCAGCGCCACAATGAGTTGTGCTTGAGTTTTGGCCAAAGCTAAAGCTAAAGCTATAGCTAATGCTCCAGACTACAGCTTCAACTTCAATTACGCCGGCGACAAAGGCGACGGCATTTGATTTATCAAAAGCGCAGCGAGAATAAAGAACCAGATATCAGCTAAAAGTGGCAGCAGCAAAAGCGCAAATCACTTCCGCTAGAAGCACCAAACGGCTGATCGGAGACGGTGCTTCAGCCAGTTTATGACTTGCCATTTATTGCTTTAGATATGAGTATCTGTTAATACAGTAAACTAGTGCAATGAAAGGTCCTAAATATTTATGTTATTTTGACTTTTAATTATAATTCAATTTCTAATTTAGTTTAATTTAATTAAATATATTATATTATATTGGGTGTCATATTCATTGTATCTGTAAAATTAACTAATTGTTCCCTGACAGATTGTGAATAGAAATAAAAAGAAAAAAAATTGTTTTCGTTGAATTTATTTTTCATGTTTTGGCTTGGCCTGAAGTCGGCAAAAGATTTATTTTGATTATAAAAAAAGAGCAGTAAATGAATTTTTTTACTAATCATGTGTTTAATGATTAAATCCTTTATTTTCTAAATATATTTTCGCTGGCTGTATCTTAGTTTGAATTAGTCAGATCAGGTTGACCCGGAGCAAGTAAAACATCGTTTTGTGCAAAATTCGAAAAATGGCACCACAAGAAATTTGCTCAATACTCACGTATTTGCTAGTTTGGTTGGTCTTCTTGTTGTGGATATTTTTGTTGTTGTTGCTGCTGCTCTTGTTGTTGTCTGGCTCTGGCAGCAATGCAAAAAAGGAGAAAAAAATCAACATCCATAAATCTTAATAAGCAAGTTTGGGGCAGCCACAGACACAGCCTCTTGGTGCTTGGTTCTCGTTTTTCGGTAACTCCTTTTTGGTTTACCTGTGCAGCCATTTGGTTTGAATTTCCTTCCATTTCCTAACCGGTTTTCCCTTTTTCCGCTTCGTCGCTAACCAGCGTTGCTTACTGCTAATTTTTTGCACGCCTTCATCTGTAAATAAGCCACGTCGCAAATGGCACGCCCCAAAAGCAAATACCAACACTCAAGAAAATGGCACACACAGTCACACACACGCCAGCAATTTCACAATAGCCGCCATAATTCAACATAAAATAAAGCAGATACCTGGCCAAAAAAGCAGCCACTGCAGCAGTGCTTAGCAAATGTCTTCCAAGTTGTCTGGCACCCTGAACCGAAAGTTTGCCAAAGTGCTGTGCTGTGGAATAGTTTCGAATTGGTTAAAATCCAAATGTTATAAGATTACCTTTGCCGTTTCAATATTTAATGGCAAGCAAAGAATCTTATTTAAATTTAAGCATTCATTTATTGAAAAGACAAAATCCATTTAGGTGCGACTAAGTTATGCAATTGGAAGAGGAAAAGCTGTCTAAGGCAAATAAATCAGCACTAACCCAGTAAGATTTTTTTCAACAATATGTCAAAGTACTTTATACAAATTGGATGGCAGTAAATATAAAATTGTGCATTTTATTGTAATAAAAAATTGATTTGTATTGATAAAATAAGCTTGTGGTTCGCGTGGTATACGCAAATTTACAATCCAAATTTGTAGCCTTAGTTCTCATACTTGACTTTTGATTTATCATCGTTATCTTTATCCGTTACATATACATACATACTTTTACAAAAAACCATTTTAGCCGTTTTTACCATTTTGTAATTGGTTATACTAGTATTGTCTGCTTAGTGGTTTCGGACATAAAATAAATCTTAATCTTTGTTTACAAATTTTACTTTCTTGGTTGAAATATTTTAAATGTAGAGTTCATATCTCAACTTAAGAACTTATGAAAATATTATCAAATTTTGCTTATTTCAGATTAAGATGTTGAGAGTACCTGGTTCGAAACTATATTATTGTGTTCATATTGTCTTATTATTGTTATTATATTGGTGGCTTATAACCTCTTTAACTATGGTGTTTATGGGACATTATTGGGAACTATATATTTACAAGTAAAATGTCGCTGGAAATTTAATACTCAGCGACACGATTTTGAGAAAAGACAATTAACGTAAATCTGCAACTGATTTACAGGCGTCTGCATTGAAACGCCAAAAAACTACAAAGCACAAACGAATATATACAAAAAAAAAAAAATAGAAAGAAGGCCGAAACTTTTCTTATTTCGCATGAAAAATGCAAAACTTTTTTAATATGCACAAAGTTAAATTTCATTTAAATCAAGATTGCTGTGGATGTTGCTGCTGCTTCTGTTTTTGCTGCTGCTGTTGTGGCAGTTGCTGATTTTGCTGCGGGCTCTTCGCCTTCTTGCTTGACGTCATGCCGGGGCTTTAACTCTTTTTAAATATGTATTTACCAATTCGAAGTTCTCAATTGAACTTCAAGCGCAATGCCAGCTTAAAATAATAATAATAATAAAATAGTAAAAATGAAAAAAAATCCAAAATATTTCGGCAATTTGCGTTTGTTGTGTGTGCAGCCAAGCAAATGACTGTGAAAGCCAGGTGGGCGTGGACAAAAGGGGTAGTCGGCTGGCTGTTTATACATTGCTTGTGCATTCGTGCGCATGCTGCTTATTGTTGACAATGCAATAACAACAACAATAACAACAACAATAATGCGGCTCCTGCAACTGAAAGTTTTGTATGTACGTTCGGAATGCTTTAATTAAATTTGCCCGCAACGAGATTCTTGAAATCAATAACGCTCCAATGTCGAACAACTTTTTACCACAGAAAATATTTATAAAACATATCAATTGAGTTACTCAAAAAAGAATTTGAGGTTAGGTCAATCAAGAAAAAACTGAAAATTAATATTTTTGAGAGTTTTGTGTTTCTATTTATATATTTAGATCAAATTATTGACATCAATTAAACCAAAAATTCATCTTGTTTAAAAGATTTATTTTTGAGCACTTAATATGTATTTATTTGTATTTTTTTTTTTGTTTTGTGTTTTCATGAACAGTTTTCTTGGTCTATTTTATAGAATTTACTTTCTTTAACACTTGTATTTCGCTTTGGACTGCATTTCTCTGCACTTTCCTTGGCGAAATCAAGGAGAAATTGATTGAAATTGAAATGTCGTGCACTGTGCTGTGCACAAACGATGCGCGGCTTTTAATGACATGCAACTGTGCAGTAAATATGGTCTGCATATATAAGCACACGGAGAGCACAGATCGGGTAAAATGGGGAGAGAAAGAGATAGAGAGAGAGAGAGAGTGAGAGAAAGTAAGAGAGAGAAAGAGATAGATATGAAGTGCATGTGTGCATGCACGCCACATAGGCAACCACAAATGCCAAAATTCTCTCAACTCGCAAAGCTGCCTCTTCCATCCATTTGCCGCTGCTCGCCAGCTTTCCCCTCCTATCTACTGTGCTCTGTGTGTTTCACTTGCTGTTTGGTAGTTCGTTGAAAGTCCATGAAATTCAGTGATTGCAACTGGCTGCAATGCAAATACAAACATTCCGCTACCACTCATTGAACAATAATTGGCGCACAAAATTATGCAATAAAAATTTGTTACTCCAAACCAGTGGCTTGCAAAAGGGTTAATGTTGCTATTTTCAATTACCATGAGATTAAGATAATACCTTCAAAATGTGTCTGTGTCATGTGTCATCTCTAATATATTAAGTCATTTTAAATTAATATAAGATATAGACAACTAATTTAAGATATTAAAAAAGAATTTCGATCTAATATTTTAACATATATTAAACTCGAAAGGGTGTCAAGCAGACATTTCAAATAATTAATAATATTATTTTTAATGTGTAAATACAAAAATATTATTAATTATTATGTGTATTTTTGTTGGGATACTTTACTCCTGAAAGCAAAGTGCTTGCTTTCTTTTAAGCAACATAGCAGCAAAACAATATCTTCAGCGAGTGCTTTCATGTTAGAAGCCTTAAGCAGGGTTAAACTAATTGCCGCTGGCGCTGCCAACTTGTTGTAAACTGAGTGTCCGTGTCGGATTCGATTGAAACATCAAAGTGCGCTGCCCACTTGAGTTAGGTGCAAAAGCAATTACTCGCAGCGACTTTGTAATTAAAATCGATTTCCATCAAGTTTAACGCCAGCCAAAACACAGAACACATACACACACAAACTTATATACAGGCACAAACACACATACACACACACTCTTGCAGTCTGTGAAATGAGGGACAACAATCAGTTTTTGTGCGGCGCTGCTGCTGTTTTGTGGCAGCTTTGATTAGAAATTTGGCACGTTGGTCTGCCTTTTGCCCGGTTGTCAGTTTAACAGTCTCAGGTCTCGTAAATTAATCTCCTGGTAGCTGCACCTACATATCAATTGTCTTTCCTTCCCATACAAGGATATTGCCGTTACTCAGCATCGGCAATTTTGGTTGCTACCAACACTTGTTGAGTTTTATATTAAAGTCAAGTGATCTGGTGCTGATTTCTCAGACAATAAGCTGATTCATCATCCTTTTTAAATCTACTGCGTTTTTCGAACTAAAATTAATTAAATTTGTTAATATATTACATGAATAATAGCTGTATTTTTGAGGTCAACTCACTTTTATTTTATTTACTTACGACCTGCTTATAATAAATATTATAAGCTAAAATAATTGAATAATGGCTTCTAGGACCATCTGCTCGGATCGCTTATAATATTCTCAATTTTTTCTTTATAGATTCTATATAGATTTTGTATAGTCAGTTACATCCATCATTCAAAACTGAATTATTTCGCTTAACATCACCCGTCATAGTTAAAAAATCCATTTCATTTTATTAACAACTATGCATTTTAATAACGGCAATGCACTATTGAAAAAAACAATTTCTAGAAAAATTTTCAAAAATAAGTCATATTACAGTTTTGATAAAAATGTAAAATGGAATAAAAAAAAGAAAAAACACAATACAGAACCATGCCACTTAAAGACAAATTTTCTCAGTAATATTAGCGATTTTCTCAGTAATATTAGCGATTTTCTAAAAATGCAGAACTATTTTCCTCCGAGAGCAGCAAATTACCTACACTTTAGATACCAAATGTATATATTCGGCTTGATTTCAATTTCGTAGTGACCGTAAATGAACTTCCACTCTGGCTTCATTAGGGACTTCAGCAGTCAACAGACATCGTCCTGTGTTTAATTATTGCCATTCTGTGAATGTAACTGTGGGAATACAATGCAAATTGTAAACGAAAAAGAATGTGTGTGCATATGCAATTGTATTTTATTCGTTGATTTCTTTTATTTGATTATTTTTAATAGAGGCAAAAAAAAAATATATATATATTAAGTGCTACAGTGTCTGCTGGCTGACAGGCACATGTCTTATCGTTCTGCTTGCTCTTGATGCATTGTGCCAACAACAATTCAATTCAATTCAATTGAATTAAATTTAACGCCATTACTCGAATGCTTGTCCTCGTCATTTGGTTGGTTCTGCTCTTCGTCCTTACACACACAAATGTGTGTGGATGTGTAGTACCACAAGTCATGGCTGCTCTGCGTATTGCCATTGCCCATATGTGTAATCTGTTTGCCAATATTAAAATATTCATTCACCTTAATTGTCAACGGCCGGACGCAAACCAGAGTCTGAGGCATAGCATACAGATCGCCACGAACGCGCCAAAAGCTCTACAAACACACACCCATAGACCCAGACTCACACACAAACTCAGTGTTATCTGCCCCCTCCACACAATCACACACACACATACATACACAGCCAAACATAATAACTTGATCTCTGTTGAGTTGTCAGCAAAACATCACGAAAATTGTAACGAGCAACATAAAAAATTGTCTCCTTTTTGTATTCTCTCATTGCTGAAAACAAAAGAGTTGCTTGAATTTTCAACTGAACATAAATCTAAATTTATCTTATGTTCATTTGAACATTTTATGAGCAATATACACATATTTTAAAATATTACAATTATATAAGATAGAGTACCACATTCTTAAAACTTTTTGTAGCTTGTTTGTATTATAGCCTCATATTATTTGTATTAGCATTTATTTATATTGATCGTTTAAGTTTAAGCTTTAATTGTAAAGATGGTTTTTAATTTTGTTGTTAAAAATACGTTTTGTTACCATTTCATATCCATCGTTAGGCCTACTAGGTATATTTAGGATTAACATCTAACAATTCTGAAAAGTTTAGATAACTAGACTGAAAAATTTGGTCTCCTTAGATTTGTAAGTTGAAGGAAGTAAACTAAGTAAATTTATTATTAAATAATTTCACATATGAATACATTTATTAATTTATTGTATTGAAATTGTGCACTTAAGGATATGTTTGTATTTGTTTTGAATATGATATATTCTTCAATTTGTTTGTAGAGTATTTTGAAGGTGATTATTCCCTTACTTTCCTTTCATATGCAATTTTTGTTTGCCTCTTTTCACATTTCGTTTTTGTGTGCGAAATTTTTGCGACGGCTGACTGTTGTTGCTGTTGTTCTTTTTATTTATCTGCTTTCGTTGTGCTTTTTACGGCATCAGGGCAAGTGGTGGCTGTGGACTGAGGTGGGTGTGCTTGGTGTGCTGTCCTCGTTCTGCTGCTGGTCCTCGCTGCCCACAGCAGCAGCAGCAGCAGCAGCAGAACAATTGTAATCACTGGGAATCAGCATGTTTCACATACCAACACGAAAATCTGTCGAACATAAAAGGCAAAAATGTTGCCGCCACCCTCATAAAATGTAACTGTATAGGTGCACTTCACGTGTGTACGGATGTGTTTGTGTCGGTGTATGTTTGTGTGTGTGCGTATGTGGGTGCTTATGCCCAACCAATACTGGCACAAAGTGCTGTGCTTGCTGTTAAAAAAGTGAACGTTCCCCGGTCCACCGTTTCCCAGTGTCCTCTCCATTCCTTTACGACCGTTTTTTTTTTGTCACTAAATGTACAAAGTTGCACCGTGCCACAATGCGAGGCAACACCACCCACCGCACAACGGTACCATCAAACTTCGCAATTCACCTTTGCGTCGCATATGAAAATTCAATTTGCTTTTCAATATTTGTCTCACTTATTTTGTATTTTGTTGTGGCAGTCGGGCGGGTGGCGATCGGCATTTAAATTTCATGACGAGTTGTTGTAATTAATGATTCTTGTGCGCATGTAATAAAAGCGCCAAATGCCAGCAGTGCTGACAACAAATGATGCATGTGACAAAAGACAATCTCCTGAGCTGTTGTAAAAACGCAGTCATTTGTAATTTTCAATTAGCACAGAGTCAGCAGTGTCAGCACGCTACAAGAAAAAAGAATTACTGTCTGAGCTGATGAGTTAGCCAGACATCACCTGAAAATAAAGAATAAAGACCTTTAGTAAATAAAACAGATCAGAAGTGTTAAACTGGGGAACATATTTATAAGTAATTAGGTACATCAGCCATTTAATATTAGTCTTGTTGAAGAGTATAATCGTGTGGTGGGATTAAAATATTGACTGTTAAATTACACACAAAACTTTTCTTTAATATTTCAATACTTTATTTCTTAATTAGAAAGATTATTATTATGAAATTAATTTTGCGAACAAAAGACAAATGAATAACTCATTAAATTAACGACTTTATCTGATCCAAACTTTTTTTCGGTGATTTATCCGTCTTAATTCTTAATTGCCAAATCGAATATGTACTCGATGAGCTTAATTTCCGATAAAGATTATTTAGTTACACACCCAGCGCTAATTTTCTATGTCCATCTATTTCTAGTGCGATATTTATGCCCGATTCCGTTTGCTTGCCACGGGACTTGGCCACTGGTCACTGTTAGTAAACTCTTCCCACATACACCCTTGTGGCATGTCAATAAGCCATTTCGTGGCTCTCTCGCTTAGTTTCGGAAATATCGCCTGAATGATTTTCGTGTTAAATTAATTAAATTCAATGCGTGCTCGACAAACATTTGACCATAGCCAATAGAGCCAAATGAAACAGCTGCTGACCACTTGCCAAATCAAATCGTGCCATAAACTCGCAGTCCCTGTAATTGACTATATATGTATATACAAGGCTGTGGAAGTTTTGTTTCAGTTAAGGTTCCCAGTTTCCTCCAATCGGGCAAAAGCAACAATTTTGGAATAGATTTTATCAAGCTACACGAAAAGTACTGTTCAATTTTCATAGTAATTATAATCCTGGAGATCCTCGGGATTGAATTTACTAAATTGGTTAAGGGTTGAAGATTTTATCGATTTAGAAGAGAAAAAATTAATTTTATTTAATATTTTTAATGTGCTAAAATTTGTAAAGCAATTTTAATTAAACGGCGAGATTATAAAGGATGTCTGGTTGCATACGCTTTAAGAAGGAAGGAAAAGCTTTAGTATGAAATGTAATTTAATTTAATATATTTAATCTGCTAACTTTATTTGGGGCCGAGAAAATTCTGGTTGCAATTTACCAATTCTGCACAACTTATTACGGATGTCACTTTTAAAAAAATACATGCCATGTAATATGATTCTTTTAATAATATGGGTTTAAAAATATTATTATTTTCTTAATATTTGTTACTCTACTCTATATTAAAATTAAGTTTTTTAAGAGAAAGGTGTCAACCCGAAACGAATTTAGGTTTCCATTGCGACTTTGATGCGTAAAGTACACAAATTCCGCTGAATATTCCGGTACTTTTCCAAACTTTATAACTCGATTCGGTTACTTAATCAGACAACGATACTTTTAAGCTGCGTGAATTAAGTGAATTATCAACTGATTACAGATGGCAAAGAACCTTTTTGGATTTGAGTTTTTTTTAAATTTATTATGAAATTGGTGAGTCAGGTTTGCATATGTCTGCAAGGCCATTAATTTTATATTCGGCATCCTTAAAATAGCCGTTCTGATCTGTTAAATGCTAACCCCATTTAAAATGGGTAAATTTAAATAAAAATTAGGTTCAAAAGCCGAGTTGATTTCGCCGTGTCCATCTGTCTGAACTTATGGACTACCATATTCCAATAAATATAAATAAATTTCGGCTGATTAGTTCAGGTCAGCAGGGGTAAGTCATCCTCGGCGTGGCTAAGCTAACCAATCTTACTTATTATGTACTGAAGAATATTCATTTAGACCTTAATTCGAACAGTGAACAATAATATTTTTTAATATATTCGCTTGTTGATTTTTCATAAATAAAAGAACGTTCACAGACCATTCTCGTGTGGTCAGCACTCCTTTGCCGGTGTTTGTATGCAGCAGCTGTGCAAATATCTCTTATGAGTCCACCTAACTCCTCCTAACTGTGAAAAATACTTTTTTCCCATAGGTGGCCGCCCATTGCTGAGTAATTAAATTTAACGCTTAAAACAACAGAAAGAGCAAAAAAAAAATGAAATTGACCATGCAAACAGAACAGAAACTGAACTGAACTGAAATGCAATTGTTAACGGCCTGCAGTTGGTTTGGCAAATCGTTTGACAGCATTGCAAAAAAAAGTGTATTAAAAAATAGAATAAACATTTCTGTGGTCATGCGAAGCTAATGGAACCGCGAGAAATGTGAGATGATGGCGATGTTTATGTTTTGGTGGATGAATTTAAATTGGCTGTGAATTATGGGCAAAAAGCATCGATTTTGATCCATTTCAATATTAAACTTGGTGTGATATTTTTCATTAATAACATTTGTTGCCAATTGGCATTTACTTAAATTTTAATTTTAAGCTTTTTTTAATAAATTTATATAAATATATATTTAGTCGAATTTGTAAATTAATGATTTGGCATTAATGAAGCGCGTTCCGTATAATTGGAATTTGTGGCATTAGCGGCAAAATTTTAATTGCACTTAAATCAATTGTATATTGCCTAATGTGATTTAATATATATGCTTGTTGTTTATCTACAACACTTTTTTTAAAATTAAATTAATTTTAATTTAGTTTGACTAAAATTCATTTAAGCAATATGTCTAATATATAATTATTATGTATATTTTTGTATCGATTTGAACTTCACTGATTTAAACTTGGCTTACTTTTATAATTGATAGATATGGAACTGCAAGTCAAAAAACCTAAAGCAACTAAGCGAGATGGCTGGGAAATCAACTTATCAAAAGGAAGAATGAATTCAATTTAAAAAACAAATACAGCTGAGCTGATAAGCAGAAAATATAAATAGAAAATGATTTGTTTACAAAACTTATTGTTTACGTTAGCTTGCAACACTTATATTTATGAGCTATTTGTTGACATGAGTTGGTCAAAATGCCTTGGCAAAGACTTCATTAGTTTCAATCAAACAGAAGAACTACATTTTTCGCAGAACACTCATTATGAGTCGACTTCGATCGACACCCAATAAAGTGAAATAAACTGGTGGCTAAATATATATAAATTGCTGGGCATTAACCAAGTAGATTGTGGGAGGAAAGAACAACACAATAGAAGTTGCCGCAAAATAAACAACGAGTTGACTAATTAGCTAGCATTTGTCAAAGGGCCTTCGGCTGCAAATTGAATGTTAACCGTATAGATAAGAGTCGGCGTAAATGCAGCAAATGTAATCAATTCGAGTCTCTGGCTCTATGTGTGCGTGTGGTTATGAATGATGAGCAAACATTCACAATTACGGCAATTGCTCCGTAATTTTAGGGCTTTATGAGCGGTTGGGGTTGGGGTAAGGATAGGAGTTGGGGAGACGGCATATTCAATTATAGCCAAATACAAAGCGAGGCAACTTTGTCAACGTGCCCCGTTATTTGTGGCAAACGCAGCGAAGCGTTGCTAATCCAAATGAAGATGGCAATGAAACTGGTTTTAACCAGAGCAGCCGTTGGCCTGGTCATTAAATGGGCACAAAGAAAGAGAGAGTGAGAGAGGAGAAAGGGGAGGTGTAGTCTCAATGCCGCCACGTTGCATGTAATCAAACAGTTTGCTTAGCAATTTTCGATTATCGTTTGACTGATTTCGTGTTAAATCAATTAAGACGTTGCCCAAGTTGGCAGCCAACGCAATGGGACGTGCGGTCGGCCCACGTATTCGTGCCTGGCGCCTATTTATCTACAATCACTGGCCGATACATACACACTAACACACACAGTTTGAATTAGTTGGAGAGAGAAAGAGAGAGAGAGAGAGAGAGAGAGAGAGCACAGAGAGAGCAGAGACTTGAAACAATAAGACAAGTCTTGTGCTTTATTGATTGAGACCGCTTTCTTGGATACGCGTCAATGTTTTGTTTTGTGCCTTGTCTTGAATAAAGCTGTGCGAAAATGCGTTTCAAATTAATGCAATTCACAATTTATGTAGAGCATATCCCTCCCCTTCGACCAGCTACCTCTGTGCCAGACAGCCAACTTGCAAGCTGACAAGTGCAAAAGCTGCTGCCGCTGTGGCTAAAAGTTTGTCAAAAACTTTGCACTTTACTTTATTTTGTAGCCGCATAAACACTTTGAAATCGACCGATTCGAAATGTAGACGAGGCGAGTAGAAAACTTTTTCACCACTCTCCCTCTTTCGTAGGCCCCTGGCCAAGCAGTTCGCATAAATGTTCCCTAACAGCCCGAAAAGATTGCAACAAAATTCAAATTGAAATTTGCCATTTTCCAAAGAAAATTCGTTATAAACTCTCACACACTTTTGGAAAAGCGGTGCCAACGGCACCGAGAATAAATTGATGTCTCTGTCTTTGATATTTAATGAAAGTTGAAGTGAGGAAAGTTGTTTTTTATGGAAAAAAATATTTATTATTTATATATATTATTAATCATACCGCTTTCGATACATATTGTATAGCATACTTTTCGGAGCAATTGGTTAACTAATCATACGAATGGCTGATTAAGTAATTTGTGGCTGGCTCTAAACAACAATTATGCATGCATAATCGAAACATGAGACTCGAAATGAGTGTGCAATTCGGCACTTAGACTTATATGGACGGTTGGCTTAATGTCAGCACCAGTTTGAGATACTATTCCAAAGAGGCAGAGAGAACCGACATGAATAGCCAATGAAGCAAAGTGGCGTCATATGAATTAATGAGCAGACGTACTGCTCAACGGCAATACCAACAAGACGAGAAGGAGGTACAAAAGATAATGACAGAGAGTGCGCAACTAAGAGATTCCTTATACTAATCCATTAAAAATTGTTCTTAGATCAAAAAATTAAAAGAGATACATATATAGACAATTTAGATATAAAATTCATAAGTAAAAATAGATACAAATTCAAAAAAGCAAAAGAAAAATGTAGAAATACATATCTTAAAAATGGCCGATATTGTAAAGTTTCCCTCTTATTTCAAAACCCATCGACCAAAATTAAGAGAAAGCTATTTATAAAGTGCAGTCAGAAAGCTTAGACATAAAGTTCGAAATTAAAAAAACAATACTTTAAATAAGGAATGCTGTTATTTCCTTCCCACTTTTTAAATCTATAAGTGACGTATTTTATTATTATGATAGGAAAAATTATTTTTTTTTGAAATTTTTTGTGATTAAACCAGAGAATTTATTTTTGATCTGCACTCAGGTAAACAAAATTAATTTCTCAGTCTAATCAGTCTGCTTGTTGTTGCTTGCAGGGTATAGCCGGAGAAACAATTACAACAACAATAACATCAACTCTAACTAGTTCGAAGCAGACAACTTGCTCATACATAAATACATGCGTACGTCCTTATCGAATGGTACTATTGAGTGTTATAATCCTCAGGCCTTTTGCATTTGCCTTCGCCTTTGTGCTGCGTGTGAAATATTCATGTGTTGCTTGCGTGCAAGTGTGTTCTGAGTGTGTGTGTGTGTACGTGTGTGTGTGTATGTTTTGTGCTTAAGTGAGTCTTGCGTATGTATCTGTGTGTGTGTATTTGATACAATATGCAGCTATCTTTTTCAGACGAAATATTTGAGAGCCTTTGCGTATGCATCTGGAGATGAAGAAAATATGTTTGGATGGAAACTAATCAAGGTGAGAGACCAAGAAAATGAGATGAATAAAGAAATGAGTTTGGCAATGTGGAGAGACAGAGAGAGAGAGAGATAGAGTAAGAGGAGGCAAAGCATACCAAATGATATCACAAGAATATTAACTTGGCAGCTCACCTGTAAATTCTTGTCAAAAGCCATTGCGAGACGTCGACCTTGGCAGAAGATACAAAAGAATCTTTGCGGGGGAATATCATAATTTCTGTCATTTCTATATTTATATAATTAGTTAAAGGTGACTAGATTAGTACTAGTTAATAAGATATTAAGCTTAGCACTAATTGCTAAGTCATCATTTTGTAAGCAAATAAATAATGTTATGCAATAATTACAATAATTACAAGACTTTGCGCATTCTGTTGATAAAAATATATCTTAATGTGGGAAATATACGCATATTTATATATTAATAAAATATTTATTTTTTATTTTTATAATATTGTAAGGAATTTGTCAAAAGGCATTCTGAGAAGTCGACTCTGACTAATGATGCAACTTTGTATGGGAATAATATAATTTATTCAACCTGAGCGTGAAATAATTCGTAGAGAGAGTTCTACTGGATCTTTTATTTATGTCTATGTAGGGAATAAGCATCCAAGATTATACTTTTTGGAAAGGTAATGCTATGAACTGTATTTTGAGCATAGCTCAAATGGTCATTATCAGAAGCAATTGTGGTTTCCGTATTTGTATAATAATTATTAAAAAAATATTCTCTTGATAAAAATAAAGTGAGAAGTTGACAGCTTATATTTACATTACATATTTTATAAATAATAACTAAGTTAGTTGTGTTTTTAAAGTATTTAACTCTTCCAAATTGGCTTCTTTCACATCCTTTAAGCGCAGTTTCCTACTTCTCGCATTTCAAGTCGATTGAATAACCGGACGCGTAAAATATGCAATGCATTTCACGATATGGAATGTCGGTCAGAGTGATAGACTGACTGACATGGATTCAGTGGCTCGTGTAGAACTGCAGCACTGGTTGGGGTTAGGAGGAGAGGGACTGTTGATGGGGTAAACAAGCGTTCATTTGGCAATGTCAAAAGGTTGGCCACTGAGCTCATTTTACCTAGAGCTACGCCCACCACTTTGCACAGATTCATGCATAAAATTATAATAAATCATGGCACGCAATAAATATGGCACCCACATCCAGTCAGATACAGTCCGACACCCCATCCACCCGCCCCATCCCACACCCCCTTCTCTGCCCCCAAAACAGACAGCATGTGCGTGGGCGTCGATAAGCTGTCCACCCCGCCCCCCAAAAGAGAAGCATCTAAACATAATCGAAAACGCGTTCGCATCTTTTGCGCAGCTTTTCTTGTATTTAAATATAAATGAAAATATTTTGCAGCCTGATTGCGGCATATTTTGACGCAGCCGCTGGGCGCTCAGCTGAGACAGCCAACGGAGTGGGGGCAGGGCTGGTGGGCTGAGAGGGGGATTGGGTGACTTGGAGTATATTTCGCAGTTTTGCTTTTCTTTGATAAAATCACGTTCTGGCTTCTGGCCAGAACTCACTAAAAGGCGCTTCAGCTCTTGAGTTTAATGCGCCACAAAGAACGCAGAGCCTTTTTTTGTTGGGTAGCCTCAAGTGCTATTGCTGCTGTAGCTGTAGCTGTTGTTGTTGTTGTTGTTATTGTTGTCGTTGGTAAGGATTCACTTCCTCATTGTCGCACTTGTGCTGGTTGAGAAATCACACACAGCCACACACATTCATATGACAACTGCCTGACTCAGTTGGCCATTTTAATGTGACTTAGCCCTTTTCCGTTTATAGAAATTCAATTTCAATTTCATGCTTGATTGCAGAACTTACCAAGACGGGCCATGTTTTGAAGAGTTGAGTCAACGAATCCTTGCTAAATACCAGAACTATAATTCTTATTATTTGCACAAATTTAATTTAATTTTTAATTGGATTTTTTACCGTCCCTGTTCTGTCTTACACTCCACACAAATATGGATTTTAGATTTTTAAGGATGATATACATATACTGGGGGATAATTTTAAGCACACCAGCCAAGATTAGGCAAGTAAGATTGTTGTAGTCGAGTGAGCTCTATTACAAGTTATCCTTAGTCTGATGAATATTATATTAAGATGCATTTGTATCGATAAATCACAATAAAATTGATCTTCGAGTAAGTTACATTCTCTAGCTCTAGTGATAAGTTCGGTTGGTGATACAGATCAATAATATGTATTCATTATGGCGTCGGGGATACTTGCTACATACTTTTGCAAAATACTCTACCCATTTTGCATGGGTTCAGGGAATATGAAATGATTTTTCAGTTTAACGTATGCTAAAAATAAAATTTGCATAGTATGTTCATAATTTTAACAAATTCATTTTAATTTCAAGTATGTATTATATAAAACATTTCTTAAGTAAATCCTGTTTTATTTAAAATATAACTAACAATTTAATTACTAATTAATTACTAATTTTAGTAGGGAACCAAATGATCCGAAACTCTCTTAAGAGAAGAAAAACCCAAGCTATCGGAACTGTTGTGGCAACCCTCCATAAATTGGCTTATGACACGCACACGGTATGAGTGCACGATATTCACATTGTATTCATATCTGAGGGAGCCAATCTGCTAAACGCATTCGCAAACAAAACGTCGCTTGTCGTTGTTGCGAGTGCGGCGAGGAGTAAAAGTTAAACAGAGCCGTGAATCGTGACTTGTTAGCCTGCAGTGGCTTTGTTCGCATAATGAGTCGCAAGGCTGAACAAGCAGCCAGCACCACATAGCAGCATCACAGCACCACCTGGCACCACCAACGGCAAAAGCAAGTCAAACACATTTAAGTACTTTCATGCGCCATAAGAGCCACCTGATAGAAATCTTTTATTTGAACAGGTCGCCCCACCCCACCCAGCCTAACCACTTTCCATCCCCATTCTCACCCCTGAAGCACATGTGTTTTTTCCACTTGCTGCTCGCAAGTGCAGCCGCTGCAGGCGCGCTTTTATCTTAGAGACTAAATGCATTTTGCATATGGCCTTTTTTAAGGGTAGCGCTGCCATCATGTGCGTCTTTCGTATCTGAGAGCTTTGTGCGATTTATGAATTTACTTTTTTGAATGAAGTCAACTTGCAGCACACACACACACACAGACACACACACAGATACACACACGGCCATCAAATCTTTACAAATGCTGCCAGACATATGTAAAATGCTGCACTGCAATTGCACAAAGTGAAACCCCACCAATCCCATGTGCAGCAGTTCCTCAATAAGATTTTGTAAATGACGTACGAATAAAAAAGTATTAAACAAGTATGAAATCTGTAGCTGAGTGCGCTCGACTATGAGATATCCTGCACCAGTTTGTTAAGTTTATGAAGTCGTGCATGCCTAAAAGCGGGTATGGAACAAAGGCGCAGGAGAGATACAAAAATTGTTTTTATTGGTATAGGAAATCGATAAATATCGATATTCGTGCGACGAGTGCATTAAAACTTTAAAATATCTGATATTTATACTCACTGAATTCCGCTTGTTCATACAAATCGGTAGACGGACATGGCTAAATCGACTCGGTGGTTGATCCTGATTAGGAATATATCCCAAGCGGGGCCAGTTGCATACTTCTGAACAAACTCAATATACCCTCTTTACCTATATTTTTATGGGTCCTGGGTACAAAAAGAAAGCATGCAGCGTAGAAATCGTGCAGATTGCTTGGGCACTGATAAATGGTAGCTTTCGTGTCTTTTGCGCTATATCTCAACAATTCAACGTTTCCCACTCCACCCTCACATAACACCCCGAGCTCACCAATCCCTTTTCTTTCATTCTCTGTGCATATCATATTAGTTAGGGTTTTGTGCTTGCCTATAATTGAAATGACTGAATGACTGGCTGGCTGTTCGACTGGCTGACTGACTGCCTGACTGACTGAAGTGTACTGAATGATATGTCTTGAGTTAAGTTGAGTTGAGTTGCTTTTGTTTTGACATAATTTCCACTTGGTGGCAAAAAGTGTCTGCATTATAAATGGCATCCGACCATATTTGCTGATTGCATATAGATAGAATTTGTCTTGTGTGTTTACCCACAGATGTTTCGGCTTCAACTGACATGACACTATGTGTAATGCGGGTGATTGTTTGGCTCAACATTGGCAACGCCAGCTTAAGCAGATATCCATTTGATATGAATGGCATTTGCATCAATGCTAAGCCAGAGTTCCAATATGAAAATACCTTTCATATTCAGCTCAAGGCTATTATTTGAAAATGCATTACATTGAAATGAGCAAGACAACTTAACATATACATATGTATACAAATGACAAGAAGAACTAGGTAGATTTTGTTGACTTGGCTCTGATATTCAGTTAAATTGAAAACACACAAGTTACAAATTCTCATGAAGTTCTCTTTAGAACTCTGAGGAATTAAGTGACATATATAAGCAATACAAATACAAGGCTCAAATTCCTGTAGAAATTCTAAAATCCAAGCGAGTTTATATTAAATACTTTCACTCAAAAAAATTGGCCTTAATTTTAGAATATCGGAATACTTTTGGCGCCAAGGGTAACTCAGAAAGTATATCTTCAAAACGGAAGGTTTCATAAAATTCTGATTCCGAAGCTATCGTAGTATATAGTCCAATGTCCGTCATGCTGTCTGTCCATCCGTCTGCCTGCATGAGCACAACTTTTGTCGACACATTTAGATATAGAGATCAGAAAAGATTTTTTTAAATATTGGTCAGCTCTCCACTTGTTAGAATGTGTAATTTTAGCTTAAGTTTTTTCCGAGTGTAGGGATTATTAACCATATCAAGAGTGAAATATTTCGAGAGGGCTATTCAATCGTCAGCTATTTATATCCATATACAGATACCGAGTCATTCAGGGCACTTAGTTTGCCAACTTGAACAGCTGCACTGATAAGAATGTGATGAGATTGCAATTTACTAAAAGTATTTGCGCCACTTGCTAATATTAATTTCTTCAACTTGGCCAAAGTGCAAAAGTCATGCCAGAAAGAAGCAAGTTAAGCGAAGTGAGTGAAAAAAGAAAGAAAGAAACAAAAATGCTCAAGAGTCATAATCATTGTGGCACGGAGCGAGGAAAACTCACGCGAATGTCAAAGTTAATGCGCTTCAATGTCAAATTGAGAAAAAAAGAGAAAATACAAGAAAAAACAAACCAAATAAATCTATATGATTGTAAAAGTGCTTGATTTGGGCAGGCCTAAAGCCAGCTAAGAAATGAAGTAAAAACAAAAAAACAGCGACCAGACATTTTATAGCTGTCATTGTCGGGCATTCGATTTGAACTGAGGGTTTGAGGTTCAGAGTTCAGATACTTGTTAGCAGAGTGAAGTGTAAAGGGCGGGGGATTTGTCTTTGTGTCTAGCGGTTAAGTGCTTTGACGCCTATGTCCTTTCCAATGTTGTGCACAATACAAACAAAAGCGTTCTTCGACGCTCTCAACGCTTATCCTTTGTCATTTTATTTCCACGTTTACTTCTTCAAGTTTTTTTTTGCGATGCGTAAGGGGGAAACATAAAAATTATGTTGCAGTGGTTTTTATTTATGGTGCCAGTATGAATTGCTTTTCTCGCTGCCAAGCTCAAATTTATGTCTCTCCATTGTTTTAAGCACATTGCACATCAGGACTCCATGGCACACAGTTTATATACATGCTCATATATATTGATATGTATGTATATCTGCGTTCTAATTCAATAAGCCGCCTATTTAATAAAGCAGTATCACAGCCAAACTATAACTCATTAAGTGTTGCCTCATGACGATAATAAATTGCTTAGATATGGTTTATTACGTTCATGCCGCAAGCATCAGCATTATTAATATTGCTATTGACGCGATCTATAACAGTTAATTACCCTTAAAGCGGGGGCTTATTGAAATATCTTACCCAAAATGTCTTGCCCAATTTGGGGCATTTCAACTTATATCCCAAATCCGTAGCGCTAAGATATTTTCTTATTATTTTACAATATTTATTTTTCTTATTGATGTTGAACACTGATAACATAACTGTTATCGGTAACTTTAAAGCTTTAAACACTTCAACAACAACTGCTGATGGAAAAATGTTGCCTTTTTTTCATTAATTTTAATTCATTAATTAATATTATGTACACAAATAATATTACAATTAATAATAAAAGTTATATATGTTTTTATGTATTTACGAACTTGAAAAACCCAGATAATCTCGAGTTTTATCTTTGAATTTTAATCTTACTGTCAATTAAATATTTTGTTAAGTCTAGAATCTTAAATTATGTTCTTGAGTTGGATTTGTTACTAGAAGTTCAGAGTAAAGTAAAAAAATAAAGTACCATGCTAAGTTCGAAATTTAATTTCAAGTTTTCATATTACGGCGAATAAAATATTTTGTTAAGCATAACATTTTAATTTATATTCACGGATTGTAATTGTGACGAGAAAAACATGCTAATAAATTTTCAAATTCATGTTTATTCTTCCGTCATAAAATCTTTTTTAATTTCAACACTGAAAAAAAGGTAAAAACAATTAAGCTTACTTTTATAATACTTAGACGTAATGGTTCGTTGAAATGACTTCATTTGAGGCTAGCTTATCAACAAGTATTTTGTACCTGTATTTTGTGTTTTCATGTCTTTGATTTGCAAATATTCTGTGCGTTTTAGACACAAAGAGGAAGGAATTCGATGCTGAGAGTTGCTTGCGAGTTGGTTGGCTCTGTTTAATGAACTGTATATATGGGGAAATTATATATTGCAAAAGCAAGCAGAAGATACAAAAATGAGATAGAAAGAGAAAGAGATAGATGGAGCGAAAGAGAGACGCACACACATACAGACTAAGCCATGCTATACAAATGCACAGTTTAATTTTTGCTTGTCAAGCTTAATTTGCGCTTGAATGCATTGCATGTCTAGTTTGTGTGTGTGTGTGTGTGAATTGCATGCACGAATGACAGGACACGGCAGGAAATGCCACAAGAATAAGAAGAAGCAGTAGAAGCAGAGGAGACGGAAGCAATTTCATTACCAAGCTGGACGAGAAGTTGCCCGCCTCGTCAGCATTTGTTTAGAGCTTATTATCATTGTGGATTGGATGACAGCAATATAATTACAGTGTGCACTCCAGATGACGCACATGAATTCATAAATATTTTAATTGTATTTTAATTTTAATTTTAATTTATGGCCCAAAAATCAGTGTCATTTTTAATTAAAATCTAATTCGCATTGTATTTTTATAAGCGCATAATTGTATTTAGTTTTAGTTTAATGCAGTCATTATCTGCACTCAAAATGTAATTGTTTTCCACAATGAAATATATATTTTAATTTAATTTGCATTACATTACATTGCATCTCTTTTATTCTATCTGCATTTAATGCATTTCTTATAAAGCTTTTAAACTCATTTTGGGTCACAAATTTTTGTTAAATATTTACCTCCAGCATACCAACTGATTTACAAACTTGAAATTCAATATATATTTGCTTTTGTTTCTTTGATTTTGACTTCTTGATTTTAGCATAGGCAATACGTTCTGTAGCTCGCTGGAAGTGTAATTGATTAAGGTTTCACTGTAGTTCAGCTATATTATTGAAATTGATGAGCCCTGCGGTTGAGCTGTGTGTTTTGGAGGAACTGTGAGGTTTTTACTACCTTTGGCTAATGCAAAATGCGTCGCCAGTATTAGGGTTATGGAGAGGGAATGCCGAGTAAGACAGCCCCTATTTGATATGCTATTAGCGATGCGGCTTGCCGTGTCAAGCGGAGAATAAGATGAAATAACACCAGCCACTAATGCGCATTGATTTTCACATTTCCACTGACATCATTTTCCATTGTTGCTGTTTTTGTAACTGTTTCTGTTGCTGTTGCTGTTGGTGTTGCTATTGTTGCTTTCTGTGGCTCGATGTTCGTCGTTCATCTAATGGCAGCGGATGTGGTTAAAAGCATTTGCCGGGCTACCTTTCGCATAGACCATTAAATTTGCATTTGACGCTGACTGGCTCGATTGGCAACTAAATTTTCAGCTATCCCCAAGGTAAATCAGCTAAAAGGTAAGAAACAATCTTTAAAAAATAACAAAAAATATACATCTATAGTTAAATATAAATATAATGTATGTGTAAACTATTATTGTCTTTTTATGAGAGTTGAATAACGTATTAAAATCGTATTAAAATCTTTTCTTGACTAGAATATCAAACCTAATTGAGAATATATAAAAATTCGAACTTTGTACTTTGTCAATGCTTTTATATTAACAGAGAATATAATATATATATTTAAAATCCCAAATCGAGAGTTTTTTGCAGAAACACTTACCTATGTCCCAGAATAACTGCACAAACAAGTTTATACTTTTTGCACAGAATATGTGATTACCTTAAATATCATATAAAATAAGCACTTATTACTTGTGATTCGGGTTGTATATATTTATATCCAGCATGGCACCTTATGTTTCACTAATTTGGAGTCACTGATTTAATTAGCTCTTCATTTTCATATTCGCAGTTTCCAGTTGTATATCTGTTGGATAAGTGCATTGTAGACAAGTTTCCTTAGCTTAAACAAGAATTCTAGTTATTTAATCTGTCACTTACTATATATATTAAACATGAAATAATTTAAAAAAAACCCCAGCGGAATGAATTGTCTTAATATTCCTAACTTAAATCTGAAATTTGAAAGTGCACCATATGCATTTGTCCTCATCGTAGAAAATATATGACTGCGTATGCGAAGCATTACTTACGGCCAGCTGAGAGCTCATCCATTTCATTCAAAAATTGTCTTCCATTTGGATCGTTTTTCTTTTATCTAGATATTGTACTCATTTATTTCCATTTGCTCATGTATGTAAATATTTAACAGAAGTTATATCTGACATATTTTCAGTGTCGGGTCTTTGTGGCGTTGTCGCCATAGAAATCGAAGCATTGTTAGCATCTGTTTGGGTAATACTCATGAATCATTCATGAAACGTTTGCACAAATGCAAATCGAGTCAAATCTTTACAACAAACAAAAGCCGCTCGCAACACACAAAAACGCGACTAAACAATGTAAAATGTTAAATAATTATTTAAGGCAGCTGTGACAGCAGCAACAATAACAATAAACATTTATTTACTGTTTACTTTTTGGTTATAAATTTATGGCCTAATGCAGCTGCCTATCGAATTTCCCCATTTCATAAAAAAGAGTTTTGTTTTCACATAAAAAATCATTCGCTTGCAGATATTTCTTTTTTCTTTTATGCTGAATAACACACCAAAACAAATATAGATATTAAAGCTTACCATTCTTTTGACATTATCTGTAATTAATTATAAATATTTTAATTATTTCAAAATAATAATAATGCGAATTAATTTAGAATAAAGTTGATTCATTAGATCAGGTTGAGTGTTAAAAAAAATAATGCATTTTAAAAGCTTTTTCATGAATGCACTGAGATTTCGCATGGAGCTTTAATGATTATTTTGAAACTGATCGAAAGTAAATTTTAATGATTTATGAATTTAATAAAAGTAATTTTCCCCTTTACTAACAAATTAAGGTAAATAAAATCTCTATACTATCAATGAAAAAATGGCTTTGTTCGGCTGTCAAATGGAAAACAATGTTAGAGAATAGCGACCACAATAATCGTAGCAGTAAATACAATGTAAACTGACAAAACGAGGCATTAAATTAAATAACACCTTTGGCACACACTCACACACAGACGCACAACATAAACAAAGGAACGCTTTGCCAGTTGTGCTTATAGGCTTATGGCTAATGGGGCCGTGGGGGGAGAAGGGGCGTGTCTTTAAAATTTGAAGCAAACCACATATTGCTGCTGCCCCAACTGGCAATTATATTTATGAATGTACCAAGGGGCATTCTCAGTGTTTACTTCAAAGCAATTAAAAGCAAACCAGTAGCAAAAGCAGCAGCCACAGCAGCAGTGATACGAGTACTTTATCATATTTTGTGTTGCGAGTATTTGCTAAGGTTTTTTGACCGGCGGGCAAGCAGCGGCATGGAATCGAGGATAAGAAAGGGAACGGGTGGCAGGGGGCGGGCATATGAAAAGCCTTGCATTAAAATGGGCACTCAGGAAACGAAGTTCGTTTATATTGTGTCAGGACACACTAGTAGCTTTCTGTTTGCGAATGCGAAATGGAGCTGGCATGGGGAACTCACTCCAGGCACTCTGTACTAGAAAACTGAGTGCTGTACAATATAGAACGCAGCCTCGTCTGCAGTGCACAAATAACCTCGGGCCATAAAAGAAATACGTTTACTATGTACTAAAAATTGAGTAAATGCTGCCATTACAGGCTGCAGTCAAGCTGACCCAGCCACCCCACCCAGAATCCCCAACTTACGCCAGACCCTGGCGTACTTGTATTGTATGTGCTATGCTATTATTTTGAGTGCAAAAAAACACACACACACAGTACACTTGTCTAGCTCAGCAGTAAAAAGACAACAATAGAATGGCACCGGGCTTCAATTGTTTGATAATAAATATATGTATGTGTGTTTGTGTGTTTGTGTGTGTGTGAGTCTGATTTGGGGTCGTCAATTGCATAACTGGACCATCAAGCCTCTGGGCGAAGAAACGGAGTTCAATTAATCGTTTGCAGCGTTTGCTAAAATCAATTATCGCCTTCTACTGCTATTGATATCGATAATCGAATTAACCTCAGTCAAAATACACAATGTGGCATCATGCCAAAAGCCCCAAGGCATTGCCTATCATTCCTTCTATTTCACCCTGTGGCAAAGGAATTGAGTCGGAACAGCTGCACTTCTGGGTGGTTCAATACATTGATAATTGGGTTTTATGCATTGGGTTTTCGATTTAAGGCAGACAAACTCGCAACAGTTTCTAGAAACAACAAAAATTTCCACACTTAAAATTTAAGTTTATGACTTAACATCCCCCAAACAATATAGTCACAAAAGCCATTTATGTTTATGTTGTAAATAAGCGATATTAATAAATATTATATTATTATTATAATATTTTTTATTATTTAATGTCACTAAAATATATTTACTCTGAAAATGTATTCGAATTTATTCTTCACAATTTGCAAATGTGTGTTACCATTCCAATTTTGTAAATGCAAATATCCTGTTGACTTGATGATTTCTGTTTGCAAATGTTTTGTCCTTGCAAAAAACAATTACACGAATTTAATCTTTGGTGTCTGTTTCGAATAATTACATACATTAAATAAACAAATGAATATAATGATTTATCAAATAACTTTTATAATTAACCGCTATTAATTTATAATGTCGTGGAAAAAATATTATTGAGTTTGAAAATGTAAAGCTGGTTTTGCTGATTTTTATCTCAAAATTATAAATTAGTCCACAACATATTCCCTGTTTACAGCTCTATTTGAAATAATTTACAAATTAAATAAATAAATGCATATTAACATTTTATTTGCTTTAAATTTTCGTTACTATCTTTTGAAGATACCCTCGCTGATGCATAGACAATGCAAAAGCTGATGCATTTTGCATTTTGCCGAGCCATCTAAATTGCTGTTGATTTCTTTTGCAATTTTGCCATTTTGCCAAAACACAGCCAATTATTTCTGCCGGCAAGCTGAACCCGAACCCATTGCGAAATAGGCTCAGCATTGGATTGGAATATGTGAATGTGATTACGATTAGCAGTGTGCATCACAATCCCGTAAGTTTTTCCAAGCTTTAAAAATGCTCTACTCGAATTGAATGAATCGCTTCAAGCTCAAACAGCGGCAGAAGTGGCTAATGGCATGGAAGAACCCCAAAATTCAAGTGGAAACCAACTGAGTAGCCACTTTGGCAACGTTTCGTATGCAAATTGACAAATACACACACACAAACACACTCACATATATATAGACACTTAAGAGACAGTTGTTGAGCTACAGACACATTTCAGGTAAAAATCACAGCATTTTACAGTCAAGTATTTTTTTGTGGTTTTATTTGTATTTTTTTCAAGTGGTTTACCACAGCAATTTGCACTTTTGTGTTGTGCGCACAGCTCTCGAGAAACAGAGGAACCATCCCTCCCTTTCTCCCTTTCTCCATTTCTCTTCCGTTTTCTTACCAATTCAAAGTGGTATGCATAAGATTTGTCAATTTTTGTCTTCTTTGTCGCTATTTTCGATATTTAATAATCTTTCGGCCTCTGAATAAAAGTTCTTGTTGCGATTGAGCTTGAGCGAGAAATCCGATTTTTTTGCCACTACCATATTGGCGAGAAATGCTTTTCTCTCGGCGCTTTTTGTCTCACTATGTGAGAGTACATTGCATTCTCCATCTCTCTCTAGCTCAGTATCTGGCATTTGGTTCGCAATGGTCAGCGAATTGGTTGTTCCATTGTCATTCACGATATAGTGCCTGGTAGACCTAAGAAATTCCTGAGCTGCACGCACCCGCTTGGTAAATGTTGTGTCGCGTTGTTGTTGCATGTGCTGTTTATCCAACTTGTCCAGCTTCGAGTAGATATTGTGCAGATCCAAAAAGATTTCAGCAATATCCTCGCCCAGCACCTTGGTGTGCTGCACATAGCAGTCGAATGACTGCTTCATGGCTTTCACCTCCTCACTCAACCTTTCAAAACTGTGCATGCTGAAGAGTACTTTCGGCACCAATATGTTAGCCAGTGATTCCAAATCTTCAAATTGACAGGATCCTTGCAACTGTTGCAGCGTCTTCCTCACAATGCGTTCCACTTCGGTCACTTCCGAATTGTTTTGGCATGGTGAGGTACTACTTGATTGTTTTGGAGAGCTACTGATTTTAACAAGCGATTCGATTCGTTTGGGCTCCTCCTTATTATCACTGTGCTCAATAGCATTATCCTTAAGCGATGTTTTACTGGACTTCTGCGTTGTATTCGTAAACATTTTTCCACAAAAGAACAGAGAATTTTGAATATATTATTCCCAAGAGCTTTACATTAAGAAAATGTTACGAAAAATCTTTAAAATGATATTTGATTAAAAGCAAACTGGATCAGTACCTGTGTAGTCCTTAAAATACGAATGATCTTTTAATTTCAAGTAAACTTCATATAAAAAGGTGCAACTTGAAAAAAATGCGACAAATTTAATAAGATTTTAATCAACTTTTGTTTTTTTTTCAGAGTTGAACGTATTTGCAATTATTTACTACACACCAAATTGCATTCCATTCGTTGTTTAACGCTAAAATTATTACGGCAACAGAGTTAAAATGCTACAAAAACACACAATATTAAAGTGAAAAGAAAAATGTTATATATATAGATATTTTTATGTATTTATTTATTTTGTTGGCTTATGCAAAGAACGTCAAAAGGAATTTGGCATATTTGCTATGGCCACAGGCGCTAAATCAATGCCGAAAAACAGAGAACAGTTCCACTATTTCCTGCCTGCCATGGCCAAAAACTCATGCAGCCCCGAACATATTTCGCAGCATTTTTATGAGGCATGCAAAAATTGCCTACGCACAGTGCTGCTGCTGCTGCTGCTGTTGCTGTTGCTGTTGCTGTTGCTGTTGCTGTTGCTGCACGAGGGGTGGCCACGTGTGGAATGGTCGAATGGTCAGGGCTGATGTTCATGGCATTCCATGCGACGCTGTGCGTTGTCAACAATCACGAACCAATTGTCTATAAATACCAGGCAACGTTAACTCACACACAGTGAGTAGTCGTGGGAGGACCAATTTCAATCCCAATCCCAAGCCACCCCCGCATCTCTCCTCAACGGCAGCTCCAATATCCCGAAGGATATGCATAAAACTGCCCACGGCCATGTTATGTGCTCGGAGCACTGTGCTCTGGATTGCTGGTTGCTGGTTGCTGGTTGCTGGTTGCTGGTTACTGGTTACTGGATGCCCCACTGCTACTTCCGTTCTGTCGATTTTCATTACATTTCGCATGTAACTTCCGGTTTGTTAAAGCGACACGCACTGCGCGTCCCAGTTCGATACCTCCTCCAGCCCCCCTCACTGCTCGTTGTTATGGCTGCTGACATCCGTGCAAACAAACGAAGCATCGAACAAATGCCACTAGTCAGACCAGACTCCAGTTCCACTCTGCCCCACTACATCACCACCCACTACAACAGCACCACTCATGAAGCTCTGTTTGTCCACACGTTTAGACTGGAAATGACAAATTCACTGTAGGTGGGCTACCTCTCTCTCTCCAACCTATTCTCTCTCGTTCTTTTTAGTCTCTTGGCTGCTTTCGGTTAACTCCTCCAACACGTTTGCGACTCAGCAAACACCATCATCAATTTCCGTGGGGAAATCACACAAAATTTTTGCACAAACAAAATGTTTGCTTGGTTCCGTAGACGACAACCGATTTTTGCATGCCACTAACTCCGTAGGACATCCCGGTTTTTCGGACCGAACCCTCGCAACTGTTCGGTTCTATTCTACCTACTTGGGAAGCCAAAGGTCGACGAATTAGTCAACACTCGCATATCGCATATTGCCATCCATTCGTTATTCGATTTTACTGCTCAGTTATATAGTTTATAAGGCATTAACTAAACTAGAAGATGATTTTGAAACTCAACTTGAAAGTTTATTTATATATGTATAAACAACTATAGAACACCTTTTCATGGAGCATACATCATTTGTGATATTTAAGGAGAGGGAATATGAAAGAGCGAACCACAATCTGATTATTTCTGTGAATTTATATTGGCAGATTTGGAGTGAAAAAGAGTGCGGATAAGAAATTATAAGGTAAAAAACTTGATTTCTTGATAATAAAAAAAATCTGAAATAGAAAATTTTTGTTTTTTTTGGATTTTTATAAAAAGGTTGTTGCATGCAACACAAAGCGGAAACCTTGTAAAATTAGCACAATTCGAAATAATTTCACAACGCATTCCGTAAACTCAACCTTCTACTTTGTACAGCTTTTGTCAGCTAATCTCTCAAATTTCTTTTAGAGCTAAGAAATCTAACACACACAGGGAGAACCCCTGCCCGTGTCTCTCTCCCTCTCTCTCTCTATCTCTCTACTCTGAGGCAACAAATTAACGTAAAGGCGACACGAGATCCCCGCGAATACTTGAAGGAACAACTTGCCTCTGGGGCAGCAGCAGCAGTGGAAGTGGCAGCGGCAGCTTTGTTGGGGCAGTGAATGTAATTACTTTAATGTGACCATTTGCCGGCACTGCTGAGCTGGCCATGGCCCAGATAAAGATAAACTTTTGCAATTACAACGCGGCGCAAACGAAGCAGAAATACAAAGCGCAGCTGACCAGTGGGACTGAGTAGGTAGGAAGTGTGTTTGGGGTACGGGGTTGATTCTCGGGTTGTAAAGCGCAGCTCGATAGCATCGAATCAGTTTATTTTTAGTGCATTTTCCTTTTGGTGCCGGCTAATTAGTCCGCACTATAAAGGCACACAGCTAAGAACGTTGAGCTTTAAAGTCGCTTCTCATAAAATTATGCTCACTTAAATGAACTCGTGCAGACTTTAAAACGAAAAACTTTCGCCAATTGCAAGCACCCTAAAATCTTGAACAAAAAAAAAAATAAATAAAATAACGCAAAAAATAATTTTGTAAAAGAAGAAAAACATATGCAAGAGAGCAACGTAAAGGCCGGAAGGAATCATGTCTCGACTTAGGTGGTCCTGGGCAACACATAAACTTTTGATGACTTTTTGAAAGTTTTACGTTCTGAAGTGGAGCACAAATTACGCGTAGCGAGGGAGGTGTGGCTCCCGTGGCTTTCTATAGTGGCAATAAGAATAACAATAACAACAGCAACAACAATGGCGGCGGTGGCATTAAACCGTCAACAAAATGCCGAAGTGGTGTGTCCAAACGAATTATCCATGCACATAACTTAAAGATTCAATCAGAATTTAAGAGTTTTCAAACAAAAAACAGCGAAGAGTTTTACGCTCTTTGGCTGCGCGGAGAAAATGGATTAGTATAGTTTCCTAAGAATCTTAAGGAACACTTTACGCCTTTCAGGTATACATAATACATAATACTGCTTTACGTCTGTTCTCGTTAAAGATATTCCGAGAAATGTTCACTTTGAGCAAAGTTTAATCTGATATGAGAAAATAAACAACATAGAAAACAATATAAGCAAAATTTCTGAAAAGCCAACGCATTTTTTTATAAGTAATTGGCTCCTGTAAACATGATAGGAAATCTTGACTCAATTTTTTTTTTCTAGGATGAAGCTACTTAACCCAATATTTTATTTTCTTGACTAAATACTTTTGCCACTCTGTTTAGTCTTGCTACCTTTTCTATTGGAGTCAAGAATGTACTTTATTTTATGTTGTTTTTTTTTTTTGGCTGCGTAAGTAAATTTCGAAACAAACCTAATTGAAACCAACAAAGCTATATATCTGAAAGTCAAACGATAGATTCATATTGTTATTAAAATGATTTGCTCAATACAAAAGTGTTCAGTTAATGAGGAACTGAAAAGGAATCAGAGTCGGGCTGCTTCAAATACCCATCCCAATTGCAGAATAGAGAATTATGGGCTGGCCAGAAAGAACTCACTCTTAGCCATAGGTGGACGCATCATAAACAGTAAGTATCAGAATTTTGAGAGAATGCAATCCATAATCAACCGGAGGAAAATAAAAGACAGACATGAGTCAAGCAGTGAAAAAGTATCATCAGAATGTTTGGTAGAGCAGGAAGTGGAATCTTCCTGCAAGAGAGTAATCAATGATGAGAATAATAATAAATTTAATGCGAGATGTGGAGCAAAAAAAAATATTCAATTGAAAAACTTGCTAAGTGATGTACATGTTGAGATGATTGGCAGTTGGGAGCTGAAGGAAATGATAGAATCGCACCGTAAAACCCCAACACGCCGAGCAGACAAAGTAACTAAGATCAATGAGAGAGCCAGGCCATCAATGAATAGAGAAAAAAAGACTTCACAACAGGCTGTGCATGCTAGCAATAGACCAAAAAAGGAGATCAATAATAATAAGAAACTTTTATCACCAGTCATGAAACAGCCTATTTCACTAACACAAGTAAATGAAAATATAATGGAGATTCATCACAAGAAAGAATTCGTTGTGCAGCAGCAAAAACTATCTCAGCCATCAATGCAAACTGAGACTGAAGCTGGCGATAAGATAAAACTGGAAGCCAAATCTCAATCAATGTTTGTAAGTGAGCATAAGCCCGAAGCTAAATTTGAGATCTTAAAGAAGACAAATGTGGAGATTGAACAGATGAAAAAGATAACTACCACTAATATGCGGCATTCTAAAAGAATAAAATTGAAGAAATTTAATACAATGCAGCGCAATAAGTTCCAAGTTAATAATAATAAAATGCCTAAAGAGAAATCAATACCAAGTAAAAATCCAATGGCTTCAAAACAGCACAATAATAACCCAGAAATTAAAGAGATTGAAGAGCTAAAGAAAAATTGGAATGAAATAACGAGAGTCAAGAGAGAAGAGATGAAGTGTTTGACTCTGGTCGAAAAAGTGGATAGGAAAACTGTGAAGCCAATGGAAAATATAGTCGAGGACACTAAAAATAAAACCAAAGCGATTGTCCAACCCTTTTCACTGGCCAAGATAAATGTGGCACAGGTGAATCAGATCAGGCAATCTAAAAGATTGAAACAATTCTGTCGGATATATATAAATTTAGCAATACAGCAACAGTTGATGGCATTGAGAACAACTAACAATCCATTTGAAAAAGGTAGTTTATATTTATATTATAATATCTTTATTTCTTGGATAAATTATCTCTGCTTCCAGATCAGAACACTAAAATTATGAGAATTGAATATCTGTCGCGCAAAACTGGTCAGATTTTGTCCAAGCCCAAACTCCTTGTGCCTATAGATCCGCACAATAAAGTCCAGCAAAAAGATATATTCTATTTTATACTGATTTTCATTTTTATTGCATTATGTGGCATTGGCGAAGCAGATCCTTATTTTTGGCGATGGGTCTTTCGAAGATTAAACAGTTTTTGTCATAAATATTTGTTCTTATAAATAATATCTCCTGATTAAATATATTTTATTGTTTTGAGTAAATTAACAAATACGCAGTTAGTTCTTATATTATATATAAATTAATTATATAAATAATATATAAAGTCTTTTTTATGTGCATTAATTTTTTTTATGAAATAAATCAAAAAATATTTAACATAACAATTAAGAAAAAAATTTAAATTCAGACTACAATCGATAAATATTTTTTCAGATTAGTATAAAATCGGATTTATCGTACTTTAAATTACAATTATAGCTGTACCAATTTCCAATACCATTTGGATTATACCAAATATAGTTGCCTATTCAAACGCATTCGGCTTGCAAGTTCATTAAGTATTCCCTTGCAGAGATCCTATTGAAAAGAAAAGAACAAAAACAAGGTCTGACAAACTTTACAGTTCTTAGCTATAAACCATATTGGGCTCGATGCAGCTTGGAGGTGCAGCTAGTAGGACGCAGGGCTGAAGCTAAGCCTTGCCGCACTTAAGAAGATTAAAGACCCATTTCGTTACTTTCCACACGGTTTTGCTTTCCAGTTTGCAGTCTGCTCGCGGTTAGCATATGCATATGCTTATGTGTAGGTGTGTGTGTGTCCTTTCACGTGTTCAGTTCTTTTTAGACCGAATTAAAACCACACAGTTTTTAGCATGTTTTTCCTTTTTGATTTTGGCTGACAACATCGCTGGAAACGCTAGTTTTTTTAGGAAAAAAACTATAAGTGACTTTAAAATTGTTGTCCGAACAGCGAAAGCATCATAAAACTTCTCTGAAAAAACTTTATATAAATTAAATGAAAGTTTTAATAAGAAAAAATGCTTAACATATATTTTTTTTCAATTTTAAAAGGAAATACAAAATTCAAAATAATTTTAAGCCGTTAGGAAAAATATAATTGGATAGCTCAACGCAATAAAAGAAAACTGTTATGTTATTCCATTTTATTAGAGTATTATTTATTATTTATTTATCACAATGTTCTTCATCTCATTCGAATTCTTGTTTTCGGTTGAATATTGGCATCTCTTTGTAACACTTGTAAAGATAAATTTCCGTTGCATTTTTGTGCATTCGCAATTCGTTTATCCGCCCAAATGCAAATATCGCTCTAAACATAAATCGAAACATTTTCAATAAATACGCAAAGCGACCACCCTGAGGACAACTCACCCCTTGCCCACCCTTGGACTGTCATTCTAAGCGAAGTGAAAATCTAAAAAATTGTCAACGAAACTGTGATACAAGAGAACAATGTGTTTCACTATTTGCAATTGAATTTGGTGCTCTTTATTTGACACATCTCCTCCTATAAAAATCCCTCCGCTCTCCTGGTGTCATTTCTTTTAGCGCCCCCTGGAATTTTATTGGATATTTGTACGAGTTGCAATAGAAGTTGCACAAGTGCGAAGCAACTGTGACGGTGGCTGACAAATAACTGCATTCATTTAACATCATTGCTAAGAAAAAATTGATATTCATGAAACTAAAATCATATATACGGAATGAAACTGCTTTTTGTTACTTTGCTTATACAATAATTTAAATAAACCTACATGCTTAATATACATACAGACAAATCACGTACTATTTGGCATTAATAATATATTAAGTATATACAATAAATAATTGTAAAAATACGCTTACAATAAAGAATAATCAGCTTATAAAATAATCCTAAATATTCGTATGTTGTTTGTGTATTTTTGTTTAGCAGGGACACAAACCATGGACTGGTTGTTAACCTAAGTATGTGAATAACACTTTAACATGTCACTTCAAAAGCTGCTTAAGATTTTATTTAAATATCCTCCCAGAAATAAACTCTCAGCAATAGCTAATTAAAATTGAATAAACACAATATTTAAACACCTGAAATTATTTGCATACATTTGTTTAATTGCGAGTAGGACTATTTGCAAAAACTAAAAAGTGTCTTATATAAGAATTTGCATTTTTAATAATTTAACTTTAGTAAATCTACTGTAATAATTAATTCAACTCCCTCAAGCTTAACAAATACAATTAATTTTAATTTTATTTATTTATGTATGTAATAATATTAACTATAATTATTTCATCATTTATATGCAGGTATTACATTACTACAATTAATAAGTTTATAAATTTGTATTTTAGCCGCACAGTTTTCAAACTGTAACGTATTAAGTTTATGCCTTTATGCCAATCCACTCAGTTACTTCAACTCTCTCTCTGTCCCTCTCTCGCTCTGCTTCTCTCTTTATCTCCGTTTTTTCTCTCTGACTATACTGCAAACTCTTATACAAAAGCATTTGCCGGCATTTGTTGCTGTTACCGTCGCTCCAGTTCTGTTTTTGGTTCATTTGCACTTCGGCAAGTCCTGTCCTACCGCAAGTAAAAACTTGGTCAACATGTCGCTCGCTCTCGCTCTATTTCGGAATGCTTGTTGGCGTATTCAGCGCTTTAGCTGCTGTTCTCTTTTACACACTCTCTCTCTCCCTAATTGTTATAGACACACTCTCTCTCTCTCTCTCTCTCTCTCTCTCTTTAAATGTTTCGTTTTTTGCTATGTCAGAACTTTAATGGGCCTCGTTTGTAGTTTCGTTTTTGGGCCAGTCGAGTTTATGTCTTCATCGCTGGGTCGCATTTGAAATTTATTTGCATGCCGGTCAGGCCGGCAGTCAGCTCTATAAATTAAACATAAATCAGTTGCACGGCAAATCATTTGATTTCATTTCGGCAACCCCTTAACTAAGCCCCCTCCCCTCAACCCTTTCCTTTTATCAGGGCTCTCGCAATTACACAAAAGACGCGACTGTCACGTATTTCCCATGCATGAGCAGTTCGCCCAAATTATGCATAGCAATAAACAAGAACAATGCGACAATTGCGTTGAATGGGTGGGGAAATCTGTGGGCTAGTTTTGTTCCCCCCCCCAAAAAAAAAAAAAAATACAAAAAATCGAAATACAAAAATAAGCAAGAGATAACTGACAAAGAAATTGATAAGCAAATAGCCATTTAATGGACTTGAACGGAATCGTAAAGTACTTTTAATGATTAACCGCAAATGAAACCCATTCTCCTTGACATCAACACACATATATATATACATATGCATATGTAGGTAGCCAAAGGTATGGAAATCGATAAGAAATTGAGCATTTTTAGTCCCCTGGCACGCAGCTCAATAAGCGCGTACTTGCCCTACAGTTCCACTCGCATTCTATCTGAGAATTCACATAAATAATATATATATATATTATATATATATATATATGTATATATATATGTATATACATTTATATTTTACGACACATTTTCCACTAAATTTACGAGTTACCGTGTGAAACTTTAAAAGAATTTCGCGAATAGCTGCTAAGAACGGTATGTGAGCAGGGAGCAGTAGATGGGGGCGGGGTTGAGGTTGCGGGGCAGCAAAACGCACGTGTGGTCGTAAAAAATTCGTAAAGGGTTGTCTTGTTTGATGGTCAGGTGAGGGGAGGTGGTTGCGTGGGACTAAGGTAGGTTACGTCAAGTTGAAGCATGTTAACGTTTACATAGCTTTAGTTAAAAAAAATATAATATGATATTCTTAAGGAAGGATTCATGCATAAAAATAAATGTTGCTTTTAGATTAGGTGCGTTTTTTTTGCTAATTTATTTAACTGATGCATTTTAAGTTGCAGATGGTAGATTTAAGCATTATTTGAAATTTTCTTTTTAAGTACCGTAAGTTTAATATTAACATATTTTAAGAAATTTCCTGCATTCCTATAATTTTTGAATCTTACAATTATTTAATACGCACCTAAGTAAGTTGTATGACCTCTCCTTAAACATTTTCTGGCCTTATACAACATCGGTTCTTCCAACCATTTTGTATTAGATATAAAAAGAATTGATAAGCTAAAAATATGCTGTATTTATGCAATGTCTCAAATATCGTTACATAATAAATATACCACTCAACCAAATCATTTAAGATCACTTGCACAGTGTACATAAATTTAAGGTCCATTTAAATTAAATTATAGAAATTTTAAGATGCATAAATTGCTATATTCTGTATTCTTATGATAAATTTGATATTGAAACCAAAAAAATAAGTCAAAAATAAAAATATATGAATCATCGACCCAAAGCTACTTAAATTATGTTCATCGCAAAATCACTTAACCCGTATATCATTGATACAGTCTCCATATCGAATGATTTACAAGTGTGCTTTGTAAGCATCCTTTCATGGTGTATTTTCGCAATAAGTTAACCTTTTGCTGGTGCTTTTGTTGTCCACTTAGTTATCGTTTTGACTGTTGTTGTTGTTATTGCTTGTGTCGACGACAGACTAAAATACGCAATAAAATCAAATCATGCTCAAAATTTTATGAATATTCATGACATTAAAAGCTCTTGAATTATTAACGAAAGATTTTCGACTAGCAAATGCGCACTGAAAAGCACTTGACTAGTACACACAAGCACACAAATACAAATACAATCACATACACTCAAACACACATACGCACACACACGCATACAGAGAGAGGAGAGAGAGGGAAACACAGCAAAGCATAAATACACTCACACATACATATACACATACACCTCTTCCCTTTTGAGCAAAACTGTTCAATTATGAATTTTGACAATGTCTGCCTGAAAAAGGTGCAAAATAGGCGAAAACCCAAAGAGGGGAAGTATGTTGAATGTTAACAAACCTTAAGTGGGCTGTGATAAGAGGCCAGAGTTGTCTCTTTTGTATGCATATGTGTGGGTGTGTGTGTGTGTGTGTGTGTGTGTTTAAGTGTCATTGAAAAGTGCAGCATGCAAAAGGACGCAAGTGAAAGTGCAAACAAAGGCGCTGATTAAACGATGGAGATAAGCAAAAGGCAAAGGCAAAAGTGAATGAAGGGGGTTGCAAGCGTGCTGCTGAGGGTTGCATTGAATGCATGTTAATTGAGGAGCCACGTTAGGCTCACAGTCCCATCAACTCCCACTCAAAAAGAAAAAAACAAAAACCAAAAAATGTTGTTGTGTCTGGCCAAAAACCTGTGGGCTGGAAAACAACTTCCGAGCCCGGACTCTTGTCTGCATTTGAAATGCAAAAGCAGAAATTGGTCGAGATGTCGAGCGAAGCATTGTATTGTCTAAAAACAATGGCCAAGCAAAATATAGTTTTCACAAGACCATCTCAAAATGGGCACAAGTGCCTACAGCGAGGCTAACTGCCAACAGCCAGAATCTGCCCTTTTTCATCTTGTTCTTCCTCGTCGTGCTCCTCATTTTCGAAGCTGACGCTGCAAAGTAGCTGAAAATACGAAAAGCAAACAAAGTACCTCAAGTTTAGAACTAAAATGGGAATTGGTGAGCCACAAAAATAAGAAATCGTCTAGACATACACCTTTTCCTCAGATTTTGTTATTTCTTTTAAATTGGGCTTAATGACTTTTATGCACAAATTTGCACATCTCTCAAACTATCAGAGAATGAATAAATGATAGAAGATAAATCGTTTCGGAAACAATTTATAATTAATTTAGGTTAAGAGTTGACTGGGCAATAAAATAAAAGGTAAATCAGTAAGTGAGAAATTGCTGAAAAATCACTTTTTTTACTTAAATATTTATTTATTTATATTTAGCTGTTGCTGCTTGAATCAAAGTCACAATGAATTAGTTGTATTCGGCAAAAAAGCAAAGCAAATTTCTGTCTAACTTCCCAGAAACATTTTAAGTATATATATATATATTAAATCTGGTTCGCTTCGACCTGTCAGCGAATGTTTAAAAATGAATACCACTTTCCAAGAAGGTAACAATGCAGTTGTACTAAAGTATGTCACAGTCAGAGGGTTGCTTATCTGATTCCATACAGTATACACATTCTCGACCAGGTTTATTATAATATCGATTATAATAAAAACCAAAAGTTTAAAATATACCTCAATTCTTGAATACTCAAAGACCTTTTATACATTGATCGTATATTCATATTTACCAAATTGTCCAGAGGCAAACGGGAGTGTGTAAACGCATATACTTAAATATTCCTCAGAGTATCGATTAGTCGGACAGTTAAATTAGATCATTCTGACCTGTTATTTATGATTGCTTTTATTAAACAACGGTCTAGTCTAGTCTTGACAGATGTCAGCAGTTGCGAAATAAGGCTCTCTCTTTTTAAGCTTTTAGAATTAATTATGAATATGTAAATTATGTAGGACTTACTGATAATCCTTTAACATTAAACGTTCAAACTTATTCAAAATTACACTGGTTGCCCACTTTGATAATATTTCTTATTCACATAATATCTCAAAACGAAAATCAATAATTTAGATCATTGATGTTGAGAACACGCAACCCAAAAGTCTTTTAAAATATATAAAATAAAATCTTGAAAATACTCGTTTGTAATTAAAATCTTTAAAATAAAATAGAAATAGTAAATTGTGAAACAATATTTGTTCATGCGAAGTTGTGCTGAAAAAATACCTTTCAATATTTTTAAATTCGTTAAAAATCAATAACAAATGTCTATATAAACTTATATTGAAGAAAAAATTGAATAAGGTCGTCGGCTGCCGCCTTGGCAACGGCTCCAGAAGATTTAAACTTGGATTGCGACATTTTCTGCTTCTACATGCTGGCTGTGTGTTGGCGGTTTGCAGTTGGCAGTTGGCACTTGGCTGGTAGAGCAAATTAACACAGATGACTTACAGATTAACGAGCATGTTGTCAGCCAAGTGAAACCAAGTGTGAAAATGATTAAGGCTCGCCATTTGCTGATGTTAATTGCAACTGCAACTTTTACTGCAATTGCAAACTATTGCAGTTATGTGACACTTTCAACTTTAGGTAAACTTGACATTTCAAATACTTCTCGTTATCGGGTCTGAGTTAGATAATCAATAGACGAGCGCTTGTACCGTTTTTAACCCGTGTTTTTTTTATTGGGGTCCAGGGTCATGTTGCACATTAGACAAGAGGCAGTCAAGAATAAAGCGAAAGGCTTCATAAAAAGTTAAATCATTGTGTGGTTCACTGCTCAGCTAGAGGCGAACCAACAAAAACAACCACAGCAATCAAAATAGCAATAAAGAAGAATAACAACAACTTCAATCAACTGCCAAAAAAAATCTGTAGTCAAATATTTGAAACTGTAGATGGGCTCAAATTTGTTGAGTCTTTTGTAGTTATTGCTGTAGGCTTTTTTACCTTAACCTTATTTTTTAAACTGAGGAAAATTCATAAGAGACATAAGAGAATTACACAAATATGTTTTACGAAAATTTTCAAGTACTAAAATACAATATTCAGAATATAACAAAAATGGAAATACATTCAAAATAAAAGAAATATAATAATTATACAAGAATTATATAAAAAATATATAAACGAAAAAACTGATAATTAAATCAAAAACTGTCCTCACATTTTATTTAAGGTTAACTTATTGTTTTTTTATTAATCAAAAATTTAAAGTACAGAATAGTAGGTATAAGCTAATTATAGCCCTCAAAACTGCAACTTAAGCTGATAAAACTGATATTCAATTTGTAGCACAGTAATGATCCAGCTCCTCCTCGTAGTGGCAATTATCGTGATACTTTCGGCACTGGATGCTCTCTCAATGATCTTCTTCTTCTTGGTCTTCTAGTTGCCTACGTATTCGGAGCTGTTATTTTTCGCAGTGTCCTGCGACTTGTACTTCTTGTTGTGATTGTGATTGTCATGGCAACTGCGCTGGTAACACTCATATCCCTTGGCTAAATCACAAACAAGCAACCATTCGCGTCGTCATTGTAGTTGTTGTTGCTGCCACTTCTGCTGCTGCTGCTGCTGCTGTTGCTACTCCTATTTTTTCTGTCCAGCTTCCTACGTGACGATGTTAGAATTTCACTTTTGTTTTACTCGCTGCCAGACAATTGCAACATATTGTTGCGCTTGTTTCCCCATATCTATCACGTCCCAATACCCATCCCACCAAGCCTCTTTTCCATCCAGATGTCCATTTCCATTTTCGATTGCTTTTTGCTGCTAGTGTTTTTGCCGTTGTTTTTGATGTCCTTGTTGACAGCGGCCAAATGGAATTCAATTGCGTGAAAGTTGTAAAGACTACTGCCATAATTTTGGAAACACATGATGTACAAATATACATACACCCACACACATCACATGTACATACATGTGAGCTGCCGCTTGTAATTAGTTGCCCAATGCTAAAAGGTTTCGGTTGGTAATGACAGGTTACATAAGATCAATGTATGCATCATTAAATTCTTTGAATGGTTTTCTGCACAATTATTACAGAATAATATTATGTAATCATATTATTGCAATTAAAGCTATTTGAGACTTCATTTTGTTCACTATTCAAAGATAAAAATTGTTCAAATAGTTGTGTAATATACGGTATTAAATCTCTGATATGTTTTACGATGAGTAAGTGGGGATCTAATAACTAGTATTATTCCAAGATATTTTAGATTCCAGTGAGTGTAAAGTGGCATAATTGATTTTGTAATATTTTGCGATTGATTTTATTGCAAATGTAGTATGCTTATCTTAATATAAAAGCGTATTGCTGTTTATTTACATATACACATAATTCTTTTTAATATAGAAGAGAACAAACAATGTCAAGAAGTGAAATTTTAACTATAGTATTTTTACTTATACATGTATGTGCTTCACTTATAAGCGAATCTGCGTAAGTTCAAGAGCTTAAAACATGTTGCAAAATGATCATTATTTTTATTATTTGGATTTATTTATTATTAGATTTTCCTTTGATACTGCCACTCGACACATTTATTGCGCATTCCATTTGGCAAAGCTTTAATTTAACGGATGCCTTTGAGGTTCATTTGAAATTTATTAAAAAAGTAAAGCACAACGCAAGCGAATGAGCTCACTCTCCCTCTCTCACTCTCTCTGCCACTCTCTCGCTCTCTCTCTCTCTCTCTCTCTCTTTTTTCATGCTTTATTTGCTGTCTATGTCTCATACTCTATCACTCTGTGTGTGTTTCGCTATAATCTGTCACGTAAATTTGTAACATTTTCTTGCTGAAAATGATGAACAAGCATTAGATTTATTTATTCCACAATATAAATGCACATTGTATATGCCGTTTCCATTATGTCCCATTCCATCCCCTATCCCCACCCCCCTAAGGCCAACGACAGGATGAAAAATAAAAGCCGCAAGGAATAGCTACACAATAATAACAACAACAATCAGTAAACAAACTGTAGGAAGAATGCGAAGAGAAATTGAGAGAGAATCAATTTAATTTTACAATATCCGCTTTATACCTGGGCACAGAAGCAGCGACGTGACCAATTTAGCCAAGTTACAAATATTTTGTTATTTATTTTGTAATGAAATCGACGTGCGGACATCCGCCACAATGCAGGACTGGGACTGGGACTGGGACTGGGACAGCAATAGCAAGGGCAACTATGTCCTTGTGGTAATCGACGTTTAAGCATAATTAAGTAATAATTTGATTTGTTTTTTTATGTCTGTTTGTGGTCTTATGTTTCGCCTCGTTCTATACAGCTCTTTAAGGGACCCGTTTTGGGTCAACTTGAGCAAAGAATTTCGCCTCACTGATTTGTCCCTTTCGTCGTGCCATCAGGACGACTCAACTTCAGCACTCAGCGTTCAGATATAGCTACAGCAACAGCTACAGGCAGAGCCACAGCCTGTCGCCTGTCAAACGGATGGCTTGAGGTAAACCTCAATTCGGGTCAAAGCTTTCGGTTTTTCGGGACAACGTGTTGACAGACGACGGCGACACATGACATCTGCAACTGACAAACTGATTTGGAAAGTGTAGCATACTTTTCAGCGATTTTACTCAAACATTCATTGTCAAAATTCGCTAACTAGCTGAAGTTTGCCATTCAGCCTGAAATTCCACATAGTTCAGTGTATTGATATGTATAATATCTTAATTGATATTTTTATATAATTAGCACTTGTTTAATATTTAACTTAAGAAAAGTTTTTATAACAATTTATTTATTTAATGTTGAATAACAGTCGACAGACATAACTTCTAAAAATAAATTAAGTTCAATTAAATTAACAATAAAAAATACTTATTTAAATTTAAAATAAGAATTCCAAATGGCTGTCGTATTAGAGGTTATTGTATTGTTTATCGGAAAGCAAATTATCAGTAGATAATTATTTGATATTTCTTAATGATGATAGACAATCCGTTCCATTATTGAATTTCAATAAAGCAATCATTCTTATTCAATTAGTAAATGACCCTCATCTACCTAAATATGTCAATATGTAAATAATCCAGCGCACTTTACTTGCATTAGAACCTAATTGAAAGCCAATCAACCATTGTTTAGTTTCTAATTGCGCAGCTTTATGCCTCACCGAGTACCTGCCACGCCCCTAAGTAGGAATCTGTATTGCGCACACTTTTCCCGATTGAGAACAGGACAAAATTGTACACTGCAATAAGCATAACAACTACAGATTCTGCTATAAGTGGCACAATGTTGCAAGAACGGCAATAGATGGACACGCCCTCAAATAACGAGACAAATGGCAGGCCAATATTGCAGGTTTATACATTTGAAAAAACATGATTTAAAGATTATATTATAAGCTGTATTTATATTGTTTTGCAGGTTTTGAGCGAGAGCGGAAGTTACAGGTAAATAGTTCAACAAACCCTTTTTAGGCGCTTAGACTGCGCATACAAATGATGTGTGAAATGAGTGTTGTCTACCTAAAAGCATCTTTTATACAGATAACTACACAAACAGACAGACAGATACACAGACACACATACACCAAACAGCTCTATTTAAAATTGTGCATCCCACAGCACATCAACAACTGCATTTATCATGGGGAGCTAAAAACTTGGCAAACATAAAACACAGACTACGAGGAAAAGTCTTTCAGGTTTCCTATTTTTCTATTTCTATTTCAAGTTCTAGTTTCTTTTGTTGTTGTTTTCTTTGTACGAAAAGTGCTTTGTTGTGTTGTTGATTTTCCTTGGCACAACATTAAAATCAGGCATTGCTTTCCATTCCTCAAATGCATGTTCCATTCGGCAAATAGTTGATAAACATTTTTATTTGTTATATTTTCATTGCATTTGAATGTGTATTAAATTGAAATATAACTAAGAAATAATTTTATGAATTAAATTATAAAGGCAATCTACAAAATTGTTGGTAATGACATAAACATTTAATATTTTTGTAATTTAATTGATTAAAATCCATTCTACAAGACTAATAAAAATTAATTTTTAAATATAATTGCTTATTACACAAACAAGCTTTTGCAAAGAGTGCATGATTAAACGCTACCCTGCAAAAAGATTTAATGAAACTTTCATGAGTATTGTTGAGAAGAACATGCTCATGCTTCTAAGATTGAATATTGCAGAAACATATATTACTAAACTATATTTTTTATTTAATAAGCAATATCTTATATTTCGCCTATGTATGTTTATTCCATCAGCGAACTATCTGGTACTATCTGAAATCCTACACGGATAAGTGATACGATGTATTATTAACATTCCATTTCCAGTTTTTGTAATGGACACAAAAAATGTAATTATGGCCTTATTATGGAAACTTACGTCGTTATATCTTCAAAACAGTTTGTACAATGGCACACAAATAATTAATAATTGCTGCACGTTTTTAATTGCAAATTCGCGATAAGAGCAAATTATTGAAAATAAATGTTAAACATTTGCTGACCGATGGGCATCGGCGACACACGGACCCAAAATGATTCAATTAAAGAAACAATTTGCAATCGTATATTTTTTGTAGCTACAACAAGAAATACAACACCAACAACAACAACAAATAACGGCAAGAACAGCAGCAATTACAACTGCAAATAAATTACATTAAAGTAGGTAGAAAAACGCAGGCGTACAAAAACAAAATGAAATTAAAACAAAACGAAACGAGTGTCAATTTAAGTTCATCAGTGGACAGCAGGCAGGACCAACCCAAAGAATTGAAATTATTTTCAATAAAAATACAAGTGAAAAGCTGCAGAGCAGGCATATGCCAACTGAGTTCGCAGCCAGCGAAAAACGCATGCCAATAATAATAAAAGCACGTGTTTGTTAAGCCCACCAAAATGCTAGCTAAGGGTCCTTACAACTTTGTGGTAAAGTGGGTAACACTTTGCCAATAAGACATTACTTCCAAGCTGGTCAAGCGACAATTTGAACATGCCTTAAGAATATAAATAAGTTTTTAATTGTATGTAAGAAAACATACCAGAATAACAACTCAATTATCAGCAAACTAAAAACAAATTTGGTTTATATTATATTATTTCAGATCTTGATTATTTGAAATAGAGAATTGATTAAACAAAAATTGTTTACCCATTTTTATTAAGCCCAAAAAAAAAACAAAACAATTTTTAAATTAAATTTAAATTATTTCTTTTAGCAAAAAAAAATATTTAATCTCAATTCTAACGAGCCCCCACAATTTTATTATCTGACTCTTTATTTCTTCCTATGTAAATCTTAGATTCTCTATGCTTTTCTTACACTCTCTCATTCTGTCTCTTCTCTTCGCTTCTTCTTCTTCTCTCCCTCTCTAACTTTTATCTCTTTCTCTCTCTAAATACTATATGATATTCCATCAATATATTTGATTGAAAAAAAATGATTTTCTTTTATTTATACACTTGTAACGAATATGATTAAAATTCAAACCAGAAAGTCAGTTATGAACGTATATAAAAATTTTACAAGACGCGGTCTTAATAAATGCTTTAAATAGAAAACAAAAATACCCATGCCAAACTAAAAATATATTTTAGGTATCATCTTCTGCAATCATAGGTAAGGGCATCAAATGATTTACTGAGAAAAAAAGTAAGTTTCTCAACTCGATGTTGTTGTTATTATTGCAGTTGCACAATTTGCATATCAATGGGCAGCAATTCGTCTCTGGCAGCCAGCACGAACCATTTTCATGTGTGGGTGCTGGCTGGGTGCTGAATGATCGGTGCCTCCATCCCTGACCATCATTCATTGGGATATTTGCATATGTCAGCGTCCCTTTGGCCCCATTGGAAGACGGAAAGGAAGAAGGGCGGCAATTTGTTGTTGTCACTTTGCACCTGGCACGCGCGATGCGCGTTTTAAATTCATTTAACCACAAAAATGTTAACCACAAAGCGTTAATGCCACACCCCCTTTGCAGCACGTCGCACGTCGCACGTCGCAATGCGTTGCGATGTGTTGCGATGCATTGCTGAATTTAATTACTCAAGTGGCAGGCGAAAAGGCGAACTGCCGAAGTGGCTGCTTCTGCTCGTATGCGAAATATACATATATAAAATTTATAGCCAACATTCGAACATATGCATTTTATTGTGGTTCGCTTGCTGGCCACGCACACACTGGAACACGTGAAAAATTTGCATAACCAGAGAAACAAATGATAGCAAGTTATTTAAGCACAACGCATTTAAGAGTGTGCACACACACACATACACACACACACATAAATACACATGCTTACACACACAAATGTATAAAAGAGGCATTTATTTTTATTCCATTCGTTCGTTGTCAATCTTTGACTTTTAACCTATTAATTAATGAAAATGTAATTTAATGGTATTTCATTGGGGAATTTAAAGTTGTTTTTATTTCCTTAATGCAATTAGTAAATATTTCATGTTCATTATTTCATAAACTATATTTTGCTTTGCGAAATTTGACATAAGTGTAAGTTGCATTAATTTGAAGTCACAAGAAATATATTTTCAAAATTATAACTGAAAGGAAAAATATTTTCAATTGACTCAATTTGACTTTGCTCATTAGGTAGCCTGTCTGGCGCACTCTACTCAAATTTTTATCCTGTGAACCACAAAAAACTACAAAATCGATCAATTGCGCCTAACTCAAACTCAAATTGACTCTCCTGCCTATGCACTTAAGCAGTTTACTCGTTGGTTGTGTCTGACGGTGCCTCCCAGAGGTAAGTTGGAGAACTTTGGTTTTGGGTTGCAAAGACCGAGCAGACTTCGACTAAAATATTCGATTTTTCGCACTTGCCAGCTAACTCTTTAAATATGCATTATGCTCCTTTTGAAACATGCTTGGGCACACACACAAACACAAAAACACACACACTGTGTAGTCTTCAGTTTCAGTGCCTAATGGCACTTAAGCTTAGGCATCCTCTGTACAGAGACATGTATCAAAAAGTATGCAGTCTGCTTGTTTCTGAAGCAAGTACATATGTAAATATATGTTACTTGTACACGTAATATACATATTTATAAACATATATACATTGCAAAGCTGCGAACGTGATTCGTGGTACATTTCGCATTTTTGCAGGTGCAAATGCAAATTCATGCAATCTGATTTCGTCTATGGAAGCTTCTTGCATAATTTATATGCACTGTGTGCATCAACAGTTGAGGCAAAAACACACCAAGCAGACCACGCAGAATGAATGATATATGTTTGTATGCATTGGTATTGAGTTTCTTTTTTCAGCTCCAAGCTTTATTGACGTAATCAGGTAATGGAATGGGCTTCGAAGTGCTTGATGACAACTTGCTCAATACTTTCAATCTATTGCCTTTGTCGGCAAAAGTCACTAAATTTGGGTAAGGTAATCAACCTGTATATGCACATCAACCGATTTTATTTCAATATATTATTTTGACTAGAATCAGAAACATAACTACCAATTTGAAAATAATATACAACATATATGCTTTTAATATAAACTATATTTATTTATTTATTGTACACCAAGAGCAGTCCCCAATTTTAAAAGATTTGTGTTTAGAACTCAATTTTAAATACAAATTATAGTTATAAATGAAGTTATACTAGCAAAAAAGATTAATTAAATTAATATTTCAAATGCAAAGAAACAGAATAAATATATATTGGATATTAAAATGTATAACGGCCCACAATTATTAGTGGAAGAAATTAATAAATCTTTCACCACCAAGCTTCTCTATGTGTGCTTATTTCAAGTATTGTGGAAACCAAAAAAAAATGCACTCAAGCCAATAAATTTTTTAATTGCAAAAAAAGTCAATTAAATGTATATTTCTTTTTCAGCTGTCTACTTATTTTAAAATATTTAAATATCGTCCATGTCCAGTATTTGCTCACATTAAGCGTACGTCTGAAATATATCTTGTGAAATCAGTTAAGCACTTTGTATTACTGATGCAAAGAGTACTATGCATCAATAAAATGTGCAAAGTAAAATTGCAAAAGCATAAGCATAAATAAATGCCACCAGAAAAGTTCGTGCTGCATAGCCGCGAGCTGCATTAACACAATCCTTGTAAATAAGCTTTTATCCGCTCTGGCACACGGACTCCGGCTCCGACTCCAACTCCGAATCAAACTCAGATGCATTGTCCAAATCCAGGCAGTGTTTTTTTGGTTTTGTTTTTATCATTGTGTGCAGCGGCTTTTGTTTGAGCAGCAACAACGACGCTACAGGCCCTGGCGTACATTGCGTATACGTAATATATTCCTCTCTCTGCATATGCTTGTGCATATGTATGGAAGCCTTTTGTGTATGTTAACGGTTGTAATTATTGCGCCAGCTCTCCTCATATGTCTGCGGCCCGAGTTGCCTCCGTTTTTCGAACTCTTTGTCTGCGCTAATTAGCACAGTTTGTGGCCTCTGACTTGCTGAAGAAAGCGGCGAACTTGCGACTTGTACTGTTGCGGATATGTTGCAGCTGCTTGTAGCAACAATTACATTGTGCAACAAAAATAGAAACATATATACACACATAAAACATACAGTGCATAGAATAATAACAGTTCGCAGTTATTAAACGGGATTTATAAATAATAATTTTAAATCAAAATTACGAACTTAAATATATTAAATTAAAAGGGAGAAATGATATTTAAATTTAAAATTAATGAAGAGAAGAATTAATAAAATATAATAAATATTTTATATATATATATGTAGTGATTACAATGAAATGTTCAATAAATGATGACTAAGTGCTGACAAAATTATTAAAGAGAAGCTTAGGTAATATTGATTTTAATATTTTATTATTATTATTGTTAGTAATTTAAATACATGTACTTTAATATTTGCCAAAGTATCTCTGAAATAAAAACAATATAAATACTTGACTATTCTATAATATAAATGCGTAATTTAATTAAATTCCTTAACATATTCCCCTTCTCTGAAAAATAAATATATACATAACCACTGTGTTCAAGAATGAACACTATTTTAAGAGTAAGGTAATCTATGAATGGCATGTTAAGCATTTAAGAAGCCGCAGCAGCCGCAGAAGTGGCATTTGAGTACATAATGAACTTATTGATAAGCCCAAAAATAGACAAATTGTAAAATTACCCTTGCATGGGTTAAAATAATCGCCTGCTGTATCGGTAAAATAGATAAGTAAACATTGGTATACTATATAAGGCGGGAATTTAAGAAATGAAATCAGTTCGAATTTACAACTCCACTCAGCGTGTCAAATATAAACACATTGTGAAATGCTGACTTCCACTGTAGTTTAAAACTAACTAGCTTTATTAACCATAAAGTTGAGTAAATATTTTGATGTTAATTACAAACAAATTACTAAGTATGTAGTATAAAAATACTTCTATAGGTTTTCTTTTATTTATTTTTATTGACTGTCTAAGAAATATTTAAGTGGTTGCTGTGCATTTATTTATTTGTTTTGTATATTTATGCTGGTATTCATATTCGTATTCGCATTCGCATTTGTATTCAGTAATGAACATAATATAATTTAGTGCCGCAATCAAGTGGTTGAGCTGGAAATGCTGTCGACTAAATGCTCAAAAGTTGAAATGAGCCCCAGCCAGGACAAACTGATGAAGAGTAACAAACCAACAACTGACAGCATTCAATTTGGTGATTCGAAACTGGGACTGAACTCAATTCGGGGCGGAACGAGGGACTTTGCAGCTGAGTCGTAAAGCCAACGTATGCAAATTTCGTATTCACTTTGGCCACCAACACAAAGATACTAGAACGGTTGGGATTGAGAGAAGTCCCACAAACAAACATACACACATCCATACATCCACAAGCAGACACACACACAAATATTCATCATCAGCCACATCATCATTTATACATTGTATTCGTCTGTGTTGTTTGTAGCTTTGCTTGTTGTTGATTTTATAGTACATAAAACTGCTGACATTTGTTGTTTTCAATTTGGGACACTGGAAAAACATCAAATGCATGTCTCTATCTATGGCATGCAACTTTGTTTTGGTTTAGCTTTACATTAATTGAGTTACAATTTGTCAAAATTAGTTTGTATTATATTGACAACTTTGTCGACAATGAATTTGTGAAATGTTAATAATTAAACTCAGAGGTTATTATAATTTTGTCGTGAAGTTTGTGAAGCATTGAAGTTAAGATATGATTTTGTTAATGGTTTATCTTCTTAACGATGATTAAATTCAATTATAATGAATATGAGGTATTAAAATACAATTTTTTAAATGAAGAAATAATCAAATGTAAGCTTTCTTTAAAAAATGCTTAAAACCCAATAGCTTAATACCATTTTGGTAATTTTTACCGGATAAGATTATTTAAGTTTAAAGCATTTCAGGAAAACAAAAAGATTTATTATACTTGCAAAACTTTGTCAACTTTTCTTCTTGTTAAAAAGAGACCATATTATATTCTTGTTTTATATATTCTTTCTCTTTTCTCTGAATATTCCCGAATATCGTGCAAATAAATTTTTCATTATCTACCCATTTTTATACATATTGCTGAACTTCAAACAATTTATAAATAGTTTACTTATTTTGCAGTTCAAATAGCTCAACTGTGTTTATAAATGCAACGTTCTCAAATTCGATGTGCAACACTTCATTCGAAATCATTTGATGGAGTAGCAACTAACATTCTGTGCTCCCCATTAATGCCCATCTTCTCTCTTTTCTCTCTTTAGGTGATTCGTTGGCTTCCATTTTCACCTCAATTTCCCACTGTCAGTCACAAAAAGCAAGCGCAGCTCATTATGCAGTCTATTTACAATATGCTTAAGCGACTGGTTGCTCCGAATGCCTTGCCACCCCTTTCCCCTCCTTGTTGCTGCTGCGTTGCTAAGTGCATTGTAGTGCCACTTGGTGCAGCCACACCGCCTCCAGCCTTTCTGTGGCTCCTTTCAGAACATTGCGCACTGAAAATTAAAATTACTTTGGTTACATCAAATAATGTTGCCTGTGGGCACCAGCCAGGCAACGTTGATGGCACAGCGGAGACGATACCACCCAAAAAAAACACCCAAACACCCCACCAGCCACTTGGCCGCATCTGTCGGCAGGAGCCGCAGCAACAATTTATAGTGGCTGGTGAATGAAGTGCAGGTAGTTATAAATATGACATGGCCAAAGGAGTGGCAGACGGCAGCAACAACATCCGTCGAAGCAGCTGCAAGAGCACAAAGACGAAGAGCAGGTGGGGTTGTGGCCAAGACAGCTGTGATAATATTTTTAATTATGCCAATACTGAAATGTTGTTTCAAGATAGTTAAGCGCCTCGCCTTTCAATCGCCATGGAAGCAGATGCTTTAGTTACCAGTACAATAAATAATTACGATTAATATTTGTAAGCATTCAGAAGTATTCAATTTGAATCATTAACATTGTTTTAGTTCATTCAATTATCTCATATTGTTTATTTTAATGGTAGAAAAACCTTAGCTCTATTAGTTGACCAATTAATTTGTATTTAATATTGTATTTGCAGTAGTTCTTTCAAATGTATATAATTTACTAGCAAAAGTGAAATGCTCTCAAGCTGGGAAAAAATGATGGTTGTGGCGCTAAGCAATGCCACTTAAAAAATAAATAGTGTATTTGTTTTTTGCATTTTGCATAAAAGCTTAATATTGATTCGGCTCAAAAAACTTTAAGATATTTGTTTATGTGATTGTTATGGTGCCTGTGGCGAACTTCCTTCAACCATATCCCTTGTTGCAATTATTCTGCCTTGCACTCGTCGATCGCTTAAATCGTTTTGAAAAACTGGATATAAAAAAGAATTCATAACGAGCAAAAAAATACTTGCGTGCAATATTTTATGGTAATTTTATGCAATAAACGTGGAAATGTTTGTCATCAATTTCCTTAACTCATATTTCATGTGCACCATTGGCAAAGTGTGCCCGCTGCCCCCTGTCCCCTGCCCCCCTTTCGACCTTGCCCCGACGCCACACTATACAAATGACAGCAGCGGAGAGTTAAGGGAAGCAGCTCCTATTATTTCAGACACTTCTTTCTTCTTACTTTTCTTTTTTTGCCGCAATCACAATCTCAATGATTATTTTTTTTACACAAAATGAAGTTTTCAAAGGGTGTTCTGCACTGTGGGATCGAAGCTCAAAATAAAGAGGAAAGTAAAACAAACTTAAATGTTCATCAGTGTTGATCTTTGCTTAATAATTGAAAGTATGCTTATCATTTTTATATAAATATTTATTTTAAAATAACCTGGAAACTAAACATCGAATTAATAAACCAACCAAATTTATGTGACATCTCAATTTTAGATCATATTTTTGCCAAAATACTTGAGAATGCAATGATCAATGTGCATTTATCAAATCCTTTTGTATTTTCGGGATTCTTATTCTTAAATAGACACCCATTATACCAAGTTATAGCCTGTTTAAGTGTTACTGCGCCAGATCCATGCATTTTTCTCTTCAAAAATGTTAGCGCGCTTCTTTGGTTTTATGCGCGGCTAATGTGATTTCCAGCGCATAAAAGCGATAAATCTATGATGGTGAGGAGGCGTAGAGGGTGGAGTAGAAAAGGCCTTGGAGTTTTCGTTTTCAGTCAGAGAGCGTACAATTTTTATGTTCCTTCGATGGCCGGGCTAACGAGGCAGTTAAAAGAAAGCAGCACCAATTTCTACAGACAGTGCAATCGCCTTCCATTAAATGCACATTTTTGTATGCATCGATAGACATTCTGAATTGTGAATAATTTTTGTGGCTGTACTTTTCTGTTGTCGTTTTTTGCCAACCAGCTAAAAATTGTTTTGCTAACAAATGTTTTGCATTTGTTTTGGGAAACCAGATATTCATTGAAAAAAACAGCAAGCAAAATAGTTATCCAAATACACGGCCCCGTCCACAAACCGTTAGACACTTAATTGATTTCAATGGCGGCCATTCTATTTCGATAAAACTGAATATTCGGATACTAAGTGCTTGTGGGCATGACCAAAACTGAATATCGCTGTGATTTCCAACTATAAATTGAGTAGTTGAGTCCTAACATTTGTTTAAAAAATACAAATCAAACAACAGAAAAAACAAACAACACTCATAATTAATAAATGGTTGCAAACTGTTAAATACTCTCTAAAATTCATCATAAATATAATTATAGCATCAGTTTCATTTGAATGTGCTGTCTAAAATTTCAAACCTCATATAAGTCCAGCTACCCCTTCCAAATTCAAATTAAACAAATTTAAGAACAAAAGCGCAGAGAGATTTATTTATAAATTTTCAGAAAAATTAAATTTTATTTACAATCCGAATTGCAAAGCATAATACATAGCATTCAAAACAGCTAAAAAATATATATTTGAAGGTAAGGTTTTAAAAAAACTAAAAATACAAACGAATGTTTAACGAATGTTAAATTCTCTACTGGCATGTCAATAAAAAGCGGGATACTAATGTCTGCTAGTATGTGCAACTAACTAAACAAGTGCGTGATGTAAATGAGTGCGTAAAATGGATAAAATATTCATATCACTTCTGTAGAGTCAATTAAAATATCTAAAAATACTAATAGTTCAGGCTTCCGGATGTAACCTTTTACGTCTTCTGTGTTCTTGCATGTACTTTGAAGTTGCAGCTTCCAGGTAATCTATTATATTACTATGCTAAAATAAATATATTCAAAAATAATAAAAATACACCACAAGAATATTAAAATATTTGCTTATTGTTTGATTGAAAATGTCTTTTGCCGCCTCCACGTCAATTGTCTTATTCTTTTATTTTTTCCTGTCCTGCCAGCTGGAACTTCTAGTCAGCTATCTAAATTATAATATTTGTTATAATGATATTTAGTTGGATTAAATAAATTCTCTTAGGTTATATTTTATAGAAATTTTAAAGTTGTTTTAAAGTTAGTTTCTGACTCTTATTGTACTGGATTCAATATCATCTTTTAACCTTATAGAGTCCAAGACGGCCCTCATACGGCCTAAGTTTACTTTCACTCTTATTTGCTTATCTTGAAAGGCCCCCACAGGGGGATTAAAACTTTAATTTACATCCATTTTAATGGGGCTAATAATATTTATTTCTGACTGCGACCCATGATGATGTTTTTTTATGAATTTGAATTTCAAATTTTTGCATAATTATTAATTTTTTCGAGTTTTGAAACGAATAAGCGTGAAATAAATTCAGCCTGCCTGGCATTAGAGGGTTAATTATTTGCATTAGTGCAGTTTCTTGTCTTCAGTTTGGTAGTCTTTCTTCTTCTTGCTGGCACATCTGTTCCCTTTATCAAGGTTTCCTTCGCTCTGGTCCTGTTTGGTTCAGTTCGGCTTGGTTCCTTTTTTAAGTTTTCTTCTGCTCTACATGGAACCATAAAATATGCATACGAATGGCAAATAGGATGTGATTCTTGAGCCGAGTTGAGACGGGGCTGATGTCTGGCAGTTAGTTAGCTCGGCTCACGTTACTTAGGAGTGGTTGGGTATGACATGACAAGGGCAACAAAAACAACAACAACAAAAACATAACCAACAGCAACTAAATACAAACATTTATTATTTTTGTTGGCATAGGCCTGAGCAAAGGCAAAGCAAGAGCGTAGCGACTAATTAAACTGATGAGAGACAATGCCTCATGTAAAACACACAAACAACCGACAACAACAACAACGGCAACAGCAACAGCAACTATGTAACACTAACTCCTGCCCTGAAACTGGGACATTGTTATATACAAAACAAGAACAATTCTGAGTTCTGTCTTGTTTAGTTGTTTTATTTTTTTGTTGCTGTTAAAGCACATTTAAACAATTGAACACACAAACACACTCACACATGCTCAAATGGACGCGACTGCTGGTGTTGGTGGTGGTGGTGGTGGTGGTGGTGGTGGGTTGGGGTTGGGTTGTGGGCGTGACAGCTGCCTCCTGTGCGAAATGTTGTCATGGCATTTGCACAATTTCCCACAATGAAAAATAAATAGGTGCAGGATTCATTAGGATTACAACATAGCACAACACAGCAACAGAAACACATACACACACACGCGTACAAATACACACACACACAGCAACACACTCGCACACCAAATTCCATACCATTCACTGGACGGACGCCATTTTGAGTGATGTTTCAGGCAAAGGACCGGCAGGGGCTTGCTATGGGCTGCAGAGTTAGGTAATCATCAAGTATACATCGAACAGTTGTTGCTGCTGCACTTGCACAACATCGTTTTCAAATACTCCCTCAAAACGTTAGAATTTGTACATGTAAATTAGATGCAGGTTGCTGGTTGCTGGTTGCAGATGCACTCTATCGCATCTGTGGATATATATTATGCATTCCACAGCTGCTTTGTCATGCCAATGCCAGGGATTAGAAAGTCGGGCATATAGTAAAGTTGCATTCATAATATAATTAGATGTAAGCCAAACTTAACTACTATACAGCCAAGAATATGAGTAGATAAATGCAATATGCATAGTATATAATAAATATGATAATAATAAAACTCATTTAATATACACCTATGAGTTTTTATGCTCAAGCATAATATATAACAAATGAAATATGCTAATATTAAAAATTGTTTTACTTTTTCAATTGGTTTATTTTTTTTATTTTTTTGTATATTAGTAAAGTAAAAAAAGAAGCTGAATCAAATTATCAGAGTATCGAAAGGTTGTATTACATGTGGTCAACATGGAAATGCAATTTGTAAATGTTATTGCCAATGTTATGAGTTGCTGTTAGTTTTTTGTATTTGTTTTAGCATTTGTATTTGCCACTGATAAATTTCTGTGCTCTATAAATAGTTGCAAATTTGCATTTAGTTGCATTTGACATTTGGCCAATCAGTTTGCATTGGCAACAGTAGTATTCGGATTGTACCTGATTCTGAACAGAAAGTCAGTTTATTAGGTTCCAACATAGGCTGAGCTTGGGGCCAATATGATAATCAATTCAATGGGTTCGATTTAATGATTATTCGAATAATTATTGTGTGCGTAAGTGGGGCTAAAATCCACCTGCTAAATGTGGCACAATTTGGAGCAGCAATTAAATTGCAAATGGAAATGCGTAGTTAAACTGGAACTAAAGGAACTAATTTTTGAATAATACAATACAATTTTGATGTTGAATAATTGCAAACATTTCCAGTTCGTTAGTTTGTTAATATTACCTTATTATCCATTGCATTGCATTGTTGACTGTTAATTTAACTAATTGCAGCTCTGTTTGTGTGTCCAGAAGTTTTAGCCTTTGTCTGATGTTTGCTTCAAAATTTTGGCATATTTCACGCTGCAACGCCTTCTAATTATGACACAGCATATGCTATATGTTTGCACAACAAAAACAACAGCAACTCGCACTCACAATTTTGAGCAAATAGTCGAGTTGGATTATGTACGTGCGCAGAGTGCAATGCAAGAGAGGGAGGGAGAGAGAGAGGGAGAGGGAGGGAGAGAGAGTGAGAGAGATACCGAGATAGACAAAGCCTGTTGCCAAAATATTTTGCTAATTTATAAAATGCACTTGCAACGAAACGTGGCCACGTTGACATTCACACACACACACACACCCGCATATTTGTAGTCTTTGATATATGGCCAAAGTGAAAAGTAAACAAACAACATCAAAAGAGCCTCCACTGATGAACTTTGTCCTCTGCTCTGCTATAAAATTAAAAACGACAACGTGCAAAGGCAGCTTTGAGTATATTTAATTCGCAGTAAAAATAGATTAACATTTTTATTAAGTTGTCAAATTTGTGAATTCTACATTACAAAGAATAAATAATAATAAAATATTCGTTTATTTTAATATGTTATGTGTGATAAAAAAGATATATACCTAGATGTGAGCAAGAACATTAAGAATATTAAGCTCGAATTAAGGAATAAGTAAGATTACAAAAAAATTAGTCATAAGATATATAAAAACCAGATTCTGAAGAAAAAGAATTAAATTTGTAAAGCATATCAGACATTGTCTAGTTTCCACACTATTTTCAAATGAGGAAGATTTCAAACACAAATAAACCAGATACTAAAGAGTAACGAGTACCCGACTCAGTTGTGATCTCAGTCATTTTTCATTATCAATAAATTAAAATAACGTAACACACCAAATACTAAAATACAACACTTATAAATGCGGAAACATTAAACTCTTTTTGGAATTGGAATTCGAAGACGACTCCACATCGCAAAACTATTCATAATGGGTTTCAAAATATCAGAAAAGCATTCTTAATAAGTTTTAGCTTCATATAAAAGAGTTTCAGAATTATACTTAAAGATTACAACAGTAAACACTGTTACACTGAGCAGCATTACTTTATACTATTTAATATAAGAGCTGGTCTGCTTCTCAGGACACATATCGTGTATATACTTTATAATTCTATGTATATTGTGTATATTCCATAACGGCAAACATAACTCATTTTGGAAAATCGATTTACCCTTGATGTCGGCGTCGACGTTGGCGTTGCTGCAGTTTATGAGTTTATTGTTTACGCTGCTTTCGGCCATAAATATTTGCAAAGTGCTTGTAAAAAACAAAAGATTGTACTGCAAAGCGAGAGGGGTTGGGGGAAGAATTGAAGACAGAGTGTAAGCTGGTGTTGATGATGGTCAGCAGCAGCTGCTGAGTATGGAAGGGGATTGAGGGGAATCAGACGAGCATCGAGCTTTGTTCGTTGTTTCGTGTTGTTGTTGCTGACTGGCTGGCTGGTTGGCCTGAGACTTAACTTTTAGTTTGCATGTTGCGCCATTAATGGAGCTGAAATAAATTGAAGTGTGCTTGGCTCTTGGAGCAGCACAACCTAAAAGGCACACAGTCCTCAAGCTCCTTCATTTTGCGCCACAATCAGCCCAAAATCAACAACCGCAGAACAGCAAGAGCAACAAATACAAAGCGCAGCCAAACAACCGACCAAATCCATAATTGCCAACAAACGGCAATCAAAATTGTATTGACGATTCGGAACGATCGCACCCGCTAACTCCCCCACCTGTCCGCCCATCCCCTTGTTCGCCATGTTAGCGGCGGCAAAACGCATTAAGTAGTCATAAAATATTGGCTCACCCAGGTCGGTAGCGTGGCACGCTGACGCCCTCTATCGTCGGCACCTTCAGTGCGCGGTGCTATAAAATTTAATTTATTTGTCCCTAATAATTTCCCATGGCAACTGTTTGTTCAGTGGCCGACTCCTTGCGCCAAGATACGGCAATCAATATCAGTACACAAATGGGTGTATTAGCTAGATTGAAGACTCCACTTCAATATTGGGTTATCTGAATTTGTATTTGTATATTATGGACGTAATGAGTACCCGCAATGCGAAGTAAAAATACTTTAAAATTATTATCAATTTCGCTAATAACATTTTCTCTTCTGAATCAATCAAAAAGATCCTGTGGATGTTTTTATTAAAATAATATTAACTCATTAAAGGTTTATAGAAATAAAATAGCATACCAGTTTGAGCTCTATTAATATTATTGTGTTTAAAAAAAAAAGTAGTAAGTAAGGCAGACAAACTAGCTTTTTTCCTAAGGGTATTCTTTCTCTGTCTATATATATATATATATATATTAATTATTATTATTATTATTTTTATTATATTTATTGTATATGTATTTATTATTATTTGAATTGTATAGAAGAAGCCTGCTGAGAACTTTCCAGCCTTATACTTATATTATAATTTTTGATAAAGTAAATATATTTAAAATAGTTTATTTTATTTTTGGGTAGCCGGTAGTCCATCATGTTTTTGGTGCTCACTTCTTGTCGCATTGAGCTACTGCTTGCATGTGAACATCAAAGTGGCAACAACAAGACGGTACACACACCCAAAGCACCCACCCACTTAGGCACAACATAACTTGATTTGGCTTGCGTGCTATTTTGAATTGTTCTATAACATCGAGTGGGCCAAGTGGGACAAGTGGGCCAAGTGGCGTAGAAGACCAAGCCTAAGTTCCATTACCAGTACCAGTCCGAATCATAATCAATGGCAGTGCCTGCCAGGGTTGTCTCTGCAAGCAGAGAGACAGTGTGGGAGAGGGGAGCTCGTAAAGTTGGGTCCACTTAAGCGCAATTGTTGGCCATAAAACTCAACTGGGGTCTCCTCTAACTGTGAGCCATGTGAATGTGTGTCTGCGAGTATGCATGTGCGTGTGCGCGTGTGTGTGGGTGTGGGTGTGTGTCTGTGCTGGGCAAACATTGAACGCAACTGAGACGTCATGAACAATTAGATCGTCGCCACAAATTGAAACTAAATGCAGTTAATTATTGGGAACCTCAAGGGCTCAAGTCTGCTGCAGTTTTCCTTTTCACTCCGTTGATGTTTTTGTTTTTTGTCCTTTCAATTTTCGTATCGTTACTTTTTGTTATTGCATGCCAATTGTTTGCTTTCGTAGAAACTGGGCGCTGTTCATTATTTGGCAATGGTCGCACAACAAGTGAGGATTCCAGACAACAATTGACTTATCATTTGACTTTGTGCGGTTGGGTTTACGCGTAATTCCCCGTTGAACTGTGCCACAAACGCTCGCTGGACAACAACAAAACCGGACAATGGCAAATTCCACGCAATCGGCTTATGCTGACATTGCTGCCTCCTGCTGCCACAAAGTGCGACAAGCCTGACGACTGTCAACCAAACAAAAACAACATCAATGGGCATCGAAATCTGACCACAAGCAAAAGCAAAACAATGATGCGCATAGAATAAAAAAAAAAAAACCAAACTCAACAATTGTTACAATGCCAACGACAACAAAGGCGACGGTTGTGGGCGTGGCCCTGCCATAAAGTCCCCGCCCCGTAAATAATAGCAATTAAAAGTGTTTTCCCCATTGTTGACTCTCAATAAAAATGCCAATTTATGATTTCAGACTTTGCTCTTAACAAATTGACAATGCCAGCAATTATTCCAAGCCCTAAAGAAGTCCGTGTGACTTTATTTGTAGACACATTTGAAGCAACTGTAAGTGCCTTATCTTTTTCATATCAGCATAATATTTTTGTTCTTAATTTTTAAAATAGGACATTTGTGAGCTTGAAAACAGAACTTCTTAAAATCTGTATATTCCTAACTTGGCGTTTATAATGTTAAATCAGACTAAGAAATTATTTTTCACATCAAACTCGCCGAATTGTGTAATTTTCAGTGGGCTTAAAATACAATCATTTTCTCCAGCTCTCTTATTGAAGTCTTTTTGTTAACTTTGATTTAAAAAAAAACCCACGAAATTTACATGAGTTTACACAGTCATTGAAAGCCTGCTTCTGCCATTGACTGTTTGTTGTCTCGTCTGGTTTCGACTGGAGTCGAGTTCTAATTGAAGCCTTTCACGGGTCGAACGCTTAGAACAAGCTGAGATAAAAATTCAATTAAGACCCCGAACAACACCTTTGTCAACTAATTACATGTCCCGGCGACGGTCGACGAAAGGCCAAAGCAATTCCTAAGGTGGCATTTCAGCTTTTAATTGAAAAAAGCGAGGCGCATTGAGTGACAAAGGTGTGATTTATTATTTGGATTGCTTTTTGGGTTTTCCATTACTTTCGCTCCTCTCTCTCTCAATCTCTCTCTGTCTCCCTCTCTCACACTTTTGTTGTTCGACTCGCCAACATTTTTGTATTTGCACTTCATTTCGGGCCGTTACTTTTTCAATTGTCTACAAAGTTTTTATTTTTTTTATTTTTTTTTCTTTTGCTCAAGCAATTGGCATTTAAATTAAACCCAAATTTGGTTGAATGCTTTAAGCAAATTTCAATTTCAGCATCGTTAAGCAAATGGCAAAAGGGTTCGAAGTGGGCCAAGTGAGCTACTAATTAATTGAACTACATGGTCTTTAAGGTCAATTGATTTTAGCTCTTTGAAAGTCTCAGGTAACAAATGTATTTTCCACATAAGTTTCATCTACACAATTTGAAGTTGTGAATTTAGATCTAGTGTCAAGGATGAAAGAATATTCAACACGTGTCAGTTTCAAAGTCTATAAAATAAATAAACAGTACATTTAATTTTGGTAATGTAAAATCATTTTGATGTCAAGCTAAATTTTTAAGACGAAAAGTAACTATCTCAATTGCCCATCGCTAACTGAAAATGCAATCATAATTGTGGGTAGGGGCTATTGAGTAGTAAGCTAAATTCATTTATTGAGCAGCTGTCAAGCTATTGAGATACCTATTTCAATGTGGATTGCCGCAGGTAACAATTTAATTAAAAATTGTGTCCGCGACAAGGACAAGTCGAAGCGAATTTGACGCAAGCACATCGGACATCCTTTGGCTTGCTGCAAGATTGATCAAAGTGTTCCCTATCGATAGCGATTTCAATTTAGGTTTATGTCGAATAGCTCGTCAACTTTAAAAATCATTTCCGCCTTGTATTGAAAACTTATTCCGTTCGTTTTCCGCACTCGTTAATTAGATTTGTGCAATTTATGCACACCGGAATTGTTTTAATTTATTTTAGATGCAAACTGAATTGAAATTCGCGGCACAGGAAATTTAATTGCCAAAGCTACAAAAATTACTGAATCCATTTGAATAAGGTTTTTTTCTCATAAATAATTAGTGAAGTCTCTATTTACAATAATATTATTAATTCAGTGTTATTGACGTCGCTTTTGTTATATTTATCAATGGTGTCCTCTGATTTACATATATTAAACTTTTTTTGTTTGAAAAAAATTTCAAAGCTGAGAAATTATATAGGAATGTTTATAAATAAAAAAACTAATTCCTCATAAAAATTTATAACACAAAGTTAAATTTTTAAATGGTCATTTACTAAATGTCAACAATGTCAATTTGTAACATAAATTGAAATTTCCTGTTAAATGACAGGCGAACATTTTCCTCAGTTTCCTTTGCTTTTCCGGAATAAAGTTAAGAATTAATTTTGCATAAATTCATTGCATTCATTTAAGCATCTTGAGTAGAATTTATGCCACAATTTGCTTGTCAACAAGCTGCTTAGAAACGTGCCGATAAACGTGGCAACTCAGTGGTAAACTCAAACGTTCGCACATACACATGTAGATATTTGTAATGTATATATTCACCCCAAGTGCCAGCTACCTGCTCATAAATTATAACATACTTGGCTTGCCTTTTGGCAAACCTTAATTGCTTTTGAGTTTCTAATAGTCTTATAAAACAAACACTGTAAATTATCATGCGAGATTTCCTGTGTGGCAGTAGGTAACCCAAGTGTACATCTATGCACACAAAGGTGTGGGTGGGCGTGTGTGTTTCCAAGGCAAAATTCTTATCAAACATTTGCCTTGCCAATTTGCCAAGCATCTTTATCTGTGTGTTGCCCTAACAGCAAATGGTGTAAATTAGCTACTGTCAACAGCACAGCACTTAATATATATAAGGCAATCTTTAAAAAAAATTTAAGTATGATTACATAAATATGGTTATATATATATATATATATATATATATATATATATGTATTTAAAAAAATTAATATTTGAATTTATGAATTATTTTATGAATTGCATTTTAATTACTAAAAATATTAATTAATTGAGTAAAGCTGCAAGTAAAACTATTTGAGTGTGTGTAGAATACTTTATTATTATTATTATTATATTATTTCGAGGAGCATTTAACTTTATTAGCTGCTGTTCTCTGTTTCCATGATTATTTCAAGTTCTGTTCTGAACTCACTCAACTCATTCCAAATAGCATCGAAAGTGCTTGTATAGATTTACTGTACGTGTATAGATTATTGCTATTGGAAACTTTTGTTGCCTTACACATAATTAGTTAACAAGTTGCATGAGCTCTTGAAAAGTAAGCAGTTTAAGTAGCCTGCCTAGGTATACTTGTACAGCAAATTGACCAGGAGCCGGGAACTGTGTAGTAAAAGCCAAGTCAAGTGCATAGAACGGGAGCAACTCTCTTATTCTCTTACCACTCAGTTGGCTTTGGCCACTTGTGTTGCTTGTTGTCTCTATGCATGTGTGTGTGTGTGTGAGTGTTAGTGTGTATTTGTATGCTACATAAGGACATTTCATGCAGCTAATGATGTATTCATTTAGCATGTAAGCACACTCGACAGTCCTCAGTCTTTTCAGCCTTTTCAATTGCGAGCAAATGAACCTTCAACCTCGACGACTGTCAGAGCGTGCGACGGTTTAGTGCACTGCAAGTGCCCCCAACAGGATTCAACTTATGAGCAAATAATGCGATTTGTTTAATGAGCTCAACAACACGCACACGCATACGCACACATACACACACACAAACACACACACACACACACACACACACACACACGCTGGCAAGCATTTAAATGGTCAATGTTTGCTGTCTAGTAAAAAGTATGCAATGTGGTCAGCGACTGGGTCGAGAGAGTTAACCTTGAACTGAGAGCGGGGATTTTAATTCAGTTAATATTAACAAGTCTCTCTGGCTGAAAGTTACACAAGTGGCTGCCACGTGACTGGCTCTGCTCTGTGCCGCAGCTCACTCCCAGGAGCACTATAAATAACCCTTTCGATAACAAACATTGCGATGTGTTGATAATAAAGGCTTGATTTATTTCTATGCTATGTTGTGATTTATGGACTTTAATGGCATCGTCGCACAGCCAAACGACAAAGGACTAAAGACGGGTGGCGACACCAGGGGGTGGTGGATGCAAGAAGTGGTAAGAGGGAGTAACAAAGTAGCAAACGGGAAGCACGAAGTGTCGGATGCAATTCAACGCTTTACGTCAAGCCGAGTAAATAATAAAAACTTAATTGATAGTAATTGTGCAGAAAATACAAAAAATCAAAGTCCATATTATATGCAGATTTAAGAAGTAACTTTAAATAAATCTATTTTCCATTGGAAAATGTAACTGCCAGATACAAACTTCAGTTAAGTAAGTTTTAGATAAATGAATGGAATTGTTGTAGTCTAATTCAGAGCAGTCTTGGAATTTATGCTTTGTACTCCATAAATTAAGTCCGACATTTTGATGGTAATTTTGGTGAATTGCTCCACAAAGCAGCTCTCAAGCTGCTCCAAACTTCCTGTTTTGAGCAATTAAAACGCCTGTGTGGAGTGCCAGAATAGGAGAGGTGATTTGGGGACGACAGACTCCTGACTGCCCCGCCCATATTTCTGGGCAACACACATTAACTACAAATTACATTCACATTAGTGTTTCTGCATTTCCTGCTCCTTGTTTCTCGCCACATTTTCTTCTTTTATTTTTTCGAGTTTCTAAAAAAAAAAAACAGAACCCCAAAAAAAAAAAACAAAACAGGAACCACACACCTAATAAATCAAAGCGGCCTTCCTGGCGCCTCCCTGGAGTATGCTTGTTAAATGCTCGTAATAAATTAGCTGCCGCTCGGCAGACCGCTCTGCCTAGCTCCCAAACCCCCTCCGTTCCCCTATCCTTCCCCTCCTCAGTAGCCAATGATTATTGGCTTAGCTGATGGCTCTGGCTTGGCCAGCATTGAACCCAATCGAAGCCACCTTCTCCCACTGCCCACATGCACAATTTCCGCCAGACTCATTCATTTTGCCAAGTCGTGAATTTGCTTGCAATTTTTCGATTCCTTTATTTTTAATGAAGTCAGCGCTAAAAATTTTCGCTGTGCGAGCGCGTTTTACAGGGGGGGAAATTCACAGAGGCGTACAGTGTGAGAGAGGGGGTTGCGATTGGGGTTGGCTGGCTGAAACTTTCGCGTATTTGGCTTACGATTTTTCGCAATTCATTTTTAATTTTGCTTTGTGGTAACTTACCACAGCTAATTCGAATGCTGTTCCATTTTTTAGCGGCAACTAAATGAGCTGCTGGATGTAATATTTATTTTTTGTGTATTTAATTTTTCCACTACTTGGCACACTTATGTTCAGCATATTTGACAAGCAGTTTATGCCATAAAATATTCCGTGTTTGAATTTAGGTAATCGCAGACATAAGCTCCAGATAAAATTTAGCAAACGTAATTTGTTAAATTCATATTAAAATTGTAATTTATTAGCTTTTAGTTTGACCTACATATTAAAATTTGCTGATAAATGCGGCCACAGTTGAAGCGAAATTAATCTCAGCAATCTCAGCTAATATAAGAAAATGTACTTTCACAAATTTTAAGTTGTGGTCAATAACATTTCTAATTCAAAACGCAATGCAAGGCAAGCTGGTTTCACTAAAATTCAATTTGAGTATTAAATATGTATCTTGAGTATATTACTTTATAATTCTTAACGGACACTTTGAGCTAAATCCCATTCGAGATTTAAATTGAGTTGTGAACAGAAAATTAAATTCACTTCGTTGCACAAATTGAAGAAAAGTATTTTTCCGATGTATACACATCCAGTACACGAAACTGAAGCTGCCAGTGATGCATGCACTTAAATGTTGCATAATTGTTGCATGTCACATGCACTAACGAGGCATCCACTGTAAGAAGCAGAAACCCAAGCAGAAGCCAATGCAACTTGCACCAAGTCAATGCTAATTAGAACGCCGGAGAGGAAGAAGGCTCGTCATACGCAGGGCTTGGCAAATTTGTAGCCTTAAAGCGCACCTGATGACAGGCTGCCAGAAAATAGCTGCAATGGGGCACCTTGCCACTTCCAAAACGGCAAAAAGGCAACTGGCAACTAGGACCGCTGTAAATGCGCATCAAGCTCCTGCATCATTTGCCTCGGCTGCAACGAGGAAGTGAAAAATTCAACGTCAACGCCTTAAACATAGACACCAGTAAATTTAGCTGTATATTGCTGTGTGTGTGTGTGTGTGTGTGTGTGTGTTTGAGTGTGTGTATTTGCTTAAGTGTCACGCTAATTTCAACGGCAAGCAAAAAGTCACACGCAGCGCCTTGCTACTTTGCAACGCGTGCCACCAAAAATTAAAATGCTTCCACGCTAAAAAGTATATATGTATGCAGTATGTATATATTGCCAGTAAGTACGAGTTCTCTTTGGTTGAGTGGAGTGCTCGACTAGGAGATACCTATACTCCGCCTTAAGGGACTTTCTTTGTCTTCACCTTCAGGATTTGGAGAAGGAAATCGAATAAAATACAGATGATCGAGAATGTTTTTTAGGAATCTCCTTTCTTGTCTTTCTCTCTCTCTCTAAAATGAGTTGGTCTAGTTGAGTTTTTAATCTGCTGAATACATTTATTAGCATTTTGAATTTTAATATATCTATTTTTTATATTATATTTCATATTTTGCATTTATAATACTAATTTAGTTATTCAATTCAAATTTATTTTAGAAAACTTTGTGATACGGTCAACATTATATAGATAAATGCGTATATTCCGAGGGCTAAAGCGACTGCGATTTTACGAATTTGATTACTTTAACTATATTAATAATATTAACAGCCAATGTAATAAAAATGCTAACAAATTTAATAAGCTAATTAGTGGGAGCATAGTTGAGTAACATAAGTAATATTCAAAGTAGTTAAAAAATGGATTTAGAAGGTGTATCATATTTAAAGTAATAAATATGTATATTTATATAAAAAAGAAAACGTAGCGCATAGCTAATTCTTAAATCTGAAATAAAAGTGTAAGACTTATAGACTTTTCAGGCTGTTAAATATAAATTTAATTTGAATAAAAATATGAACTCGCATTTCAGAGTATTTCAAAGTGCCTAGCTTCATTTCTCACATCCATTTTGTAAGTGAGTTTTCTATGGAGTAAAAAAAGGTCAGGCTGTGAAGCGTACTTATTATTCATATGGCAAAAAAAAAAGAAGTAAAACTGGAATAAAAAGTGTTGCATGTGGCTAAAAAGCTAAACAAAATTTTTAATAAATGCAGCGAAGCATCGTCTGCTGGCCAACTCCGTGCAACTTGCTATTCGGCTACTGCCACATCTCTGCTCCGTGCCCCCACTCCTCTTCACCATTTTTGGCCTTTTGGTCACTTTTGCAGTTGCATGTGGCACGCGTTGCCTTTTTGGCTCCTGTGCCTTAGTAGCCGTTGACACAACTGTTGCCCCGGACGGAGTCGACAGCTGGAGGCGGACATGAACGGAGACGGGGTTACGGACATGCCGACGGATACGGAGTTGGAATACGGAGGTGGTCTCGGCCCGGTGGCAAAATGAAAAATCACAGCGCCGTGCCAGAAACTGCTCAGCTTGCCCATAACTATACGAAGCGAATATTTTTATTGTGCGGCTGCTGCTGCTTCTTCATCTTCTTGGTGTCTCTGCGTATGTGTGTGTGTGTGTGTGTGTGTGTTTGTGGCAAAGTCATATTCATTCATTCATTCAGTTCGTAGTTGCAACACATTTTTATGTGTCCTTTTTATGAGCAAAGTGTGAATGCGAATATTCTGTTGCTGTTACTCTTCTTGTTGTATTATTTTATATTATTTATATTCTTCTTTTTTTCTATTTTTCATTTTTTTTTCACCATTTTCATTTCCTATTTTTTTCACTTCAGTCCGTTGGCTTTTGATGCGTCCAGTTTGTGTTTTGTGCAGTTAAAAGATTTATAAATATGAATATTATACATTGTGGCATGAAATATGCAAATTTCAGAAATGGCCAAAGGAAATAGAAATGGTCAAAGCGGAACTAGCACCTCCTCTGCTGTTACTATTCCTATTCCCTTTCCCTCTCTCCCATGGCCCAACCATGCTGGCCACTAGCTGGTCTCAGTATCTTCCAAACTATTTTTCTAGTTTTTTTATTTCTATTTTGAATGCTCTTCATGCACGCAGATGCATTTAATGACCGGCAACAGCAAAGGACATGGCGTCTGCAAACCGGCTGCAACAAATGCAGTAAAGGGTTCGTTGGAAGCATTAAATCGAGAGTTGCAAACACCCTAAAGTTCAATGCTTAACTGTAGAATTCAGAATGCCTTTGCTTAATTTAAAAAATATACAAAATAATTTTTATATTCATTATTTTAACATTTGTCTTACAGTTGTTTAACTAAGATTATAATAAAGATAAAATTCACTTTGATAGATATTCTTTACTATTGAAGTTTTCAAACATCATATAATATTTTAATAGGTTATTCTTTTCCAAAGGCTTCATTTTTTATGATACACCTTTGGTATTTTTTTTTTTAAATAAGCAAAAATTATGCTAAATGGATTTATTTTGGAAGTTTCGTACTTATCCGTCAAGAAATCGTAGAGTATACAAAGGGCACCATTACAACCGCTTCAAAAGATAACTGCTAAATAATTAATTGATGTTTATATTTTTTTCTGTGTGTATGTCGTTATTTTTTTTTTTACATATAATTTTTTGCCACTTTTAAAAATTGTTTGCTATAAATCAGGCCGTTTTAATGCAAATGTTGTTGCAATTTTATGGCTTAAATTAGCAATTGTGCGAGCAGCCATTGGCAATTAATATTTATTAACAGGCGGCGCATGATTAATGTGCCATATTAAAATTAGTTATAGAAAAACACACCCAAACATACAAAAAAGAGAGACAAAAAGGAATCGAATGACATTTACAATTAAATTATTTAAAGTTGGCAATGCAAAGTTTAATTAATGCCACAATGTGAGCAATTATTCTAAGCCAATTGATCAGTTGTAGGATGGCGAAGGGAGCAGAGTGAAGGGTTCGAAGCATGGTTAGCCGCAACATTAAAATCAATTAAATTATGAAAATAATTAAAATAATTTAATGGCAGTACTGTTTCACCCGCTCGATGACAGCTGTAGTATTCAATTGGTTTACGCAATCGGAGTTAATTAATAATTCAATAAATTGCATAAAAGCCACTTAAAATTAGTTGCATGGAATTGTCAGCGTCATTGTATTTATAATGAATTAGAAATAACATAAATTATAAAGTGTGTCAACATCATACCAAGTACAAGGTATTTCGACAAAACATAATTGAAAAATGAATAATAAAATACACCGTATAGATTTACTAAAAGTTTGTGCTGCAAAACTTTATTTATTCTTAGGCTAGGCTCAGATGAAAATGGGTAATCTAAATTTCTTATATATTGGCTAGAATCTCATTTCTAACTACCTAAGGCATTATAAATAAAAATTTAAAAATTAAAGATGTAAACTTTGAAAAATATTCTACCAATGACAAATTGTAAAATTTAAGCACATCAAAATGGTTTCCCAGCCAATTGAAAGGTCATAAAAAGAGCACACACACATTATAGTTGACACACACCTTACAAATTTAGCCGGATATGTGACGAACAATCGGAAACTTGCTGACTTCTAGTATAAGTGTTCTGTGCATTCGAAAGCATAGCAAAAAAGTTCCAGCTAAATCATCATTTGCTCTAAATGAATCCTCAAATGCGGTCATAAATTTTGTTCAAGTAGTCGTCTTCAAACTTCTCAACAAGATTCGTGGCCCGTTTTACGATTCTCAGTTTTATTTGCCACACGTTGCCATTCTCCAACGCATTCCCATTCGTATTCGCTTTGTCAATCATCTCATCAGAATCATCAGCTGCCTGCCAAGTGGAGATACTCAAAAACTTTGATGGATTTATATGCCTCTCTGCTTGGGGAGGATTATGTTAATAGCCAAGTTGGAATTAGCCTGCAAAGGATTTCTCTGCGTGTGCTGCATTAAAATTTATCGACTGACAGTCTATATGACTGCTGCGTATGTAAATTGATTGTGGCTCATGAACAAAGCCGCCGGCTCAAGTAGCGAGCACATCTCTCGTAAAGTTTGTCTTTGCACAATTATGACTTTTAGCAGGCAACTGAGTGGCCTCATCTGGCCAACGGGTTTTTAGGGTTTTACGACAGCGACATAAACCCAAAGTGGCCACAATGCAACCGTAAATTTTGCGACTTCATATCAAATTAGAGCAGCTCTCTGGATTCACCAAATACGTTAAATATGCTCTGCATCTCAGCCGCTTGACTTAAGCACAGTTTGGCTGCAAATAAGTATGAGTGCAAGTACATAATTAAACTTAATGTTATTAAGCATTTCCACAATAGATCCTGCCAATAATAAAAATAATTATAAATATTATATGCAAATTAAATATCTTTATTTTCAAAGCTTAAAAACAAAACTATTTATTTTTAAAGTTTTCGAATTATTTGTCATTTCCAGCATGCTATATTTTTCTATAAAATTTAAGAATAAATGAAAATCATTGAAATTATATTCTATATGCACAACTTATCATTTGTCTGTCTTTAATATATTTATATGTTTTTATTGTGAATTGAATTTAAGCAAAGAATTCATTTATGGTTGAAAGTTTGTTTTATTTGTATTAATATTTTTGTATTTAAATCAGTAATCTTTACAGTTTCCTTTAAAATAAATCGGCAACCATTCAATTGTTAATACTCTTAGCTTAATGCTGTAATTAAGATAATCCCATGCATTGTTTAATGTTAACTGCACAGATGAGCTGCTCATTTATTCTCTCTCTCTCTCTCTCTCTCTCTCTCTCTCTCGTTTACCCTCTATATATCTGTCTCTCTTTGTTTGTGTATTTCTCCCTGCGATTTTAATGCAATTAGCTGCCTGTGGATTTGACCGCTTACAGCTTATTGTAGCATACTTTTCAGCGCGGCGAATGGCGAATATTTTGAGTTTTGCATATTTCAATGACATACGGCAAACTTGACTTGGTATGCATTATGCAGTCCATATAGTGGATGCAGTTTTTATGGCAGTTGCTGTTGCAGTAGTTGTTGTTGTCGTTGTTGGAGTGCTGTTGCTGTTGGCTGCCGTTGTTGGCTGCTGCCTGCATAGAATTGTGAGAGATGCCTGCTGGCCAGGCCATGACGCCAGCGGCAGTCAATTTGCTTGTTTACAATGCCACACACTCACACACGTGCAGTACATTCACACACACACACATACACTATGACAAATCGCAAACAATTACAACAGCGCGACGTTGTCTTTCAGTTGTTGCTTTTTCGCCGCAATAAATACAATTTGCATGACAAAATAGCAAACAACTGCAACTTTTGAGTGTGTGTGTGTGTTCTGTGTGTGCTTGTGTGCTGGTGTGCTTGTGAAGGTCTGCAGGTTCACTCAACCAAAGAACACTACACACAAAAACAATCAACTGCCAGTGCAGTCCAAACAGCAACAGCAACAACAACAGCAACCACATAGTTAGGCTTTATCCTGAGCTGCCGCTTTTGCTCTGCCTCTTCTTTATCCTACTACTCCTTCTGCTCCGGCTTTTCTGTGGAACAACTTATGAATATTCAATTTAACATAAAAGATTTTGTAGTTATTTTGATTTCGTTTCGTTTCGTCTCTTGCTCTCTCTCACTCTATCTCTATCTCTCTCTCTTGTCGTATGTCGCCCTCTTTTTCACTCAGTAAACTTCATGGGTGAAACGAACTCATGCATGCTATGAAATGTTAAAAATATTGGATAGGCGAACTGGTCATCGAAGCATCGACGTAACAACAGCAGCAGCATGCACTGGAAACAATCTAAGACATATTTTATAATAGGTGAATTTTCCACACACCGAGTAGCTGACTGAATGTTTGAACAGAACGGCTTAAATAAATATTTGAAGTTATCGGCTTGGGAGATTATTTTAATTCTTAATCCCCAAATGAATATACAAAACAATAAACCGAAATTAAAAAGAAATATATAAATGTTAATAAAATAAATTTTTTTTTATTTTTTCAGACCAATTTAAGAATGGTCTTTTCAAATGATTATTAGATTATTAGCTTAATTATGCAAATCCAGAATATAATATATATACCAAAGTCTCTTTTCACATTATTCTATTAAAACTCATAATTTTAATTCGAATTTTCAGGCAACAAATTAGACAATACGCATAAAAAGCAGTTAGACAAAATTTTGAAAACAATTTAATCAAATTCCGCATATGATGAAAATTGAAGACAAGCGATGCCCAAACAGAAATATCTCCAATTATGGTTACACAAACTAGTCAAGATCGATATTTTTAGCCAGATAGGTGTTGTCAGTGTGCAGCTTGGACATATTCATAATGACCAACGATTTCAATAGATCCTCCATGCTGATGACCAGCTGGTTATCGTCTACAATCTGTTCCTCGATGGCGTTGCCTTCCATGACTAGAAGATTGCGCATAAATTGCCGCATGCGGTAGATGCTGGCATGACGGCACAGTTCTTTTAGATCGGAACCTGAATAGCCAGGTGTAAGATTTGCCAACCGCTTGAGATTGACAGCCGGATGCACTTGCTCCTGTTGCAGGATGACCTGAAGTATGGCCAGTCTCTGGTTCTCTAGCGGTAGTCCGATGTGAAACTGTGCTGGCATCCTTCGCAATATGGCCTTATCCAGATCTTGTGGCCGATTTGTTGCGCCTAACACCAGCACCGAGCAGCTGTTGCTGCTAATCAGCCCGTCCCACAGCATCATGAACTGTGTCTTCATCATAGCCGTTGCCTCATGATCTGCAGTTGTGCGCAAGCGCAAAAACGACTCGATCTCATCGATGAAAATAATGCAGGGCTGCAGCTTGCGGGCCAAGGTAAATACAGCAGTGGAGAGCTTCTGTGATTCGCCGTACCACTTGTCCGCCAACAATGCCACATCCAGATTGATGAAACGCATGCTCGCCTCTTTGGCAATCGCCTTGGCAATCAGCGTCTTGCCACATCCAGGCGGTCCATAGAGCAGGACGCCTTTCGGTGGCCGCCACAGCTGCGAGCGCTGAAAGAGATCGCTGTGACGCACGGGCAGTACCACAGATTCCCTCAGCTCCTGTATGACCCCATCCAATCCGGCAATATCTGACCAACTGACATCAATGTCCATTGGCGCTACCAGTTGCGAGGCTATCATCAGCTCATAGCAATTGAAGTCGCTCAGTTTTAATTTGCGGCCCTTTTCCGACATCGCATTGAGCTTCCTCATCTGCAGCTTTGCCACCTCTTTGGCCTTCTTTTTGGCCTTAGTCGTCGGATCTATGGAGCTCATCAACCATTTGGCGCAGCAGAATGTCACGATCGCAGCGATGCCAATCCTCACCAGCTGCATCACAATTTGGCTGCTAGACCTTTGAGGCCCTTCCATAATCAATTTATATTATTAAAAAACACGTTCAATAATTTTCCCAAAATCTTCGCAACCTGTCAGCCAAGTAAATACAATCAATTTGTTGCTCTGGAAAATATGCCATAAGAAAATGGAAAGAATATGTGTGCGATTTGAGATATTGGAGATCTTAAAGAAACTTTCTACCACAATTTTTTAAGTTATTGATTTTTTTAATTTATTGATTTATATGGACTAAAAACTGTCCGCAATTTAGAAAAAAAGCTTTAAAGATATGAAGAACTTCATTTATTATGAATTATTTAAAATTAAAAGTGGAAGTAAAATTAAGATTTAAAATAAATAAAATATAAAATATATTAAATGAATTTTAATATTTTTTTATTATCATATATTTTTTAATTTTTATGAAACTGATTTTTTTCTTCAGCTTACAGCACTCAGAAAGAAAATTAAACGTAAATATCAATAAATGCTGTAATGCATTTGTCTCAGTGAATTTTTTCAGTACAGCTTTGCCCAGGCTGCGCTTAATTTCTGTTTAACTTTTCCTGTTTGCTCTAGCCCAGATAGGGCAAAAAATGTTTTTCTAGTTTACCATCTTTTAGCGGAAGTCAATGTTACAAAAGATAAACTTGTCCAGCCATCTGCTGCTGCTTCTGTATTCTGTCTTCTTCCTTCTAGTGACTGCGCGCGTGTTGAATGCGTACCGGACCCAACAAGGATGAGGGGCAAACCGTTCAGGAGCACAAGTATTAACTAAACACTGCAGCAATTTATCTTACTCTCACCCCAGCAACCCCCCAACTCTAAGCCAAACTTCGCTTTTGTCCAGCTAAGCGCGCGTAGGTCAGTTTTGTTTTAAAGTTTCTTAAGTCGCATCTTACATTCCCCCAGACATCCCCCTACCATTTACCCCATCCACGATGCACCCCTGCTCGAGCGGAAGTATCTGCGCACTGTTGTTTTGCGCTTCCTTCCGCATTACAAAAGAATTACTCAACACAAAATGTCTGGCCAAAGTTGGCCAAGATGAGATGCTAAATATACGATGGGTCAGCGACGACTTGCCCAGGTGCCAGACAGCCTTTATTAGCGTGTCAAAAATACAAAATAATAAAAACAAATCAAAATGAAACAATATAAAGTCCTAGTAAGACGGTCTGCTTATTAAAAATATTCTTAAATTTATTTTTTCATTTCATGTTAAATCCGGCTTTAGCTGTGAATTTGAAAAAAATTACATTTTTCCGTAGTGGATTAAAATAAGCAAAGAAATAAAATGGATTTCCCAAACAAATCTGCGAATTGCGATTAAAGGATTTTTAAATCTTGAGAAAAATATAATTATAATAAAATATAATTTCAAGCAGCCATCCACAAAATATGCAATGTATTTGACCTCGAAGTAATACATTATTCATTATTGATTATTATCATTAATTAAAAGATCCAGACACAGACAGAAAGCAAACATAACATTGATAAAAATGGAACATTAATTCAAGAATGCATATTAAAAGCAAAAAGAGCAAAACATATTTAAAACAAAGAATAATTTATTATGTAAAGTCTGTTTATTATATTATTATATTTTACTTTATTTACCATTTAATTTCTCAAAATTAGTTATTTCAGGAAAACATTGGTAAACATTAATCTAAGCATTTAAATGAGCATGATTAAAATGTGCTCCCAAAAAACCAATCTGAGAGTATTTTAATAATTTTAACTGCTGATTCTGCTGGTAATCCTTGAATTTCTGTGAAGATATTTTATTTCTGACTAGTCTACTGCTGATCCTTGTTCATAAAAACCAACTCTGCCAAGATTTTCGCTAACGACCATATTTCCTTAGCTACCGCCAGCTGAGCACTGAGTGCTTGTTGTGGCCCTGTTCTTTGTTTGACGAATTCGGTACTCTTTCTATGCAAATTTCTCGGGTGCCTTATTTAAGCTCGTTAACGTCTGCCTTCTATGCGTCGCCAGCTACTATTCAAGAGTTCATAAAAATCACTTCAACTGTGCAATATTTCATTATTTTGCGTCAATCTTTTGAGAGCCGCTCAACGTCATGCAGAATGTCTTGCTGCCGGACTCCTTATTCCTCCTCCCCACTACCCACACCCCGCACCAGCAGCGACTCACTCTTTATGTGCGTCAAGTTCGCTCGTTCCTTCCACTGAGCACACGAAAATCTAATTATATGTTTTGTTGTTGCTGCAGTTGTTTCTGTTGCTGAAGTCGCTTTCACTCACCGACTTTTGTCACAGTTACAATATGACAAAACAACCAAAATTTAGTAATAAGACAACAAAAAATTTAAAGGACGAGCTGAAGATGTAATACACTTGAATATATATGAACATATAATGAACTCAAAACAAAAGAAATTTGTTGGACGTCTTTAACGTGGGTAAGTACTAAACATAAAAGGGCTGTGATATTAAATACGAGGAAAGCATATATTTTAGGGGTAAGCCATACATCAAAATAAAATATGATATTTATTAAATTTAGGCTACAAATTTATGTGGCACAGTTTTAAATGAATTACATTTTGAATTTTAAATAAATACCATGAGCAACACTTACAATACAAATACACTTACAATTTCAGATACTTGTCAAATTGACTGGTAAAGCGTAAATCAAAATAATATTTTATATTAATCAAATTTAAGTTAACAATTTATATGGCTCTTTTTTATATAAATAAAATTTAGAATTTTAAATAAACAATTGATGCAAGAAAAAGTAATCAGCTTTTGTCGAATTAATAATACAAATCGCTTATTTCGCATTTTTTTAATATTGATTGAATTGCCAATTATCTATAAATAATTACTTCTTAACATCAACAGTTTTAATTTATCATACAAGTCTCTTCAGATAGTTTCCAATCTTGAATTTATTCTAAAGTTGGATTTCTGAAATTGTTCACTCAGCAAACTAATAAAATCTTGACCAACTCACTTTATACAAGCATACCGTGCTTATTTTTCGACCTTTTCTTAGATTTTACAGCTTGATTCTCAAGCACTTCCTTTATATTTAACAAAACTAATTAGAAATTATGATGAGCTTTTTTCTAAGAGCATTCCACAAAAGTCTGTTGACAGTTGTTGGCGTCGCGCATAAGAGAGCAGCATGAAAATCACAAGCTTCTCATAAAAATATTTTTGCTACTTATACACCGCACTCCGTCTTCCCAGTCCCTTTCCAGTTGTTCCGTTCGGCGTTCGTGTTCATAGTTATTGCCTGGCTTACTTTCTGTCAGCGGCATCACAAAATATGCGAATATCTACGTAAAATTTACCACAGCCGAAAAACGGCGAATTTTCGTTGGCAAGTAAAGTGGCAAAAGCAGTGAAAAGGTGTGCCAGCAAAAAACGCACAGAGAACTGCAAAAACTTTGCATCATTGAAGTTACACACTCAAACACCCCCGCTCTCCCCATACCAAAACCAACAGTCTCATCACATTTATTTTCCATTTGTCGCTACTGCTGCGGTATTTGTTTATTGTTGCTCAAAGTTAGGAATGTAATATTTTGTGCCTTAACTAAAATCATAATATTTAATATTACACAGAAGTATAATTGTAAATGAATTCTAAAAAAATGCCATAGTGAAACCCAGTCTTTTCACGTTCAACTCTCAAAAATAGTTTTCTCCATTAAGACCGAATAATTTAGAGTATACAAACAGTAACTGCTGGGTATAAATAAAATTAAAATTATTATAATATATATACTGAAATGCAGTTGTGTTGATTAAATGTTTTCATGGGAGCAACCAAAAGACTGCCAACTGTTCTGTCTTGGGGTTTCTCCAATATATGCCACGATTAACTTAACTAAACATTTGTCACATCTCAGAACTATAACTATAACTATAGAAATCAAAAATAAATAATACTATTATTTTCAATGAAAATTAATTTTATGCTATTTATTTTGTATTGTGTACAACCAAACGCTTTAATTAATTTTTTTCTGTAATTTCAAATACCTAGTGTCTTCTTAAATTACGAATCTGTGTTTGGAAAATATACACTTGCTCGCCTATTGTTAAGTTTCAGTTCCTGAGATATTAAATTTCAGGTCCTGAGATATTACTGATGAGTTGTCATTTGATTGCAAGCCATCTGTGTGACTGCTCTCCTGAATTCTAGTCATGATCTTTTTGTAGAGTGCATCCACATGTGGCGCCAGATAAACATCCAGACGGATATGATTCTCTATACCATGAAGCAGCTGCACGCAGGTATCAAATTTGTTACCGATGAACTTGAGTAAAATGACCCACATTTCGGGCGATAGATCAAAGAAGGGCCTAAGCGTCACTGAATTAAGGCAGCCAAGCTGCAGCATCTCCAGATCCAGAGTGGCCAAACTGCACAGGCCTGCATAGTATGCGACATCTTGTGGCGCCACAATCTTATCATAGTCATAACCCTCAAAAGGCGTCAAGAGAAAACATTGCGCTGCCGTCTTATAAACCTTGAGACCCATATTGGCCAGACCTGCTGCGCAGCTGAGCTGGGCGGGCACCGCCTCCATTAGATTCGGGAAGCCCAACGCATACTGTTTGGCCTCCTCGATGTAGCTGAGCACATGCCACCAATTGGCCATGTAGATGGAAACACGTATCAAGTTGCGAAACATGTGAATCACATTATCGCTGCTAGTGCAATAGGGCCTGGCACGGGCATAGAACTTGATGGCCAACTGGAAGTTGCCACTCTTCACGTGGTAGTCGCCAATCTCTTCAAGGATGCGTCGCACATAGGCGCTGCCCGAACTAGATTTCTTGAAATTAAGCTCGGCATCGAGCTCCTGCAGCAACAGTGTCGCCTCCATTGTATTATCCTCCACCCAGTAGGCGTCGTAGAGATGCGCTTCCGATTTTGGCTTCGCTCTCGATGTTGATGGACTCGCTGCCTCACTCGACTCCGAGGTGACCACGCTCCGTTTCCTTTCCATACAGAGTTTACGGTAAAGTTCCTCATACATTTTCACATTGTAAGTCTTCTTTACATTATTGATAGCCAACTCCAGAGCCTCCACACGCAGCTTGGGACACACCTGAGCGATGAACCTGAGCCGCATCAGACGCGCAATATCCGTATAGCGTTTAGCATAGCTGATAAGAACGATTTGCGGCCCTTTCACAATGGGATATTGTACAGCATTCAGTAGAACACTGTTACTCGCCTCCGCCTCCGACTTTTCCTTCTCTTCATTATCCTCATCCTCCTCCTCCGCCTCGGTGACCACCTGGCAAACGGAACCAGAAATCATCTGTACTTACCCAAAATGTTCTGTCGCTTAATCGTTTGGCTTGCCTATATTTTTAACATTGAGATTTGAACAGAGGTCCAACATACAAATACAAATAAAGCAATGAGTTATATGCCAAACATTACTTACCTTAAAAGATCGACAAATTAATGTAACTAAGTTGTCTTCCTAAAAACGTCAATAGATCTCATATATCAAGAAAAGAAGAATAAGTAAGAAAAACTTTATATAATTTTCTTGATATCATTAAGTTTGTACTTCAATAGCAGATAATTACAAGAAACTGAACTCTGACTGCACTGAAAGAAGAGTTCAAGGAAAACATGAACAATAGGCTTTCAATTGATGCGGCGACAATATTGTATCACTAATATTTTAGTATTTATATTCTACATTAACATTTTAAAGGATTTTAGATTGTAAGCGAGCATTACCTTTTATAGCAAGATGTGAATATTTAATAATAACAATAAAGGAGATTAAATTCTTGTCTAATATTGTCTTTTGTCCTGATTATCCAAAGCTTTTAGACACTTTCGAAATACTTTTTTGGTGTCTATGGAAGTATTCCAGGACAATGGCTGAAAAACAGACACTGCACAAGCCCCATAGACTTTCGCCTTTGAAGTGGAGCATAAAAAAAGGCGGAAATTCAAACGATTCAATAAGCTGCCATTTAACGCATGTCAAGCATGTGAGTTAGGCAATCTGACCGACAGGTGGCGTGACAAGCTGCAACTACAGGTGTATCTCAAGACTTGAAATGATCTGAGCTCAACTTGAAGAAAATTCTCATGTATCTGCAGATGCGTAGCAACCAAATTCCATTACACAGATACAAATCAAATTGCCAAATGCCATTTGAAAGCAGGGGGCCCACAATGGTAGGAGAATGGAAGTTTGCTTTCATTTTCTAGTTGGCTAGATGTATGCAAAAATCAAATAACCCAAGCTTGAAAAATCGCAGACATCAGAGACACATAAATCAGAGGCGGTTACTTCAAAAGACCAAAACGAAACCAATGGAATTGTTACCGCTATTTAACGGTTTATTGATGCGTCGCTTTAGCTGAATTTATTGGCTTGGTCGTTGGCCATTTTTATGCTAGCCAACACCTGCCCATAACCCAAACCACACCACATCTCACCCACCCCAGAGAACAACTGCGAAGTGGAAATGCAAAGTGTAAAGCTTGGAAACGTGCAAAATGCTTGAAATTGATTTGACTTGGTATTTGTCTGAGGCTGCCCAGGTAGCCCATTTCTCAAACAGAAAAATGCCCGACGAGGTGTTGATAACGCTGCTAGCCATCAAAGAACCAAAAAAAAAGGAAAGAAAATAAAAATAGTCAAAAAGATAAAAGGAAAACATCAACAAAAGCCAATTATTGTAATCAATTTACTTTTAATGATGAATGACGCTTTCGATATTATTATAAGGATATTCAATTTAATAATTTTCATTGGCCGGCGATCTTTATAAATGGGCAGCGCTTAAATAACCTTTTGTTAGCAAATAAGAAAACCTTAAAACTATTCTAATATTAATAAAAGAATATTATAAATTGCACAACTAAGCAGTTTATGAGTATTAACCAACCAATCATTTATTTTCAGCTAAGAAGTAATTTTTTTCGATTTAACAAGAAAAACGACGTATTCGATGGCATTTCTGATTTGTAACCTTTTAAATGAGTAATAATCACGATAGCAGTTGCCAATAACATAGTTGAAAAGTTGATCAAGAAATGCATTTGTAGTCAAACTTTTGCAAGACATAATTCTTTAGCAAGACAAGCAGACAAAATTAACAGAGACTGGTGGCATGGCAACAATGAAAAGACGGAGACGCCGCCGCTGACAGCAATCAAAGTCACAAAATGTTTGCAATTGGCATGTAAGAGCCCAGTTGCTGAGGGGAGTTCAGCATGTGATTGAGAGAATTTTGGGGTCGAGCACTCGCGTTGTTTACTCTCTGGCATCGCTTTCAGTTTTTCGCTTTCGATGCGCGTAAATTTCTAATTTCATTAAATAGTGCATTGAAGGTTTGGTGGGGCTGAGGGTGGATTGTAACGTTGCCCAGACGTTGACAGACAAAAATCGACAATAGACGTCAACACACGATAGCTGGTGAGGGTGGCGTAAGGGGGCGTGGTCCACTCCGCGGCCGACAGCTTTGGCAATCAAAATGCGCCGATCAAAGTAGAAAATCGATTTTAATTGCAATCTAGCGTCGCTTAACGCTCGATTGTCGGTCGAATGGTCGAAAGAGGAGGGGGATGGTGGAGGCGTGGCATGGTCTGTCCTGCCTTTAGCGCAGTGTGCGTGGCAATTGCTTTTTGGCAACGTCATCGCAACACACACGTCACAGACAAAAAAGGACCTATCGAGATATTGAATCAAAATTTTGGATGCCGCAGCACAGATTCGCATTGGATGATGTCCCGGACCAGACATTGTCGATGTTTTGACTAATGTGTCGCCATTTGTAGCGTCACTTCCCACTTGTCACTCCCCACACACACACACACACACACAAATCCGCACACACTCGCACAACATATTCAAAGCCATTAAAACTACGCGACAATCGTCGCTCAAAGGCATTTCGATCCGGCTGTCAAATTTACAAGAGCCCAATTACGATGCGCCTACCCTTATAAAAATTGACAGCAAAAAAGCTGAACGTCAGACTGGACATTAATTATCGCATATATGACTGGAAAAGAATGAGAGTATCGTCATATAGTAAAAGCATAAATATCGACTTGTGCAAATTTCCCATATCTGCCTTTGTCAGTGTTGATTATATTTAAGTATTTTTGCTAGATACGGCAAAGAAATAAATGATAACACATGCAAGAAGTCACCGAATAAAATCATCATAGAAAAAAGGAACGTATTCGGAGAGTAGCATAATTTTAATATCGAGCCTACAGTTAATAATATGGAATTTAATTATTTATAAATTAATATGAACTAAATTATTTCAATGTATGCATATGCCAAAAATAAAACGGGCAAGACTTAATGTCACCGACTCATGAATGAAAAAGGAAAAGACTATTTTCATATTGTAAATAAAATTAAGTTTTGAGACTGCAGTTATTTGTATATTTTATTAATATTCCTTGAGATGCGTTGGAAGATTTAATTTAATTTATTTATTTAAAATGTGTTATGTTACATTTTATTTTATTGTATTTATATTCAAAGCATTCCTTTAAGAGATTCACTACTTGCTTCTAATACACAATATTTTGATAGAATGCCTAAATCATTCATTTTGTTTTATTTTTGCTGTCCAATTTGAAATCCTATTTTATGTTTAAGTATATATTTTCCGCAAATGTTTTCATTTGGTAACTCAAATTAAATTTATCTAGTGGATTCATTTATATTCATAGAGATGGAATTTAATTTATTTATTTCAAGTTTAATATGTTCTGTACTCAGTATTGTTGTATTTAAATTTATATCCATGTTTTAAGAGCTTCGCTACTTGCATCTAATATGCAATTTTTTGATGGAATGATTACTGAATTTACTTTGTTCTTTTTATACTTTGCAATTTGAAATCATATTCTATATTTAAATGTATATATTTAAAAGCATATCCACACACACCCCCAACCTACCCTACCTCCATCCTGTTCTAAATAATCTTACCCGGCTAATGCGGATCTCCGCCCTGGTGAACAACTATTTCTCTGCAGCTCGTGGGAACAAACGTGAAGAGTTCTAGAAATTTCACAGGATCTCCCTACGAAGAATGTCGTTAGACAGATAGAGGACCGATGGGAGGCGCTCGCTTGTGGTAGCCCATCGTCCACAACATGCAACCCCAGCACCAAACACGAATATGCTGGAGGCGCAGCATAACCGAAGTCAACTAGGAATAGATGTAGTATCCAAGGAATAACAACATAGTAAGCTATAGGCTCAGAAGGGGCACAGTAGATGTGGCAGGTCACTGTGTATATGTAATACAATAATAATAATAATTTATATATACATTTTTGCTTGATAAAAATCTGTTGCAGAGTAAATGCAATTAATTATTTATGTTTCATGCACTTTTGCCCTTTTTCGTAGTCCTTTGTTGCCCTTGCACTTGACTTGACGCACAGACGCAAAGGACTACGTCCGTTTGTTTGTGTGGCACTTGAAAATGGCCTGCTAAAAACTGTCTGACTGTGCCACTATGCGTCTGTCCGGCCGACTGGCTGTCGTTCTACTCATAATTGTGATCAACAAAATGAGCAACAGTTTGCGCCACAATATGTGCCATTTAATTATTTTTCAATTTAATTTCCCGCTTTGACCCATTCACTCTGGCCGCAGGAAATTAACAGCAATAGACGGAGAAAGCAGAGAGCAGACGCTCATCACTCTGCCTTTTGACGCTGTCCTCGAGCAGGACAATGCTGTTGCTGGTAGTGCTGCCGAAGCTGCAATGCGTCAACTTGCCACGCCCCCTTTCACACTGCTGCACTGCCTTTGGTTGTTGTTCTAATTAGGTTTGGTTTTTGCGTTTAATGTCTGTTGCGGTCAGTTGTGGCTCTGGGGTTAGGTATATTTTTTATCGGCTTGCTCGCAGATTCCGCCCTTTTCTTAGCATTTCTTTTCCATCTTAACAAGTTCTTTATGATGTCAGCAGAAGAAATTAATTTTTTCGCCAGTTGTTTTCCTCCTCAAGGCTTCACACAAGTTGTTCCTTTGTGAATGCTGCAAACTCTTTTGCATAATTTCAACTTATTGCAATCATTTTCCCAGATGTCTTTTAATTTTCCAGCACTGTCAATCTAAGTAAATTTAATTGCATGTTCTGCAATGGCAAAATTTAGTAGACTGAAAATGAAGCCCTCAAATTTTCACTTATTATATTGTTTAACTTTCGTATCAGTTTGTTATTTGTCTAACAGCTATACAAGAATTAATAAATTGTATTGAATTGCATATTTTTAAACTATGCAGCCTTAAAACTAGTCACTAAAATGCAGCAAACTCAATAATTAAAATATTATTAGAATATTCCACAATTTCATTCGCAAATTATTGCGGTCATCTCTCAAGTTTCCCCCTTGCTGCAGGCCTTAATTAAATACTAAGCAAATACGAAAGAAATGTCAATAGATGTAAATAATTATTGTGAAATAAAAGTGTGTAAATGCCTTGAAGGCAATGCCCGAAACAAGTCATTCAACTGTCTAGTTACATATAGATAGTTGTTTGTTTTCAACACAATTTATTGTTGACTGCACCTGAGGCATTTGGACACATTCAGACTCAGGCCTAGACCCAGATCCAACCAACCAAACTCAGTTCCAGACGCAGTCCAAAGATACATATATAGAAATTTGACTGCCTCGGGCGGAAATTTGATCAAATTGCATGCGCATTTTATGCCTTTTGAAAATGTTGTTGCCTTTGGTCTCCAAAATATGCCAACTGTTTGGTTGTTGTTGTTATTGTTGTGGGGCATGTGCGAGTGTAAATTCTGTATAATTTGAATGGCAAACAGAAGGAGAGGTGGAGAGCATTTCAGTTTGGTTCTGGGCCCAGTTTGGTTTGTTTGGCAATGCTGTTGACCGTTTGGCTCATATAAATAAAACATGTAAACCGATTGGCAAATATTTGACATCAGCGCTTTAAGCGTCCACGCCAGAATATATATAAATGTTCATACTTTAAGCGAGAAGGGCGGGGTCGAGTGCGGAGAGCAGGAAGAGGTGAGCATGTCGAGCTAACTGTAGTAAACCAAAGCAGGCAAAACCAAGCCCAGCCAACAACAAGAACTATCGCCAACGTCGAGCGGCAAAGTTCAAATTCAATTACCTTTCAAATATTTGCATTTTGCGACACAAAGTTCCGTCATAATGTGCACAATGGCTGCCACTCGAATGCCACTTGAAAAGCCAACGGATGGACGGGTGACAGGGGCGGGGTAGTCAACTATAAAGAACGAACCGACAACGGAAGGAGCACTCAAAACAGTTGCCGCTAATGTCGTTCTGCACGTCCAGGACGTCGTCCTTCTGCTGCTGCTACAGTTGCTGTTGCTGCTGCTGCTGCTGCTGCTGCTGCTGCTGCTGCTGCTGCTGCTTCTGCAGCTACAGTTGCTGCTGCTGCAGTTGCAACAACAAGAGAAGCAACAATGACGTTAACTTTTGCCGCCTACTGCCGTCCCCTTTCAAAACAATTACAAAACAAAGGCCAGCGACAGCGAGGGTAACGAGGTAAAGGGGCAATCTCTGTATGTGTGTGTGTGTGTGTCGAGCGCATAAAAATACCAAATAAGCCAATTTTGAAACAGCCACCAAACCCAAACCACCCACAGCCCACCGCCCACCACCCAGCCTTGCGAGCAAGCAAAACAAAGCAACCAAAGGTTCGGGAATTTTTTCAATGCCAGCCCATAGAGAGTGTATTTAGAGCATATCAACTTTGTGTTCTATGTGAAACCCAAACTCAATTGAATACTGCAAATAATTTACGATTGTCTTGCAAAGATATTAACAGACTGAAGTGTGAGGCAGTGAAAAAAATATAGTCAGCTTAGGCATTATTTGAAGTCATTAAATCATGCATATTTTGGCCAAAGCCAAAGGTAGTGAAAGTGATGAGCGATGCGAGTGAAGAGAGAGTGGAAGCGAGAGAGAAAAGAACAAAGTACAACTGAGGGGATAGAGAACTGCACTGATAGTGAATCAGACAGAGACAAGAGTGAAAGGGAAAGAGTCAAATCTGATCCACTTTGATAGAGAGCCAGCTGTCAATAATAATTTATATAATTAATAATAATTATGATTCTTCTGTGCGATTTTCATTAATTCAAATAATTAATCAATAAAATTCAACACATTCAGAGTAGTTAGAATACACTAACATACACTATCAAGTCAAACATCAATTAAAAAAAAAACTAACTCACTTTTGACTTCTGACTTTTTTCATTATTAAGGAAAATAAATCTTGAGGGCAATGATCAACCAGAAAACACTATAGTAGAAAGCCAGTTGTATTTATTATAAATATACAGCTATAAATTATGAAAATTCTACGCGATTCTCAAGAGATTAATTAAGTAGTAGTGCCAGTCAAATTCTGCTTCGTAAAGAAAATATAGAAAATCACAGTCAAATCAGTAATAAATTGAAGAAAAAATGTAAAAAATTTTAATAAAATATAAGAGATATTTGTAGTGCATTTAATATGTCGCCTTGTTTGCAGGTTCCAATATAGTTTTATTGTTTCGTCCTTTTATTTATATATATAGACTCTTTTTTTCATTTGTCGTGTTGGTTTGACTGCCACTGAAAGTTTTACATGGTCTGGGTCGCTGTCGCACGTAACTTTGTGACTCTGTGAAACTATGTGCAACGTTGTTGGAGGACCAGTTTAATTTTGTTTTCTCTAGCTACTAGGCTACTTCTCCTGCTCTGTCTACATCTCTTTCTCCCTTAACATCGCCCATACCCTCTTTCTTTCAGTCTATCTTTTTATAGTAGTCAAAAATGTGGGCGCATGTGTCTCGTTTGGTTTGTTGTAGTTGCAACAAAGTGCATTGAAAATTATTTCTTTTGTCTATTAAAATTGTGTTGCGAGCTTTATTGAAATTGAGTCACAAATGGCCAAACAGTTGACTGCTCGACTCTTGCGTCCTTGGCCAGTACACGCACCTTGCCCCACCGAATGCTCCACACACGCACACGTCTTGCAAATTCACCAACTCTGTGTGTGGCATGTGGCATGTTTTATGCATGCAGACACAGCAGCAACCACGACGCTAAATCCAGTTCGAATCCTTAGTTGCCAGCTTATTTGCATGCTGAACTCTTCTATTCTACATACCCTTGTTTAGTAAACTATTATTGTCTACTTGATGCTTCTTTGACTATATTCGTTTGGCTGCACTTAGTATATGAGTATCCTCGGAATCGGCTTACTATATCTTACAGCTGTCATAGTAACTATCGGTTGAAAGATGAGTTTGGTTTTAATACCTAGTTTGTTTACTAAGATACTTCAACTGAGTGTTGCTATGCTTCTCACATTTTGACAAAAACAAAAAATGATCAACGTTCAACTGCCATACCATATACACTCAGAAAAAAGAAAATACAAATTCATTTTTGAAATTCAAAATGTAGTAATGAATTTTGAAAGATAATTTATATGAGAAAACTATCAAAGATATCTTAATCAAATTAAAATTCACTTCAACTTACATTTTATTGAAAAACTAAAATCAAATCTACTAAATTAAATAAGTTACAAAAAAATATCTGCCAGGGTATATCAAGTTAGGAGTGTGAACTATTGCTGATTTCCGGATTATATTTTCAGTACACATCAAATGAACGCATGCTGAGAACACATTTGGATGATATCACCATCTATCAGTAGCTCGTTGGGTGAGCGAAGATGGGGTAGGATTGTGGAGGCGAGCATTGCAAATGACAGTGAAGAGTGCGCTGTAACCAATTGTGTGTTGAGTAACTGCATCAGACGACTAGTTCAAAGATGCGTGAATGCAGATCCGCATGTGAAAATATATTTAGCACACAAACCCCACCCTCTACATGTGTATGTGTGTGATATTGTATGTATAAATAGTAAATTTATAAGGGTATACAGCCACTGGCAATGAAGTCATATAAAATGCATAGAATTTTCCCTTTATTCCGTGCATTTAAAGGCAAATTTATGTTATGCATATTGCTGTCTAAAGCAAAATTGCAACGAAAGCGCAAAGCAAAAGAAAACAAACATTCCAACATTCCTCTCTTTATGCGAATGAGTCTCTTTCATATCACAACTCCCATTGAATATCGTGCCATAACTATAAAAGAAACCTGTTTAATAACTAAAAAAAATACTTAAAACATTTTACTGAACTTTTACCTATTGTGCTTTGTATAAAGCGAAATCAGCTCGACAATTTTTCATTAAATAAAAACCCTTTTGAGGAAATTGAAAGATAAAAATATGTTCAACTTCTCTTGTGCGTAGGTCAAAAACTAAATTAATTTAGATGAATAACTGATATTAAATGCAACTGGAGGTTATCTCTTAGTAAATAGCTTATACACTCTCATTAGCTTTCTTGTTACTAGTATTAGTACTGACCTATTGTATTTTAAGACTAGTAAAATTAAACCATTTTGCAGTTTATAAATTTTAATAATAAAATTTGAAAAAACTTACAGTTTACAGCGTCTTTTTTTTATTTTATTCTATTAACAGGAAATACATTTCTGAAAAATATAAAATAGACATACAAAATTATGTATTCGTATAAAAACAAGAAAAACTTTCTATATTTCAAGTCGATTTTCATTTTAGAGCGATTTCAAAAATTCAGATCTCAAAGTTCTATAAATTACTTAAATTGCAGCAGTGTATCTGCTGGTCGGTAAATTTCGACCAGAGCACATTTTTCAAGTAATGCAATTTGTGAATTTAATACCTCTAAATAGACATTCCAATTACAAGCATAGCTACTTTGTTGCAATATGAGCAATTAGACTTCACTAGTAATGTCCTCAATCCCCAAAAACATTTATTTATTTTGAACAGCTTTAACTACATTTCGCAAATGCTTAAGTTGCACCACTGCTGCAGCTGCTGTAGTTACTGTTGCTGTGGCAGTTTCTCTCTGTCTGGTGATTTTGAGCTTTGCTAAATGAAAAGCAAATAAATACGCTGTTTTAGTGGAGTTGCGTAGCAAGTAGCGCATCATTTGTAATGCTTGCTCGTAAATTTGAGTCAAATATATTGCGCATACGCACTGTGATCCGCAAAAGAACTAAACAAATATTCTAGTTGCAGTTGTTGTCATTGCTATAGACGAGTTGGCTTTTGGGTCGAGTCGGGTCAGCACAGAGCAAGCTGCAGTTAAAATTGCCTTGACATATTGCTTAAAACAACCAAACTAACGGAAACTGCATCCCCAAAACAACTGTCTTTGTCCTCAGTTTGTCATGTATTCAAGCATGTGTGTGTGTGTGTGTGTTTGTGAGTGTTTATGTATGTTTGTCAAAAGCATGCAAGTCATTCAACTCGAATTTATTTATTGTGCAACTGCTGTGCATTGCGGTTGTACAACAAAATGTGCAAGAGCCAAGACACATTCATCTATTTAATTAATAACAAAAACTGCGCAAATGAAACAAAAACACGATTCTCATATGACCAGGATTTAATACTCTAGCAAATACATTTTCCAAAACGAATTGCTTACTAAAGTGTAGGCATTTCAGCAACTTGCAATTCTTTATTCAATTTTCTGATTGATTATTTGTATTAAAATAAAATCAAATCAAAATCTCAATTTGCAATATTTGAATTTGATATTTTTGCCTTATTCTTGTTAAACAACTTGCCCAGCTGAGCTTTCAATATGTTCGTATTTTATTAGTAGCTTTAAGATTCATACAATGCCCTTTTAATTTTTAATCAACCTCTAAATTATTTTTCAATTTATTTTTATTTAATAAAACTAATTTATATATAATTATATTATATTGTATTATATTACCATAACATTAGCAATTTGAACAATTTTATAAAAACCAAAATATGTAGCTAACACTGAATATCAAACTTTTTGCGCAGAGTGACATGCCCTGAGGGAAGGTATTCGGGCTGTTTGCTAGTCAGGCAATTGTCTGGCAAAAGCTTAGTAGCAGCTTTACATAAATTAACTTTATGTATTCATTAAAAATAATGAAAGCATGTAAAAGAGTTGGGTGTACGATTGCACATGAGATGATGCCAGTTGAAATTTATGTGAAATTTAATATCAGGCCGTGCAACATACATAACTGCAGTTCGGACACATGTATGCATATATGTATGTGTGAGTGTGCAACGAGTGCGTTGGCTGGCAGGCGTTCACAACATGACGTACAAAATCCGAAAAATGCATCCGCCAACTCTGGGCAGGAGGAGTTGCTGGTGCATTTGCAGGACAATGGAAGCTGTCACTTACAATGAAGCCGTATTCGCTTGCAAGCAATTGTCAGAGATTGGAGATGGAATAACTTGGGAGTACTCTCGCCTAGTGACATGTGCAGTCTGTATGCAGGGCAAAGCCGGGCAAACAATAAAGGATAACATTTACACAAGCCGCTCACTCACACTCACACGAACGAATACACTAACCAGAAAGGGTCATCAAATCCTTTAGCCAAGTTTGCTTTTGTTCTCATCATCGTCAACGTACAATCTTCGTCTATCTCTCTCTCTCTCTCTCTCTCTCTATCAGTATGCCACTCTCACTCCGGCGTCTGGCATTGTCTTTATGCTGGTTTAATCTGTGTCGAAAGGCGTGAGTTATTACAAGCTAGCCACGCCCACAAACGCCAAAAGCTGCACACATGTCCGCCTTACTTAAAACATGCCCCATTGTCTAGCCACATCGTCTGCATGAAGACTCTATGGCGAGAGAGACAAACACAGAGATAGAGAGAGGGTGAGAAATGCAGGGTGGCGCTTGGCGTCAAATAGAACTCGACCAAGTCAAAGGTTTATCTTTTGTCAACGGCTTTTGTGTAGCTGGCATAATCAGCTTTCTCTTTGATCGAGCTGTCTATTCAAGATTCTGATGAACTACTTGCAAAGGTTCTGCGAGTCAATTAGTGCCACATGCTGGCAGCTGCTTGGATTAATTCCAGATGATGCTGATACAAAAATCAGAAAATTAACAAATGGAAAATATCTTTTACTCAGTAGATACTAATGGTATAATGGTTTAATTATACAATGTGTCGACTCTTGTTATTCGACATTAAATAAATAGACAATGTTAATAATCAATTTAACATTTTAAGCAGCTTATTTTTATGTAAAATTAATAATTTGTAATTATGACGTAATGACGCAGAATAATATTATTAAAGCTGTGTTTATTATATATATTAAATTAATTTACATTACATTCAACTAAGCCATAAAAAACCATTATTTCAATGATACAAATCTAAATAAAATGATATAAAAAGAAAAGCTGCATATTTAAAATATTTTTTAAAGAATTATCACATGTTTTTTAATCGTTCTAAATGTATCACACTTAAAAATATAATTTGAATGCAATATTTTTGTATAATTTTCTCTTTATATTTAGTTCGATTGAAAGTTAACCAATTCACCTGTAAACTGAAACCGGTTTAAATAAATTACTTGTAAGCTGTAAGGTATTTTCCATATATTTATATCTTGCCATAAATCAACTCTGCTTCACATTTTAACTTACAACAACTTTGATAGACGGTCTAATATTAAAATAAGACAAATAAAAATACCCGAATTAATAAAATCACATCCCAATATATATATTATATGTATAAGGTCTGCTTATGAGAATCTCTGTAGTAATTGGCATGCGGAATACGCAGCCACTCAAAGCCATTGGACATGCAATTTAATTGTTGCATGGATTTTATTTTTCCATTTTCTTTTTTGTATGGTATTTGGGTTGTAAAAACTCTAATGAATTAATGAGCTCGTTCGCACTCGAATTGCAATTGCGCCGATGGTCTCGTGCATTGTGGAGCCGGCTTCCTCCACGCTGGCTGGCCTTTATTTTACTTACAATTAGCGCCATCGATTGTTTAATGGCAGTTCATTGTAATAAGCCAATTTCGAAGAGTCTGCATTTGAATTCAAAATGCGAAATAAGTTCATTAGCAAAACGATGACGCCTGCAGTGGCGCCCCCTGGCGGCGGCCACCGATTGTTAGTGTGTGTATGTGTGAGCCGAGCCGGAAGTCACAGCTGCTCTTTGCTCGTTGTGTGTGTGTGTGTGTGTGTGTGTGTGTATGTATCTGTGTGCTCACTTCTACCCGCTGCCAAGAAGCATAAAGGACAAGCACTCGATTTCCAATTGCAATGTTTGGCAGTATGTCTGTCCGTCTGTCGCTCCGGCTGTCTGCCTCTCCGTCGTCCGTCCGTTTGTATAATTTGAGTTTATGCAACTTTTATGCTTATTAATACTTTTATAACCTGCCCAACAGCGCCCTTCCGCCAGCAGGTAATTGCCAATTTGGTTTGAATTTCAATTGGCCAATTTGGGCTTGTTTTTGGGCCATGAGAACTTTTTAAGTGCTTGAAATTGTTAAGCATCGAATTGTCTGATAATCTATAAGCCATTTATTAGTATTAATTGCTCGTGTTAAAGTGAAAGGCAAACAACTCCAGGCTCTGGGCAAGAGAGGAATGACGTCTGAGTAGTTTTGAGTTCAATCTGGATGGTATTTTAAAGAGAAGCTACACAATTATTGGCTTGCTATAAAAATAAATACTCTATTGCAAAATAGATAAGATTGAATGTAATTTTGATGTTGTATAAGTGAGTAGCAATTACATAGATTAAATTAAAATTAGTTAGTTTCCTAATGTAAATTTGTGTGAAGAAACAGGGGAACTGACGAAGCAATAATAATCTCAGAGTATTTGGCAATATTTACTTTTACTGATATTAGACTGATTCAACAATAAAATATATGAAAAGAACACAATTATGCTTCCATTTTTCATTTTATTTTTTTTTTCAATTTAGCAAATGGAGGTCGCTCGTCTCGAATCGAATTTCATTGTTGTGTTTAAATTTCAGTGCGCTTTTTAAGCTGACAAACTGACAAAACTCAACGCATTCTCTCAAGTGCAACCAGGCACATAACTAAGGACCCTTCCACTTGTATGGAGACATGGTTTAAAGATAACAACAAACAGCACTGAAGGGTAACAGGAGGCTCTCTCCCCCAATCTGTCCCCCCATTTTTCTCTCTCTTCTGGTCAGTGAGTCGTCTATTGCAGATGCAGCTGAAGCTGCTGCTGCAGCAACTGGATTTTTATTATCCCAACATATAAACCCATTTTAGTTGATATTTGTTAAGTGGATGCTTGGGTCAGTTAGCCACGCCCATACGCCCTTACGCCCACGTTTGCCCGCCGGCTGCCACTAAGCAAGAGTAAAAAAATAAAATTGCATCTAACTAAAGAGAAAATAACCGTGAAGTTGTATGTTTTGCAGTTCAGTGCATTTTGGTTATTGTAGCAACATTTCTTTCATATTCCCTGACCACGCCCCAGACCCCTACCCATAAACATAGCAGCCAATTGTTGTTTTTGTTGCTATTGTTGCTGTTTTTGTGTTTGTGCATGGGTTGTAAAAATGTTTTGAAGTGCGGCTCGCCTGGCAAATAACCAAATGGATGAACCGCCTGCTCAGCAGCAGGTCAGCAGTGACCCCTCCAACCAGCCCCATTGTCCCCTTGCCCCTCTTCAGACTCTTTGTTGGTGCCTCTGTGCCACGTTCGCATCGCGCTCAAGTAGCACCATTCACTTTTTGTATCCGAAATGTTGCTGCTTTATGGACCTGGTCCACAAATTCAGTCAGATATTCAGTCGACCAGTTTTTCCCTTTTACAACAACCACCTGTCTATCTACCTCTCTATCTTCTCTCTCTCTCTCTCTCTCTCTCTCTCTCTATCTTTCTCTATCTTTCTCGCCCTCCCTGGTCTGTCTCTCCTTTAAAATCGACAATGCTGTTCACTAGCTCCTAGTGGAATTAGCAGCTCCGACCTGCCTATATTGATACATTAATGCTTAATAGTTACTAAGAGATCAACTAAAGAACACTTGCAGCTGATGCTGCACTGGAACTATAATATAAATAACTATGTAAAATATGTCAGTAAAACAGAAATCACTCAATAAATTGAAGCAAAAATATAGTCAGACATGGAGAGTTGTATTTATTTTTATATATAAATACAGACTTTCGTTTCACTGAATTTTTAATTACTTTCCACTAAGTGACTTAATTTTATGGGTTTTGAAATCCTTTCAATTTAGTCAAGAGAAATATTTAAAAATATTTGGACAAGATTTAGAAAAATAAAATATTTTTATATCTAAATATTATCTATAACAAATTGTTCATTTTAATAAATCTTGTGACACTGGGAATATTAAAAAATAAAGACTACTTGACAAAGGTTGTAACAAAAATCGATATTTCAAAATATTTAAAAATTATATAGATTTATTTAATTAAAAACTTTCCAGAAAATATTTAAAAAATAATAATTTTTAAAAAATTTAAGCAAAGTTCTTTTATCACAATTTAATTTTATTTTTAATTTAATTTAATTTATTTATTACCTTTTGTATATTTCTGTATCAGTACCCGACATTAAATAAATAAAAATTTTAAACTAAAGCTATAAATCGTTGCAATCTGATCAATTAAAGAAAATATTGATATTAACTATAAAGATGTTTCACTGTACTTCAATAGTAGCACAGCTGCAACAATTGTGTGACAAAATTTAATGACACTTAACGTCTGCCATGCACAAAACTTATCTCTGTGCAGAGAGTTTTCCATATATTTTCTAAAACTGTTGCAACTAAAGGGAAATGGCCAAATGGGAAAAGGCAAAAGGGAATGGGGCCAACAGCAGTGGCAACGGATGCATCTGGCTTTTGGTGGAGTGCGGGCGGTGAAGCATGGGCTGACAATTGAGGGCAGAGTTGAAAAATGTTTCCAAGTTAAATGAAGCGCATCAAACGTCAGTCGATAAATTTAAAAGCCAAAGCTATTGACTCGCAAAAAATAAAAGCAAATAATGCCGGCCAACAAGGCCAGACGACGACGAACGAACGACAGAGGGCGCCACACACTGCCTGCACGGCCAATTCGAAATTCGTATGCATGTGTGCAAGAAGATGTGACATTTCTGCTGACAGCACAAAAGCAGCGACGCCAACGGCTACGGCGACGGCGACGATGCGTCCAAGAAAAGTCGACTTGTTGACAGCGCCCTCTATGGTGCAGCCGTCACATAAAAACCAAGTGCAGCACGGCAAGAGCGGCAGTAGAGAGCTCTGTGATTGGCTACTTAACTCTTTGACAACTTGTCTGCGCTGCAGAGAGCAGCAGCTGCTCTCGATATGTGGACGACCCCCTCCCCCCACGCAAACCTTCCTTTCTTCAGGCTCATATGTAAGCAGCTGCAAAGTTGGCCGGCAAAAAACTTTGTCATTTGCATGCGACCAAAGTTTAATAGAAATTCAATTTCTATTATTTTTTCTTATTTTTTTTTTAGTTTTTAGTCCGCATATATAGTATGTTTGCATTGAAACAATAAATTTTTTCAGAGGGTGTCCGTGTCCAGTTTGGATTGCTTTGACCTGGCCCAAAGTGGCGTTGAGGCGTACAAAAGTTACGGATTTTTATTATTAGCTGCTGCTGCCAGTCCAAAGTTGAAACTCGTCTGTAAAGTTTGCGTTTGCAGCATGCAAAAAACATTTTTTTATTAGGTTTTTTCATTCAATATTATAAAGCGATACTTGGCACATAGCTAAGTTTGGCTTTTAATTAAAGTACGCATTTGAGAGGCGTGATTTTACATTTTAAATCATTTTAGGAGAGAAAGGGAGAGCAGAGCTCAATACTATTTCTAAATCGATGGTAATTTTAAGAAACTTTACTTCATGAAAAAAATGTGGATAATTATACAAATTTCATTTGAAGTCTATTTTCTAAAATTCTGGTAGATTTCTTTTTCTGGGTGTAAAATCTGTGCCAGTGCACATATCTGACCATATGTAAAGATGTTAAACAATTAAACAGCTTCGAATACTATAAAATATAATTACTTGAAGCAGTCGTTAAGTGTTATCGCTGCAAATGGTTGAAGCTGTAGTTGTATTTTTAGTTATTATTGTTGAGCAGTCTGAACAAACTTTGACTTTCATAGCACCCTCGTAATTTGAATTTGTTGTCTTTCCTTATCTGCTTATTTTTTCCTACTGAAACTGATTCCCCTACAAGTATTTGACTGCTCATTATGTTGTTGTTAATGTTGTTGTTAGCGTTGGCAAGCAAATTGCATATAAATTGCACTCATTGACGGCAGGGAATCTACATGGAAAATATTTTGTAGTTATTACATAAATTTCATATTTCACATTTTGCAGCCGCCCACTTCGCCGCTGGGGGCATGTGAAGTGCTTGCATCCCACATCAACCCATACAACGTCAACAACAACAACAACAAGTAGTCAAAGTCGTTCTTAGAGTTGTGTTTGTTGTTGCTGTGCCAAATGACTTGCCGTGGCAGTTGTTGGTTGGCATTTTTGATGAGCCAGCTGCACGTAGCACTCGTCTAGGTGCCCCAGCTCAGGTAGCTCTGAAGAAGTCGGGGACTTTATTAAAATTATATATTTGCATGTTTGTTGCAATTTGAGCGAGGCACGCAGTCAGCAACGAGGACGGCAAAAATTTGCAATTGCATATGCATTTATAAATATAAAACGCAATTTTGTCAACTTGCAGCTTGCAACTTGCAACTTGCAACGCAGAACTTAATGCGCAAGTTTTGCTCGATCTGATGAGTGGCCACTGACTGATAGTGTTGGGGAGTGACTTCCTTTCCTGTGTCTCATTAACAAAGCACGGACATTGCCTGCATTAGTTTACATATAACTAATATATAACTATTTTTGGAAATTAAAAAAAAAAGAATATATATTTTTTCTATAATAAAATAATAAAGCCTGCATTTGCGGCCTGCCTTAATTAGGAAAATAAAAATCTTGTTTTATAATGTTTAAAGTATGTGTTTATGTATTTATTACTATTTTTGGATAAATATTTGTTATATATTTCGGTTTTTTATTTATTACTTTTTAATATTTCATTAATCACTGTAATATTAATAAATAATATACATAAAATATTCTAATATCAGTTTGCTATTGAAAAAAGATTTCATTATTTATTGCATTGGTTTTGGAAAATGTTTTCCTTCTAATAAATAAAACAAATTTTCATTTTAAAGCCTGCATTAAAAAATAATACAAATTGAAGTTTATGTAATTATACATTATTTATTAGTTACATATTATATTAATTACATATATCGCACTTTTTTAGACCTAATGTTTATTACTTGAATATATTCTATGATTGAGTTCGCTTATTCTAGAATGAAGTACGGTGAACCAACTTTCTTATCTTCTTATTTCTCATCTTTAATCTCATTACTAAAGCCAACATTGTTGACCTGTTATCTTAAGTTGCGATTAAATATCATCAGACATATTTATTCATTTCTCAATGACAGATTCTTAGATGAGCATTCGCAATTTTGATTATGGGAATGCATTTTCTATCTGTGTGTGGGCCAAATACCGTTCTACGATTTGAGCATTTGCTGTCAAAGTGTTAAATCCAAAGTCCTCTTCACCTGTGCATTTTTCAGGCCAGCTCCAAGTGCTGGAAGCTTAGACGAATTCGCAGAGCCACAAATAAGCCGAGCAGAAAATGCCCATACAGAGAAAGGGAGTAGAAGAGGATGAAAGGGGCGGTTGGGGAGTATGAGACAGCTGAGTTGATTTCAGAGGCAGCAGGCTGAAAATGTTGTGTGTGCAAGTGTGTGTGTGTGTGTGTGGTAAATTAAATTGAAAGGCATTGCAGGAAATGCGAGCATAATATTTGCGCCTTGTTAGTTTGTCAACGCTTGGCTGACTCTGAATGATGAGGACACGTAGAATAGGGATTGGGGTAGCTTTAGTTGATGGCCTGATGTTGAAACATTTAATGACATTTAAAAGGCGGCGCAGCATAATTAAAATTCAAAATATATAAATAAATATAAAGGAATAAAGAAAGGAAACGCATGAGAGTGCGAGAGTGCTCTACATACCGCAAAGCAGTTGGCATTTGCCACAGCAAAAGTTGCCAAGATTATGGAGACGGGGCAGGAGGAGGGGAGTGGTTAAACTACCAGTGGGGTGAGAGAAATAGCGCAACTGCGTCGACTGCCAGAATCACGCTTAAGCTCACGATTTATGTGAGATTCTTTAAGCGAAATCCAAGTCAATTAGTTTCCTAATTCGTTTTGTGAAAAGGAATTTATCGATTTTATCTGCAGACGTGCAGAAAGTAGTTAAGAGCAGTTTTTCCAACGACTTTCATCGTTTTCCTTTTCTTTTCCTTTATTTTCTTTTTGTTTTGTTTTTGTGTGTGTAAGTGCTGATAATGATTCCCGCTGTGCTGTGTGTGTGTGTTTGGTGTGTGTGCTTGCTGCTTAACAAGGAAAACTGTGCGTTTTATGTGCAGCAGTCTCTGTGGGAAGCATTGGGACAATAAACAAGCCGCATTGCTCATACGCCATGTGAACACTGGCGAACTGGGCGAGCGTTAGACTAAGCGTTAGCAAATTAAATTAGATTGCAATTGTTTTGCCAGTCGATTTAAATGTTCAAATAAACCAGGCAACAACTAATATACTGTGTTCGAATTCCTCAAATTGCGCAAAGATTCCAATGAATGAATGAACTTTATTTTGTGTGTGACTCATGGGAATTATTTTGCTAAGATTTATACGAATTTAAACTTCAACTTGAACTAGATACTCGTTAAATGTATTTAATAGCCAACCACTCAATAGCAAATGGATGAATTAGTGTTTGTTTTATTCCGACAATTAAAATAATTTTTTATTATTATTATTAACTAATTTTAAAGGCTTATATTTTTATTCTATTTAAAATTTTTGCTGCCTTTTTAGTTTGATCGATTTAATTTGAACAAAACATATTTGTCTGCCTCCATAAAACCATAAAATACAGCACAATAAGTCAATAGTTAATAATAGACATATATATACCTATATATTTATAATTCTGTCAAAGCTGCAGCATTTTTTGCTTGAGCACTCAGAAATGTTGTATACAAACATAAATCGGTTTAAAATGAAAAACTTTCGTTATTACAGCGACTTGTGTTTACATTTGTAACGGGTCTAAGGGTGTTTGTGGGGGCGTTAGTTGGATGAATGGGTGATTGGATGGGTGAATTGGTGGGTGTTGGATTTGGGCTTGGGTTTGCGCCGTCGATCTTTGGGCGACTCAATTTGTGGCCTGCAAGGCGTCGACTTAAAGAATTTTTAATTGCTTCAAAAACAAGTTGAATGCTGTTTTATTTATATTTCCGTCGACCGCCGAGGCGACGCCATAGACAAATTCCATTAAACTTTTGGCTTCTAAACTGTGTCAAAGTTGGGCGTAGGCAATGCGAATTGAGATGGGGTGTGGCACCGGATAGGGGAAGGGTGCGATGCAACGCTTCCTGGTCGCTGGCTATGGATAATTCACTGGTGGCAACCGCCAGAGAGACGAGCTCACAAAACTTTTTGCGCAAAGCAAACTCAACTGAATGAAATGAAAATGCCACAGAGGCAACCAAAAACTCCTGTGGAGCAGAGAGAGAGAGCAAGATGTACGGCTCACAAGTGAGCGACAGAGAGAGAGAGAGGGAGAGAGATATTGGGAGGAAGCAGCGATAGCGAGCGTCGCTTGGTGAGCAATCAATTTCTGTTGACGTTGACAACAAGGCAAAAGTCCGGCCAAAGTTAAGGCCAAAAGACAAGACGCAATGCTTCTCAATGTATAGGGGGAGGTGCAACTTTATTTGGTGGGGGTTGAGGGGGAGGGAGCACAACAAATCAAAGTCGACGTCGTCTTTTTAAGACGCCTGTCGAAGTGAGCCTGGAACACGCCTACTTTAGCCGCGTAAACGCCTTAAGTCAGCGACTGCGACGTTGACTGCGACTGCTGCGGTTGAAGTGTATTTAAAAGTTTGATTAGTTTTTAATGTTTGTGAGGCAAGTTCTTAAGTTTTTCTCTCTCCCCCCCTCCCTGTGCGCCTCTGTCCGTCGCTGTCTGTCAGTTTCGCGCTCTGTAATTTTTAGTTAGTGTTCTTTAATGATAACATCGTAAATATGTAACTATATATATATAAATATATTTGTATAATATAATTTTGTACAGAAAATGCCTGATTTAGCGCCCTCTGGCAATATGTATGCATATTTATGCAAAAGTGAACTAATCACAAGCATATTGCATAAAATAACAATTTCATAAATTGAAACAAAATGTCTAGACTCATTATGCCACCGAAAATGTATGCAATAAAATTATGCAAATTATACGCTAACAACAGAAGCAGCAGCAGCAGCAGCAGCAGCAACAACAGTGTGTTGCCCAAATAATATATCATATTTGGCATTTTTGCTGTAGCTATTGTTATTATTGTTGTTGTTATTGTTGTGGTTCGCCCTTTGCCCAAAACTGTCTCTTTATCTAGTTAGCTCAGTCGCCATTCGAAATTCATTTATTCGTCATTTGATTTTCATTTAATATAAATGCTTTAGATTTTCAATTTGGTTTTCATTGTCTTTGTTGTGATTGGAGCTTAGGCTCCGAGAAATTCAAATGTCATTAAATAATTTAATGATTTTGTAATCAAAAAATAAACGAAAAATTAATTAACAATCCTTAAATTTATATATTCAGACACAATTTAAAAATTACATTTAAAGCGAGTGTCGATAATGAAGATGGATTATATTATTTACTTAATTTCTAGATTGGAAATGTTATTGACACAAAAAATATTAATTTCTTACAAATTGGTAGGAAAAATGGCAAATAATAACTAAATAGCTAAAAGCAATTAAACTTAATTGTTAACGTTTAGTTTTGTCATTAATTAAAGACGCCTTTAGATATATTGAATTGACTCAACTTATACAAAACAATCTTATACCAACGCCAAATATTTTAGAAACATTCAATCTGCAACATTCATATCACTTTGTTAAATTACATCTCGACCAAAAATGAGTTTTCTCAGAAAGCTGTTTAGCATTTTTTTGAAGACTTTCAACAGATTGTCATTGAAAATGTTTTGATAATAATTACAAGTTAACTAAAAGCGACTTCGGCATCGTTAAGAGACTCTTCTCTTCTGCGTCTGCCGCAATTTCTCGGCTTGCGTAACCGCACTCGTCAACAACAATAATAAAAAGCAGTCGGCAAATGCAGCCATAAATTATTAATATGAAAGGCAAGGTGTCTACGTGTATGTGTCCCTATGTGAGGCAGCCCCCAACCGCCTCTCCCCTTGGGTGCCTCCCTGGGGTCCAATAACGCAAAGAGGCCGCACAAGGCCTCAGGCAATGCAGGGTTAATAGAAACTCCTTACGTGTAAGTCTGTGTGTATGTGTGTGTGTGTGTGTGCAAAAGTTATAAACATTTATGGCAGCTACTTAAAAATGTCAAGCGAAAAAATTATGATAATGATACGTGACATTTGAAAGCAATAACAATTTAGTTAGCACGCACTTTTTGATTACACCGAAAAAACTCGACCAGGTTTTATTTATGAGTTGGCAACATAAAATTGAAAAATTGCCCAAATACATATATGTATATGCATATACATATATATATATGTGTGTGTGTGTGTGTATTTGAGAATGTGGCACTCAAGTGAAAATACTTACATGGGTGTAATAACAATAATCATAAAGCACGCCATCATAGAATGGCAAATGGCAACAACAATCAAAACTGGCAAGAAGTCAGATCGACTTTATAATGCTCTTCGAATGTTCGACGTTAGCTTTGCAAAATGCAATACTACTTATTAATGTACAACACAATGATATTTTATAATAGAATGCATTTATTGCAAGTGTTATTTCATTTCTTGGGATTTATTTATTTAATTGGTTTTACCAAATTAAAAATATAGTTTGTAAATTAGAAGATTAAAAGACATCACAAGGGATAGACAAAATCTGATGGTATTCAAATGTAAAATAGTTCAACATTCTTACAATATATATCCAAAATTACTTTCATACACTAATTAACTATATTTAATTATTTCAAATGGAATCAAATAACAATTTAACTCTTCTTTCATTATTTATTTATTGTTAAAAAAAAATTATAGTTACCAATTAAATTATGTAAAATTAAAAGTGTATAATTGAATTAAAAGTTAATATGAAAACTATTAATGTTAAATAAAATAAAGTAAATAACAAATCTGTTAGTATTCAAAAAAATATTTCAATTGCAAAAATTTCAACTAAATTGACTTTCATATACACATAAAATATTTCAATTAAACTTAAACATTAAACTCAACAGAAACTAAATATAGAATTTATTAAGAACCTTTGATACCAAACTGCACTCTAATTAAAAACTGCCTTTCAATTCTAAGGTAAAGAATGTTACCTAACTTTAATTAAATACATTTGGTTAGTACAAAATTTGGGTCGTTTTATAAATGTATACTAAATCTGATCCCTACATTTACCAAAAATTATGAATTTTATGAAATTAACAAAGGTCCAAAAGGGGGGGCAGCTGTCCTTCAAGTGGTCAGGCTGCCGGATAGACAGGCAGAGAGGCAACCAAGGGCATGAGGCAACCAGCAGCAACAACAACAAAGCACACATCCTGCATGTCAACTGAATAATTTGTTGCATGCACAAAAGGCATGCACTCACATCCGGTTTCCTGTCATTCTTTTCACCACACACACACGCACACACACAGTGAAAGGGCAGCGGGTGGGTGCAGCGAGTTACACAGCGAGAGACAAAGAAAAACAAAGGGAGAGAGAGAGAGAGAGAGAGAGAGAGAGAGGGAGACAGGGGGAGATGGAGAGAGAGTAGCCATCCTGCAATTTGTGTCTATGCTGTTGTTGCTGTTGTTGTCTTTATGGCGTGTTTGGTATTTGTTGCAACTTTTGTTTTGAATTCCTGTGGCCTTGTCACACGCTCCATGCGCTTGCAGTTAAATTTATGTTTTAACGCACGCAAACACACACACACACACACACACATATACTAACTCTTAACGAACAATGAATGCAAAAAAGTGTTGCATACAACGCGAAACAGTGCTAGTTCCCCACCCCTTCTCTCGGGGAGCGTGGCAAAAGATAGAGACCGAGAGCGAGAGAGAATTGCTGGTGGTGGTGGCAGGGAGGAGGGGGGCTGGTGGTGTTGTGGGGATGGGTTGGTTATGTAGTGCTGTGACGTCCAACTGCCAGAAGCACATCTCTTGTAAAGCAGCGTATAATCCACTGATTGCTCCCAAGGTTCAGCTTTCAACAATGAAGGACATTCCGAAGGAGTCGCGGTGCACACAGAGAGGAGGGAGTTTGAACTGCTGCAAAGGGATGGGGAGGCGTTTGCAGTCAGGTCAACGGATGTGTTGCTCTTTTCAGGGCATTGCTGTGAGCATATCTGTTTACTTGATAGCCTAAATAGTGAATCCAAATTATTAAAAAATTAAAATAATAATGTATTTTCTTTATTCTTAAAATTTTGAAACAAAATCGCAAGACAGTCTAAAATAGTAAAAAAGAATATTATGCAAATGTACTCAGAAAAAAACCCTGTATTGTAGAAAGACAGAAACATTCCGTTTTAGATATAACATTTTTGAATAATAAAGTGAGTCACCGTTTTCGCCAAATGCTTGGCTTTGCTCCAATATTTGGGCGATTTTTTTTTACTGTATTCACCATGTGTGTGTGTAGCGTTTTTCTTTTCTCTTTTTATGCCTTTGCTCCTCATCTACTCCCAGGTGCAGTCGCAGATGCAGCACCAGGAATGCCCGTCCAGGCGCAGTCTACAGTTGCAACGCTGGAGAGACTCCGCAGAGGTTGGCATTAATTTTGCATATGAATAGGGTATGGACAACTGACTTTGTTCTATTCTACCCCCACACACATTCAAGTGTGCATTTGGAGTAGCTGCAGCAACGATCGCATCCACTGCGACATATTTATTGCATGCAATGGAATTTCCAACCCATCGCCCATGTCCTGGCATCCGTTAGCTCTCTTTTAGAGTCACCCTCTAACTCTGTCTGTCCATAGAAAAATTTGGTGATTAGGGTCTGCAAGCGTCGAGATGACGGCATCAATTTTCACATTAATTTCGTTTGAAGCATCGGCCATGCCCAATTAGCTAAACCCGTCGGCTCATTAGCAACACAAGCCGGGCCCACAGCACGGTAATTGAAGTGCGGCCCAGAGACACACAGGTGAAGTCCATAAAAGCATTAGAGAGCTTGTTGCGTACTTCACCGTACAAAAAAAAAATGAAAAAGGTTTCAATTTGCATGTCATCAACGAGGAACGCTGCTGTTCAGTTTGCCATAGTTTGAACCGTTAGGAGATGTCGTCCAATTTCTTATGTTTGAAATAGAAGACTAAAAGCGGAAACAATTTTTTTTTTTTTTTTTATGGTCGGCTGTGGGATATACATATATATATATATATATACATATATAATATATACATCTTATTTGAATTCTCTAAGTTTCTAAAGTTAAACTAATTTAAGTTCGTAAATGTAGACAAAGAAAACTTCATTAATGTTATATGAATATCAAAATAAACACAGAATATTAATTTAATTAATAGGCACAGAATATTCGACTTAAAGATCTATAAAAGCAATGCAATCATATGTTTGGTAGCATTTCATTAATATTACATTATAATATGTATGTATATGTATGTGCCAGAAGATATTCTTACTCTACGGTTACATAATAAATAAAATAATAATCATCCATCAGCAGCAGAAATTCGTATTGAATCCATTTTAGAACTGTATTTTATTTTATTTTTGCAATTTTATTTTATTTAGCAATATTTCCACTCACTGGCAAGCCTGTCGCCGATAGTTGCCCGAACTATTTCGCTCTTCTGTGAACTCCTAAGCAAACACATCTGGCAATACCCTGCCGCCAAAATTTCAATGGCAACCTTCTTGTCAAGCATTGCCAGACATTTTGGTGTAAGCGTAAAACAAATAAAATTACAACATATTCTGTCATTGATAAGTTACAATTATCTTGCATTATATTGCTAAATGTTATAAATAGATGAAAGCATAATAGTTAATAATTCGTACATCTGCCCTAGACTGCTACGAGATACCCTGAATCAGCTATTAAATAAATTATAATAGTTTTATTACCAAATTTCCGTTTGGCAGGGTATTACTTATCCGATATTGATGAAATTTGTCAAATGTATTACATATCAATAGGAAGGCTCTCCTTTACAAATGCTGTATTTTATTGCTATGGGAAATCGATAATTTATCGAAACTCGCAAAACAAGAGTCGTTTTATATGAAATTAAATTAAGTTAATTCGCGCAAGGTATTCGAGAGTCTATATTCCAAATTCGTAGCTATTATATATCAGACATACGCACATGGCTATATAGACTCGGATGCTGATCCTGACAAAGAGATCCTGTTACATACTTTTGCACAAAACACCCAGTTTTAATGGGTTCAGTTCTTAAATATGGAATTGATTAAGCTAAATGCTAATATAAGAAAACCGCCTAAGAGTATGCAATAAATGTGTCCACAGTCTCACTGGGCAAATCGGCAGTAAATCAAATTCAAATCGTTTGCCTTTGCATTTGTCATCGGACCGGTGTTCATTAGGCAACCTCAACTAAATCAGCCGAGTTGCCAGGTAAGCGCAAAATTTTCAAATGATATACAACTTGGTACCTAAAGTGTGTGAGTATGTGTGTGTGTGTGTGTGTGAGTGTTTTTGTGTATTTTGTGTGTGTGTAAAAGTTGCCAACGCTGCAACAGCTCATTGTGGAGTGTAGTTTTTGTTGCTGTTGTTGTTGCATTTGCTGCATTTAAGTAAAATGAATTGGCTGCAATTTATTTTTGTTGCTTATCATATAAATTGCACTCGCCTGCAAGTCATTATTTGGCACATTTACGCTCAATGGCTGCACATTGTTCTCCGCCCACAATAAAGTTGTGGCAAGAGGGCGTGCCACCATGTGTGTAGCTGTGTGTGTGTGTGTGTGTGTGTATGTGTATATGAATGTGTGCGTGACGAACCGGAAGCCCACAGATACGCCGGCAAAAACAATAGCGACAACAACAACTACAACGACAACAACAATTTGGACAAGAGATGCTGCCAGGTGGCCTTTGCACTTGGCTGCATTTTGAGGCAACTGATGGAAAGAACCAAGGCACTACTAAAAGTGGCAAGGGCATAGACTGCGAAATGGCCATTTGGGATATGCCCGAAAGAAACTGCCACTTAAGCAGTTGCTGCTGCTCTCTTATTTACCACTTGCAATGTGCGGCACAAATAAATTTCCGGTTTTTCTTTACTTGACCGATTTTTGCCAGCGCACACAAATGGGAAATGTGTGCTCTACTCGAGTACTTCATATATATATATATATATATATATATATATATATTTTTTTTTTAGTTTGAGCTATCGATGCAAAGGATTACAAGTCATAAAGGACTACAGTTAATCCCAGCTCAAGTCGCTTAAGATTTACTTCTTTTCTTAATCAATACTTTCTGATTATTTATACTAGCACTACAGTGCAAGTTTTTTCATCTCGATCATTAAATTAGATTTTTTGGCTTTACCATATAGTTTATTCATATCAATCAATAATTGTTAAATAAATGATAACCGAACTGTTAAACGAATTCAAAAACAGCAAAGTTACGAATTAGAATTATTTTATGATAATTTCTAGTTAAGCTTTAGATTTAGCTTCAACTTTAGCTTGCTGTACGGAAACAAGTACACTCTGATAAGTAAACATTTCAGCTCTAGAAGTGAAACTCTTATCACATGCACTCGAACACAGCTACCCTCAAGTGCATAGCTCATTTACATGCATTGGTTTATTGGGTTTGTTTTTCAGGTAGCGAATTCGCAACGCTAACTAAAACTAACTGCCAGTCAAAAGGTAACCGAAACTCTCGTGGAATGCAAACAAAAGGCAACAAATCGACTGGAAAAGTGTGCAGAAATATTTTACGAATGCAATTGCAATTAAGTTGTCCGATTATTGGGTCAGATAGTGTAGACATTTAAGAATTGAGCAGTAAACGAAAACGAAAAACAAAACCCACCCAAACACAACGTCGAACAGCGATTGCATTTACACATAAATCTATACATATATATATATATATATATATATATATATATTTATTTATATACAGATACACGTGGCCTATCATCTGAATTTTGACCTTGCCAAATAGAAACACACAAAACAAACAATTTCCAAATACATATGCGGAACTGAATTCATGGACTATAGACGACTTTGCTGTACTCTGCACTTCTGCTTGATTTTTATATAACAGCTAAATGATTATTTAATATTTGTAATTCTAAGTTGAAGTGTATATTTATAGACAACATTTCGTGCCTCTATGTGTATATATAAGTGTGAATTTGAATATACATAATGTATAAGAACCAATATACACACCAAATCAATAATTAAAATAGTTTGATTTACACATACGGGTTAAACGGGTTAAACGGGTTAAACGGGCTAAAACTTGTTGATATGCATAAAAAAAACACAGCTCTCATCAGAGTATATAAGACAGCCGAGTTCTCATCAGAGTATTTAAGACAGCCGAGTTCTCCTACAAGATTCAGAGCATCAACAACGATCGTCAGTCAAAATGAACGTTAAGTACTGCGTAAGTTTATAGAGCAAAGCTGGAAAGCCTTTAGTCACACACATATCTCCTCAACTCAACAGCTTACGTTGCTATCGCTGCTGATTGCCGCTGCGAATTCAATTCCCGTAGAAAATACGACCATATCGTCATGTTCGCCTTGGTGTGCCGGACAACCCCCACCGCCTCCCGGCGCCGTTAACTAAGCTCTGATGTGGATACTGTAATCAGCTTCCGCTTCCTACAACAAGCATGTACATATGTTGTCAGTCGTTCACTTTTCGCAATTATTGTGGGCCGTTTGCAAAAAACAATTAAACTTCCATAAAGTATACATATAAGCATCTTCTGCATACATATGAGATTGGCTACTTTCAGTAATTATTTTGTCTCACAATTTTAATGTCTCACTCACAAGGTGCGCGGGACTTCATTGTGTGGGAAATTAAATAAAGATTTGGATTTGGCGCTTCTGTATCCCAGTAGTATTTCTCTCTCTGTATCTGTCTCCCTCTCTCTCTCTCTCTCTCTCACTCTCTCGCTCTGTGTATGTCTCTCTTTGTCTGTTTGTCTCTCTCTGTCTGTCTACATATCTCCATTTGACTTAGAAGCTCCAGCAAACACAACACATTCGATAATGAGAGGTCGTTCACTATTTAGCTGCTGAGTTTAGTATTTAGTTTGAACTTCAATCTTACTTAGTTGTTGTCTAAAATACACTGTGAAATTAAAATTGATTAACACACTTACGGCAGCCGCTCAAGCAAAATCAAGACAACAACAATAAGGTTTCTGTCTGGTTAGTGCTGCTCCCAAGTGGGAGAGTGTCTACTTTTAGAAGAGCAAATTCTCGCTCAACATCAACGTTTTGTAGATAGGAAAAATACATCCCAGCAGCGAACCCAGCTGCGCATTAGTGAATTACCGAATGCCTTCTGTTTGCACTCAATGGAATTGATTAGCTAGTAATGATTTTGTATGCACAATTGTATGCTGGAGCTTCTAAGTCAAGCATAAACTTTTCATCGCGAAATCTTCAGCAACAAAATATACAATATGTATATCTATATTTCGAAAATATAAGCTCCACATTTTTCCGTAATGCAACTCCATTACAATAGTCTACCTTGGTATATAAAATCGTATAGTATTCCGTTTACAATCCCTCACACAAGGCATGAGGGCTTGTAAGGTAATGCATACTTTCTGCATTACAGGATAATGGAGCATGTAAAGTTGCTACTTTTCCGCCGCGGCCATGCTTATGGAAAAGTAATGTGGGTTGTGGTGTGAATTCGAAGCGATACCACCTACGAATCGAATTCGTAATGGGATATTTTCTCTGCCCATATAAGCAATGCATGCAAAAGCAGACACAAAGAGATACAAAAGGCTTGGGGGAAAGAAGAAAACAATAATTTGCCAACTAATAAAACGACTTGAAGTTTTGATGAAACAGTATTTAATGCATTTATTAATACCGTATTGGAACATTTGAAGTTCTGGTTGTCTTGATGCAGCACAACTCCTAATGGTGATGAGGATTGTGATGAGGATTGTGATGTGGATTGTGATGGGGATTGTGATGGGGGTTGTGATGATGATTGCTGCCACCACCACGATTACCACCACGATTACCGCTACCGCCGCCTCCACCACCGGCACGGCCAAATCCGTTACCAAATTGGGGCAATGCAAAAGCAGCCGCAAACAGCGCAAATAAAATGATCTGTCAAAATGAACAAGAAATAATATGTTAATAATTTACAACTTGCCTCTCACAGAGACCGAGAGCCTCTGCAGAACAAAAATACTCACAAACAATTTCATATCGAATGCTTTCTCAACTATGAACTCAAATCCGCTGTGCACTCGGCTTTTAAAGCAGAAAATCGGCACTGCTGGAGGTACTGAAGGAGGCACAAGAAAAGTCATAAACATAAATTACCCAGACACATCCATAAAAACCCAAGAGGATCATATTTAAGTGCATTTGAAGGCCGGCTTATCTGCGACGACATATGTGAAACAGATATGTATGCATTTGAATATCATTTTTGCCTTTTACCTGCGACTGCTCTCAAGTTTCTAAGAAAAAAGGCCAGAGGAGATAGGACGGATTGGCTTATGTACTGATATGCTCTTATGACATTTCTCAGTTCTACATTGCTGTACATAAGTATTTAGGTAGACTAAAGTCAACATATGCTTCCACTTATTATCTTGGTATTTTGTCAGAGTATTGCGGCTTAGAGATATACATATGTTATTTCTTTTTCTTTTCTTACACAAAACAAAATACCATTATTTTACTGATTTGTAAACTCGTGTTTTTGTATGAAGAATTGTACAGAGTGAACTTAGATAGTTGTCTTGGATGGATGTTGGAGAAATCGAGCCTGTCTACAAGAACGATACAACTTCGACATCATAACGAATACACATTCTTAATCTGAAACATTAGCGGCGTCTGGTTTGATTATATGTGTGCAAATCCCTCAGTTTTAGAATATATATATTTTTTAATTTGAATAATTCCTTTTGTTTTTGCCATATAGCAGCAATCGGTCGAAAGAAGAGTTTTAAGTTGGTGGCTGAAAAATGCATACAATATAACTACACACACAAAAGTTAAAAATTAAGAGCAAAAATGTAAATTAAATTTACCTCTTACGATTTAACAAATCACACAATAATATCACGAACTCCAGACTAAAGAAAGATATGTATATCTTCTTTGGCGTGTCTAAGTTATTTATATAGTACCGATTAATATCAGACTCATAAAAGAAGAACATGGAAAGGCTGTTTAATATTCGACATTCTTTCGTTGAATCGTTTCTGTGACAACTATATAATATAGTGGTGCAATGCTGATGTTTTTTGTATGTAATTTGTGTATTTTGTTTAACACATATTCATATATATATTCCCTGATAACCCTGAAAGCATCGCTAAACGCAACGCTTTATTTCATATGCCAGATAATAAAATCACACTCACTTTGGGTGTGCGTGTATGTGTGTGGGGTTTAGTTGCACATAAACAAAGATATACCAATAACTAAAAGTTGCCAATCAAAATGACGCCAGAGAGAAACTTATTTGCATACTTTATAGTAGTTAAATTAATTTAGCAAACGTCTCGAAATACTCATCTGTGGAAATACGATCCAAGTTGCTTTATGTCTCTTACTTCTTCAAGTGACAACTGCACTCCAATATTATGTGGCTACACACACATATATAAGAATATATAAATCCAAGATCAGACTAATCGCAGCTTTCTACTCGCAACCAGGAATTCCGTAAATTCACCAATTTCAGCAAAATTAAGAATAATTCAAATTGTTGGGGTTAGGCTCAAAGACTTCCTATTTTTATTGGTTTAAATAGGTTAATAGTGGCCGCGGCCACCATGGCTACCATGGCCACCTTGACCATGTCCACCCTGGCCATGTGCACCCTGGCCATGTCCACCATCGTTAAATCCAGCATGGCCATGTCCACCCTGGCCAAATCCAGATTGGCCGTGCTTTCCATGTCCGCCCAATCCAGCCTGGCCATGTCCACCTTGGCCAAATCCACTCTGGCCATGACCTTGGCCATGTCCTTGCTGTCCATTATAGCCTCCACTAGCCAATGCAATGGCAATCAGGGCAAATAACACGATCTGTGAAGCGAATAAATATTACTGGAGATGAGTCCGACATTTAATTTGGCAAACTCTGGAGGAAACTTACCAACACTTTCATTTTGATTTGTGGATTTACTTTAGCTCTTCCAAATATGTTCTAATTGTGCAGCATCCGTCTAAGTCCCTTTTTATACCCAGCTAGCAAGCAGATTAGCAGATCAAAAATAACAGATTTCGCAATAAAACAAAACAAACAACGGAAAAAACAAAAATATTTCCAAATAAAATGTTGACGAGTGTGTACAAAGTATTCTTATCATATACTTGTTTTTTTTATATACACTTATATTTTTATTATTGCACGAGGGTACTTTAACTATAGCATTAAATGTGTAGCGCTCTATAAATTTTTATTTCCTAATAAATGTACCTTAGGAAGCATGAATTATTAAGTATTTAAAATATCTACACTTAGAAATCTTTCGACGCTTAATGTAACTTTCTAAAATTCGTGGTTTTTTTCTTAATTCCAGAATTTCTGATATTACACGAATATTATTTATTAGCATTATTATTATTAAGTTTCACGCATAAAAATATTTTAAGTTGCTTATAATCTATGAAACATTTAATTGATAAAATCCTACGATTTTACGACGATTTGAACTCTATACAGCTGCCGGGACACCAAATTTCATAACCATTTTCTGAATTTTAGAAATATTTTTTTCCAAAAATAACGGTTTGCATTTATACTTTTAAAAATATGTTCTGTTGTTTTGAAATATAATATATATTCTGTTCTGTTGTTTTGAAATATAATAATATATATATTTCTTCCAATTATATAAACACACAATATATCCCTTTTACTGGCGTCGAAATAAAATTGAATTACAAATTAGACTATTAAAAAAATAAAATTGAATAAAGGGTGTTTAATATTTGACAATTCGAAGTTAGCAGTTCTCTTTTAAATTTTATTTGCTTATATTCCTTCCCTAATGTCGTAACCCGAGATTTATTCGCTTGGCTGAGGCAATAAATGCGAAACGCCGAATTAGTTTGTATGAATTAACAATAATGTTGACTACTTAAACAAAAAAAAAATGTTTCAATTTACGTCCAACCTTAACCTTGAACTCGAACTGAATTTGTTGATAAACGTTTCCCGGTGGGGGAAATATTTTAATAAATTTTAATGAATAATCAGAGTAATCACTGAACTAACTAGAGCAATGACGCTTTCATGCAAAAATATATGTAAAGCAAATGACAATCGTCTAGAGTCTAGGGAGCTCAGCTATGATCTCCCTGAACTCAAGTCTGTTCCATGTATTTATGTATGTATGTATGCAGGTATGTATGTGTGTACATATATTGCTTGCACTTTCTGCTGAGTAAAAATAGGATTTTCTTCAGTGTTTCTTCACCAATATTAATGATAATTTTTACAGATTATCTATATTAAATTATTTAAGGATAAAAAAATATCTTAATTAAATAATATATATTTTCAATAAGATATATTAATAGACAATGTAAGATATATCTTTAAACACATGAAGAAAAAATATGATGGCAATGATAAGTTTAAATCAATTGGAGATCAACTAACATATTCCAGCCTTAAAAAACATAAATTTTTGCCTTTTGAAACATTATTCTACAGCATACTTTTTAGCAGTGGTGATTAACAACACTCTCCAACACATTCGCACTTAATTTTAAAAAATCATCGCTCTAAAAATTAGAAAGTTAAAAAAGCTTAATTATAGAAAATATTTCGAAAACTTATAAATTTATATATTAATTATTTGAAGAAAAAATAAAATCTGAAATTCGGACCTCGTCAGTGCTCACTCTGTTAATTTTTATAAATACAAAAATTGAAAATTATATACATTTTTTCTAAATTAAATAAACACTATGGTTTTAGATACACACAACGTACCGTTTCAGAAATTTACTTTCTGAAGTTGAGTTTTCCTTGGCGCCAGAAGCAAGGCGATTTTTTAATTTAATGTAGTATGAAATCAAAAGGAATAATCATTGCTCTTTAATTTGTTAAGTTCATCGACCCAATTTAATGTCTCCACCTCTCCGTTTCACACTCCCCTATCAGACCTTATATTCCACATCAAATTATTCGCGTGCTCACAGCAGAAGACGGCAGACTCGTAAGCTGTACTAGATTGATGAGCGGACTTATGGAATTGCTCGATTTTGACTATTGCAAACCCCGGCCATAATGCTAGTGGTAAATGGTAGTAAGAGTAATAAGAGAAAAGAGCTTTCGAATAATTTCACACAGCTGATGCGTTTGCATAAATCCTTTCAAGTCATTGTGGCGGAGTAGTGCGTGGGGGTTGTGGGTGTCCTGACTGTGCCACGAGCTGTGCGAGCTAATTAAAAGCGTTGCCCCTTAAAATGTAAGAAAATGTTGCACAGTTTTGTAAAGGATTTAGCATTTGTAGCAGTACAATCCGCATTCGCAATTCGCATTTGTCAGTGTAGCGACAGCGAGTTGAGTTTTTAATGCTAACGATTTGTTTTCTTGTTGTGGCCTGATTTGCTTTGCGGGTTTAGATGGATGCATTAAATATTGAAATTAATGGTTTACAGAGCGAACCTCGGGGCAAACGTACTCTGAGTATTTTATTTCAAAGTAGTATATAGTAAATACTTTGATTACTTTGATGGAAAAATAATAATAATATTGAAGTTCTCTCGCCGTGGTAATTTCAACAGCATTCCTCTCAAATGAAAGATGAGGTGATGCATTGCTTAGCAGTGATTTCAATATAGATACTCAGTGTAGGCTCAGCTTGCAGCTCTACCGACTAATTTTAAGCCATCTGTGTAAATATGGCCATAGCACCATTTATCCACACTTCCCTGGCTGAGATGGAAACATGAAAAGGAATAGTTGAGATTTCTGAGGAAACCGCATAGTCAGTCCAGCTTAAAAGTTGTGTCTTGGACATTTTCTCTTATACCTAAATGTATATCCGTGGATTATACTAATATCTCAGCTCTCTCTGTACTAATCCTAACTTTTTTTTATAAATAGCCACTCACTTAGTAGCTCTTGTTATGTGCCGCTGCTGCTGCTGCTTGTGGCAGGCGCCAACGACAGGATATTATGATGCAACAATAAACTTTTTTAACGCTGCCGGCAATGAAGTAATTAAAATATTTTAACGCAGCTCCAAAGTCAAACAAAGTTGAATACCAAACTGAGACAGACATACGCATAAGCATTTGGAATGGCCAAAAGGTGGAGGGAGAGGATGAGTGCTCCTCTGATGCTCCTGATGAGCAAATAAGCTCAACAACTTATGCTCCTAACATGCAGAGTGTAGTATAAAGATAAAGTATTTATTAGTGAATTTAATTCGAAATTAACAACAACAAAAATAAAAAATTAAATAAAACGGAAGCTGTGCGTAAAAGTAAAAAAAATTGACCCAATGGCTACAATAGCATAAGATATTTGCGAGCAGTCAACTTTGGAACAAATTGAACTTGGACCAGAACAACAACTTTCTGGTTTTAATTGACCCATCACGAAGGGCTTTGAGACATAGCTAGTGTCTATAATAAATGTTAATTAATAAAAGTTTACCAGAAATTAAAAAAAATTTATTGATTGATAATAATTGGTTTTAAATGAAACGAATACAATTTATAAAACAATTAAAATAAAATGTAAAACATAAAATATCTGGAGTTATAAATATATAAAATGGTTCAACATTTATTGCAAGAAAAAACAATAAAACCCTTTTTTCCATACTATATAAATATTCAGAAAAAAAAGTTAAAATATATTTATACTATGCATACAAAAATTAATTTCGTGAATACAAATTGAACAAATATTTTAATTTATAAATTTAAATAACTCTTTTTATTGGAAAAGCATAGTGAGTCACATAAGATTTTTGACGTGTGTCATCTGATTTTATAAGATAGAAATTCAAAACAAATTGCCCAGACACTTTTCGAACTGATTTTCTGAATTTCCTAGTCGAACAACAAAAAACAAACAAAACAAATACATTCCAGATTAGAATTATTCGATTTTGATCAGAAATAATCGATGGGCCATCGAGATTTCTGCTGCGATGGCTGTCAAACACATAATCTCCATGGACGACGATTTCACTGTTTGCGCTGCGTGAACTATGACCTGTGCCTTGAGTGCTACGACCATAATGTGGAGACACTGAATCATCGCTTCGAGCATCCCATGCAGCTCCTCCACGACCATCAGCTGGCCGATCTACTGCCCAATGGCGAACTGCTCGAGCTGATGCACTTGCCCAATTGCTATACGTGCCCCTACTGCGGCATCTTTGGCCATACGGCCAAGGAGCTGATCGATCATGTGATAACCATGCATCGCCAGGACGATGGACACGTCGTCTGTCCCATGTGCGCCGGCCTGCCCGGCATTCAGCTGGTCGCCATCCGCAATCTGGCCCGCCACCTGCTCCTCAATCACATTGAGCATGCGAATCTACTCGATCCCCATACGCCGCCGCTGCGGCACGCGTTGGCGCGACTCGTCCGGCGCTGTCGACGCCAACAGCCCCTTCCGCCGCCATCGTCATCGAGCGACGCGCATCAGATGGGCAACTTCGCAATACCCAACAGCAGCCGCATGGCGGCCAACCATATAACCTATCAGTTGTCCGAGTTGCGGCGCCTGCGTCCAGAGCCGAACAGTTACCCGGAGGCGGATCCTCGTTTACGGCCGACCACCACGCTGGCTATCACCGGTGGCGATGCTGAAGCTGAACCAGAAGCGTCTCAGTTAGCTGTGGAGAACTCGGATGCGGATCGCTATCTATTGCAGCAGTGGATGATGGAGCAGCATGCGAACCTGCAGCAAGCTGATCCGCGGAACAACAGGCAACGACAACAGCATGCCCTCTTCGTCGAGCACCTGCTGCTCTCCATGTTGTGCGAGGAGCATCTGCAGTTGCCTGCCGAACCCAAAACCTCATTAACGGAGCTGCGCGAGGCAAGAGATACTCCGCTCGATGGAAGGCAAGAGGATGCAATCTCCCTCTTGTCCTGCAAGTGTATACCTTCGCAAATAATGATGCTTATGTCGCTGCCATGGATTAGGCCCTGGTCAACCCAGAGCAAAAAGCGCTACATTGAGATGCAGGGCGTCACACTGGATGAGAGCGAAGTGACTGCTGGCGAAAAGCAGCAGGATATCGATTAAGTCCCTGTCAGAACCACATCTAATGCCTATCATTCCCAAAATGCATTCCTTTAAATAGTTAAGTGTAGTTTTACAAAATATGCATATAAAAATTGAATTGTGAAAATTTTCCGTGAGGAAGCTTCAAGTCTTATTTCCTCTTGCCTGCTTTACTTGATACAGAATACATTTGGGCCTTATAAATCTCTGATTTTATTATCCAAATCTAAAGTTAACATTTCCTCAATAAATTATTTTGTCAATTTTTATTGTTTTTTGTGAATATATATAAATGACTGATTTTTTAAGCCACAAACATGTCTTTCTCAATTTATAGATTTCTAGCTTGCAACCCGTCGAGGATTAAAACTGCTGAGAATAAGATAGTTGAAAATGCATTTGTGGTCTATATTTTTATTAATGGACTAAGTTGGTGTTTCTGTTGTTGATGCTCTCCCGTTGTCAGACTGCTTTTTTTGCATTCTGAAAATTAATATTTTACATTTTACACTATACTTTTTTCATATTTTGCAGCTTTGCCTGCAAATATGTATTTTGTGCCTTAATTTCTTTCGGACTGACTTACAGAATAATTTCACCCGGTTATGCAGTTTGCCCACTGGATTTACCTGAACAATTAACCCAAGAAAGCACCACATTCTAACGGAGACCTTTTTTTAAATCAGGCGATAAAAAATGTGCATTCTCTCCAGGGAGTTCCTGCGGTAGTTTTGTATTTTTTTTTTAAACTTTTCGTTAGTTTCCACCGAGAAATATAAAAATATATGTATTTATTAAGAAAGTGTTGGTTATGGATTGGGGATACCTGACTCTTATCAGTTTTGGAATGAAGCGCAATTATATAGGAAATGTTTTTAAATTAGATTAGCACATATAAATGCCAAAACTATTGGGTTAAGCTCGTTCCATTTTCATGCTGGCTTTGAATCGCCTCTTATGCTCTGCTCTGAAGCTAGAGGAGTATATTGGCTTTGTGCAATGTCCGCAGGGCTTTGGTAAAACTTGTATAAAAGGTACATTCGCTGGGGGAAGGCAAATCGATAACATCGATGAGTGCAAATCGATATAAACATGTACCTGCCACGATTTCAAATCCAGTGTCGCCAAATTTTCCTTCAAGGGCATATGGTTATATATATAACATGCTTTGCCACCCAATGGTAATCCACTCGCTACGAACAGCTAAATCCTATATATGTTTATATATAAATTTGACCTAGAGTCACCAATCTTAAAAGGTAGAAATATGCAGGCCACGCCCACTCCTGGGCCCAAGAACTACGAAAAATCTTCGCCTGCAACGTAGACTAAAAGAAACCTCCTTGTAAACTAGATAAACTAGTTCTTGGCCACTTTCGCCTTGTTGTAGAGCTAGAGTAACCGAATTTAAAAGCTATATCAATGAAAGTCTGCCTCATTTTTTAGATATGATCAGCTGTCATTATGCTGTTATTAGAGTATTCCTTAGTCGGTTAGGCCTAACTGCAACGTTCTCACTTGTTAGCCATTGCCTTTTCTTACCAGCTTCGCTATGCAGCGGCTGCTGCTGCGTTGGTGTTGGTAATTATTTTATGGAGTGTTGCAGACTGCCTTCTAGTCTCCAGTATCCAGTTCCGTTACCACCAGTTACCACCAGTTACCACCAGTTACCACCAGTTACCCCAAACCCTTCATCATACCCGGCAATAGCACCAGCACCCGCACCCGCACCAGCAACACCCCCTGTTGAGCTGTGTGCGTGGGCAACTTATGTTTACCAAGTGCGAAAGTGGAAACGTGCTGCAAACACGAACTTCTCTACTGCTGCAGCAACATTACCATACCCCTGAGACCAATACCCTTCATTCCCCCCCTCTCATCCACCAGCACACCGGTCTTCTGTTCTCCATGCAGTGCTCTTGCGTTTTATAATAGGATTTGAATACAATGGCATTGTAATGAAATGTGCAGCAAACGATGGCGACTACTGAAGTTTAGTTCTGCGGTTCTGCTTCTCTCTGCTCCCCACTGCTCCCCATTGCTCCCCCTGCTCATGCTCTGCCATCTCTATGCCATCTCCAACTCCATCTCCATTGCCGTCTCTGTATTCACATCTCCTTCATCTTCTGTAGTCGTTGCCAAGTACAAGCCAAACAGCTGTTCCAACGTTTTTGTGAGTTCCCTGTTGCAAAATAGCGACCAAATGTATATATATATGTGTGTGTGGGTCTGTATGTGTGTGTGCTTGTGTGCCCCATTGTGTATGTGTGTCTGGCCATGTAATTTGAGTTGGTAATTAAAAGTAAAGCAAAAGGCAGGTACTACTACAAGAAGCTGTGCAGTAAATGACCGGGCTCTTACACACACCCACACACATAAGTACATGTGCGTGTATGTGTGTGTGTGCGAGTGTGTGCTGCTAGCAGTTTATAAGACTGTTTACCGTTGTGTCTAATATCGTTGCGTTTTAAAGCTGCCAAGCAGCATTAGGCATCTAACAAAAAGCATGCAATTAACGTTCATTATGTCAGCAAATGCTCAAGAGCATTTTTTCTATTCAAATTAATCGAGCATAGAGCGATTTGGGACTAAATTAAAAGGACTCAAATTTCGTGAAATTCTTTCAATTCCTAAGCTCAGTAGAATGAGTATGCTTTAAAAACCAACTCAAAATCAATTTATTAACCAAAATCCGATGATTTAAATTTTTGTATTTTATTATCATTGTTTATTTATTATATCCTTTATTTTATATAATTGTGTTGTTTAAATATTATCCATGTATTCAACCTGTTCCTATATAATAATAATAATAATAATAATAAAAATAAAATATGAAATTGATTGGTTGAAAAATATCTGCGTCCTAAGGGGAACTATGGACTCTATTTAGTCTACTGTTGTCCAGCTGATTTATGGTAAGCGCAGTATAAAAGCATCATAGTTAAAATACCCCTTTTTCCTTTATTAAAAGTTCACGTTCTATAATGTTTGATATAAAAAGTATGTATATATTTTGTATTATTCTTTAGGCGTATAAAAAATATGTAAATTTCGGTGACATTGATTCATTGGGGGCATTGAGAAACCCGGAGCTTGTAGACCACAGCGATTTATGTATGTGTCAGCGATAATTACAAGCATCTTGTCGCCAGGCGGATACTTGGCTCCTTATAAATCCTGTCCTCGGGCCACCCTGTTCCTCTGGGACAATATCAATTATCGGGCGTCAAGTGTCGCTCAAGTGTCACTTCAACACCACGCACACCAATGAAGCACGCAACTCACATGATGACAATCATGGTTTTTAGCCAATAGCTGGCGAAACCGGCAACTGGTTCTTCGAGATGAGTTGGCTGCATTTGGAAGCGCAGCTTAAAGCCCTTTCACTTACACACCCACCGCCCCCCTTTGGCTCCCTTACTTTATCTCTCTATATGGCTGACTGCTCGCTCCGACTTTGATTGATGACAAAAGCAATTGAGCGCAACCTTATTCTAAAATCGTCAGCAGCACAAAAATAAAAAAAACTGCCAGAAGCGAAATAAAATAAAATTAACATAAATAAAAAAAAACAGGAAAATTTTCGATTGACAGCTTTGCAAATGGAAACGAAGCGCAATTAGCTCCTAACGAACCCTAGAGTCCCATTGCAGCAATAGGTTAATGAGCCACGCCCCATCAATTTTTAGCGGTAAAATTTTTCCAGCTAGACGGCTGCTATTAATTAGCAAACAACAAGAGATGCCTAGAAGATGCTCGGCAGTAAATGAAAAAATGCCAATTACGTTTAATTGATAAATGAATCAGCAGGCGTGACAGAAGTTGATTGATGTGAAACTTCAAGAAAGTGGAAGAGTGCGAAGACCCAATCTCAGCTCAACAGCAAGCGAGAAACATAATTAGATTTTAAAATAAGTATAAAATGTATGTAGGAACAACAAAAAGAGTGTTCTCCCTATATATAGGGACATTTATTCGACATTTGGAAAGTATGAATTAAATTAAAAAAATTGTCACATACTTAATACGCTAAATACAGCAGGCGTGACAGAAGATGATTGATGTGAAACTTCAAGATAGTGTAAGAGTTCGAAATCCCAATCTCTAATCAAATGCGAAACATAATCACATTTAAAATTAAATAAGAGTGAGGAGAAGAGTGTATTTTCTTACAGATTCATTTATTTGCTTTTTCTATTTATTTAAGAAGCACGTCTGCTATTTACAGCGTATATACCTATACATTATTTATATTAAAAAATTAGCTTTTAATATTTTTTTTGTCGTTCAGATTACAATTTTATTGTTCTCTTTTAGTGGACTTACAATTACTAACTAAGTTGCTATATTTATACAGAAACGATAGCTAATTTTTAGAGCATTTACTAATTTTTAATTGTAGTTAAATAATTGTTGGAAGAACCTCAAATGCATTTTGCTTAAGCGTGTGGACTGAGAGTTGGTCACAGTTTAGACAAAGTTGAAAGTGACATCGTCGAGTCGAGTTGACAAACAACTGTTGTATAATAGTTAACCATCAAGTCGTACCGCAAATCAAGTGCAGCAATTGCAACTGGCCGGCAATTCATTTGCGGCAAGGGTGGGAAATAGATGAATAGTCGAGTCAAGGGTGTCAACAGAGAACGGTGGCCAAAGCCAAAGACAAACCGCATGCAAAGTTGCCAACGTAGCCAAAACAGTTGTAACCACGAGTCAACCCTGAAAGTGTCAGTGCAAAGTTTCGCAACGGGAGAACACTATAGAAGTCGGTTGGGGTTGGGGTTTGGTTGGGTTGAGGTTGGGGTTTGGGGTACAATCAGCTTTCAGTTCCATTAAACATTCGACGTGGCTTATCAAACTCCAGAGACGGCCATTCATCAGCATTAGAGCGCGCTTTGAACTCTACAACTTTTCAGGCGCAACTATTTTGCATTTGGGGCATATTTAATGTACAGATTCACAGATTTTCCCCCCAAAAACTCAAAGCAATATCTGTCATTAGTGTCAAATGTATATATTGGCGGGGCGTGGCGAGGCATGGTGAAATCCTTTTAATGCCAGTTTACCAGGAAAACTGCTATTCCAAGTCAATCCAATTCAGTAATAATGAGTATAAAGCACAGAGCTCTCTCTTTCTGCCTTTAACACTCTGTTGACTAGACGTCAGCGGTTGAAGGACAATGAAGGAGGCAGATTTTACTACCCCTGCAAGTTAGCCAGTGAGGCAGTTAGGCTGGAGGGCCGACAGCATTAATATTAATTTATTTCTAAATAAATTATTTATGAAATTTTGTCAGTTTGGTAATTATGATGCGCGTCGACCTATGACCTTTTAATTAAAGTATCGACGTTGACAGTTGAGCGCTTTAGCCGAGAGGAAAACCAACTGAAGCGAATTTCGCATAAAGTGCGCTCGCACATAAAAAGATATCATTATTGGGGTTTGAGGCGAACAAAAACGTACCAGGACACACAAAATTATTATCAGTGCATGTAGACAAAAAATTAAGAAAGCAAAAGTTTTTGGCGACAATCCCGACGCACTTTTATGGCACGACTTTCGGGTGTGCAAATGAAGATAACCATGGCAACACATATGAAGCTGCCAGAGATGAGCAGCTCGAACTGAAAACGATGTTCAGGTAATATAATTCACACAGTAAATACAAATATCAATTATTGTATGCATTAAATAGAATAAAATAAAAATAAATATAAATCATTAGTAGTAAATAAATTTCTTTTTGAATTATTGTAATCGTTATCGTTTTAGCTGCAGCATCTTCTGACTCAATGTGTTTAGGAAACCAACAAAGTTGTAGTTTTCCAGGGTGTTTGGTGGCAGCATTCATCATTTGGCAACAGGATTTGCATTTTTTTTATTCTTCCATTATTGATTTCCCAAGCCTCAGCTTTTCTAGCCTTTATAAACTCATTTCTCATTCTCTATTAAATATGTTTGTGTTCTTTATTTATCTTTAGTATTATGTATTTATTATATTTTTCTTCAAACTATCTTTGGTTTGGTTGCTCTATCTAGCCACAAATGTGCCATCTCTAGTGTCAATTTCTGTGTGTGTGTTCATCTGCTTAAAGTATGATTGCAAGTGTGAAAATATATATGCTAAACGTGCCCGCCCCGTTGCGCTCCATGCGTTTTTTGTTTTATGACGCGGCGACGTGCTCGGAAAATGAAAAGCACTTGACTCGCCAAAGTGCTGAACTTGGCGGTTCACCCGCCCTCCCCGCCTAAAACCTCATCCTGCCTGTTCGTCTTGCCACACTTGCCGAATCGTAAAACGTTTCGTCTTTTTTTACCAGCGAGCATTTTCTTAGAAAAAATACTGATTTCGGTAGACATATGCGTGATACGGGAGTTCAATTCAGAAATTAATACCCTACAATATTTCAGTTTACAGTTCTTTTAAAAACTACATATTTTTGATATTTACCCAAACAAAAATAAAAAATTGGAAGAAAAAATAAGAAAAAAAACATATTTATGTTAATGTTTTGCAAAATAGTCCGAAACATATTTTAAATCGTTGATAAAATTTAGTTTTATATGAAATCTATATAAAAACAGGTTTAAGATATGTGCCAAAATCTTGAAAATGATTATAGTCCACAAAGCTTAAAGAGAATATGAGAATATATTCTTTGATTAATAGAATTTATTGTAGAATAAACAATATAATTTTCCTTTAACAAAATTTTCAATACTAACATATCTCCGAAAATGCACGGAGATATCCATGTATTTTCTTTGTTTAACATTATTATAATTTTAATGATATTTCTATTCTTTCATTTTAATTGTTTAATTTAGTTTCCCCCTTTTAATTTTATACAATTTCAGCTGTTACTTCAATTTTAAGTTTACTTTTCAATTGTTTTATGAAAACATTTAAGAATTGTGGACTGTCTTTAGTCACAAATAAAATAAAATTAAAATAAATTATGTATTAATATTATTTTAAATATATCTACGTGCTTATGCATAAACTTTCAACATTTATGAAAGGGTACTCACGAATCGCTCATGCATCACCTGTTAGCACATTCTGTTTAAGTAACATGAGCAGCTTGCGAGTAAATTGTATATTCTTGCCTCAGTTCCATTTTCATTTGTTCGAAGCATTTAGGAAATTGTCGCCAGGCTGATGTCTAACTTGATGCAGCGAGGTTCTAAACTTTATAGAGTAAATAAAGTATGATTGGTTGTGCATGTGACTGTGCGAATGTGTTAGTCTGTGTTGCAAGTTCCGCCTCTGGGGCTGCCATACAAATTCAACACTCTATTTGCTTTCTGTACGCTTTGAGTTAATTTCATTTGATTTATGCGCTTTTGTTTTGCTGCAACTGAACCTGAAGCTGTAGTTAGAGTTATAACTGAAGCTGGAATTGGAGTTAAGCCCGTTGTTATGTGAGAGTATCTGTTGTTGTTGTGGTCAATAAATTACCCGCTGTGCAGAGGCTTTTCGCATTGTTCCTTTACATATTTGAAGTGTACTTTATGCTTTTTGCATACACGATTCGCAATTAATTTAAAACAATTATGTTGGAACTGAAATCCTCCCCACTACAAAGAAAAAATAACATTAAAAAAAAACACCCCTCTGCGGTTAAATGACATGTCGCCTGTCAACCACACATTTTCAGTTCAAGTGTTGTGCAATTATGGTAAAGCATTTTCACGGCTGGATTACAAAAAACAAAAAAAAGGCAGTCATATAAGTTAATTATTGGTTCTTGGCTTCAAATAAATCAAGAAAAAAGTGTATTTAATTAAACATGCTTACAATTAAAAGTAGTAAGATTTTTCGATGTGAATATTTTAATATTTCTTGAGATTAAATAAATAATAAAATAAATGAAATATAAAATTTTGAATTTATTTAGAATAGTGTAAGCAATTATTTAAAAACTTAGTGCTTAGTGCTTAAAAGTTTCTCAATTAACTTCAGCTAACAAATATAATATAATATGGAACACAATTATTTGCAGACTTAATACTTAATTAATATAAGCTAAAATTTATATTTATATTTAAGATATTTCAGACTAAAATATTTGCTGGAAATTTTAAAAATTACAGGCAACTTATTATTAATTATTATTATTATCCTTAATCAGCATTAGTATATATTGACATTAAATTCTTATCACATCAATGTTTTATGACATTTTAATCTGTTTACCAAAGTTTCCAATTTAAATGTTTTATAAAACATTTTAAAAATAATGTCGTTAAAGCAAATCGTAGAAAGTGTAAATCTATAAAATAAATACAAAGTATTAAATAGTTTGACGGCTTATTGAAAATGTTATTTTCATTTAAACTTATTAAATATGTTGACCAAACGCCTAATTGCAGCCGTCTGTTGCTCCAGGTGCTAACTGCAGCAGCTGCAACAAACAGAGCTGGTGGGACAGGTTCGGCTAATGGATTTTTCCACGCCTAATTACCATTACTTAGCGGCACACAACAGATTCAGTAACTACAAAAAAATTACATTAAAAATTTGACACTTTTTTCTGGCCGCATGCTTATTTTAATTTCATTATTTTTCTTTTTTGCAGCTAAGAGGTGTGTGGAAAAATGCAAATGGAATTTCATAGTCACCATTAACACCTTTTTGCACAGTCGCCTGTTGGCTCTTGCATTCTCGTTTCCATTCATTTCTTGTGGTCCTCGTTTCCTCTTTGCTGCGCATATTTTATGTGACGTCATGGCTAAAAAAGAGATAAAAAAATGCATTTAATTAAATGCCACACAAATGCGGCGCGAAACGTTTTCAACGTGTGATATTTTACAGAGCGTACCGCTTGTGGTCCTTTCGACTCTTCTCCACCATGTCCTGGATGTCCTGTGTGCTTAGTGCCCCAAAATCCACGTTCATAACGCCCCATTATGAGAAGTAGAAGCTATACGTTAGCTTTTTTTATTCGATTAATACTGCTATTCAAAGAGATTGAAAATTGCAGTTAATCAAGCCAATGATTGATAGTAAAACGGAAAAAAAGTTGAAAACCAAACAATAAAAGGGCAATAAATCACAACATTTGTATATATGTACATCGAAAACATTTTAGTTTGTGGGAAGTCACACATATCTTGAAAGGGGTAGGAAAGTTTAAATTTTAATTCTGATGCAGCAGCCAATAGGGAAACAACTTTACTAATAAAAAAAAGCTAAAAGAAGTATTGCAATATTTTCCATTTAATAATTAAATCAAAATGTCTTAGATCTCTATGCTCAACTTAGAGCAAAATAATTGAATTCATACCTTAATCCTAATGATTTTACTTAGCTAAATATACCTACAGCCATGTTTCCCAAATAAGAATGAAAAACTCACGCACAAATAATAAAATAAAATAGATATGCAGTCTTACATATGTAAATGTATATCCAAATCAATTTATAGAATATATCTGTGAATCTCTCCCTGAAAACGAATGCCGACGGATTTTAAAATATAATGGAGTATATAAAAAAATAAGAAAACACTTGACCAGGAACCAGTAATAAACAACAATAATGTGTTTATTTTTATATATTATAATAAATCAGACTTACGCTCTCAAAAAGTCTACACAGTATAAGAGGGCATATTTTACTCTATATGGCTTAGAATTAATAATTAAGCTTAATAAGCAAAATAAGCTTAATAATAGCAAAGCATAAATTTATAATAACAATATTTATAAATAATCACACACTTTGCAACCCTTTTTGTGGTTATAAAGTGTGACAGAAAATGGTGAGCTATTTCTGATTACTTAAATAGAGTGAATCATTATTAATTGAATAACCCTTATTATTGCAAAGATTGGGGAAACCAAATGCATATAGAAGCCATGTAATTTGCATAACAATTCAAGTCACAAGCAGCTCAAATATTAAAGAATAATAAATAATGTAATAATTTGAGTGAAGAGCTCGGAATGTTGAGTATTTAGTTTCTCATTAGCATCAAAGGAGCGCACAACCATACAAATTAGAGGCTATGCATATTTGCAGTTATAACAGACTGAAATCTATGGCAGATGACTGTCGTTTTTAGTTACCAAATTCACTTCCTGTGCTGCTTTATTGGCAACTCTGTTGAATGTGGCATCTGGCTGGGGGTAGCAGCAACAACGCCAACAGAGCAGTGCCTTAGTGAGTCGTTTCCTGGCCTTGGAGCAATTCCGTTTGCTGCTTACTTTGTATTTAGACATTGCAGTTGCAATTTTTGTGTCTGCTCGAAACGCAACGGAAATTGCTCGGTAGGTGAACAGTAAACCGAAAATTTCGAACCAGAAACGTAAACTGATCGAATGAAATCGTCATTTGCAGTTGTCTGTTGCTTTGTTTTGTTTTTTATTATTATTTTGTTGTTGTTGCTGTTGTGTATGTCGTTTGCCTGACAAAATTGAAGCTCGAAAGTGTAACCAAAACGTAGCCCACGCTATATTCGTCCTGCTCCCATCTAACTTGAACCTTTCTGCTTTGTAGCCAGCTGTTTGCATACGTGCCCAAAGTGCAATTGCCTGGGCGCTTCCAATCATTGGCCGTCTTCGCCTCAGCCCCGTTTGGCATCACATCGGCTTGTTATTGTTGAGTGTGCAACATGTAACTGACACAATCGAAATAGAAAACGACTTGCAACACGACACAACTACTATTTCCACCAGCTGCTGCTGCTTGCCATAACAAACATTTACTTACCTTGCAACCGCACCCAGAAATTGAAGTGTGAAATCTGCGGTAAAACTCTAAGCATCTATCTGTCAGCCGGATTATGTAACCCACAGTCTCCCGTCCGCTCACCTCCTGACACTCCATCGCCTCAGTTCCTGTTTGTGATTTTTGAGTGTTTGATCATCTGACAGGCGTCAGATTATGCCACACCAAAAGACACAAATAAAAATGTTTAAAAAAGGCAAACAGCTAAGAAAAATGTTGTGCACAAATTTGACTAACGGAGCCAGCCGAAAGCGGCTTCAAATGTCTCGATTGCACCCTGGCAGCCTTGCAGCATGCAGAAAACGCAAATGCTGCAACCTCAAATGCCAACAACTAAAAAGCTCAAAAAACGGCAACCAAATGCACTACTTCAATTTTTATTAGGTTCTAGGCAAATTAATTTTAAAAAAATATATGTTTTCCATAAAATTCCAAATGAGTTTTATCAAAGTAATTTAATCAACTATATTTAATAATAATTTTAATAAGATAAAGCAGTATTCATCATATGATTAACAATATCTGTTGAGAATTAAAAATAAATAATAATATTTATATAATTGTTTCTTATTTTATTTACAAGACATCATTGAACATTAAATATGTATATATATATATATCATTAAAAATTTGCACTATTTTCGCATGCGTTTTTGATTTGGTATCCAATATCAATTTCTTACTATCATGTTAAATGTTATCTATTCTTATTTTGTCTGTAGCTTGCTCAGCAATTCCAAATAACATTTCTTGAGGTGCAGTGTATGTGCTTAATACTTTATGCCAGAAACCAGCGACAACTGCCTGTGCTACACATACAGGCAACACAGTTTGGCTTGTAGTCATTGTTGTTGCTATTGTTGTTGTTGTTGTTGTTTATCAGTGACTGTGACGGTAGCAATAGCTGTGGCAAGGTACCGTTCCGGTTACGGCACATTGCACATACGCCGTGCGGTGCATCGTCTGAGCAGCATTGCACTTCGCTCTGCCCAATTTTCTGACTATGAAATGTACCAGAATTTGCTGTGTCAATTGTGTGGCTGTCTGCCTGTCTGTCCGACTCTTAGAGGCTGCCAAATATTTGTTCACAGCATTAAATTAGCGTTCGGCTTTGCAAAAACTTAAAGCGAGCTTTGCGTTGAAAAAAAAAACAAATGAAATAAAATGAAAAGAAAAGAAAAAATAAATAAAATAAGGAAAACAAAAACAAACATAAGAAAGCCAACTCATCAAGTTTTGCCAAGTCTGCCAGTTGCACGTTACACGGGGCGTATGCGTAATTTGGCGGAAGCTGCAGTAAAAATCCAGCTGCAGATGTTTCGAAGCACGAAATTAATTACGAAAGCATACACAGACAAACACACACACACAAGCAAACAGCATAGCAAGAAAACAACAAGAACAGCGCCAAAATAATAATAATAATAAGTAAGAAAAATAAACTTTACACACAGCCAGCGTGAGAGCGACGGAAACCATAAAGAAGCATATGCTAAGGAAAGGCATAAAAATAAACCAAGGAAGAAAGCACAACTTTTGCGATATTATCTGCATGTGTGTGAGTGTCAAAGAATAGATGTGTGTGTGTGTGTGTGTGTGCGTGTGTCTCTGTGTGTGTATGTATGTATGTCTTTGTTTATATTTCTTGTTGCTGCTGATGAGTTGTGAGTGAGAGATTTCGAAGAAAGTTGTAAAAGCCAGTACAGAAATTGGGAGTTACTGCTGGTCATATCTATGACTCTCCAAAAAGTAAAACTCATCATTCCACAATTGTGCCCTGCAACTAGGGAATATCGATTTATTGGTATTACATGTACTATTTACAATTTTCTACTAATTTATATTAAAATCCTCTTAAAGATTTTAATATTTGTATAAAATTAATAAGATAAATATAATTTATTATTTTATTTTCCTCCAATCAAATTTTATCACTATTCTTTTATATTTACTATACTGATTTAGATTTATAGTTCCATAAAATAAACATAGAATAATAATTAAACAATATTAATATAAAGACGAACAAAACGTCATAATTTGATAAAATTTGAAATTTGTTTATACACTTCCCATCTCAAGATACCGTCAATGAAACAAAATAAACATGTGAAGTCATGCAATTTAAGGTGTTATTTGATTTTTCGTTCTGAAAATAATGGAAGCCATTTAAAGGGCATTAAATATTTAACTACGTAGGCACATATATCATCTTGTTAAATTGCAATTGCTCTCGGCTCTCTGTTGTTATTGTTGTTGTTGCCTGTAACATTTTATTTATATCGTCTCTGGTGGTGCGATTTGGATGGTGGCTGCTATGCTAAAACTTGAAAGGCAGCAATTAGTGTTAAATAAAGAAGTCATAAAGTGTAAATAACATTTTTGAAGCGCAAATGAAAAGCAAGCAATAATAATACGACTGGTCTAGTCTGGTCTGGCCATTATTTATGTCCAAATGTTTGGCATTTAAAGTGAAAAGCTAGCCAGCAGCTGGCAATCATTTTAAAGCATTTGCTAAGCAATTAATTGTTGCATAAATATTGTAAACAAATTGCTGACCAATGAACGTGTTACGTGCATTGCATCAACATCAGCAACATTAACATCAGTAACAGCAACAACGATGTTCATACGATTACAAGCTGATTTTTACTGTAATGTCAAGTCTCGTTTTCATTTTGATTTATGTCTCGTTTGTTGGCCCAATTTGTCAATTAATCAGTATAAATGTCATGTGAAATTGTTTGAAGAAATTAATGCTTGCATAGAATAAATCATTGAACAATCATTTGCAACAAATCGCATTTGTTTTCAACGGCAACTGAACACAAAATCTTCAATTGATATTTTATTTACAACAAAAAATAATATTGTACTTAAATATTTTTCGCTTCATTTTTGTAACTAAAATTTCCTTTATTCCTAATCAGATTAACTGATTTAATTTAATGGCATATTTCCGAGCTACTTATACATATATTTATTTTTATTATTTTATATTCTAAATTTTAAATTTTTTTTTATTTATTTTATACATTTTTTTATATTTGGATATGATTATTATTTATTTGTAATCAATGCAATGCTCTCACTTTTTTATATGAAATGTAACAGAAAATTGTAATTATTTCTGTTTTATAGAATTTTATTATTTATCTTTGATTTTTTCGAGAAAAAAAAATGTAATAGTATATTTGAGGCAGCCTTCCATTCATTTATGTCGACATTGGAATATCAAAAAATTATTTTGTAATCCGTAGACCAATCCACTTGGTATTTGTATTACGCTACAAAATATATAATTGGTGCGCAATTTGCATAAACTTTTCAATGTAAATACTCCATTTTACAAAACACAAATCAACATTTTTGTTTGTTGGACGACTGCAATCAACTTGCACATTTCAACAGGCTGTCAAGTTGGATTTACCAAAGGAATTCAGTTGGGCCCAGCAGCGTCATTTGATAGACAAATTGAAACAAATTTTGGGCAAACAATGCGTTCTAATAGATATGCTCGTCGCATGCGAGAAATAAAATAAATTTACGACTCTTGAACAAATAAAACATGACTGTGAGTGAAATTTTAACTTATGTGTATAACTGGCAGGAGACCGGATCGCATGCATAGCCATCATTGGTGCTAGGCACTCGAGAAGCGTTCGTTCGAGTGTCCCCAGACGGCAAGTACCGGCAACGACAACGACCAGGATGACAGCATTGTAGGGCTAAGGAGAGCGGTATAGGGAAACGATGAGGACAATTTCTAGTGGGAATCACGTAACGAAGTGCATTGTTAAAATATAATAAAATCGCAATTTTGCGTTCATGTTGCAATGTGGCGTCATATCCTTTTTCCTTTAATTTTTCACGAATTCGCCGTTTCGTAGTTCCGAAAACCAAAAACCAAAGCGAAATGGAGAAAGCAAAAGATAGCCAAAACAGGAGAGTGCTCAGTGTGGGGAGAGTGGCAGAGAAAGAGTGCATTTCCACTCTTCTTCGTTCTTTGTGCTCCCTCGTGCAGTTCATAATGGGTCTCCGTCTCCGTCTCCATCTCCGTCTCTGCCACAATCTCAGGCAGTGGTGGTAGTAGTTGTTGTTGTCGCAGGGGGAGGGCTAGGAGTCGGTAGGAGGAAGGGCACTTTCAATGCACACTCCATAGATTTTAATGCAATTTTCTACGGGTTTTATATGTTTTTATTTCGCTGTTGTCATTGTCGCAGCTGCCAAAGTCTTTGTTCTTTGCCTAGGTCCGTCCGATCCCATAGCGACCGCTTCGTTGAGTTTGTTGCCTTGTTGGGTTAGTTTGTTGGGGTTTGTTTGGGGTTTATTTTGGGGTTTGTTGGCTGCTTCGCTTTGCTTATTTGCTTGGACCATGTATCCGCTTGCAGTTTCTTTCTCAAGCGCCCCATATTTCTCTGTACTCAATTGTCCTTCAGCGCATTTTGCGGTTTGCTGCAACTACACCAACCACTCACTAACACTATCCCTCTCTCTCTCTCTCTCTCTCTCTATCTTCTTTCACTTTTCTATCCCTATTGTCCATGCTGTTAAATATAATGCCTTTGTTTGTTCGCGCAATAAAAAATGATTACTTTAATTTCCGTGCACATAAAAAGCACGTCTAACATGAAAAATTGCTGTCATTGTGGCACTTTCTTTCAATCTTCTCTTGCTCTTGTTGCTATTGCCTTTTAGCTTTTTCCTTTTTGACCATTGGCCATAGATTTGCTCAATAAATGCACTTCACTATGTAGATTTTGGCAGTGTGTGCCCTCGAATTAAATATTATACATTTTAACATTTTATAAATCTGTCAAACCTTAAGAGAAGAACTAACTATTTGAGGTAGTATTTATTTACTGAATTAATTATACCCTGGTAATAAGGTAGTGCAAAAGTGAGTGCCAAGTAGAAAAAAGCACCTTTGATCCCATAATATATAAACATCTATATATCAGGATCAACTACAGAGTCGATATATCCATGACCGTTTGTATGAACACTCGGTTCTGAATGACTACAAAAGTTAGAGACTTTAAAGTTAAAATAAGTTATCGGATACCCAGCGTGTATTTTACTTTATCGATAATAATTACATATCGATGTCCGATACCATTCAAAGCCACAATTTTAAAGCAGATCATTTCAATTAATACTGAATATACCCTGATAAATTATTAAACAACAATAGAATTTCATCAACATAGGATAGGAAATACTTAAGTCATAGTTCAAAATTAATTCTAATAATTGGTTAATTACTCACAGCATTTTGTTTGCATAAATCGAAAATCGATATCAATAAATTAATAATCGAAGCGAGTCAATATCTGTGTGTGCATTCTGCAGCGTGCCGTTATCAACGATTGCATTGCATAGTTGAATTTACAAGCGTTTGTCGCAGTCGGAGATTTTAGATTGGGCATTTCTCTTAAAGAGAATACTTAATAGGAAATTTAGCAATAAAACTAGAATAATACATTTATCAGCTGCGTTCGGGGTATCTCGTAGGTAAGCTCTCTCGACTACAGCATTTTTACTTGCTTTAAAAATGTTTAAAATACTGTGTCGAGTTTATTTTGCCGTTTTTTATTTCAATTTGAACCACGCATGAATCCTTTGCTAGCTGCTTTTCAGCCGATTCGAACCCATTCTGGAGCTCGCACACGTTTCGCAGATTCCCACATATTTTATATCATATCTATCTACTTGCGAATTTGTAACTCTTTTATTTTGCTTTTCTACGAACAATCAGCAAAAAAATATGTCTGTCCTGTGCAAAAAGAACTTGTTTTAATCTCTTCTGTTTTACATTGTTCTTTTTTGGGGTCCAACTGCTTTCAGGCTTTCAGCTTCCTTGCGCTGTTTTGTGTCAAATCGCTTGGGCCCACAACAGAAGTCAGGCTCATGCTGCGGATTGTGGGTTTTTCTCACTCCCTTCCCCTCTGTCTCTGTCTCTATCTCTCTCTCTCTCTCGCTCTCTCTCGTTTATTGTCTGGTTGCTGCTAAGCGAAAAGTTTATGGACCAAATTGTTTTCACCTGCTGTCCCAAATTTATAACACCTCTCGCCTGGCCTTTATTTTTATTTGTATAATCCTTTCGCTTATGGCCTGCGTTCGCAACCGAAACTCCGCCTCCACCACGCCCCCCTTTTCACCAACACTTGCACATGACAGAAACCAGGCATTGGAATTCGAGAGCCCGCCACTTGGATTAGTGGAAAGACAAAAACCAACCCAACAGAATTCCCAGCTCTCGACCTATGCAAAAATTCTTCGCAAGCACAGTGGTCGAAAAATGGCGTCTACTTAAGAAGCCTCCTTCTTTTATATTTTTTTATGGTCATTTCTTGTACTTTGCATAATGTTGGTTCTGCCAATTTTTACGAGTTTGGCCAGCGTGCCGAGTTTAAGGCCATAATGGCCGAAACACTTGTTGTGTCCGCAAGGTGCAACCCAACTTAACATTTCTGATGAGTTGGCGACCAGAAAAACATTTTTCAATGGTCTCATTAAACGGCCAGAAATTATATTAAATTTGCCAAAAATGCTGCTGCATAAAAAAGTTGTAAATATTTTTATGCCTGCATTAATATGCAACGTCAACCACTGTGTGCGGATCCCGGCTGAGGCGACTGTTCTGGATTGTAAGTTGTGGGTGGGGAAGGAGCGGAGGGGGTGGTTGATGGGTGTCGCTGTCGCTGCTAATACCACCGCTAATAAAATCTTACTGCCGTAGCGTCGCAGAGCCATGAAGCACAGCTGTGTGCAGTCATTTTTACTGCTGCAGTAGGAAAAGGCAATGCCGAAGGCGAAACGCGATGAAAGCGATGGACAAAAGGCCAAAAGGGAATTGCGCAAAGCGAGCGCTGACATTTCTGACTCTATCTGTTTGTTGTTGTTGTTGTTGTTTTTTTTTTTTGTTCTTCTTCTTCGCCTTCGTCTTGGTGTGAGCCAGTTCAAATGATTGCAATGAATGTGGAACTGGCTCGATATTAAGCAAATGGTTCGATTTATGATTAGCTAGAAGTGCATAAATTGGAGATTCCCAAGTTAAATGTACTAACTAATACACTCTATCATGTCTCCTTTAACTTATTGTGACTTCATTTAACTCATATTAATGATGTACTCAGAAAAAAGATTCGCCCTGAATTTTATAAAATTCTAGAGCTCGATAACTTCCAACTGAACTACAGGTCCTCTTTGACCCTTTAGAAATGCTTTCTTAAACCAAAAATATATATTTTTAGTTTCTAGGATGATTTTCTAAATTTCAGGGAGAGTGTGGTTATATATATTCTTAAAGTATATTAAACTTTGTCAATTTTTGTATCGTTTTGCTTGTTTTATAATTCTTATATAATTAATATAATTAATAAAAAAAACAAATAGTTATCAATATTTTTTATTTTTAGGATATCGAACTATATACTTATATATTATATATTTATATTTATTTTCTAAACGATTTTTACTTTATATTATTATTATTCATTGGTTAAAAGTTAATAAATTTAGAAACCAACTAAGTAAAACTTACTTAAAGTTTTTAAATATTTGAAAGAATACGACCTCTCTCAGATTTATGTTCAATCTTAAAAACACAAAAGTTATTCGAAATAAGCTCTTTCTCGCCCATTTTGTGTTCACGGACCAAGTTGATGGGTAAAATGAGTATATTTCGCTAATGATCATAAAGATATGCTTAGCCTTCGAGCCGTAATCTTGTCGTGCTCAGAATATGTATGTATATGTATGTGCGCTACCTCAGGCAAAAGAATTAGCCAATTATGAGCATCTGGATAATAACATTTTGAGCACACCCACGACATGTCCTTTTTTCTGCGTGTATCCTTGTCGGTTGCCTTTGGTTGTTGATCTACCGTTTCATTTAAATACAAATTAAAAGATGACAACGTTACCCACGTCGTTGTATGTTGTTGTTGTTCTCGTTGTTGCCGCTTAACGTTTACATCTAATGAAACTTTATGACGACCACTTGGCCCGAAGGGTCACACACAGGTCATTCTCAAGAACAAAAAGAGAGAGGGCCATCGACTTGAGCCACACCTTCCCTTCACCTCCCTTCACCAGATCTCACAACAACTTCCACAACTTGCGTTCTACCTGTCCGCGGTTTTTCACTAATTTGCCGGGCAATTTACATAAAGGCCGCACTGCCAAAGTTGTTAGCCAACGTAATTTCTGCATATATTTCCACAACCAAAAAATGAAAATTACCAACAAAAAAAAAAGAGAATATATGGAAAAAAAAATTAGAGAAAACCTTCGGGCTGTTGCCTGGGACATAGCTTGATTAAATTAGAGCTCAAGTCGAGGGATTACTGCGACGGCGGCGTTCTAATGACAGTCAGCTGCATTTTAGTGTTTCTCCGCGTACTCGATGATTAGCTGAGCAGATTTCCCGTACTCAATGCCTGCCGGACAGCCGTAAGACAGCTTTTGCGTTAAAGATTTTGAGTTTGAAATGCGTTGGTTTATTTATGCATAAAATGCATCTAAATAATTACCAACAATGAAACTAACTGACTGACAGGCAAACAAAATCCAGAGCAATAAACAGACAGACAGCGAAGCAAAGAGACGAGCAGAGTGAGAGACAGAGAGAGAGAGAGAGAGATGTGGAGATGAGGGAGACAGCAAACGAGACATGTAAACAAAAAGCAATTCAAATTCTCAGCCTGTCAGTTCTCTCATATGTAGCAAAATAATACGATAAAATAATGTTGAGCGAATATGAGTACGATTCTGACAATTGTTAGCTAATACATGCCATGAAGTAGGAGCAGCCACTGACGTCATTTAGACAGCAGCAGAACATGTGGGCGTGGCACACATGTCTGGGAGTGAAAATCAGACGACCAGGCGCTTAAGAGCTATATGGCATTTTAGTTGAATATTTAACTTAGAGATTAGCTAAATATGCAATTAGTTAAATAACCACAAAATGTATATAACAAAATTTATGAATATTGTTGGGAAAAACGGATTATTTGAGACTATATCTCTCCTTTCAAAATTACCATCCCGAGAAATATCTGTATTCACAACACAATTCAAATGAAATCTTAAGCAGCTAAAGAATATATGAAAGAAGATATAAATAGTTATGAATTCTACTGAATGAAATAGCATTTAGAGCAGTCCACAATAAAAAAAAGAGACGTATTCCTAAAGAATCGACGATTCTATTGTAAAAGTCTTAGGCAAGCTGCATTTTTCGTTTTATACAAAACTTTTTCTTATGATTCCAGTTTAAAGTCTTCTCTAAAATTTGTGTAGTTATATAGTTTCACAGAAGGTGGCATATATGTAAGCGAATATTTCGTTATTATATACATTTCGTAAATTGTGAAGTGCAAAAGCATAAGATATTGAATGAGTTTGCCAAACTAGAACCAAAATCAAAATGCCCTCTGCAAGGGTATAATAAGAAGCAAATGCTGAAAGTGAAATCATTAGACAAAAGCAAATATCTTATTCATATATTTAAAACTCAATGTCTGTAAAACTTAATTGTTGCTGCTTACAGGATTTGAAGTCAGTGCTTCAGCAAAGTGTTTTCCATTTGAGAATTAAAGAAGCGATTGCCTAACTCCAAATAGGCTCAAAAGATCAAAGAACTGAGTGCATTGTGGCTGAAACTCTTAATAATGCTAGGCATTTAAAATGCCTGATTCATGTGGATAGCTTTCCAGCTTTTAGAATTGGGACTTTAATCCTTGACAAAACCTAGTCGTTTTCCTTTTGGCGATTAAACACGTCAATAATCTGTCGCGCTCCATGGACAAAGTCGTCGCCAACAACTGGCAACCGTGTGGCCCAAGCCAACAATTAACAATTAAAACCCCAAAGAGCACAACTCAATTTTAGACAAAACCAGCACGCATTCAAACAGACAGACAGACAGAGGCAATTTGAAATATATATATATATATATATAAATATATATACGTATGTATGTGCATAAGAGATAGCTGACTTCGATAACAAGCCGCAGCAGCAAGGACGAAACAACAAGGACGAAACAACAACAACAATGGCCACTGTGAAAACTCCGAGGCGAGGCGAAGTTCTGCGCACTTACAACTAAAAACTTGTTACGTATTTAATTGCAATTAAAAAGTTGTTTGTAGTTGCGAATGTTGCGTTCTGTGTGCGCTTAATGTTGTAGTTGTTGTTCTTGCTGTTGCCATTATTATTGTTGTTGTTGTTGTTGTTGGCAATGGCTATGAGAGCAGCGCTGCCAAATTGTCCTCACCATAAGAGAGAGCCACAAAGATGAAGTCATTACACAAGTCGAACCCAAAATTGGCGCAGAGCAGCCAAAGGGTTTTGTGCTTAATGAGTTTGATGCGGTTCCAAGGGAGGTCGGGTGCGGGGAGGGCTATTTGGAGGCAACCTTACCCAAATCCCAGTACAAAGCATTCGATATAGCTCCGACGCAGATTTGAAGCCGATAACACTCATTAGAGTTTGGCGATTTTGGCTTAGATATACACAACCCTTGCACAAACTTTGCTCATAACAATTGGCCATGAACGCAATTGGCCAGAAGAGCTAGTTTCTACATGGAATGAGCTGGATAAGTAATACAGCAAATGGCTTTCTGTATTAATCAAATATATAATATAGAAAACAGGTTGGGGAAATGTACAGATTTTGAGCACCGCAGCTGTCTCTTTATGAGATATTTTCAAAGTAAACTTAGACATTATATCCCAAATACGGAGAATCAAATTTTTTTATATTTTTTAATTTAAATAAATTGTTTGGCTAATTTTTAAATTAAATTATTATTATACGATCAGATTCTTATTATTAGATATACTGTGAATAGATGGACTAATATCCATCAAATTTATTCCTAAGCATATTTAAATTAATCTTTTGTTTTCTGTTTAACGGTTATTTAAGAGCTCGATACACTTAAATAATTGAGAAAAATAAAAAACCCAGTTTGAGTAACAAAAAGAAGAAGAACTATAATATTTTTTGAATGCTTTTTTATTGTTGAGACCAAGAAATATATTTCATGTTATTATATTTAATATTTATTCCAAATGTTTACATAGAAGTGACATTGACTTCAGTCTATATTTTATTATTATTATTATTATTATTTTAAGTTTAAGTCTCAATATAACTTCTATTAGTTTATACCACCAACAGAGGCTAAATTTTTGTTACTGCGGCCTGGATAGAGCATCAACCAATTTCCAGTTGTAGTTGTTGCCGCAGCAGGTGTCGCTGCTGCTGCTGCAGCTGCAACTTTTGTCCATAGCGGTGCTGTGGCTGACCTTTATAATAATTCCAGCGACCTCGAGATGCAGCAAATGCAACTAATGCAAGTGCAAGCAGGATGAACACCTGCAGCTAAAATATCAAAATGTTGTTTAAAATACACACAGTTGAAACCAAAGGCCAGAATTGAACTTACATGAAATTTCATTATAACTAAGAATATTTTCGTGTTTGCAATTTGAAAGATCACTTTCAACTGTTCTGCTTAACGTCCATGCGCCTGCTATTTGTATATTTTTTGGTAGATGTTGCTTGGACTCTTTTGGGCTGTTACCAAGAAGTAACGCATTTATTTACCTGTCTTACATTGATTGATTACCTGGGTCTTGTCAACGACTTTTGAAGGACTCGTTTCCTTCTTTTCACATAAACCACCCGAAAAATGTATGTTCAATTTCCATAATTTAATGTTTCCTAGAATACATCGGTTGGGTTAGGTTAGGCTGTCGACAGGAAAGTGAAACTCAAACAGCGACCGACTTGAGCCACATTTGGCTCATTGCATTACGCCATGGACTAAAACCCATTTACGTTAAATTATACATAATTTATTTATTTAAGGCACAATCCTTGGATATAAAGAAATTCCTTTGTTGGATATCAACGAGTTCCGATATGTATATAGAGAAAAGAGAGCCCAATTGTTGTAGTCCTCTCCTAGCAGTGGCAGAGGAACTCTACATATTATTTTCGAGCAAATCGTAAATTAAATGTACACTATACATTCATTGCAATGAATTGAAAAATCATGATGCCATAGCTATTTACCTAACATCCCAAAAAATCCCAATTGGATTAGCTGAAATATACTTTTGAGAGTTGCTTGACAAAAGCAAAGCAAATAAACTTCAGTCAGCCATTGAGCTGAAATCACCTGCAGCGGATAAAATTGTGACCCGTGGAACTCTCGACAGTTGTCTTGGCGATTGTTGCTCTTGTTGTTGCCGCTATTTTTGTTGCTGTTGTTGTTGCTGTTTCTGTTGCTGCTGCTGTAACTGTTGTTGTCGTGCCAACTTGGCTCCCCCAAGTGCAGACTGCACTTGGCTTTTCCCCCAATGTGTCGGCAATTGAGTTTAGTGGATACGTGTTTGTATATAGAGAAACAGAGAGGGAGAGAGATGTGAGAGAGAGAGAGAGTCTGAAGGGGAGGGACAAAGAGAGATGGAGAGAGACTTAACTGTGGGTTTGCAGCACTAGTGGCGCGTGTAAGCGGTAAATGAATTTATTTGGCTCATTTAGTTGCAGTTAATTTATTTTTATATTTATTGAGTTTATTAAGCAATATTCTCCCCCACACACAGCTGAAGCAGAACCACTGGAATTGCTTATGTACATACATAAATGTATTATAGTATTTCAGACTTTTTTTTAAGTGTTTTCTTAAAGTGCACAAAATACTTCTAGCCATTGGCAATAATCAGTAATTTCAGTCATTTCTTTTGCATATCCTAAAATCCACAACACTGTGCATAATCACAGGGCACTTCTCAGCAATTTCGACAGGTTGAGTAAAATGTGTAATAGGCGCCTTTGGGTTCCACCATTTCAAATTGCAGTCCTTTCTCCACTTATTTTGCCTTGTCGCGTGCCATTGACTCGACACGTTTGATTTCAACACTTTTCGGCGTTTTGATGGTTGCCCAACACGACACATGGCCATGCATTCAAATTTGTTCAAATTCATTTCAATTACCGTCAATTTTCAATAATTTTGTTCGAATTATATTTCATTAGCCCAAAACATAATTAGCCAAAGCACGCAACATTTGTTGGTAATTTCCAAGGATAAGTTCGACCATTTCAAAATACATAGAGAATAGAAATAAATGATAAGTAATTATAAAGGAAAACATAATTATCTTAATTGATATGAGCACCTCTTTGTTAAATAATTAATTAATTAATTCAGTTTAGTATTTAAAGGAGATACTTATGTGCAAGCTATATGCAGATTCAAGAGGCAAGTCAAAAGTCTTAACAGAAATTAATTATTTGAATAAATCTACACGTATATCCATATACCAACTCGAACAATATCCCCATTTAAAGTGGGGGAGCCAAAACAAAAACCAAAAATAAAGGCCTTCAACTAGAAAATCCAGCTACATTTAATTTTAAACTTTTCGTGTGGCAACTTTTTGACTGCCGCCTGCATGCGTGCAGGTTAAGATGGGGTTATTTAGGAGCAGAATGGCAATGCATTAGCCGGTGCTGTATTTTATGTGAATATACACTCAGAAAGAAAATTATGATGCCACGGGTAACTCCCCATATTTGCCGAAAGTATATTTCTAAAATTGAAGTTTGTATCTTTCTCTAAAATACGATTTTTTTTTTTTAAGTTTAGTAAATTTTATTATTTTCTTCTTTCAGAAGAGATTTTTTCTAAAAATTAGCTTTTACATTTCTACTTTTTAGGAATAAGAAATATATATTTATATTTATATATATCTGAAAAACATAATGTGTATTTATAATATTAAGAAATTCGTTTTGGTATATTTAGAAATTATTTCTAAAAACAAGGAAAACTTTATAGTTTTCAGGTCGATTTTATTTTTTTGAGTGCAGATATGAGCGAGAAGAAGGTGGCAAGGGCAACGAGTTTGCAAGTATGTGTGTGTTTTTTGGTGTGCTGGCTGCAAAGGGAAAGTGGAGAGTGGTGGTGGAGTATTGCCATCCGGCTGTGTGCTCTTATGAATTTCACATGGTTAAGCTGCAAACTTATGTGCGCGCACAGCTTGAAATCTACGCGCACGTAAACTAAACTCCAACTAAACCAGAAACTCACATTTCTGCGCGTATCTATTGCCCCGAACTTTGCTTTTGGCGTCCGTTCGTTCGTTCTTGATGTCGTCGCCACAGCTGCATCTGGGCTTTGTCATGTTGCCAGGGCTTAGGAGGCAGTGCTCAGTTCCTGGGCCTGCTCCTCGGCAAGAGCTCAGAACTCGCAGCATCGTGTGCCAACTCAATGAGCAATGAGCAATTGACTGCCATCGTGTAGACATTTCGCGTTGCCATAAACCCCACTTCCTCACATTTTCATATATCATGAGGCTCTCTCCAGCTCCAAAATGTGCTTCGATATGAACGAAAAGTTGTTTGCATGCACTCGCCCAGTAGGATGCGGAAGTCCTCACAACTGAACTTTAGCCAGGCATTGAGGACAGCGATTTTATTATGATGGATATGTGATGGAATAAATTTGTGAAAACAATTTCAATGCCCATACATACTTTTTAAATGATTGTCCTAATCCACATTCATATTGCAGTCCTTATACTCTGCTAGCGAAGGTATAAGAGCATATTGGTGTTGTGCAATGTCCGTTCTTAAAACTTGGAATATATATTCGTGTGTGCCCGGGTCAGACAAAGTCTTAAGATTGGTAACAATTTAAAAGCTGGAGTTACCAAACTTGTAATCGGAAAAATCGAAAAAGTTTCCACTGTTAAGTCACCAAATTTTGAAGATATATTACCGGTAACCCCCTTTGGAAATTGATTAAGAAAATATGTACGATATACTTGTTGCTGGAAATCGATCAAATCATATATCTCACACAATTTGAAAGCAGGAGTCACCAATGTGAAAAATATGATGATTTAAGAATGCTGTTCAATGAAATGATGAGCCGACGCCCACTCCAAGATACAAAAGATACATTTGTTTGTCAACTGATGAATCGGATGCAGGAATTGTTGTTAAAGCAGTCAATTTTTCACAGCATACTTTCAGACAGGCCAAATGGAATGGAATGGAATTATTGTTTGACATAAGTCTTTAGGAATTTATTTTATATATAATTCACAGAATTATTTCTGTAGTCAGTCTTCATATATTTTGATTATAAAAAATATATTTTATAATACATCAAATATTTATATCTGGTGGTACAAACGACTTTTACAATGTGGTATTAGTTTTTATGCGCTTGATTGTTTGTAAAAGATTTGACCAACAATTGCTGATTTGTGCTACATACGTGCAATTTTTATTAACAGCGTTTTATTAACCTGACATTGTTATCCAATAAAATAATAACACAATAATAAATAACTGTTGGTCAATGTAGCCGATGTCCACCCAATTAATACTGCAAGTCATTTGAGATATTTTACCCCTCATTCTGCGTACTCTCAGCATATCGCTTCAGATTGTAGATTGTGACCATCGTGTGTGTCTGTTTGACAAGGGCCTGCAATTGAACTAGTTTTGGCTCCACATTCAACAGCAACTGGGATAGCCGCCTAGAACTGTCCGTCAGAACGTCCCCAAAGTTATCCTTGAAACAATCGAGACATTTAAAGAGTAACTCGTGTTGCTTGACAATTTTGGCTGTTTCGGCATCGACATCGACATCGACATCGAGATTGTGATTGTGATCGGAACCGGAATCCGAATCCGAATCTTTGTCAGCATCGTTTATCACCAAATTGCTGGCACACTTAATGGCGTTCGAGATTTGTTTTGAATTCGAGTTATGGACACCACCGGGCTCATCCGACTCTGTGTCGAAATAGCAACTGGACTCCTCGCTTGGCTCGAACTCATCGTTATTTATTGAGGTCTCTTTATTGCAGTCAGGCTCCCGAGAATTTTCCTCTTTCGTCAGCAATTCCTTGACACGATCCGCATAACGGAGTGTGTTCAGTGTGTTCTCCACGGAGCTCATGCCCGGCGTGATCATGGCTATCATGCACAACTTGTTCTGATCGCCACCGATAAACGAATCGCGCAGCACCTGCGTCAACTTGGAGCCGCGGAACGGCAAATGGCTCGAACGACGTCTCAAGGCGCGAATGCATTCCTTCAGCGAAAGCAGCGACTTGTTAATTTCGGCACCCTCGCGACGCGTCTGCAAACTGGACGATTGTGTATCGGCGCCACGCTCATTGCCAGCCAGATCGACAAAGGAGCACTTGCCGCACGGCTCACACTGGTCGGGCATAACCAGAGCCATCTGGAAGACGGCATGCGAGCGGGACGACTTCATGTTCACGGACGTCTTGCCCGAGGTACGCGCTCGATTGCCCAGCTCGATAAGGCCCAACACATCCTTCTCGCTGGCAACTGGCACCTTGGTCAGGCCACAAATGACCACCTGCTGGCTACCATCCTCCAAAACATTCAGCACCGGTTTGCTCTTCACCAGCAAGTCACAGACCTATTTGAGTCGGTTGAATAGGTGGACACGGTATCGATGAGTTCATGGATTAAGATTGAATTTGCTTACCTTATTGCCATAGATTTCAAAGTAGCTACAGATGATATTGGCGCCCAGCTGATGATATTTGGGCGTGGCCAGCTCGGCGAACACATCTCGAGCGGCCATTGCGTAGATGCCTGTGGTGCAGTCCTGTTTCATGCCCGCAAACTTGCCACCCATGGTGTGCGTCTTTCCGCTGCCCGTCTGCCCATAGGCAAAGCACGTTGCATTGCCACCCTCGAACATGGTGCGGATGAGGGGACGAGCCGTGTGGTCATAGACCAGGGCATTGCTGCACTTCTCATCGAATGTGCAGTCGAAGCGAAACGTGTGATGCTCTAGGACTTTGGTCAAATCCACCCGATGGCGCAGCTCGTGCACAATCAGTGTATCACGACTGGGCACCGAGATGTTGTCCACAGACTTGGCATTCACCTCCTGCTGACTCATCGGACGCTTGCGCACACAGACGGTGATCTGTTGGACGCGAGCACCACGCGAACTCAGCTGGCGCAGCGGATTGAGCACTAACTGGTCACGATAGGTGCGCACCATGAGTGCAACCTCCCAGTTGGGATTGCCGGGGTCCTTGAGCATCAGCTCGTACTTCACCTTGCGCTGCTCATCGTGCACGGCGCGTCGCTGCTCCCGCTGCTCCTTAAGGCGCTCCACCTCGCGGACAACATTCGAAATGGCTCGCGGTGTGTTCTGCATTTTTTTGTCTGGATTCAAGGTCCTGCTGGAATTGTAGCCGAAATTAACCGGAGCCGGTGGCTTAACTGTTTGCTTAACCGGCTCCTGCTTGGCGGCAACCACATCCCGTCTATTCCCGACACACTGGCTCTTCTTGTAGGGACTGTTCACCTTCTTGCTGTACATGCTGTAGTTCGGCTTCGCCTCACTCTTGGGCAACTCCGGTTTTGTCTCCATCGGTTGCGGTTCTTCTTTCACTAAATAAGCATTAAGCTCCACCACTACGCTCCAGGGTATCTCCTTGCCTTTGCACTTGCTGCCCTCAGTCCATTCAACGGTCACAATCTGCCGGTCGATACTCTTCAGGCCGACTATTGCAGTTTGAATGCATCCGTCGGATCGCCTTATGTTGATCTTATCGCCAATTGTTAACTTTTCCATATAGCAGCAACTCACTTGTGTCTACAAATACTTCTTGTTTTAAGAAATATAAAAAATATATTTGAAATATTCGTGACAAACTTTTGAGTCTGTCATCCGAGTGTTGTGCTAAGGCCTCCCGTTCGTTTCGATATCTCTGCGAATGGCAATCGATGCAATGCAATCTTGACCCGATTAAATATATCTATTTAGAAAACAGCACTTGAATTCCCTGCAAAAGACCTCTTCCATGGGCAACTTGTGGCCTCATAAAGCTATTTTTTTTTTTTTAACTGTTAAAAATCCTAGAGCAAATCAGATGTGTTATTTAAATGCTGTTTCAACGTTCTTTTCATAATTTGTTTTCCATGAACAGAGCCTACTTAAAGAAAAATTTAAGTTCTTACGTCTGACCAATCGGAACTGAATTATTTTCGAAAGGAATATAAAATAGTGGGAATAAACCACACAACTCAAAATTCATCGTCTCCAAATTACTTTTACTTACTACACAGCACTAAATTGTAAATTTTTCTTTTTTTTTTAATTCAGTTTAATAAATATTTTTCAAAATACACAGTTATAAATATTATGTTTTCCTCCTTAAACGCAAATCTTCAGTAGAGGACACATGACATATTAATTTTCATTAATTTTTTTAAGGATTGTTGAATAATTGATGAGCTCCAAAAACATTCCTGAACATTTCTAAATTTTAACTTATCGTTCTTCTTAAATAAAAATCTATAAAGTATATGCTTTGCAGATTATAATATATTAAATTAAATTATTAAAGAAATTGTAACTCTTTCAATAGATAAATAAAATGTTATTAAAATTGAATTACAAATAAGAACTGTAGCTGACTTAACTATACAAATATTTTGTGAGCTGCTCAAAACTTGTTTATAACTATAACTGTTCTGAAGGGTGCCATTCACAATATTTTAAGAGTCACTCAAAAACTAGTTCCCCATTATAATAAATAAAAGTTTTCTCATACACCTCACACATACTCACACATACACACACACACACACACAGACACACTTCTTGTAAGCCCATCATTATTTTTTGACTTTAGTAGGGAAGAGATTCTTTGGCAAAGTTGGCGTCAAGTTATGTAGTACTTGGCCCGCATTGGGCCGACTGGCAACAAATACAACTGGCAGATGACATCACCTACCCCTAAGTTTGTAAGTTAAAGGCAAGCAATTTTCCGGTGCTTACCAGATGCAGATGCAGATCAGATACGAATGCAGGCAGGCATCTGCATCTTTTGGGAGCAAATGCCATAGGCGAAACTCTTAAAAGTTTAGTTTTAATTAAAGGAAATTTGCGTGCGTGGCACTTGATTTGTAGTGTTTCCGAGTTGCAGCAGACGCAAAAACGGGGGGTGGGGGTTTGGGGGTTGTGTGGCAACCCTCATGAAAATATAAATATAATTGAAATTATAAATTGCAATTGCCATAGCTGCTAATGCTGATGCTGATGCAGATGCGGGCGGCTTTGCTGCGTTTGTTTTAAGGATTCTACTGGTTTCTAGCTCGTCTGCTTCTTCTTCTATTCCTTCTTCTGCCAACAGGGTTGCTGTTCTACGTAATTAGAAGCAAATGCAAATTTACACGTCGAGTGTCTCGGCGATGACGGAAGTCTTTGAAAGCGCCGAAGCGTTCAGAGAGGAATTGTGGCAGTGTGCCTAGGTTAGTTCAAAGGCAAGAGGGGGATAGGGTTGCATGCTGCCAGCGGTATTTCTGGCAGGAAGTTGGCAGAAGGCAACTCTGGCGTTTGTGTGTGTGTGTGTGTGTGTGGATACATATAATGAGAAAAGTTTTAGAGGTGTCTGAATGGTGGCCGGATGTGTTGATAGTTTACCTTACCAAGCATCGCAAGTTGAAGCCGTTTCCGCTAACAAGCATGGAAGGGCTTCTAGTTGCCGTCCATGTGTTTTATTAACGGATTTGGAAATGCCACTGAATTATGGGAATACATTTATTTCTGTATTCACTCAAATCTCAAGATGTGGTAAGTTAGCAATTGTGGCTTAGAATCCGGCGGATCATTGCTTACTAGCATTCATTGGGAGCCAGTTAGGATGTGAGTTATGAAATTGGATTTTGAAGTAACCACAATAAAGCTTGAAATGATATGACGGAGTAGTAGATGATTCAGGCTTCTTCTATCAAATCTTTCCTTTTCGTCCGATTAAGAAGAAGAATCATGCAAATTCTCAATGAAAGTAAATAGAAAATAATTATAATTCTTAGAAACTCTACTTACTTTTCCAGCCAATTCAATATCGATTTGAATTAATAATTGGTATTTTCGTCCACTGCATTTATTGCATGAATTTATTACAATAAATTTTTATGTACATTTTACCTTTCCGTTTGTTATAAACTCATTTTGTACGTTATAAATTTAAACGGAGCAAGGGCTAAGATTCAATGTTCTTAGGAATGTGCATCTTTTAAAGACTAGAACTAGTTGCACAAGCTACAAATTTGGCTTTAGGTATTGACCTTAAATTGCAGGCTATAGCTTGTTGCAGTCTTTGGTGATGTTACAGCCTCAAATGGCTACAAATTTGGCTTTAGGTATTGACCTTAAATTGTAGGCTAGAGCATTTTGCAGTCTTTGGTGATGTTGGAGCTCATTACAAGAATCGAAAATGATTAGCCTGCAGATGATGTACTTGCTGCTGTTGCATTTGACCACCGGCAGCTCCATTTTGCTGCTGCTGCAGTTGTCCCGGAACCAATGGGTCCTTTTAACAGTTCGTCCTACGATTGTTGTTGCTTGCGCTGCTGCTGACCACCTTCAGTTGACTGTTGCAGCTGCTGCGAATTTTGTTTCTGGACTAATTCAGTTCTGCCCACAAGTGGACTGTGTGTTTGAAATGTATTCTTCTGCTGTTGCTCTTGCTATCCAGTGTCCACCTGGGTTGCTGTTTGTTCACGAAATTACACATCCAAATTGGACCGGTTTCCTCACCTAAGTTATCCGAGATATGAAGATAAGCAGGAATTAATTAAGATAAATTTAGTGTGCAAAATCAGCAACCTTATAGGCTCATTATAAATAACTAAAAATATGTGCTAAGTATGAACTTTGGTGTTAATGCCATAATTAGTTAATTAGTTTTGCTTTTGATTAGGATTGGCCAGAAAAACAAAAGCAAAATATTCTTGCAAATAATTTTCAAATAATCACAATGAGCCTTTAGCGATGCATTGCTTTCAATCGTATTAGACGACATTAAGTACCCCGTTATTTATATATATATAAACACTATGTTTCTAAACTTTATTTTTATATGCTATTTTATGCACTTCATTCACGCCAAATTAATTACCACAAAGCTATTTATCAACACTGGCGAGATAAACTACAGATAAAATCCGCGTCGTCTGTGGACGGGTGACAAATCGTCGGGCTTCTGGCATGAGTGGGTGTCTCATTTGGTATGGGGCATGCGGCATGGGGCATGCGGCATGGGGCATGGGGCATGGAGCATGAGTCAAACCCCAAGAGTTAATTTAGTGTATTAAAAGTAGCCGCAGCAATAAGTTGTAATGGGCATTGTGATAGACATCAGTGTGGAGCTTTCAAGTGTAAAATGTTCGAAATGTTCTGGTTTTTTGGGCGAATTGGCAAATGGCAATGGGAATGGAAAATGGTGAATGGTGAATGAAAATGAAATTGTCATTTGAAGGACGCCTTAAGTTTTAACTGATGGGCAACAAGTGGAAACAAATGAGACTGCGAAAGTAATTAAAATTGCCAGCCTCTTGTCATTATATTGGTCCAATGGCAGCCACAGCATCAAATCGGATAACGGATGTGCTTCAACAAAAGTTTCATATTTGCCCAACACATTTCTGCTGCCGCTCGTCTTAACGCGACCTATAACGGTAATACACTTGAGCGATTCGAAATGATTAGAAAGCCACACGCAGATACATCTCTCTGGCAACTCGGAACGACACACACACACACACACACACATACACCCTGCACCCCCTCCACCATTTACATCGTCTATCGCCTATTGATGTCGTTGCCACTTAGATGAATTTCTTTCGCGACGCATCGCTAAAAACAACCACAAGTAAATGAGTTCTGATATTGACATGAATTATGCGCCTCAGTGACCTCACAAATACGGGGCGTTATTCTCGCCCCATACATATCCGGCTTGAACATGTACTTGTATATATATATATATAAATATAGCTGTATATATCTGTATATGTATGTATATGTGGATAAGCTTGAGTATGTGGGCGTTATTTGTGTGCTTGTTAAATTAAGTTCTCAATTTTAATGAGTACTTTTGTGTGGCAGTCGACACTTGCTTGATGCCGCAATGAATAATCAGATCAATAATTATAATTTGTATCATCTAAAAATACGGTCAGTAAATTTTAAAATATTCTAAGCATGTGTATATCTCTGTGTCACAATAATTATATTTAATTTGTATTATCTAAAAATACTGTTAGTACAATTTAAAATACTCCAAAATGAATAACTGTCTGTCTGACGGTTTATTAACAAACCTGTGTGAAAAGAATAAATCCGTTTTTCATCTGCTGCTTTTGCCAGCCCTCTATCGGAGAAGTGCGCAGTTAAAGAAATTACATTTAGTTTGGACGCAAGCAGTTCGAAATTATACTTATAGCAAATACAAGAACCAACTGCTTTCGCAAGCAGTATTATTAGAGATTTTAAAAATGGTTGCATACAATTTTAGTTTAATTTTTAGACCTCTTAGTTCCTTTAAAGCTATCGAAGGGGACTGCTTAATATAATTCAATAAGATATTACTACGCTCATCGTCGATGGCAAACTTTTCTCCATTGTCTTCTGTTGACTTGCAGAATTTATATAGTACAATTTAAGCTGTGATAATATACTCTTCACTCTTTACTCATGGGATATATGGATATTAGACGCCTCTATTAAAATGTTGACTTTTTCTCTTTTTTTAATACTATCCGAGAGAGTTGGTTCTTGTAATGTTATCGCAACATGCCCTTCGAAAATATGCAATGGTATTTTTCTTATCTCCTGTGCCCCTAAAAGTGCTTCACAAATTTTTACTGTTGGTCAATTTAGCCAATGCAGCAACCTAAGCACACCCCACAAAAGAAAAATAAACCGTTTTGGTAATCGAATTTATTGCTTATTTATTTAATTGACCTCCTGGTTTTCAATAATAAGCATAATTATTTAAATTTTATTAATTAATTGTAATTATTGATTGATAAACTCAATACAATCTATATGCAATTATTAAACCATAATTTTGCATGTGTTTGATATTGATATTATTTGTATTTATCGAAGTAAATACCAAAACATCAACAACAAAAACGAATGCAATTTGTTTTCGCCTCATCTATAGCTCTGTGGTTGCCACGCCCCAATATTTTCGCATACGACTCTCATGCTCGTTGTAGCCATCCTCATCGAGTTCCTCCTCATCCAGAATATTGTGATCTCTCTCCTGGGTAACAGTAAAATCATATTCCAAATTGCAGGGCATGCGACGCTGCAGCGATCCAAAATAGGCCGCATGGGGTCCACCACCCAATTTGGCATAAGCATCGCGGGTCTTCGCATCGAAGAGATTGTAGCCATAGCTGGGCGACTGTTGGAAGGATCGCATGCTGCCAAAGTGTTCGGTGGGTAGCTGCTTCATCTGCTGGTAGGCGCCCAAAGGCTGCGGCAACTGTGGTGTGCTGCTCGAGATGAACTTGTTGGTCACATTTCTAATGAGACTCGACTTCAGATCGTTGCAATCGGCAGCTGTGAGATTGGCTGCAGGCAGCCGCTGCTTGGAAAACGATTTGGATATGGTGTTTAGCTCCTTGTCGAAGAGGAGCTGGGTGTTCTGCTCCAGCATGTATTCCCAGCATTTGAATTGCTCCTCAGACAGCACCGACTCCGTCTCGTCCAGCATTTCCAGCTGTTGCTCCTCCTGCAGCACGCGAGCATGTGCCAAAATGAACTCATCCTTGGCCACAGTATTCACTTCACTCTCGACGAATTCTTTTTTCAGTAACTCCGGATTGCTTTGTCCACTGGGCGAACTGCGGCCCACTAGCAGCTCCTGTTCCAAGTTGCGATGCCGGCAGGCATTACTCCTATCGCAACAGGTGCGTTTGCTTACAGATAAATGGGGCGGTTGAGGTGAGATGAGCGCTGGTTTCTTCCTCACACTCTGCTTGAGCTCCCGTATCAGATGATCCACATCGGTGCTCAGGTGACTGAAGCGTATCACAATCACACTCAGATTCGCTGTGGCACCAAAGCTCTGTGCAATCTCCAGCAGCCGCTTGGCCGCCAGCAGCGCATTCTCCTCCTTGCGTATCTCTCTAGCCGCACGTCCAATGTCCATGACGGACCACAGCTGATCATTGCCCAGCACCAGATACTCATCGTCGTTGCTCAGCGTTATCTAAGATGGGAATATAAAACATTAATAATATTATCTCGCTCATGTCAAACAAACTGAGGTGCTTAGGAATTTTTGCATGATTTTAGCGCCATTTTAAAATTCTAAGATTCTTTCGAGTTTTGGATCTGAATATTTTCAATAGCCAACATTATATATACAAATAAAAACCGTGCATAGTTATAATTAAATTAAAATATACTTTTTTGGTCTCGTAAAAATATTCCTAACTAAAACTGTTAAAAATAAAATTCACAAAGTAGACTAAAAGATTATCCAGCTATCCTAGATTTAATCAGTAGCGGAATTCATAATGTGACATGAAGATGAATTCTGCCCCTTAGCCAGAAGAATATGTAGTATCATAGGGAAACATGACTTAACCTTGGAAGACATCGAAAAACTCAACCAGGCAAAAGTCGTGCAAGAATCAGGAAATTACAAGTCGCTAGTAAGCAATAAGCTCAGAATGGGGCTCCATTAGATCTAAATAGGACGCAGTGCATGAAGTTCAGAATATTATTAACAATAATATTTGAATTAAGGCTTAATTTGCATAATATCTTAGACCTGTATCTATTACAAATCTTCAGTACGACCTGTAAATCTCCAGGGTTGCCTGTTCAGTTCTAAGCACAATTAAGTAAATAGTATTCCTATTTTATGGACCAAAAATTCTCAAATAGATAAAACCTACATCCAGATCTTATTTCAGCAGTGGAATTTTTGTGTATCTTTATTGTGCTCACCTCCAGCAGTTGTGGATCGGGCAGGGTTTGAGTTTGAGCCCGCTTATGGCTGTCACAGTGGGATTCGGACTCTGTCAGTCGCAGGTGGGTTGTGCGTCGGACCAGATACGCATCGAAGTAGCCGATGTGCACCAGACGGAGGACATAACGCTTCGATTTGAGGGCACGCACCTTTGTCGGCTGGCGGAGCAGGTGGAAGAGTGTGGCGCTGCTGAGGCAACCGCCGCACTGTCGCTGCGCCGTCAGCAGGGTGTACTTCAGATAGTCGTTGAGGGGCGACTCCTTCAGCGTTTGCTCCTGCTTCAAGAGACTGGGCACCAGCTGGGTCATCCGCTGTGCCAGACGCACATCGCTCTCCGACTCGAACATGCCAAATAGCGCTTCATCCGCATTGTTATAATGCCCCGCACGCAACTGGCTCACCAGCAGCTTGCGCAGATTGCCTGGCGACTCAGCAAAGCCCAATGACCAAGGTATCGCTTTAGTCTTGTACGGTGATTTGTTAAAATCCACAGGTGAACGCCTCGTGCTGGTGGGCAACGCGGCGCGATTGTTGCCGGAGACATCGACTAGGCTCCAGACGCGCTGACTCTGCGTCTGGCAGACCTTCAGTTGCTGCTCATCCACCTGCAGCTGCTGATTGCCGGACAGATCCAAGTACTTGAGATTGCGCGATGGTACCAGCGACAAGAGATTAATGCGATCCAGATGATTGTGTGCCAAATCCAGTATCTTCAACTTGTTCAGCTTGGCCAGCTGCGGGGTGCTCAACAGCAGATTATTGCAGCAGCGCAGCACCTTCAGTTGACTCAAGCTGGCCACCTGATCCGGCAGCTGCTGCAGCATGTTGCCCGACAGCACCAGCACCTCCAGTTCGGGCCAGTTGCGCACACACTCAGCGGGCAGCACACCGATGCGATTGTGGGCGAGGCGCAACACTTTCAGCCTGCCCGCATGCAACAGTGGCTCGAATATGTTATCGTTCAGCTGATTGCCCGTCAAGCAGAGCTCCTCGAGTGCCGCATTGTTGTTCTGCTCGTAGCGCGGCAGCTGCGACAACCGATTGCATGAGGCATTCAACGCGCTCAACTGCGAGTTAGTCACAGTGAAAAAGTTCTCGGGCAACCGTTGCAGCTCGTTGCTCTGCAGCTGCAACTGCGTCACGCTGCAGAAGGCCTCCGGCAAATAGTCGAGCTGCTGCAGCGCATTGTACGATAGATTGAGGGAGCGCAGGCAGCTGATGCGATAATTCCTCAACAGCTCCTTGATGTGACTCAGATGATTATGCGGGGCAGCGAGTGTGCTTAATGCCACACAGCCACCAATCCATTGGGGCAACGTGCTGAAGTAATTGTCCGAGATGTCTATGTGCAGCAACTTCAAAGGCACCGTTTTCGATATCGAAATGCTCTGCAGACCTTTAAAATATAGCAACAAAAGATGTTTAAAAATGTGTAAATTATGGGATGGAATCTAATGGGAGACGAGATCTGTGAATGGAGTAACTCACTGTTCCTAGTACAATCTTCATCTTTAAAAGCTTCAATGCAGAACAGATATAAGTTTAACTTTTGAACCAAAGCCTGAGTTCAATTAAAATGCATAAATATGCGAATAGTCAAATAGTTAATTATTGGAAGCGATGCTTAAAATAATGTGTGTCTCTTATAAAACTGCTTATCAAATATATTTGTAGCTAATTTTAAATACTTTACATATACATTTTGGTGGTTTCAGGTCGAATGTTTTTTATTTTTATATAAAGAAGTTTTGAAACTATACAGCTGAGTGAACGGGATTCGAAAGTAATTGGAGTTTAAAAAGAAAATTAAAAAAACCTTTAGTTGAGAGCCAGAAAATATGAAAATTAGGTCAGCAAACAATAAAAAAATTGAACTACCTAAATTGGTCAGTAAATTATATCCTGAATACATTTCTAATTGCAAACCCGAGAAAAAAAACTGCGTTACTTACAGTTGTGATCCGCTACAAGAGTCTGCAGATTGGTGCCATTTATAATGAGCTCAATTAACTTGTTGCGACTGCATTTCAATGTTTCCAGTTGGGCCAATGTACTCAGATCCAATACCTCCATTTCATTTTCGCACACCTCCAATTGGGTCAAGTACTGGAAAAAGCAATTAAATGCATAATGGAAATCGGAATGAATATAATATATATCTATGCTTACATTATAATTGCCAATCAAAATGCTGCCGCATAATTGGTTGCCCTTCAAGCTGAGTTTCTTCAATGGGGGACTGTCATTTGAGCTCCCTTCTGGCTTTTGGCCAACGATAGAGCCGTGCTTGATGGCCAACTCAGAGGCGCTTTGGCTATCGTTGTTGTTACTGTTATTGTTGTTGTTGTTGTTACTGTTCTTGTTGCTGCTGCTGTTGTTGCTATTGTTGTTGTTATTCTCGTTGGCAGTACTGGCCGTAACTTTTAATTTCGATTTGTTTACCTCAGTCGTTTTCTTTACGGCCTTAAGCATTGTTTGTCTACGTTTTCGTTTTCCCTTAACACTCGACGTGGGAGGAGGAGAGGTCCGGAAGGCAACAACTTACCACACTGCATGCATGAACGAGCACGCTGAGGCAAAACGGCCAAAAACTTACTGCATACACAGGTAAAATTGATGTTAAAACAAACCGAAAATTATGAACAAATTATAGTTGTATTTATAAACCAATAAAACCAATAATTTCACAAAATAGCACGTATCATATTTAGTTCTTAGGCAATCGATTTTTAATCAAGCATTTAACCTGTTACAATTATGGGTATTTAAAACAGCGGATATCTTCAATCTTCTTCTTGGACACAACAATCTACACCGGATCCAGGTCTATGCACAACTGAAGACTACTTGCCGTTACAACAAGCCAAAACTGATACGCTTGAGAGAACTCCTCAGTTGCCTTTGCTCTTGCTGGTGTTGCTGTTGCTTTTGCTCCCTCCATATGAGCATACATAAATACATAAATACATACATAAATACATACATACAAACATACTTGGATGTTTTTCCATTGGGTTCGTTGCCATACTACCTCGTTGACTCCAAGCAGCTTTTGGATGGTGAATACCATACGAGATCTCTGGCGCAACCATTATTTCTTGCTTTTATCCAGCTGAGTATCAGAAATACAGTACACATTCCCTATATTCAAATACATATTCGTATAATATAAAAAAAAATGTTGAGTTGAACATATAAATTTGTTTCCAGTTCACTCAACGATTTTCATAAGCTTTTGTCCATCGATCCAAACGATTTGAAAGTTTTTAAGAAAAAAGTAAGAAATGCGAAAGGAAAAGTAATATTTCATTTAAAACACTTTCTCATAAGCAAGGCTCCGACTATCTATATCCTATCAAGCGATCCTTGAAACTAGTTCTCAAAATATACCATGAAAAGCGTCTGAATTTAATATATTTATTTTGTTTTGGAATTCACTCAATGATTTTGTTCATCGATCCCAATGTTTTGTAAGATTAAAAACAAAAAGTAAAAGATTTGAAATTATAGTTCAAAAATAATTTAAAACACTTTCTTTTACGTTTTATTCTGTTGTTTTAAAACTTATTGATTTTGGCAATTACAAATATCTAAAGTGTTAAATGTTTTTTAATGAAACTGCTGTGAAATATGCATATAAAAACCCCATCCTAAAAGCAATATCTTGGATCGAACCGTGCTCTTGCTCTTAGGCTAACTGAAAGTATGGCTTCTTACTCTACACAGAAGTTGATCAATATCTTACATTTTCAGTGCTTCATCGGTCAGTTTTCACTGTACTCTAAAAGGGGTGCTCTCTAAACGTAACGTAGATGATACTGCGCTATTCGAAGAGGGTTTCTGTGTGTATTTCAAAGGTGCACTCTGCATGGAGTTGGGTTAGTGCTTAGCTCACCGTATGCCACAGCAATCTCGAATGCTCTCTGGAGAGCACGAGCTCTAGATTCATACTCACCATGCACTGTTTGTCTCGGAATAGTTATACATAATTATGGTCTTTACACATATGTATATTCCCACTTTAGATTGACACATCTCGGTTTAACAGTGAACCTGCTAGTTTAGACATACTATTAGATGTATTCAGATTTTCAAGGTTACTTTTGGATGTGGGGGTATAAATAAAACAGTTGTTTTGTGGCTTTGTGTTTTTTTTTACACGAATTTAAGAAACAATTTGTTTTTATTTTTCACTGAAATATAATAATCGTTTGTCATGCACTTACGCATTAGCAGAAACTCTTTAATAATGTATTTCATTTCATTTCAATATTGTTTTTTTCTGTTTTTTCCTATTTTATTTTTTTTTTATGTTTTTTGCTTCCATAAAAAAGGTAACAACGTTTTTACATAACGTAACCAAAAAACGCAGGCATTTAAGTTCTAACTGTGGGCGAGTTTGGCGTGATCTTTACCATTACATAAATCTCAACTTGGCCATATAACTATATAAGTATACATATAGAAATTCATATATATATATATATATATATATATATATATATATTGTTTTGCATTACTTATGGTCAAGTACGAGGTTATACTAAGAAAAAAAAAATAAAGTGAGTTTTATACATAACATACGGCATATTCAAGTATTTGTAGGGTGTGTGTTTCTGGATATATCATAATCTATATAATACAATGTAAAAACCAATGCTAAAATCTGATTAAACCAAGGAGCAGCAAAAATAAATAGTTACTAGTAAGAAAAAATTAGTTATAATTAGATTAATAGTTAACGTTAACTAAGCACATTTTCTTTCTCTCTCTGTTTTTCGTACACTCTCTCAACTTTGAGTGAGTGTGTAATGTGTCTGTCTGTGTATGTGTGTGTGTGTGCTACTACTCATTTTGTTTATACACATTTTTTTATTTAATTGTTTTTTTTTTCTTGTTTTGTTTTCTTTTTGTTGATTTTTTTGTTTTTTTTTTTGTGGTATTTGCTAACGTTTTATTGTAATGCTACTTTTTTATTTTGCTTATCTTTCTTGTTTTTGCATTTATTCTTTTTTGTTTTTAGCTTAAATTATAGTTTTTCCATACAAATACGCACTCAATATAATTATTTGCATTTTTTCTTTTGCAATACGAATGCGCTATTTGAATTGCGTGAAGTCCTTTTGCTATTTTCTTTTAATCATCCTTACAAATTTCATTAAATTTTAATAGTTGCTACATTTATCCGCTGCTTCTGTAAATTGTTATTTGCTTCGTTTTTCTGTTTGTCTATTGCTCTTTTTGCATACAACTTAGATGGTATAAATATTCATTTTTTGGGAGGGGGCGCGTTACACAAAAGATATAATATTTTATATATTAATATGTATATATATATATATATATAACTACAGTTACTGTCTGCAAATTTCCCCTGTGGTGTGCAAGGTTTGTTAATTTTTGTTTGTTTTTATAATAGGCGACTTGTTCTGGCTAACGCAATTTTGCAAAAATTGGGCTTAAACAACTAAGAGACGTGGCTAAGGCGTGAAATTTGATTTCCCGCACTTTTACAAACGTTTATAAATGTTAAATTGTGTAGGTAGTTAATAATTATAATAAATGTTAATTATGTATCAATTATTTATATATAAATGTAGTATATCATACACATATGATATTTGTATATTATATGTTTATTATACATGGCCTATTTGCCCATGCTGGTCAATGCAGCTGTTGCCGCCGTTGGCGTTGTTGCTGGCACATTCTTGAGCATGCTGCCCACATCCTTGTGTCCCTCGGTCACGACAAGGCCATCGATGCTGCTGCCACTGTTTGTCTGGCTGTAGTCCAGCTTGTAGTTGGCACTCCGCGTCACATCCTCCATGGACGCCTCCTGGCACTCCCGACCAGTGTGCGTCTGTGAGCCGCAATTGTAGCAGGAGATGATCTTCTGGGCCACAGCACTGCTCGCTCCAGTTATGGGACAGACACTTAACGTGCTGTACGGCGTTGTTGTTGCCAACAATTGCTGTTGCTGCTGCTGTTGTTGCTGTGACGTAGGCGTTTGCGTTTGCACTGTAACCGAATTCGTACTGACGACGGGCGCCGTGTTGCGGCCAATCTGCCCGGCCGTCACAGCTGTGGGCGCCCCTGTGGGCGTGGCGGTAACGGGCACGGGCGGATAGGCCAATCCGGTATGATATGCCGGATACATCAGTTCACCGTTATGTGGCGGCAAGGTAAAACGAAACGAGCCGTGCAACGTATGTGCCGGCGGCGGCGCATGATGCGGCTTTATCAACGTAGGAGGCGGACCACGCCCACTTGCCGTATGATAAGGATATGTGGCTGCATTGTAAGCTGTCGGCGGTTGTTGTTGCTGTTGCTGTTGTTGTTGCTGCTGCTGCTGTTGTTGCTGCTGCTGTGGCTGCAGCATCACCGTTGTCGTGGGCACTGTTACTGCAGATGGACTAATAAGCAGCGCTTGCTGCTGCTGCTGCTGTTGTTGTTGCAAGGCCTGAGCATCGCTTGGATTGCTTGTCGTATATATTTGCTGATAGCTCTTCTCCACACCATTGCGTCCATTTAAGCGATGCTGCAGACTAAGTTGCTGCTTGCTAAGATGATGTTTTTGCTGCTGCTGCTGCTGCTGTTGCTGCTGATGATAATTGGGCACAATGCCTACTGTATGATTGGTCAGCGGCGTTGGCGTTTCCGGTGGCGTTGTCTCTCCACAGGAACCATTCGAGCAGCCCGACTCGCTGCTGGTCGTTGCGGCACTTTTACTCGAATTGATTATCCTCGTCGCAGCGCTGCCATCGTCACTTATATGCATATTATGCATCGTCTGGGCAAGTGTGCTCGCCTTGATGTAGTTGTTCATCTGATAATGCTGCTGCTGCTGCTGCTGCTGTGTTTCCTGACTTACCGGCGACGGTTGCTGCTGCTGGTGTGCGGGGGGCATGTAGGCATTCGCATTGATACGCTGTTGTGCCCCACGAGTATAACTTGCGTTGCGTATAATACTGGACAAGCTGGCGCCGCTGGTGTTGCCTCCGCCGTCGCTGATATTCTGCAAGAATGCATAAAAACATAAATTTAATTGCAAGAATATAATAAATTTAATTACAATAGATAAATGTCAACTTAAGCCGGGACAGAAAGTGCTTCGTGCTTCCCCAGGCAAGGGAAAAGTCAAGGAACAATCGTTTCACATATTAAATGGCTTTGTAATATGACAAAAGAAAAGTATTTTAAGAATTTAAGATATGAATTGTATGTTTAGGATGTATCCAATAATAGCTGTATCCCAATTTTTAAATTAAATAGTAATCCACTTTGCAAAGGATACTCGAAAATGGAGCGTTACGCATTCGATTCCGGAAGATCTGCTCTGCTCTTGAACCTACCTCGTCGAAATGCTTGACGTGCTGTGACGTCAGATTAGCGTCTACGGAAGTTGATGTTGGTGGCGGTGGTGGTGTTGTCTCCACGGAGGGTCGACGAGCATTTTTAGCGCTGCCAGCCAAACGCTGCGGTAAACTGCGCATTTGTAGCTGTTGTTGTTGCTGCTGTTGCAATGGAACGCTGCCGCCGCGATCACGCTGCGGGCTGGTGGTGCGACTGCTCGATGGCGATGACTGCTGACTGCTTAGCATCGGCGAGCTGGCTTGTGGCGGTGGCACCTGGTGATCCAGGCTCTGTGGCCCCTGCTGCTGCTGCTGCTGCGGCGGCGGCACTGCATACATATTGCGCATGGACCATGCATTCGCCGCCGCTATGGCATTTGTGTCCGCTGGAATGGTGATGTTGGATTGCATCAGATGTTGCATGCCGTCGACTTCAGAGCCCGGCGGAATTAGCTGCAAGTGCAAATGTAAATAGAAGTGAATGATTTAACATTTTAGCAAGCAAAGAATCTATTTTCTTGTGTTTATTATTAAATAGATTATCAAATAGGGATAGATTTAGTTGTTAACTATTTGACGCATCTTCTGAATCGGTTTTCTTGAAAAAGCATTATTTCTAATTAATTGGGAATTCAACAGCAACAAACAACAAAAGGAAACTACAAATTTGTTATGATTCGAAGCTCTTACCTTGGTCCAAGGCTGTGGAAACATCATCGGCGTTGCCACCTGCTGTGTTTGCATTAATTGAACCATGGGATGATGAAAAGGCGGTGGTGGTGGTTGCTGCGGCTGCTGCTGTTGTTGCTGCTGTTGCTGATGCAGCAAGTGTTGTGGATGCTGCGCCGGCTGTGGCTGTTGCAACAGCTGTTGTTGTTGTTGCTGCTGCTGCTGCTGCTGGTTGATGATTTGTGTTTCCTTGATTTTGGCCAATATTTCAGCACATTTGGTGTTCTGATGATATGAGAACACCGGATGCCTGGCCGCCATTGTATAAACGAGCAACAGTTCCAAAAACGCATCCTGATCGTTGATGCAGGCGAAATCGCGTTCGCCCCAACATTCCAGGGTGCGAAAAATTTCGCTAACACAATTGCGATTGCAGGCGCGAATCAGTGCTAAATAAAGCGCCATTTTGCGGCGTATCTTTTTATCAGTCGGCTCTCCCTTCTGGCAGTTGTACATGTCGGCAGCAAGATCCTGCGGATTATTCGCGCGCAACTCCATGCCACGCAACTCGGGCGAATCGCGTCTGCCAAGATCCTCGAGGCATGTGCCCAGAAACCGCAGCTCGAACGGCAAACATGCCTCGAACAATGAACACATGGTATCGATGCGATTGTAGCTCTCCAGAGTCTTAAACCACTGCAGGACGTCTTTTGGACAAATCATTTCCAATTTTGTTGTGGCACGCACGCATCTACTATACTAACTAAAGTCGAGCCTGGAGTGTTTATATAGATGTATTTATATTTGCCTCTGTGTGTGTGTAAGTGTATATATGTGTGTGTGTGTGCCTTTGTGTGTGTGCGAGTCTTTGTGTATGTGTGTGTTGTGTGTGTGTGTGTGTATGTGTGTGTTTGCTTATGTGTATAGTCGGTGTATAGTGGCTGCTGCTCTAGTTACGTGTGGTGGGTGCAAAAACCACAACAACAAAAACAACAATACACTAAAATGTCGTCTTGTATTGAGAGACAGCAGCTGCTCTGTTGCTCCACTCGCTTCTCTTCTCTCTGTGCTCGTTGCTGTGGCGGCAACTAATTAACTTTTACGCACGTTTTTTTCTATATTTTTTCCTGTTTCGTTGTTGTTTTTCTCTATTCTTTTTTTTTTTTTTTTTTGCTTCACAAAGACGTCGATTGCTGGTGGTGGTGCTGCTGCTGCTGCCCACTACTAGTTGTCGCATACATTTGCGGGCGCTGCTGCACCAATGTGGCCAGAGAGACTCCACACAAAAATCTACTCGCTACTCAAGTTAACTCGACGACTCGTCGCTGGCGCAGTTGGCTGTGGCTGCTGCTGCTGCTGCTGCTGCTGCTTACTTGCATGTAGTTTTTTCTTCTTTAATACACGCTCACTGCACACACTCTGTCAATATTTATGCGATGAGAACTTTAGCAAATTCATACTTTCATGCATTTGCATACACTTTGCAAATTATTTGCCGTTGTGTGTGTGTGTTTTCACAAATTTTTTACTTTCTGCTCCAAGAATAATGCAACTACATAGGGTTGTTGATATTGCAAAGATGTATCGATGTCTTATAATTTTCGATACGTATCTATTTTATCAGCGTGCCTAACTATCGATAGTTAAATGCCGCCACAATCTATATTTTTGCTCTCACTTAATTATTATTCTTTATTCCGAATACTATACTTACTACACTATTATGCCTTTAGTCAATGCATATATTTTTGGGAGAAAAAATTAAATAATGGATATTAATCGGATAAGCGCAACAAATTTTACTTTTGTTGTTAGACAACACTCACAATGCACACCTTACAACATATCGTTTAAATATTGCGATTTTTGCGATATATCTCGGTGATAATTTCAATTTTTGGTTTAAAATTTAAAAAATGTTCCAATTTAAAATAGAATTTTCAAAATTTGCTCTGTAGGTATGCAACGCATAATGTATTAGTCCGAATTTGATACAACTTATTCAGATTTAGTTCCAGTGAGTTACAGAATTTTTTAAATTTAATTTTATTATGATTATTAATTCATTCGCGACACAACTATGAAAAATTAATGTATTAATGCATAAGAATAAACTGCAGCGTGTGCTTAGAAACCATCCTCATCATCTTCAGCCATCTCCTTGGCCAGCTCCAAATCCTGTTGCTCACGCTCGCGCCTCTCCTCGGCGCTCTCCAAGTCCTTGCCGTAGGATTTGGGTGGATAGCGCATCGCCTTAACGCTCTGATTGTGCAGATTGAGGCAAAATGAGATGCGTTCATGGAACGCCAGTTGAGGCTCACGAGTACTATAAATATCGGTGCTCTCCTTGCTACGCATATAGTTCTGTGCCGGATCCAGAGTCGCCTCAATAACACCATCGCGTATAGCTTTCGAGACAATAAACTCGGCATCTTCCGCTGAGTCCAACACCAAACGTTTGGCGATGTCCTTTGGCGATATGCGGGAATAGGAGAGTCCAATGGAGCGTATTGCCGTCTTGATTACATTGTGTCGCAGCCGAATGATTAGAGTGAATGTGTGATCCAGTTGGAACTTGGGTCCAAACTGTGCGACAACATCGCCGAAACGCTTCAGATTACCCAAGCGCACAGCCTGCGTGAGTTGGAAATATGGTGTCAGGGATTGGCGCAGCCCAGCCTGGCGGAACACCACACGCTCCGGTATGTTTCCCAGCAACAGCTCCACCACAATTATCAATTTCTGCACCGTCTGGCGGAAGCCAATAGCAGCATGTTGTGGCGACTTACGCAGAGCCTGCACAAGATGCTTGTGGGCATCACTGTACTCCAGCTTGGCGGCCTTGATGCGACCCAAATAGTAAAGGAAACGCGCCCACTCATTATTGCTTGCGGACTCCGGATAGACAGACTTCTTGACCAGCTTGTCGGCCTGATCGTACAGCGCATAGTGGAGGTAGTTACGCAGCAGACAATTGAGCAGGACAGCCTGGCCCTCGAAATCATTGCGCAGCGTTGCGGTGCGGAGACGGGCGTGCAGAAAGGCCCGGATGCCTTCCAGTCCGTTATTCAGTTCGGCGACGCGTGAGTAATAGAAATACGATTTGGCACCAATTAAATCCAAGGTGCGACGATTCTGTATAGATATTTTGGACATCAGTGCATCGGAGCAAGTACCAGCACGCTGCAAATCGCCAGCATCGATCAATTTGACCAGCAGCAGCAAATAGAAATAGGCATCCACTTCGGCAATGGGCGCCTTTGTGGCCACTTGCTTCTTGGCCACATCGGGCAATTCGGTGGCATCCTTCTCCAGGGCGGGCGTCAACGCCAAGGCGCCCTCGCGCTCAGCTCCAACTGGATAAATGGTTTGCGCCAAGTTGCGGAAGACGACGCCATTCAGCTTGCGGCGAGTATTCGGCAAATTGCGCAGCACACGCAAAATAAAGCTAAGGGAAGATTGTTTAGTTATTTAAATGGAATGCAACCAAAAGTTTATGTAGTCAGTTGGAGATTAGAATCCTTCTCATAAAAACTACTGTAATTAAGCGCTCGAATGACTTCCAAATATAATATATATATATATGTAAATATATAAATATATATATGTAAATATATATACTAAATATTAACATTAACATGAGAGTGAAAGAATTCAAACTATCCAGTGACCACTACTCTTGTTATTATTAATACATATATTTGTCCACTCACCGCGATTCCTTGGAAGCGACAGACTTTTCAATCTGACGAATTTGCTCGCGTATTTCTTGAACGGCGGCGAGGTCTTGATTTTTCTTCTCATCCGCCAACGTTTCCGCCGTGGCGTCCACCTCCATTTCTACGTCGTGTGTTGCAACATCAGCAGCATTTGTCATTTTTAAAGCACTTGCAATTTGCGTTTTATTACTGTTTATGTTTTAAATTATTTCTCACAGAAATCGGCATCCAAAATTGCCAAGTAATGCCAGGCTCTAGAGATGAGCGATTATTCAGACATACAATTTAATCGTGAGTAGTTGAAAACGCACTTATCGATATCTTACGTTAACATTCATTAACAGAACATTTTCGCTTCTTCTTTTACCAGAAGCCCGCTCATCAGCTGTTTGACACACTGAATGTTATGAGATTTCATAGCGATGTATTTTTAAGAAATTATATAGATTCAAGGTTCAATTATTGAATAGTGAATGAAAAAATCCATCTAAATATGTTACGTAGCAGACATGTTATGCGTCGGTTGCAGCTGCCACTACAGCGTGCCTACTCAACAGGTAGTAATCCATCCGGTGGCAAAGATCCCGAGGATCTACATCCAATTCGTCGAACTTTTCGATTGCTTGGAAATGATATGCTTAAAATCAAGGAGTTCTTTGTGCCGACTGCTGAAAAATACGAAGATGTCCCTAAACCCATCGCAACAAAGAGCAAATTCAAATTTGGAGGCGACAAGGGACTCGACGACGAGTTTCAGACTCATTGCGATGTCCTGATTGTTGGAGGTGGCGGCATCGGCAGCTCCATTGCCTTCTGGCTGAAGGAAAAAGCGCGCAACGGCCTCAATGTAGTTGTTGTTGAAAGGGACGAAAAGGTAAGTTACCTTTGAATTGCAAAAGATTACTGCTAAATATATTCTTTCACCTCCAGTATACTAGATCCGCCACGCGGGTGTCCCTTGGTGCACTAACGCAGCAGTTCTCCTTGCCTGAAAACATACAGATGTCACTGTTTGGTGCCGAATTTCTACGCAATGCCCCGGAGCACTTTGGCACTGATATACCCGTTCAATATACCCCACATGGACAACTGGTGCTCGCCGGCGAAGCGGATGCTGACATGATGAGGCAGACGTCACAACTACAAAATGAGCTGGGCGCACGCAATGAGCTGCTGACCGCTGAAAGATTAGCGTCACGTTTTCCTTGGCTCAATACTAAAGACGTCGCACTGGGCTGTCTTGGCCTGGAGCGGGAGGGTTGGTTCGATCCCTGGGCACTGCTAACAAACTATAGACGCGGTGCCCTCGGCTATGGTGGTCATTTTGTGCATGGTGAAGTCGTTGATTTTGTATTCCAAAATCAGGACGACATCATTGTGACGGGCGATTCAAGCGCCACTGAGGGCAGCTATCAGAGTCTGGATCAGGCTGTTGTACAAATGGCAGATGGTGCTAAGCGCACTATAAAGTTCGCTCTTTGCATTATCGCAGCGGGCGTCGACTCCGGAAATGTGGCCAGACTGGCGCACATTGGCCGGTCTTCGGGCTTGCTGAGGGTGCCATTGCCCATTGATGCGCGGAAGCGTTATATGTACGAGATTAGTGCGCAGGAACGCGACGCTCCTGGCATGGCAATGCCGTTGATAGTCGACACGAGTGGCACATTCATACGTAGGCAGGGCTTGAGTGGCCATTACATATGCGCTCACAATGCAGTGTCTACTGATGATGATCCAAACTGTGGAAATCTCGAATATTTTCATTCGAAGATTAGACCTGAGCTTGTCAAGCGTCTGCCCGCATTTGAAACGGCCAATGTTGTGAATAGCTTTGCCGGCACTTACGACTACAACGTGTACGATGAGAACGGCATTCTCGGCCCTCATCCGTATTACCACAATCTGTATATTGCCACCGGTTTCAGCGGGCAGGGCATCCAGCAGTCTCCGGCTGTCGGTCGGGCCATCGCCGAGCTTATTATGGACGGACAGTTTCGCACCATAGATTTATCACGTTTGAGCTTCGATAGATTAATTGTGGACAAGCCCATGTACGAGTTTAACGCTTTAAATTAAGTACAACTTACTGCAAATCCAAAAAAAAAATTTAAATGAATAAAAAAAATAAACAAAATAATTAAAACATAACTGTCCATAAATTAGTTAAGCATATCCAATTGTTATGAATTTAAAATTCAATTCAATTTAAAATCAGCTTTACCCATTTTCTCTTAAAAAAAAAAAACGCTTTGAATAAATATAAATTGAAAACACCTTTGAAATTCGATTTTACAAATCATAATTGATAATAATAACACGTGAATAACAACGAATAAAACACGTTAAATTAAATGTAATTTATTACACCAATTAATACAAAACCAAACCGAATTTTAACTAGGAAACACGACAACAACACAATTACTATTTAAATTGACCGGGTGTTGGACCAAAAAGACCGCCGCCCTGTTTACTTGCTGCACGCGATGGCGCAAAGCCCAACAGCTTCTGGATGTTTTGGCGTATCGACATCGTGCACAGGATGTAGAGAAATATGAATGAGCAGTCGGTGTAATCATCACCAGACAGATTCCTGTGGCTCAGACCCTGTATCCACGAGATGGGTGTGAAGGGCAGTTGGGCCACGACGCGTCCATCGAATATGCTGTTGAACATGCTGAGCAACGCTGTAAATGCGAATCCTGTGGCAAACATGGACTTCATCTTGACCAGCGACAAGTCACGATTGTTATTCTTCAATTTCTCCTCGAAACGTTCGAGTTTCTTCTTAACCGATTTGTCCAACGAATCGCCATGTGTCTCCTTTTGGCGCTCCACTAAAACGTAATTGGCAACTCATTAATGACATACTAATTAATATCGCCAGCTACTTACACTTCTTGCTTTGTTTATCAACCTCGGTTTTTAGCCGCTGATATTTCTCGGTACGGTAGACCAGCACCCAGGTTAGTCCTATAAGATAAATGAATACGTGTCCACTTTAAGTTTTTCTGCATTGCGCTTATTGTTTGCTCGGTTTTTAAGTACTTGCCTTCACCTAAAAACGCTGTGCATATTGATATAAATACAATTAAAAACGTGTCGGACCACATTTTTCACACTTTTCCACAGTAAAATTTTAATGAGTTAATTCGATAGCGATGAACGCAAATATTGCTTTAGCCGAGTTAATGGTATCGAAATGCAGTCGTGCAAAGTATCGAAAGCGATACTTGGTTATTCATTTAAATACGAATTTATATATTGTAAACTGAAAAAATTTCTTAAAAAATATACAGTGTCTCAGATCTTATTTCGACCAGTGTCTAGCAAAAATTATAGTTGCCTGCCATTAACTAATTATACATTATTTTTCAAAAATTCCAAAGACCGATGTATGTACCTGCCATATATTAACCAACAAAATGAATATATGACCCCAATAAAATGGGGTTTACCCGCCTGCCAGATCGGGTTATGTAAAAAGGTACCTCAATTTATGGTCAAAGCTTATTTCGAACAGTTACATTATAGACACCTGGCTATCATAAAACCTGGAGTTTTTACGTTAGGTTGAATATTTTCGGTATAAATAGACCAATCCTTCATGGTCAGCTCAGTTATATTCTGCATCTCGGGTGCAACCAGCCAAAAAGGGCTATGGGCAAACGGACTACCATTGAACAACGGAAACTCATCCTGGAACACTTCAAACTCGGATATTCACATCGCCAAAAAGCTGAAATGGTCAACTAAGCAAGTCAACTGTATACTACAAAACTGTCTCAACAGGTGCAGGATGAAATGGAAACTGTGCGCCGGGTTCTGCGCAACCATGACTTTAATGCCCGAGTACCACGGAAGAAGCCCTTTATAAGCGCAAAAAATAAAGGGACTAGGATGACGTTCGCCAAAACCCACTTGGACAAGGATTTGGAGCTTTGCAACACAATCATATTTGCAGATGAGTCCAAATCCAATATTTTAGGCTCGGACGGACGGAATTATGGGTCCAATACTGATCCGAATCCCAAAGACTTAAAGCCAACAGCCAAACACGACGGAGGAAGAAACAAATTGGCATTTGAACATTTTGCGTTTGTTTCCTTGTTTAAACTTTATAACACTTTAAATTTTTTGCATTACACTGGTCAAAATAAGATCTGAGACACTGTATATGCGCTACACGAATCTCTTTTAAATATTTATTTAATATATATCTATAAATTCAAATGGAAAACGATATCAGAAGTGGAGTTAACAAATTAATAAATTTGTAAATACTTTATATTTATATTAATATATTAAATTCAGAATTGCTTCCAGCTAATTTATATATTACTTACAGAGAATAAAGAGACAAAAGTTAAATTTTGGCATGGTCACAAGCTTGCCATCTGTGAAGTAGTTATATTTAAGTTCTTTAAAATTTCAATTACAATAATTCATTTAATTAATTTGCATTTGCTTCTTGAATATATAGTTATGTATTATAGGCGAGCTTAAACGCGGCTAGAGTTTTAAGACTCCAAACTGAGACAAATCCGTGTGTCACTTGCCTGCCGCCTGATGTTGTTCTTGTTGTTGTGGATGCTCGCTGTAAAAAGCTACATTTGGGAAAGAAATCAAATCAAGTTATGTATATATGTAGGTATATATATAGATCAGCAAATAGAGAAAAGGGGAAAAAAAGAAATTGAAATCTCAATGTTAGGCATCTTTCTGAGTGTTTGCGCAAAAATATTCAATTCGAAGTTGAACTTGGCTTCAAATGGAATATTTTCACACAGAACATTCTCAAAATGGCAAAAATAAAAATGTGAGGGCTTTCATGAGAGCCCCATGAAATAAATCGCTGTTGCTTCTGCTGTATTTGCTTGCTATTATTTTTTTGTTTTGTTGTTTTCTCTTAAAATTTGTCGTCGTGGTGACTTCATTTGTTTTTGTTTTATTTTGCTGGTTCATTTAGTTACTGCCTAGTAACGCCGTCGCTCCCGATCGCGACTGCGCGAACGTCGACGTTCATTTGAGCGATTGCGACGTGTATCCCGCTGACGATCACGATCCTTTTCGCGCTCCTTATTACGCTCCTCGCGCTCCTTAATTCGCTGTTTGTGTTCCTCAATGCGCTTCTGACGGAACGCCTCCTTTTCCGCGATCTACAGAAAGAGTTGCAAAAGATTTAGTCACAAATTGGAGTGCATTGTTCTAGTCAACACATCACTTACAGCTTCCGGCGTGAGGGGCAACCAATAAATGCATGGCGTGCCCTTAGTTTTGCGAAATAGGTCATCTAATAGTCTGATGGGTGGTTCATTTTCCTTCTTTCTCGATTTCAGTGCTGCCCGAAAAGAATCTCAATTCAGTAAATGTATTTACAACGATGTGTGATCTTTTGCTTACCTGGGGATCCGCTCCTGCTGCGACCATGCGCAGGATGATCAGTGCGTTCACGCTCCCGTTCGCGTCCTCCGCGTTCCCGTTCCCTTGATCGCTTACGATCCTGTCCACTGCGCTCGGCATCATCGCCGCCTTTACCTCGATCGGATTCACGCAATCTGGCGTCAACGCGCTCCTTACTGCTGCGGCGCCTATCATTACTTGACTTGTCGCGCTCATTGGGCTCCTTCTTGCCCACATCCCATTCGCGAACCGGACGCATCGGCTGTGATTATAAGAATTTTTGCAATTAGTTACATATGTGTGTTAAGTTATAAGTTATAAGTTGCTACCTTTTTTTCGCTTGCATCCAATCGTGACCAAGTGTTGCCCGAGTGTTGATTATCTCTGGTATTATCCTGTGGATACTTGGGTGCCTCATTCTTTGTCGTTTGTATGGCTCGATCCATGTCAGTGCGGCTACCAAAGTCAACATTCAAACACTTTGGATTAGAGACCGGCCAACGGACGCCATGCAGTGCGTGACGTGTCTCAATGGCTTCGCTGTTGCATAAATTATGGATAATAATTTTGTTAGTTCACGTATTGGATAATTATGAGCCATAAATTAAATACACTTGCAGACAGATTGACAATTTTTATCCATATTTCTACTTGAAATACAAATTATCTTCAAGATTTCACTAACAGAGAAACGGAAATGGACCTATGGACTTGAAAAAATAGACTTCATGAGGAGCTAAGCTGTCTATTTCAACATAATATAAATTTCGTGCTAAAATTGAACCTCTGCATGTGTGTAATAAGCGAATAGTATGAAATCAAAAAACGTACTCCTCTGTGGCATATGCAACATAGCACTTGGACTTGATGCGATCGATCCAGAAGCCATCCTCATCAATGATCTTGCCTGTTCGCGCCAGCAGTCCTTTTAGCTGCAGCACCGTAAAGGGACGCACCAGATTGGTAATAAATAGAACGTGGCTGGCCCGATTGCGCGCTGGACTGGGAGAGCGGGCAACGGCAACGCCACCAGCAGCATTGGAAGCAGGTTCGACTGATTTATTTGCACCCAGTGCCGCCGTTGGTGTGTCCTTCTCATTCGGCTTGGCTTGTGGTTTCTGCTGCTCGTCATCGGTCGCGTTACCCTCGTCGCGATCTTTGATGACGCGCAACTCGGGCGTCAGCGAAAGCTCGTCCGTATCGTGGTCGCTGGTGACGAGGCCCTCCTCTTCCGACGATGATTCCAACTGCACATCGCTAAGCGGCACCGGATTCACCACGTCGGCAATGATGTTCTTCAGCGAATCCGTTGAAATGGCCAGCACTGGTGGAGCTCGATCCGCCACCTTTTTGCTTAGCCATTTGCGTTTACGTACGGAACGCTGTTGCGCCACAGATTCCTGTTTATCCTGGTTGGATGTCGGCTCTGTTGATGGCTCGACACTTGCCTTGTGATTCTCATTGTGTTCATCGCTTTTGACTGGTTTGACTGGTTTGTTGTCATCCGTTTCGGGCTTCTCTGCCTGTTCCAATCTCTCAGAGTTCCTTTCTTCCACGTCCTCTGTTTGAATTTCTAATACATCGCTTGTGGTTTTTAGATTGTCCTCATCCTTACTTGCTGTAAAGCTTAAAGAAGAAGCAACTTTTACCTCTTCCACGCTCCGTTCGCCAGTGGCACATTCATCCCGGTTGCTGTTGCCCTTGCTGTTGGTGTCCTTGCCCGTGTCCTGTCCTCCGTCAGCTTGATCATCATCATCCTTCGGATTCTTGGGTGCCTTTACTGGATCTTCTTCTTCCTCTAGCACTTTCTCCGGTTTAATTGGCTCTGTCTCTGGCTCCTTTTGCGGTTGTTGTTCGGCCGGTTGTTCATCGGGTTCCTTTTCGGCCGATAGATTGTTATCGATATCGACGTTGTTGTCGCCAGCAGTTGTCTCCGAGCCATTTTCCATTTCCTCGGGTATTGTTTCCACCTTGCGCTCGCCACTCTTCTCACGCTGATTGCTAGCGCTATTGCGCTTCTTGGGTGTCGTGCGTGTGTTGCGGCTTTTGCGCACTGGCGATGCCGCTGCCGCCACCGCATGTTCCTCGCTTGAGGCGCGTTCAGTACGCTCCTCATTGATTTCTTCGATTATTGTTGGCGCTTTTATTTCATCTGGCTTCTCGACTGGCGTCTCATCCTCGGCTTTCTCATTTTCCGATACCTTCAGCGATCGTCTGCTGCGGCGTGCCGGCAACGGTGCTGGCGATGAAGATTTTTTTCGCTCGCTACGACGTCTCATAGCTGTGAGAAAAAAATGCTTCCCGCACACTTATGCCACTGATGAAAACACTCGAGTTAAATGCTTTTGCACTTGTTTTTAACTACAGCGGTACCCGATTAAATCAAACGTACAATTCTTGGCTTATTTTGCGGCGCGCAACCTTTTTGATCGCTTGTAAAAGAAAATTTTGGTTGCCAGCGAAAAGCGTCAATCCACCATCAATAGGTAGGGTTGCATTTTGTTGCAAGCAATACTTCGCGAGTGCCACTATCGATACTTTTACGAATTTTCAGTATCGATTTATAGCAAAATCATATATGAGGTGAAGGAAATTTTGGCTTTACTGACAAGAATGTTTTCTTTATAAATGCCAGTATTTCCAGACCATAATTATTTACCAAGTTATTTAGTGAATTCATTGAAATATAACAATTTTGATCAACTTTTCCAACGCTTAATATATAAATATGAACAAAATAAAAGAAAAAATTAAAAAAAATTTCAAATTAATCAGTTAATTTGTTTTTAGTTTATAAGAGTCTTTTGATAAAGCGTTTGACGACACTAATTTACCTGTAACTGTCCCCTCTTTACAACACTGAATTGACTCATATTTCGTAATTGAGCAACAGAAACAAACGTATTTTGCGTGTCCAACACAGAAAATTCATAAATTAATTGTGCAATGTATTAAATTCAAAATGATGGTAAAGAATTTTTGTAAATTGACACAAATCTTGTGTCGCCTGCGCTTTGTGCGTCCCAATGACTTTTTAATTGTCAATCCGCATAAGATACAAATTCCGAGTTACCCACAACAAACAAGATCATTATGCACTTTTTATAACTGGCAACAGGAGCAGGAGCAACGCTCCTCGGCATATCCCAACACTGGCTTAATATTTACGGCTGCGTTTAGCTTCAACTTATTTGGCAGCGGCGATGGCAAAGACACAGAAGAAACGCCCGAAATGAAACTGGTGAATATCATAAAGCGTTCGATAATTTGCATACAAAACGAACAATATGATAAAGCCGAGCAGATGCTGCATCTCTCACTGCGTATGGCCCAAGACCTGCAGTCATCCCATGGAATTACCTACGTCTACGATATAATGGCCAATCTTGCCATGGAACGCGAACAGTTTAAAAAAGCCGAGAAGTTATTCGTAGATGTGATGAAGCGCCTGATGTCCGATGGGCACACAGAGGACAGTCCCAAGATTCTGCACATCAGCTCGAAAATAGCTCATATGTCGCAGCTACAGGGTGAATTGGAGAAGAGCTTTCAGGGCTTCACATGGACGCTGCAACGCCTTGCCAAACTGGTTAAGGAAATGCCGAAAGACAATGATATACTAGAACTATATGGCCTGACAAAGAACTGGTATTGAAGGTTGTTCCATGCTTCCCTACAATCAAAAATAACCAAAAGCTTAATACATTAAAATAAAAATCAACTTTTTTGTTTAATTGGCTGCAGGTTTGGACAGTTGCTGATGAAGCAGGGTAAATACACGGAGGCAAAGAATCTATTTAAAGAGGCCCTTGAGATCCTCGTCGAAGTCTATGGCACCCTCAATGATGCTTCGGTGACCATATTGAATAATATCAGCGTTGCTTACGTTAATGTAGGTCTATCAACTCATCCAATCGCTTAACATATGCATACAATTACAATATTTAATGTAATAGCTGGAAAACTACACCGAGGCGAAGGAAACGCTTTTGCATGCCCTGTCCATAGCCAAGGAGCTGAATGATGCTACCCAAGAGGGTGTCATACAAGCCAATTTGGGTCTGGTCTACTTACGCGAAGGTCTACTAAAAGAGGCGGAAAAGTTTTGTAAGCTCGCCTGGAAACTGGGTAAAAGCCACAAGAACGCTGACGCAATAGAGCAGGCGGAGTATTGTCTCAACGAAATTAAGTCCAGCATAAATCGCTAGGAGTGGAACGGCGCAGTTATTAAACCATTAACACCACATCCATTGTTAGTCATGTACAGACATTTTTACAAAGAAAGGTTTTGTATTGTTCAGATAACCCTGAAAAAGCGCGAGTTATAAGCTTTGTATTAATATATATTGCAGTAGTGCCTCCCAAATTAGTTGATTATTTTAATATGCAAACAATTTGAATTGCTGAAAGCCTTTTCAATTCTGAGCCACAAATATTTCGTGAAAATATTGTAATTTCATAATTAAGGCGACTTTTCAGCAAATGAAGATTACGATTCATTACACAATTTATGTGAGTTTTTTCTTAATTTTAATACAAACTGTTAAATTCCCAAATATGTTTGGAAGTACTATTGGGCCATATATATTTGTTTAATCACACCAAATATTTTGGTTGCTGAAACAAAGCTATAATTAGCTGCACTGTAGTATCAACTATTCAAACTTAGCTATAACGATCATGAGCCCAACGCCTGTCAGAAGCGCAAAGATTTCCTTCAAGGATTGCTTCAGCTTCGTCGACTCCTCCAGCAATTCGGGCAGCACACTGACCGTGGCAATGTATATAAAACCACCGGCTGTAAACGGTAGCACCCAGGGTGCCGAGCTGCCGTCGCTGCTCCCTGCACCCACCAGAGCCAGCGCAGTGCCCGCCAAAGCGCCTAGCGCTGTCACCAATTGGAGCATCATGGCCTTGCGGCGTGAGCAGCCGGATTTGATGAGTATGGCGAAATCGCCAATCTCGTGCGGCACTTCGTGCAGCAGTATGGTGATGGTGGTAACAATGCCAATGCTGTTGCCTGCCAGATAGGAAGCACCAATGGCCAGACCATCTGTGAAATTGTGCGCAAAGTCTGCGGCCAAATTCAAATAACCAGAAATTTCCACTTCGCCCTCGTCATCATCTGTCTTGGCAGCTGCCTTCGGTTTCGGTGTTGACTTTTTCTTATCCCCCGCCGTAGTCTCCTTCTCCTTGACAACGGGTTTTGGTGCGCTGTGACTGTGTCCATGTCCACCAGATCCGTCACCTCCTTTAAGTATGCGCACTAATTTCTCAACTGACAGAAAGGCAACAATGCCACCGAGCACCCATAGTCCAACGCTCATATCATGCACATGACCATGTCCCTCGCTCTCGGCTTCCTTGTGGTGGTGATGATGATCGTGGTCATGGTCGTGTCCATGCTCGCCGTGACTGTGCGGATGCGTGGCATGTGGTATCAAATGTAGAAAAGCATCGCCCAGCAAACCACCGGACGCAAATGCTAGCAACACTTTTAGTCGGGGTTTCATTGCCTCGCTATTATCTAATGGTATAATGTAGAGTAGCACGAAGGGAGCGGCACTGATAAGCAGCGTCGAGCCCATTGAGTGCATCCAAATGCTCTTCATATCTGTAAAACAAATAAAACGAACATTATAAAAGCCATTAACAATTGCTGCTTGTCTCTATCCATGGCTCACCTAATGACGCCGGCTTTTTATCATGTTCATCATGATCATGGTGGTGATGGTTGTGTCCTTGATGATCATTATGATCATGTCCGTGATGATCATTATGGTCATGTCCGTGGTGATCATGATGCTCATGTCCATGGTGATCATGATGGTCATGTCCATGGTGATCATGATGGTCATGTCCATGGTGATCATGATGGTCATGTCCATGGTGATCATGATGGTCGTGATCGTGGTCGTGATGATCATGAACTACCGGCGGCGCATTCTTTGCATCAAAATTTTCATTTGCTTCGCGGGAGTATTTAAAACTGGCACCCTGACTCTGACATATTGCCGGCAGTGAGAGCAAAATGGCTATCAGTAAGATGCCCAGTGCCACCTTTTGATAGAATTGAAACCTTGACGGCTGAAAATCCGCCAACTGTTTAGGCATATTTGTTAACTTTTCTTCTTCACACGCGTAAGTATTTTTGTAGTAATTGTGACGTGTGTGCTTTTCCTCTTTGCTTTATGTGCAAGCGATAACTACTCATATGTTAATCGTCATCGATACCTGGCTCAATTCATATCGGTTGCTTGCAGTATTTTTAGTATTATTTCTGACAGAAACATATTGTTAAATTTATCGATAATCAAATTTGTTTATAAAAAAAAATTCAGCTTTGTTGTAAGTGAAATATATTACACTTCATAATATATTTGTAATACTGGAGCAACAGCGAGGTTGACTCTTCATGCTCTCATAAGTATATGCTTTCCACGTATGGTTAATAAAAAAAACTCGCCCTCTTGAGCGTATTGTCATTTTAAATTCGATTGTTAAATGCATCCTTTGCCCGCAGGACTTTACTCGATTCGATGGTTCGGTTAGACACAATATCTGGAAGCAAACTTAACATAAGAAAAATAATATATATGTAAATAAATTATGTTTCTACATTCCAGAGATGTTTGCAATGCGCAATTAATTACACATTTTGAAAAACTTAAATTTATATAAAAGAGGCCAAACACAACATGATTATAACTACCATATTTAACATTTAATAATTTCAAAACATCTAATAAATGAGGGGTTCCAACAGTTAATTATTAAAATTTGATGGAAAGCAGAATCTAAAAAAAATATTTTCACAAGTAGGATCTACAACAAAGATACATTTTTAAATATAAAATTTATATACAATCTGCAACTTTTAATTCTTGAGAGACTTTTGTGTAGCGGTTCCAGATAATAAGAGACTCGGGTTACTGGCAATAAGTTATTTAATGAAGGAAGAAAATCTAGCTGGAATATTCATTCAGACCATCAAGAATGAAAGTCCTAGGAAATTCCTCCAAAATAACTCAAATGATCTAGGGTTTCCAATTAAAATGCTTACAATATTAAACATCTAATATATTTTAATTAGTTTTTCGTTGTCGTTAAACGATGCTAATAAACTATTGACATGTGTGCGTGTGGGTTATAAAGGAGTATGTGTGTGCATGTGTGTATTATGGGTGTGTTGATGCGGTAAGTGCAACAATTCTTGTTTACATTTAGTATTTAATGCCTTAGGTAAATCGTTTACAGAAACGCGAAAACAATTCCAATCTGGTGCTCAATAAATAATAAGATGGGAGTAAATTTGCCAAAAAAAAAAACAATGAAAGAAAAAAGATAAGATAAAGTCATGATGCTGGATCGAATTGGTGGTATCAGGTGTTGACGACACGCAACGTTATCCACGGAAAATATATGCGTATGTAATTTAAACATCTTTTGTAGTATTTATATATACAAGCCACTTTGGTTACGAATTGCTGGGTGCACTGGGTGCTCAGTACAGGTTGATCTTCTTTAGTATCGTCTTGCGGCACATGTGGCAAGTGCGCAACGTTTCGGCACAATGAGAGCAGGCCCCGTGGCCGCAAAGGAATGCCACATCCCGTTTGCGTTCCATGCAAATACCACAAAAGTGTGACTCTTCAAACTCCTGCACTTTGTTCTCCAGATAGCGCAGCAGATCACCAGAGGGCAGACGCGCCTGGTCGCTGGGCGACGATGTCGACGACAACTGTTGGCTAACGATTTGCCGGCCATTGGCATCCAAACGTCGCTCAATGGCAACGCCACAGCGCAGGCATTTCTTCATACGTATGCTGCATTCCTCGCAAGCAATTTGATGCAGGCACGGCTCTATAAATACAAATGGAATAGGTTAATAAAAGAACTGGCTATAAATGGAATCTATGCTTGTTGCTTACCGAAGCGCACCAGCTGCAGCGGCTCATTGCAAACGATGCACTCCAACTGCCCAGTGATTATGCCCGGCAATGCGGCTGCAGACGCACTTGACTCGACTGCTGTTGTTCCTGTTGTTGGCACTGGCGGCTTTGGTGCTTTTTTGCGTGGCGCCACCTGAGGTGAAGCAGCACTGCATGTGGCATCCGAATTGAGTTTCTTGTTCGCCGGCGATGGCTGCAGTCCAGCAGCAGCAGCAGCAGCAGCAGCGGCAGCAGCTGTAGTTGTTGCCTCACTGGGCTTGGGCTGCATTGGTGGCGGTGGTAGCGTCAGTGTGGTCGTCGCTGCATTCTCGGCAGCATCGCCAACAACTACAAATCCTTCGTCCACTGGGTTTATGTCCAAGGCATGCATATTACGCTGCAGTGGCATTGGTTCCGCTGACGTCGATGTCGTCGTCGTCGTCGTTGTGACAGCTGAGTCCTCCGTTTGCTGGCCAAAGATCAGCTGCCTAATGTTGCGATCTGTGATCCATTCGAAGATGCTGGCATTGGCATTATTCAGCTCGACGCGACAGCCGTGCCGGGATAAGTAAATGAGGACGCTGTACATCAGGCGATCCTCGCTGCGCACACTCGTCTGTGCGAGGCTAACGAAGAACTTGTGAATTTCGGGCGCATCCTCTTGGGATGGCTCTGCAGCTTGCTGTAAATTGGATTTCTTGATGACACACAGATGCATCGCGTTGTCGCCATCCTCATCCTTGGCATTAATGTCACACGACAGCTTGACGAGGCGCTCGATAACGCTCGGATGTCCCTGCGAGACAGCAAGCAGGAATGGCGTCTGCCGTCGATTGTTGCGTATATCCAGTTCGGCTTGACCCTCAGTGACCAGTGTCTCGACGACCTGGGCATGGCCATTGAGCGCCGCCAGATGCAGCGCCGCAAAACCATCATCTTTGCGCACATTGACCAGTTGACGGGAGAGCTGCAGGATGCGTCGTGCAGCGACCACATTGCCCTTGAGCGCCGCATGGTGCAGCACATTGAAGCCGCGATTATTCTTCACCGTAAAATCTAAATTTGGCGCATTGCAGAGGAGCTCAACGACTTCGGTGTTCTCCTTGCCGATGGCATCGTGCAACGCCGTATCACCATACGAGTCCTGTATATTGACGTTCGCATTGTGCTGCAGCAGTTCGCGCACACAATGTGGCGTCTTCTTGTGTGCGCAAATGTGCAGCGCCGAACAGTGGCTGGAGTTGAGGAAATTCACTGCGGCGCCATTCTCGAGCAAAACACGCATTGTTTCCGGCTGATTGCCAAAGGCTGCATAGTGCAGTGCTGAATCGCCCTCCTTGTCGACCACATTGACATTGGCGCCTTTGGAGATGAGGTAATTGACCAGCTCGACGAAGCCTTGATGTGAGGCAACCTGTATGCATGCCTTGCCGCCACTCATCACATCCACCTGACTAGGATTCACATCCAGGTATTGCTTCACAAAGTCCAAATGTCCCTGGGCCGCTTCGCGCACCAGCTTATCGGCCACCGAGCTGCCGGAGAGGCCAGATAGCGGTGTCATCACATGATCCGTACGGCGATGACTCAAGTCCATCATGCTATTGGAACGTTCGGCTGCCGTCGCCAATGGTGAACGCTCCAGTTTCACACATTTCGGATTCAATGTCCACTCGAAGCCATCATCCAGCTGCTGTATGCGCAGATCTCCATCCGAATACACCTTGACCACTTTACACAGCTTGCCCAGAGCCTGAAAGATAGCACAACGATTAGTTGCTGATCTGGTGAAGTGGGGGAAACTATGTCCAATTGTACTCACATAACGCATGATATCAATCCATTCGCCATGCCCCTTCTGCAGCTGCTGTACTTTTTGTGCATCGCTTATAATTGTCACCAAATCGCCCACACGGAACGAGACAACCTTGACGAGTGCGGCGGGATGGAAAGTCCAGCGATTGGGGCAGTTTTCGTATTGAACGCTGCAAAATGAAAATTAATATTTAATGGATACTTTAATTATACATTTTTTAATTGCGAACTTTGAGAACGATTCATTTTAAATAAGCAAAGAATTCTAATTAAATACACAAACTTCAAGGAAGCGAATAAAATTTCCTGGATTATTTTAGTCCACTGATGCATACCGTATATCTCCCTTTTCGGTGATGCGATGTACTGTACCCAGTTTGGCCAGGTGTTCGACCATGCGCGGATTCCAGCCACCATGACCCTGCTGTAGCTTCATCAGTGCATCCACCTCGAGGCAGACCTTGACACGATCGCCCACCGAGAAGCTTGGCTTCACCATGGCCACGATCGGTTGCTGCTCCTCGGGCTGGCCCAGCACCGGCATATGATCCTTATAGTACTGTCCGCCGCAAGTAGCTGCTATATATTTTAGATCCACGTTGCCCTTGTGGCCCAGACGATAGACGTTCGTTGAACCGGTTACCCAGGAGACGTTGGCGACACTGCGACACGATTCGTTGTCCCAGCCGCGTATTTCCATAACACGCCCCGTTTTACCCTCACCACCGTCCTGGTCGTTCCACTCCCAGTCCGGACCACGCACAACCTTCGAGCCCACAAATATGCCGCGCAGCTGTATGCGCTGAGATCCCTTCCGCGGCGGCACGCGTACTCCCAACGATGTGGGCGTGGTGTAACGCACAAACGGATGCTCCAAATTGTGCAGATTGCCGCCGTAGCAGTAGGCGCACAAATGGTAATTGGTGCACTGGGCGCACTTGAACACAATGCCGGCTATGCCCGCCTTCGCGCAGCCATCACAAACCACATTTGAATGACGAACACCTGCAAACAACACGAAAGCAGCAATTAAAAAGTGAAAAAAAAACAAGAACATAAATAATTTATGGAGTCAGAGATGCTTCGCTATTTTGTTGCATACATTTGCAGAAAATCAGTATACCGAATAATAAAGTTATCGAATGGAGACAAATATGGCAACATTAAATAAAAGCTGAATTGAAATATTGTTATTTTTTATAACTGAGACGATCTCTGGGAATATGTAAGCTAGAGACTTCGAATAAAATAGGTTTTTCGCATAATCAACTTTCGAAATTTTTCTATTCACCAACAATCGATTAACTTTAGAAATTATATGATATCTCTGGGCATACATGAGCTAAAAACTTCACCTATAGTATATAGGTTCTTTAACAACTTTTCGATATTCCAATTCCACTCTCCCGACTATATCTTAGTGACTTGGTTTGTAGGTTCTCGAATAGCAGGAACAGCTCAAATTAACCTTTCGCTTATTGATCAAACGAAGTTTCCCTTATTCAAAAAGATTCGATACATTTCGGAAATAATATGAGCTATGAGCTAAAGACTTCCAGTAGGGTTATATGGGTTCTATAAAAACTTTTCAATGTATACCAAAATCCCCCACTCCTCTGACAATTTTTCTTGGCTTGTAGGCTCTCTCTATTAACACATACAAAATTGTTAGCTTATTTGATAACACGCTTTCTGTCCCAGATAATAAACAAACTAGAAATTCACCAAGATTGATAGTCGTATCTCGAATAATTGGTTCACTCAATTCGGTTACTTACCCACTTGTGCGTTGTCCACAATGATTAGATCGTATTGATTTTGATAGCCCACTCTGTAGTTGGTGCGATGGCCGGAATCCCAATTGACCACAACTGTATTCTCCGGTGAATGTGTCGATCCGCAGCGTCCTATTTCGCAAACGGTGCCAACGTGACCTTCTCCGTCGTCTGTTGGTTACAAAATGAAATCAGAATTTCTATAGCACTTTTGTGTAATGGAGCTGAGATTCTCAGTTTTTACAGCTTCGCGCCCCACGAGTTTCCGTTAGCTCGGGAGCTATTTATAAATGGTATTCACACCCCAATCCCAAAAACAACGAAGTGCTCGTTGCTACTCGCTCCCAAGGAAATGTTTCATCCGGTGCGAATAGCACGACGACGACGACGACGACGGGGGCTCCTCGCTCTTGCCAAACATCTGCCATATATATATATTTAAAATCATACATATATACAGGCGGGTGTGCAGCTAAACTCTAAATTTAAACATGCTTGTGGCAGGCAATGCATTTGTTTAACTTCCCCACACCCCAACTCTGGGTCCCCACTTCGTCCCCTCGGTTAATGGGCGGCTGGCATTTGATTTATTTTTGACATGCACATTAGGCTAGGGTATGGCTAAAGTTGCTACCAAAGACGCTTCAACTTTTGACTGTTTGACTGTGGCAACTATTTAAGCAAAATCTCTCTGATTATCTCTTATTGCACAAAATAAAATACAATTGAAGAATTATAAATATTTCTTATTTTTTTTAATTAAGTGTAATTAAATTTTATTTTTAATTTAATGTATTTTTAACTTTTTTATTTCATTTTGTGTAACGTCTTTGATTGATTAAATAAATTTTAAAAAGAACATTATAATTATAATAAAGAAAAAAGTGTGTGACAAATTGCTAAAAATTATATTTTCTATGATTGAAATTTAATGACATCAAAAACAATCAAAAAATATCTAATATTTTCTTCATTTTCAAAATATTTTTGTTTTCGAATCGAAGGCCTAGTTTAGTAAGCTATTATCTTAACAAAGATATCTAATAAATATTTTTACTTAATTATTAAACGTTTTATATGCAAGATTTCTGAGATTTCCAGCATTTCTTGGAAACAAGCAGAGCGCCACACAGCTGTTATTTGATGCTATCATTTCAGCTTCAAGCGGCATAGTTTAGCTGGTAATTAAGACTATTTATAAATTTGTTTTCCATCCCACTTTCAGGCAGCAGCAGCTGCAATCCTGGACAGACCCTCTGCTCCATGTGCATCTAAAAATACAAGATATTCAAATGGCACGCGTCCCAAACAGACGACGACAACGACGACGACGTCGTCAGGCGTTTGACTTCTTTTATGACGGGCGACGTAAAAAACTCTTGGCAAAGAGGGTCGCACATGTACCCCTCTCCGCCTCCTACTCTTCGTCCCCCGCCCCATTCACTTTACCTCTGCCATTTTGTATACGAAATGTGTGTGTGTGTTTCAGCAAAGCCATTTGGGAAGCATTCCGCCGCACTGAGTGTGGCTAAAAATAGCGTCCCCATCCCCGTCGTCTCCACTTTACATTTACTGGCACCCCCAAAGGTGTAGATCGCTTACACACACACACATATATTTGTACACACATTATAAACAAACTGTTATAGCTAGTTAATTCCTCAAATGGGTAAACAAAAAATAAATGAATAAAAAATAAACAAAAAAACAACAAACAAAGTGTTGGCTGTTTGCTGTTGCCATCCTACCTTGATTCGACCATATCCAATTTGGACCGCGCACAACACGTACGCCGGGCGGAATGGCGGCACGCATTCCAGTTGCGTTCAATTGTTGCGTTTCAGTCGCCTGGAAAGATATTCAGATTGGTTAGCATTCCAAATGAATATCGATAAACTATGATAAGAAAACATTCAGAGAAATTATGTCAAATTGAATGCAACGCGGGGGCAGCATCGCAAGTATTTGGGTCAAACAATAAAATCAGCGCATGTCTAACTGGAAATACATATAGACGTAGATATATGTGTGTATTTAGAGGTGGCACCTTTAGAAGCGACGCAGCGAATGCAGGTGGGCAGTCAGCACAAATTAAGTAATTGAGTAACTTATTCAGCATATTTCAAAGGTTTTTAAAATATGAACACGAACTGTGCACAATTGTTATTATAAGTTCGACTCGTGCTCAGACACGCGCTCACCTCTATCAGGTGCCGTAAGACAAGCATTTGAAATAACCCAGTGTATTTTATACATTGTTGATGTATGAATCAGAGTTGATTACAATAAAACAGAAGAAGATTACATACATTCATACATATGTACATACATGTATGTTGTCTTCAAAGTTTTTGCTGCTGCTGCTGCCGCAACGAAGAAAGTGAAGTGACGCATGAGATAAGACATATGGATACATATATATACCCTATATATATTAAACATATCTGCATAGCTACACAATTGGGCAATGTTCACACTCAGTTTTGCTTTAAGCGTTTTAACAATTACTTTCAATATTACATCAATTTGTTTGTTTGTTTTTGTTGTGATGGGGACACAACAACAACAACTTACCAATGCAATTTTTCCTCTTCCGTCAAATATACAACTGTGTGCGTGTGTGTGTGTATTGTATGCAATTTTCTTTTAACGCTGATACTCTTTGTACGTTCTAAAGCCAAATTTCTAGGCCCAACAAATTAGCAATGCATTTTTGTGCAACTTGACCTGATAATTTATATTTTAACATTTACTGTTCTGTTATATACACAAATTCCACAACCATATACAATTTGTCACTTATGTTATGCGTTGGGTGTTGTTTTGTTAACGTTCACTTTTTAATTTAGCACTCCGCGATTTCGTGTTTTATTTGCTGCGACGCTTGAAGCATGTTAATTTATTAGTATTAGCCAAAAATTATACATTTAAAATAAATTTTATTTTAATTTGTATGAATGTAAAACAGTGTGGCTGCAATTTGCAGTCTAAGGTTGGAGTCGATTTTGCAAAAGTATTTTAGAAAAAATACTGATACTAGGCTCCTCACTTAACGACAGACTCCACACTCATCGCCAGTTGATAAGCATAACAAAAACAGCTGTTTTCCCACAGACGGTCACACTGTGCACCAGCAGCGTTGAAAAAGTTGGTCTTGTTGAAATATTTAAAATACTTGCAAATTGATGCACAACTTATACAAAAATTGCTTAAGATCAATGTCTAACCAAAACAATGCTTTATCCTGCAAGCTGATGAAGTTCAACAAAGTAGCGAAGCCGAAAATCACAAGTGCCAGAAATGAACTTTTGGTAAGAATGCTTTTAAATAGTTTTTACATTTATTTGTTTATAATTATCTGTTGCATATGCAGGACATTGAGGATTTGCCTAGCGTTGCAGCTACAGCTGCGCCACGCTACTTTTCACCTGTACAAACTCGCAAACAGCGTCAGGTGAATTCGCTGCCCAAACCAAATTTGCCCGCCAAAAAGGGGCGCCAAGAAATCGATTCAAAAACCACAAAAATTGTAATGGGATCGGCGACAATTATCTCCTGTGATATTGTGCCAAAGGTCGAACTCCTCCCAGAGTGTAAGCTAGAAATGACGACCGAAGAAGTCGAACCACAAAAGGAGTTCAAAGTGGAAATTGCAGCTGTTAAAAATGAGCAGCATCAGGAAATTCCAAATGTTAATTGGTGGCAGCATCTAGAAAACATTCGCCTTATGCGCTCCCAGAAACCAGCGCCAGTTGATACTCTGGGCTGTCATCAATGTGCCGATGTTAATGCCGATGCAAAGGTTAGCAATATAGGCATCCATATTATATTAATGTAATAATTAACACAAGTCTTTGTAGACGCAACGCTTCCACAAATTGGTAGCTCTAATGCTGTCCAGTCAGACAAAGGATGAAACCACTTTTGAGGCGATGAAACGTTTGAAGGCGCAAACTTTAACACCTGCCAGCATGCAGAGCATGCCAGTTGGTGTATTGGAGAGCCTGCTGCACCCAGTCAGCTTTTATAAAGTCAGTATGAATTATAAATAGAATTACAAGAATTATATTCCGAACACATTCCAGAACAAAGCAAAGTACTTGAAGAAAACCTCAGAAATACTCGTAGACAAGTACAACGAAGACATTCCAGATAACATACCGGAGCTACTGAAGCTGCCCGGTGTTGGTCCCAAAATGGCGCACATTTGCATGGCGACCGCTTGGAATCAGATTACCGGCATTGGCGTCGATACCCATGTGCATCGTATTGCCAATCGCTTGGCCTGGCTAAGCAAGTCCACCAAGGACCCAGAGCAAACTCGCATTCAGCTGGAGACCTGGTTGCCCCGTCAGCTATGGGCCGAGGTTAATCATCTATTCGTCGGTTTTGGCCAGACGATTTGCACCCCACTCAGGCCCAACTGTTCCGAGTGCCTCAATAAACACATCTGTCCCGCTGCTGCGCTAGCCAAGAAAAGTGAACCGAAATCAAAAACTAAACTTACTATTTAAAGGTCAACTAAATTGTCATTACAATTTTTACATGAGAAACTCAAATTAATAATTTGTAATCTTTAAAAAACTATCTTGTGATATGTGCTTCAAAATGATTTTGCTAATTTTAAGCTTAAGTAAAAATCATAAGTAAAAATCCATATTAAAATATAAATAAAATGCTCAAGAATTATAAATAAATATTTGTGTTTTCATTATTAAAAAATAAAGCAGTTTGCATTTATTAGCTATAACCTATTGAATAACCTATTAAATATATTAAAACTAAAATGAAAACATAATTATTAAGCAGAGTTGGTAAATAGTCATCATTTAGACTTTAATATTATTGCATCAGCTACTCAATTTGCTAAATATTCAGATACCCCTTTCTATCTTCGTTAATTTTAAATTAAGTAAATTGATTAAAAAATGAATGCAAAATTTGAAACACACTCAATCTGCATTTGATATCAAAATACACATAGAACATATACTATATATATATCTACCACGTCTGTTGGATGAGTGGTCAATTGGAATATGCGCCACACGTGTGTGTGCACGGTCAAAGTTCGACGGGAGTTGTGATCCTGTTGCGACGACGTCTGTCTGTGCTGGTGTCTAAGCGTGTGTGTTGACCTCATGCAAGAAAGTATTATTCAATAAATTGCTCTTCATTTCAACTTTGCCGCATGAATTATGGCATAGGCAGCAGGAATAGCAGGAACAGCAGGAACAACTACAGCAACAAGGAGCCGTCGCACGTGACACTCCACCCACTCCCACTCTCAATCCCCGATTCCCGCCTCCTCATCAAGTTATGGCTGGCGTGCACTCATCATCATCGGCTTCGTTGCGTGCGCGCCTTAAAGAGGAGGAGTTTTGGGGATGGGGTTTTTTGGTGCTTTTGGGATTGGGGTGTCAAGACAATCTGTGGCCTAGTATGGCTTATAAATGATGCACAGGCAGAGTACAGACGTGCCACCTCCCACCACAACCCCCACACAGACATAACTTTTAAGTTGGAGACTTCAACGCCCCGTTTGTCAGGCTGTAATTCAACGCTGTTTACGTGTCCTCGCCTCCATCCACATCCGGCGTGCGCAGCAAGGCGTCTCTCTCTCCCTCCCTGTGTCTGTGTATGTGTGTGTGTGTGTGTGTTCCCGTGTCCCTGTGTCTGTGTATGTGTGTGTGTGTGTGTGTTCCCGGCGCCATCGTTTGGTGTTGGGTGGCTGGGAAGGTTGGGGAGGGTTATACTACTTAAGCGTGCGACAACAACAAGGAGCAGGCAACGTCCAACTGTCTTCACGGGAGTCATGCGAAAATGTTTGTCTGTTTGTGCATGTGTGTGTGTGTGTGTGTATGTGTGTGTTTGAGTGCTGTGCACTTATACACACACACGTACAGTGCATAAGGATAAGGCAACTCCCTCTGCCCCCGTTAGTCAAGTCGCAGTCGCACAGTCAAATGGAACTCCACTCCAAATGCGACAAGTGAGAACACAGCGCAATGTTGCTGCTCTTATCCCCCATCCTCTTTCAGTCCTGCCACGCCCACTGGCTTGCCACTTGTCGCCGTTATCAGCCCGACCCACACACGAAACAGTAGCCAAAGTTTCCTTCAAGTGCCACACAGAGACATCCTGTGGCGAATTATGGGGTTTTTCATTTAAGCCCAGTACGCAATTCCCACTTTCCGACTTTCCCACCTTTCTCACGTTTCAGCCAGAGTCAAGTGAGCCGCTTCCAACTGTTCGTTGTGGGTTCAAATATGTTTAACGGGTTCGTTGCCGCGTTTTTTTCCCATTTAAAAACTTTAACAGCTTTTACTAAACAACTATATGAAATGTAAAGGAAATATTAATAATAATAATTAAACTACAATTATCAATTCGAAAAACAAAATAGAAATCGCTTCCAAAATATATATAGCTAAACCAATTATTTAATTAAATTTGCATACGCCAGCCAACAAAAAGCAGCTGTCAAATCGATAGAAGTCTTAATGGGATCAATTGCTTATCGGTTCTTTTCCCACGGTTCTTCAATCCAAAGATTTTTATTCAGCTCATAAGAATCAGTAGTAGTGCAATGAAGCACATGTTTTAGTTCTGCGATCAAATCTTGATAATCGCTCTCTCCAACTCGGTTTTCTCTAGCGCTTCCTCTCGTAAAATTGGCTAGCTTTAGTGTAGGCCAAATTTATGCAAATAACAACAAAAAATGTTTTAGGGATGCCTAGACACAGATGTTACCCACAGCGTTGAATTCAACTTAGTCAGCCGCAAAACGAAAATAGGAGGAGCGGTGCAGGGCCAAAGGGTGAAAAGAAATTTGACAGGGACGATGACGTTGACAGCGACGCAACCGCACACACACACACACACACATACACTGTATATATATCCAGTGTGTGGAAGTAAAAACTAAAACGGGTCGCTTAAAAATGGCGCATTTCGCGTCGGTGCGGGCAGCATAAACAAAATGACATAAACAGAGGCGATGTCAATGGGAGTGGGGCAGGGATCGGGGCTAGGTGTCGAGTCCTTGCACGAGCGTGCAAATCCCAAGCACAAAACAACAAAAGTAAACTTGCGAAAAAAAATAAGCGAAACGAAACGTACAAATACAAAATCCACATCCACACGACGCAAATTGTATTTTTCTCTTTTTTTTGCTGTTGTTTTGTGCTGGTGTCCGTACTGTATGTCCTGTGTGTCCATTCCAATTGCTGGCAACAACTGGCGGTCGCTGCCGTCACGCATCAAGCATTCATGCCAGGCAGGCAGCAACAACAACAACTACAACGATACGACATCCAGTGTGCCCGCACACACAAACTCACACACAAACACACACACACACAGACAGAGAGCTTACACGCCTCCGCACGCGTCACACGAAAGCACGAAACCAATTTGAGCACCCACATTCTCTCTCACCCAATTAGTCGCACACACACACACACACACACATACACACATACATGCACACACAGCTAACTCTCCTTCTGCTTTATGCTGTCGTTCGCATCGTGTCGTTATCCTCGCGCGCACGCTTCTCCACACTTTTTCTGTTGTTGTCGTCGACTTTATTGTTGTTGTTGTCGTTGTTGTTGTCGTTGCTGTTTTTGCCCTTTTGCCATCATCAACGCCATCAGTAGCGTAAGTTGTGCTGCCAGCGTGCCTTGATATATAGACACGGGGCGAGAAGGGGGGAGGCCACAAAAACAGCAACAACAACTACTTCAGTATGCGATATATGTACATATGTATGTGTGTCTGTATGTATGTATTTGGCAAAGTCGGCGACCAACAAGCGACACGATAATTTCGCACGTCGCATTTTTAGTTGCCGCACCCACCGCACCCACATACACACACTCACACACACACAGAGTCATTGGGTCCTGGCAGAAAGCCAAATGTGGCAAGTAGCTGCTGGCTGTTTGGGTGTGGGGGTTGTATGAGCGGCTCAGTGAGTTTGTCAGTGAGTGTGCCAGGCGAGGGGAGCGGGGAGCGGGCAACGAGCTACCGACAAATGCTTTCGAATTGCCATGACAATCAAAATGCTTACAGGTACAGTGTGACCAGGCAATAAAAACAAATGCAGCTCTCATATATGTAAATACATAACATTATTAGGTGTATATTAATATATAATTAATTAACGACAAACATGTTAGTCATATAAAATTTGATCGTTAAAGCTATTTATTTTGAGCGAGGTTTGACCACTGTGCTGGCGACACAAGTGCGACAATATCAACAAGCGAAGCGCCGTCGCCAGAGCTTGAGCCTGACGACGCCCATCAGACACACTTCAGCGCAGGCTGTCATTTCGCTTGCTCGTGTATGTGTGTCTGTTTATTATCGCCAGAGCGACTTCCCATTCACATCCCCTCCCCCTGCGCCTCCTCCCATCAACAAGCTTAACCCCTCGAGCAAACAGAACTTTGTCATTCGACATAATACAGTGGTTTCGATAACTCAAAAAAGTGGTTGAAATTGATCATATTATTAATAAAATCAATGTTCTATATTTCTAAAAACAATAAATATTAAAATTTAGTATATCTGAAATATACATAAAATATATTGAAATCTAAAAATTCTTAAGTTTTCTAAAATTGAAGATATTTTTTGACAAAATGACTTCTTTAAGAATCAGTTTCTAACAATTTTCACATTTACGTTTTTGCAAATATGTTCAAATAATGTTAATGCTCTAGTTGCACAAGCTAATCCACATTTCGAGTTGAAATGGAATTGTGCCACTGTGCTACCCCGGTTCGTTTGCCAGTCAAAAGCTGCCGCCGCCGCCAAAGACAAATAAAAACTGTGTGGCACGACACGGAAGCATGTTGGCGCTAGCGGCACTTGCGACGCATAACGACGTCGATGACTGCCCTTCTCGGCATCGTCGTCGTCCTGTGTCCTAACCACCACGTCGCGTTGCCCCGCCTCTCCTTGCGTCTGGATTCCTGCCTTGGCTTGTCGTGTTTCGCCCCGCCGTTTTAACCCATACCGCACACGGCACTTTTGAAGTTTGAGCTAAGTGACATGCTGTTTATTGTTGAAGGGTGTTAGAATTGCGCTCTACACGTACATACCAGTTGATTTGTGGAGCGAGAAATTATCATGCCAAGCGTTGAGCACCGCACGCGCCCGCCGCCTTTACACGGCAACCAAATATTTATAGCTATTCGGCTCGTAGCCGCGGCCAATTAACTCAAATAACATTCGTAAATTCCATCGATTGCTGCAGTACCAAATATTAAAACTCTCTGCCCAAAAAGGGTGAAAATATCAGCTAATGGTTGGCTTTTTGCATTTTTAATATTTTTTGTCATATTAAATTATACTTCTAATGCTATACATCAAGCACGCAATTAAAAACTAATTTTCAGGTATGAAAACTGCATTTTATTAACAAAGCTGAAGTTTCGAAAAAAAGCGTACTTTTCAAAATAAATTGCAAAAATAGATAATTGTTTAAAAGATGAAATCAATCCAAATAAAATAACTTAAAGTTAAATATATTTTATTTTTAATTAAAAATTCTTATTTGACTTATTTGCAGGTAATTGATATATTTCAGATTTTCTTAAGCAGGCCTAAATTACAAATTTTATTTTAATAAATGCTCATTAATTTGCTCTTCCTTTTCCATTATTTAAATAAAAGTAGAATGTTAATATAATTAAAAATTAAATAAAAATAATTATTTATAAATATTTGGCTTTCTATGCCGTCAAATAATGCAATTACAAACATTTTACATAGTTTTAGCTGGAAATAAAACTATTTGTACAAAAGTTGAAAAAAAATTCGTGCCATGCTGAAAAGTATGCAGTGAAATTGCTGCATTAGTGCCAAAGGAATACTTGTTGAGTGAGGTGGCATTTTTGTACAGTGTAGCTTTTCACTTTATTCGCACTGAAGGGAAAAGGTCCTGTTCACGCCATGCCTTCAGACATACAAACAGGACGTGGGGACATGCGGACAAGGGATTGCTTGCCAGGCTGCCAGGCTGCTGACTGCTGTGGTAGCTATGTAAACCATGAATGTGCACAACGCCAACATCGCCACCAACGACGACGACGAGACGCCAAAGTTGCTGGTTGTGGCAAACGGCAACGGCAATGGCAACGACAACGGCCGCAATGGAAAAATAAAAAAGGAAGGAAAAGCCCCACCACCAGAGCCACACCACCAGCATGCCAGGCTGCCAGGCTGCCAGGCTGCCAGGCTGCCATCGTCTGTCCATTTGTCCATGGCACGTACTTTAGAAATTCTATGCAGATGTGCGCCGCACGCCGAGACGTGTGTTTTGATTTTCTGGCAAAAAAGGACGACGAAGAGCAACAAAGAGGAGCAAAGCCAAAGCTCAACGAACGAACCAACAAACGAACAAACGAACGAATGAACGAGCCAAGGATGGAACGAGCGCATAGCACCCCTAGAGAAAACAAGCAAAACACACACATACACATAGACACACAGTGTGCAGCTGGGGATTGAGGATTGAAGGATTGGGGGCGAGCAGGGGCGGACTGTCGGATGCGGGTTGCCTGGCAGACGGCAACGCACGAAAGAGCATCCAAGCGAGCAAACCGTGAAAAAGTGTCGACAAAAAACAGCAACGGCAACGGCAACAGCGCCAGCAGCCCCCAAAGGAAAAACTGGCAACAACAAGCAAGGAGCAGAAGCAGCAGCTGCGCTCTTTGGTGTGAGTAACGAGCCACGCGAACGCGCCTTTCCTGCTGTTCACTGTCTGCCTGCCTGCCTGCCTGTCCGACTGTGTGACTGGTTGGGGGTGTGATCCAGCACTAACGGAATAATTGCTGGCAACTCCAACAACAACCACAACAACAACTCACAAGCACACACAAACACACGCACACACATTAAAACGGAAGCCAGACGAACTGGCGGCGGCAGCTTGCGTTGGCTGATTTTGTACACACACACACACACACACACACACACACGAACGCCCGCACACAAACACACACATGCAAACACACGCATAGACTAGCTGAAATTAAGTGCGTGCAAAAAGCAGTGCATTTAACATGCTGCTGACTCCGAAACAGAGTTAGATATATTCAAATGTGTTTGCTTAATCAATTCCTATCAATATTTCGACTTTAGCTAATTGGAATCAATTGGAGGGCACTTTTCATGTAATTTTGTAACTGACCTGCGTTGATTTTCATTTGAGATTGAACCCAGAAATTGCTGTAAATAAGTTTTTACAAAAATTGTATTCCACATTTGAAATCTGTCAGACAAACACTTGTTTTCTCCAACAAAATCGACAGATAATTTAACTTTATAATAATAATAAACTATAATTTAGCAAATAAAAATTGAAATAAAACACTTGTTTTATTAATTATAATATTTTCTGTACATAAATTTATTATAGTTGATTTTAATTTCAATTCTATTCTATTTTATTTTCTATTCCGCAACCATTCTGTACTTTACATTCAAATGGTATTTAGATCGTTGAAATGCAGAGCAAATGCAAATTAAATTACGCGCTTACTAAAAATGGTTGATATGGAACATATTGTCAAAATGCGAAATTAATATTAACTTAGATAGCTTTAAAAGTGAGATTTAAGTTGGTTCTTTATCATTATATACTGAAACATAAACCATACAATACTCTGGTAAGACTCAATCTTATGGTGCAGAGCTTAAATTTGATTCGTCTTAAGGATAACTTAAACTTGGAGCTTTAGAAATAAGCCAAGCTAAAGTGATTAAATTACTGACTTTCTGCCACATCTCTGATGAGAAAATATCACTTTATAAGAGCCCATTGCTTTACTAGCTAGTTAAGTTCCACATCAACTCAAACTATAACAGCGAACTTCATTTAGTTTTAGCCATAGTCAGACTTATCGAATGCAAGCCAAATTTAGCAACAACAGCTCGAAAAGTTTCCTACAGGGTGCACACACAAACATTCGCACAAAGGTCGCGTCAGAGGCCGGCGGGTTCGTTTGGTCCCGTAATGTTGCGGTGTGCGTGTTTATACGCGTGTGTAAGTGTGCGTGTGAGTGTGTTTTTTGTATACCCTGAACCAATTGTAATTGTGTAGAAAGGCTATAATGAAGTTGTGAACAAGTTTGTAACAGGCAGAACAACTATAACAGCTATAACTCTGTGAGGTGTTTATATTCTTGATCAGCATCATTAGTGGAGTTAATATCCGCATTGAGACCATAAGAGATTGGTGTAAATTAGGAATTAGTTAGCGTATAAAATAAGCATCCAAGTTTATTTAATTTTATCGATAACTTACACAATTTCGTTGTTTTTTCAGTGCTTTTCTCAGTCCTAGCAACATTTTGTATGTAAATACCCCAGAAATCGTATAAAAATATTCTTATTTTTTTATTTCAGTTTATTATTCAATTTAATTTCATTTATTTTTTACTTTTTATGTTTTTTTTGTGTCGACTGACCTTAGTTGATAGTAAATAAATAGATAAATAAAATCGACAAGAAAAAATTCAGAATATAAGAGATTTGACTACAGGGTAACTTCTAGTCGAGCTTTCACCACTAAAGCATGCTTACTTGTTTTTTCCGTTTTGTTGTAGTTGTTGTTGTTATTGTTGGGGTGTGGAGCTGTGTGGAGCTGTGTGTAGCTGTCTAACACGCCATGTCCATGTGGTGTTGCTGTTGGCGTGTGTCGTCTGAAACATTGCTGCTGTTTGCATTGCTGTTGTTGTTGTTGCTGTTGTTGGTTGGTTGGTTGTTGCTGCCGTTGTAATAGGCATTCCGTTGCTGGCTGGCTGCCTTTGAGCATTGGCATGGCTTTTTAGCCGCAATGCCGCGTCGTTGGCAAGCAACCTCTTCTGGGGTGGTATGAGTCCCGGTTGGCACGTCCGCTCATTCATCCGTTGTTTGCCCTCCCCCTGCTGCTGCTGCTGCTGCTCCTCATCCACTGCGCTGGCTGGTTACATGAGAAAACTTTGAAACTGAAGACATGGCGGGGCTTGAGGCACACAAACTGTTTGGACCGCACGGACAGCTAGGGACGGACAGAAAAGCTGCTGCTGCTACTGCTGTTGCCGATGGGGCATAAATGGATGGCGTTGGCTGGTCGCTCGTCTGGCCCCCGTCTCCGGTCTTGCAACTGGCGAGTGGCGGTGGCAATGTCTGATTGTTAGTTGGATTTGGGTAGCCACGGCGGGGAGACAGGGACGGGAACGTGGCAGCACAGAGAAAGGACAGGCGAGGCCAGGCCAGCGTCGGGCCGTTGCCACTTGCCAGCTATAGAAAATTGTCATAGGAATCATCATCGGCTTCGTTAGATGTGGCCTCAGTGGTAATTGTGGGACATTTTGTTGCCACCATTTTGTCCACACACACGGACACACACACACACACACACAAACACAGACTTATACATAGACACTCACTCAAACACAATGACTGCGTCTGATTGCGCGTCACGGCGGCTCGGGGCTCTGGACCCCGGCACTGGCTACGGAGATAAACGTTGAAAGCATTGCTGCTGGGTCGCCAGCGGGCAGGTGGCTTATGGCTGGGGAGTTTTTGTGATTGGGCAACTGGTTGCGGCTTGGGGGCGTGCGGTGGATTGAGGGGCTGTCGGGGTTGAGGGGTCAAAGTGGGGCTTTTATGTATGCGTAACTTTTTATGCACGCGTCCCAGGTCGTATCCCCGACTGCTGCTTCGTCTGTCACAGGTGCTGTAGCTCGCTTGGGGGCTTGGAGTTTGTGGGGGGTTCTTGGGGCATGCTGCTGTGTGGATGTCCGTAATAGCTAAAGAATTACATACTCACACTAAATTGGCTGAAACAGGAAGCGTAGTCGTTGCTTCATTAAGCAGAATTTCAGATGACGATAGACAATGGGCGTGTTTAAAAAGGAGGACAGCGGCAGTGGCGCCTCAAGCTTTTTGGCCAGGTGTTTTGTAACAGTGGCTAGCTAAATTTAAATTAAAATACATGCTTTATTGTATGACGGTGATTATTATGGCCTTCGCAGATAAATGACTTAGTCAGCCATCTATCTGTTATTTATTCCATATAAGCAAAATGAGAAGTGAGCCACAGAAACGAGAATTAACTTAGGTTAAGCTGACTAGTAAAATAATTAAAAATGACAAGAACCCCTTTCAAAAAATAAGTAAGAATAATAGATCTAAAAAAGGTATTACAAGATTATTCAACTGGAAGATCATGGAATGATGTAGCATTATATGGCTTCTTTAGACACCCAAAAAATTAATAATGGTTTTTACTGTTGGAAAATTACTGAATGAAATGCATTACTAGCAGCGGAAACGCATAGTTTAAATGCAGGTCTCCTTGTAATGAACCAAAGATTTTAGGTAGGCTTCTAATGGGGGCGACCATTTTGAAGTGGAAGTGTTCCAAGTGCCTGTAAGAAAATATATCTTCCAGCTTTTAAGATCAGTAGCAGTATTTTTAAGCCCTCTCCCTTTAAGTACTTTTGTGTACTTCTAGATAGAAGTCACGCAAAACTGTTTGGTACGAATTATCCAACAAACTTCCAGTTAAACAAACTCCTCCTTAGTAAAACTAACTTAACACAATCCAATTGTTATTCTTCAAAATGTAAAAATTTCAGTTAACATCAATTTCAAATAACATTTTACACTGTAAGTGACCGCAAATAATATATAATATCATGTCAAATCTAGGAGACCAAGCAGAAATCTCAGTTAATATTAATATCAAATATGAAATTTAAAAATAAATACTAAAAAAAATTGAAACCAAGTAAAACTACAGCTCAAATATTGTACAACTTTCAACTGCGTTTGGGCTCAATATGAGTCATAGTCATAACTATATATCTTTATTAATTGTGATCTCTAAGTTTTCCCATCGCATGCTCAAGAAAATTCTTTAAAACACTTAACAATTAAGTTGGCTGCACTTATTTGCTACACCTACATGGTAACGCTGACTGTAAGCGTACGTGGCAACGCTGCAACAGCAGCGAAAAGAGGTGCAAAACAAAAACTAGCGAAACCATAAAATACTTAATAGCAAGTGCGGTCAATAGCTGCTGCTGTTGTTGTTTGTCAATTTGCTCACGTGCACACACACACACACACACATACACATGCAGGCAGGCAGATGCCGTTGCGCCCTTTGTGATAGGCAACAGAACATATTTGAAGCGTCAACGTGTCAGGTCACGCTTATTGAGCAGCGTGAACCGCACGAGAAAGCACCTACTTAAACCCCCATTGAGGGTGGGGGGTCTCAAAAGTAAGACTTGCCCTGGCTTACCGCATTTTCTTTACAATCTTTTCTAACGCCGCTGGCATGCGGCAAAGTTCTATGAGTTAAATTTTGCGGTTGTTTGTGTTGATTGTTGTTCTTGCCTTGTGCAACACAGCCAAGCACATCATTTAAGGGCAGATGATCAGGCCTAGACACACATACACACACAGTTAAATGTTTTTGTATCTGTGTGTGTGTATATGGTAGATATATGTATATATTTATACGCAACCTTTTGTCGTTGTCGGCATGGAAAGTTTGCACAGGCCCGTGGCATATGATTTCGTCAACCTTTTTATTTTTTACACAGACTGCAAACTTTTTTTTATTGTATTTACTGTCTAGATTGGGAGGGTGTCACAAAATTTGACAGTGGCGTTGGTTTATTGAAAATGTGATGAAAAGTGTTGCCTAGTTAAGTGGGCAGCTGCATAAGCACGCTGGCAAAGTGGAATGTTGATCACTTCGTAGACGTTTTAGAATATGGAAATATCTAGAGCGTCTGTAATTGTTCTTTAATGCTTTTTTATTTTTGTTTTTATTTTTATTTTTTTGTTGATGTGGTTTGTGCTGTTGTTCTGTTGTTCTGTTTGCGCAGTCGACGGTAAAAGTTTTAGCACCCAGGCCACCCACACAGACAAGCTGCTCGCGCACTCAAACCCAACCAACCGTCCCACACGCCCAAATGTCGACCCAAAATCCCAAAACGAACAAGCGACACGCGCCCTGGCCCAACTTGCCACGGCACACAAGCACACACACACACACACACACACAGTGAGCATGTCGACGACAGGCGTCGCTGCCAGGCCAACATTAGCATTGAAGTGTGCAAACGACGCCACCCACAGACACACAAATAAACTCACATACACACACACACAGCAACACACACAGTCATACAGAGAGAAGGGCAGTCAGCCGTCGCCGCCATGCCACACCATGCCACGCCATGCGGCAGTTGGAGCACTCTCGCAAATTTCAATTTTTTTCACACCAATGGCTCTTGGCTTGCCCTCTGCCTTTGCCACATTGCGGTTGTGTGTCCACCCGGCGAATTTGTCTTGTCTGACTTCGCCTTGACTATTCAGGCACTAATATAGATATTGAATACAGAAATGCAGATTTTTGACCGGTATCACTAAGCACTAAGATATATTATCGACAAACCATGAATTGTCTGTTTTCTTTTGTCTTTTTCTTTGTGCGGTCAGAGTGTGCCCAGACTATTTGTGCATTTACAGTTACGATTACTCGCTATTTTTCTAATTTGACTTATTTTGTCTATGTAAACAAAAACAATAATAAAAACATATATTAATCTACATTTTTTTCGTTTAGATAGAACTTTTCAAACTGGTTTCTTTTGTCGGTGGTACAAGCCGCCATGCTGCCTGTTTTCGAAGCACGCGCCAGGACCCAACCGTACACACAAGCACACGTACACACGTATATAAACACACACACACTTCCATATATACGTAACGAGTCAAAAAGCACACACACACACACATACAGGCACATACAAGCGTATTGTACGTGCTTTTACTCACCCCGTGTGGCGCACTTCCTTTGATTTAGTCATTTTTCTCTCTTTAGCCGACAACCAACAAGCCATGTGGCTCTGCCAGTGCCACTGCCACTGTCATGGAACAGCACGTTGCTAGTTGCTAGTCGCCCAGTTGCCACTGTGCGCACTTCCGACCATTTCTCTGTATGTGTGTGTGTGTGTCTATAGAAGGTTGCCCCAATCGTCCTGGGCTGTTATTTTTTTAATGTTTGATTTTCATTTCTGTTTTGCTACCAATACCTCTTGGCCACTCCTGTTATTGTTGTTGTTGCTGTTATTTTTGTTGTTGGATACGGTTGTTGAAGTATTACTTTGCAGCTGCCACATTGCGGTAGCGCTCTTTTCACTGCTGTCCATAGCTTTTATTAATGCATTCCATTGTTACTCAGTTCCCAGTACGTTTTGATATCGATGCGTTTGAACAGGTGCGCGAAACTGTCAATATCGATAACTACTGATAACTGATAATGACACGCATATGCTGGTTATCGAATCAATCAATATCGATACTGACTAAGCAGCGGATAACCGATTGTCGCCTAGGCCATACATGCGACTTGTTCAACTGAATACCCAAGTTGCACACACACACACATACATACATTCATTCATATATATGTATAACGTTTGCATGTTACTTGCCGCCGATTGTGGGAAGGAGGGGAGATGGGGGTGGGCACAGTGTGAGCAGTCAAGTCGTGCAGAAACAAGAGCACGGGTAGCATCAGCATCAGCATCAGCGTCAGAGTCAGCATCAGCGACAGCGACAGCTTAGTATGGGGCTCTGACTGGGACTCGGTGTGGCTATAAACGATTTATGTGTATGCTCGTGAAGGCCAAGCGCCACATGCCACCACCACATCCCATTCTACCCACAGCCACAATCAACGGTGGCATTCAAGTCATCGTTCAGTTCAGTTCAGTAATTTTACAGACTGCGCCATCAGCTACCAACGCACAGAAGGAAGGCAAGAGGAAGACTGGCTGGCTGCCTCACTTCAACAATTTTACCTATGTCTATGTGCGTGTGTGTATGGTGGGCGGATGTGTGTATTTCAGTTTGTGATTGCATCTGTAAGAGTGCATGTAGAGATGCCCAACAGGCTGACAGTTTGGACAGTTTGTCCTGTAACAAGGGAACGCCATGTGCTTCTGGACTTTAGACCTAACTTCAAATGAGCAATGCCAAACTTTTTTTAAACCAAAAATGCACAAGAATAGCCGCTAATCAAGTTGTCACGAAAACGTAGCATACTTTTATGTGGTTAAAATTCGTTTTACCTTTTCGAGCTATCTCAAAATATCACAGACTTAATCTTATATATGTGCTTTAATTTGCAGCTTGAGCGTGTAAAGTCACTAACCAATATAGAAATGCATTTGTTGTTGGCACAAGCGCATTTATCGAAATAAACAGATTTTGAAAGGCATATCTCCAATTTGTGCCTTTTGTTAAAAATCTATGCTATGCTGTGATAGTTGCTGTCCAAAAAGCAACGTCAACCATCCTTCCTTCCCCGTCTCCCGCACACTCCACCCTCCCCCGTCCCACCCCCTCTCACATAGATGTCGTATTTATCTAATAGTCCCTGCTGCTGTCAGAATGGTCTACGTCTGGTGTTGATGCCCCATTCCACAGGAATCGCTGTCGCCTGGCTTATTATTTGCCACGACTGCTGGCTGCGGCGCTAAAGTTTCGCCTCGTTGGTGTTATGATTTCAATGTGGGTAGCCGAACGGCACGACGACCCCGACCCCGACCCCAAACCCAAACCCAAGCCCACAATCGCAACCGTCATCGTCAGCATCTCCACTTACACTCACACACACACACACACGCACATATACATCGAAGTACCCACCCCGCATCACTTTCGTACCCGCCCGCAGGCCACAACCATAGCTAACTCACTGGCTGCCTGACGGCGTTTGCGCAGGCAACCCAATAGACAATATTTTCGCACAGCTATCACCACAAAATTGAACATTATAACTTCTGGGTTATAATTCGAATATTTATTATTATATGTTAGGAGGTTTCTCTCAAACATACAGAAAACCTCAAAATTTCTTAATTAAAAAATAAAATTAAAGTAAAATTAAAAAAATTTGTTTTGCAGGTATTTTTATTTTGGGATATTGTTTATTTTTTTTATTATTTATTTTTGCAATAACTTAAGCTAAGTTACAAATTTTAAATGCAGTCAATTCGCTTAACATAATATACAAAATTGAGTTTTTCATTACAGTGAAATAATATAATATATATATGGATATAATGGCAAATGATAATTTTACGCACTCACAAAACTAATTACCCTTGTCAATTCGATTTTTCCTGTTATTTGAAAATCATTAATTACACTAACCAAATATATAATTAAGAATTGAAACATGAATATTTGTGTATATTTAAAAAAAGTACTAGTCTTCATTGCTTAATATTTAAATGTTTGCTGGGATATCCTATTTGTGCCTAAACGAATTGATTTGTATGTCAGTATGTGTGTATGTATAACTGTGTGTCTGTGTGTTTGTTTGTGTGTGTGGGGCGCGCGTACGTGCGAACTTTCTGTGCTCGCCAAAGCCAGACATGGTCACGCCGTCTGTCCGACTGTCGTTGGCGGCACGTCGACTGGCTGACATTTGCCGCATTTGCCAACGCCCAGCCGCCCACAACTGGCAACATGCCGCCGCCGCCGCCGCGTCAGCGTCGTTAAAGCTTTGCACTGCGACTACTGCTGCTGTTTGTGTGTGTGTGTGTGTCTGTGTGTGCTTGTGTGTGTGTATATGTGAGCCAACCATTACCACAACCACCATTAACGTGCCAGGCAGTCAGCCAGGCGTTGCTGTTGCTGTTGCCGCCATTGCCAGTGTTGCTGTTGTTATTGCCGTTGTTGTTGCTGCTGTTCTTGTTTTTATTGTTGGTTGACTCCAATCTGCTTTGGTTGCTGCGCCACACGACGAGGAGGGCTATAGCGATGGCGAGCCAGAGCCACAGCCAAAGCCCAAAGCACAGAGCCCAAGCCATTCAGTCGGCAAATTTTGTACGAGCTGTGCGCACACACGGCGGGCGTCATAAGCGGCAGGAAGGGCAGGCAAGCAACTAAAAACGAAAAGTCGAAGTACTTTTCACCGTTACGCTTACCGTTAGCTTCTGTTCAGTTGAGTTGAGTTGTGTGCAGTTCGTTTCGGTTTCAGTACTCGGTTTGTTCTCGGCCAGTGCGGACGTGTCGCTAGTTTGCTGGACGTTTTTGATTTTCTGTGAAATTTTGTGCTACCATCTGTAGGCCGTGTAAAAATACGTAATTTTTTGTGGTTGTTAGTTTCGAAAGAGCCAACGGCAAAACCGAAAAACCTTGTTTTTAGTTTAACCGTAATCGAATTGTAAAAGTTGACGCGTGTATGGAATTCATTAAGAGTTCTGTAAAAATGTCAAAATGACAGCAAAACGTGATAAGGATTACAACAAAAATAAATCAACAGCGGGTAATAATTAATTTTCAAGTTCGATTCCCAAATAAATAATTACACTAAACCATTAAGTTATTGAAGTAAACAAACCATTATTTAAATATATCGCAAAGTCGCGTCCAAGTCTCAAAAGCAGAAACGATCAGTCGATAGTTCGACCCGTTCTTCAAGGCCATCGAGCAGTCACACAGACACGAGCAGCTGATGAAACACGAAACTAACAAAGCTCTGGCGAAGATCTTTAAAAAGAGAATAGCGAAATTTGCTCGTTCTGATTTCTCGCTCGTCTTCTTTGCACATTTTCATACCTGCTATATTCTTTTTTTATTCATGGAATGCAAATAATGATTTCTAGCATCGATCATCTTTACAAACTGATTTCTTATTTATCGTAGTTCAATGAATTTTAATTCTTGGAATATTTTAAAAACAACGTAATAAGCACACATTATGTGATTAAAAATAAAACAGTTCCAAGTCGACAAAATTAAGAATGTTATAGTCGGCAGAGCTCGACAAGGAAATATCCTGGACCTAGCTGTTAAATAAACTGGCTGATATTACTTTGTTCTATATTTTGCGGGTTAACAAAACCTGTGTTTCTTATACGAGATCTTAATGAAATGCTAACAGTTGATCCATAATATGTCAGTGTACATATATTATTATATGTCAATTGTAAGGCTATCTATTTGATTTATTATTGTGTCTTTATTGTATATTGACATACTCGAAACGGGAGCAGTTATGGATAAGACGAAATAAATAACTTATGTTCCAGATTTAATGTAACTAGCTCTTAAAGTTTCTGAGATCGGCTTGATTTTAGAAAAGGACATGACTAAATAGACTCCGCTATTGATGCTGATCAAGAATATATATTCTCTATGCGGTCGGAGATATTTCCTTTTGCCCAACTTCATTATAATATATTTTTAATATATATTAAGATGCAAGAGTATATATTTTTCTTAAGCATATAAAATGAGAATATAAAAATAAAATAATAAAATACATATACATATATATATATATATATTAAAATCAGTCTAATTTAATTATATATAGGCATCGGATTCTCCGCCTCAAGCTCAACCAATGGCAGCGGCATCAAATCAATTGGTCTGGTGAGCTCCTCACAAAATGTAACCTCATCGCAGGAAATTAGCAAGCGTACGAATAAACCACTCATGGAGAAACGCCGGCGAGCACGCATCAATCAGAGCCTGGCCATACTGAAGGCGCTCATCTTGGAGTCCACCAAGCATCAGAATGCCAAAAACGGCGATGGGCAGGCGAAGCATACCAAATTGGAGAAGGCCGACATATTGGAACTCACTGTGCGCCATTTTCAGCGTCATCGCAACCTCGATGATCCAAGTGAGTAGCATTTGTTTCGCTATCTGCCCATTTCTCTGGCTAAACTGTAGTCTTTTATGTCTGACGCCACCAGCAGCTGTGAATAAATATCGTTCAGGCTACACGGATTGTGCCCGCGAAGTGGCTCGTTATTTGGCCACGCCGGAGCCGCCGCCCATGGGCAATATGCCCACGCTATCGGAGCCCGGGTCCAAGGCGCGCCTGCTCCGGCATCTGGATCAATGCATTGCCGAGATCGATGTGGAGATTTGCCCGCACACAACGACGTCGAATTTTGCCGAGAGTCCCAACAACAGTAGCACCTGTTTCGATATCAAGAAAGCGGCAACGTTGCCCGAGGAGCATTCGTTGGACTACAGCAGCCAGGATTCGAATCCGCTGGACTACAGCAAAGGCGATCAGCGTGTGCTGCTGCAGGCGACAACAGCGCACTCCGCCCAGGACGAGAATAACAATCGCGGCCAGCTGGTGGTGCCACAAACGCCACAGGCCCAAACCCCAACAGTACAGCTGCAACAGCAACAACCACAACAACAGCAACAACAACAACAGCAGCAACAGCAACAGCAGCAACAACAATCACCACCAAATGGCGCTGTCATCGAACTGGGCTATGAGAACGATGTGGGCAACAAGGTCGTCTGCGTTAATGTGCTCGAGCAGTACAAGCAGCAGCTGAAGGCTGAAGGTGGCGCCCCGAATGGTGTGCTTGTACTCCCGCCGCACTATGTTCAACTGGCAGCTGCCTTGGGCCTGAGCGCTCAGCCGCTGGTGGATCCGATTGCAACGCGCACGGATTTCGAGCGTCTGATTGAGTTGCAGCGCCTGCAGCCGCATCTCGCCGGCAAGCTGAGCCCCAATTTCGCCGGAAGCTTGGAGGCGGCGCATGTGGCGGCCGCAGCGGCAGCTGCCTATGCCAATAGCATGGCCAGCAATTCAACGGTTGCAGCAGCAGCCATGCTGAGCGAACGACCCGCCTCGGTGGCCTCCTCGTCGGCGGCAGCTTCAGTCAGTTCGGGTGTCTCTGATCTGAAGTCGGCACCGGCAACGCAACAGTCGTCGCCGCGCTCAGAGAGCGGCATTGGTTCCAATGAGAATGAAACTCTGGACGCTAGTCCACAGACGAGCAGTGCGGCACGACAGGCGCTGCGCCAGCGTCAGGAGGAGGAGTATCGGGCACAACAGCAACAACTGCAACTACAACAACAACAACAACAGCAACAACACCAACAACAGATTGTCCTCGGTCTCCAGCAGGGCTCCGATGAGAGCATGTGGCGGCCCTGGTAGTTCTCCGATGCTTGGCCTTGTACAGTTCGGGATGATATAGCTTTTATGTACTAAGTATATTATTATATATATGTATATGTATATGTATGTAGACTGCGCAAATTTGTTGCTTTGTTATGGATGATATAATTTGTTCTTTTGGCTCCTAACTAAACCTGCATAAAACAGTGGTCGCTCGCGAATTGAAACGCTCATTATAATCCGACGGAAAACCTCAGCTAAATATTTTTCTGCGCAACAAAGTCAAATTTAATATTTGTACTATATTATTAAATTTGATAGGCTCTGTTTACCAATTTAATAGGGTTTTTATACATATTTTACTCAAAAGTTGACTCAAAACGGAAGATTAATAACATAAATTCTCAAAAATTATATTCAAAGTGCTTATATTTTATGCAAGTCCAAGTTCCGAGTGTCCACTGTATTTAGGATAAAACCTATTGTTAAGCTCTTGCTCGTATAAATGTATAAAAAATTCCAGCACGAGATGCAAATATTTAAATGCATTTTTCACGTGTGCCAATGCTAAAAGACTCTGAATAAAAAAAAAAAATAAAAAAAATTATCCGTTCATAACTAATTGTATAATTCCAGGCTATGTTTTGTCCGAATACCTTGAGTAAAATGTATCAAATACTGAAATTAAAACTGCAATAACGTTAACATTATTTAACAAATAACAAATATTGTTTCTTCTTTTTTTTGGCATCCATTTGATAATTCTTATATACAATTTTATTTTAGATAGACAACGCAATGTATATAGTTTAGAGTAGTGCAAATTAATAATATTATTATCTTTTTGAAAACGCGAATAAATATTGGTGTGTATTATATAAATATGCATATATATAGGCTAAGACCAAAAAATAATATTGCCTTTAAAGAACATTTACCGACTGCAAATCAAGCCTACTTTGATTTCATTGTAGTCAGAGACTTGCGTGGCGCCGATTGCCGTTGACGCGCCAGGAATGTTTGCCCGGAACCCATTAATAGGGCCAATTTGGAGTCGACAGCATCGCGTTGAGCATTAACACCCAATCTGTAGAAGGCGCTGGTCATGAGCTGTTCCTCCATGCCGCTCATTTTAGTTTTCGACTCCTCCTCGATGACATCGACGCTCTTCTCCAATGCATTGGCCTCCAGCACTGCAAATATGGGGTGGAGGTTATTTAAAGTTGAATTGATGTTAAATTGTGTTAAATATTATTTAAACAAACCACTGGCTATGCGCGGATCAATGTTTTTAATGACTTCTTTGGCTCGTTCCACGCATTTGCGGTACTTGACTTCATATGCCATAACTTCCTGCTCTCGCGTATTCAAAGACGACTCAAGCTGGGTTATCTTGCACTGCATCGTTGAGTTCTGTGTTGCAAATTCCTCAATTTGAAGTGCTAAGCAACGATTGATAAAAATATTAATAATATACTTTTAGTTGATTTATTTATATTCCACGTACTTTTTTGCTCATTGAGTTCCATTAGCTGTTTGATTTGTTTGCTGAATTCATTTCTGTTATATGAAAAATAAATATAATTAGTATGAAGCTGGTTTCGAATTACAATCTTTGCTTTAGTACTCACTCCTTTAATATGGGATCGTCGCTTTGCGAGGCATGCGATAAGGAGAGAATACGCTCATTGGCAGTCTTCATCTGTTCACGCAAATTCTCGCAGCGTTTGTTTGCATCGTCCAGCAGTTGCTGCCAGATTAGAAATACACAAATTAAAATCTGTTTTTTTTAATGGACATAAAACACCATTTACCGCCAGTGCTGTTTGGCCACCTTGTCCTTCACGTAGTGCCTTGTTCTCCGCTTCCAGACGCTGGATTTTGTCCATCATAGCTGGCGGCTGTAGTTCCCGCGACATTGTTGTGCCCGTCAAGCTGCCCGAGTTGGTTGTCAGCTGTCCGCATTTCAGCTCATCGAAGGCCTCCCGCAGATTGTCGCGCTCCTTGAGCAAATTATCTTTCTCCCGTTGCAACGCCAGATTTTTGCTATCCAAATTCTTGTTATCAAATTCAAGCTTGACATTTTTGCTGCTCTCATTATCCAGTTTCGTGTGCAGATCCTGTATTTCCTTCTTAAAGAGTTCTATTTGACCCTTTGTGTTAGCATACCGCTTGGCATCCTCTTCAAACTGTGCATTTTGTTGCACATAGTCAGCACTACGCTCCTCGAGCATTTTGACATGTTTCTTCAGGTCATTGTACTCCTCGAGTTTCTTTTTGTACGTTTCCAGTTGGGCCTCGCATACTTTTAGTTTGTCTGTGGATTCACGCAGCACATCTACTTCATCCTTAAGTGTGATCAGCACTGCAGTGCTTTTCTATTAAAATAGATATGATATTAAATAAAGTTTTGGGTATAGACTTGGGGTACATGCCATTAGTTCATCTATGCGCTGTTGCATATGCAACATCTCCGTCTCCTGCTGCTGCGCCTTAATCTTAAGGTCCTCACGTGCACCTTCTGACTGCAGCAGTTCCTCCTTAACCAATTCCAATTGACGCCTGAAATGGATATTAAGAATGACAATAAATTTAAATTTCGATTAATCAGCTTACCTCAGCTCATTGTAGCGCACGGAGCCCGCTTGAATGGGACCCAGCGAGACACCATCGTCTCCAATTGTGTTATGCTCGAGCCGTGCAAATTCCTGTTGTATCTTTTGCAATTCCTGCTGTAGATTGGTTTTCTCATCGATGAGCAATAGCATTTTCTTCTCGGTTTCGAAACATTTCTGGGCCATGGCATCGCGCTCCTCCGTCATCTGCGATTGCAGCGCCTTAGTATTGCCATCAAGCATGCCGCTCAAGGAGTTTCGTGACAGCGAACTGACCACACCTCCTTCTGTCGTTTGACGTGTTGACGTTTCCAGCTCTTGCAGCGCACGCATAATGTTCGCTTGCAGCTCCTCCTCAAGACACATAATCTCGCATATATACGACTGCTTCTTAGCACAGTTAACCGCACAGCCCAAGACCAGTTGCAGCAGGCGCTCCAGTTCGGTGAGGTCACATTTCTCGGCAATCGCCTGCACATCCGGCTTGACAAAATCGTGCTGTAGCGTATAGTTTAGGACATCGCTGTAGTATTCGTACACGCCCTCGACGACCTTCTTCAGATTACTCATCCGCAAACGCCAATTGCTGCCTGCAGCGCTCGATTTGATTTTCGACAGCCACGAATCGCTGAAAGATTCGGGTGCGAATTGATTTAATGCCTGGGCGAGTGCAACGCCATCTGCCAGTTCCTCGGCGTTTGCATGCGGTGCATTCAGATTGAGCGTTTTGAACCACTCCAACAGACTATAGTACATTCCGTTCTGAGTGGACATCGTGAATGTTATAAAATTATGACAAAACCAAACAAAATATGAGAAATGTTCACGGAAAAAACAACACAGCTGTTGCAGCGTAAACAAAACAGCTGCACTCACGATACCGATAAAACACACCAAGCAATTATCGATAGGTCTATGAGCTGTTAACAGCGCCATATAGGTGATTGTACGTTTATCATTATTGAATTAGCTTTTGATTTTCTGTTTGTCTGCCTGCAAATAAGTGCCGGCAACTAACTAAATTTAAATATCACTCAATTGTCTTTAAAGGCATTTATTGATTATAGTATTAATTATTTGTAAGAGAATTGAAATCGATCGCTGCTATTGCGCCACTATCAATACTGTCCACGCATTGTTCCACCCATTTCAGTTTATTATCGTGTTCTTTGATTTTGTCAATCGATGTCCAGCTGGAGTCAAATTCAAGCCTATAACTGCCCTTGTACGTCTGTTCCACAGAATTGTTCCATTCCTACGAACAAATGTGTATGAAACATTTCTTATCAGATGTTTGTTTATTACCTCTGGTGAGAGCATGCTGAAATAGTTTTGACCCGTGGACCTTTGGTACAGATGATAGATTTTTCCAGGTTTTTTGTTGAAATTACACGCAACACTGTGCAGCATCCGATTCTCGTTGGACTCCTTGAGTATGTCTATAGCTTGTGCTTGCAGCATTTTTATCTGAAATACTTGGGTTGTGTACAATTCAATAGCGCTTGCCTACAAAATCCTTACCTGATCCAGTATAACAACCAATTTCTGGCTTGTGCTATTCCTCACCATCTTATCCGCAGATTGTATTTCCTGTGCTAAATGTATTATGTCAGTTTCATCGTGCATCGAAACGCGCATTGGATCTACTTGAAATTGTGGGTTTCTCTCCACCAATTGAGCTGTATTTAAAATAAATTGGATTTCTACGAGTTCTTAAACTATTTTTATCTACATCGTGCATAAATATTTTCCCAATGTTGAATATAGTCTGTTAACTTTCATACCTTTTTTAATTGCTGTTTCATAATTTAATTGCTGCTCCATTGTCGCACTCCTTTTCATTACACAAGCATTGATTAAGAAAGTAAATTAAATAAACGTAGACCGAGCTGGGGACGTATTTATTACAAATTGTTCACAAACAAATAACATCTGTTCTAATGCGATATCTATCGATTGACTCGATTACAAAATAGCCCCCAGATGGGAATATTTTTGATAAATTTCCCTTACAATATTTATTAACATTCCGTTAAATACTGTTTTCTTAAATTTACATATTACCTAGTTAAGTAAATGCATTTCAACAAAATGTAAAATGATGGCATTTTCAAAAGTACATTTGGCAGACATTTACAAACAAAGAAGAATAACTCTGAGTTCGATAACCAGACTCCGACTTCGATGTGAAAGATGAACTTTGGTTGATATTTTGTTGAATTTGTACATAACAATAATCATATATAGGAACTAAATCTCAACAGTTTTCGACTTCGCTTCCGAATAAGCCTGCAAAAAATATAAATTGTTACGTTAGTATTTGTATAAAGGGTTCATTAAACTAAATTATTAATTTACTTACATGTTGCGCAATTTCCAGTAGATGTTCAAATGTCGTTTTCCCAGTCTGCATAACCATGCCATGGAACACATTACTCTCGGATTTTGTCAACAGTTCATAGGGTGCTCCAAATTCGACTACGTGTCCGGCATCTAATACCATGACCTTATCCGAATCCATAATCGTGTGCAGCCTATGGGCAATTGTAAGAACGGTGCATTCTTTGAACTTATTTCTAATGGTCGTCTGGATAAGTGCATCAGTTTGTGGATCCACATTGGCAGTGGCCTCATCCATGACCAGGATGCGATTCTCGCGCAGAATGGCACGGGCCAGGCACACTAATTGACGTTGGCCCACACTGAAATTGGAGCCACCCTCGGAAATGTTGCTCTGTAGACCCATTGGCAGTTCAGAGACTTCGTCCTTGAGATGCACCTGAAATTTAAAATTGAAAAGTTCAGTGAGAATCAGTAAATTACTGCATTACATTCTTACCTCTTCCAAGGCCTGCCAGAGCTTTGAGTCCGGATATTGTTCAAAGGGATCCAAATTATAGCGAATTGTGCCAGAGAACAGCACGGGTTCCTGAGGTATAATCGATATTTTACTTCGCAGATCATGCAAGCCAATCTCTTCTGTATCCCTCTTATCAATTAATATGGAGCCATCGTTGTAGGACAGCCGAAACAAGGCATTTATAAGCGAGGATTTGCCTGCACCCGTGCGGCCCACAATACCCACTTTTTCCCTTGGTTCAATTGTAAAGTTCAAGGATTTCAGTACATAAGGATCCTGAGGATCGGATGTATAGCGTAAACTCAAATCATCGGCGATAATTTGACCGTCTTCTGGCCAACTTGCTGGCGGTTTTTTATGCGGTGCTGATGCGAATTCTCCTTCCGATCTCAGACCGCTGTACTCAATCACACGCTCCACGGAGGTCATCGAGTTCTCCAGCTCAGCCGATTGGCGCATGCCCCACTGCACCATGCCCGTCATGGACATTGCCTGCGTAATGGCCAAGCCAATCTCACCCGGATTCTCAGGCGGATTCACAAAATTATTTAGGATTATGATCAAAACATAAATCACACAGAACAAATCAAGATAATAACCAAAGGCTCGACTTGTGGACAAAAATGTATAGTATCCAATCGAATGATTATCCTGGTAATGATCATATTCCGTAGTCAACATTCTCTGTGCCCTCATCGCCCTAATCGTGGGCAGTCCATTCAGGGTGGCTCCAAAATGCGAATACATCGGTGAACGGGCAACCGCTTCAAGTCGCTTCACATCCCGCGATGTGCTCAAGTAGAAGTTGCGCACATAATAGAAACAGAGCAGCATGACCAGTGTATTGATCAAATAATAGGGATTTGTAACGCACAGCACGCTTATGATGCCGATCAGTGTGAGAGATATCTGGATGCAGTCGAGCATCACAGCGGGCAGCGCCTCATCCACTTGACCCATGTCCATGGCAAACCGATTGAGGATGCGACCCGATGGATTCGTATTGAAGAAATGCATCGCTGCATGTGTGATTCCCCGGAACATGGAGTTGTGCAGCTGGGTGGATGAGTGCATCGCCACACTGAAGAAGAGAAGCGTGCGCAGCAGTGCAAAAATGATCAGCACCACATTGATGGCCGCAAAATAGTAAATATCCAACGATGACGACGAATTGCTCTTCACCCTGCAAAACATAATTATCTATATTGAAAATCTACATCAGAATTTAACAATATTAACATTTGCTTAAAATTGTTGAATCAACTTCAATTCTGTTAGGCTTTATGGACAGTGAAACACAACTGCAATTCCAGACAATTAACATTTGATGTTTAGCTTACATTGATATTCAAAAAAACTCGTATGCACTGCTTGCAAGCAGTTGATTTACATAAAGCTAGCAACATTGCATTTACATTTAAGTGTAAAGATCTCCTATTATGCACTGCTTGCAAGCAAGCAACATTGTTGCACTTCTAATATAATTCTTATAAGAAACTCTTCCAGGACTTTCCCCAGCTACTCACCAGTAGGACAAAAAGTAATCGCCAGATGACGCCATCAGTTGAGTACCCAGGCACAAGAACATCAACAGCAGAAACACCAGCCAGCCACAGCCGGCAGCGAAGTATTTGTGATACATATCCAAACCGATTTTGGCCGCTGAGCGCGTCTCCTGCACTTCCTTTGGCGGCTGCTCCTTTTTGGCCATTAGCGAGTCGTCGGCATTGGAGCCCGCGGACGAAATGCTGTTGCGACTATCCACGCTGCTGTGCCGTGAATACGACTGGGTGGCTGTGGACGTTGCATCACCAGCACCAGCCAAATCCTTGGCCTTGTCCTGAACTTCATCCTCTGCTTCTTCTGCATCGTCCGCTTGCTCTGTCGGCCGTTGTGCCAGCAATTGAGCAAAATCCTGGCCACTCTTCAGCATGTGCTCGTAGCTGCCCATTTTTATGATTTTGCCCTTGTCCATGCACACAATCAGATCCGCCTGCTCGAGGAACTGCACCTGATGCGTGACCAAGATGACGAGATGCTTGCCGAGAAATCCACGCATGCACTGCTCGAACAGATGGCGTCCCACATGGGCATCCACGGCGCTCAGCGGATCGTCGAGCAGGTAAACATCAGCCTTGCGGTAGACAGCTCGTGCCAGACTGATGCGGGCCTTTTGGCCACCCGACAGCGATGCACCCCGCTCCCCGACAATCGTCTTGTCGCCCTGCGCCAACAGCTCAAAGTCCCGCTCCAAGGCGCACATGCGGACCACGGTGCGATAGCGATGCCTGTCCAGTGGCAGGCCAAAGAGTATATTCTCACGCACCGTGGCGCTGAAGAGCCACGGCTCCTGTGCCGCATAGGAGCAGCGACCGTTTAACTTCACCTCGCCCGCCTCGGCGCTCAGCTCGCCGAGCATCGCTTGTATCAGACTCGATTTGCCAGCGCCAACGGGTCCGATGACAGCCACCAGTTGCTTTCCGTGCAGTTGCACATTGATGTTATCCAGAATGGGTTCACTCTGCTCCGGACTCCAGCGTGCTCTCAGATTCTTGATCTCGACGTATATTTCTGAGCTGGACAGCTGCTGATTGCCATTTGATAAAAGTTTATTTTTTTCCGTTGCTTTATCGTTTTCCTTATCCTCCTGGAGCATCGGCACCTGGGTCTCCTCGCGCAACATAAACTGGGTTATACGGCGCAAGGAGACCAGCAGCTCGGCCACCTGCGACATGCCGCTGGGAAAGAATTTGCTCATCGAGCGTCGTAAAATATTATAAAACGCGGTGACGCAAAAAGCCTGCTCCGCAGTGAGATGGCCACCAGCCAGGACATAGGCCAGTAGGCTGGCAAAGATGGCAAGCCGTCCCAACGTAATCTCAAAGGAGAGCAGCACTCCTCGAATGTAGTTGACCTTGCGTATGACGCTCATCTCGCTGACACGTGCCCTGCCCACCAGTTGCTCAAAGGGCAGCTCCCAGGCATACATCTTGATCACCTGTATGCCAGCGATGATCTCATTCATCATCCGCACCCGTCGATCTGTCCGCAAAGCGGTTCGCAAGCGAAGCGCCGACGTTAATCTGCTCAGATAGGTTTGAAGTGGCAAGTAGAGCAGCAGGATGGCAATGCCATAGAACGAGGAGACTCCGATCTGCTGATAGAGGAAGTAAGAGGCAAACAGCAACTCCAGCGGACCCAGCCACAGGAAATGCAAGTGGATGAGCGCCCGATCGAAGCGATCCAAATCGTTGGACACCAGATTCACCACTTGGCCAGTGGTGGTGCCACCCAGCGCAGTGCGGCTCAAGCGTAGTGCCTTCCTATAGATGGCACTGCTGACAGCGACTCGCATCTTCATCGCCAGATGCATCATGTGCATCATGAACGGATGAAACAGCAGCACACTCATCACGATGCAGAGCACCAAGCCGGCGCCATAAAGTTGGGCATTGAGATGGCTTCCGTTCCCATACAGCGTAAACTCTGAGATTAGGCCGGCCATCAAAAGTGGAGTAGTGGCTCTAAAGAAAAGAAAATTATATATATAATTATATATATATATATAAGTATTTATATATATAGCTATAAATATTCCTAAATAGTGGTCTCTCTCTAGCATTGTATTTAATATTTGCAGTCGTTACAAAATTTACGAATATTAAAAAAATTTTAAAATAAAGTCGAAAATCTGAAAATGAAGAATTAAATTAAAAGTTCAAAGATTCTTTATTTTACAAAATTTTAATTAAAATTAAACTAGACAATTTGCAATAGAATTTCAATATTATTTATTGTTTACGCCCCATTCGAAGCCAGCAAAAGTCTGTCTTAGAGCATAGCATCAGGGATATGTCAGCTAGAAAAACCATTATTTATAATACTTAAACAATCATTAGCTCGATCTACTTATCGAGCGACCACTGTAATGTAAATTTGATCCCAAAAAGGTACACTCACCTGAGACCCAATTCGAGAACTGCAATCACAATGCCGGAGATCACCAGTTGCCAGCCAAACACTTTGAGTACAACTCTCAGCATGCTGGCGTCTTTAGTTCCATTGGCAGTTGTTCGCTGGGCTTCCGCCTGCCAAGTCTGGAATAGCTTGGCGCCCAGCTTATCTGCCTTATGCTCGTCGAGCACGTCATAGAGATCGCTGGGTTCCAGTTTTTTTTTGCGGCCCTTGAACAGAATGGGAAGTGCGAAGCTATAAAGATAAACGTTTATTTTCACTAAAATATTTTATATTTTTATTCAAATTTTGAATAAAACTAACTGTTTTTATAAACAAAATGAAATTCATTTACATTTAAAATCATCTTATGCTGCAATAGAATTTCAACAACAACATTAACCAAATGTTTCCATTAACATTATTTAACGCTTTTTGTATTCATTTCATTTAATTAAGTAGATTTAAATCGTGTCAACTGACCACGCACATAATTTATAATTACAACTGATACGGAAATAATGAATTTTATCTTATCATTAATAATAGATAGGACATGTGCACTTGAGGGCTCTTTAAAAGATCAACTTTGTAAGTTGTGAAATGATAAAACTTTTAAGGTAGCCATTCATATATGCGTAATTTACGTACTTAATAACGCTTATAAGTCTTCAATTTTAGTATTTACATATGGAAACTTACCAGAACATGATGGCGGATAGGCAATTAGCATTTTCCCGCGGGTTTGGAGTCAATTTATCAACTGCCATCTTGCATCGAGTTCAATTACAATGCGTGTATGGCAAATTGATTGTCAATGCACTTATTTACACAAATTAAATAAACAGAGTCGATTGACGTTGCACTGCAACTCATTCGATTCGAACTTAAGCTTTGTTCAAGGAAATCTGTTCACACGATACCCTGTAAATATTATGAAACGTTTCCAAACGTTTAGCCGAACAGTTGACAAACGTTTATGTCAATAACTCCAGATGAACAGATGCTACTGCGTCAGCGCTTTATCACAAAAATTATGCAACGACGCTCGTTTGTCGCAAAAATTTACACAAAATTATTAAACAACAAACAAAAAAGCTTTCCATTCAATCAAAAACAAACACTTGGCAGGAGCTCATGTCTCCCCAGTTTGCAATGCAAAATATAACTAAAGCTAAGTTTCTCTCTGAGAAACTTATTTGACAGCAGTTCGCACAGCTGATGCCGGCACAATTCCAAGTGTTGCCACACCGTCAATGTTCAGTCCAAACATACATACATATTTATTTACATTACATGCGAATTAGAGTGAACCATAAAATAACCGCCACTTAATGAATCCCACTTAATACCACATTGATCATATTTAGTAGGCACTTCTTATTGTTCAATCTTTCTTAATTTTGTTTTTATAGTTATAAGCAAATTTTTGAAAATTTAAATCTATAATTTTAATTTATCAGCAATATTTTCGAAATAAATGAGAACATTTGTGTATAAGCACCCAAGTTGTATATATATATATATATATAATTTGAAGGCACTGCGTTATTTTCACTTTCACACTTAATACATACATAGAAATATATAAACATTAATAACATAATATTCAATGCATAGGCACATACATTATACGTTTATATAAAAGAATAAGGTTATTGGAATTGGATGAGATTATTTACAGTTGAATGGCAAGCCGGTTTTTAAGCACCTACTGCGATGATAAAAAAAATCCCTGATTGTTTTAATGTTCACTGGCCTTAGGACGATAATCTGCGATTTTGCTGAGCAGATTCAAATGCCTGTAAATAAGAATATATATAAATATATATATGTATATATATATAATTGTGAAATGCATTCATTTTACCTGCTTGGCAACCAACTGCAGATTTTCATAGGTTGATTTGCCCGTCTGCTTGACCATATCATGGAAAACTTTGCTTTCGGCACAGGTTAAAAGTTCATGCGGTGTTCCAAATTCAACCACTCTGCCGGCATCCATGACGAGCACCTTGTCGGAATCCATAATCGTGTGCAGCCTATGGGCAATGGTAAGTACGGTGCATTCTTTGAACTTATTTCTAATGGTCGTCTGGATAAGTGCATCAGTTTGTGGATCCACATTGGCAGTGGCCTCATCCATGACCAGGATGCGATTCTCGCGCAGAATGGCACGTGCCAGGCACACTAATTGACGTTGGCCCACACTGAAATTGGTGCCACCCTCCGTTATTTTACTCTGCAATCCACTGGGCAGGTCGGCAACAACATCCTTCAGCTTCACCTCATCCAAGGAAGACCACAACTTCTCATCGGTATACTCGTCAAAGGGGTCCAAATTGTAGCGCATTGTACCAGAGAAGAGCACCGGCTCCTGAGGTATAATCGATATTTTGCTGCGCAGATCATGCAAGCCCATTTCTTGCGTGTCCCGCTTATCGATCAGTATGGAGCCATCCGTGTAGGAGAGGCGGAACAGGGCGTTTATGAGCGATGATTTGCCCGCACCCGTGCGGCCCACAATGCCAACCTTCTCACGTGCTCTGATAACAAAGTTGAGAGACTTAAGCACATATTCCGATTTGGGATCCGGGAAATAGCGTAGACTGAGCTCTTCAAACGCAATCTTGCCATGCTCGGGCCAGGTCTTGGGCGGTTTCTTATCGGCTGGCGCTTCCAAAGCGCCCTCCGGTTCAATGTCCTCATACTCAACGACACGCTCCACGGCAGTCATGGTGTTCTCCAGCTCCGCAGACTGACGCATGCCCCACTGCACCATGCCAGTCATGCCCATAGCCTAAAAGAGAGTGTTTAAAAAATGGATGCGAGAACTTAGAGCGTAAGCGGCATGCAACTTACTTGAGTAATTGCCAAACCCACTTCGCCGCCATTGGCCGGCGGAAATATGAAGAAGCTGAGTGTGATAATGCCAATGTAGATGACACAGAAACAATCCAGCCAATAGCCAAAGGCACGTGACGTGCTAATGAACATGTAGAATGCCGAGCTATGCAAATTCTGATGATTATCGAACTCGCTAATTAACACACGCTGTGCTCCAAAAGCTCGAATCGTGGACAGACCTGTCAGCGAGGCGGCCATGTGTGAGTAAATCGGCGAACGAGCTGAGTTATAAATGTAATGAATTAAAATAATAATAGATGTTATAATTTCGATTGCAATTGTAACAAATTACAGTTTACTCACTAATAGCCTCCAAGCGTTTGACATTACGTGAGGTTTTCAGATAGAACGTACGCAACTGATAGAATATAATGCCCAGCACAAGCGTGGGAACGAGAAACAACGGATTGACAATGGCAATGACAATGACAATGCCACCTAAGGCTAAGAATATTTGTATCACATCCATCATGACAGCCGGCAGTATCTCATCCACTTGACCCATATCCTTGGAGAAGCGATTCAGAATCCGACCCGAGGGATTCGTATTGAAAAAATACATTGCAGCACGCGTGATGCCGCGAAACATGGAGTTATGCAGCCGAGTCGATGCCCTCATGGCCAGATTGAAGAATAGAAATGAACGCGCCAGCGTCACAGCAATTGTGGCAATTGTGATTATGGTAAATATATATGTGTCCAGCATTTCGGCATCCACGGACCAGCCCAATTCGTGCAGCCACATGGACATGCGTGATTCAAGGACACGCGAGACAATTGCTGTCGTATCGTTTGTGGCAGGTGAATTAGTTGAATCCAAGATGAGGGTGCTGTTTTCATTCATGCTCCTAACACTTCCCTTCTTGGCAACCCTACAATATACAATATTATTATAATTTGAGTATTTGGGAATATCTTAAATTAGTATTATATGTCGTTGAACCATTAATAAATGAAAACTAATGTTCTACGCTTACCAATATGAGAGAAAATAGTCGCCGAGGGAGGCCATTACTTGGGACAGCACACAGAAGCCCATCATGACGAAGAAGGCGAAGAAACCGCCGCCAGCCTTGAAGTATTTGTTGTACAGTCCCAGTCCGATGCGACCGTGTTCCTGGGACTCCTGCACATGCATTTGGGCGGCCGATGACTCATCCAGACAGGAATCGGCCAGCGATAGGAGAGACTGCTCACTGTTGCGCCGCTTGTCGCTGGCCGAGCCCGATCTGGAGCGTGAGCGCTCCTCGATGCCATGCTCATCGCGTGACGAATCCGCCAGCATTGCGGCAAAGTCTAGGCCTGATTCGCGCAGCGATTCGTATGTGCCCACGGCGCTCACCTGGCCCTTGTCCATAATGACAATCTGATCGGCATGCTGCAGGAATTGCAGCTGATGTGTGACCAGAATTACAATACGCTCCCGCAAATAGCCGCGCATGCACTTCTCGAACAGATGGCGGGCGACATGCGTGTCCACAGCGCTCAGTGGATCGTCCAGCAGATAAATCGCCGTCTGGCGATAAACAGCACGCGCCAAACTGATGCGTGCCTTTTGGCCACCCGACAGGGAGGCGCCCCGCTCACCGACAATTGTCTTGTCGCCATAGGGCAACAGTTCGAAGTCCCGCTCGAGCGCACAGTTCTTCACCACCTGGGCATAGCGACGCTTGTCCATAGCCTGCCCAAAGAGTATATTCTGGCGCACAGTGCCAGTAAATAGCCAGGGCTCCTGCGACGCATACGAGAAGCTGCCATTGACACGAATCTCACCGGATTCCGCTGTCAGCTCACCCAATATGGCCTGAATAAGGCTGGACTTGCCGGCGCCAGTGCGTCCCACAATGCCCAGCATGGTGCCTGGCTGGACGCGCAGATTAACCCCATTGAGGGTATAATCCGGTGAGCTGACGTCCCATTTGGCCTTGAGATCCTTGATCGATATTTGCGCTTCGGACAGCACGGCATTTTCATTGATGTGCGGCAGCGATGAAGGCGTTAGTAGCCTCTCCTGCTCGTGTTCGAGCTTTGAGTGAACCGTTGTTTGATTACTGCCAGGCGAAGCGAGCGGCAGCTCCAGGGATTTATCACTGACATCCGTCTCTTCGTAGAGCATATAGTTGCGCACACGTTTAATGGAAATCAGGGCTTCAGCCATTTGTGAGATGCCTTGGGGAAAGAAGACGGTCATCGTGGTGCGCAATATATTATAATAGGCCGTAATTACAAAAGCCTTTTCGGGTGTTAGAAATGTGCCCAGCAGCACGTAGCCCACGAGACTTAGAAAAATGGAAACACGCGTTAGGAATATTATAAAGGATAACAGTATGCCTCTGATATAAGAGACGTGTCTTATTGCATTGATTTCCTTTTTGCGTGCAAATGCCACCATTTGCTCGAAGGGCAACTCCCAGGCATACATCTTGATCACTTGAATGCCAGCAATGATCTCATTCATCATCCGCACCCGCTCATCCGTACGCAGAGCGGTGCGCATCCTCAGCCCTGAGGTCTTCTTGCCCAGCCAAGCCTGCATCGGTATGAAGAGCAGCATGAAGGCTACGCCAAACACAGCCGCAATGCCAATCTGCAAGAGATTCCAAATTGTATCAGTGTCAAGGCAAATAAATGTAGACAAATAGCAATTATACAATTTAAAAAAACAGCTTAAAACCTTTATACAAAGCTAATAATGGGATTGGTACTATCTAATTATATACATATATTCTATATAATTAATTGGGTAAATCAATTACCTCCAGGTACATCAGATACGTTATAAACATCGTCTCCAGCGGCCCCACCCACAGATAGTGCACAAATATGGTGGCCAGGTCCAAGCGACCCACATCATTGGACATCAGATTCACAATATGACCAGCTGTGGTGTCGCCCAGCGCCGTCTTGCTCAATCGCAAAGCCTTGCGATAAATCATGCTGCATATTCCCACACGCATTTTCATGCCCACGTGCATGGTGCCCAGCATATAGGGATGCATAATGATCACATTGAGAGCACTGCAGGCAATCACACCAGCCGCATAATAGTAGGCAGACTCAGGTGTCTCCGAGCCGTACGTAAAATACGATATCAGCTTGAGCAGACACAGGGGCTGCAACGTGCGTAGACCCAGTTCCTGCAGGAACAGCACCAGACCCAACAGCCCGAACTGCAATCCAAACACACGCATCAGTGCACACAGCATACTCGGCTCCTTTTTCGAGTCCACCTGCTTTTTTTGTAGCTCTCGTTCCCAGGCAGCGCATAAATCATTTCCAAGTGTTTCTAAAAAGTTGGGATCATTTAATCAAAAAGTATGTAAAATAATATAATAATTTTACATGTTTTTATGATAAAAAAAAACTAATTAATTAATTAATTAATAAAAAAGAAAAGCAAAATAATCAAATATATACAAATTTTTTTGTTATATATAAATTGTAGTTATCCTTTATTGAAGGACAAATGTTTCTCAAATGATTTTTATGAAACAAACAAAAAAAAACATTAAAAAGATAAGCCAACAGCTCATTAAAAGACGTAATTTATATATTTATTTTTGTAGTAAATAACATCTAACTTATCACTTATTTATTCATAAATAATAACATCTTTGTGGATGAGATAAAGCTGTGATTGCAAAACTCGCAATTATGGTCAATACATTATTTTAAGCCGCGCCTTATCAACAAGAAAAATTACAAACTTTTCCTCAAACAAATAATTGACAAGTCATTGACCGAATTTGCATATATGTACATATTTAAAAGACAGATGGGGGGGGGGGGGGGTTCATATCAGCAAATGCATTCGATTTATATTGAAATCGTTTTATTTCTGTTTTCACTTGTGTCTGGGGAGTGCTCTGGAAATCAGCACAATATTTGCCTACAATTGATTCTCATTGCGCAAGTTATTATTAAATGGAATCAATTGAACCTATCGTACATTTGTACATAGTACTTATGTATATGTGTATTTATTTATTTAAAGGTATTCATTATTATGTGTCATATCTATACAGTGGAAAGCTTTGCTGAATTTGCAATTTGATTTCTTTTTTTTTGTAGAATATACTGAAAATGATAATGCTTACTTGGAGTATCCGAGCATTGGTAATTATTTATTTATGTAGTGTAAACGCACCTGACTTGTGTTCTTTCAATGCCTTGTATAGATCCTCGGTTCCGAGCATTTTCTTGCGTCCCTTGAGGAACGTGGGCATGGTGTACCTAAATACATATGTACATAATAGATAAACAATGCTGGACTTAACATTATTTATAACAAATATCAGTGGCACATACCAGAAACATGCCGCTGATATGAAATTGGCATTTTCTCGCGGACTCTCCGGCAAGTCAGCAGTTTTGACCGACTGCATTGCGTATGTTGGGCTGAAAAAACTACGTAACGGTTAAGATAAGATAAACATAAAAAATTTGAAAAATTATCTTTAAATTTGTGGCTAATTGCTAATTACTATTACAATCGCTGTGATTGATTATCATTCATTATACGTAATTACACAATATCTATTACTTTTGAAAATCTAATAAGATAAAAATCCATTCAGCAAACACCTGTAAAATATAAATGTCAGCAAGTCTGTAATTGTTGTATTTATACATTTCCCATGAGTGGCTTCAATTTTGTCTGCAAAGCTTTCGTGATCAATTGTGATTTTCACGTCAATGCTGCGCTTTATTCCCACGATGTGTTAGCTATTTTGTGAACAAACAATAAACACCTGTTGCAGGTGTGTGTATGCGTGTCTGTGTGTGTGTGTGTGTTTGTGTGTGTGTGGTGCAACTTTACATTCGAGCTCGCATCCGTCTCCCCTTATGCAGTTATATGTATTTGTTTTTTTTTTTAATAAACTCTTGCCTCCTCGTGTTATTGCCGGTACCAATAACTAACGGTTGTTAAGAAAAACATATATATATATTCATATTTTTTTTGTTAGTCTTCTTCGGGTACGCTAAAATGAATAATATAAGAGAACTCCAGAAACGTATATGCATATTTTTGAATATATACACACATACACACACTGATAAACAATCAAATACAATACAGACATATATAAGCAGATGTTTGCGGGCTCATTTGAATAGAAACCCTAAGGCAATTCTTCACTGCCAAAAGTCACGCACACATACACATGCATTTCTGTATACAAGGGCGGATGGAAACAGGGCGCGTACAATTCGCAAATCCCTTTTACGAAGAACTGGGTACGCCCTTGTCTGTATGTATGTTTGTTTGTTTGTACATATTTACTTAAAATAAACACGCGGGTGGCACTTGCAAAACTTGGTTGCCTTATGTATGTATTTAGTTTATTCTTCTTTGCTTGAACATTCGATTTATGTATGAACGTGTGCATGTGTGTGTTGTGTGTTTGTGGGTGCGCCTATTTATGCTATATTCACATTAACAGTTAGAACAGCCGGAACAGCAGCAATGCAACAATTAAGTTCCTGTTCACACTCACGAACACTGATTCAACTGTAGTTATGTGCAATGACGGGAATTTTTTAAATTTTCTGTAAATTATCTAATCGAACTAGTCACCATTACACACAAATTTACGAATTTACATGTAGTAAATGTAAAGCACATATTGCAATCAACTGCAATTGTTTAATTCAAGGGAATCAAAATATAAGCATGTACATACGTTTGTTTATATTAACGCTCAATTAAACTACAAAATCATTCTCTAATTTTTTGTGTTTTTTTTGTTGTTTTTGTTTGGAACGAAAGGCAATTAACAATAACGAACGTTAGAACCGACGATCAACAACAAAACCGAACCGTACGCATGCAAGGGCAACATGCTACTGAGAAACAGCTGGCGGCATTTGAGCATTTTCAGCGAATTCGCCAACAGCAGCACATATTGCTTGCTCGCACACATGAGCAAATATATGAATTTGCCTGCGCATATGTTTCTGCTGTATATACAAAGAATGTGCGTGTATTTTGTGAAACGGATAATTCAACAAGTCCGACATAGAATGTTAATGGGAAATCATTCAAAAACAAGGTACTCGAAATGTTAAGAATCATCTTAAAGAGACTGTTAAGCCTAAGCTGAATTAAAATATCGAATTTAATAAAATGCCTGCTGTTCTGTAAGGAATTAAATCAATAGAATATACTTAATTGGATCGCTGTGCAAATACAAACAGTGTCTGTTTAACAAGGTAAAACAAGTTGTTACGGGCAACGACTATCTGAAATTCTCCCTAACAAACATCCCCTCTTTTTATCATAGAGATAAAACCAAATTAATAAACTTATGTACAATTTTATTTGCCAACAGATAAACTGTTTGGTTTTTTTTGTTTGTTTTTCTTCTTCAAAGTTTTAGTTTTTATTTTTCTTTTGTGTTCTCCTCGTACATTCATCAAATGTCTGCACACTCACATATTGAGAAACTTAGGCAACAAGAGCAGAAGCGGTGCTGGACTCGTATTTCCAGTTGGGGGGCAGGACGCTCTTCGTCTTGTAGTAGCGAGCGAGGCGGTGGATTCTCGACTCGACCAGAATCAAACGGAACTTGCCGTCCTTATCCTTGCGACTGCGCTCCAAATGCTTGCGGATGGCAACAGCCTTCTTGATCATGTGGTACAGATCCTCGGGGATGTCGGGCTTGAGGCCAACCGATTTCATGATGCGCAGAATTTTGTTGCCGTTAACAAAACGCACCTGAGCCACACCATGCGAGTCACGCAGGATGATGCCTACAATTAGATATATTCAGCATAAAAAAATACATTATAACATAACCTCAAAGAAATACAATATATATAATAATAACAATACCGATTTTCGAGGGTGTCAGGCCCTTCTTGCCAAGGTTCCTGATCTGCTCCTTCACATCCTCAGCATTGAGCTTCAACCATGAGGGGACTGAGCGCCTGTAGGGCAAAGCTGATTGGGAAATACCCTTGCTGCGAATGAAATCAATCGTATTTGTTAAGTTAGACAGTGAATGGCAACGAGAACGAGAAGAGGAAGAGCTGCCGTATTCATTTGCAACATGTGCTTGCCATGGTGGCCAAATTTAGGATCAAAACTAGAGCACCACATGTAGTTTTAATACTGCTATTGGTTGAGAATATACTGGCACTTTAATCAAGCATATTTTACAATAATACTCGCTAATTGATAATATTAAAATCAACTACCCAGGAGCGTGCATACGACCCATGATGTTAATAGCTTAGTTTTTTACACCGAAAAGAAAGTGGAGACTTGTCGAACAACAGTCTACAATTAAAGTCTACACAATGAAGGGTTGCATTGGGTACTGTCACCTAACATAACTGCTCACCACTGTTAAGTGCGACTCGTTACTCTTTACATCTGTAGATTTTGCTCATTCTGAAAAGTATTGTTCTAAAAGAGAATTGCTTACAGTAATTCAAATAAAAATGCAGCAAGATAAATACAGTGAGTTGCTGAATAAGCTGGAAAACGAGGAGCTAGAGGTGTGTCAATTGCCAATGGGCAAAGCAATTCCATTTATATAAAGCTTCCGGTATTTTCACAGAATATTTCACCTGGCGTTGAACTTTACCAGCAGCTGATGGCGATTTATCTTTATCAAAACAAACTGTGCGTGAGATTATTTAAAATAATGTATTATTATTATACGTTAATTTAATTTGTATTGTTTACAGTGCCAGTGCAAAGCTACTTTGGATGCGTATATCTAATAATCTGAAAGAGAACAACAAAGAACTGGCTCAACTAAATCTGCTGAATTTGGCGCTGCAACACAATAAATATTCCGAATTCTTCAAGCATATTAAATACGAATGGTCCGAGAGCAACAAGCTCATAATTGATGATCTTTTGTGTAAGTGGAGTGAAATATGTTCAGCCAATTGACTCATAGATTATTTCCAATGCAGTCAAGCAGCGCGAGGAGCTCTTGAACTTGACATCCAGCGCCTATGTCTCCATTTACGAGCACAATCTGCTGCAGATGACGCAAATGACGCCGGATGAACTGAAAAGTGCCTGCTTGGGTTGGACGCGCGAACAGGATGGAGAAGAGCATATATGGCAACCGAAAATTAAGGAACCGACTCCTCGCATTGCCAGCGATGATCAGTTGCTCAAGTTGACTGAATTTGTATCATTTTTAGAAAATTAGTGAAGACAAATTAAATTATTTTATTTGTCAACATCTTTTTGTCTGTCTGTTAGTTGGAGGAGTAGTTCTGTTGGCACGGGGAGTAGTTCTGTTAACAGGTATCGAGTAGTATCGTCTGTCTCGTTGTGTCATTTGGAAGAATAAAAAAAATTGCACAGCAGCGCATTTTCACTGGAAAATCAATCGGAAAACATTTTTTACTGTAGACATTTGTAAACGATTTGCTATACAAACTGTGCGAAAGCATTTAATCTAACTTCAAAAAGTTCAATCAAGTTACGGACTATTTGGTATTTCGTGCGGTGAAGAAAAAAGAACCGATTTTTCGTACAACTGTGTGTGTGAGAAAAGAAAAATGGCAGCAAGCGACAAATCTGTCGATGATTCTCTTTATCCCATTGCGGTATTAATTGATGAATTGAAAAATGAGGATGTACAGGTTGGTTAATTTCTCTGCTTGCTTCAGATGCACACAATTATAAACGTGTGGAGTCTCAATATATACAAGCATATTTCTACATACATACATATGTCTGTCTGTATGTATGTATGTATGCATAGGTATGTACATATATCTATGCAAAAAAGTGCGTAACTATGTGAATGGTAAAAGTACACAAGTATGTGAGTTGTGTGTGTGTGCAGATCTGATATCTTTATTTGTATATATTGTTAAATTAATATAGTTTATTAATTTGATAAAATTAACCCGAAAAATTTTCCATTTAGTTGCGTTTGAACTCAATCAAGAAGCTGTCAACGATTGCACTCGCCTTGGGCGAGGAACGCACTCGCTCCGAGCTGATACCGTTCCTAACTGAGACAATATACGATGAGGATGAGGTGCTCTTAGCACTAGCTGATCAATTGGGCAATTTCACAAGTAACTAAAATCCCTTAGGGGGTAGTACAACAAAAAGGAAAAGCAGATAATCAAAATCAATTTTATTTTCTTAGGTCTTGTGGGTGGTCCGGAATATGCCATGTATTTGCTGCCTCCGCTGGAGAGCCTGGCCACTGTGGAGGAGACCGTGGTGCGCGACAAGGCTGTGGAATCTCTGCGCACCGTGGCCGCCGAGCATAGTGCCCTGGATTTGGAAATTCATGTGGTGCCGACGCTACAGCGCCTCGTCTCCGGCGATTGGTTCACCTCGCGAACTTCCGCCTGTGGTCTCTTCTCCGTCTGTTATCCACGCGTCACACAGCCGGTCAAGGCGGAGCTGCGTGCCAATTTCCGTAAATTGTGCCAGGACGAGACGCCCATGGTGCGACGCGCCGCGGCCAATAAGTTGGGCGAGTTCGCCAAGGTCGTGGAGACGGAGTATCTCAAATCAGACTTGATACCCAACTTTGTGCAGTTGGCGCAGGACGATCAGGACTCTGTGCGACTGTTGGCCGTGGAGGCTTGTGTGAGCATTGCACAACTGCTGCCTCAGGATGATGTGGAACATGTAAAGAAATTATTCTTGCGCTGAAATTCGTCATATTTCACATATGTGTGTATTCTAATAACATTTGCAGTTGGTGTTGCCCACGTTGCGTCAATGTGCCAGTGATTCGTCTTGGCGTGTTCGATACATGGTCGCCGAGAAATTTGTTGACTTACAGAAAGCCGTGGGTCCGGAGATAACTCGTGTCGATCTGGTACCCGCCTTCCAATATCTGCTTAAGGATGCCGAGGCGGAGGTGCGTGCTGCCGTTGCCACTAAAGTGAAGGACTTTTGCGCCAGCCTTGACAAGGCCAATCAGGTTCAGATTATCTTGAGCTCTATTTTGCCATATGTACGCGACCTCGTCTCGGATCCCAATCCACATGTCAAGTCTGCGCTGGCCTCTGTCATCATGGGTCTCAGTCCCATGCTGGGCGCCTATCAAACAGTCGAACAGCTGCTGCCACTGTTCCTCATTCAGTTAAAGGATGAGTGCCCCGAAGTTCGTCTCAATATTATCTCCAACTTGGATTGCGTCAACGATGTCATTGGCATCCAACAGCTAAGTCAGGTGAGTGAAATTCAAATTACAATAGTAAAATATTAATTCTATTTTCCAAGTGGATCTTTTCTATGCATGAATTGTATATGTCTTATTTTGTACATGCATTATTTATGCAGACCAAATTAAATGTTTTAACATAAAGGAAAAGAGAAGTTTCTAAAAAATCTATTTATAATTCCCGCAAATATCAAATCAAAATCTAAGAGCAATTGCTGTATAGCTTTAAATGAGCAGCTTTATATATCCAACATAATCTTTCTTTTCGTGACAGTCCCTACTGCCCGCCATTGTGGAACTGGCTGAGGATTCCAAGTGGCGCGTGCGCCTGGCTATCATTGAGTACATGCCCGCGTTGGCTGGTCAGCTGGGTCAGGATTTCTTTGACCAGAAGCTGCGCGGTCTGTGCATGGGCTGGCTCAATGATCACGTCTATGCCATACGCGAAGCGGCCACTTTGAATATGAAGAAACTTGTCGAACAGTTCGGCGCACCCTGGGCCGAGCAGGCCATAATTCCAATGATATTAGTCATGTCACGCAACAAAAACTATTTGCACAGTACGTACAATAAGCACACATAAAATTGCGTATTTACTTAAAATTATATATTATTGTTTATATAGGAATGACCTGCCTGTTCTGTCTTAATGTTTTGGCTGAAGTGTGTGGCACGGATATAACCACAAAACTGTTGCTACCCACTGTGCTGCTGCTCGCCGCTGATCCTGTTGCCAACGTGCGTTTCAATGTGGCCAAAACATTACAGAAGATTTCACCCTTCCTCGAGGCGAGCGTCATTGATGCGCAAGTGAAGCCCACGCTTGACAAACTGAATGCTGATGCCGATGTCGATGTGAAACATTTTGCTGCACAAGCGATTGCGGGCATAGCAGCCGGTAAGCAATGGTCACGTCTCAATTAAGCACATACGTCACACACACATGCAGAGATAAAGCACGGAACGCCAAAAGAACACAACTCAAACCTATAAAACCATACAGAGTTTGTCATAGAAATCTCTATATAAGCATCTTCATTTAGAAATGGAACTAAATGTGTTTAGAACCGCTGTGCCGCCCTGCATGGGTGCGAAGCTTGAGGCGGCCATGGACTCCAAACTGATCGTTGAGCCGCCACCAATTTCAGCGGCAGCTGAGACTGGTGGCGTGCTGCTCGAACTAAATGCTAAAACGGAGAACAGCTCCAGTGCGGAGGGGGATGAGCAGCAGAAGAGTGTTACGGAATGTTAGAAGGATGAGTAGACAATAAATGTTCAACAAAAAAAACCTCTTGTTTGGGGCTGAGCTCTTAATCCAATGCATTGGCTAATCAGCAACCGTTTACAAGTTGCAGTAATCGAAATATAAAAAAAAAGAATCCTTTGTGTTCCCTAGTGTCTCTCCAATATTTGTACATTTAAGTAAATTGTGTGTGGTTCTTAAGAGAGCTTTTACCTAAATTGTGAGTCTAATTACTAATTACTAATTGTCGTTTCATAATTTTCTCTGTCTCTTTGCCGGTCTGGTCTCGAACACGCCTCCACCTGTTGATTGTGTTGTACTTTCTGTCTTATTGTTAAACATTACAGCGTAATCAACTATTTAATTTTTTATTCTATTTTTAAAATGTATGTATTTCACACGCTGGCAACAACAAACAAATATAATTATTGTGTAGCAACACTTAAAAACGGAAACTTGTAGTTAAAATCCCCTGAGAAGAAACACACCACATGAGCAGAACTGGAGGAGTCCCGAGTACTGCAAGAGATCACAGCACCTCAACAAGCAAACCCGAACGGAACAGCCTACATATTTAACATTTTCAAAATGCATAAGTCGAGCGAGCGAAGGAAGATGAACAAAAAGTAAAGAGCCACAGAAACGCGACACAAGAAAATATATTACTTACTTACTTATAAAATACATAATTTACCATATAAGCATAAATTCATTATTAAAACAAATAAATGTGTAGACTTTGGCAAAATGTATTGGTTAAACGCATCTGAATGCAAAATAAAAATTATTGTAAAAGTATTCTCAAATGTTTATCTGTATTTATTTTTTAACTATTTGTCGAGTAGCATTATCAAATTTATAAGTATGTATGTGATATTAATCATATACAATATATACATTTGATTTGAACCGCTATTAATTTAAATATTTTTGGTATTGGAACAAGCTTAACTTATTTTCAAAACTTAGTTGAATGGGATATTTTTTGCTCGTTTTTAAACTCCAATTATAGGTTTGCAGCTTTGCCACTTTTGTGTATGTATGCGATTTGAGTGTGTGTGTGTGTGTTGTGTATTTAGCAGAGAGCAAGCCAAGCGACTGTGTGAAGAGCGGAAAATGGTGAGAGAGGAAGAAAAAGAGAGCGTGATGAGCATGTGTGCGCTGCTTACTGGCGCAGATCAGTTTCGGTTGTCATTGCGTGGCGATACGTTGTGGTTTAACGTGCTGGCGCGTACAGGTTAATATAGTTTACAGAGTCAACAGACGAATTAGATCTACTGCGTGTAGGTTGTTGTGAGTGCTTGCCTAATATTTGTTATAAATTACATGGCAAATATTATCGAGTGTTGATTGATGGTTAGCTTAAGGCAGCAAACACAAATTTTGATGTGTGTGTGAGCGTGCTTGTGCTCAAAACGAAAGAGAAAGCCAATAAATAATTTTCTGATTCGCCGCACATTTGTACACAATTACAGTTTGTATTTGTATGTAAATGTGTTCGTCTTGGTTTGCATGTGTGCGAGTGTTTGTGCGGCTATACTTTAATTCAGAAAGTGCAATTAAGGCTACACTTCAAATATTACTGCTATTTACCGACAAACACATTTGACAAAATATATGAACAGCTAAAATTAGTTTTTTTTTTATAGTTTTATGTTAGCCTCTACGATTGTCAAAGCACTCACAATACGTTCATTAACAACACGAATATGTTGTGGCGTCTATCGTACTTTGAGCTCAAGTGTCGCGTTTCATTAAAATTATTACCGCAACCCCCTTCCTCCCCTGCCCCTGACATCACTGATTAGCCTGGCGCTTTTGAGCACTGTGTCTGTGTCTTGCAGCGGGTCATAAATGTAAATTGAAGTGCCGTAGCGGACACATTTATGACATTACCGTTACAAAAAAAATATGATTACGGAGTGCTTGGTGCAGATAGCTTTGCTGCGATTGAGAAATCGACGACCCTACAAAAAACCATACTTATATACATACATGTTTGTATATATATATATATATATATATATATATATATGTACATACCTACCTGTTATACAAATATATGTATAAGTGTGTGTGTTTGTATATTTATCTTATCACAAATCCTATACGAAGCGTCAGAATTTAATTAGTATTAAATGATTGAACGTGATTTATATGGATTTTCACTTAGTTTTTACTAATCAGCACAGGTGACGAGAAGTGTTCTAAATTTTGAGTGGGACACCCAAGGAGATTCCGGAACTAACTGCTAATATTGCAAAAATTTGAATATAAAAAAATTAATAATATTTAATAATATTGCAAAAATGTGAATATTTATCCAAATAATCCGTTTATGTTTTATTTATATATTTTTTTCTTACAGCACAAATATGCACAAGGCCATCAAAAACAAATCACGTAAGTAAAATAACATAATTTACCTAAATATATATATATATCGATTCATATATCGGTCATTTATTATGTATGTATATGTATATATTCCGCACATATATAAAATAATACACCATTTAAAATTTAAATGGGATTCATAACTACCGAAAACGTTAATCATTAAAATAGATAAGTTACCAATCTTAAATGATATGCAACCATTGAGCAATTGTATTATCTATTTTTTTTTTTAATATACTTATACCTTTCCCACAATCATTATATATTTACGTAATTGCCAACTTTTTTGTATCTCGTGTATTTTCAGGGTTATTATGTGGCCTTAAAAGAGCTAAGGCAGACTTAACAACAGCCAAATTCATATTGTATTATGGGTTAGTATTCACTAAAAACATTCTGTATCCATTTAATACAAACCAACCCTGTGTTCACAGACCCAGCGTAGCTGATAGCGATATTTATGATCTAACCGACTCGAAGAATCTTCTGGAAGATGAGCATTTGGACTTAAGCAAGAAAACAGTTTTGTATTTGCACGGCTATCTAGAGGATCCCGATGTGGAGAGCATGCATGTCATCGCGGAGGCCTATTTGGACCGCAATGACACAAATCTTATTTGTCTGGACTGGGGTGAACTGGCGGATGGCAATTATATATTCGATGCGGTAGTCAATGCAAAACAGTTGGGACCATATCTGGCCAAAGTTTTGCTTGAAATGTTTGACCATGGCTTGGATATTGAGAAACTACACATTGTTGGACACTCACTGGGCGGTCAGATGGCTGGGATTATTGGTCGAGAGATCCTTAAGAGGTCCAAGGGTACAATGAAAATAAAACGGTGATTTTTAACTAAGCAATATGTAAGTTAACGACTTTACTAATTTTGTATCATTCTTGCCCAGAATAACCGGCCTGGATCCAGCATTTCCACTTTTCTATCTCACCGCTGGATTGGCCAATCATATCAATAAAAATGATGCCGAATTTGTGGATATTATACACACAGATGCGTGGCTCTATGGAGCACCCAGCAGTTCTGGTACAGCGGACTTCTGGCCAAATGGTGGCAAAACACTACAGCCAGGTTGTCCGCAACGCAACTATAAAATGCTCAGCGATAATGATTTGTCGAGCCACCGGCGTAGCTGGTGGTTTTGGGCCGAGAGTGTATCTGATCGTTTTCCTATTAAATTCGATGCCGTGGCCGCCAAAAGCTGGGAAGAGTTCAAACAAAAAAAAATTGAAGAATCTGATCAGGCTGTAATGATGGGTCATAATTGTCCCACAACGTAAGTTGATAAGAACACGCAAAAAACCGCTAACATGCATATATTATTATACTATATATATTATATATTACACTTTAGCGTACATGGCGATTTTTACTTACAAACAAATGGCGTAACACCCTTTGCACGTGGCAATGAGGGTATTACCTATGTGGATCCAAAGGAACTTATGGGCAATAACAATACTTATGAAGTAACAGTACCCGAAAAGTAAATCAAAGAATTATAATGTATTTAGCGCACAATTAAGTGCTATTTTAATAAATTGTTGCTTGCTTTTGTTAACTGAACATCAGGTTTTTAATATTTTATATGTTTCGATTGTTAAGTCATTTTTTTCATATGTTTCTTAAATTAAGTTTACCGCCAAACAGTACAAACGAAATTTTAATTACTAGCTCAAATCTGGCAAGTAAAAGACTCAACTTATTTGCAAGAGTAATTATAATAATAATCATATGTTGCGTTCAACATTAAATTTATTCAGCCTGCTTTAAAAACCGAAATACCTTAATTTTAAATTAAAATATACAATACTAAATTGTTGGACCGATCATGTAAGTCGGTGAAGGTAGAGAGAGAGAGAGAGAGAGAGAGAGGTCAACGTGAGATGTAAAAAATAAAAACTTAATACTTTGATCAAAGTTCAATGATCGTCAAGAATTTCCAATCAGATCGATAGAAACCGTGTATTTAAATAGAGTTAGAAACGATTGTTATTTAGTTACTAATTTTACGTCATGTTAAAGCGCTTGCAAAATTGTGGCTTGTGCTTATAGCTATGATAACACAAAGTGGTATATATTCCATGCACGTATTAAAGGGAATACAAAAATCCACACACGACAAAAATCGTTTTCTTTCATTTTTAAATCTCTGATACCGAAGGTATCACGAAGGTATGAACGCACCCTTTTCGACACCCTTAGAGATAGAAATTTGGAACAAATACTGGTTTGTGCCCGCGCCAGACAAAGTGTAAAAATTGGAGGGGTACGTTCACTAAAAGGCTAGCGAATCGATAAAGTCGATTCTCGCAAATCAATAAGACCACATATATCCCATAATTTTAAGGCTACAGTCACCATATGTACAGTCACCGATGTCCTTCAAAGATCAACATATGCCAACTTCGCCACCCGAAGGCCCCCTCTCTCCTAAAAATTTGAAGTGACAATATCTTCTGCAGCTTTTGAGTTAGTTATATCAGAAAGTGGACATCGATAAGTCCACATATCTGCCACAATTTTAAAGATTGAGTTACCAAACGTAGAAGGTAACTTGCTGGTAACCTTGCTCAAAGATCTTCATATACATTTTCCGACCACGCCCACACACGCCGCCCCCATGAACTTCGGCCCTAGAAATATGAATCTCCTACAATTTGTAAGCTAGAGTCACCAAATATTGAAAGTATGTTAATGGTAACTCCCTAAGCGATGGATAAAAAATTGGATGGCCACGCCCAGTCTACCTCCCAACAACGTTACACATTTTAGTGTAAGTCGAGAAAACTATATACAATTTTGTACCAAACGAAAATACTTTATATCTCCCGCAATTTAAGAGCTATAGTTAGCAAACTTGGAAGGAAGATACTAAGAACCAAAATTCTCAATAGCTTATATCATGCGCAATTTTAAGAGCAAACTTTGAGGATAGATAACAAGGAATCTCATTCAAAGATCGGTATTTCTTGGCTTATTGGCTCTTATGGTATCAGATTATTTCGCAGTCGGTTACACCCAATTGCAATGTTCGCACTTGTTTATTAATATTTTATTGACCCTCAGTATATCTATTGAAACAGGTGTGACAAAAATATGTGTTTTTAATAAAACACAAGCGAAAAATATTTGTTTTTTTCAGAATTTCCAGAATAAGTAAGTTGATACATGAAAGCTGTTCATAAGTATTTCGACATTTGTCAGAAGTTGCAGTTGAAAATAATATTACCAATATGACATGGAGCAGAATCGTCCTGATATTTTTTCCGAGTAAGATAAATGTGCTTAGACAATATGGTCCAGTTTTTACTATTGATTTTGCCAGATAATTAATACCGTTAAATGAAAGGATATTCTACGAAAATTTCATTATTCCCATTGCTGAAAGATTAATAACAAAATTAAAAAATTAAAGCAAATTACTGAATTTTTGAGCTCGCCACTGTATAAACTAATACATAATTTAATTGAAATGGGATCATCATCATATATTTACGTTATTATACGATTTATATATATTTTCTTTTTAGTGTTACTATGGAGCCTTCCTCTCTCAAATTCCACGTCAGATTTATCAACAGCTAAATTTGTTTTGTTAGTATTCATTACGTCATTCAGTATTCCTTTAATACAAATACCTCTATCCCTACTGATGCAGCCTAGAAGACGCCTACAATCTTAGCGACTCCCAGAACTTGGTGGACAAATTAGACTCTAACAAAACTACTGTGTTGTATTTGCATGGTTTTAATGAGAATATGACTTCCGAGAGCATTCAAGTCATCGCAGAGGCCTATTCGGAGCGCAGTGATACAAACTTAATTTTTCTGGATTGGTCTCAACTTGCGGATGATAATTATTTATCCGTTGTGTTGGTGAATTTACAAGAATTGGGACAATATATGGCAACAGTTTTGCTTGAAATGTTTGACCAAGGCTTGGATATTGTGAAACTACACATTGTTGGTCACTCACTGGGCGGACAGTTGGCTGGTAATATTGGTCGAGAGATCCTTAAGCAATCCAACGGTGTCAAGAAAATAAAAAGGTAACTTCGCAACATGAACAATAAAGTTCTTCACCTGATAATTCATTTCATACCATACTTGCTCAGAATTAGTGCCTTGGATCCAGCCTTCCCTCTTTTCTACTTGATCGCTGACATAATCAAACACCTGTCCAAATATGATGCCGAATTCGTAGATGTTATACACACAGATGGGTTTCGCTTTGGAGCACCGATCAGCACAGGCACAGCGGATTTCTACCCTAATGGTGGCACTCCACCTCAGCCGGGTTGCCAGAATCAAATTCTCAATCCTGCTGATTTGTGTAGCCATCAGCGTAGCTGGAGATTTTGGGCCGAGAGTGTATCCGATCATTTTCCTGAAAAATTTAATGCGGTGGCTGCCGAAAACTGGATATTATTCGTGGCAAATGTTAAGAAATCTGATAAAGCTGTCATGGGTCATTATTGTCCCCCAACGTGAGTTAGAAGAGAGACGAATATGTTTATAAGAACATTGATTTCTATTTACTTTAAATATTTTATTTTAGTGCAAGTGGCAAATATTACTTGCAAACGAATAGCGAAACACCCTTTGCACGTGGAGAGAAGGGCCTTACATACATGTACATTTAAGGAACTTTTAGGTAATGCCAGTACCTACTGTTATTATTATATTATCAAAATATATTATTGTTATATTTTCCGATATATATATTTACGAAATATATACATACATCAACGGCAAATGTTTAGATTTGAAAATAAATCGTTGATTTTTGAACATTAATTTGTTGTTTTCCTTTAGATTTCTTAAGGTCTACATAAATTGCGCCAACAGAATTGATATTAAAGTATCGATATCAATGAATTTATTTATCTGGTCAGGCTGCAGTTATGGGTCACAATTGTCCCACAAATGAACTTATGGGCAATAACAATACTTATGAAGTCACAGTACCCGAAAAGTAAATCAAAGAATTATAATTATAATTTTAATAAATGTTGCTTGCTTTTGTTAACTGAAAATCAGGTTTATAATATTTTATATGTTTCGATTGTTAAACTTTTTTTTTTCAAAGTACAAACGAAATGAATATGGAAAATGGTTAAGGTATGCAAAACAATATACTTAGATGCTTTTATCACATTGCTGTCAAATGTTTAGCTTATGTGTACACTAAGAATATATATTTACACTATTTTAATTACTAGCTTACAGCTGGCAAGTAAAAGTGGCAATTTATTTGCAAGAGTAATTATAATAATGATTTATTAACAACACTTAATCATTTTCGCTTATCTTCGTGAAGAACTCTGTTTTTAATTATGTTAAATATGAGTTTCATCATTAAATTTATTTAGCATGCTTTACCTAAATAACTTAATTAATAAATTGTTGGATCGATCACGTAGATCGGTAAAGGTATTTACATTTTCTTAAGATTTCATGACAATAAAAAAAATATCTTTGGTATCTTAGAAGTGTGGTGGGAGTAGAGTTCTAGTGCGTGAGATGTAAAAACTAAAATCTCTTAGTACTTTGATCAAAGTTCAAAGATCATCAAGCATTTCCACTCAGATCGAGGGAACCGTGTATTTAAGTAGAGTTGGAAACGATTGTTATTTAGTTACTAATTTTACGTCGACACAATAAGACCTCGGCCCTAACCAACTGTGCTTTTTCATTTAAGTGTTAAAATGCTTGCAAATTTGTGGCTTCTGCTTATAGCTATGATAACACAAAGTGGTATATAATCCATGAACATTTTAAAAGGATCACAAAAATACCCATACGACAAACACCGTTTTCTTCTATTTTTATTAATATTTTAATGAACCTCAGAAAATCAGACTAATGAAACAGATGTGAGAAATTAAAAATAAGTTGATGCATGAAAGCAGTTCATAAATATTTAGACATTTGTTAGAAGTTGCAGTAGAAAATAATATAGTCGATATGCCATGGAACAGAATCGTACTGATATTTTTTCCGCGTAAGATAAATTTGCTTAGACAATATGGTCCAGTTTTTTTTTTTTATATTATTGATTTTGGAAAATTAACACCGTTAAGTAAAAGGATATTCTTCGAAAAGTTTCATTAGTAACATTGCTGAAAGATTATTAAAAAATTCGAAAATTAAAGAAAATGATTCCATTACCATGCCCGAATTTTTGAGATCGTCACTGTATAAGCTAATACATAAATTAAATTGAAATGGGATCATCATCATATATTTACGTAATTATAAACTTTATATATATATTTTTTTCAGTGTTGCTATGGAGCCTCCCTCTCTCAAATTTCACATCAGATTTATCAACGGCTAAATTTGTTTTGTTAGTATTCATTACGTCATTCAGTATTCCTTTAATACAAATACCTCTATCCCTACTGATGCAGCCTAGAAGACGCCTACAATCTTAGCGACTCCCAGAACTTGGTGGACAAATTAGACTCTAACAAAACTACTGTGTTGTATTTGCATGGTTTTAATGAGAATATGAATTCCGAGAGCATTCAAGTCATCGCAGAGGCCTATTCGGAGCGCAGTGATACAAACTTAATTATTCTGGATTGGGCTCTACTGGCGGGTGGTGATTATGCATTGGTTGCGGTGGTCAATGTAAATCGATTGGGATCACATTTGGCAACAGTTTTGTTTGAAATGTTTGACCAAGGCTTGGATATTGCGAAACTACACATTGTTGGTCACTCACTGGGCGGACAGTTGGCTGGTAATATTGGTCGAGAGATCCTTAAGCAATCCAACGGTGTCAAGAAAATAAAAAGGTAACTTCGCAACATGAACTATAAAGTTCTTCACCTGATAATTCATTTCATACCATACTTGCTTAGAATTAGTGCCTTGGATCCAGCCTTCCCTCTTTTCTACTTGAACGCTGGCATAATCAAAAACCTGTCAAAAGATGATGCCGAATTCGTAGATGTTATACACACAGATGCGTGGCTCTATGGAGCACCGTTTAGCACTGGCACAGCGGATTTCTGGCCTAATGGTGGCAAAACATTGCAGCCGGGTTGTCCGAGACGCAACTATATACCGTTGACCGAGAATGACGTATGTAGCCATCATCGTAGCTGGAGATTTTGGGCCGAGAGTGTTTCCGATCGTTTTCCTGAAAAATTTAATGCGTTGGCTGCCAAAAACTGGATACTCTTCAAGCTAAATGTTACGGAATCTGGTGAAGCTGTCATGGGTCATTATTGTCCCACAACGTAAGTTCTAAGGGAGACGAATATGTTTTTAAGAAAATTGATTTGTATTTACTTTAAATACTTTATTTTAGTGCACGTGGCAATTATTACTTGCAAACGAATGGCGAAACACCCTTTGCACGTGGAGAGAAGGGCCTTACATACATGTACATTTAAGGAACTTTTAGGTAATGCCAGTACCTACTGTTATTATTATATTATCAAAATATATTATTGTTATATTTTCCGATATATATATTTACGAAATATATACATACATCAACGGCAAATGTTTAGATTTGAAAATAAATCGTTGATTTTTAGATTTCTTAAGGTCTACATAAATTGCGCCAACAGAATTGATATTAAAGTATCAATATCAATAAAATTATTTATCTGGTCAGGCTGCAGTGATGGGTCACAATTGTCCCACAACGTAAGTTGTGGATGTGGATCCAAATTAACTTATGGGCAATAACAATACTTATGAAGTCACAGTACCCGAAAAGTGAATCAAAGAATTATAATTATAATTTTAATAAATGTTGATTGCTTTTGTTAACTGAAAATCAGGTTTATAATATTTTATATGTTTCGATTGTTAAACTTTTTTTTTCAAAGTACAAACGAAATGAATATGGAAAATGGTCAAGGTATGCAAAACAATATACTTAGATGCTTTTATCACATTGCTGTCAAATGTTTAGCTTATGTGTACACTAAGAATATATATTTACACTATTTTAATTACTAGCTTACAGCTGGCAAGTAAAAGTGGCAACTTATTTGCAAGAGTAATTATAATAATGATTTATTAACAACACTTAATCATTTTCGCTTATCTTCGTGAAGAACTCTGTTTTTAATTATGTTAAATATGAGTTTCATCATTAAATTTATTTAGCATGCTTTACCTAAATAACTTAATTAATAAATTGTTGGATCGATCACGTAGATCGGTAAAGGTATTTACATTTTCTTAAGATTTCATGACAATAAAAAAAATATCTTTGGTATCTTAGAAGTGTGGTGGGAGTAGAGTTCTAGTGCGTGAGATGTAAAAACTAAAATCTCTTAGTACTTTGATCAAAGTTCAAAGATCATCAAGCATTTCCACTCAGATCGAGGGAACCGTGTATTTAAGTAGAGTTGGAAACGATTGTTATTTAGTTACTAATTTTACGTCGACACAATAAGACCTCGGCCCTAACCAACTGTGCTTTTTAATTTAAGTGTTAAAATGCTTGCAAATTTGTGGCTTCTGCTTATAGCTATGATAACACAAAGTGGTATATAATCCATGAACATATTAAAAGGATCACAAAAATACCCATACGACAAACACCGTTTTCTTCTATTTTTATTAATATTTTAATGAACCTCAGAAAATCAGACTAATGAAACAGATGTGAGAAATTAAAAATAAGTTGATGCATGAAAGCTGTTCATAAATATTTAGACATTTGTTAGAAGTTGCAGTAGAAAATAATATAGTCGATATGCCATGGAACAGAATCGTACTGATATTTTTTCCGCGTAAGATAAATTTGCTTAGACAATATGGTCCAGTTTTTTTTTTTATATTATTGATTTTGGAAAATTAACACCGTTAAGGAAAAGGATATTCTTCGAAAAGTTTCATTAGTAACATTGCTGAAACATTATTAAAAAATTCGAAAATTAAAGAAAATGATTCCATTACCATGCCCGAATTTTTGAGATCGCCACTGTATAAGCTAATACATAAATTAAATTGAAATGGGATCATCATCATATATTTACGTAATTATAAACTTTATATATATTTTTTTTTCAGTGTTGCTATGGAGCCTCCCTCTCTCAAATTTCACATCAGATTTATCAACAGCTAAATTTGTTTTGTTAGTATTCATTACGTCATTCAGTATTCCTTTAATACAAATACCTCTATCCCTACTGATGCAGCCTAGAAGACGCCTACAATCTTAGCGACTCCCAGAACTTGGTGGACAAATTAGACTCTAACAAAACTACTGTGTTGTATTTGCATGGTTTTAATGAGAATATGAATTCCGAGAGCATTCAAGTCATCGCAGAGGCCTATTCGGAGCGCAGTGATACAAACTTAATTATTCTGGATTGGGCTCAACTGGCGGGTGGTGATTATGCATTGGATGCGGTGGTCAATGTAAATCGATTGGGATCACATTTGGCAACAGTTTTGCTTGAAATGTTTGACCAAGGCTTGGATATTGCGAAACTACACATTGTTGGTCACTCACTGGGCGGACAGTTGGCTGGTAATATTGGTCGAGAGATCCTTAAGCAATCCAACGGTGTCAACAAAATAAAAAGGTAACTTCGCAACATGAACTATAAAGTTATTCACCTGATAATTCATTTCATACCATACTTGCTCAGAATTAGCGGCTTGGATCCAGCCTTCCCTCTTTTCTACTTGAACGCAGGCTTGCTGTCAAAAGATGATGCCGAATTCGTAGATGTTATACACACAGATGCGTGGAAGTCTGGAGCACCGTTTAGCACTGGCACAGCGGATTTCTGGCCTAATGGTGGCAAAACATTACAGCCAGGTTGTCCGAAAAAAAAGCTCCCCGAGAGTATTTTGTGTAGCCATCAGCGTAGCTGGTGGTTTTGGGCTGAGAGTGTATCCGATCGTTTTCCTGAAAAATTTAATGCGTTGGCTGCCAAAAACTGGATACTCTTCAAGCTAAATGTTACGGAATCTGGTGAAGCTGTCATGGGTCATTATTGTCCCACAACGTAAGTTCTAAGGGAGACGAATATGTTTTTAAGAAAATTGATTTGTATTTACTTTAAATATTTTATTTTAGTGCACGTGGCAATTATTACTTGCAAACGAATAGTGAAACACCCTTTGCACGTGGAGAGAAGGGCCTTACATACATGTAAGGAACTTTTAGGTAATGTCAAAACCTATTGTTATTATTATATTATCACATTATATTATTGATGTATCTTACGATACCAATATACATATATCAACAGCAGATGCTTAGATTTGAAAATAAATCGTTGATTTTTGAACATTAATTTGTTGTTGTGGTTCTTGACGTGATGTTCTTTAGATTTTTTAAAGTCTACATATAATGCGCCAGAGTCTATATTAAAGTATCGATATCAAGGAATTGACTTATCGATACCGAATACTCAACCTCGTTGCGAGAGTATCGCGCATCTCTCGTGGCTTCTTGCACACATAAGTAAAACATAAGAAACTCGCTGTTAAAAACAAAAGTTTATCAAAATGAAAATAAAGCTCATTGACTCCGTTGTGCGAAGCTTTAAGGTGGCCAAGATATTTCGCGAGAACACTGACAAAATCAACGCCATCGACTTTGCACCAAATGGCGAGCATCTAATCTCCTGCAGCGAGGATGACCAAATTGTTATATACGATTGCGAGAAAGGTACCCAGTCCAGGACGGTGAACTCGAAGAAGTATGGTGTGGATCTCATCCACTTTACACATGCAAACAATACGGCCATACACAGTTCGACAAAGGTGGACGATACGATCAGATATCTTAGCTTGCACGACAACAAGTACTTGCGCTATTTTCCCGGGCACACAAAGAAGGTGATTTCGTTGTGCATTTCGCCGGTGGAGGATACTTTTCTGTCCGGTTCACTGGACAAGACGCTGCGCCTGTGGGACTTGCGTTCACCAAATTGTCAGGGCCTGATGCATTTGTCCGGTCGCCCCATTGCAGCCTACGATCCCGAGGGTCTGATCTTTGCCGCCGGCGTCAATTCGGAGAGCATTAAATTATACGATTTGCGCTCGTTTGATAAGGGACCCTTTGTCACTTTCAAGCTCAACCAGGAGAAGGAGTGCGACTGGACGGGATTGAAATTTTCGCGCGATGGCAAAACAATATTGATCAGTACGAACGGTTCGGTTATACGTCTCGTTGATGCCTTCCATGGGACTCCGCTGCAGACATTTACCGGCTATCCGAACAACAAGGGTATTGCTATCGAGGCAAGCTTCAGTCCCGACTCACAGTTCATCTTCTCCGGCAGCACCGATGGCCGGGTGCACATCTGGAACGCGGACACCGGCAACAAGGTCTCTGTGCTGAATGGCGATCATCCCGGTCCTGTGCAGTGTGTGCAGTTCAATCCCAAATACATGATGCTCGCCTCGGCATGCACGAACATGGCCTTCTGGCTGCCCACCTCCGAGGAGGGTCTTTAGAGTACATAGTCTTATATATTTTGGTATATTTAAGTAAACAATTAACACTAAATACTTTAAAAGTTTAACTAATTGCAACAGTATTATAATGTTCAAATCATCTAAGTCGATCCCATCTGCTGCTTTGCCTTGTGTCGCTCGTAGGTGGTGCGTATGGTGCTCAGGAGTTGGGTCAGATTATGGCCCATCTTGGCGCTGATCCCCAGCAATTTTGGCTGATCTAGTTGCTGCTGCAATTGTTTGTAGTTGAATGCACTGGCTGCCACATCCATTTTATTGGCCACAACCAGCTGCGGTCGATTTGCCAGACTGCCACCAAACTGCTCCAGTTCGTGCTTTAGTTGTTGGTATTGCGTCCACGGCTCAGGTGCACTGGCATCGAGCACAAACAAGAGCAGCGTACAACGCTCGGCGTGCTTGAGGAACTGTATACCCAGTCCCTTGTTGCGATGTGCATCCGGCACAAGGCCAGGCAGATCGGCAATGGTCAACTGCACATGATCCTCGTACTGCACGGTGCCCAAATGCGGACGCAGCGTCGTGAATGCATATGGCGCCACTTTTGGCTTGGCGCGGGTCAACGCATTTAACAAGGTGCTCTTGCCGGCATTGGGAAAGCCGATCATGCCGACCTCAGCCATGCTGCGCAGCTCCAAAATGTAGCTGCTGTTCTCGCCAGGTGGTCCGTATTCGCACACCTTGGGACTGGTCTCCTTGTCGGTGGTGAAGAAGCGATTCCCCTTCCCACCGGCTCCGCCACGTGCTGCCACAAACATCAGATCCGCAGTGGCCAAATCAGCCACAATCAGACCTTTCCCGCTTCGCACAACTGTTCCGATGGGCACTTTGATCACCGTATGCTTAGCATTCTTGCCATGGCATTCCTTGGCGCCCCCAATGCCACCTTCGCAGGCTCGAAGTACACTGCTAACATGATTGAAGTTACGCACATCGTTGGAGGCTTGCAGGATGACATGACCACCATTGCCACCATCACCGCCATCGGGTCCGGCCCGCTCATTGCACCACAGCTGCAGGAACGAGACGCAGCCGTCGCCGCCCTTGCCACCAACGGTCCTCACTCGCTTCGCATCCGAAAAGTATTGAGCCTAAAAGTGGATGCTCGGACTAATTGTTATGTAAACATATTTGTCATACTGGGCCTACCTCTTTGCGTGTGGACTTTCCCTTTTTGGGACGCAGTGCAGCCGCAATCTGGCAATAGTTTACACGGTTTTTGCCAAAACATTTAAAGACCAATCGGCTTGAGATTGAAAACAGCGACATTTTGTCGAGTTCCTTTGCATCTATCCAAGATATCGATATAATTGTATGTTGTCAGCTGATGCTATCGATAGCAATGCAATGCTGAGACCCCGAAGTTTTGTGCAATTCAGAAAAATGTACATAAAAGCCGCACTCATTGATCTTAGCGGTACTTTGCATGTGGAGGATGATCCAACGCCAAACGCTCCTGTTGCATTACAAAGGTACAACAGGTTTAATATTCATATGTGCATGTACATAGATAAATATACATATATATATATATATAAACTTCTAGACTTCGGGACAGCGGGGTTTCCGTTAAGTTTGTAACAAACACCACGAAAGACTCGAAATCTACACTTTTTGAACGGCTTTCTAAAATTGGCTTTCAACTGGAGATCTCAGAGATTTACAGTTCACTGAGCGCAGCTGCCACATTTGTATTGAATGAGAAATTGAATCCCTTCTATTTGCTGACGAGTGATGCACGTAAGGATTTCCCTAAAGAAGACACGAGTCGTCCACTGGATTCGGTTGTTGTCGGTCTGGCGCCCAATGCGTTCGACTACGACCACATGAATAAGGCATTCAAGTGAGCTAATGATTTAAGTATTGCGACACACATAAATAAAATGTAATTTTTAATCAGTGTGCTGCTTCAGGAGAAGACACACAAACTTGTGGCCGTGCATCAGGGTAAGTACTATAAGCGAGCGGATGGCTTAGCATTGGGTCCGGGGTGCTTCGTCAAAGGACTGGAGTATGCGACTGGGAGTACGGCAACGATTATTGGCAAACCGAATCGCTTCTTTTTCCAAAGCGCCTTGCCTGTCAGCTTGAGACCGGAAGAATGCGTAATGATTGGTGATGTAAGCTGTAATTATGTTTACGTTTGAATTGATTGATATATTTCTGTGGTCATGTGCATTTCTAGGATGCCAATGATGATATTGCCGGTGCAATGAAAGTGGGTCTGCAGGGCGTACTGGTCAAGACGGGTAAATTCTTGCCGGACGCATTGGCAGCCATGTCGACGCCACCAACAGCTGTGGTGGCCAACTTTTCCGAGGCAGTTGACTGGGTGCTATGTAAAAATAGAAGTTAAATTTTTAATAATTGTACGCTTTCAGAAAACAAAAAACCAGCAAATAGCAAATGCACCAGATTTTACCGTTTCTAACTAAATTACAATTAGGTGTGAATAATTTGTTACATGGAAAATAAATGTAAATTAAATTTGCATATATGTATAATATTTATGGATGCCTTGCAGTTAAAGTCGGGGCGTAGCAATAAGTTTTTGCTCGTTAGTTTACCTAAAATTTTTGATGTGCGCCCTATCCATTTTCGTATATTACAATACAAACAAAATTATTTAAATATCCTGATGACTAAATAAAATTATGATTCGTCAACTTGCTATCTTATATTTATAAAAATCTAATGAAAATATATATTGCGAACACAAATTGTTTAGTATAAATTTGAACTGTAATTTAATTTAATAATCGACGCAGTGTTGCATTGTTATTTGCATCGAATTTTTGTGGTATCTTTTCGGTTGGTATATTTTAGTAATTGTGCAAGACTCTCAATTTGAGACCGTACATACTTTATTGACACAATGTTAGTTTATTACTTTAATTGTTTATTCACCTTTTAAGCTTTGGCGTGTATGACTTGACGTGTTTGTTTTTGTAAATTGCACATACTGCACAAATAATATTTCGCTCAATGAGTTGGATAAATGATACCAACACGGAAACGCATTTTTTTAGTTATATTATTAATTGCCCTATTGGGCCTCTTGCTGCGCTTTCTACTCTTCAATCGTCCACTACCGGATTTAAAGGTAAGCGATTAATTTTGATTACTGGAGAAAACAGTTGCATATATGTTTAGTATTTGTAATCTATATATATATATACATATATATATATATATAAATACTTATCAATATATGCATGTGTGCATACACGTTGGTCATTTATATTTGTATTTAACTTTTTATTAAACAAATTTTCATTACAAAAAAAATGACTAGCATCTTTTTTATTATTATTTCATTATCATATTTTCTTTTAGTCTACTAAATAAGTTTTAGCCTCGCTGAAGTACTCTATTTTTTCTGGTTAGATTAACTTACCAATACATAGTTATTATCATAATATTAATGACAATGTGTTTTGGTTCTTATTTTAATTGTCCATGGCAATCCAAGGACGAAGCGAACTACCGAAGAAGCACCGGAGAGCCAGTGTTGGTAATGGTGTTCTATGAGGCTCTATGCCCGGACTCCAAATACTTTATTACCAAGCAATTGCTGCCCGCGTACAAAAATGCTGCTCCCATTATGGAGGTTCAGCTTGTGCCTTATGGCAAGGTAAGCAAATATCGTAAATGAATGTTTGAATAAAAAAAAAACGTATGGTTTTCGATTTCAAGGCCCACACAAAGACAGACGCTGAGGGTAAACTGATCTTTGACTGCCAACACGGTGCCACAGAATGCCAAGCGAACATTTATCATGCATGCGTAGCAGAAATTATCAATGATCCATTAATCCGCTTAGAAGTTGTTAACTGTATGATTCGGGACAACCGATTGCCCAAAGATGCTATGCACAAGGTTTCGTCTATTTAAATGATTATTTACATATTTCAAACGTTAACGATTACCTCATATTTTCTAGTGTGCCAAGCAACACAATGTTGAGAATATTGATCTGATTCAAAAGTGCTTTGATAGCAATCATGGGTCGGAGTTGATGAAACTGAACGGCGATGCAACATCCGCACTTCGACCCCAAGTCACATTCATTCCAACAATAACATTAGATGGATCGCAGGGAAGGCAGGCGTCAATTTTAAAGGATCTACTTGGCGAGATATGCAAGGTGGCAGCAGGCATGGATCAGGCTGAGAAAATTTGCAAACATTAGTTCAAAATATTTGTACATAAATCAATTTTTATATATAGACTGCAATTTTTGCAAATTGACAATTGTTTATTAAATTGAATTCTTGAGTTTTACAATTAATTAATAAATATAAAAAGAACATATGTTAGTCAACATAATTAATTCGTAAAAGGTTTAAACTTGTTTTAACTGTCATAAACTAATATTAGATTGATTTACATATACTCCAATTTCCGTGCTTAGCGAATTATCATCAGCACTGGATTTGGCATGCAAATTTGCATCATCTCCGCTGGTAATGGAAACCGTAAATCTTTTTATAAGGCAGCTTTTAGCGTCACACAGACTCAATAAAAATTCAATCGCCAGTGCAGTTTGACTTCCAGGGACAACATTCTCTAAATGCTTTATTTGCAAAATGCATTTTCCGTCCGTTAATTGACCACGCGTTTGCTTCATTTCTAGAGCAGGATTAATGCTTCGCATCATCCACTTTTGTGGGGCATCTGCTGTGAACTTCAAGTCCGACGCTAGCTTGATGATGAAATTTAAAGTGCTGCGCTTGTGCTGAAGTAGAGGAATACTCTTAACTAGCTGCAAACCAGTTGCTTTCGATGCACTTAGCGGAGCATCTGTTTCGCTGGTAGATGAAGGAATCTGCTTAAAATCGAGCAAAAAACGTCGAGCCTTATTCGTTGTTAAATCAATGATATGAATTGTGTGATTGTTTGTATCAGCAACTAATAATTGATGTCCACTTCCATCTACACAAAGGCCAGATGGCTCTCTCAGTGTAAGGATGCTGTCATCTTGGTTCTTGATTACCAACGTTGAAATTATATTGGTATCTATATCAATTACTTTGATTTTGTGATTATATGTGTCAGCCACATAAAGCTTGCGATCGATATGATTGAATGCAACACCCAATGGATGCTGCAATTTTGCGTTATAGAGTTTACCATCCTCATCGCCAAAAGCAAACAAATTCTATAAAAAGTAAATATTAAATTACAATTGCAATGATGCATTGGGTTGGAAACTTACCAATGGATTGCGATCTCCGCCAACAACTGGCATCACTTTCCCATCGACCATTGAAGCTTTGCGTATGCTGGAGCTCTCACTATCCGCCACAAATAGATAATCGCTGGTCATGGCTAAGCCGGATGGTTGCGCAAAAGCGGCATTTTGCGGATAGGAGTTGTTGCGATTCTCCTCGAGCCCGTTGCCAATCAAGGACACACAGCAACGTGGCTCAAACTTGCGGAACTTCCACCAAATAATGCCTTCGGGAAAATAGCCCCAAATCTGATGGGTGCCGGCCATGGCAATCAAGACGATTGTCTTCTCGGGCACATTCAGTTCGTCGACGTGGAAGGACATGTCCATGTCTCGTGTGCGAAACACTGCAACATCCCAGGGCGATGATAGCGGCTGTAATTGTCCCAATTTTCCACCCACACGCTCGTTGCCCTGGTATCCTGTGCCTGCCAGTGTTTCAACAATTCCATTTTTTAGAGATATTTGTCGAAGTGCATGATTATCGGTGTCAGCCACTATGAGTGTGTGCTCATCCAGAAATGCAACTCCTTGCGGATTATTGAACCGTGCCGTCAATAAATCGCCATCCACAAATCCATTATCGAGTCCCCCAATCTTATGTTCTACGATTCCGGCAATTGTAACTACCAGCACGCGATTGTTGCCAGCATCAGCAATAGCATAACGATCCGAAAACCGGGAAATTTTTGCTGGGAAACGCAGATTCGATGCCGGATGCAAATCCGTCGATAGCTGCAGTGGCAAACTGCTGTTGTCGATCTTCTGCTGCCGTCCAAAATAGGTTAAGGCTGCACCGACGAAGTCGTGCAGAAATTCGCTGTGTCCCTCGCCCATCAACAGCAACATCGGCAGTCCGCTCGGACTCAGCACCAGGAGCGAGGGCCAGCAGCGTATGCTCAGTGCTTGCCATAAGGAGGACTTCGAATCGTTGACAATGGGATGCTTGATTCCATAACGCTGCGCTGCCGAGAGAATATTTGCGGCTGTGCGCTCATTCTCGAACTTAGGGCTATGCACGCCGACAACGACGAGGCCTTTTTCAACGGTGAATCTCTCTTCGAGAGCTCGCAGCTCGGGCAACACATGCATGCAGTTAATACAGCAGTATGTGAAGAAATCTAGCACAACCAGTTTGCCATGCAATCCGGCAAGTGTCAGCGGCCGACTTACATTGAACCAATCCAAATCTAAATGGAATTTTGAGTATATTTCAATCAGTATTGACATTAAGAAAATGTTCATTTTGGCACATACCACAATCGAATTCAAATTGTAAGGATTTCACTTTCGCAATGGAATTGTCGTCTGCGTTCCATCGTCCAAAAAACTCTTCAAATACTTTTGCTCTATTGTTTTTGTTGCTACGATAGTTTTGCTGTAGTTCCTCGGTAAGGTAAGTAACAATATCAATTGCGGACAAGTCCTCCGAGCACTCCATTCTTATGCTTTTTTCAATTTTTGTTACCGAGAGTGCTATATTAGTAACAAAAATTATGACTTATTTAAACCTATCGATATACATATGTATTTGTAATTATTGTTGCTGCCAACTATCGATGATCGAAGCATGAGAGATCGAAACAAATAATATGAAAAGAAAAAAAAGACAAATAAAAATAATCCGGTCAGAAAAGTTTAAGTAAACCAATTAATAATTGAAAGTTAATTTGTTGCAAGCGAAAGATGTTTAGCTTAAGTTGGAGAATGAGTTTACTTGAATTAATAAAATTATTTCAGCAAGAGGATTAATTTGATATTGAAGATTTGCGTAATTGGATGTAAAACATAAAGTGCTTAGAGTCACTTGCAGAGAGTCACAGTCAAAGTGTATAATTCAGTTGATTCCTTCACACCTGTTTTCAGCAGAGAATTATGCAGTCTGCCATCACCGACTGAACAGAACGTTGCTAGTATTATTTACATTGCGGAGTATTTATTGATTTGCTGGCTACGGTCACACTGCTGGTAATTATAACTTACATGCATGTGTATATAGCGCATAGCAGAAGCTGGCATATTGTTTCTTGCAACTTAACTTAACTTGAGGATTGTCGCTCGGTCGTTGTTTTCTCAAATATATAATAAATTCGCATTCATAAATCCTACGGGAAAAAGTCACAGCAAATACGTATTATGGAAAAAAGTGAAAAGTACTTGAATCAATGCTATGAACGGACTAAAGTGTCAGACTCAAAAATAATTAACGACAACTCGATTGTGCGAATGCCGCGTGTGAGAGATGGAAAATCAATTGCACGTCCAAAATTATGTGTTACCTTGGAAGGTCCAAAGACAACAACAAACAGCATTTGGGTTGTCTTTCTAATTACAATTCTAACACTCACGAATTGTATAAATTTGGGCTTCGGCTTTTATGCAAATGATATTGATAGCGATGGCGATGCCCCGCTTACAGCGATAAAATCATCGAATTTACTAATAAATAATAATCTGCTGGCAGAGGACAACGTAAATAACTCAAAAACCAATAGGGCTCCCAGATTGAGGCAATTGCGGTTGCCAGAAATACAAAGAAGGCAAGTTTAGAAGCATAATTTCAAAATAATCTACATAAATATATGTGTATCAAATAGTGTGTGCAATAGACGAAACTAATATGTACATACATATAAACATAGATACGTAATTTATATATGTATACATATATATATGACTGACTGGGTTTGATCGACTCAGTTCGAACGCGTCAATTTTGTTATATTGCTTCTCCATATAAAAAACACAACAAACGAGAACAGATAATTTATGCGATCTTAATAAAAACCACATTTTTTTGTTATTCATCCAATAATTGTCGCTTTCATGTTGCCATTGTGTTCAATTCTGATTCTGGAATGTTTGGGAAATATTTAAAGATCTGACTTTTTCATATTGACGATTGTTCAATAATAAATAAATATGCATTTATATATATCCGTTTGTTTATAAATATACATATACTTTTTGAAAATTTGTTCAACTTTCGATTTGAAGAATTTGTACACATTTTTAAAGTTTTCGAAGTGAAGGTCTCGAAAACGAACAGCCAAATATTGTATACTTAAAGATCCGGCGACTATTTTCTGCTGCTTACAGACTTGGTTTTAATTTATGTTGACAGCTAATTTAAATAGTCAAGAAGAACAAATATATATGACTATAATATTTAATAAATTAAAGTGTTGCATTAAATCAGTTGTGATGACGATTTCTTTTAAGTATTTCCTGCCCTAAATTGAATATGCATAAATTCTCTCCCAACATCAGCTGATAATAATTGAGGAAAGATAATTTAGTTTCAAATAACTTGAACGCTTGTAAAATGTTGGCCAAAAATAAAAAGCTACTTTGTTGAACGGAAAGGGTATTCAGATTTCTGCATCCCGATGCGTACTTTTTTTTGTGGTAAAGTACATACACAAATTAATACATATACACATTGAAAATGACGAAATATGCTTTGTATGTGTATGTGTGCCTGTGTGCTTTTTATATATTTGTTTTGATTAACGAGGGATCGTTGGGAATAGAAAAATGTATATTTAATATATTCCCCATTTTGTTGGTAGTGAGTATAAAACTTTGTTGTAAAATGATTAAGTTGCCATTTGAGTGTCTGGTCTCCTTAAAGATAGCTTATCTACACTGACTGGCTGTAATCTGCGTTTTACCCTGATTTTCAATGGTAAATGCCTACGTATAAAATGTATATATATTGAATATGTACACAGTATGAACCATACATTATATATGTTCAAAGGCAAATTAAAAAATATTTTATTGCGGTTCCAAATCTTCCACTGCCTAAATTTTGCAAAAAACAGAACCGTTAAAAGGAAATCATTTATGAGCATGTTTCGCTATAAGTTTTTGGCCCAAACTTATCTACTTATTTAACGTTTTGTATTGTTTCCCAATATTTTTATTATATTTGTTGTTGTTTTGTGCCGGTTTGTGCTGTGCCGTCTGTAAATGTATTATTGTTTCAGAAAATGTATGCTAATTAGAAATTCATCACTCGCGTTGAGATTTGGCACTTATATCAATGTCAATTTCTTGCGACATTCTTTCTACATAAATTCTAGTAAACTAAAGTTTTATCGTATGTAACCGACTGCGCAATGCTCTGTTCCCAGTTGCAAGCAGGTGACTTTGACTTTAAGCTGAACTATTTTTAACTTGATCATTAAATAACTTATTATTCCACTTCGTACATAATTAATGTACTCAATTTGCCTTTGGGGGGAACTGGGTACAGAGTAATGCGATACCGATAAATATATTTATTTTATTTCATATACATATATTCTCTGAAGTCGGCTGTGACTCAATTTCTTCATGTTATCATTTAATGTTTATCAACGCACAACAGTCACAAAAACACACACACACTTTATGTACACATAATAGGAACACACTCGGAGAGGAACCTACATAGATACTTAAATGTGAGCATGTATGGCTTATGTTTGTTTTTAGATTTGAGCCCACAATTACTTGACTTGTTGCTCTCATAAATCTCAGAATTCGTTGAAGTGCAAATTTGAAAAAAAATAATATTGAGGTCACATATATTCATAGATACATACGTATTTATTGATGTAAGGGCTAGATTATATGTATGTACGTGAATTAAAAATTTTCATTGTTACTTGCACATATACATATATTTTTATTAAAAATATTCATACATATGTACATATAACACGCATTGGGTCTGTATCTTTGGTTTGTTTTGACTGCCAAATTCTATTAATACGAAATTTTATGTATGCAAAAGCATCACCATTTCTTGCTTCATATTTATGTTCCTACATTCGCTTGTGTGTGTGTGTGTGTGTGTGATACATATATACACATACATAAATACACATACATCCATACACATACATACATACACATACATACATACATGAATACAAACATACTAGTAGCAGAGAGTATGAAGCAAGTGAGTCAAAACATTGCTTTCAATGTTTTCATTTTGTTGTGTTCGTTTTGCTTTGCCTTTGCTTGGGGCAAACGGATGGGCGACAACTCCTTGGCCACAGTTTGGGGAGCACTGCAGCTAACCGCAAACATTTTCGCTAATGACTCATTGCTGCGTACCCATTCTTAGCCATAGCATTTTAGCCAGTCACGTCGGGCGTCACGTTTAAGTTTGAGCAAACAAACTTAGTACACACACAGACACACTCGAATGCTAACACAGACATACATACGTGCATTCATATGTACGCCACTCATAATACAGTTGCAAATTTAGGTACATGCAAGTGTTCACACATATATTTGGCGAAGCCGCACCAAAATCAATACACACATCACATAAAACATACATACATTTATGTGTACATGCTGTATATATTTATTTGTATGTACACACTTACAGAATTATTTTGAATATTGCCAAACACAACAATTGCGCTGCTGGCAATGATTCTTATTTTCATTGTATCGCACAATCCAAATCAATCTAGATTGCGTCGGTTGAGGAATTATTTCGATTTTTCATATTCTTATTGCATTCTTCTGATATTTGCGTTTCCGATACTTTAACGTCATGTACATAGATATATAGTGGCAACTCAAAAAATAATACGCATGATCATTGTACATATTTATGCAGGAATTTTATTAAGTCATCAGTTCAATAAAATAGTTTCAGTTTTGTTGACCCGCGTTTGCTTTAAGATATGCCTACAAATGTTGTTCGAGCATTGTTCGAGACGCAAAGTAATTGAATTAGTTGGCTTGGCAAACGAATTGAGGCAGCATCAACAATTGAAAGCAATTTACATAATGTTTTTTTGGGTCTCTCTGAAATTGATGCTTGAAACTGGAAGTGGCCAAATGTGGGAAAGTGGAAAATATCTATTTATTTGTATTTCTCACACGATCTATGGTTACAGATAGATAGAATTGCATGAGCTCCTTTACAGATCACAGGATATATTGATCTGAATTAACTTAAGAAAACAAGCTTGCTATTTTTTTGGGACTGATTTTGTTACGTTACTCAAAAGTATAAATACTATATACTTTACGTTACTATAAATAACAAGCAATCAATCATTGTGTAGCGAGCACGTGCTTCGCGATACAAAAGTACGGGTTAAAATAAATTGGGATTGATAAAAATCTTGCGAACACTTTTAAGTGGCATTTAACTGCAGCGCGCTGTTGAAACCCTGAGCACAGCAATACACACGCACATACACTAGTACATTGAGATTGTCTAAGATGTGTACTCGATCGAGTGAGATACATATGTATATATGTATATATACACAATTACTGATGATAAAGTTATAAGTGATAAGACAATGTCGCTTGTGACGCAAGCTCAAATCTGACGGGGCCAATACAGTTCAGATAATCTATATTGAATGTGGTTGAATTTAGTAAGTTTTGGTTTCTATGGCAAATTTATCAATCAGTAACCTAAAGATCTCAATCGATTTGATGACTAAAAAATACGAATTTTGGTAAGATTGCATAACACTCGAGTGGGCATTAACCACGTCCCAAATGCTAATCAGCTTGGTAAAAAACAAGATAGATAGCAGTCAGAGAAAATATATATTTATCTGCTTCAAAAATAACACATCGTTTGGCATATTTGCTTAAGTTTGGGTAATTTTTATGATGTTGATAAAATCCTGACTAAGCGCCAAGATACAAGATATTATACAAATTGTGCTTACCTGTTGCCAACACAACAAGTAAACTGTGTATATTCTATGACTAAGAGAATTTCCCAAAAATGAATTCACATTTAAATTAAATATGTTGTGGATGCTTATTACTTGTTTTTCCTATTTGTTATACTTTTAAAACAAATGTTTGCCATAATTATTGAATTATCAAATTAATAATAATTGACTTTGATTTAGAATTCGGTTAGCACGCCAAGCGAAAAGCAATATTCGCATTCTTGGATTGCGTTTTGAAAGTGAGGGCCAGGAGTATGAAGATGGCGTACCAAGTTTATTGAGCAATAAGGAGCACACGATTCGCATATTTGGTATTGGATTGCAGGAGAGGACAGTTATTGCGTTTACAAATGAGGAAAATGAATATCAGGGAGCCTGTCTCAAGCCGGCCACAGAAATCTTTGAGCCAAAAGAAGTCTTGCCCGATGGTAGTATGGCCGTATATACGGTGAAATTCCCGTACTCCAAGAGTGTACTGTATGTTTGTGCGAAAATCGATGAGGGAATTGCTGTAAGTTGCACTATTGCTTGATCGACTTCGATAACAAATTACTACAATTAATACATTTATTGGTTAATAGCACAGCAGCGCAGCAGCAACGACACCCCTAGAACATCAGGGCAACGCCGTATGGATGAAGATCGGAACGCACGAACCACTTTTGCCTCTTTGGGTGGCTATAATCATCATTGTGATATGCCTGTGTTTTTCGGCCCTATTTTCGGGCTTAAACTTGGGCCTAATGTCCTTGGACCGTACCGAATTGAAAGTAAGCAGCATGTATAAGCTAAATAAAATAGATATTTAAAAGATTGTTTATTTTAGATATTACAAAATACTGGCACGCCAAATGAAAAAAAGTATGCTGCAAAAATAGCACCTGTGAGAGACCAAGGTAATTATCTGTTGTGCAGTATCCTCTTGGGTAATGTGTTGGTTAACTCCACCTTTACCATTCTACTGGATGGTTTGACCTCTGGACTTTTTGCTGTCTTAATTTCCACCCTGGCCATCGTCCTCTTTGGTGAAATTACACCTCAGGTGGGTTCTACGTATAATTTGATGAGTGTGGTTCTGTAAGAGTTACATACTCAATCAAAGTGATTTATGATTATGATGCATTCAATCCCACATAAATAAATATACGCTTTTGTGATTCTTAATCATAATATTTTGCTCATTTTTTATCGTACTTCGGCAATCGATTTTTTCCTTCTTTCTGGTTTTAAAATAAAAGACTTTGATTTCATTAATGCTGTTACACGACTCTCTCATCTTTAAATTTAAAAGCAAGCTTGGTCAATATTCAAATGCATTAATTTCGAAAAATATTATTTCGTTTACAGGCTGTTTGTTCAAGACACGGTTTAGCAATTGGAGCCAAAACCATTATGATAACCAAAGCGGTTATGGCGATAACAGCACCGCTGTCGTATCCAATTTCTCGTATCCTAGATTCACTCTTGGGTGAAGAGATTGGCAATGTATTCAATCGTGAACGCCTCAAGGAACTTGTTCGTGTAAGTACCAACCACGACTAGAATAGAGGCTAGAATTAAATCTATAAATATCTTAACTACACAGGTCACCAATGATGTCAATGATCTGGATAAAAATGAAGTGAATATTATATCTGGGGCATTGGAGCTGCGTAAAAAGACTGTTGCCGATATTATGACACATATTAATGATGCTTATATGCTTTCACTGGAAGCCCGGCTCGACTTTGAAACGGTGTCTGAGATCATGAACTCGGGTTATTCTCGAATTCCCGTTTACGACGGCGATAGAAAGAACATTGTTACTTTGCTGTATATCAAGGATTTGGCATTTGTTGACACTGATGATAACACGCCGTTGAAGACACTCTGTGAATTTTACCAGAATCCCGTTCATTTCGTTTTCGAGGACTTCACTTTAGATATTATGTTCAATCAGTTCAAGGATGGTACGATCGGACACATTGCATTCGTTCATCGCGTCAACAATGAAGGTGATGGGGATCCCTTCTATGAAACCGTTGGTCTTGTCACATTGGAAGATGTTATTGAGGAGCTTATTCAAGCTGAAATCGTTGATGAGACGGATGTTTTCATCGATAATCGCACAAAAATTCGTCGCAAGCGTAATAAGAAAGCCGACTTTTCGGCATTTGCTGAACGTCGTGAGGCTCAAACTGTGCGGATTTCTCCTCAATTAACTTTAGCAACATTCCAGTACTTAAGTACAGGTAATAAATATAAAAATATCTAATATATATTCGTATATTTAATGCAACATTATTATCTTTATTTCACTTACAGCTGTTGATGCCTTTAAGAAGGATGTTATTTCAGAACCGATCTTACGGCGATTACTTAATCAGGATGTTTTCCACAATATTAAATCAAAGGGAAAAAATAGGGATGACCCCTCATTGTACATATTCACGCAGGGGAAGGCTATCGACTATTTTGTACTTATATTAGAGGGTCGTGTCGAAGTGACGATTGGCAAGGAGGGTCTTCTCTTTGATAGTGGGCCGTTTACTTATTTTGGAACACAGGCATTGGTGCAGAATGTCGTTGTTGGTATGCACGCTAAATTGAAATATACCCATGGACATTTACTAATTAAAACTTACGTTATATGTAGATTCTCCAACTCAGATGGGATCGCTACAGTCTTTAAATATGGATTCGAAAATTCGTCAAACTTTCGTTCCTGATTACTCTGTTCGTGCATCTACGGATGTGATATATATTGCCATTAAACGTAGTCTGTACCTTACTGCAAAGAAAGCGACTCTTTTGGAAAAGAGTCGCAAATCGGGAACGTTTTCAAGTGAAACATTCGATGATGAAGTTGAGCGACTGCTGCATTCGATAACGGAAGATGATAAGTCTCGGTATCTGACAACCAGTCAGAGCGCAAGACGTTCATCCAAGCCGAACAGGAGTGGAGCATCGTCGCCCTTGAACAATGATCTATCGCATGATGATAGAAGCAACAGTGCTAGTGGGCAACTCAACACGGGTCATCGAATTGGTCCTGAACGTACGGAAGATGGATCATTGAGTAGTCTGGTTACTTCGGATGTGACAGGTGATCTTCAAAATGGAGAAAACGATGAAAGGAATGGAACAGCGGCATCCACGCCGCTTTTGCCAAAACCGGAAGAAAATAACGAGCCCCGGCAAAGTAAACCTCAATAACGACAGTCTTCGGAGAACTCTTTACATTAAGACCTAGCTGCCGCAAATTAAATTTTTCATAAGAATCACTCGCCGTTATTTAAATGCAAAATCAAAATGCTTTTTTTTCCTTAAATATTGTTATTTATATTATTGCTTGTTTTTCGACATCAATTTGCAAATTGACTAGAATTGTGTTTTCCTTATTTTGTAAAAGTGAATTAGAGATTTATGTTTAGATACAAACAAAAAAGTAAAAATGCTAAATTTTCAATGATAGTTTCTATATCAAAATAACAGTCCTGAGATTTCTGAAAACCTGAAATTATTACACACATATTACACATGTATTACCTCATGAAGTACGTACTTAAGAAGAGAAATTAATCACTATTGCTTTTCAAATCCACACCCTATTTCTACTTCCTATTAAATGACATAAATTAATGTGTATATGACCGCAGCGTTAATTAATTAAGAATTTGTTGTTAAATTTGTTTATTGTTCTGCTTACATGCATAAATTAAATAGTTTAGTTCACCCTTTCAAAGTCAAGTCTAAAGAAGATGTTATATTAGTAAGGATTCTCCTATATATACTTTACCAATGTGTGCACAAGTTTTGTTTTAACTGTATTGTTGTTTAATAGGATTGCGTTATTAAAATGCATTCTACAATCAAATTATCCCACACACTTCATGTAGCATAACTGTATTAATTGAGAAGTTCAAAACGTCTCATTCGTTATTTATTTAACTAAAGGTGTTAATTAGCAGTTTATAATGTATAATACAAATGAGAAGCGTATATTTATATATATGCATACATTACCTATGTTAACTTAGAATAAATGCATACCTACATACAAACATAAATATATAACTAAAAATACAACTACCACTACAAACAGAAAATACAATATGTACATACATGAAGAAACAGAGTTAATTGGTTTTTATATGTCCATCGCATTTGTGAGTGGCGCTAAGTTAAGTGGCTGTTCCGACCAGGCGTTGGCATTAGGTAAATTATTTTTTTGGAAAGATTCTTGCAAAGAACCTACATACATCTACTGAAATATGTGCTTGCAATAAATTATAAATTTTAAAGATTCATATATATACATATATTTACTATTAAAAGAAAAAAGAAAATCAATTTCAATAGAGATACTTTGTTACTTCCTTATATGTATTTACAATATATATTCGTATATAAAATGTACAAGATTTTTAAAACTATAATTATTTTGGTTCTTTCTTATTCGGGTCTATAGTCGCAGTTTTAGAGCCACTGGTCAACCCTGTTGAGAGTCTTAATTCTATCATGAAAAGGCACTTTTCCACCTGATCATTTGTTCTGCGGTCGATTATAAATGACTGAAAATTTTATAAATGGTTTTAGTTCTAAATGCAAATGAAACAAAAAGCTGCATTAACAAATTTACAATTTATTAAAAGTTTACTTTTAACATAAAAATTTAAACTGCAATACTATTCAAACACAAACCTTTGAACTGTAATGTAAGCCCACTGTTAATTTATAGCAACGATTATAACATACCCTGGGCGCCCAAAAAATAGAATAAAATATAAGCTATCGAAATCGCACAGCACCATTTGAGTTTAACAGAATAACATTAACAGTTGCACAAACAAAAACTTTCGTTTGCTGCATTTAGTTAATTTCATTGATTGCTTGTGGAAAAAATGCATCGTGGTGGAAAGTCATATTCACGTGGCGGCAAATCCCACGCTCGTCCTCCCGGACTGACAGGCAAGGAGATTGGCCTGTATTACAGGAATCTTGCACGCCAACGTAAAAACAATGCCACCACAGATGAGCCAAAAATTCGCCTGGGCTGTGATGTTAGCGTTCCGCCGGGAATTCTACGGCGAGTCACCGAATACCTGCAGCAGTTTAAGGCTGGTCGCGAATCGAAGGAGCAGCACTTGGATGCGAAATTTAAAGAACAGTTTCGCCATTTGTTGAGTGTGAATTTTGAGACTTTTATTGACGAGACAAAGGAACAAAATAAGGATTTCAAATTGCGCAATCCCGGCCTGGATGAGCATCTGCAAAAGCAGCAGCAGGAGCGCATGGAATCTGGGGATGTTCGAGCACGTTACGAGGAGCGCATGAAATTGCCAACAATGTCGTATGCTGCGGATATTATCGAGGCTGTGGAACAAAACCAGGTGGTGTTAATCGTGGGCAGCACCGGGTGCGGAAAAACCACACAGGTGCCCCAACTCCTGCTAGACGATTGCATAGAGAAGGGCATTGGATCTAGCTGTCGCATTGTGTGCACCCAGCCGCGTCGCATCTCGGCCATTAGTGTGGCGGAGAGAGTTAGCTACGAGCGTGTGGAAAGCCTCGGCCAGTCGGTTGGCTATCAGATCCGCTTGGAAAGCCGTAAGCCTCGAGAGCGCGCCTCCATCACGTACTGCACGACTGGTGTGCTGCTGCAGCAGTTGCAATCGGATCCACTGATGCACAGCGCCAGTGTTCTGCTCCTCGATGAGATTCACGAGCGAAGCGTGGAAACAGATGTTCTGATGGCATTACTTAAATTAATTCTGCCCCATCGACCGGCGCTGAAGGTGATCTTGATGAGTGCCACTGTACGGGAACAGGATTTCTGTGATTATTTCGACAATTGTCGAATGTTTCGCATCGAGGGTGTCATGTATCCCGTGAAGATGCTTTACCTGGAGGACGTGCTCACCCTGACTGGCTATCAATTTGACAGCCGACAGAACAGACGTCGGCATGATCAGCCCGAGCATAGAGCCATGATCGAGCCATACTTAAGACGCCAGCGTGGCAGCTATGATAACAAAGTCTTAGATCAGCTCCGACTGCCTGAATCCGAGGGTTGCGAGGACATAGACTTTGTGGCCGATCTCGTCTATTACATATGCAGTAGCCAACCAAATGGTGCCATATTGGTGTTTATGCCAGGCTACGATAAGATCTCAAAACTGCATAACACACTGACAAATCCTCGCTCGGCGCTGGGCCAACGCTGGCGGGATCAGTTGATAGTCTATCCACTGCATTCGCTGCTGCCATCCGTGGAGCAACAGTCGGTGTTTCGCCGAGCACCGCAGGGCAAGCGAAAGGTTATAATCTCTACGATTATCGCTGAGACTTCGGTGACCATTGACGATGTTGTCTATGTGATCAATACGGGACGCACCAAAGTCACCAGCTATGACATCGAGACGAACATTCAGGCGCTGGAGGAGTGCTGGGTTACACTCGCCAATACACAGCAGCGCAAAGGACGCGCAGGTCGTGTTCAGCCCGGCATTTGTTATAACCTATTTAGTCGAGCACGGGAGGCGAAGATGGCGGAGGTGCCAACGCCAGAGATCTTGCGCTGCAAACTGGAGTCCATTGTGCTCAGCCTCAAATTGCTGCACATAGACGATCCGTATGCGTTTTTTCCAACAATGATTGATGCACCAGCTCAGAAGGCCGTCAGCAATGCGGTTAATCTGCTCAAGAGGTGAGTTTGTAACTAATAAAATCATTAATTAATTAATCACTAATTAATCACATTTATTTCACTCAGAATTGAGGCACTTGACAATGTTAGTCAGCTAACGCCGCTGGGATTGCATCTGGCCAAACTGCCCATTGATCCGCAAATGGGTAAAATGATACTTATATCAGCGCTATTCCGTTGCCTGGATCCCATTACATCAGCAGCGGCTGCGCTATCGTTCAAGAGTCCCTTCTATACGCCCATGGGTCAGGAGCGTCGGGTGGACGAGGTCAAGCGCAAGCTGTCGCATCAGATGTGCAGTGATCATCTAATGGTGCACAACACCATTTGTGCCTATCGCGAGAGCTGTGAGGCGCATCGGGATCGCGACTTTTGCTACAGTAATTTCATCAGCCAGAGAACAATACAGCAGCTGGAGCGCATGAAACAACAATTTGCCGAACTCCTATGCAATTACAAGTAAGGAAAAATAAATCCATCAGTAATTAGAAATCGAAACTATCCATATTTGTAAAAGCCAGAAGGAGACATCTGCAATCCCATATGCTAAATTTATTCGTTAAATAGGTCTTAAGCCAAGACCCATAAAGTTAATACTCTGATAGTCGAATATTTATTCTGTTCACAGATTTCTAACTTCATCCGATTGCTTGCACGACTCTTCGAACATCAATTCTGAGAAGATTCCACTACTTCGCGCCATAATTGGTGGTGGCCTCTATCCAAACATGGCCCACTTATGGTGAGCTCTGCTCTATTTATATATTCTATCAACCATATTTATATTTTATTCGTCTGGAATAGCAAATCTCGTCAAATTAAGAATCGAGTGCGCGCCATTCACAACATGTCCACCGACGATGGTCGTCGTTGTAATTTTCATCCATCATCGGTGAACAGCGGCGAACGAGGATTCGATTCCAATTACTTTGTGTACTTTCAACGGCAGAAATCAACAGCGCTTTATCTTCTGGACGCCACCATGGTGTTCCCCATGGCTCTAATCATTTTTGGCGATGGCGTCGAGTCGGGTCTCGTTGACAAAACCCCATATATATCGGTGGCCCAAACTTATTAGTAAGCACACATTTGAAGTGGTTTTTTACAAGAATTTTATTCTGACTCTCGTTTCCAGTTTCAAGTGCGATCCGGAGACAGCCTCTGTAGTAATTGATTTACGGAAAAACTTGGCCCTGTTACTGCTTGAAAAGGCCCTGAACCCAGCTCAGATAACAGAAAACAGTGATGACAACAAGTTAATCCAGTAAATTACTTTTTCTATCCCTATGTACAAATTTAAATAATTAACAATGTTCCTATCCTTTTATTTAATTTTTGACAGAGCCATAGAAGTTCTTCTCTCGATTGATGAAAGGATGGGTGATGATGACGACGACGAAGTAATGGATTCCGACGAGATTGATGACATTTAAATTTTAGTTTTTTATATAAATAGGTTTATTGTGTTAATGATCAAATCACTGTGTGATGTTACCAAAATATTTATTTATAATAGTTGTATTAAAAATGTATATAAATTAACTTCGTCAGCACCAATGCGCAAGGCTTAGTCATCCTCAAGCAGAGCAAATACGTTCCTCGAGCGCGCTTTATCGCAATCATCCTCATCCGCATTGGTTTCGTCGTTGGAGCTGTCCTCGTCATTGTCATCGCTATCAGCAGCTATAATTAGTAATAATAAATATAATATAATGCTTAACAAATGTACTTAGAGCTGAGCTTTTGCGTTCAACTTACTGTCCGAGCAAATGGAAGAAGTGTCCTCATAGGTCTCGCTGTCTGGCTCATCAATATCCACATGCTGATATTTTTTCACCTCGACCAGATCGGGATGCTGTTGCCATCGTTCGCGTTGATCATCATAACCGGGCGGATAGAACTGCAGCACCAATTGCTGTTGACCAGCCAGACACATACGCAATATATGATTGGCGGCACGATAGCGATCCGGACGCGCTGCTTTGGCGGTGAGAAAACCACGCTTATATGCCCAGCCATCCGAAATGGCCACAGCCGACCACTCGCTGTAATCCTCGGGCAGTGGCAAACGGAGTAACTGTGGCAGATCCAGGTGCTCGCCCAGCAGCTTAAGTGAGCGATAAGGCACTTGCAACTGAGAAATGGGAAAGCTGCCGAGCAGCACTTGCAGACTCTTTGGCGTGCTGGAGGGGAACACGAGACCAGGACAGTCGCAGACGCGCACATGCTGCGAGAGGAATATGGTCTGAAAATGCTTGGTGTGGCCGGGTGTACGACTAACGCTGACCACCTTACGTCCCTTGAGCGCATTAATCAGCGATGATTTGCCCACATTGGGAAACCCAAGGCAGCCAATGCTCAACACCCCACTGTTGAATTTCTCGTGCTGATGCGGTGTGGTATCAATGGTATTTGTGATTTTCAATTCGCCTTCGCATTGCGTCTTCGTTGTGGCATCCACGTCCACCTCCAACTCCTCGTTGCGCATATCGTCGCGAATCTTTTGCTCCCATGCCGAGAGATCTACGTCACCCTGGACATAGCGCTGGCATTCGCGATAGATATTGTATACACCCTCCAGGCTTTGGCGATGCCGGCCACGCTGATTACCCTTGCGGCTGCGCGCCGAATGCGATGCAAAGATTACCAAACGCACCTCCGGATAGTGTTCGTTGAAATAGTGTCGCCAGGCAACGACAGCCTCGGGTGCAACAAGATCCACTTTATTCAGCACAACAATCGCATGCTTCTGCAGTGTATGCACAATATAGTCGTAGAGTGAGGGAGGAAACATCAGTGAGGCATAGCGCACATCCACAATGATGAGCAATATGTCGGATAATTCCAGGACACGCCAAAGCTGACGCCATGTCTCCAAGTTAAGCTCAAAGAGGGAAAGTCCTTTGATATCGCTACGTTTCTGCAACAACTTATCCACATACTCCTGCAAATCATGACGTCATATGTCCATTTATTCCCAAAATCAATCTAATTTAATAAAACAAATCTCTTACCTTAAAATACCGATTTTCATTGCGATCCAAAAGCTCTTTGCTCTGCTCATAGTTCCAAGGTGGTCGTACTGGAAAATCATAGCCGTTGAAATAGCTCGAATCGATCTCCCTTTGTGCCGCTGTCAGCACATCGAGGGGCTTGAATCCCTCCTCCTTCATCAGTTCGATCTCCTTCTTGTTCTCCTGCATGAACTGAAGATTGTAACGGTTTACATTCTTATTGCGCCCTCCTCCGCCGCTGCGTGGAAAGGGCTGCTCCATAACCTTGCGATCCATTGTCGTCTCGGGGGCATCGCTATCCTCGTAGGATTCCTGATTGGAGCGAAAGTACTTGGATGGACCTGTAAGTGTAGTTCAATAGACAATTTTTTTTTTTGCGATTTAATTATTTATTTACCTTTTGTGTTGCGCTTTTGTAACAATTGGTCTTTCTTCTTTTTGCCGCTAAATGGCACTTTTCGTCGTTGCTGAGGCATCTTGAAATGTTATCCGTGGTTAGTATTGCTATATTGCATAATTTGGCAATTATTACTTTACTTATTAATATTTTAATTACTTTAGTCTACTAACCTTGTTTGGCTTTATTCAAATTGCTCGATTGTTTTGACAGGCAAATGTCAAAATTAACAATTTGAGGGCGTTTTGTTATTTTTAGGGCATTTTATCGTCGTATTCAGTATGTTCTGGTATTATGAAAACCGTTTCAAACTGCGTTGATTACTCATCCACCTTATTGTCAGACAATAGTTATATTCGCTATTTACGTATTACAAATTACAAGCAATAACTTTCTTAATTTGGGCACAACACTCCAGCTGCTCACTGGTAACGACTGTAACTAGATACTCGTAAAGTATTCGTTCAAGTTGATTACATATCGCTCATCTCTATCGGCTATTTGAAAATATTCTGCTTAGCTTTTCATGTAGAATAATTGCGCCCAATGCACAAATCAGCTGACTTCGCAGTTGGTATTAAAATACCACATTTGAAGCCTGTTAAATTAACATATTAAACATGAACTTTGTGTTTGAGTTAATCTTTTTATTAGCCAAAGGTCATTATATCTTTGTTGTTACTTAAACTTGTTCAAATGCCATTAAAAGGCATTAAAGTTTTGGAATTTGTGGGCTTGGCTCCAGGTCCATTATGTGGCAAAATACTGGCCGACTTTGGGGCAAGTGTTACCCGCATTGACAAGGTATGTAAATGATAAAAAGATTTAAATTGTTGCCGGACTTTGCTCAAGATCTTCAACAGGTGGTGGATTCGCTCGATGTGTTGCACCAAGGCAAACGCACTCTGGTCATCAATCTGAAGAAAGATGGCGGTCAGCGGCTTGTGCAGCAACTGGCCAACAAATCTGACGTGTTAATTGAGCCCTTTCGACCCGGAGTCATGGAGAAACTGAATTTGGGTCCAGAGGTATTGTGCAGTAGCAATCCACGTTTGATCTATGCGCGCCTTACGGGCTTTGGGCAACAAGGTCCATTGGCAGCGCGTGCCGGCCACGATCTCAATTATGCAGCTGTCTCGGGCGTGCTCTCAATGCTGGGCCGCGAACATGATAAACCAACGGCGCCAATTAATATTCTAGCTGATTTTGCTGGGGGCAGCGTTATGTGTGCCTTGGGCATATGTGTGGCATTGCTGGAACGCTATAAGTCCGGTCGAGGCCAGGTCATCGATGCGTCTATGGTGGAGGGCGCTGCCTATGTGGCCAGCTGGCTATTCATGTCACGGAACCTTGGAATTTGGGGGGAGAAACGTGGACGTAACTTGCTCGATGGTGGTGCTTATTTCTATGACACATATAGAACGAAAGATGGACTTTATATGTCAGTGGCTGCATTGGAGCCACAATTTTTTGAGATTCTGAAGGAACGCTTGCAATTGCCACCGGATTTGTCGCAATTTGGAGATGATCATCAAATGCACGGCAAAAAGCTATTAACGGATATATTTCTAACTAAAAACCAAGACGAGTGGTCAGCTTTGTTTGAGGATGTGGACGCTTGTGTCTATCCGGTAGTAGATTGGTCAAAGGCCCAGCAGCATCGTCAAAACGCAGAACGGGAATCATTTGTGCGTGTCGCTGAGGCCTGGGCACCACGTCCTGCGCCGCGCTTAAGTCGCACACCTGGCCAAATACGGCAGAATACTCAAAGTAACGAGAATTCCTTGCTAGATGAACTGAACCTAAGACCCAAAGAACTGTGTCAACTTCAGGAGGAGGGAGTGTTGACGTTGCCGCCTCTTAAATCCAATTTGTAGATTGTACATTGTAAATAAAAGACATTATTTTGGTTTCTTTCATTCAAAATACTTTTATTCTATCTCTTGCACACAAATACAATTACAATTTTTATATTCATCACGTACAAACTATCAGTCATACATTTTATAAACATTTAGGCCACACTTTATACATACTTGTTCTTAGCTTAAAGTAAGTGCAACATAAACTAAATAATTCTCATCATTGTTTTAAAAGGAATTCAATCAGATTTTGGGATAGACATACAATTTCGTTAAAGAACAAACTTAAGAAACAAGTACAATTTTATTTCGGATTTTGCATTCATCAGACACACCACACACCTCTTAACACACACGCATACAGTTATTACACGCCTTGCAAAAATACCACAATACCACAATGCACACATTATTAGTTTAGATTCATTTGTTTTTGGGCTAAAGCACCGCGCGTCAGCGTTACCAATTATTATTTTTAAATATATATATATATTTATTTGTAAATATGCATTCATCCATGTATGTATAATATATGTTTATGTATGTCTGTGTAAATGTGTCTACACACAATGTGCCTGCATACATCGATATATTAATGCATCACGCATGTGTTTCGTTTTCATTTTCGTTTTTTCTTCTTTTTTATTTATTTATAAGTTACGTGTTGTGTAAATTTTACTATTTTCCCGTAAGTTAGTTAGTTAGTTTTCGTACGTCCAGCGTAAAGTAATTAATGATAGTCCTTATGTAGTTGTAAGTATTTATGTATTGTATAAGTCTCAGTTCTCAGTATAAAATCAGTACCATTTGTTACGTTTTCAATTTGTTTTCGTTCACTTTCCATGTCGTTTTTTGGGTTTTTGTATTCTTGTTAATTTTTACACTAACAATTGTTTTTTTTTTGTTTTTGTTTTTGTTTTTCTTTTGTTTTGTTTACATTCTTACAAAAAATATGTTTCGTTTCTTTACATTTTGCTCTGCTGCGCGTGGTGCTTTAAACAACTCTTCATACACACAAACACACAACACACACACGCATATATATGTAATCATACACACACGCACACACACATATACACACATACATAAACACATACACATAAACATACACACTCATAATACATAATATACGACACTCACACCTTGGTATCGGCTTAAACCGATTACGTATATACTTATAGACTAATTGGACTTGCAACGGCCGAGTTATAATTATTTTTATAACTGAGCCAGATCGACCATTTCAATTTACATTTGTTTTATTCTTTTTATTTTGTATTAGTTTTTAAATTAATTTGAGAGTCTGGAATGATAGTAACACTCACACACAATATATCAGTCATAGTCTTGCACACTCAAACAACATACATACAAATACTACACATATGCAGCAGACTTCGTTAATAATATTCTTCTACATATTTGTAAATTTGTGCAGGATGAGCCTTTAAACAGGTTTCTTTCGGAAAATTTCTGTTCGCCACTTTCAGACACGCAGTCACGCTATTATTTTAAATACATCCATTGTCATCAGATATTCATCATTATCATCATCATCATCACACAAGCACAAGTTTCATCTTTCATCACGTATCATTCACCAAAATACACCTATAAGATTGTGCAAAATAAAAAAAGATTTATAAAAACGAATTAATTATCAGTATATAGATTATGTGAAAAATGTTTCTTAACTACCTACTACACATAATAAGTATAAAATATTTGAATGTAACTTTTATGCAACTTACGTTCGCATAGCACAGCCATAAGAGTCCATTTTCCAATTGGCGTCTAGCTCTCTCTTTCACACACGACGCTATCCGGCACTGATGCAGCGACAGACATACATCGATATCAACATCATTCTAATTTATTTTGGCAATTCAAATTCTGTTTATAATCATATTGTAATGCAGCAATTGTAAAGAGCAAAAATAAACAGTTGCCAGTTCAAAGAAGTTACCAAATATAACAGAATTTATATAGATATGCAAATTTTAGAAAATAAAATGAGCCAAACCGAAACCGAAACTGAACTTGGACGGCTGTGTGATATTTAGATTGAGTCTAATATCAATACCAATCGGAATACATATATTTAGATTTAGTATATCAACTTTGAAATGGCATTAGTTTTGACAAAATGGTAACTGAATTTCTATTGCATTTAACCGAATGAATCGTACAAATTGTTACATAACTAAAGTAGTTTAACAAACGGTATACCAAATTACAAGTTGCTTTTTGTTCTATTAGACACATTTGCCACTTAATCTAAAGTCCCGGTCATATCCGAGATTTTTTTATTTTATTTTTTTTAAGACATCCTTTGCATTTAGTTTTGCAAATAATTGTCAAAAGATTTTAAACGGGATTATTTTGTTCGAATTTAATGATGCTTGAAATACATTTCTTTTGGCTTTTGGGCACCTTGAATGTGTATGTATATATATGTGTGTATAAGTGTTGCCATTTTGGTGGGATTACCACCAGTTTCAGTGGTTTTATTAGCTTGCTAGCGAAAATTTTTTAAAACAGTACTAGTCGGTTTTTTTTTTTTTTAGATTTTTTGAATCGCCAATGTTTTTTTGTTATACTGACAAATTCAATAATTTTTGTTGCTTATTAATTATTATAGCCAAAAACCAGATGTTTTGAAATCCGATTTTCTATTCAATTTTTTGTTAATTTTCTAAGATACTCTTATTTAGTGGTTTTTCCCGAAGGCTTTTAGTGATTTTTCCCGAGCGCTGGCAACACTAATATGTGACAAAAACAAAAATAAGAAAAAAATGGGTGTGTTTGTTAAGCAATCAACGACGTGTGTTAATGTCCTAAACTGTCCTTAAAGTTGTTTATGTAGTCTACTATAATAGTATGTAAAATGAAGTACTGTAGTGTTACCCTGGTCCGTTTTTGTTAGTTTAGTAGTAGTAGTTGTTGTAGTTGTAGTATTTGTTTGTTTAACTATGTATATATACGAGTACAATTCGATAAGACGCTGCAGGTAGTTGTTTGGTTGTTACTGTATTCGTTTTGTTTGTTTTTGCATATTGTTTCTTGTCATTTAAAATAATTTGCAAATTTAGCGTCATTACCTGGATTTGGAATCAATGTGAGCTAATTAATATATAAATAAATCAATATTTGCTTTACAAAACGTTTTTTTCCAATTTATATGTTTACTTAAATATATTTTTTTTTTGTTTTTCTTTGTGTTTGATGTTGTTGTCGTTTGTTGTTTCCTTATTATATTTGTAATGAGTGTTTCAGTTTCTCATCTGTATTTTCCCCAATTTTAATTGGCATCCGTTTAAAATCTTTTTTTAATTTTTTTTTTTGTTTTTCGTTTCGTTTTTGGTGTTTATGAATTTAAGTTTGGTATCTCGGTGCTTTTGTTTTTAAATTTGCTTACAATTAAGTCATTCATATCATACATATTTCAGTTACGTTTACTGATCACTAGAAAAAACTTACATTTAGTAATATCACACAACACACGCCACACACGCGCGCATTTGAAGTTTGATATGGGGCAGAGATTGTTGTCTCTCTCATAAAACTTCAATCACAAACCATTTAGTTTCAGTTCTGACATCCACATTCTTCAGATTCACACTATAGATAGACGTGGAGATTTGGTAATCAATTTCAAAGGATTCATTGGAAAGTTGTTTGGGCTGATGGCAGTCACACTCAACACACACTCTCATCAAGCAATCGGCATTTCAGACTTAGCACTTCTTCTCTCAGGCATTCGATGCATTCACACGATTTTTCATGGCATACCCATTCACATAATCACTAAATTACATACACATATATTCGCACACAATACAACAAACACACACACACACACATAGACAAACATACTTCACGCAAACACACACACACATACACGCACACATTTAATATAACTAAAGATTTCACTTACACAGCAGAACCTGCTTCGGTTCTTATTTTTCATCTTTGTTTTTGTTTGTTATGGAAGATTTTACATTGGGTAAACCTTAAGAAGTATGTTGCAGCCATAAGACGATTTTATCCAATATTGCTGTGTATTTAATGTAGTAGTTTTATGTGTATTGTTGGATTTATGTAATTTTTATAAATTGTTACCGACTTTTTACTTATATTAACAACTCAATAGAGACAGACATAACTTTGCATTTTTTTTTCATTTTTTTTTTTAGGTTTTTTTTTTGTTGCTTTTGTTTGTGAAATGATGATTAAAATCGGTTTCTAATTAGTCATAACAGGAATTGTTGTGCTAGCAGGCTGCTTAAGCGATAAAGTTGTCATAGTGCTTATAGAGAAAATGTTTTGTAGTTGGTAATGGGGACTTTGATTACGCTTCTTAGGAGTTATCAAATTTACTAATAAGCTCACACAAAAATAACAATATAAATATCATAATCGTAGCAGGATTTGGCTTACAATAAAATGTATAAACAAAATTGTCTTAAATTTTAGGCGTCGCACAGCAACAATAAATCGGACAAACAGCAGATAGAATTTTCGAATTCGGACTGAACTGTAAGAAGATGTGTAAATGGCTTAATTAAAGTCAAATGTTGTGATTTTTGTTAAATCAGAACACTCTACTCACCAGTTTGGCTGCGAACATACATAACTAAAATGGGATCCCAATTTACTGGGCAATGACCTGGCTGTTCATCTTCTTGATCTCCTTGGCTGCCCATGCGCATAGCATTTTGGTGCGTTGACCTTTGGCGCGCTTACCCTCGGCAAGGAATTGTGTAATGATCACATCATCCAGCAATGGATAGAGACGTGGTCCGAACGAGGTGCACAAATCACCGATGAAGCCCGCTGCACTGGCCATCATCGAGTCGGAGACCTCACCCTCTTGCGCAATGCGCTTTATGAAGTTAATAATGTGCAACAGATGGGGCTCCATGTGGAATACATCCTGATTGGCAGTCTGATCGACTCCCTTGAGACCCTGAATGATGCCGGTGTAGGCCTCCAAAACACTCTCGCGCAGCTCATTAATGTATTCGCTCATGTCGAAACTAGAGTTATCCACCTATAATAAAAATTAAAGTTAATTTTGATGTTCAATGGGAAGTAGCAGTTGTGATTTTTTTACCTGCAAATTGGAGGCAGCACGTAACATGTCCAAAACGACATTTAAATATTTCAGAAACTCGCTGCCAATGCTTAGCGCCATATCGCCAAAGGCGGACAGTATTTGCGGCTTAACACTGCGATGAAGATTCGGCTCAGCAAGATCGTTCATTAGTACGGACATAATCTCATCGCAGTAGGGCACCATCAAATGTTTGAGGGCGCGGCAAATGTCGCCAGTGAGTCCAACGGAGGCACAGCAAACCTGGTACTCCTGATGATTCTTGAGACCCATTATTAGAAAATCTTTAAAGGCCGGCATGTATTTGACAAATTGAAAGCCAAGTAGCTCGACCAGCGTAGAGACGGCCAAGAACGCGTCCTCTTGAACGCCGCCAGACTTTCCGGCACTGGAGCTAAACATGGTCAAGAGAGCGGTCATGATGGCATCCGAAATCTGCGGAGCATCCTCCTCGCGCACCTTACGCAGCACACTCTGGAGTGTGGCGCAAAGCAGAGACTGCAAGTCATTGAACTGATGGCGATCGCTGTGGTTGCTGATATGCGACTCCATCTGCATGACCTGATTCAGACGCTCCAAGATGACAATGGTTGTTTGCTGCACAACCAGATAGCAATCCAGCGGTGAATTCTTGATCATGTCCATCAACGCCTCATAGGCAGCGCTTCGCAAATTGGCCTGAGCACCGTCCGACCGATCGGTGGTCTCCAACAGTTGTGTGATAATGAACTCAAAGTAGGGCGTCAGGGCGTAGGTCACCGGTGTTTCTCCCTCGCTGACAATGGCAGCCTCATAGGCGGCATCCGACAAGCCGATGAAGGCCCAGCATACGTTCGCCGCCACACGCGGTTCCGACTTTAGACTTTTCACGAAGCACTCGAGCAATGTTTGCAAATATGTCTTGTTGATAGCGGCTTCCGGGATGATCTGTAATTTATTGTTGAGTTTGATTATTTGTTTTTAATTTAACTTTAATCTGTACTTACATCGCATATACGTCCAAAGGTCCAAGCCGTGGTGTCGCGCACGATGACGCTAGAATCGTACATGAGTCGAATTAGAGTAGGCATTGCCTGCTCAACAAGAGGCTTGAGCGTGTTGGGTTCCAGGCCACTGAGCACGGAACCGAATGTCATGACGGCAGCATCGCGAAAGCGCCAATTGGGTGACTCAATGTTATCCTTGATGAATGGCAAGACATGCGGCACAATTTCGTCCTCGCAGCAGGTGGCCAACAACATTAGGCACACAGAGGACGCTTTCGACGGACTCCAGCTGTCTTCGTCGTCGCACTCATCCTGTTTGGTTAACTTCTCAACTAGCACCGGCGTCAAGAACTGGAGAGCACCACGTGCATAATGCTTGGAGACACGATGCGGCGGCCTGCCTTGATCGGTTGCGTCCTGGCTCTCGATGGACAGATCGATTTCCTCATCGCTCACGTTCGACCAGAACTCAATGCCCTGCAGGGCAACGGCGTCATTGTCCGACTTCATGGCCTCCAGTGTAATGGGGAAGAGTGCCTGTGCCATGTATGGCTCCATGAATTGATAGTAGAGAGACATGATCTTCACCAAACACTGCAAGGCAGCAACACAAATCTGTGTGTCGGTGCACTGCGTCGCCTCGCACACCACCTCCATGATGAAGTTTCGCTCCATGTCCTTCTCAAAATTGGCTTTGGTGAACTCCAGTGAGTTGTGCAGCGATGTTGTAGCAGCCAATCTCACATGATTGCTGGGCTCCTGCTTGCGCATTCCGTGTATGATGGCCGTTAGCACCTGATTGGACTGATTCTCGAGGACACCATACCGGATATCCTGGCAAATGTAACCAATAGCCTCAAGCGCCGCCTCTCGGTGCATTTCGCTGGAGCCTTCGCTGACGACTTTGTTTACCAGTGTCTGGATGAGAATGCCCCAACGATTGATTGGCAGCTCAATTACCGCCACATAAGCAACACACTGGGCGGCGCAAGAGGGTCGCGTATTCTCTGTGCCCAAGGCAGAAAGTATCTGATGGAAGGTGGAAAAGGCAATTCAAAATAAATATATATAAGTTCTTACCAATATTTCAGGCGAAACTTAAGATATACGGCTATATTATGGATAGCGCATTTAACATACATTATTTTTGATCAACTCTCTGGTCTCCTCGGGAAACTGGTGCCATCTCTCCTGATACTGTTGACTGATATTTTCATCCTTACTCGTTAGGTGATTTTTCAATTGAAGACCAGCTGCCATGCGCGCCACGGCGCTGTTTGTTGTTTCCTCGAGGATTTTTGAGAGAGCCTTGAGGAATTCTGGCAGATTGCTGGCGGCTGCCTGCTCCAGATAGTTTTTCGCCGAGAGCAGCTCATTTTTGTCTGCGACAAGTACGGAAAAATAGAAAATACAAATTGAGGTTATGTTCACCAAGTCCTAAATCTGAGTTGTTGAGGCTATTTTATGTATGTACTTATGTGTGTGCGTATGTATGCTTTTGCTCATTTGTTCATATAAATATATATATCTACATATATATGTATGTATGTAGGCGATTGTTGTGTGTGTAGCAACTAAACATACGCTTATGCTCGATTGCAACCCTGCGCAACATACATACACACATACACACATATACATATGCGTCACAGTCGCCGCCGACGTTGCGACGCATCACCTATAACAAAATGGCTTTTAGCTGGCCCTGAGCAATTGAACTTTAAATGCTTTTTATAGGTGCCTCCTTGTCATCGAGATGCACATTTAGAGAATGGTTTTCATCACTTACCTGGTGAGACGGTCTTTTCCAATATAGCAATTAATTGCCTTGTTATGTCCGAAGTCATTTTTGCGCTCTTCTTACTTTCGATTTCGTGTAAAAATGTCGTAGCTGCTGTTAAAGGCGCGAATGTGTGGATATTTTTTCGTAATCACTCAGCTTTCTATGGTGTGTTTGTATGTATGCGTGAATATATAGACAATACCGAGCGAGCAGCAGCTGCCAAATGATTAAATCAAAAATTTAATTTTTTTTTTTATATTTATGTACAGCTAACACGATAATAGAATAGAAAAAACACAAGCCAGCTTATGGAGCAAAGGCAAATGAGGCCTTCAACTTCAACAAAAATGAAATGAATTAGTTTTTTAGATTGAGAACGCGACGTACAATATCCGAATATTTGCGTCGTCCTAAAATTGATTTTTTTCGCTTTTTAACTTACTGACTGTGCGTGTCTCCGTTTCCCCTTTGTCTACGCGTCTGCTGATGCTGTGTTGCTATTTCGATATTGGCTACGCGAACTGTCAGAAAACGCGGGACAAGGGACAAATTGTCGTTGAAATTGTTAATGTTAATGTCAATGTAATGTTATCTAGTCGTAATTAACTTTGAACAGGAATTTTTTGTGTCCAATAAAACGTGAATTGAGAAAGAATGAGAAGCAGGCCGGTTCTGAATAATACTCGACCCCACATGGAAAATTACTGCGCGTCTATCTTTGTGGGCGATGGTAACACTGTTTAGTCGTACCTGCCAGTTGCGTTTGAAGTTGATGGGCGTCTCCTATAAATATTGAAATCAAAGAATCCGATTTTAATATTAATAAGTTGCATTTAATTTACTATATTTATTTCTATACATTTAACATTTAAGAATTCCAATTTTCTGACAAAGACATAAATGACTATAACAGCAACCCTATGACCATTTGGCCAAGTTGGCAGTCCGGTGAAGTGGCAACGCCGTTTTTGCAAATTGCACAGTGCTGACGTTTGTCAGTCAGAAATAAGCCGAAAAAATAGGAAACAAAAGCTTGACAATTAAACTGCGACTGCTGTTTAAACAGACAAGTTCGAGGATTCAGGGTCACATCTGGCTAACCAATCTAGAACGAGTATTAGATCGACGTGGTAGTTAACTCGCTGCTGCTCGATTGTGATTGCAATTGTGTCTGCTGCTTTTGTGGTTAATAGACTAAGAATAATGATACCATCACGGTGCCAATGCACCGTTTTGGGGCTCCTTCTGCTCGTCTTGGGCGCCTGTGAAGCCTTCTATCTACCTGGTCTTGCACCGGTCAACTTTTGCAAGAAGTCCGATGGGACAACTACGTGCAAGGTAAGTGAGTGTGTTGGTCACATGTACACACACATCCACACACATATGAGTGTGTTTATTATTTATAGTTAATAGTTAATGAGTATTCCAACTCTTGTTCCCCAACGGAAGTAATGATAAGCACCCTGCTTGCCGACTGAGTGAGTGATATTGCTTCGTGGAATGCTGTCGTGTGGGTGGCTGTGTGCTGACGTAGATACTTTTGTTTTAAACATGCTTGCGTATCCAAAAGTACATGTGCCTAAGCGCTCAGTTAGAACATAAACATACATAATGTATATACATAATACGTGTGTGTATGTGTTTGTGTTTGTTTGTTGATTAAGTGGGAGGTCGGCGATCGAGCTACGCTCTCCATAAATTAGAGAACTTATAAATTTATTTCGCCTACTTTTTATCTGTTCATCGGAAACAGCAATTCAGATATTTGTCTCGTGTTAAGCAGGAGTTTCTAATGTTTTTTTGTTATCAGTATTATTAGGTTGTTCATTTTATGATATTTTTATTCTGCTTATCCACAAAACTTAAAAATTATAACATAATATTTTGTATTTTATTTTAATGCTGCAGTCTGATGTTGTTTTATACGTTAACCGCTTAAATACTGAGGAATCTGTCATACCCTATGAATATCATCACTTTGATTTCTGTCTGGGAAAGGAGGAGAACTCGCCAGTTGAGAATCTTGGCCAAGTTGTGTTTGGTGAGCGTATACGACCGGGCCCTTACAAAATACAGTTTATGGAGGATGTGGAATGCGCCATGGTAAGTGAATTCAGTATGCAAATCACTCACATTTGGCAGTCGATTGATTTTGTATTTATTATTCGAAAGGCTTGTCGCAAAAATTATACCGGCGGCGTCGGGGATAGTGACCGACGAATGATGGTGCTTAAGAAGGGCATCAGTCTTAACTATCAGCATCATTGGATTGTGGACAATATGCCCGTAACTTGGTGTTATCAGCTGGAGACGGGTAAGCCGTATTGCAGCACTGGCTTCCCAATGGGTTGCCTGGTACGCGCCGATGGCGAAGGTTGCCCCATCAATACAATCTACAGTCGTCCACTGCACTATTATCCATTCAATCATGTGGATCTGGAGATCACTTATCACAGTGGCGCTCAAGAGGATTGGGGCATGGGCTTTGGAGGTAGCAGTGGTCGTATAATTTCTGTTAAAGTAACGCCCAAATCTTTGCTTCACGCCGATCCCGAAAATCTCAATTGTTTGGGCCCAGAGCCGCTGGCCATACGCGAGAGTTCTCTCAAGGCAGGCGAAGTTCAGAATATAGTTTATACGTACGGTGTGAAATTCGTGCAGAATAATGCTGTAAAATGGTCGTCGCGTTGGGATTATATACTGGAATCAATGCCGCATACGAATATTCAATGGTTCTCGATTCTCAATTCGCTGGTCATCGTACTCTTCTTGAGTGGCATGGTGGCGATGATTATGCTGCGCACACTGCACAAGGATATCGCCAGATATAATCAGATGGACAGCGGCGAGGATGCACAAGAGGAATTCGGTTGGAAGCTGGTACATGGTGATGTTTTTCGGCCGCCACGCAAAGGAATGCTTTTGTCCGTCTTTCTTGGCTCTGGTGTCCAAGTCTTGGTCATGTCCATGGTCACCTTAGCATTTGCCTGCCTTGGATTCTTGTCGCCTGCAAATCGTGGCGCCTTGATGACCTGCTCCATGGTGTTGTTCGTATCACTGGGAACGCCCGCTGGTTATGTTTCGGCAAGAATCTACAAGAGCTTTGGCGGTGTAAAATGGAAGAGCAACGTCATCCTTACCTCAATAGTATGCCCCGGGTGAGTTGATGCCAAATAAAATAACTACGAATGCTTACTGATTTTATATAATTTCATTTGTCTAGAATCGTATTTTCGCTGTTCTTTGTGATGAATTTGGTGCTATGGGGTGAGAGTAGCTCTGGCGCTGTGCCATTCAGCACACTGATTGCCTTGCTGGCTCTGTGGTTTGGAGTTTCCGTGCCCTTAACCTTTGTTGGCGCCTACTTTGGTTTTCGTAAACGTGTACGTAATCTATTATATTTAATTTTATATATAATTTTTCTCAAATTCACACTCTTTGACTTTCAGGCTTTGGAGCATCCGGTGCGTACCAACCAAATACCGCGACAGATACCCGATCAGTCAGTCTATACGCAGCCAATTCCCGGAATTGTTATGGGCGGTGTTCTGCCATTTGGCTGCATCTTCATACAGCTGTTCTTCATTCTCAGTTCGCTGTGGTCAAATCAGATGTACTACATGTTCGGATTTCTCTTTCTCGTATTCCTTATACTGATCATCACATGCTCAGAGACAACGATCTTGCTTTGTTATTTCCATCTATGCGCGGAAGACTATCATTGGTGGTGGCGATCATTTCTTACATCGGGCTTCACAGCCGTTTACCTATTCATTTATTGTTGCCACTACTTTGTCACAAAGCTATCCATTAAGGACAGCGCATCGACGTTCCTCTACTTTGGATATACCGCCATTATGGTATTCTTGTTCTTTTTGCTAACCGGCACAATTGGATTCTTTGCTTGCTTCTGGTTCATACGGAAAATCTATAGCGTTGTCAAGGTGGATTAGGCTCAGCATACATCACGTATTTATACAATGTGTGTGTGTGTGCGTGTGTGTGTGCTTGTGGGTCTGTCCGTGTGTATGCCCGTGTGTTTTTGTATGTGTAGCCACAATTTACACTTAAGCCTAATGTGTGTGATTTCTGCGCTGTGCGTGAACAGCCGGTTTTCTGTTTATTATAATGAACTTATTAATATGCATATACTACATAAAAATGTGTATATAGTTATATATACATTTGTGAGTACGTGGTAGTACCGATGCGCGCAATAATGTTAAGGAAAAATCAGAAAGTACGAGAAATGGTGAAAATCAATTGTGTGTAGTTTTCATGTTTTAAAAACAAACTATCAAATCTTTGGCAAGAAATTTCATCTTTTCAAATTTAACGTCCACTTCTCGATATATACATACAAATACATTTCCAAAAAAAAAAAACCAAAATAAATAATCATAAATGAATTAGTGTTCCCAACAATAATTATTTTGTTTAAACATGAACTCCACTTCCTGCAAATGAAAATGTACTGATTTGTAATTTGAAGTACTTTACCTTCTGTGTATTCGTTAAATCAGAGCCATCCAAACGATTGTAATTGAGGCTTGGATTCTCAACATATAATACATACGTGTAATATTTTAAAATATGTACATTAGTTTAAACGAATTAAAACTAACTTGGAACTAAAAAATAAATTTAAAAAACCAACCAAAAATGAAAAAAATGAGAGCGCCCTCTATAGTTTAAATATTTTGATCAAGGGTTGCAACCCTCCGAAATGCATCCGATGGCAAAAACACTTTTGAGGCTTCCGCTGAAAGTGTGCAAAATTGATTTCAAAAATAAATTGCCAACTAAATTGCAGCAACAAACAATCCCAGACTAAATGACAAGCGAAATTGCGGACAGTGAAGATGAATACGATGAGCTATCGGAGTTGCGACAACGAAGCCCGCCCGAGGCTCAGCAATCAGTCGATGTTAGTAATCCGATGGACCCTCATATGATTCCACCAAAAATTTATAGTTATAGTTGAAATGCATTTTAGGAGGCATTCGATTTGGACGATCTGCTGCCAGTCATTGGTGAGTTTGGCAAATATCAGAAGCTGCTCGTTTTTGGCATTTGTCTGCCTGCTTGCATACCATGCGGATTTTGTGCCTTCAACCAGCTCTTCATGGCCGACACTCCCGATGACTATTGGTGCCGAGTTCCTGACCTCTTCCACATGGATCTCGAACAGCGAAAATATTTGTCCATACCCAAGGAACTGGTAAGCCAACTCTTAAAGTTTTCAGTTTAAAAATCAACATACGAAATAAAGGAACTCAAGTTTTATTAGAGTGGTTGAGAATTTGGAGTTAGATACAATTACATAAAAATTGCAAGCAACAGATAATTCTTCTCAGAAAATATCGATTTAGAAAATTTCTACGATTTATATATGTATAGAAATCTTATATTTCTATGCTAGGTTAGACGGTGGTCCACTAGAACCGTTGTGGTACCTTGTGGGATCTAATTCGGATTTCTTGGGCACCCTAATATATAAGATATTTCTAATTTTATTTATTATTTTTTTTTAAGGAAAACGATGAGTTGGTCTACAGTAAATGCTATACTTACGGTGTCAATTGGACGCAATTGCTCGAATCTTTTGATAATATTGTTGACAGTGCTGGAAATGATGTGACAACACTTGAGCCCAATAGCAGCTGGCCGCTGATCAAGTGCAGCCAAGGCTGGGAGTACAACACGACCAGTGTCTGGTCCTCGATTGTGATCGATGTGATTAAGTCCATAGCCAAAGCGATCCACAACTGATCCACATTAAGCCTCATTTAGAGCAGCTCTTTGAACACTCATCATTTGTACCCTTTCATGTCATACTCTGCTCCAGCATTTTGATAATCAATTCATCACTCAACTGTTACATCCGTTAACAGTTCGATCTGGTTTGCGATCAGGACATATATCCGACAATTGGACTCGCTGCCCTTAACACTGGTGGACCTGTGGGTGTTTATCTATTTGGACTGCTCAATGATAGAGCCGGACGTAGACTCTCCTATTTCACGTGTCTGGCCACATTGCTGGCGGGCAGTTTGATGACCTCGCTGAGCACCGACTTCTGGACATGGGCGGGCAGTCGTGTGGTCGTCGGACTGACTATTCCAGCTGTATATCAAATACCCTTTATCATATGTGGGTATTAAGCATTTAACCTTTTTATGTAGACTAAGAAAATTGAAAATCTTCCAGAATTGTAGAGCTATAAGCATAAAGTCCCACAATTTTAGAATGAGCATTATTTAATTTGAGATGATGATTTACTAAACTGATATACGATTAATAATCTGTTGGCTCTTACTCGTTTCAGCTTTGGAACTCGTTGGAGAGAAGTATCGTTCCTTTGTGACCGTGATGACGTGCACCTTTTACACGTCGAGCATAATGCTGCTGTCGCTGGTCACCTATCTGGAGCGGGATTGGGTGCGCCTTTCCTACTACACATCAATTCCATTCTATTTCTACTTCCTGTACATATTCATAATGCCAGAGTCGCCACGTTGGCTTCTGATGCGCGGTCGTCTGGAGGAGGCGCTGAAAATACTGGAGCGCATGGCGCGCGTGAATGGACGACAATTTCCGGAGGCAGTGCACAGTAAGCTGGAGGCGCAAATCAAAAGAGACAAACTGAAAAAGCAGAAGAAAAAAGTGGCCAATGTGGGCCTCATGGATCTATGTCGCACGCCGAACATGCGGCTAAAGACGATATTGATTACGCTCAGCTGGTTTGCCAATGAGACCGTCTATCTGGGACTTAGCTATTATGGTCCCTCGCTGGGCACCAATCAATACGTTAGCTTCTTTCTGTCCGCCGTAGTGGAGCTGCCGAGTTATCTGTGCTGCTGGTATTTTATGGACACTTGGGGTCGTCGTTGGCCTCTCAGCTTATCAATGATATTGGGGTAATTACAGATAGATTTTTAACAATGTTTTTTTTTTTAATTTGTTACCTGTTTTCTGTTGTCTAATCTATATAATTGCTCTAATCTTATCTAGCGGAGCTGCGTGCATTATAACCGTAATGTTGCCCGATGACGCAATCGATGAGACATTGATACTCTATCTCATATCTAAGGCACTACTATCGGCTTCTTTCCTAATCATTTATCCCTTTGCTGGCGAGCTATATCCGACTCAAGTTCGAGGCATTGGCATTGGTGCCTCTAGCTACATTGGCGGCTTGGGACTGATAGTGATACCATTTGTCACCTATCTGGGCAAGGATAACTTAAAGCTACCATTGGTGATTATGGGATTTGTATCCATGTTGGGTGGCATGACCGGTTTGCGTTTGCCAGAGACTCTGCATCATCGCCTGCCACAGACCATCGAGGAGGGCGAAGAGTTTGGCAAGAATTGGCAATTTAAGGATTGCTTTCGCTGCAAGCCGCAACCGTAAGTAAATGGATTACCAACTAATCTGTTGGCTATCTTCATATATTCTGCTTCCTTGCAGCGATGCTCTGTCTCCGCCATCTTCCTATGAGAACTTGGATGTATTGGGTGGCTCCTCCAATACTGCTTCCGAAGTGGAACTAGAACTAAGAGATAGTCGCCGTCAACGGCAACAGCCTCGTTCCGATGAAAGCACTCCGCTGGAGCTTGGTGCAAGTGGTAGTGGAGGTGTCGGACGACCGCATCGGAGTTCGATGAAGCGCTTGGTGCGCCAAATGAGTGTTATGGATACCCAGCGGACTCATGATGGCACCATGCAATTGACGCACTGGATTTGAGAGTGTGTGTGTGTGTGTGTGTAAACTGTAAATGCGTGTATTATAATTTAAAGATGTTAGAATGCTCTAGTCGAGACAGCTCGACTAGGAAATACCCTGAACCCGGCTTTCAAATAGATAGTAGTCATGCTGATAGAAGTTTGTTTAATGTGAAAATATGTTTTGGAGATAATAGTTTGCTCAGTTTGAAAAGACATTTTCTTATCCGATCTTAATCAAGTTTGTATTAGGGTGTATTATATATTAATTGAATGCTATTGCTTGTCTTTGATTGCTTTCGGAAATCGAGGACGAATTTGAATTCTCCAGCTCTTATATAGATGGATAGACTTATGAATAATATATACAAACTTTATGGAATCGAGATTGTTTCCTTATTTTTGCACAACTTCATCATACATTTTTTCTTATTTTTCGCTGGTTCAGGGTATAAAAACAATAAATAAATACCAAACAAAAAACATAGCACGAAAGATCTCAACAAATATAACATTCACAAAATTTGACTATCAATTTCACTTTGAAATATTCTGTATAACAATTTATCCTACAACAAGTATAATAAAGTATATATAGCATTTAAATGTTATGGAACATATCTATATAAATCTGTTTTTTTTTTTTTGTTGTGGATATCATATTTACGCGAATTTCTTGTATTTAGATGCACTTTTGACATAGATGCCAAAGAATGATCATATGTCCAAATTTTAACTGCAAAGTTTTATTTTGAATTTAATTTATTTTTTATTCAAATATTTTTCAGTGTCAACTAATATTACTTGATTTTAAATTAATAAATAATTATAGCCATATCCTTTTGATCAACAATAATGTTAAAGCAAAACTTATTGTAATAAAATTATTCACTTACTAAGTCAGTTTCGGATGCGAGTACATAAACAATTGAACAACCTTAACCTACCCTTTGAGCATCCATTACAAAATACAATGCTTTCAGCACATCCGCCATATATACGATATTAACAGTACTTGTACCATACCAGCATAGCATTTGTCATAATATACATATATATAACTGTACAAGCGATTTCTCATTAGACCCGCATTGTTTATTTTTATTTATTTATGCATTTATGCAAGCAATTATGCAATTAATTGCTGCCAAACAAAAACAAACATTAAAACCGATTGTTTATTACCTGATTCGATTTGAGGAATGAAAATTACCTGCAGCTGTTAGCCGTAATCTTCTAGAGACAGCGATAGGAAGCATTCAAATATAATAGATATATGAGATTATGATCGTGTATTGTCGGATCGGAGTATTAAACTATTAATTTGTATATGAATCACAATAATTTTTGAAACTTGTCAACAACAATGAAGCATTGCAAATTTTATGTATAAGCCGAAAGCATGTCTGGAAATTCTGGAATGGTGTCGCAGCATCCACACAAGGACTCCACTAGTTGCCCCATAATGTGCCTGCACGAGGATATCATATGTCAACTATTCAACTATATACCACAACTGTGCGACAAGGTTCACTTGGCGTGTGTGGCACCCAAATTCAGGGACGCCTTTGATAACTGGGCTCGCAGACAACGAAGCCACACACTGAATGCACAGGATGTGGAGCAGATGCTGCTGCCCGATCTGATTGTTTTCTTCAAAGTGGCTGGACCATTTATAACAGTGCTGATGGTGAACACTGCTTCGTACCATAAGGAATCTCTGATTGTCGAGTTTATCGCCGAGTATTGCAAGAATTTGGAAGAGATCAATTTTAGTAATGTGACCGATGAGTTCCGATTTGGTCAGTTGTTGTCGCGATTGACGCATCTGCGTCGGGTAAGTATCCATTGCAGCGAAGTAGAGGATGTTTTAAATTTAGATATGGAGAGCAACCAGGAGTTGGAGTTTTTTGAACTGGTCAACGGCTGCTACACGGGTAAACAAGATACACCAATATAGTCAAGAACTTGATTTTAAATTCTAGTTTAATAAATAAATGGTTTTAGGCAAACATCTGTGCGACTTTCCCAAACTACAGACAATTGTGCTGCGAGATTGTCTGCTGTGGAATTCCGGTGAGCTGGGGATAACTCTGAAAAAGTTGCGAGTTCTCGTTTTGGAAGGTTGTTGTTTTGATGTGATGAATCAATCGCTCTATGAGAAGATTGCCAAATACTGTGTGGATCTGGAGGATTTAACCTTCTCGAATTGTGATGTTCACTTCGAGGTGATCGCCCAACTGGTAAATCTGAAACGATGCACTCTTAAGACCTATATATCTACCAGCAATGAGCTCAACTTGGACTTCCTTTCGGCGCTGGCCGAGAAGCGCGGCAGCAAGCTTCAATATCTCAATCTAACGGGACAGTTTGAGATTGGCAATGAGCATGCAACACGCCTGGGACAATTGAACACTCTATTGCAATTGCACTTTAGCGACAATGATGTGCTGGAGGATAGTCACTTCCTATTGTTCAATGATCTACCGCAGCTGAAGCTACTGGGATTGTCCTGGTGTGGCAGTGTCACGGACACGGGACTAGCCATTTTGATTTGCCGGTGCCCCCAACTAAATCGCATGGATATCAATCATTGTCATCAAATCACCAACAACTTGGTCTTCAATGCCATCAGCTGCTGTGGCAAGGGGACGGGTCGCTCAATGATCCTTAATGTGGCACACACCAAGATCACACACACAATGCTCGAGGTGCGTAATGCTTGATTAAACGTTTTAAACGTTTTTTTAATACTCTATACCCATTGGATTGAGGAAGATTTGGCAATGGCAGAAGTAGAAATCTTAAACAGTTTAAATGTACAAAACAACACAAAATATGTTGTGTGTATATTTTCGAAATTTTTCCACAACTTGAAAGAATTAGGAAGTTGAAGTATGAATTAGAGATTTGTGAAGAATTGCATATAGATTGACTGGAAAGTATTTCAAATGTAGGAAGTATTTAGAATGCTCAAAACAAACAAATCGATAAATATCGATTATTAGAGCTAATTTTAATTACTATGCATAATTAGGAATTTAGACTTGTGTATATAATTCTATAATCAAAATAATCAATAAATACCGATTATAAGAGCACATCATAGCATATCCAAATTAAGAAGAACTCATATTGCGATAATCTCTCCCCAATATTTAAGAAGTTAGAAAAACATATATTTGTTATGGGTACAGGGTGTTAACTAGCAATCACTCTCGAAAAGTGCCGCCTTAGTTGCTTTGAACTTAACTTCCCTGCACATCCGCAGCATCCCAGTTATCTAAATCAAAAGTGCTATCCGCAAAAACACGTCAAGTTGAACTTCACGAATCGATTGGACTGAGTTATTGGGTTCACCCACAAGGAAGTACTAACTGTATTGGATTTATTGAACAATCGCAGCGCATCTAAAACACGCACACAATGCTCCATTATTGAACTGTAATAGTTTTGATAATTGCCAAGTTTTGTTGTTATGGATTTAATAAGTAAGAAAAAAAAAAAAAAAACAAATCAAATGGATTCGATTCAATTCGTTTCGATTCGATTCGAGTCTCAGTTGTTCGTTGCAATAAATTTCGCATTCAATTGTTGCTTGAACTTTGCCGATATTGTTGTCGATGTTGTTGATGATGATGATAATGATGATGATGATGATGATGATGACGGTGATGTCTATGTTAGCAGCAGGAAGCCCAGTTAACACAGTTTGTGCAGTCAAACAACAATTAGAGCTCACCTATGGTCAGCGACGGTTAGTCATCGAATGCACTCATTGTCCAGCCAGTTGTAGTCACTGCACTCATTGATTCACAATCACAATGCTTGCCAATATTGCTGTTGACCTCGACTCGGTCTCCTTAAATAGCGTTCGCTGTGACTTAGTTCTAGTACTACACATAACCCATTGACATCACACATTGGCCTGCCGGGTATGAAAATATTTACATACATACATACCTATATTACATACATACATACATATATGTAAATAAATCACCTTGACATGTTCAGGTGTCTGGTGTCTCTTTGCAGTCTTGCCAATTGACTAATTGTGTGTGTTTGTTTTTTTGTACTTCTTCTGGGTTCGATGGTTTGACATTTTCTGTGGATGATCGCATTCCGGCGCTCGACAAGCAATCGAGACTTGTAATAGATCTTTGATCATCTTAGCCACAATCCAAAACACACACACAAATTGTCAAAGCTGTTGTGGAATTTATTGGAGATTGTTTTTCAAACATATTTTTCTTTTTTGGCTTTACTCTTGAGTGATCACTAAAAAAGTTGCTCAAAGCATTTATCATTAAAAGTGGAGTTTTAATTTTCTATAAAAATAAGAAATAAGAATAAGTTCTATATCCTTGGGTTTGAGAAATATATATTTATATATATATATATAAATAATTCTAATGCATAATAGGAATATGCAGTTTTCATCTGAGTGCTGCCTATAATAAAAAATAGTGTTGAAATCTAAATGAGACACAAGTAATTTAATGTAGTAATAAAACCGTTAATGGTTATATACAAAATAATAATGACATTACGATAGTTATTTGTGTATATCAAAATTTAATGTTTGGTACGACATGTAAAAACATGCTTATGATTTTAGTAACTACACTCAGAAAAAAATCGATCTGAATTTTGAAAACCGCACTGAAAATTAGAAATGTGTTCCGGTCTTAGAAATTTTATATATTTTTTATTTTTTAGAAATCAATTTCCTAACAACTGTTTATTGTTTGATTATTATAATTACAATTATAATCTTTTTATAATTAAATAATTTCTTAAGGAAGAGATTCACATCGTGCGTTCAACCAGCTGTGGAGTTATTTATGTTTTTTTTATTTATAAAAAATACCTATTCTAAAAATCAAGAACACTTTTTTTCTGAGTGTAATAATGCTGCATGTTCATTTACACAGCACTCCTCTATTCTGATTACAATGATTTTCAAACATAAAAACGACATGTCGTTTTGGTCTACGTTTGGCTTAGTTCTAGCTTCGACGAAGCCAAATAACATAGTTAGATTTCAGTTAAATTATAAATATTATTATTATTATTTATAATGTATTGCAATAATTTGTTTTAATTAAGTGTATCAGTTAAGGTTTATAATTAAAATAGTTAATTAAGCTAGTTAGCTTGAGCTCTTTATTAACATGCAGAAATACTAAGCGAACACAAAGCTCACATCAAAGATGGAACTTCACCTTCACCATCGCCGAACTCCAATTGCAACTGAAACTGCAACATTCCCCATCATCATCATCATCATCATCATTAGCAGCATCATCTTTGTATCGGTTGCCAACTGGCATTTGTGAAGACGTGTGCAGGCTTGTCAAGGTGCCGTGCCAAGTCAAACTAAAGCTAAAGCTATAAGGCTATTCAGCGGATCTATGCACTTATGTATATATGTATATATATATATATATATATATGTGTGTGTGTGTGTGTGTATCTTGTAGCTGTCTTCAGTTTGACAAACCCGTTGGCTTAACAATCGCATGTTGTTGCTGCCTTTCAATTATTGGCCGAGCTGCATGTCTGGCTAGTGGTGTCTGCTGATCTTAGCTGCTGCTGGAGAATTACACGCAACTATCAGTTGATACAAATCTATACAATTCAGTATATAAAGACGTAATCGTGCCGAGCCATGCTAGCTTAGTCTAGTCTCTCTAGTTCTAAGTGCTTCACATAAATAATCTGTGGAGAGACTTCGAAGTTCGAACATAACACATATTGCTCTGAGCATGAGAAGACGGGACAGGTCGAGGTCAACACTGCTAGCCAACCAACCAGAGAGACCACAGACCACAGACCACAGACCGCAGATCGCAGACCAAAGAATAGAGAACCAAAGCAGCTGTCCAAGCGCCACGGGTGCGAGTTATTGCCATAAGCAGTGTCTTCAGTTTGCCACTCGGCTTCTGATTGGATTTTGCTTGGAATCTGCTTGGATGTTACCGGCTCTGTTTTTTAGTTCTGTTCACAGTCGCAATTAAAACTTTGCAAACGGCATTCTATTTCTGTTTTGCTCCTTTTAAATGGCAGATCAATATATTTTAATGAAATCTTATCGTATTTTTAGACTTCACATTTACACAACTTTTTACATCGCTTATAAAATTCATATCTGAGCCAGCCATCCTCGCACGTTAAGTGACTTCCCACTGAGCTATTCGGCCTCCAAGGCAATCAACAGCTAAACTCTAATGTGAAAGCCGAGCCAGAACAGTTCATTTAGCGTGCATTTGGCAACAAAATATTCCTCTGCTTTGGCAATTGGGTGAAATATAATTAAACTTTCTCCATACTCTTCATATAAATTTATAAAATTTGTAGAATGAAGAATGTATTACAGAAATGTTGGTAAATATTCGATGCAAAGTTGTTGTTTATATTCTTGATTAGGACGAAGAGCTGATTCGGCAATTTATTTGAGGCCCTAGTTTGTATTTGCTTAAAAAGAAAATCAGCTATGAAACTGAATGTAAAATAAATAAATAATCTTAGATAAATACTTTTGAAAACATTAAAGCAGGCTGGTTGGGGTGCATTGGAATTCTTACCCAGCGGATTTATGTTTATGCAGATTTATGTATCTTTTGTATACCCGAACACTTTTTCTATACTTTTTCCGAATTTATTTTTAACATGTCCACTACAAACGCTTTACGTGCCAAAAAGTTTTATTTTTGTTCTTGTTGTTATTTGCGCTCCACGCTGGAAAAGTGTGCTTTTGTAAATTTAATGGCAAATAACTTTCGGATATGCAAAACTGTAAACTATTTTTGGGCTGCAAAAAATCGCCTACACGTGACGTTATCATTTGGCTAAATTTATACGTACACACACACACACACACACACAGATATGCACATGTGTGTGAACCTGATGCAGTCGAGTGCACAGACTGCGACAGTGACATCATCAGCTCAGTCTAAAAAAATGGAGGCCCACGCGTACTCCACGCGTGACGTCAAAGCGAGCGGGATGGCGCTATAAATGTTTGGCTGCCGCATATTGGAGCAGTTCAGCAGGTGACGAACTGTGACTGTGACGTCACATGGAAAGAGACAGTGAGATATACAGAGAGATAGATAGAGGTAGGGAGAGCGAGAGAGAGTGCGCAACGAAGTAAGCAGAGAGCAACAGCGACGTCATCGACGCACGTGCCAGCGGACAGAGCGAGAGAGAGAGAGAGAGAGCGAGAGAGCACAATAGCAATAACAAAAGCAACGTTGACGTCACAACCCTCCATTGCCGGCCGGCATTTTATCTACGCGCTCTCTCTCTCTCTCTTTCTCTCTCTCTCTGTCTTAACAGATTTGTGCGCTTGGCAGTTTTCATTCATGTTGCGAGCGCATGTCTGTCCACGCGTCGCGTGCCACCCAACTTGATGACGTCTTTGTTTATTGATTTCGCACAATGATTCCATGACGTCACGGCATGTGCGACCAAACCGAACCGAATCAAAGCCAATTCAGCGGGAAATGCGTTGCGCTATATTTAATCGCACGCTAATTAACACTGGAAAGTGATAATCAGCAGTGGGCAAAGTATCTATTACAATACTTGCCTTTACCCATGCCACATGCCACAATTTGTATGTCTAAAATTATGCTGTTAACAAGGCGTTGAATCTTTCATTTCGAAGTTAAAAGCTCAAATCACATTAATTTAGTTCAATGTCAAAGTTAAATTACGTAAATAACTTTCTCAATTTTCGTTTTTTCTTTTCAAATTGACAGATACGTAGCGTAACGCAACGTAACGTAACGTAACGTTATTCATTACGTGTCTTTAATTATTGGTGGTGCGTTGAGGTCAAAGACTCATTGAGTTTGATGACGTTGCTCGAAGTTGTGCGTGTTTGTCTTTTTTATGGGTCAGAGTGATGATAGCGGAATAGGCAAAGGACAGACATGATCAAACACGCACGCGATACAAGCTGATTGCATTGGGGAGCTCCTGTATTTGATTTATTGCCCGGAAAATCGTTGCATGACTAACAACTAAAAAAAAACAGGCTATGGGACATATGTTTAGCGGGGGCAAGCTATCAAAAAATTTGAAATCAAAATAATCTTATACAACAATTGACAGCTGAAAAAAATTTAAGGTATTTTTTTTTATTTCCTATTGTACGTTTTTCATAGATTGATAAAACTTTGACTATCTCATACAACTTAATAAAAACATTCATTTTGCATGTATTTTTACACTTGTATTGTACAACTTTAATTGCTCGTGGTGAGCTTTATTTATTTGTATAAGTATTGCATAAAATCTTTGCCACCATAGAGCTGTTGTTATCATCACTTCATTCGTGCGCTAGGCGTATACGTGATATTATGACGTATACGTTATAAATTGTAATTTGTCAGCAGGGCAATGCTTAAAATAGCCTCAAAGCTTGCACAAAATACTTAATGTACAAATCACAGTGAATAATACGAAAATGCTGCATTGCAAAAGTGCAAAAAGTCTTCCACAGCAGAAACAAAAATGAAGAAAGAAACTAAAGACAAGTATATATACAATAATGACAATAATTCGCCACAAAATGCACCTGCAGGCAACGCAGTCAACTTTACAAAATTAGCATAGGATGTTATGGGTGTTTTGGCTTATAGTTATGCTTGGTAATGGATAGGTGGGTCATCGATAAAATGGGCATGTCTACAACAGGTCCGGGAAAAGAGTAAAGCCAAGCGAATCAAACCAAAAACTAAAATCCCAAAAGCAAACCAAAGCAAAGCAAAGCAGAGGCAAAGGGTTGGCCAAAAATCAAAAGCAATTTATGCAAATGATTCAAAAGGCGCCGTCACAAATGTGCCGTACAACAACAGCAACAACAACAACAGCAATAGAAGCAGCCACTAACATTCGCAATAGGTAAACGCAAAGTGCCGCTTGCTAATTGAAATTTGGCAAAGCAACCGAGGGAGAGACAGAAAAATCAAAGACTAAATAGCAATCAAAAAGAGCTAAAATTCCTTAAATTAAACTCACGAACTTTGAGCAACGATGCGAAAACGATACATGCATTAAGCCAGCAGCAAAACAATATAAAAACGAAGAAAAAAATACCAATATATATATATATATATATATGTAAGCAGATGTACAGCTGCGGTCAAAATATTTGTAGCTAATAGTTAAAAAATATTTCAAAATGATGAACATTTTTTAAACAGTAAAATGTGAATTGAAGACTTTAAATTGATCGCAAATGAGTCGATCAAAATGATAATTGTGGAATTATATTGAAATTTTCTCAGTTTTCCAGCCGGTAAATAGTATTTAAAAAAAATAGTTGTGGTGGGTGGATGAACCATACCATAAAATAAAAGTATTTTGAATCATTCCCAGCTGAGAAACAAAGCATTTGTTATTTTGCAGATTGCATTGAATTGCACTTTTCTACATATTGAAGATTTTGAAGAGGTTTTCAGCTTTTCAGCAGTGCAATGAGCCATATTTTGATATGAGCTATATTTTAATATGGCATCACTACTATTATTTTGACCGCAACTGTAGCAAAACTAAGTAAATTTGGCGCAGCACATTTAGAATATCATCAGAAAAGCGAAAGAAAAGGCAGTGGCAACAGCAGCGGCAGCAACAACAAAAGGAAGGAGTGCCCCAAAACTATTGGCTTGGCTTGGCTGCGGCTTCGGTTTCGACTTTGGTTTGGCTTTGGCATGTCATGCTTAATACAGCCAATAAAACCAACAACAACAACAACAACAACAACAGCAACAGCAACAATAACATCTTGGAAGCGACTCCAACGCTTGCCCACAGACAAGTTGAGAGCTCGATGCATGCACTTTTTGGGGCCACGAGCGGGTCAGCAAACAGCAACACCAACAACATCAGAAGCACCACTAAATAAATACAACAACAACAACAACAACAAAAACAAAAACAAAAACAACACGATCAGCGCATGCATGGCCCCCAGACCAGTTCCACTTGCGTCGCTCCCAAAATTCAACTTGTATTAATACGTACATACACACACACACACACACACACACACACACACACGTACACACACACATGCACTAGTAAGGTGAACTGCAGCTAGAGCTGAAGGCACAGCAAAAGCATTATGGGAACAAACAAAAAAATATCATAGCGAAATCGAAAGGAAGAGCCCTCTGCGCCCAAATCGGCTGACCGACGATCTCACGTTTGTCTTCAGCCCCGCCGACTCAGACTTCGGCTCAGAGTCAGAGTCATACATATATATATATATACACACACGCTAACAACAGTTAGAAAACGTGGCTTGGAATCTGTCTAAAAATAGCCACAACGAGTGCAGCACAGCAAAGCACGACGACTAGCAAAACGAACGAAAACGAAAATGAAAATGAAAACGAAACGAAACGAAACGTTTGTGGCCTCACCTACTTCTCTACTATACTAATACTCCGCCTCAAACTGGAAATCAAACAGTGGCGTAGCCGAAGCCGAAGCCGAAGCCGACGCCGACGCCAAAGCCGACTCTCACTCTCACTCTCCCACTCAGTGTGTCTCTCGCAGAGGATTGTGAGCCGAGCTTTGCCTGTGTGTGTGTGTGTGTGTGTGTGTATGGGTGCCACTTGTTGCTTTCAGTTTCAGTTTGCCGTTACTTACATTCGTGTTTGCTGCTCGTGCTTACGAGCTGCGAGCCCAGTTGGTGTCAATGGTAAAGTGCCTTAATATTGCTATTTAATATAATTACAACTGACATTGCTAATGCGATCATTAATTTGTATACAAGTTTCGTTTTTTTTTTGTATAACTAATAAAATGTTTTGGGCGTGGCTCTTATAACTCTGATGTTTTAGAAGTTAACATAATTTGAATCGATTTTCATATTTAATGAGTTAGTCATGCTTAACTTGAGTTACAACTATAAAAGACTAAAAGGGAAGTGTGTTTTGGGAATTATTTAAAATTGCTCATCACATTATCAAATTATCATTATTAATATATATATATAAACATTTAAATAACATTTAATTTTGGAACATTGATCAATCTTCTGAAAGGCCATCAAACATAGATTTGAAAGATAAACGATAAATAATAACGAATAATTAAATATCAATTAATTGCATTCTTTTGTTCTTACATTCCTTTGTACAAATACCCATGTGTATCAATAATTTATACTACAATTATGCTGTAATCTACTTAGTGGCTATTTTTTAAATGCTTCAATTGTTGTTTAACATAATAACTATTTATTTTCAGAGAGATACTTGAGCTAACAGTAAATTAAAATTGATTGATTGCTTCTTAGCCACAAAAATAGGTCTGTTTTAATATGCATTGTATAATGGTCTTAAGGGCACTTCGCCCTAAATATGCAAGTAATTATTGTCCAATTGAAAATGTCTCTACCCCTCCCTCCCCTTCCTAAGCATTATGCATTATGCATTCAGTCATTCTAAGTATATCAAATTTACCCACACACATCGCAGGGGCAGTAGCACATAAGAACATACACACACACACACAAATAGCTATATATATATATATATATATGGGCCTGTACAGTTAGAAGGAGATCCCCTTGCCGGTATTCCTATGAAACCGCAAGCCGGCTCTGTTTCTGTTTGCTAAGGATGGTGTCGATGTGGGCGTGTGTGTGTGTGTGTGTGTGTGTGTGTGTGTGTGTGTGTGTGTGTGTGTGTGGGTGCAGCCAACAGAGATAGACTGACAGAGAGAGTGGAAGAGAGAGAGAGAGGGAGAGAGAGAGAGAGTGAGCGTGTATTTCAGGTGAAGAGATGAAAAAAAATCAATTGCCATGGCTGTTGTCACCTGCCTGTAGGCATTTAACGAACACTGCGTGTACGAGCGAGAGAGACAGAACGAGCTTTTTTATGACGCAAATTATTTCCGTCTTCGCTTTCATGCGAAGCGTCGTCAACAAAGCTGCTGCTGCTGCCCATCGTCGTATATACATATATTTTATATATATATATATATGTGTGTGTGTGTGTGTGCTTTGGCAGCGGTGCAGCGCAGGCGCTCTAACCACGACGTCATCGATTTTTGCTCGCACGAGCTATTGTTGTTGCTCGTCCGCCGCCCTCTGCTCCTGCACTGGTTGATGATGGTGATGGTTCGGGAATGACGTAATTGCGCTTACAGTATAGCTTTACCCTCAGCCGATAGCCGAGCGGACAAGGTAGGTCGTGTTGTGTGCTGCAGCCGAAACGCCAACACACACACACACACACGCACACAAACAGCAGCTACAAATAGAGACCAGCTGGCAAAGCGCAAAAACCGATTGCGACGATTGCAGAGTCGATTTCGGGTTTGGTTTCGGTTTCGGTTGGGGCTCGGTTCGTTTCGTTGTGTGCTCCTCCGTTTGGATATAGTCGCGTGTAACCGTAAAGAGAAGTTCAGTCGCGTCACAGACGCCGCATTGTTAACAACCTATTCGCAAAACAGCTAGCAAGCAAAACAACAATATAATAAAAACACAAAACAAATCAAAACCAAACAACACTCAATAATTTAAGCGACAACAAAATAACATAGAAATATATAATTTGCTAACGGCACTTTTCAATATCAATCACATCAAATCGTATGTATTTATTCGCGTACAGTATTAAGCAATTGATAATTATAACAATACTAAAAATACATATTAATCAAGTGTGTGTGCTTGTGTGTGAGTGTGTGTTGAAAGAATTGTCTCCAATTTGCAACAAGTTGTCTCGTCTAGTCCAATGCGGAAACGGAAGCCAATGTTGTCAACGCGTCGTATGCGTAATCTCAGCTAAAAAACCGTAGCGCTCGTGTGGCACACGGTGCGTATGTGTAATTTGAACTAATTGCAAGTGCAAATTTGCAGCATAAATCAATTACAAATCCAATTGGCTGACTTGACTTGCCGTTGCAGCTGCAGTTGTTCTTAATAATTAATACGTATCCGTATCTTTGTTGATATCTTCGGGGCATTTCTTGCAAAGAATAACATTGAGCGAAAAGTCCTTGTGCTACAGTTACTACGCGTACATATATATATATATACATACACCCGCCTACACATACATCCCCACATCCGTACGTATATCCGTATATATAAACGTGAGTAAGTCATTACGTCGTCGATTGCTTACGTCGCCAGTGGGGAAACTGCGCAAACGCTAAATTCTAAAGCAAGTTCAAGTCTAAGGACATGCAAAAAAAGCAAGGACACTGCCGCGAGTGCTTATATGTGTGTGTGTATATTTTAGTGTGTACATAGATAATGAAGACAGCAATAATAACTGCAAGGTCTCATTACAACAACAACAACAACAACAACGGCAACGGCAACAACAAACAAAACCAAGAACTATAAGAAAAACTACAACAATTGCAGTGCTTGAATAAATAAGGAAGTTGTTCACAATTTTGGACGTCGGGCTGGATCTCCATCGGCTTGGAGTGCGCCACACAGGTGTTTATATTGATCCTATGTGTTCCATATTTGGTGCTGTTGTCTCTGTGCTCATATTAATGTTGTGTTTCGTGTTTAATGTTATTGCTGTTATTGTGTCATCATCATCATTTGTTTATCACCTTCATTACGCACATTTCAAGCTGAACTTCATTAACTATAATGCGCGATCGTCTTGCCTCCCTGATTGTGGTGAAGCAAGAAGCGGCGCCAACGCTAAGCCACAGCTGCAACAACAACAACAACAACAACAACAACAACATCAGTAGTAACAACAACAATCATAGCAACAGTAGAAACATTGAAAATGATCTAATGCTGCCGCAGCAGCAACTGCATCAATTGCCGGCCATCAAGTGCGAATCCTTGTATGCATTTCCATCCTACGAAAGCAACATCTACTATGAGATCAATAACAATTCATGCTATAGACAGAATCTAAATGTTGTTGCCACAAATCACACAACACCAATAGCAACAACAACAGCAGCAGCAGCAGCAGCAGCAGCAGCAACAACAACAACAACTGCAGCCGTAACATTTCCGGCTGTTATCTATCCGTGCCGCAATCTATTTCCCGACGGCTGTGATATTGGACATTTGAGCTGCTCTGTCAACGGCTCCTCCGGCCAGCAGCAGTTGGCTGGAAGCAGCGGGTTCTATGCGAACACTAGTTGGCACAGCAACGGAATACACACGTGTATGTATATATATCTATATATATATGTATATGTATATGTATATGTATATGTATATGTATATGTATGACAACAACTACTTCTCTTCCTTCAACTCCAACTCCAACTCCCTGTACCTTCTTTTGGTGATGGTTTTCTAATTGCTAGTTGCACGTTGCGTATGCGCAATATTACGCATTGCCAAATCGTCTGTGTATAATTAAATGAAAATAAAAGCAAAATCTTAAACGCTTGCCAAGACGCATAAGCAAATGATTTAGACGCCTAAGGCGAAGGGGCGGGCCTGCAGACAATGACGACATAAATTTTGCATCAGTAGTGAAATATTTAGCAAATAATAGAAATATGAGTTTAGCCGTTGCCCACTCTGCAGACTCCATAGTAGATGGATTTGTATGGTTGGTCATACCAAATGTTTACCAGCGTCAGCAAAGCATCGCCAAAAGGCAGCAGACGGCGAAGACGAGCAGCCACTGTGGCAGACACATTGCAGCGCTGCAAATAGAGGCAGAGCCCGATGCAGGGGGCAAAAGCAGGGGCAGAACCAGAGACGGAGACAGAGGGTCTGACGCAAAATGATTTATAAACTGTATGTGTATAATAAACATGACTAGCACATACACAGTCATCCATATAGTGTGTGTGTTTTGTGTGTGTGTGTGCGTGTGTGTGTACTGTCCACCGCACTTTTATTAACCCAACTGAGAAATCAAAATGCGGTGCATTTATAAACTGCTTAGCATGTATATACGTCGGTCTTATGAAAAGGAATTAAATTTATTTATTTAATAGGCAATAAAGTCACATATTAAAGAGGTTTACAAAATAAAAGAAACAAATTAAATGATATAAAATTAAAACTGAATTAAATTACGATTTAATTACATTAAATTAATGTGCTGAAAAGGGGTTTCTAAAATTCAGAAATATGCTTTGTTTTAATTTGAAAATAATTTTAATTTAAATTTTTTTTGCGGAGTGACTTCGAGCTTTTGCAGTCGGTAATTTCGAAGAAATAATTAACAGGAAGCAGTTCGTCAATTTTTGAAGATAATTTAAATTCTAAAATAAGACATAATCAAATACAACAGTTAAAATATTAGACTAAACTATAATAACATTTTGTGAATCGACCTAAATGAGGAGAAGATTTTGTTCCATGCAAGATACTTGGAACCTGTTCAAGATTGCAGTTTAATTTTAGGGCGGACCCCAACACAAACGTTGCTTGCTATTATTAATATTGTTACACACAAATATAATATATAAGAGTATAGAAAATATTGCAAGCTGGCGTTCTTTTCACAATTGCACTACGTATTAATCGTAATGAAGAATATTGGCAAGAGGAACCAAAAGTGGCCGGCAAACAGATGACGAACCATGACGCCAGCGACGCCATTTAGCCAAATGCAAACCGTTACAGCCGTTCCACGGATTACACGGGACGTGTACAAGAACAACAGCATGCAGCGTGTGGCACGTCATAGTCGGCATAAGGTACCCACAACGAATCGTTTGAACTTGAACACCGGCCACAGCAACCATCTACTCTCGCACCCATCAAATAGATGTCGTTGCTGAGCGCAAAGATAGCATTCGAGAAAGTGATCAAATGCGTCAGAGGTGCAAATATTATGGCATGAATTTTGTGCATGCATACATACATATATATGTATACATATATATAGAGTATGTGCATTAATGATTTATATATATTTGCGAACCACGTGTTGATGACGTTGCCACAGTTGCCTATGAGGCTGCATTTTCTACTATGGAAAATATAACCAAGAGTCATTATTGTTTCTTTTATTGCCAGTCGTCAGCTTATTTCGCTTCGGTTTTGTTTTTATTTCTCTTTTGGCGTGTGCATTTTTTTGTTTTTATAATTAACAATAGAAAACCAAAATTTCTATAATCTTTGCTAGACACTTTTGTTGTGTTGCTGTTGCTGTTGTCATGCACACGCCTCCTTTTATACCCTTGCCGTGCGTGTATTAAACGATACTTGCAGGGATCTTCTAAGTTTTGAAACTATATTAATTAAACTGTGTTCCTTAATCGGAATCGTTCCTCATCGTATCTGAAGACTGTATCATTTGTTTAGCCAATTATTCGATTTGAATTAACTGCTAATTTATTTCATCAAAATATTAGCTTAATGAATGAGAAAAAAATAATAACAACATATATATATTTTTTTGTGATTCGCTTTACAAGCGGTTTCGTTAATATTCAAAATTGTTATATATATTTTGTCTTATTAATTACTATATTTTTCAATGGCTTAATGTATTTTGATATATTTTTATATTACTTATTGCCTTAAGCAGTTAAAGCTATTAATATTTTTTATGGGGCCTGCATTTATTAATTCATTAATTCTTAAAAAAACTTTTTCGACTTTTTTGGCGTCAATTTATATATTTTGCTTTTTATATATTTAAATAATTTTTTTTATAAATATTTTTTATCATATTGCCATTTACAGTTCCAAACACATTTTTTTTCTTCAAACTTTTGCTAAATTTATTGGCATAATTACTTTTGTAACTTTTCCTATTAAATATTAATTATATTATTATATTTTATTTTTCTCATCTGCTTAACCTATTTTTATGTGTGTCATTCACAGTTTCGAACACAATTGAAATATTTTTTTATGTGTCCTGCATATTCATTATTATCTAGTTAAAAAAGACCGTTTTAAATTTTGCTAAATTTATTACTATTGTAGCTTTTGCTCTTCATTCACAAACGTATACCACAAATATAGCCAAAATTAAACAAAAAAAAATACGAATAACATATCTCATTTTTTGCGGCTTTGCTTATTATCATTATTATTGACGCTGGCCACGGCTTAATTATTTGTGTTGATTTATGCGAGTTTTATAAGCAAAACTTGAATGCAACGAGATGGATGAGCATACTACTATTGTCTTGGATCGATCATCATCAGCTATGAGCTATCAAGTATCTGAGTTCAAATCTACAGCAGCTTATCCAATGGGCAACAGCGTCCAGTTTCAGTTGTTTTTGGGATGCCACAACAATAGAGATTTTTGTTTGTGTTTGTATTATTTTCTAAAAACAATACAATCATCGAAATCATCGAAATGCGAGTCAACCTTAATGATGTAATAATAATGATGGGTTGGATTGGCTGCTTTGATTTTATTATATTTGCATTTGTATTTGCAGTGATTGTATACGTTTTCTTTGCCATTAATTGGCATATTTGCTATCTGCGACACTTCAATGTGGTTCACACGCTTCTCAAGATACTCGGACTATGTCTCCCTCTTATTACACTGAGTGCAAACTATTTGCGTACTTACTTGTTTTAAATAAATACGGAAAACGGCCAAAACGTAATTCTTTCGTTTTTGTCTTTTCTATTTGTTGTCGCTCAGCATTGCTCAAATAATTTCTACTTTTAAACAATTGCCGTAAAATTTGCCACTGGGGAAATTGCTGATATTCACATACATACACGACTACAAACATACATATATATAATTGCCAAGCAGGTTTGAGTGGGGCCAATAATAGATTTTGGGAAGCCTGTTGTCGTTGTTCTTGTAATTCACAAATTTATCTGGTTATTTTCACTGGGCGCAATCGATTCCGCATAGTTTGTATGTTTTGATTTCGCTTTCAATTTAATTGCAGTATCTGAGTATTGTTGCTGTAATTTGCCAGTATCTCTGCCAATGATGTGGCGAGTGCATTGTCCTCGGATCACGCGGCGATGTCACACTTTTCGTATGCAAATGCATCCATTGAATAGCCAACGTGATCCGATGTGATCCGAGCTGATCCGAGTTGATCCTCAGCTGCCCAGACTCAGAACCAGTCGAGGCTAAGAAGCATCAGCAACATCAGCAACAGCAGCAACAGCAGCAGCAGCAGCAACAGCAGCATGGGAATGCATTTTGAGGCGTCACCAGGGCACATCGGCAACTAGCAGGTTTTCTTAAAGCATTTTTTATATTTATTTAGTTTTTTCGTTAGTGATTTTCTCGTTGTTATTGTTGTTGGCGTTATTTTGGTTAGTTTTTGTTTTTTTTGGTATGTTGGTCAATTTTTATTGCTGCTTGGGGCGCATGGCATATGTAAGCCTTAATTTGAAACTGATTGGATTGCCTAGCCGTTGGCCACTTGTTGTTGCTTTTACCTCATTTTGCTTATAATTTTGTTTATTTCTTCATTATGCACTGCACTCGATTGGCCAATGTCGATGATCGTACTAGAAATGATGGTCAGCCATTAAGTGTTCTTACCATTTTTTTTCAAGAAGAAAAAATAGTTTCAGTTTTTAACTCAAGAAAATACATTTAATAATTTAGAATATAAATATTTTTTTCTCTCTTCTTTATTTAAAATCGATTCCTAGGGACAAGCATTTTAATAGATTTTAAATGTGGTTTTGAGAATTTTCATTGCAATTTGGATATATGAGCATTCTTCTGAGATACTTTTGACTATATATATATATTTGGAAGTAAGCCTTGCCCTAATCTAAAATAACACCTTTTTACAAACAAATTTTTAATTCAGAAATATGACAAAGTGATTAACTTTAAATCCAATTCTTAAAAATAAGATAAATAGTTTTTTTTTTACAATATTATAAAGACTTTTGCAAGAGGTAACCAAAATAATTAACTTTTAATGCCAATAATACTAAACAGATATAGAAATAAACATGTTTAGCGCTTTTTTAAGAACCATAAATCTTACAGTAAAAAATAAAAAGTTACACAATCATTTTACGTGTAAGCCAAGTTAATTCCATTAAGATATGCGGATATTTTTTTGTTGCAGCTGAAATAGAAATGCGTTAGAAGTAAAAGAAGCAAAAACCGAACTTTTTTGCTTGTCTCGTTTAACTATTTGAATTATTTGCGCAAATTCGCTTGGCGTATCCAACTGTAATCAGGGGTAGAATAAACGCTGTCAAATCTTTGAAATAACTGAGAAGCAGCGGATAACAAGTTGTTGAGAGTGCCGGTCCCCCTTCTCCAGCTCTTCTCATCTGACAACTTGCCTCTATCACAAGTTGTTGTTGTTGACGACTTGGTGTTGTAATGTGCGCCCAAAACTATACACATACATACAGCCATACATGCAACAAAAATGTTTCCTAATAGCTGCTGCTTAGAAGATTGTTTGCAAGCAGCTTCTGCTTTTCAGCAGTTCTTGTTTGAAGGAAAATTTGCCAAAAGCAGGCAAGCAAACACGAAGCACAACAAATTGTTGTTGTTGTCAAAATTATAAACATTTTTTGGTATTTTTTTTGTAATTATTTTTTTTTTTATATCTTTATAGCATGTGTCCATTTGTATGTATGCATTTAGCCAATTGGCTTGTTTATTTCATGTTTTGGCGCCTAACTTGTTTCGTGGTTTAATGTTGCCGCCGTTGAAGATGCGACGGCGTTTGCTTGATTGACAATCAGTCAGTAAAGCAGAAAAAAAGAAGCAAAAAACAATTGGTTGGCGACAAAAAACTATGGCTGCAAAAAGTGGCATCTATATTAATAGTGACCGACACAATGAAAAACAATGACCTTTATTAGCTGAGCTAACTATTTATAAGGGCGCTAGAATAATTTAACGTTAACAGCCAACCAAAAAAAAAGTGTGTGCAAAAATAAATTGAAGCTCAAGAAATTGTGGAGCTCAACCCCTAAATGGGAAATGGGTTGCGGGGGGTCTAAAAGCTGCACCACACATTTGATGGCGTAATCTAAGTGAAAACTGTGTGTATATATATATGTGAGTGCATGTGTGTGTGTGCATGTATGTGTGTGTGTGTGTGTGTGTGCGTCTGTGGTTTCAAACCGACACCAAAAATAGTCCACAGACGCGTTGTGACGTCATTGAGTATGTGACCAGCTGTAGGTCGGGGTCGTCGTCGCTATCTTATATATCGAACACATGTACATGTGCGTGTGTGTGTGTATGTGTGTGCGTGTGTATTTGCGCATGTATTCGTGTGCTTAACAGCTGCAACAGCAACAGCAACAGCAAAAACAAAAAAGGAAAAGTTTAACTCCCGAACCGAGTTGTGCCTCTCACAAAATCGCGCTCGTATTTTCTCTTCCGTTGCTTTCAAGGTCGTTTCGTTACCTCGCTCTCTCTTCCTCTCCATCCCCTCTCTCTTTCTCTCTCTCTGTTTTCCTCTTTCTCGCTCTCGTTCCGTCTCTCTATTTTTGTTTGGCTTTTTTTTGCCAGCCCCATGATGATTTCACAGTTACCAACAGTCCGTAACCCAAAACCCCAAGCGTTACAACTGTTTTATATACGCCCTCTTTTCACTCACAGAATTTCTTGTCTTTCTCGATACCATTTCGCAGAGGGTCCATGAATTTGTATATGCAATGTGTAACGCATTTGAGGAGATATTTGCAATGCCTTCAAATAAATATATCCTTGAAGAGAGTAGTATATCTTTTGAAGAGAGTAGAAGGCCAAGCTTGGTAATCATTAATAATATATTATCGTTCTTAATTAGTATTTTGTTAATGAATAAATATATGAATATTTTATAATAAATTGTTATCAAATTTAGTGCACAGATTTTGTGAACAATCGCATTGATCCTTCTTGTTCTTGAATAACTAAATCTTTTTGATTCGGAAAATATTGTGATCAAACGGAAAATCCTTTCATACATTATTATTTTAAAAAATCGGAGAAATTTTTACAGAATATATACTCTATTTGCGGAATTTATCTATAGTTCATGGAAATTTTTACTAAGCTTGCATATATTGTCAATAAAAATGATTGTTTGAATAATTAAAACTTGATCTGGACATGTTTTTTGCCACAAAAATGTTGTGTGTGCAAGTGTATTTAATCTTTGGTATACCGAATGTTTCTTCTGTTCTCTCTTTTTTTTATGAACACCAACTGTTTTTGTTATCATTTCCTATGGGTTTCCGATATGTCTGATTATGTTTTTTTTCTTTTTTGGAAAATCAGAATTAAATTAAAGATAGCTTGGAATATGCCAAGCAACATATCGATTTCAATAATTGCGTATAGAAACTGTATGTAATGTAATACATACATATGAATATATACTGCATAATATGTATGTATATAAAGGAAACTTTATCATATGTATGTATTATATAAATACATTTTCCCATGCGTGCTTGTGGCGAGCCCTTCTTGCGTTGCCATATTATTAACTAAAGGACAACACAAATCAACGCATCGTTAAGTACTATTTGCACTGTATATATATATATTTATATATACAGACAGACATACATATATACAAACTGACATATATACAGACGTACATGCACGCACTTGAAAATCGTGACGTCCTTGGCTTTGACTACAGTACCCACTGGATTGACAGCTGGCCACCACATTCCTCGTTCGCTTTCTCTTTTTTCGTCCTGCACACTCACACACACACACACACACACACGCATACATGTGTTTATCCTCGGATCGATAAAGCGAGCCGCAGCACATAAGCGACTCGTTTTTCTTTGCACGTTTCGCGTTGCTGCTAGTTGCCATGTCCAAAATAGAACTGATGACGTCAACGAGGAAGCGAGACAGAGCATCCTCAAGCGCGTCAAATTGTGTGAGTGCGTAACTTGTGTATACAATGGGAACTCGCTCTGGTTCCATTCTCCGCTTTCTGCCCATTTTCTCTTCACTCTTCACCATCGCCAGTGTGCGTTGTCCTGCCATCACTGCGTATGCGTAATATTGCGCATACCACGTGCTGCCTGCAAAATATAAACACAGTTATTATTATTATTATTTAATGGCTCAACTTATATGCATATTTGAATATACGTATCAACTGGTCGATCACAGTGGCTGCTTAAATTGTTGCTTTAAGAATATATTTATTTTTATTTTTATTGTATAAAACTTTAGCTTTCACTTATTGCAATCTTTCAATAATTCCTATTGAGGAATACATATTTGTTGTAGTACAACTTCTTTAAATATTAAGTGTTACTTGTGTTTTTTGTGCTGCAATAACAAAAAAAAAAACAACATATTTTTTTTAGATTTTTATTATATACCAAAGTGCTTGGTAATAAAACGTTGCATAATATAACATTGGTAATACACACATAGATCGTTCCTGATGCGGTTGTCGCCATATCAACAACTATATTTAGCTTGGACAAGAATAGCAATCGCATCTCATTACCATGACAAACATCGCAAATTTAAACTAAAAGCAACAATGTGACAAGTTTGTCAAATAGCAAAACAATACCATAATAAAAACCAAGAATGACAACAAGCGCCGAGCGTAGTCGAATTAAAACGCGTTCTGAATCATTGGCAGTCTGGTATAGAATATTTATCAATTTAAATATTACATATAATGAATGTGATCGACTACTTAACATAATTTCTATGTGTTTATTTGATGCTATAAATGTCAATAAAAATGTTGGCCATTCAAAATCATTTTGGCAATATCAATAACGGCTACGTCAGCAGAGCCAAAGATTCAGTTTTGTATGTTTAAATATATTAAATGCAATACATAGACAGGCAACGATATATATAAGAAAGAGGTGGACTAACAAGTCTGTCTGCCAGTTCAACTCAGTAATTTCTCTATTGTTTTAATTTAATCTGCTTATGCAAGTATTTAAATACTTTTCGTTAGAAGACGGGTAGATATCTGATATTAAACTATAGCTTCAAACATAACACAGCTCGTATTTAGTTACAATCTCATTGCTTAATTCAATGCATCTTGCAAAAAAGAAGAAATAAACAAAAAACAACATTTTGTATGTTCTCAGACTGACCAAAGAGGGGCATCAGTCGTTCGATGTGTGATCGGACTGCAACTGCGAGTAATGGCAAATAAGTGGCAGATGTGCCAATCTTGTGCACCAGCTGCACCTTGGCTGCAACGAAACCTTCACTTTTGTGATTGCACTTTGACGCAACCGGGGAATCTACATTCCCCAAGGCAATGTTTTACCTTCCATCTACATATATAACTACTGCTATTCTTAGCTTTTATTTCCACTAATTAATACATTCATTCTCAAGATACTATCAGGCGCTTTAAACATTCATTTTTTGTATATCCTTGCAGTAGATATCATAATTATGTACGAAAATATCAAACGATCTTTTTCTAAGTATCGATTAGCGACTTCAGACTCAGACTTGACTTATGTTATATGTATGTAAGCGTAGAACATATATTTCTTCAATCTGAAGCCAACTTTTCATTTGCTCAATTAGATGAAATTAAATTTCGCCTAATTATTTATTTTATTTATTAATTTGATGTGAATAAAATGTTGAAAATGTTGTTCTTCAAACTGAAACTGATGATTTTTCCACTGCTAGATTAGATACAGTTAATGCTCATAGAAAAACCTTTCATACCAATTAAAGTAGCTCCCATCCTTTTTAAATAAAAAGTTTTTTGACAAGCCCTGATTTAAGTATTTCACAGTCAGCCTTTGAGCGTTTTGAAGGCAAACCAAAGCAAGCCCCCAAAGATTGGCCCAGTTTTTCCGATATTCAATTTGTAAAACCTTTTGGCTTTTTTGACTTACCTAGTTAACTGTTGACTTTGCAATCTCTGACTCTGGCACTATGACAATTGGATGTGGAAGCAGGCTTGCAATTGGAATTGGAGTTGTAGCTGAATAATGAACGATGCTTTGAACTGTGGCAAATTCTTTTGTGTGCTCGCTGCTGGCTGCTCGCTGTTTAACATTGAACTTTTTGTGCAGCCAATAGAAAACGACACATAGTTACAGATACAGCTACATACATATATAGACACCACCACAACTCGATTCCCACAGCATCAAATGATTTATGGCTCCAAGAAAACAAAAAAAAAAACAGTATGTAAAAAGGCATAATAATAAAAAAAAAAGTCATTTTATCGATAGCCGCTGGAGTATTACGGATCTAACGGATGAAACAAGAACCTTGTTGTGCATTTAACACGCCATTCTGGTAACTGAGGGTAAAAAATACACACCTCAGATACCAATAACAACAACAACAGGTTGAAATATAACCAATAACAACAAAAGCAGCAACAATAACACAAGAGAGCCAGCAACACAAATAAATAAAATACGATGAATTATGGGGCAAGTTTTCTGTTTCTGTTTCTATTTCTGTTTCTGTGTTTGTGTTTGCGTTTGTTTCCCTGCCGCTCTCTATCTCCAACTCTATCTCTAACCGTGTCTATCTTTCGGCACATCGATCGCTTGCCAATCAACATAATTGTCGCTGCCATCAGTTGCCGGCAATTGTGCATCGATCAAATGGCGGCGACCTTGTAAATCAGTTGCCAAAAAAATGCGTGCAAAACTTGGATCTAGTCACGAGAAGGTTTAACAAATTGCTGCATAAACTATATAAAAAATATACATGTGTATAAATATATAGTATATATATCTATTAAATTGATTCGGAATTTCAATTGAATTTTGAGTCCGCTTTCGTTTGCAGTTTGGAACTCGGATTTGTTTTCTCGCGAGTTTGCCATCTAATTGCCACAACGTTGAACAATTAGCATAAATTAAAATTGGTTTACGGCGCAACATTTGCGCGATGACACACTGCAATCCAAGACAGTCCGAGTCCGAGTCGGATTCGTAGTCGTAGTCGTAGTCGCAGTCGATGACAGAGACAGATATCGAAGCGTTTGCGTCCGCTAACCATGGCGATCAGATATGGACGCTGGCCTGCTTATGATGCGGCCAATGATGAGAGTAAAAGTGGTTTAACCGGTTCCCCTTCGGCGACGCGCTTTATTCTATTTCTATAGTTATCGTCTAAATTTATGACAATGTCGTCGCCATCGCCATCGGCGCACCAAGCGCTCATCTTAGATACAAATCAACGGAGTTCTAATCGTTCCATATAAGCGCAGACAATGCCACAACAGAAAACAAGAAAGAACAGTTAGTTGTGATATGGCAACGATTTAATACCCTAGCGGAACAAATAGTCAGACACTCAGAAAGAATATCATGGAAAGTGCACCTTATTATACAGAAAGTATATTTTGAATATGCTAGTTGTGCAATTTTACTTCTTAGAAATATTTTCTATTATTAAGAAGTATATTTCTAAAAAACAGAAGAAATCCATATAACTAGAAATTATTTCTAGAAACTAGAATTATTTCATTTTTATAGTTTCAGGGCCATTTTAAGTTTTAGGGCGATTTTCTTTTTAATTTTCAAGAGTATTTAGGTTTTTAGATTAATGGGAAACTCTAAAACCTGAGGGTATCAAAATTTAAAGACTTTTTTTAATTATTGGGTATTCCCAATATGAAATATATTTTCAATGTCAGTCAATGTGTTGTGTGAAACTGAAAACTAACAAATCTGTGGGAAATTTATTTGGAAAACTTACTTCTTTAAAAAATTATCGCAAATACAAATTTCTTGCGAACGACTTAAAGTACAAATGAAAACATGTTTTTAAAAATTTAATCCTGCAAGGTGCGCCAAATATATTGCTGATATGTGGTCAAATTTGATGACATAATTCTAATACCCTCTGGCTATATAGGGTATGTCAATAGACAACAAATAAAAGCGGATAAGCAATTAACTTAAAAAACACTTGCAAAAACGCTTCGATGCTCTCTTGAAATACCTTAAAGATTTGAATTTCAAGAAGAGTTTATTCGCACAGCGAATTCTTTTAACATATTTGCAAATATAAAAATGCATTGTTATTTCAACTATCATATTTGTAAGCTACTAGTTGTGGATAGATGAACAGATAAATGGATAGTTGGATTGTAAGATAGATTATTTTTCTAGGGTATCATAAATGTGATGCCTCGCAGTGTTATACGGCCATTGTTGCTTGGTTTGTATGATAACTGTGCTTTGGGTGTTAAATGTATGCGTAAATTTGGGATTTAATTTTTTTTTTGGTTTCGGTTTCGGTTTTGCTTTCGTTTGCTGTATTAGTATAAAGAAGTAGTACTCGTATGCGCTTACCAGTTTCAGTGCCGCTAATGCGCTTAGCAAATAAAAGATTTAGATAGAGGCGGCCACAAAAGCGTTGATTCGACTAAATTAAACACAGCCTGCTCGGCGCATCTACAAATTTTAATCAACTTCTATGTGTGTGTGTAGCTGCTGCTTCTTCTTCCACTGCTGCTGTTGCCGCCATGGGAAACTGTTGCAGAGATCTGAACATCATCATCAACAGGTTTCCATATTGACCACAGAGTGCGGAATTTACAATTCATTTAGCTTTATTTTCTGCTTGTGCTCGCCGAGCTGTCAACGGATATTTCATTTTGCACTCTGCTCAAATTCAGATTCAGACAGTTTTTGCTTAAACCATATTTTGATGACATGCATGAACCGGCATATTTTTTTTCTACACAGCTTGTTTTAGTCCGTGCAAGCAAAAACCAACGAAAACTAGAAAATACAAGGCACACTTGAATTTATGCGGGTATTTGTGATTTTAAATACTTTTGAATCTCGAGCTATAACTTATTTTTCTATGAGTGTCATATTCTTTGTTTTCATTATTGTCCCCAGTTTATTTTTCAAGTATTTTTTGTGTTTCCGAATGTTAAGCTGAATTGGTGGCTGGTGGTCGTCATTATCCCGATTCAATAATATTTCAGAATCTGAAGGTTACCTTCTTAGTTTGTCTTTCGCACAGAACATCTGATTTTAATTATTGTGCTTAATAATTGCCTAAATTAGGAAATTGTATAAAGTGATAAAGTTAAAAAAGTATGCTTCTTATATTTTTCAAAACTGCATGTATATTTTCTTATTTATTTTTACTATGCACTTAACTTCTAAGCAAATATTTTAAGAATTCCCATTTGAACAGATGTAAGATATATAATATGACAATTCCAAAATATTTCTGATATGTTAATTAATTATTGTCATGTCAAAGATCTCAGTTCTTTGTTGTTAAAATTGCATTCGCCATTTATGCCAAGCTTAATTACCAAGTTAAACGCATATATGTATATATATATATATATATATATATATATATATATATATTAACATACAAATATATATTCATATCTTAAGCTGCATCATCTTTGGCTGCATCTTTAGCGGCTGGTGCTGTTGCTGGTGGTGCATCTGTTGCTGCTGTTGCAGCTTCCTCATCGTCCTGGCTTAAATCGTGACTCTTCTTCTGCTGTGGCTGTGTGAAATCAGTTTTCGATCTTTTCACCACATAATGCATATTAAAATGCCACGCTAATTGTTATTATGGGTGAAATACCCCCTTGACTCTCGTCTCCCCTTGCTACTTATGTCCGCTGGCCGGCAATTAAGTAATAGACAAGCAAAACAGTTAAAGTCGCCTCGTCGTCTTGCGTGTGATGCTGCCAGCAACAAAAATAACAAAAGCAACAATAAAAAAAAAAACAAAAACAACTATTTAATAGACAAATTTTTATACACAAGAAGCAGGCAAGCACACGGCAGGCTGGAGCTTGAGTTTGAATCTGCTGGAGGTGCATTTGCTTTGGTCCCTCCGAATGTGGTTGCCGTTGTTTTTTTGCCTATTAATTATCGCCAAAAATCAACAGAGTTTTGTGCTATGTTGTGTGGGTGAGGAAGCCAAATATACGAAATGAAAATAAATACAACGCCAAGTAAATAGTTGGCTAACATTTCGTGGAAGGTGTCAGCTTCTTCATAGCAGCAATGGTGCTGCTTTAACACTTCAACACAGCGGTCAACACAGGTCGCACTTAATTTGTTTAAAGCCATTAGAAACATGCAACCATACAAACATACATAAGTACATATAAGTATTTGTATAATTATATTAGAGATAGAACTCGATTTTTGTGACTGGGAGAACTTTGCAGGATTTGCCTGTATGCGCATGCAATGCTTTCGTAGCAATCAGCTTTGTACAGGCGCATGTCACGTTGCTGCCAGTGTGTACACACATAAATCCCATACAATGGCATCGCACAATAAAACAATTATGGCAACTTGCTCTTTTAGGATCACGCAAAACAAAAGCAAGAAGAAAAAAAAGCAGCACGGCCAGACCTTTTGGAATATCGATGGCAACATCGTAGCTAAAGACAAAAATTTATCACACCTTAGTTAACCCTCGACACCTTGCAAACGACGGGCCTTTTATGCCTTGGAATGTGGCCGAAGAATTGCAAACGAGACGCGTCGCGTCGAATCAACAGCCAATTTTGTTTACACTGCCTGCAATAAGTTAATAGTTCGATTTTTTTTGGGCAGAGACTACGCTGAGACAAGACCCAAAAACCACCAAAATAAAACAAAAAACTAGGAGAAGCGCCTCAAAACTAAACGAAACTTCAAGTCTGACAATAGACAAGCAAAATATAAAAAAAACGCCAAACTACAAAAACAAGTAATGTGCTCTACTCAAGAGAGTCTACACTAGATGATACCCCGTAGCGATTAAAAGATGTAGATAGATTTTTATAATTTCCTAATTGTTTTGATCATGAAATCATTAGTGATGATTTGATATTTGCCGAAAAATTATACGCACAAAATTGTAAACTTTTCTTATAAGTAGTGTGTGTAATGCAATTTAAGAAAATGGAACTGATTTGATACATTTTATGGCCTCCTTTCGCCTGTTGTATAGATTTTTTGCAAAACCTTCATTATACCCTATTGTGTTAGTTTGAACAGTCGGTGGGTATAACAAAGCTCGTCTAATGGCGAAAACTGTGAGCTTGGCTTTTGGGTGCGTTCCGTGAACTCCACGATGTTTGTGTGTCAGCCGGTGTACCACAGACACCGACACCGACAACGACAGCAACACCAAGCAACAAACCAACAATAACAACAACAACAACAACAAAAAATACTATCCAGCACTAGCAACAACAACAACAAAGACGACGAGTGCTAATGATGTAGCCAGAGTTTGGTCACAATATGATCATCATGATGAAGTTTTCTTGGTGTCTTGCCCACAAAAGATTTCGTAGTGCTTTTTGGGGGTATTGCTGGTGGCTTTCGTGTGCTTCATTATTGATTTAATAACCGTCTTGAAGACACGTTTAAACTGCAGTCAAAGCGTGTGCAGCAAGTTGACTCGGAGCCTGAGTCAGATTCAAGTCGGTATTGCCATGCCTAGGATGATGATGCCATGAATTCCTCACCAAAAAAATAAAACTGAGCTGTAAAAGCTACCAGCTACACTCAGCAAAAAAAACTCGATCTGAAATATTAAAAACGTAGCACAACATAAATTTTTAAAAAGTTTGTGTGTTTCTTAAAAATATAAATTGTTGTTAAAAAGTATACAAAATAAATCAAATTTGCATATTGCCGATTATGGACAAGGTTAAGAAATTCATTTCGTAGCTCAAAAATGATATCTAAGACAAGTTTTTGGCTTTCATTCATTTCCTGAGTGTACCGGCGAATCCATGAAAATTTAAAGCATGTCATATTATGGGATGGGATGTGAATAGTTTTTGAGTGTGTTTGGGATATGGGATGTGGGGTGATGATGATCATGTTTATGCTGCTCATAATCTCTATAACTCGAGGCAGCAATGCGAAAAACACATACATACGTGCACATGAATGTTTATTTTGATAATGGGGCATAAACATATGGGCACTTAGAAATACATTAGGTAATATTCAGTTGTATACAGCCGACAAATGGTGTAGGCGTCTCAGAGTGGCCTTTGCCTGTGTGTCGATGAGACAGAGAGAGTTGAAAATGAAAGAGTTAATAGAATTAATGAACTTGCAAACTTTAAAGTAGTTCGCCTCGCAACAATTTTATTTCTATGCGAAAATGGAATCGCTTTAAATATGGGCTGAACAATTTGAATATATTGTAGACAGTGTAGACTGTTAAAATTTGTTTGGCATATTAAAGTTAGCACTCTTGGTATTCACATCGATGTGTTTAGAGCTTTAAGCCAGTTAGTTTTTCTAAACTGTTCGATTTTCTCACACAAGCTTCTCGAACCACAACAATTTGTTACCGGCGAGCGCGAGAGCTGTGTAAAGGTTTGGAGTATCTATTAGTATGTTTGTATGTCTGTATAAAATTGCATTGTGCACTTATGCATCTGTAAGATACAAAACTTAAATTTAGATATGCAAAAATAACGATTTCGTTGGTGCCGTACACTAAATCAAATCTTCATGAGCACGCCTGCAACTCACTGACAAATATATGGGTTAGGCCCAATTTGTGTCCCAGCAGCCAACACTACAACAATGACAACAACGACGACGACGACGACGACGACGACGACGACGATGAGGTTAAGATTTTTGGGATCCGGCGCTGCATCTCACAGTTACCCATATACAAAGCATTATTGGTGATTTAATGATGTGGTTGGCTGCCTTTGGGTGTTGTTATTGTTGTTAGAGAAGCCGGTGCTGCTGCAACCTGCTGGGAACTTCGCTCGTTTTGTTTAGCTCGCTATCGATTTAATTCGCAGGCCAAGCCTCATCTCTCTCTCTATTTCTCTCTCTCTCTATCTCTTTCTCCCTTTATCTATCTCTCTCTCTTTCTCTCTCTATCTCTCGTTCTGGCTTCTTCCACTGGCTGCTATCGGTATGTCCCGATCTAGCAATTCGGATCTGTTTGCTTTTCATAGCACAAAACGTGCACTTTTGCAACAATAGAAAGTCGACAACTGAAATTAACACTAATTCGATTGCCAATGCGGCTTTAAGCAGATGAAGTTTTAGGCAGGATTAATACTTTTATATATTGAGGGTATATTTATGGATATATTGCTATGAGTACAAAAGTGTGGCACAAATTAGCTGTCGACTTTTGAGCGAATCAGATTTATTGCATGTTTTTTATTGTTTAGAAAGTATACGAATTGCTTCACGATTAATTTGAGTAAAAATGTATTACGATCTGCAAAGTAAATCCACGTTTTTTGTATGCCACAAAGTTTATTTAGAAACTCTTAAGTTAAGATTTTATAATTTATATGATCTCCACTCCTGCCAAATCTATCAAGCTACTCCAACTAGTTGCATTTTATCTATTGTTTTTTAATAAAACCTCTTAACTTAAATAAAAATGTAAGAAACCTATTTGTCTAAGCCCAGATCAGATCAAACCACAATATCTAATGTAAAACAAAATGAATATTCGCTGAATAGTGCTGATAAGTAAGGCCTAGAAATTATATACCATTTTCTCAAGCTTAAATTCCTCAACATGTATTTGAAGTCTCAAGTATTATGTGTTTGGCAACTCAAGCCATTTTTTGCAATTCCTCAACATTTTATTAAATTAAGTATACTCGTAAAAATATTTGCTACTGAATTGACACACATGCATCTTGAAAAACCTGTTGGATATATTCTTTCCTATTAGGTTAATTTCTTACAAGCCACCCTCGTAAAAAATATATTCGCATGTTGGCTTGCATGTTTAGATAGGTTTTTAGCTTCGCTCGCTGATATTTCGTTGCAAAAACTATTTTGGCAACAATGTAACAGCAGCAGCAAATGCAAAAAGCACAAGTAGCAAAGAAAAAATTGTGTCAAATTTGTATTTATTTGGCTGGGCAGCTTCCCACCCGCTCCCAGGCTGCACCTTGTTTTGTTTTGGGTGCTGGGCTTTTGATGTTGGATGCGCGCGCTTAGAAACGTGGCCAAGAAGGAAAAGTGGTATGCATACTCGCAATTATGTAAGCGGCGTTCCAAAACTGGCAGCTTATTTATCTTTGTCTCAGCCATGTCAATCAGGCGTCGACTCACCTCGACGTTGATGCACTGCAGTCTCTGCACCTTTGACCCGACAGCCGCAAACTTGGCTTAAACGTCGAACCAAGTTTGGGCCACTTTAAGCTGAATTTGTAAATTAGATGCAAGCTATAAATGAAAAAAAGAATGTCTGTGCGACATTTGTAATGTTTTGTGAAAAGCATGCACATTTTCATTTAAAGGATTTAAAATACTTAAATGATATTTACGAGATCGGCTCCTTTTCGATAAATAAATTTCACTTTCTATATATTATAAAAAAAAAACGTAAATTCAAATAAATATTATACAATAAACTGCAAGAATAATATAAAGGAGTCATTTACATAATCAAAAGTGATTCTATTCTGCAGAGTATTTTATATCATGCATATTAAATAAATTTGAAACACTTCAATGAATTTTGTACAATAAATTAAAAGATTTATGAAGCAAATAATATTGAAATGTATTCTCCGCTAAAATTTATAAATAGCAATAAAAGAGAATACTAATCATGAAAGCGAAAGAGAAATACACTAAATATTCATAAAATTGAGCAAAGTGCATATTGATTATATTTTTGGTATGTGACTTAGAACTGGTTAGGTACTGGTAAATCCGAAAGCCATGCATGTGATTCTCATATCCACATATCCACATATGATACAACACTCCAATTTCAATTAAACCAGTTTTGTTCAGAACATTTAAATAGATGCTGCATTTGCCCATCTGCTAACACCTAAGCAACAAAACGGTAAATCTTTTATTAGAATTTCATGCAAATTTTTGGAACAGACACAAATCGAAATCGGTGCTTGCAGTTGTTTTTATGAATCCGCTTTTGCATATTTCGACGAACACTGGACAGCTTATAAGTACACAATATACTCAGTTTTAGTATCAATGCAGCAGCTGCCTCAGCCTCAGCCTCTGTCTGTCTCTGCATCTGCATCTGCCTTGGCTATTACTTGTCCGGCTAAGTTCCAGAGTGCATTGTCGCCATGTGCCAAAGCCAAAGTATTGGCCAATGCGCTCCATCCAATCTAGAGTGGGAGCGGCCGAGGGGGGGGGGGGGGTTGGATGGTGTCCCAACTGGTTAAGATGCGCTCACGCGCGTATTAAGTGACTTCAATCCCCTCGGATGGCCGGCTTCGACTCTGGCTCTGACTATGAAATGTCCAAGATGGCCTTCGATACTTTTTTGCAGCGATTAAAAAACGATGACGCCGTCGTTGTCGATGTGGTCGTAAGTCGCTTGTGGTTTACTTAGCATTTAAAGTGTACATTTTTTCGAATTGCTTGCGAACAATTTTTTTTAGTACCCGATACCCATTAAAAAATGTTTATAAAGCGTAGAATGCAGTTGTGAAAATGCACGTGGCAGGCGTATATATATATATATATATATATTTGGTGATTATTGGGAAGAAATCATATTCATGCTTTTCATCCATAAACTTCGATTTCAGACCCACGTTTATTGTGCATAATTTAAAAAGAATTTGACTAAATACAGAGTATATCCAAGTCGGTCACCCTCAACTCGAGCCCTTGTTTATTTAATTTTTGGTTTATATGAAGCGTTAATTTTTCATTTATCTTTTTGTTGCCAGAATGCAGTTGACAATGGGTTGGCAATGAATATTATTATTTGATTTTAATTAATTTATCAATAAATCACAACTTTAATTGAGCAGAATATGGCTGAAATATATGTCATCAAGCTGACCTATTTTTAATTAATTCAATTTACTCTTTTTCTTTACTTTAATAATTTTCAAATGATTAAATAAAAAAATTGTTTAAATTCTTATGATGCTCTGGAAATGACAGAAATACGTGTCAATAAATTGACTTATATTTAATTATTTCAATTTACACAAATAAACTTAGTTATAAATAAAATATATAATAAATTAAGCTTGTTTCTTGTGAGGTTTATAAACACTTTAATGTGCATAATTTGTGTCTTTAGCTTTCTTTATCTCACCCGTTAATATAACTAATATTTTGTATATTTGAGATCAAAGATTTGAATTCGCTTGTCCTTTTTGATGGACACGTGATTATTAAATGCTAAAAAAGTAAACCCCACTTAAAATATATATATATATATAAACACATTATCAGGTTGCAAAGTGTTCATGATATAACCAAAGTGTATGTGCAAAGCCTTGGAGTTGAGACGACTCGGGCAATTACTAGTTGAAGAGGAGGCGACTACAATGAGGCATAGCATAAGACTGCGAATGCGAATGCGATTGCATAAATCAATCAAATTGTCTCTCACTCGACGAGCATTGAGTAATAGATCCAATTTCGATATGAATTTCACAGAAATTGGGTTTTTCTTCATCTTCTTCTTTATTTTTTGCACAACTTTAAATACCAACCCCATTACCCATTGCCCATTAAGTATTACATTTAGTGCTGCATCAGAGACAACAACAACTTCGAAGGCAACAACAGCCACATCGATGAAAATCGACAATTAATAGTGAAAGTCTAAACAAGTACCCAACAACAACAACAACAACAACAATATCAACAATGGGGCATCATCAAAGGTACTGCCAGGAAGTTTTGCAGCCTAGGCGCAGGTCTACGTCTCGTCGTTAGAGTCTAGTATTGGGGCAGAGCGTCTACGTTGTCGTGGATATTTTAAAGGCGATAGCATCGACGCCTCCGCAGTCGCCGCTGACAAAAAAAAAAAACAAAAACAAAAACAAAATAAATAAAATACCTGCAGCAAGCGCAGCCAACAACAACGGTCCAAAATGACTAATTCCTTGGCCCAAGTCTGAAGCCCATTTGTTTACTTCTCACAAAACTTCACACGAAGCCGTACCCAAGGCAGCTGAATCTCAACTCGTCTCAGCTACGTCTCGTCTCGTTTTCTGGTGCAACGTTGTTTTTTTTTTTTTTTCATTTTTGTTTTTTTTTCGCTGTTGCACCCACTGACTCAATGACTGAGTGCCAGAGCCCAGTCAGAGTCACTAGAGCCGCCTGACCCGTGCGCCAAAACCCGCCAAAAATACTGTCGACCACGACGCATTACCATTTCTTGGGGTCACTGCGCAAGTCTGTCTGTCTCCGACTTGTTGCTGTATGTGCAGTGTGTGTGTGTGTGTGTGTATGTGTGTGTGTGTGTGTGTGTGTGTTCCCTCGCTTCGACTGTCAGTTTCGGGCAGATGCATATGTCCATGTCCATTGATCAGGCCTTTCTTGGAGCGTGCAATGGAGTTCGCAGTTCAAAGTACAAGCAAAGACTTCAGTCTTGCCTGCTTGCAAAATAATATGTATTAACAAACTTATATAAAAAAGAAAAAAAAAAATAGGAAAAAAAAATTAGATGGCTTATGCAACGAGAAGAAGCCACGAGAAAACAGCGATTCGGGCTGCTTTTTTCTTCTTCTTTATTTAGCGATTGCAAGGCATTGCAATAAATTTGTAAGCTCGCAATGATTGTAAACAAAAGAAATTGTTTATGCTGCCTTCAGTCAAAATGACATCAAAAACAATTAGAAAAAAAATGCAGTCGAATGAAAATTTTGAAGATGCAACTGGCTGCAATTTCGTAGCCAAAAACCCAACCCAAAAAGTAGACGCTCTCTTGGAGTCCACAAACATGATTGCTATTGCCCATGGGCAATAAAAACAATGGCACATTGTTATATTAAATGTTTATCGCACGCTCTTCCCGGTAGCTTTTTCTTTTTGTTGTATTTGTTGCTGTTTGTTGTTGCTGTTGCTGTTGTTATTGTTGTTGTACAGTAGCCCACGGTAGTTTTTCGGGGGAATTTTGTTGCCATACCTCAAAGGGTATCGATCAATTGCTTTCTAAATGACCCAGGGCTATTAGCAGTGCAATGATATTTCATTTCGATTTTTAAATCTTTGTCTGTTTGGGCATTGTTTTATCGTCTGATGGCTGCCGCAAGATTGCCGATGATACAAAATACAAGAAAAACAATTATGTATTAGAAAGAACTTGCATTGATTTGGTGGGTTTGATAGCGGCTTACCCATGTATATAAAATAAAAATTATTTTATTTAGCTTGTTTAAAATTAAATAGCCTTGAATAATTATTCCACTCGAAATTTCCTTGGAACTGCATTTCGGACAGGAATATATAAAACCGTAATCAGGTTGTTAAATCTTAAATGTTAAAAAAAAAACCAGAAGAGCTCAATTTGTAATAATTGTTCATTCTTGAGCTTTTTGGATCTCGAAATCAATTCTTCAGTTACCTCAAGTGTTAATTGTCCTAAGACATTAAAGTACTCAATTTTTGATAGTTGTTCTTATTTTAGATTTTTGATAACGAAATCAGTTTATTTCGAATTATAAAATTCTATCACGAAAAATAAAAGATACATAAAAAAAGCTTCCGCAATTTAAAATAATATGTTTAAGAATTGTTTCAATGCATGAAATCGTTGAGCAGGCTAAAAATATTTGTTTTTTCGTTATTTTAAGTCTTCGAACTCTTTTGTAAGAGATCTTTTCAACAACTTTGAGTCCTAGATTACTTTAAAAAGATTGGGAAAATAATTTTGTGAAATATGAATATGAAAACCCAAACAACAACAACATCCATAACAGCAACCAAATCAAAAAAAAAAAACGACAAACTGTCATTTTGCAATTCGAATAAGCCATAATATTTATTATAATCAAAACCGAACACCCGCAACGTGGGCCCAGCAGTGGCAGCCAGGCAACGAGGCAGCCAGTCAGCCAGCGGAGTCGACGTGCTGCAATGGGCAACAAAATTTATTACATTTAATGTGCAGCATTAACTACGATTGAGATGTGATCCTCGTTTTGGAGCTAGCTCGACTACAACCCTGCCAAAAGCATCTCTTAGGCGGCAACGTGAGCTCAGCTCAGCTCAGCCCCCTCAGCCAAGCCTCCTTGTCTCCCCCCTGCCCCTGTCTCGTGTCATACAGAAGTGTCTATCTACAAAGTCGAGACTTGGTGACTTGGACAGCGGCACAAAAGCATTTCTAATTAAGACATTCGATACGGTTGCTTGCGTGTGGAACGCAAGACAATTGGCCAACAACAATATATATTTATATATATGTGTTTTTTTTGGCAATATCTTGCTCCCAAACCAAGTATGAATCTTCTCATGAACATATTTACATATTTATTGTGTATGTTATGTTTGTGCAGCTGAATCACTGACATTATACTATAATGCTCCCAAGAATCATCAATGTATTTGCACCCCAGACACCGCTTGACATTCACGCCTTCATGCATTCCCAGCCAAGCATATAAATGCTAAACACATTTTCCACTTTTGATATCCTTGCAGGTGCAGATACAACACCAACAACCACATCCAGTGAATCCCGCAGAACGCCACCCACAAAATTAACGGAGCAAAGCTCGAGACCTTTCACAAAAATCGCCAGCAAATTGAAAAACATAAAGAGCGAAAGTGTATCCAGTGGAACCGCGAGGATAACTACGGCAACAGCTCCAGTTCGATCACCCAAAGCCGAAACAGAAACGGACACAGAATCAGATTCAAAAGTTGCAGCAACTGTGACGGCAACAACTGCAGAACGCACTAAACTCAGCCAAGTGAGGCTAACTAACCAATCGACTACAAGCATGTTACTTTTGCAACCCAATGTAAGTGGAAGAATTGCATTTGAAATAATCATTTCTTTTTAGCAAAGTAGCTTAACAATACTCTGTTAAATTCAGAGAGAATGTGTATAGAATTATATAAAATGAGGTGTATACATAGAGATGAAATTGGAGCGATAGATATCATCCTCATCGGACGTAGAGCTACTGATAGGGCTGACTGGGGCTCTGCAGTAAGCCACTCAAAAATTATGAAGAATAAGATTAACGAGTTCTACGAATCCTAAGAGTTTTCAAATAAGAAAAATTAATAAAATTAATAAAGGAAATTCTTCTGAAAGATTCGAATTTTTATGGTTTTTAGAACAAAGATTAGAAATTGCTTAAGTAAGGATTCAAAATGGTCAAATAAGATTAATAAATAAGGTTTATGGCGGAATCTTATGTTTCAGCTTGAAATAGCTTAATTGACAAAGATTAGAAATTGGTTAAGTAAGGAACAAAAATGATCTTGGAAGTTAATTAACTTGAGATACGTAAAAAGAGCATTTCTAATACTTATAACATTATAAAGCTTAATTTGTTTTCTTGCAATGCTTAGAAAAGGATAATTCAGCTAACAATAAATATATTTAAAATAATATTTATCTACTTAATAATAATATAAATTAACCGATCGTTTAGCGTTTGATTCAATTGAATGTTTCATTATTTTTAGATGTCATATCAAACCATACTAAAAGCTGTAAGAATAGTTAGAAATTTAGAGTGCACTTTATGTTAAGTCTGATGGATTCAGAAATGAAAGGAGCACAGCTTAAACATTCCTTTTTTAAAATAATTTTTTAGCAGCTGTTGCGTAGAATTCCACCCATTAGCAAAACATATATTTGGAAATTTGCATGTTGCAAAACAAATGACTTGCTGAATGTCTGCGTTAATTGCCTGCTGTGAGGAGGAGGGAAAAGTACTTGGGAAACCACAATAGCTGTCTAATTGAATTTAATAAAAAATAAATGCATATGTGTTAACAGACACGCAGACGAGACAGACAGCATAACCAATTACAAAATTAGATGCCTGTCAATTTCGTATGGGGGTTGCAATCCTTAGAACCAATCAGAGCAGTCGCTAGCATCGCGCATGTCTAGCTGTCGTCGTCGACTGGGACTCCACCCTTGTGGCTAGAGCTAGAAACTATGCTTAGCTGTCTGTGCTGTGTGACTTACTAATTTAGTCCTTGATGAACTCTTGTGCATTGCAGAGCTCCTTTAGTTCACTCTCGTCGTTCGACAATTTCTCAACTCAAACCGTGACAACGACAACAGCGACGTCGGCAGCAGTAGCAGCAGCAGCAGAGAGTAGTGCTGGACATCATCACAATCATCATCATCATCATAATCACCGGCATCATCATCAGCATCAGCAAACCCTGCAATCCAATCAACAACACAATCAACACTTGCTGCTGCCCACATCCAGCCAGGACACATTGCTCTCCCATGAGGAGGATCAGCTGATAAGCAATCTGGCCGATGCAGCCGTCACGCACAGTGAACTCTTCTCGGATTTATTTTTCCCCTCGGACTCGAACAACTCCCTACTATCGCCGGCACTGGAGCACCACTCGGTCGCCAGCTATCCGGATACACAGGTGGATGTGCCGCCGCCGTCCTCCCATGAGACATTGATTGGCAGCAGCGAGGACATCACTAGCTCCATTGAGAATCTCACCAAGCTGACGTGCCTGCGCGACAAGCGACTCTCCTCCATCCAAGATCAGCCAGCTGGCAGCTCCGAGCAGGATCACCATTCGATCTGTCTGCTCAGTCTCCGCTCCAGCAGTGATCCCGCTATTGCTCTACACGCCCAGCAGCAACAACAACTACAGCAACAACAACAACAACATCTGCAGGCAGTCCATCAGTTGCAACGGCAGCGACACGGCGCCAGCGATTTACTGATCTCACCAATTGGGGGGCCGCTCTCGTGCGGCAGCAGCCTACCCAGTTTCCAAGAGACCTATTCCCTCAAATACACCAGCAGCAGCGGCAGTCCCACGCCCCCCACTGCCACGCCCTCCGATCAGTTGCTAACCCTCAAAATGGATGATGATTGCTTTCCGCTGACCAACACCGCTGCGGAAGTGATGGCGGGTCTTAGTTCAGGTCCTCCCTCCGGGCAGCTGCAGTCGCTGCATCAATTGCATCAAGCTCAACCCACACACCTCTCACATTCCGGCAACAACAATAGCAACAACAACAGCAACAACAACGCAAACAACAACAGCAGCAGTGGCAGTTACAACTATCATGGCCATTTCAATGCCATCAATGGCGCTTCCAAATTCTCGCCAAGCTCTTCAGCCAGCTCGCTCTATGAGTACAGTGGTCAGAATGATCTGTTCTATGGCCAACAACAACAGCAACAACATGGCTATCAGCAACATGTAAGTAGCACCTTGTCGCACATTAAGACACTCAAAATAAAAGTATACAAACAAAGGATACAACTAAACTCAAAATGAAATTTTTAATAAAAATAATTTTCTTTAAACTAAAAAAGAAAAAAATACTTCTATTCTACTAGTTATAAAAATATATATTTATGGAAAATTTAAGAAAATTATATTGAAATATAATTTTGTAGAAAATTAAAGAAAATTATTATCCATAAAAATATATATATATCTAGAACTAGTAAAAATACTAATACTACAATATATTTTACCTCAATTGGAGCCCTTCGTATTTTAATTTATGCCGATCTTAGAAACTATACTCATTCTAAGCAAATTGTTCTTTATTGATGAAAAGATTATTTTGTAGAATTTCAATTTATTTCAATAATGATGTTTTTTCTATGCTCGAAAAGTATTTGTTTTTTTCCAGTGTATCAATTGCTTATAAATACAACTATTAATATTTTTTCAGAACTACAACACGAATAATGGCGAACGTTTCTCTCTGCCCACATTTCCCACCATATCAGAGCTAGAGGCAGCGAACGCTGCTGCCGCCGATGCCAATGCTGGTCCCACCTCCGGCTCCAATTCCGTCGTCGCCGTCTCTATGCCGCCCATGCGACGTGCCTCGTTGCCCGTGCAACGGTCCGTTTCGCCCGCTGCTGCTGCACACAGTCCCAAACTGGCCAAGTTGACTCTTGGTCCGCGACATGCTCATGCTCATGCCCTGCAGGTGCAGTTGAGTTCCACGCCCAATTCAGCGGCCAGTTCACCAGTGAGTGGAGCTGGTGTGGATCTCCTACACAGCCAGGCGGGCAGACTGCTGCAGTCAGCGAGCTCCTCGCAGTTGTGCGCAGTGTGCGGAGATACCGCCGCCTGTCAGCACTATGGTGTGCGAACCTGTGAGGGCTGCAAGGGATTCTTCAAGCGAACCGTGCAGAAGGGCTCCAAGTATGTGTGCCTGGCGGACAAGAGCTGTCCGGTGGATAAGCGGCGACGTAATCGCTGTCAGTTCTGTCGCTTTCAAAAGTGTTTGGTGGTGGGCATGGTCAAGGAGGTGGTGCGCACGGATTCCCTGAAGGGTCGCCGCGGACGATTGCCATCGAAGCCAAAGTCGCCGCAGGAGTCGCCACCATCACCGCCCATATCGCTGATAACGGCGCTGGTGCGCAGTCATGTGGATACAACACCGGATCCCTCGTGCCTCGACTATACACACTACGAGGAGCCACTCGATCCGCTCACGCCACCAATTGTGGCCAGTGCACTGGCCATGAGTGAGGCTGACAAGGTGCATCAGTTCTATCAGTTGCTCACCAGCTCGGTGGATGTGATCAAACAGTTTGCTGAGAAGATACCCGGCTATCTGGATCTCACCCCCGAGGATCAGGAACTGCTCTTTCAATCCGCCTCGCTGGAATTGTTCGTCTTGCGTCTGTCGTATCGGGCACGCAGCGATGAAACCAAGATGATATTCTGCAATGGCACAGTGCTCCATCGGAATCAGTGCCAGAGATCCTTTGGCGACTGGTTGAACGGCATCATGGAGTTTAGTCGCAGCCTGCAAAATCTCGAGATTGACATATCGGCATTTGCCTGCCTTTGTGCACTAACACTGATAACAGGTGAGGCATCTCAACTAAATACATATATAAATATAAATATGCTTAATTTTTGCTCTCTGTCCACTCTTATAGAGCGTCATGGCCTGCGTGAGCCAAAGAAAGTGGAGCAGTTGCAAATGAAGATCATTGGCAGCCTGCGGGATCATGTCACCTACAATGCGGAAGCGCAAAAGAAGCAACATTATTTCAGTCGCCTCCTGGGCAAATTGCCCGAATTGCGCTCTTTGAGCGTGCAGGGATTACAGCGGATATTCTATTTAAAACTGGAGGATCTGGTGCCTGCACCGGCATTAATCGAGAACATGTTCGTCACCACGTTGCCCTTTTAGGCGTCACACATACATCAGATCACATCACATCACATAACTTTGCTTCCTTAAACTTTAGCTTTTAATAACATAAATAAACATAGCATATATATATATATATATATACGTGAGTAGTATGTATATATGTATAGTATTGGTATACCCTTAACTAGATACTAAGTGATCTCAAAGAAAATGAGACAAAACCATCCCCATATAGTATAAATCTACTAACAATAAACAAAAAATGTTATCAAGTAGAAATTCTAGAAAAATCAAGAAAGCCCTATTCAATAAATTTCCCATCCATGCGTAGTTTGACAGCACAGAAAACTTTGACCACGGCCAAATCAGAAAAGCCCGGTTCATGAATATTTGAAGCATTTCAGCGGGTTCAGATTACAGTGGGTTCAAGTCGTAAATTGTCGGCGAATAAGGTATTCGTGACTTGTCTGTCAGCTTGCCAGCACAGAAATCACACAACTTGTTGACGTTAATTGTTTTATTCCAACTGTCAAAATCAATAGGCAGCAACACGCACAACTTGTGTGCATATGTATGTATTGTAACTAACAACCCTTTATTTTCAATTCGACCAATTTATACTTGCCTTCAAGTACAAATCAGAGTTCTTTCGCCTTGCCTTCTCGTAGCTTACTTCTAGTCAATTGTTTTAAGATACCAGCTACACATTAAATAATAATAATAATCAGTAACATAGTTTTAGATATATTTAGGTAGGTAGTATGTAGGATTTTTGTTTTGACGTTCATGAATTCTTGGTTGAAACTGTTACCACACGGCCCAGTGCACAAAGAGAGTTTAAGTACCTTTATGTGATTCGTGTCTGACACATACAGATCTGCACAGAAACACACAAACTAATGTATAAGACAATGTATATACATACTTAGACTAAATATAGAATAAGCATAGTTATTTTCTAATCGTCGCTCATTAATAAATGTATTTATAATTCATGAATTAGATATATAATATTTACTTCAAATGAGTTCTCAAAGAATTACTAAGGAGACATCACTGTCTCTCTCTCTCTCTCTCTCTCTCTCTCTCTCTCTCAAAATATCTCTTTCTCTCTTTCTCTCTCTCTCTATATATGTAATTTTGATTAAAGGCCCTCTATGTGATTTTGTGTTAGATTGGCGTTAAATATATCTACACACATTTATACTTACTTACATATTTATATGTCCAATTTTTATATGATTTATTTTGTAACTTACATATATTTTATAACATATACATACCTATAAATTTTCCTTAAAAGGAAAACGATATACAAATCTGCATGATACAAAAATCATACAATTGTTAGATAGCAAATATTTAAAGTACATACAGCCTTTATAGTAGACAACTTTCCACTTATGTATTACACGTTAAGAAATTCGATGGATTAAACTAAAGACTACAAAACATTTTTAGGCTTAACGAATAAGAAAACATATCTCTTCAAGCTTTCAAAAGCACAATACAAGCCCTAAGTGTTATTAACTTATTTTTTATTACTTTATTGGCAATATATAAATTTAAAATCATATTTTTGTTGTTGTATTCCTCATTGATAACACTATGCAACATCCAAAATGCGGTGAGAGTTGCACACAATTCGCTTAAGCTAAATTTAGGAACCAATAATAAGAAAATCTATCCTATATTTTTTTCTATTGTGAAGTTTTATTAGGATGTATAAATAATCAATATTTAATTATCAATTTTTTTGAGATGTGAGTTTTAAATATTCAGAACAATTGTTCGTATACCAACTAGCTAGATTTGCAAGTATATATTGCTTGCATTTGAAAATAGATGAGTTTTTTGGTGAAATATATGAATTCTCCACTCAAAAAAGTTGAAGATTAACAAGCGAAAAATCACTCATTAGAAAAATTAAATTCTGCCATTAAAAAATTATCAAAAATTATTTTCATAATTTTTCATAATGTTGAGCAAATATTTTGTATATTCAGAAATAACTTTTATATATTTATTGAATTAAGGAAAAGTAATATATGTAACTACTGGAGTACTATTACGAATATAGATGTACATACATATATGTATGTATATATTTAAACAGCCATTTTGCTTAGAGTGCATGCATACTAAGTATCTGTAAGAAAAGCACTTGTGTGAGCCCTAATAAATGTTAATCCTAATCTTAAGTATCGGTTAAAATCGTTTGAAATTAAATAATATAGTACATACATACAATGTTACCAAATTGGTTTGAAACTATAAACTAAATTTGGATTCAGAATCCATGATGTTGCCATTATCTAGCCGTTACATATCGAAAAATAGAAAAAGAAAACAATACAAAAACATATAAAATTCTGTCCGTTCTTGTATCATATGTAAATAATTGAGAATCTGTCGTTCGCATAGCAAGCAAATACACATTAAGTCCAGATATAATTATATACATATAGAAATATATATATACATACATACATACAACATACTTTGTACCTTTAGAATATGTATACTCGTACATTAGCAAACATATATATATATATATATATATTTTGAATAGAGAACTTTTACCGGAAACTTTTGCACTTTAACTGAAGAATCCATAACACATTTGTTTGTGTTAAATGTTCTTTTGTAATTTTATATGTACATACATACCTACATATGTATAAATATATATATAATCACATACATATGTAAGGTATGGAAATTTATGGTGTGCATATTTTTGAGAATTTAAACGATAAATTTTTCAATGAAATGCGTTTTAGTACACTTTTCAATACAAAAATATATATACTATAAAAATTCATATTTTGAATATATACATACACATACATATAATTACATATATTTTATTATGTACTTACCTAAAAATAAGTATACATATATATATATATATATATATATATATATATATATATATATATATACAATTAAGAGCCCATGAAGCTTTATGGATGAGAAAACAAATTGTACGTTTTTTTATAAATAATCGGATCGATTTTTGAAAAAATCTTTATTTTTCAAAAAGAAAAAAAACATATATTAGCCAAAAGAAAAAAATGTCATGTCCTTTGAAAAAGGATGTAACTTGTTTGCATCGCAATGATTTACATACATATATACATATAGCATATTTGAAGCACAAGAAAATGTTAAAGTTGAAGGCATGATTTATTAAATATATTATGCGCGTATTACCAGCAAATTTCTAGAAGAATACAATACCTAAAGATGCTATGTATACATACAAATATAATATTTACATATACATACATACATATATTATATGTATATAATATTATGCATTGTTATATAGTCCGTTGTGTAATTTGTCCTTATTTTGTATTGTTTCATTTCACATTGTTAGTACCAACCAAAACGTAACTGAACGTTATTTATCTACATACATATGTATATCCGCAATGGAAATTCAGCTGAAACGGCATAATAAGCAAATACAAATCATTTCATTTCGATAAAATAAACGTTTAAGCATACAATTTTTGAAAATGCCTTTTGAGCAAATTAGTTCTAAAACCAACCATATACATATTTACATAATGTATACTGATTTCACTGATTTAAAATAAAAATGTTTACTTTTTTCTTGAGTGTTAAACAAGTGTTTTCTTTCTCTAGATGATATCTATACCCAAGTATAATCATTAAAGTGATTATACCATGTGTCCAATTCCGGAGAGCCCATACAGGAGATGTATTCTTGAAAAAAAACTTATGTTAAGCTCTAATTGGTTGTCTTGAATAAAATATACAAAAATCAATACAAAAATTATACACTAAAACTAATATTAAGTCAGTCATAGACAACCATCAGTGCGTCCACAGAGTGTCGACAAACGGGACACCGACAATCATCTTCGAGACGTTCTAGCCGCAAGGAGCACTCCTTGCACACACAGAGATGCCGGCAGGGCAGCATTACAATATTCCGGCTGCGGTCCAGGCAAACTACACAAATGATTCGGTTTGGCGGTGCATTTTCAGTTCGTTCGCTGATCTCAAATTTCTGCATCACCCAGTATAATTGTTGGTCTATCCATCTTGATGCACTCAGCAGAGCTCCATACACTTTTGTTGAAATCTCATAGCGTAGTTTCCTTAGCAGATAGACGGCATAGTAATACACATAGCCGCGGAACACATAGAGCACCAGGAGCAGGACGATGCCAATGGATAGTCGAAAGATGTTATTAAGTAAATATGTGCCATGCTCAACAATACAAGTAGCCAAGTAATGAAGTGCAAGTATTAAATAGTCCAAGATAACAATGACGAATCGTGGCAACAGAAGCACTATCCACAATATACAATTGCCGATTCCAATGAGCACGTTGGCTAAAAATATAAATATCCCCTTGAATACATTCCTTGCCAAGATCAATGCATCGCCGGTGCCATCGTAAATGTAGTCAGAAATATCGCAGACTATGTGGCGCAGATTTCTGTAGAAGATTGTGAAGTCTTTGAATATAGTCGCAGCTAGCTGATAACCGTCGCAGAGGAAGCTCCAGATGTGAGCGCCGCCTTGAATCAGGCAGTAACCCACAAAACAGCTACCGGCAAAAAAGTAGTAAATGGCCGCTAGCAGCGTCTCAATTGTGGACGTAATTGGTTTCAGCAGCACAATATCAATAAGATTTGCTACTGAACTCAGCAATGACAGCATGTTGTACACAAGAACATTTTAAATAAACAATAAAATAAAATTAAAACAAATGCGAAGCACCCCTCACAATCTCTCGATATCAAATAAATCACTTAAAACTATCGATAGGGTTACGATTCAATTTTCTCAGAAATGTCAACTATCGATTAACGAAACAAGGTTTAAGAATCGATATTTTTACAAGAAAAGTTTTCAAGTTTGTTTTCTAAATAAAAATTAATAATACTGCACAAATGAAGGTATATACATTTCTAAAATTATTGGAGCCTTAAAGCAGTAATAAAACAATTTGTAGATAAAGTGCACTTTGTTATTATTGATAATTATACTTAAGTATTTTACTTATATTATACTGATTATATACACATACTATGGAATAAAATGTACCGTCTATATTGTTTAACAGACTTATTAAACCGCAAAATTGTTCAGCAGAGCTATCAAATCGCTGTTCTTCTTCATCACAGCCATCACTTCCAGTTGCTGCTGCTTCATAACGCGCAACCGATTGCGTTCCTCGATTTTGGCCAATTGATTATTGCTGTTTATGTTCCTCGTGTCCGCCTCCAGTTTCTGCTCCGACTTAATGTGATACAGCTCATCGCGAATTGCATGTAATTTGCGCTCACAATCGCGCACATCCTTCTCCAGAATCTGTGTCTTCAGATACACAGTCTGCGCCAGTTTATACCAATCGGCCAGGCATTCGGCCATTTGAGCTACAGCTGGGCTAACGTTGTCGAGCAGCAGCTGCTTAATCCGTTTCCCATTGTGATCCACTTTTATTTTCTCCAGCGCATGGAATTGCTCATCATTGTACGTTAAAGTGCGTGTGGCCCGATCTCGGAGCAGGTGTTGCCAAGAGTCGCGCAGGCGCTCCACCAAATACTTTGCCTGTGCGCTGGCCCGTGTGCGGCAAGGACACTTCTTGCCGTGCATCAGCGATGACCACTGATCGCTGTAAATGAGGAATGTATAAACAAAACCCAATTGCCTTGGCATTTACTTTTCTACTCACTTTAGCTCGTCGTCTGTCACATAATGTTTGTACATCTGTGTGATTACATCGGCGGCTCCATCGAATTCACTTTTAACACTGTCCAAGGAGCTGGCAAGTGACCTTAATTCCTGATCACCCTTGGTCTGCGGAAATAGACACATTTTGATGATGTTCTTATGTGGTAAAAGGTGTTCTCCTAACTTACCATACTGGCCGTGCTCTGCACCACATCTGCGTAGTCAACCACCGTCGAGATCAGATTGTCAAAACTTTCAGTTTTTCTGTGATGTGATATAAATTGGGTGTTAGAGTTGGTAGAGCATTGTTTTCCGAATTGATTTACTCACTTCAACAGCAGTGTAATTGTGGTAATAAGCATTTCGATAAACTGCTCCACTCCCTTCTTGATAAGAATGTCCATGGTGGTGAAGATGTCCACTCGTCTTTTACACTCGTGGCCTACGCTGCAAGCAGCCTGCATTAAAGGAAATATATACCATACATTATATATTTACATATATTATATAAAAGTTTAGAAGAGCTGATTTTGGCTTCACCTTTGCCAGACTCGCATCGTTTTCAACGGAAACATTTGGTGGAAATACCGGGAATTTGGGCAGCTCCAGTTGATGCGGCAATTGAACATTGTTGTCATCATTGCTGTAGAGGAATATGGGCTGATCCATGGTTGTGCTGGGAAATGCGTTAACTGCCAGACAAACAGACATGAACAATGAACGTAGAGAGATAGTCAGATAGCCAGGAAGAACTCACCCAAGGTGCGTGGCGAGACTTTCTTTTCGAGATGCTCGTTATTGAATAGCATTATTTGCTTCTCCAGTGGCACTTCGGTTTGTAGAAATATACGTTCCCGGAAGTTGTCAATCTGTTCATCCGGCTCAAGGAATACCTCCACTGAAGTGGCGCGATTCGTGAAGAATACGTGAATGACACTCTTGCGCAGTATTAGTGTCACCTCCTGGAAGAATCGATCAAAGGACCACGTCTTATCCCGATTCTCCTCCAAGAGGCCGGCCAACAAAGGTGTCACGAGCGTCTTCAATCCTTGCGATAAATGTGCATGCGGCGGCAGTGTTGTTGACCACTCAATGGGTCCATTCTCAGCCAGCTGGGTGCCTGATATGACGCCCGAGGCCTTTTTTGTTGTTATCTGATGCATTGTCTCGCGATTCTTCCGACCTCCATATGGTCTAAAGGGTAAATTGCCCGTGGCCACGTGGTATAGCGTCACCCCAATGGACCACAGATCCACATTCGCCGTAAATGAACGTTGTATGGATTTGCGGAGCACAGCGCGCTCGTAGAGATCGGGATGCAGATACTCCTCTGTGCCATAGAGCGAGGCAAACGGCTGGTTATCTTCCAGTTCGCGCGCAGCACCAAAGTCAGTCAACTTATAAATGGTTTGACCATCCTCCGATATGAATTTCATAATGTTGCCAGGCTTTAGATCGCGGTGCACCAACTTATTGTCACGCAAATGTTTCATGCCGGCGCACAGGTGCTCCAGCACCAGCAGGAACTCGTGCTCTGGCAGACCGTACGAGTTCTCCGGATCGTCAAGTATATTAAACAGACTGCCGCCCGTGCACAGCTCCATGACGATCACCTTTCCGCGTCCCTCCTGATCCTCCTCGATGGCCAGCAATTTGACAATGTTCTCATGGTTCACTTTCTTCAAGGCCTCAAATTCGCGCATCTGGACATCGGCAGGTCGCATGTGACTATAGGGATTGAATGTCTTAACGGCGACCGATTCACCAGTTGTCTTATTCACTCCCTGATAAAAAAGAGAATGACAAGAAAAATATACATACAGACATGCAAATGAATACAATTTGATTTGTATTCACTTGAAAGACAGATCCTGTGGCACCTTTGCCAAGCACACTGGTCGTGCACCAGACATAGTTCAGAGAACCACGAAGGAATGACATTTTTAATTAAATAATATTAATAAGGAAATATTCCTAAGCAAACATTTATTGCGATAAACTGGTGAAAACAGATGCACATGCAGTTTTTTATTCGGTTCGATTAGCCTATTGCTATCGATATATTCCACTAGTTCATTTATATAAAATCGAGAATTCAGCAATTACTATAAAAATTCGAAAAGTGAATGCGCCTCAAACACGAAACTAGTCACGAGAGCGTGTAATCGATTAATGTTATCGTGCAGCGGCCATCCTTAGTTATTTTTGTTGTTTTGCGCTGCGACAACTTTGGCAGCATTTTAATATTATTATTTTGTAGCTCGACACAATATGACAGATTTGTGCATGGTTTTTAAGAGCGCACCATTTCGATCGTGAGCGAATGGTAAATATGTACAACACACTAAATATCTGCATTAATCGTGGCCGAGACACATAATTTATCGTTGCGCCGATTCGCGAAACGCCTTCCGTTGTTATTTATTAATAATAAACGTTGCGTACGCGCTCCCTACAACAAAAGGATGAAAATTCGATTACATTTAGTGCGCTTCATGTACATAAATCTACTGCTAAGGTAAGCAAAGACTGTTTGCTCCAACCATTTCCAATCATTTTCCTAACCATTTCATTTTCCTTCCTTCCACTTTCTCGATTCTCTTTTTTTTTTACTGCAGCTGCTGTTTCTGGCTATATGACAACGCTGCTGCAGCAGATGCTGCAACAACAGCAGCAACAGCAACAGGAAATGCAAAGGCAGCAGCAGCTGCCAGTCAGGCGGACCATCGACTGCACAGCCCGCCTGCTTCCTTGGAAGGGGTAGTCAACGAAGAGAAGGTCACCAACTCGTTTAGAACAAATTTCATAAAACTTGCAAAACGTCGTCAGAAGGCAGAAGATAACGTTGACATTGTGATGGAAAAGTTGGCAAGCAACACGCCAACAACTATTGCGACGAGTGCAAAAAAAAGTAAACCGACTGCTGCTGTAAGAGACACGTCAGTGAATTTAAATACCCCCAGTGTAAATATCAATAATGATAATAATAATAACGAGTATATTAGCTTAGTGCAACACAGTGAAAATGATAATAAAAATAATGATAATGATGCAGGGAATGAAGGGACAGCCCAAGTGCCAAAAAATCAATTAATCAACAATGTTAATACTAATAATAAAAATGATCATAATATAAAAACAAAAACAAACACAAATGCAGATGCAGATGCAGATGCAAATGAGCAAGTGCAGCAAGCAAGGCAAGTTGGCGATGCAGTTGCAACAACAACAACAAACAACCAGCAGCAACAACAAGAAAGCGAGCAACAACGGAAAGAGAGGTGAGTTATTTATATTTTCACTATTTGCATAAGAACAATTTCCATGACACTCGTTTTGTACAAACAACACACACACACACACATACAACTAAGTGGACATAATTGATAAGTGGACAAACTGTGAGAGGCGTCTCCAAGCGTAACAACAATTATCAATACACAAGTGTTTTGCATAAAAACGTGCCAAGCGACAAATTTCCTTCGACTTGGACGTGCGAAAGAGCACTGAATACTAGAGAGATAGGTAGAAAGAGACGGATATATAGAGAGAGAGTGAGATAGAGATAGAAAAACAATGCGACCTTTCTAGACTCGTACACACTGTTTAATCTGTGGTATTTCCCTCATTAAAATAATGACGGGGAACTTCATCGCCCGTATCATTTTATTTCCCTGAACTGTTTGTTTTTTGCTCTTGTATATTTTATAAACATACATATGTATGTAAATATGTATGTTTGTTTTTGTTCTTGTATTTTTTATAAACCTACAAATGTGTGTAAATATGTAGCAATGCTTCTACAGTTATCGATTTTGATTTGCCGTTCTATTAACTGGTTGTTTCAATGCCCTTTGAGTCCAGTAGGGCGACACATATCCCGTTTTCTCTTTTGCTGCACATCTAAGGACATTTGAGTTCTGCTTAAATTACACATTTTGTAATTTCATAAAGTCTACTTATTAATTAAAAGGATCAGTAGATCCAAACAAAACTTACTAATATTTTGTTAAACTTCCTTCCCCATTCCCAATATATATATAAATATATAACTCGACTCAATACAGTCCATACAAAATATTTTGTGTATATTAGGTATATTGGTAATATTCCAAACTCATTGATACTTTTAATTCCTTCACGAATGCCCTTAGGACTTGCCAAGCCCAATTTGATTAATTGATTCTCATTATTACTTGTATTTTCAATTGAAAATCGTGAAGCGCTCCTAAAAATATGCAATGCAATTACATTTCAAGGAAATGTGAATTAACAAACCAAAATTTTCGGCTTTAAATACATGCAATTATAATAAAAGTTTTTAGCCAATAATAATAAAGAAACTTTTATAGATGTAAGCATGGGAAACGTTGCTTCAAGGCCAACCAGCCTTAAACTTTTATGTAGTACATAAAAATTAAAAATCGATAGGAGTCTTACTGGTTTTAGAAAGTTCGTATATGGATATTAAAAGTAAAACACCCAAACACAAGAATAATATAAGTTAATAGCTTCATAAAGCACAACACAACAAACAAAAAAAAAAAAAAAAAAATGTGGCAAGCTAATGAAACGCTAAGGCATTTGTACTGCTACCAGGTATGTCAGAAATGGTCGCGATGAAATATTTATTTGATAGGTAATTAGTTGCGTGCTCGTTTCTATAGTACAACCAGCGGCAATATGTCTATGCATACATGCATAAGCAAAGAGAGCCCAATGGCGAATGTTAACAACAAAAAAACACCCACGCCGGCTCTTGTCACAATGCATTTTACCGGTAATTTGCTTTACAGTTTTCAATTTATTTTCCCTGACTCTTAAACGGCATCGTCGTGTGAGCGGCGGCCGGCGACTTTCTAAATGCCTTTGCAGTCGTCTTTGCTTTTGGTCTATCCAGCTAGCTGTCTGGACTATCTATCTATTGGTGTTGGCCAATTCGTTTATAAAAAAACCAAGAAAAAAAAACAAACCGAAACTGCGTCGGGCGAAATATTGTATATATTGTATATATATATATATATATATTGATTATTTTTCCTATTTTTCTTATTTACGAGCCGACGAGACGCTGTGGGAGTTAACGCCAACGCCAACGCCAATGCCGATCGATGATCGCCCCGATCCTTTAAAGGCCTTGCACAGCATATTTCAAAATTACCAAAAAACATTGTTGTTGGTTGTTGTATTTGTAAAAGTGTTAAATGGGCGCCATATTTAAAGTGGGCATTTCAGTTTGATTTGACTTGATATTAATCGCTTACGCGGTGTCTCCTCTACGGGCTCTCTCAAATCAAAAATGACTTTATCAGTAAAAATCGACTTTCCATTTTTTTTTTTGGGGGGTTATAAAAGCAGTTTGTTGCATCTGACTTGTGAATGTGTGTGTGTATGTGTGTGCCCCAATAGAGTACGCCAGAATCAAGCAATCAAGTCTCGAGTCTCAAGCATCATGCTGTCTTCCAAAATTCCCCTCCAGACACATTTCACACATGGCAGGTGATCGCAGCGAACGATGATCGTTGTACTTTCACTTTCGGCGAATGTGTAAGGACTCGACTCGATTCGACGCCACTCTGCGAATAAGTTTTGCAATTTAGGCTTTCGAAAATGTATCATGATCTTGTTACTCTAATCAAAGTTGCCAACAACACCAGCACAACATCTGCAACAACAACAACAGCCAATAATCACATATAACAGCAACAACAACAACAACATGACATTGCTATCAAAGCTAGCAGACTTTATGGCAGCGATTGTCGCTTATGCAAATGATTAAGTCAGCCAATTGTGGGAGATTATTAATATGCCAAATGCTTGCAGTTAACACAAATTATTGATTGTTATCAAAAAACGAAAAAAAAAAATAAAACGCTGAACGCTGAACGCTAAACGCCTACCTCGGCTCACCTGTCCAAATTGTTAATTGATTGTGATCGGGCGCGCATTGACTTTGGCTTAATCAGTTTGATCGGTGATTGGGGCTCGTCAGTCGTCAGTCGCCGATCACTGATCTCGTCAAGCTGCATCGATTAGCCAGCCAGCCAGCCAGCCAGCCGGTGTCCGTCGGCAGATATTGCGAATCGTGTCGTACACCTTCACTTCGTTTTGTTATTCGCATTCCAACTGCATTTTCCGAGCACTCTTTTTCCATGTGACGTAGGCGCGCTGACTGCCAGCCTGCTAGCCTGCCTGTCTATTAAACGCCAACAATTTTATTTTTTGTGCTTTTGCCAAGCCGGTTTTCGTTTTTGTTTTGCCGGCATTTGTACACCATTTAATTGTTTTCAGTCTGTCTGCATGGCTTAATATTCCAATGCGAAATCTAATGAAATTTCGAGTCGTAGGAGTCGAAGATAATCAAGGCGGTGGCTGCCAATGCTTAACAATTTTCCAGCACCCATTAGAGATTATTTAGAAGGGTATATCAAAATTGTAAATAATTTGTAGGACCCTTTTGATGACGCTTAATAACAAACATAACATTAAAAAAAAATAAATTTATTATTAATCTAGAGGTGAATTCATTTTGTCATGACTTAAGGTGAAGGATGTGTCTTTTTCGTTCATTTTATAAATTATTTTATATTTTATAATTAAAAAAATTAGCCTTTTTTCCCCTTAATCGCCTAAAACCACCTGTTTTCCACCCATCAACCGATTGCTAAATTGAAGTTTTAAATTCGTAGATCGTCAAACGACACGTAAGCGGAATAGACCCGTTTTGCCCACTTGGCTATTAAGTTTTGCTAAAACTTTAATTGGAAGGAAGCTTCGTATATTAAACGATTACACAAATTGGAAGGAAGTTTCGTTTACTGATCGATTACTAACAATTAGGCTCAAAGTTTTGATTTGAGCTTTGGTTTATCTCATGTCCCATGAGCCTGCTTATATCCGAAAAAATTAACTCTTCTATGTGAAAAGCCGCTCATTGAGTGTTGCATTTCGAGTTGCTTCAAACACTTAGCAGATCGTGTGTGTGCCCAGAGTCATATTTGTTATTGCTGTTGCCTTTGTTGCTGTTGTTGAGGTGTTCATTGTGTAAGCGGCTGTGACATCAAAACACTTTCGCATTACAAGTGTTTATCTTTCGGTGGCGTCTGTGAGCTGCAAGCAGAGCTACAAACAACATCAGCTAAGCAATTCAATTGTCGCTTTCGGTAACCTTTTGTGTTTTCTGTTTTTGTGGACAACACCACAACGATGGCGACGATGACGAGGAAGAAGACAACGACAACGACAGCGACAACGGCAACGACAACGACAACGACGCGTTAAAGGAGTTGCCGATTTTGTCGATAGTGTTTTGTATGTTTTTACAAAAAACAAAAGAGGCGCTCATCAAAGACTCTGAAGGCGTCACTTGGCGGTAGCCACTAATTTTGTTTACGGCGCAGACTGCACGCAGATTGCCAAATGGTTTAATGCTATTTGTTAGCTTTACTTGAAGCTTATGGCAGCAATTTCACTTTCCGTTGCACTTCCAATAAAAATATAAAATCGTAGTGTATAGTAAAATTTTTGTGAAATTGCATGTAGGTGTTGCAGACCCTTGACTCGACTTGACTTGTCCAGTTTTTTGGGTTTCTTCAACGATAAAAATATAACGAACAATTATCGATAATCCAACTTCATCTCAAAAGAGAGATAACTTCAAAAGTCGACTTTGTATGCATGATAATTTTATTTAACTTCTAATGACTATAGTTATACGCATATCGATCAACATAGAATGCCAGTTATTTGGTAATTTTCAAGTGTTGCAGAGTGTGAAAGTTGAGTCTCTGTGGATTTGACTTGATTTCAATTTGGCATGTCTAGCAGTAGCTTCAAAAACAACACTAATAACAAACAAAAGCAAACGCATACAAACACACATATAGACACACACACACACACTCACACACAAATAGACACATTCGTTTAAAAGCCAAAGCTGTGCGACAAGTTTGCCGGCAGCAGAGTTAACGACTGCATCGTCAAGTTTGCAAGTGCACTAAAAATGTTGATATTGATGCTGAGTTGAGCTTATCTTGGCTGAGAGTTGAAGCGCGCTCTCTTTGCACCTGTGTGCGTGTCTTTCTGCCTGCCTGCCTGTTTGTCTCTGTGTGTGTGTGTGTGTGTGTGTGTGTGACTCTCTCTCTCTCTGTTTACGGCATAAGGCGCGAATATCTGCGCAGAGTTGGAGCACAATTACCAGAGCTTAGTCTGGAATACGTTCAGTTCTCATTTCGATTTCCAGTGGTGCGAACGTGCGCTACGCACGCTGGCTCGTTGGGTCCGCGAATGCGCAACATCTGATTAACAATAATTAATATATATAAACGCATATCCTAAATATCCTGTGTCTCGTGTCTCGTGTTTCATGTCGTGTGTGTGAGATGTTGTGCCTGCAGTGCACTCAACTCAATAACATTCGTAACACATTTAAATGTAATCGACAACGTACAACATACAACAATCCTTCGGCCAACAGCAACAACGAATGTTTAGCCATTTCTGACCATGGCTATTTCCTTTTAGCCAGCTAGTAGCACATTGAGTAGATCATTTGCATTGGTCGATAGCCGCAGCCAAAGTGGTTTCGCATGTTTGGTTATTTAACAAATATGAATAACGAGCGCTTAATTGCAATTATTTTCAGTGGCTCGCAAGCAATTTTTGTGTTTGCCATGACAATATTAACAAAAGCTTTAATGCTGGGCAGATTGTTATTGATATTTATTGATCTCCACACCGGATGACAGACTATTAAGTCTTTAGATGAACAATTCCGCGTGTAAAACTAACTCGCAAAATGATTATAATTATTTTTAGCACGCTTTCAACTTTGTCAATGTGCTAAAAGAAAAGACAACAACTGTTAAAATATCGTTTTAAAATTAGCTAGTAATTAAAGTTCAAGTATTCTTTTTCCTCCTTTTTGCGAGCAGAGTGAAATGTAAACAAAAATTATTTCCGGTTATTTAAAGCAGTCTGTTAACTAGGATCTAGGATTTGTCCTCTATTTTAACAGAATATATTTGTCCAATGTTCATAAAGCTTTTAAGTAACTTCTCTAAATGGCACCGTTTTACTGCTGAAAATATTACAAAAAAAAAATATATATATATATAAAGAAAATTGCCAATTTTCACAGCATTATTTGATAGTAAAAAAGTAGTAAAATATTTGTTATGTGCTTAGCTTATTCAAATACATAAAATAAAAAAAAATTAAACACACAGAAATTCCTGCCAAACTTGTAGCCCACTGCCGGAAAGAGCCGGGCAGCCAGCCGGGCACCATTTGCTATATTGCCTGCTGGCTGCCCAGACAGTTTTCTGTTGAAATTTTTGATGTAGTCTGACAAGTCATAAATATGCCAACCAGATGGAGACTTGGTGGAGCTTTGCCCCACGCTATCGCCATCGCCATCGCCATCGAAGTGGGCGTTGTTGACACGTGTGGCTGCAGCACAAAATGATTATAGAATTCCTGCATTTAAATGCGATTTGGGGCGTGCTCAAAAGGGGGTTGCCCACTAACAGGAAACTAACAACTTTGCCTAACACACATCGGCCACTTTTCATACGTTCGGCCACAGTCAGGAAATCCATTTGATAAGCTTTCCATTGGGATTCCCGTTACGCTCCATTTAACAGCTCTAAGGTGTTAAAATTAGCGCAGTTCATAGGTCTCAGTTGCAAGTTCGTATTTTATTTTAATGGTTAAGACCACAAGTATTGCAAGTCGCTCTGGTACCTTTTTACGAGTTCAAACCCCAAGCAGTCCATACATTGCTGCACAATGAAAGCTAGAGCTACAAATATTTGATATTATATAGCTGACAATATCCTTCAACGATGAAGTCAAAAGTATTCCCGTGACTTTCACACCTAGCCTTTTGTAAATCACAAAAAATAATATCTCCTACAATTATTGTATTATATTTTATTATTGCTTCATAGTTCCTGTTTTTTTAAATATTTTTTCTCTCATTTTTTGCGTATATTTGATTTAACGATCATGGAAAAGTAACCAATAAAATGACTTCCAAATTAATTGATTAATTCAATTTGTGATTTATATCCTTTCCTCAAGCAATATCTTGGAAATTTAAAGTCTTTTGCTGAAATTTTTATAAAATGAACTTTATTTATAGCTGGTAATTATTTAATATTTCGGAACAGTATTGGCTAATGTGACTTATCCGGCGTGCAGTTTTCGCAATACTTTTCCATTTTCATAAACAACAAATTCGATCCGGTGTTTCCCTGACTAATTATGCACAAGTAAAATTTCTATATAAAATATATTAATAAACTAATTTGTATTAATGTTAGTCATTAATATAATATATATACTTTACGGCGTAGGAGATTCATCCTTAAATTTTAACTCCTTATATAATTAAAATAATTCAGCGCTTTTATGGTCCATATTAGATATTCCAGCAGAATGCTGTCAGTATTTGTGCAACTCTCCGGAACTCTATAACTTATACACCTCGTACTTTTCATATATTTATTATTGGAAAATCCAGATTAATACTAACAGGAAAATGTAGTCCAGCTAGTATATGATATCTCATATGATATCTGCCTAGTCTTTTCAAACTAAAAGTTGCTGACATTCCTTGGAAAATAATTGGTCCTCTACAAAGGTTCATTTAAGATACGAAAGTAATTTTCAAGGATCATTTCGAGTATCATATCGATAAAATCCCTTGCTAGACGTTTTTATTCCTTTACACACAAAAACGGTTGTCAATCGAAAATATAAAAAAAGCAGATAAATAATTTTTATTATATTTAAGTGGGTTAGGTATTCAAACCCTGAACTCTTAACAAGTTTTAGGCACTCCCTACTCGATCACTCGCGACTGAGTACTATAGCTTTAAAGATATATACGCTCAGCTTGAAAAACGTTCGACTTTTCTTTCTTGTTTTTTTGGGGCTTTGCAATTTTATGCACAGGTGCTCGGTTTTGTTTGGGCCTTGTTTTGGATTGGCACGTGCGCTTCTCATTCAATAGCTATATACTCCATATTATCTTGCCCAGCTGTCAACTGAAGCTGTCCGTTGAATACGCAAAATTGATCCATTTCCAGTTAATCGTTTTAAGGTCGATAAACTCAGCCCTCATATATAGGCAGATATTTTGGGTGCTATTGATAGTAAGCTCATTGTTATTTATTATGTTAAACGATATTCATGTAGAATTGCTATAAATATTAGCAAAATGCTGCCTCAATCGATTGTGAAGTTCATAAGTTGTGAGTTAAAGAGGCTGAGAAGAAATTTAAGCATGTTTTTAATATTCTTGTGGATTCTATGGTGTTCACAAATCATAGTCATATCGACTGTGTTCATGAGGTGAGATTGTCTTTATTTAATATTTAGCCACATACATGTATATCTTTATATTATATTTATAATATAAATATTTATGATTTGTGTTCGGTTGCAGCCTGCCCAAGATCATTCCGGAGTTGCCGGCCGTAACAGTAACGACTGAATTGCCGGTGGATGTTGAGCAGGTCAAGGATCGCTTGGAAGCGGTCATATTGCCGAATGCGCCGCCTGCGCACGATTCAAGCAACCAAAGCGAGAATCAACAGGCGAGTGAAGCTCTTAAGGGTGCCGAGAAAGTAGTTCAAAAGGGTGAGTAAAGTTTAAATTAAAGTCGATCCACAATAAAGTTAATCATCTTATTCAATTAGCCGAGCAAAAGTTGAACGATCCGGGCGGAGGGTTAGAGCTGGACACCGGCGAACTGAATGCCACCTCTGGTGACAGTGGTGCACCGATCGCGTCAAGTGCGGCGAGCAATGCCAGTGTCGAGGAGGTGCCGATGCCCGTCTTCTCGGAGTGGGCGCAAAAGCAAATGGAGGCCGAGGCCAGTCGAGAGCAGGCCATGGAGCTGGAGCAGCAGGTGGTCAACAATTCGGCCCAGCGTCGCAACGCAACCGGATCGGGCAGTGGAAAGGCGCCATCATTAAAGACACGTGCCAAGAATTATGCATCGCCCGACTGCGGTGCTAAGATAATTGCCTCGAACGGCGATGCCACCAATACGGGCGCGGTTCTCAGCCACTCTAGCGATGAATATATGCTAAGCACCTGCGGCAGTCGCATCTGGTTTGTCGTCGAGCTGTGCGAGGCTGTCCAGGCCCAAAAAGTCGAGTTGGCCAACTTTGAGCTTTTCAGTTCATCGCCGAAAAATTTTACGGTTGCCGTTTCGAAACGTTTTCCCACTCGAGACTGGAGCAATGTGGGTCGCTTTGCCGCAGAGGATAAGCGAACGGTGCAGACGTTCGAGCTGCATCCGCATCTATTTGGCAAGTTCGTGCGAGTCGATATTCATTCGCACTACTCCAAGGAGCACTTTTGCCCCATTTCCCTTTTTCGCGTCTTTGGCACATCGGAGTTTGAGGCATTTGAAACGGAGATTCGACACAGCGATGAACTGGATGATTTTGACGATGACTTTGCCGGACAGGAGCAGCCGCACAAGCAACTGCAAGGCAATGCCAACATTTTTCAAAGTGCCTCCGATGCCGTCATTCAGATGGTGAAAAAAGCCGCCCAGGTGCTGGTGAAGCCAACGAAAGCCTTACGTTCGCCAGAGTCGCTGCACTGTTTCACACCCACAGCTGGCAATTACAGCTGCCAAAGCTGCAACTCTACCATTGTGGAGCGCATTAACAATCTGCTCTCCTGTCAGTCGGAGCAGTTGCAGCAGCTGCTCCAGCTGCCACAGCTGCGGGCACAGCTCCTACGTACACGTATCTGCCACACAGAATATAAAATCAGCTTCGGCTCGGCAAGCATCAAAGAGCAGCAGGCAACGTGCAGTGGTATGGATAAGCGACAGAGCTTCTACCTGAGCATGCTGCCTGCGGAGCATGTGGGCGCCATGTGCATGCTTCTGCAGGCCGAGTACAACAGCATAACGGCAGAACAGCCGGTGAAGTTGCCTCAGGCGGCGACCAAGCAACAGCAGCAGCATTTTAATGTGGCCGAGCAACTGAATGAGAATGTGACCACAGCTGATCCGGCCAACGAATCGGAAGCTGTAAAAACTACCACGCCAAAAGAGGCTTTGCCAGCAGCTGACACGCTCAGCCCGGAAATTGTAACTGCCGAAACATCTGAAGCGCCCACGACAACAACCACAACTGAAGTCAATTTTGAAACAGTAGGCACAATCGAGGCACCACCATCGGATGTGAATATATTTAATGTACCCACGGACACTGAGAAAGAAGTGTCCACAACAACTACAGGCTCAGCAGCGTCCATTGTGCGAGACGAGACGGGGACGCCAACACCAGCAGCAACACCCATGGACGTCAAAGAGATGGAGTTGGCCATAAATCCTGATAGTCCAGTGACGACCAGTGAGCAATCACCAACATTAGCTACCACAGTCGAATCAGACGGCGGCGATTTGGTGGGGAGTGGAAGTGGATTGGATGACAGCAATCTTGCCAACTGGGAGAGCATTGATAGTTTGCTAACCACAACGGTGGCATCGATAACTGCTGGTGGTGGCGCCGCTGCAGCTGCTGCGGCTGTGGTCAATGGCAATGCCCACATCGGAAGCACAGGCACTGCAGCAGGAGCAGCAGGCGGTGGAGTGTCAGCTGGTGGTGCAGGTGGCATCAATTTGCAGCCAAAACTAACGAACGGAGCCCAATCTGAGAGCGTCTTCATAAGGCTATCAAATCGCATTAAGGTGAGTATCGATTAACCAAACACACTTTGTACACTCAACTAGAATTCGATATTATTCTTGGCCTGACTAAAATCACTAAAATGAGAAGGCATTACTCGATTATGCCCGACTGAAAAATACTAAAGACAATTTTGGGAACGACTTGGAATTGAATAGATATTTAATATTTGTACATTGGACCTAAAAAATGATTTTCAATTTAAACCTGATTAATGAATTCATTTAACATCTTTGCAAAAATTTACTTTATCAAAAATCAAAGTGCGGAACAATTTGTACGCAACTGTTTTGATTTTAATCAGACTAACCTTAAACACATTTTTAAGTAATAACTTTACATGCAGATGTAACCGACTTTCTAATACTCTACTCCCAGTTATTCATCCATTAAATTTAAAGCGAAAAGAACAATGATTTCAATTTCATTTAGTTTAATATTTTAACTGTTTCTTTAAAAAGTTTGCTTATCAAGTGTAATTTAGAATTATAATTTTATATTTATTAAATTTGTAAATGAGCATTTCTGCACTGCATTTCAATATTACTTTCTGAAGGCCGCCTTCTGCAAAGGATATCAGTAAGGACATACAAAGTTCGCATTGTGTCCTGCTCACTTGTACATCGTGTTTGTGGCGGGAAACCTTGCGTGTTTCATACTTATTAAGGGTAGCTTGGCTGGGCTTGGCGCACCTACGCTATCGCTGGAATAATTTCTGATTTGAGCTTCTTGCTTTTTTGCAAGGGTGGCCTTGTCATCGCCATTGTTAGGGGCAACATCAGTGTGGCGGCCTAGTAGCCAAGCAGCCAAGCCAATCGTTATTTAATGTTTTTCACTGTTCTCTTCTGTGCACAGGCACTCGAACGCAATATGTCGCTGTCTGGCCAGTATCTGGAGGAGCTGTCGCGCCGCTACAAGAAGCAGGTGGAGGAGTTGCAGCAGACACTTACACAACAGACGCTAACCGTGCGTACGCTCGAGGAGCAGAGTCGTCGTTACATTGAGCAGGAGCAACTGTATCAGCAGCAGAGCGCCGAGCTGGCTGGCGATGTTCGAGCGCTCACGTACCAGGTGCAGGCCTGCATCCTTGTCATCATCATTGTGGGCACCTGCATCTTTCTGATGCTTGTCGTCGGCACTGTCTACTATCGCAAGTTGCGCCACCAGAACCAGCAACTTCAGCCGCTGGTGGCAACAGCGACGACGGGCTTAGCCAATCAAAAGTTGAGTCGTCGCAAATCGTACGAGCAGATGTTGCAACAGTCACCCGGCAAACAGCGACGTCCCAGTGAGGAGGCTATGCTCATACTGAATGGGTGCGGAGATGTGTCCGTGGTGGAGCCATCTGAGGTTGCCAATAGCAATGGCAGGCAGCGTAAGATATCCGTTTGCTATGGCAGTAACAACAACATTGCCGGCAACGTGTTCAACACCAGAACATCGCTGCACAAGCGGAAGGGTGCCAAGCACTCGTTTCACGCAAGCCTGGACTCGGCACAGGTTGCGTACCCTGAACATTCGGACAAGTTCTTCGATGTGGGTAAGTATTGAGTGTGGCAATAGCAATAACAATAGCATTAACAATGTCAACGTCATTTTTTTGCAGATACTTTGAAAAATAACAATAAGTTGCCACCCAAGGCGGCCAAAAAGAAGTCCCAGCAGCTGTACCAACAGGAGCTAAAGCGTCAGGAGTCGGCGCCCGCCAACTGCACACAGAGTAGCCTTGCGGAGGAGGAACCAACGCAAAGCGATTTCGATGAAAGTCTCATTCTGGATGACGAAGATCTGTGCAATTTCATACCCAACAGCGATTTGGCCTACAACGAATTTATGCCGGATGGCCCCTCCGGCTATCAGATTGTGGACACTGTTGACGGCAAGTCGGAGAAGTCAATGAAGAAATCGCGACGCGTTTCTTCGCCCGCGTTCTTCAAGTCGCCGTTTAGCAAGAGCAAGAACAAAGGCAGCAATTTGAATGGCATGGGCGGCGTTAAGGGCAGCCAATCGGCGCACGAGGCCACATCCTGGGAGTGGTATCGTCTCAAGCGCAACGAGAAGCACGCCAAACAGTTGTCAATTCCGAGCGTATCGCTGACACCCAATGCCAGTCTGGACAGCTCATCCCTGTCGGAGATCAATTTTCCGTTTAATTCGACGCAAAACTCATTTCGCATACTTGGCGAGGCCATAATGTCCTCGGGCGAGACAAAGGCCACGGGCAAGACCGCAGGCAGCAGTAGTAGCAGTGGCGCCAGCACCACCTCATCCACAACGAAGAAGAAGCAGCGGGCTTTCAATAACATTTTCCGAAAGGTCTTCTGATGAGAATTCGTTTCGCTTGTAGGGTGTTTTAATCATATTTTTTACTAATTTCCTGAGTAGTTTTCTTCTCAATTGTGTTCTGCAACATCAATTAGACTGTTATTTTCGTAGATAATAAAGAAAAACAAAACAAAAAAAATTGTAAATGAAACACACACGTTTTCTAAACAAAAAGATTATCGAGCAAAAAGAATAATTCGTTTCTCTCAAGAGTTCCTTAGTGTTGCAGTAATATGCAAATGACTGTAAAACAAATTAATTATACCTTCATGATTTTTATATGTAATTCATATGCTCGCTGCTTGTACATGTATATATATGAATATGTATTCAAAGCATCAATTAATGAATGCGATTATTTCACGATAGGCATATAAGTTAACTTAATATTCCAAGCCTTGTAAGTTATGCAGATATCGGCTGCAAAACTTTGCCACATTATTTTGTTATTAGCAATTTAGCAAACATATTAAATTAGTAATTAATTTAACTTTTATTTAAGGTAAAAGCAAATAACATTTATTTAAAAGAAAATTTACAAACTGATTATTATATTTTCAATTCGCTCAAAAAATCCGTTATATCAACCGAATCCTTGTTGTCCAATTTCTGATCCCTGACAGCACTGTTCAAGCAACGTCCAGCCGTGCCCAAATGTTTCTTCCATTGTTCCACTGTTTTGTACTCAGCATTGGTACAGTAGACAACCTCATTGATGTCCTCGTCCAATTTATAGCTACACACCGATGAAAACACTCGCTGCAAATTGTTTATAGCCTCCGCACGCAAAGTTTCATCACGACACACCAGATTCAACATGAACAGACCCTGGGGTCCAATGATCTCCTTGATGTGCAGCAATATGTTATTGGCCAGAAAACTGCGGGGCGGACAGCTCATGCCGAGCGTAAGATCTTTGCTGTCAACATCGAAAAGCACAGCGCCAAAATGTATGTCTGCAAAGTTAAAAGCAGCATAAGAATATATTCAATCGGCCGACAATTACTCAGTCATCCACCTTCATAGCGGCAACGTTCGACAAAAGCGAGGCCATCGTCGATAACGACATGCAAGCGATCGTCCTGTTTCAGTTCAAAATATTGTTCAGCAACTTCCAGTATTATGGGATCTATTTCTACGGCCGTGACTCGAGTCTGACTTTAAAGGAAACAATGTCTGAGATGGGGCAATAGATAAAACCTATTTGAAGGCTTACGGAAATGCGGCATGCAGGAAACTACACAGGCCACCGCCACCGAGTCCAATCACCAGCACATCGTTGTGCACATCCTTTTTCAGACTCTGCATCGTTGCCGCCAGCTGGACGCCCACGGACATGAAGCGATGATGTTGACACGCCAAGTAACCAAAATCAATCTTTTTGCGATCCTTTTTGGCCTTGATTTTAACTGGATTACAGAAATGAAATTATGAAATTATATCAAATAGTTAACGAATTTCAGTTTGTTACCTGTTTTGACTAGCGCCTCCGACTGCACCACAAACTGATTGCTTAGGAATATCAGACGGCGTAGTGTTTTATCAGCGACTTCCACTTCTTCAATACGAAAATCGCCAGATATTTTGGAGCAACCAGAAATCAGCGTCTCTCGCTTTCCCACTTCGGAACCAAGCGATAGATAAGGTATCTTCTCCTTGAGGCCTGCCGGTGCCAGGTTCGTGATACTGTAGCCCAGCTCACTTTTCACCTCGTCCAGTGTGCTATAAACCTGATCGCGATGCAATGTGACAACAGCCAATCGCTGATACTTGGCCGATGCCTGGAGTTTTCTACGACCCGCCGGGGTCGCAAAGAGCCACTCAATCTCTCTTCCCTGGGGGACAATAAATGCCGCATATTTGCCAAGACCGCGTGCTGGCGGTTGATCCAGAATATGCACTGTGTAGCGAGGTGTTGGCTCTGCGGCCCGATGCAAGTCCATTGTGATCTCATTGTGGCCCACAATGCTGGAGCGAGCTAATCCATTGCAGACCAGCGCCGCTTTCTGCACCGATGCCACAGCATTAATGAGTTCCGTTGCGCAGCTAAATCGTTGCATTTTATCGTTGCCCACTCCAAATTCAAAAATCTGTCAAAATGTTTGTTCACGAGTCAAGAGTTATTCCAAAGTATGCGGATGCAGTTACTCACCGGCATGGGCAAGTTCTTGAACTTGGTGGCAATTATGACAAATACAGGCAGTGTTAGGGCATCCTCGCTTCGTTCCTTGTTTGCTCGCTCCACATCCAGGCAGTGCACAATGCGCAACATGCAGTTGTGGCGCGGCAGAAGTTCCAGCAAATAGTTAATAATGTGTTCCTGCAACATGGATATGCCAACATAGCGCCCACCGTTGCTGCAATTAGAAAAGAAAAAGATCAATTTAATTTGGACATCGGAGATGAGTGGATAAATCTAACCGCATTGTGCGCAATATTTCCATGAAATATAGTTCCACAGTTGCCTTAGTGTCCTCGTTGTCATTCACAAATATCGCGTCCAGTGTACCCTTGTCCAAGGCCACTGAGAAACTCTCATCCGGAAAGGACATCGCCGTCGCATCCATCTGAATGAACTTCATATCGGGACGTGTTCGCGAGTTGATTTCAATCATTTTCTTGACAGCAACCGGTGAGATGTCAATGTTTGTAATATCCCTATATAATTAAATAAATATAAATGAATAAAAGTGATATTCACTTAAATATCTGAAGGATTTGAAGCACACCTGAATCCCTTGTCATACATGTCCATGCTGAGCTTTGAATTACCGCAACCAAGCATCAGGATTTTTTCGGCGGGCTTTATATACTTGTGTATCTGATCGCATAGCTCCAAGTATTCGCCATACCTATAAAAATTGTTATTATTAAATATAGTCAGCAACACATTTAAGCATCTCCGATTTGGTAAACGTGCTCAACCGGCAATCGGCACATGTAGAATATGTATTTATGTGACTACAAACCATTCGAAAGCCTTTTCGCCGCGTTTCTTGAAGAACTCATTCCAGTAGTCCGCTTGGCCAAACTCTTCCCGCGTTCTTGGCAGCAAATTCATTGTTCACTAATCAGAAAACAAATATTAAGAAGCTTTGTTTTTAATCGCGCCTGATGCTGTTTCAATGTTATTGAAAAATGTACTAAATATTGTCATGAAATTGTGACGTCAGACTGTCAGCGAGCTAAGAAAGCAAATATATCGCTAGTTTCGATAAGCAAATTATGTGTAAATTAACTTTTCAACTCGCTTTGAGTATCAAATAAAATCCGAAGACCCTTATAAATTGCATTTATCATTCAATATTATGGCTTCTAATCTGCCTTCGTTTGCGTAATAATACCCCTAACCAGGCTGGTATCGATAGCGTTGAAAGCGAACAGTGATACCAGCTTTGGAAAATTTCTTTTACCAGCTAAACATTTTGTAAAACATTCAAATCATGTTTAAAAGCATTTGTAAATAGGATTGCAAGTAAAATATGAATTTTTGTGGCTGAATTAATGTTACTTTTTGAATTGTCTCTCATACCGTCGATGAAATAAATATAAAAGGCGGTTGGAGTAGTTGCTATAAAAAAGAAATACAAAACGTATTAAACATTTTAACATCAAATGCTTAGCCTACCTTTGAGCCTGTTTTATTAGAATTATCTTCAATACAACAATATCCATTTTATGCAAAGTGCATGTTGTCAGCAACAAAACATATTTTCATCGCTCACATATAAAGTCTAGCAGTCACAAAATATAATCAGGGGAAAGCACATTTCCTCACGACTTGTCAAACTTTTAACTATTTCCTTGTTGCACATCCTGTTGTTGGCAGAATTGAATCTCCAAGCCAATCAATTGATCATCATGCTGCAATTAAATATATTTATCCGTAAATACAATTCTTAAATTTAAATATATTAAGTACTTGCACTCACATTGCTTGCCTGCTCCTCTGTTTGTTGTATTTCATAAAGCTTTGCTATTTTGGTCAAGAAGTTATGGAACCGGTCCTGATAATTGGGGTAGTGCGCCTTAAACACAAAGCACGCCAAGTAGCCGATATCTTTACGTGCATATTTTGAGATATTATCGACTTGTTTTGTGTGTCCCTTCACAAAGCAAATTGACTGGTTCACCTCAATGAGCCTAAAGTCTTCGTCCTCAAGGCAACTGTAAGATGAGATAACGGTCGTACCATCCTCAATTTTATCCTGTATTATTCCCAAAAGATCTTCTTTTGCTTTATTCTCGATGGGTTGAATATAGAGCTTCTTTGCATCTCGCTCAAAGGCAACAAGAACCCATTGACCATCCTTTAATTTCCCTCGATTTATTTTACGCTTGCTGACCATCAACTCATAAATTTCGACAGTTCTTCCCGGTCCTCCCAGCTTGCCGCAATTGAGGTCGGCTGCCCATTCGACGAACACCTCACGTAAATAGTGTCTCCAGTTGATGACGGTGTCCGTGCTACAATTGAATTCCTGCTTTAGAAACTCCGTTATGGGACTAATCTCAATCAGTTCGTAATGCATGAAGAGGCATATGTCCCGTATCGACAATTGGGAGCCAGAAAAATAAGTGTTATTCCTTACACTCTGCATGAAGTCACACGCCGCTTTCTTTCGCTTCTTATTTTTTGCAATGATGCGAGTCCTGCGGCAACGATAAACTAAATTGTCCTTCAACTTAACAAGGCGGCAGGGCTTGCTGCAAATTTCGCATAATTTTTCAGCGCAGATGACACCGTGTCCTATTAGAAAGTCTGTTAATTTGTCATCATCTAATAGAATTTCCATAAAATCATGTGCTAATAATTGGCAACCAGTGCATTTTTTTATTTGTCTACTCATATTTCGTAGCTTTCTTTATTGTTTCTACGCTCATTGCAATTTCTTATTTGTTTACGTTTGAAAATAGTGATGGTAACTCCTCTATTTCACTAACGATAATATCGATGTTTTGCTTTTGAGACTCAATTTTATATTGAATTCTATTCAACATTCGTATGTTTTTTTTTTATAAATTGCTTTTCAAAATCGGTTAAATTTTAACCAAATTATAGCAGTGGACAATTTTTAACCGTTCCCAATTGCATTTTTTGGGATACAAAATACAAATATATTTTCAGCGAAAATCATGATTTTTAAACCATAACAGAAAAATAATTAAAATATTCATCAATAATAAAATAAGTGAATTAGTTGGGTGTTGCAATATATTTCCCTTCTCACTAATTATTAATATGCATATAAACCAAAAGCCATCTATATTCATTATATTTATAAAAACAAGCCTGACCCACTAAATAAAGTATTTACACGCAATAAAATATAAATAAATATCTAAGTACAGAGTGCGCTTATCGTTTCTGTTGAATGTTATTAACAGGTTTCTGTTAACGAAGCCATTCGCATGAACTTTGTGATTTTGGCATTCACTGCGAGTAGCAGCAGCTGAGCACTGATTTCTTTCTGATAAAATTTAACTTGCGTTTAGTTTCTGTTGGTTTTGTGATATTTACGTAATTGATTGTCCTATTCTTGCATACACATGTCATTAGGCACACCCCCAGACTCAAGTGCATGTCCATGACAGTAAGGAAAGTTGAACAGTGAAAGTACTCGGCATCAGTGAAATAATAAAAAAAGGGGGAGGCGATCCGAAATTATCGCACTGTGCCTCATTTCTCACAACTAAATGCGAAACAATAGCAATTAATTGAGGCACTCACATCGATGTCAATGCCAGTGACAAATCATAGTAGCAGCGGTTCGAAGAGCACAAAACGTTAGTGGAAATGTGGAGTCCGAGTATCTAGAACGGCAACAGTGGAACGGGAGTCAAAAACAGCGAAGTCCCCAAATGCGTGCCGTATCGGGACCAGGAGCGTCTAATGCTGGCGTGGATCCAGTTATATCGCGGCTGGACTATGAGCAGAATGCCCTGCATCATAGCTGCCTGCTGGTGCTGCTACGCGGCGTGGGCCCTTCACGAGCCCGCATTTTACAGCGGGCCTTCGAGAAGGTGCGACGTGTCAATAATATCAAAGTAACGGGTACGACACACTTTCAATTAGTATTGCACTTAAATTGAGTGACTTATGATGATAATTTAATTTTCGTCTAGACTCCAGCGGCAATGTGCGCAACGTTTATTTTCGGTTCATTCACGATCATCCCGTGGAGCACAATGATTGGGGTGATTTTCAAACGCATCGCCGTCTGCTGGGTCTCGTCACAATTGGAAAGTTTGACAATCAAACGGAACTCAATGAGCTGTGCCGCCATCACGAATCCCTGAAGGTGCGCTACGGCAGCACACTATACGAGTCACGTGCCATTTTCTTTGGACCCGATGCCGACAGCAATTCCATCCCAAATCAGCAGATGAAGGATGGTCTAAGCGTCGTGGACAATACGCATCCGGTGCTCCAGACAATTGGTGAGCACGGCGTGCGTCCAGATACGGGAACTAAGGAATGTCAACCAGGTCGCATCCAGGATGAGTATACCACGCCATCGAATTTCAAGTCGCAGGCATTTTTCTATCGCGAGCAGGACACCTGCGTTGATCTGGAAGCGCGAATTGGTGATTTTTTGAATGCATTATTTTGGGTGCTGGAGTCACGGCGCTTGGAACGTTCGCGGGAGAAGGCGGAGAAGGTCAGTCTGCTATTGGCGCCCTTCGAAAAACGGGACTTTGTGGGCCTGGACATGGAGTCGCGAAACAATCGGAAACGCTGTGTGGGCCGTGTGATGAAGAATCTGGCGGATCTTTCCTTGCAAGCTGGACTCTTGGACGACGCCTTGAGTCTGTACCATAATGCCAATGAGACGCTGCGCTCGGTTGGCGACTCCCTGTGGGTGGGCGCCAGCGAGGAAGGATTGTGTGCAGCGTCGGCTGTTATCCTCTATCCACAAATGCGTGAGATTGAAACGCTGCACAGAAATGCATCGCTGCAGGAAACGGGCAAGTTGTAATTGCAATTGATAAATTTGATTTATATTCTAACTACCGATGTGGGTGATCTTTTAGGCACTTCACCATTGCGAAAAACGCCGGAAAAGTGGCGTGCCAGCGATGCAACAAAGAAAATAAATGTCACCGCTGGAACAACCACAGATGCGCTCACCTCACATTCATCTTCCTGCTCGTCGGTGTCATCCATATTGACGAACAACTCCTCAGCGTCGGGCACGCCCACAACGTCAACATCCTCATCCTCGACATCGACAATATCGGCGGTAGCTCCAATGGGTCATCGCAACGGCGAACTTCCAGGCAACATACTCAAGCCGGAGGAGATACCCAATTATTATCGCAAGGCGATAATCAATTATAGCAAATACCGACACGCGGCCACCATTGAGACGGAGGCGGCACTGAAGGCAACCCGCATTTGTATTGAACAGAATAGTCCGCTGGATGTGGCGATGTTCCTTCAAAATATTCTCTACATTAATCTCAGCATGAGTGAGCCAGAGCGTGTCAAACAATTTGAAATTATTACGGAACTATATCAGCAGATCGGATATCAGCGTAAGGCAGCATTTTTTCAGCGCTTGGCCGCGCTTAAGCATGTCCACCAGGGCAGTCAGGTGCCAGACTGGACGCAGAGCTATCGCCTATTGTTGGGCAGCTTTACTGGCTATCTGCTATCGCTGGATTCCCTAGAAGTGCTTGAAAACGCCGCTGGTTGGCCGGCACTGCAAATAGATCTATTGCAGAGTCTCATAACTGCAGCGAGACGTTTGGGACACTCTGCACTAGCCACCCGCCATATGACGTTTCTGCTCCAAACCCAATGGGACAATATGACTGCAACGGAGCAAAGTGAAATGGCTGTCCAGTTGCAGGTGTGGCTTTAAAAACTTGTTGCATCTATTATTAAGTTTACTCTTATTCATAATGTAATATGATTTCTTTTGATTTAATGTAGAATCTGAGCGCACAGTGCGAAGGCTCGCCCGTGCCTCTTGTGCTGGAAAATGGGACTGTGATACCGCCCGCCAATCTCACCGATCTGCCCTACTGCATGAAAGTGGTGGTCAAGGATCTGCCTCCACACTTGCGTCCGCAACGGATCAAGATTGCTAAAGCCGACAGCGGGCCATTTCTGTTTACGCCTATTCATTTTAACTCGGTCGATAACAGGGACAAGAAGAAGAACAAAAATAAAATAGGTAAGTTAAAAAAGCCTACAAACAAAAAAAAAGAAGACTAATTTGAGTTTTATCCAGCATTTCTGTGGGTGCAAAGCGATCTGTGCGAGGTTTGTGTGACCCTTCGCAACCCTTTGCCGTTTGAGCTGCCCGTGACCGATATGCGTTTACTTACCAACGGTGTCGTCTTTGAATCGCTGCCCGAAACCATTATATTGCAACCGCATGCGCCCACTCACATCTCGTTGCATGGCACGCCCATTGAGACTGGCCAGCTGGATCTACAGGGCTACAGCACACATACGTTGGGCGTCAAGTCGAACTGTCGGCTGAAGCACATGCGAGGACGCAACTTGCCTCCAAACTACCTGGTGGAGGTGATACCTGCTCTGCCACGTATCGCCATTAAGACATCGCTGCCACAGACGGCCACTTTTAGCAATATGAGCAGGGCGGAAATTGTTGTCACATCTGCCAGCCTAACCTTATACAATGGTGAATCCTCGAGTTGCACCATAACGGTTAGGAATGAGAGCGATACGTTGCCGCTAGAGCACCTTGAAGTGAGCATCAATTCAAATGTAGAGCAGGAGCTACAAAAGAAAATGTTTCGCATTGATGACAAGGCACTGCAGGTATGCTAATTCCATCAATTGTGCCAATTGTCCAATAACAATAACAATTATTTATACGTTGCAGGCTCAGCTGCCGGTTGCTCCGTTGAGCACTATTGAATTTATACTACATATTTATGCGGATGCTGATTTTGTATGCCCCCTGCCCCCGGCAGCCGGCTCTGTACATTCAAACTCTGGTGGCGCTTCCAGCGAACATGGAGCCTCATTGCTATCACCCTATTCCAACAAGTCTGGCCATGCCAGTCTTCCCATGCGTGTCGGTTCACCGGATCATCGTCGCCAGCAGGAGTCGCAGAATTTAAATGTTCGTTCAACCTTATCTGGCGCCCAACAGTCGCTGGCTTCGTTGAATGTTCAAACGGGCGCAGTAGGTGGTTTGCCCAATCTACGGCCCGCACAGAGCAGCCAACACATTGAGGCTCAATTGCGTCTCAAATACTCTGGCGGAGAGGCCTTGGTCGCCGGCTATTGTCGACAGTGTGCCGTGTCCTTTAATTTGGAGCTGCTTCCTAGTGCCCAGATTACTAGCTGGGATGTGCTGCCCGCTGAGATGTACATAAGTAAACAGAGTTTTCAATCATTCTTAATACTAACTGTCAATACCTTGCAGCGCTTCCCAGTTCTACTTAGTTTTGGACATATCTAATTTAACCGCTCAAGAAATGTCGCTCAATTACACTGATAACAAGAATATACTCATTGAGGCCAAAGAAAGCTGCCGCGTACCCATTCCAGTGGATCGCTGCTCCTTGGAGCAGGTTTGCATAGCGCGCGCAGCGGAAGTAGCTGAGAATCTGGAGCGCGGTAATCCTTAATCTTTATTATTGGCATATCATTGGTAAAACTTTTCTTAAATTTACAGAATTGTGTTTTCGCACGCAACTTCTATCCTTCAGCGATGCCCTGAGCAAACTTTGCTCAACTCACATTGCGGAGCGAGTAAAGATTAATTGGCTGTTGACGGGCACAGACATTAAAGGTGTTGCCTCATTGCGCGGCATTGTCCTATCGCACGAAATGGTTGATTTGACAACCGTGTCTCCTATTCAGTGGTGTAAGTATTTATTAGAAATTCATATAAATCTAACTAATTGTGTGTTTTTTGCTGTTTAGATATAAGCTTCCAGGATGCGCCTGTGCAGCCACACAGCGAGATGACGTGCATCGTTGGCCAGAGGGCACAGCTGAGCATCAGTCTCACCAATCAATCATTGCAGCCGCTCAAGAATTTGGTACTGACGATCAAATTTTATCAAGACTACTTAAATGGAATGGAGAACTACAATCTGGAGACACGTGTGGCAATTTCTGGACCTAACCGGTACGCACATTATAGTTCCAAATTATAATAATCACAAAATAATGTAATATTTTATCTGTATTTAGAATTACAATCCCTGTTTTGGAGAAGTCCGCGCAATCGCAGCACAATTGCTCTGTGATATTCTTTACGCCTGGTCGCTTCAAGGCCAGCATTGAGTGCGCCACTAGGCCGCAGCAGCAGGGCAGCGGCATTTTGACCCGTTCCTGTCCAGACGCTACCAAATTAAGTCAATTAGAAACTTTATCATCTCCATCAGCCAATTTAAACACACTTTCGGTGTCTAGCCTGGACGAGCAGCAGCCGCATGTATGGAAATTCATACCGCCTATTGAGGTTACCGTTATTGAGCCGTAATTGAGTATATCCATATTTGTAGTTAAATTTCGTTATACCTGTACTTGTATTTGTTTCGTTCTGTATTATGTATCCCGAGTACTGAGTGTGTACCCGATCCGGTTAGATCTATGCGATAGCGCTGTTAATCTGTGTATACAAAAATATATACCTACAATATATATATATATATACATATATATATATATATATATATAGCTTAGCCTTGTTGTAACATGAAAAGCAATTGTTTATAAATGAATAAGCATTACATGTATATATATTTAAGCTCAAACTACTCACTTTGCTTCATAGCGAAAAAGGCCATAATATATGTATGTAAATCGCATGCTCTATATAATCAACATATATGACATGAAAGTGAAATATATATATATATAAATAGCTAGCAAATGTTTCGCTCACTAAACTCTCAAAAACAATGCAAAATTTGATAACGTGTATGTATTTACAATATTTTTATACAATAAACAAATGCAGAGTTCTCACGGCAGTTTTTCATGTTCGTACATAAGAAATACAATTGATGAAAATGAAAATTCAATAAAATGTTAAATATTTATTTAACCCAAACGACGTATATCGTCCATTGTGTAGCCCCGGCAACGCATCAGAATACATGACAGAATGTAGAAGTAATATCCGCCTGGTATTATCGTCAGTACACCAATTATTATCAGCGCCCAAATGCGATCGGAGCGATTCTGATTCTCGTCCGCCAACCAATCCAAGGCTGCACAGCAAATACAAGTCTAGACCATAGTTGTGCAAAGTTGATTTATTTGGCTGTACTGAAATAGTATAGCATACATACGGTTCCACCGATGAACAGTGTGATTATGATTGCAATTGTCTTCCACGGCGTTGACTCATCCACATTTGGCGCAGTCCATTGTTCATTTACGAAGCCGTCTGGTTCCGTGGAGTCGGCAGCAGGCTTGGTATTTTCAACATTTAAGTAAGCGGTGGCGTTAAGGCGACGTCGGGAATCCGTTTTAGTGGGAAACATATTTGGCCACTTGTGTTTAGCTTATTCAGTTCAAACACATCACCGTCGATTGAGTCAATGCTTATTTGTTATCATATTTGGCTTCTGTTATTCACATTGTTACATTCTGATTACTGGCAGTGAAAGGAACATCTGGCAATCAGCTGAGCAATAATAGAGTTGCATGTGCACAGCTGACAGTTCAAAATAAAGGCGCCAACATTTACCGACACTATCCAACATTTACAGATATGTCATTTTTTTCCATGCGCCAATTTTTTCATAGCTTGCTATTAATTCCAAAAAAAGGAATTCCAAGCCCATAAAGTACAGTTAACCTTTTTTAAATATCCATTATGTTATCAATAACAATTAAACTAAAGCTTATAATCCCAGAAAATCCTTCCAAGTTTTTATAATTTTGGTACAGTTTTAAAACGCAAAAGTATAGTTATCACCATATTTTTTTTATTTTTATAATCAAGAATTGTCTTTCAATTTCATTGCACAAAAATTGATCACGATGGCCATTTGGGCAAATTTAACCTCAAATTAACGGCATTGATTGTCGCTCCCTTCAAGGAAAATGGATCTGTAAAATAATTAAATAGTGTTGAGTAATATGAATATTAAATACTGGTTATTAATAGCCAATAAAATAATCAGTAAAGTGATAAATCGATCATGGATTTCAGAAGTCCCTATCTAAGATATCATCATTTTGGTGACGTTAAGTCATAGTAATGTGTTAATTTACAACTATGAACTTCTTACTTCATCATCTCCAGTATTCCAGGTGTTCCAGGTACTCCAATGGACATCCATTTCTCCTCAGCTTTTTTCTTGCTACTTGGATATTACTTCCAAATGGAAGTGCGTTATCTGAAATAAATAAAATATTGTGTTACTAACAATTGTAGTGAATTGAGATTGAAATATCAATTATTTTTTAAATCAGTGCTTATTATAAATATGATAAATCAATCACATAATTCAGATGTCCCTATCAGTAAGTATCATCACAAGAAATGTTTAAATAATTATATACAATATATACTTACAATTCTCTGTAGATTGAAGTTGTGCCACATGGTTATAACCAACCAATCTTTGATAGATTCATAATCCAAGCGCACTTTAACTTCATCAACATTTCCTCGTCAGTTCTAACATCGATCTGAATGACTTCCACGTGGTGTTGAAATGCACTAATAACACTGGTAAATTTGGTATATTTTAAAATACTGTGTTGTGGGGCACTTTCCAATACTACTTCAGTCATTTTTAGTTGCAGATTTTGTTATGAAAACAAACAGCACTGTTCGTTTTGTTGCTATTGACTAAGATTTTTGTTTTTATTATATAAATAGAAATTGCTAATTGGACACTGCTTGTTGATTGTTGATATAACTCGATTTAAACCACTGGCAGCTAATTAATGCTCTCAATTTTTAACTGGCTTACAATTTAAATTGCTTTCAGATACATACAGTCTGTGTATGGTCAACATTTGGAAGTAACGTGTCTGTCTTCATCGACCCACCTCGCCTCGCCTCGCATTGATTAACTTTGATTATAACAAAACATTCGTACACACATACATAATACATATATATATATCCTATAACTATTTTCCACACAACAGATCCATTTGTTTATTGCTCATCATGCTCCTGTTCCTGCTCCTGTTCCTGTTGCTGCTGTTGTAGTTTCAAGCGCTTCTTGGCCTGTATGTCTGCCAAAGTCTGCTCGATGGATCGCATATCCTTCTTGTTCTTACTGGGCACAAAGCCGTAGCTCTGATTTGTTTCCGTTTTACGTGCCGCTTGCAGAGCCGCCGATTCGCCGATGAGGTGAGCATATTTTGCTTTGTAATTGCTGGTCGGTTTCACCTCAGTGGCATGGCCTGGATCTGTGCTGCTACATGAGGCGCTGCAGTCCGACTCGGTGGCTGTGGTGGTTTGCGATTGCTCCTGGGCAAGGCGCTCTTGCCGGCGTTCGGAGTACTCTTTGGCTATGTCCTTGCTCCAGCCGTCGCCGTTGCGGCGCGCTGTAATCTCGTCCTCGCTGGGTGGGTGCTCCTTTTTGTAGACGACCGTGTGGCGGTCCTCGTCCTCGCGACCAAAGCTCATCGCTATGAAGCCGCCATTCTCCGCTATCTCATGGATGACGGAGCGATGCACCTTGTCAAGCGGCTGAAACTCGATGCATGTGCGATCGTCCTTGGCAAAGCGACCCATCCTCTCCTCAACGTACTTGCGAAAGCGCAGCAGCTCCTCCTTCTGCTTGTTCTGCATGCGCTCCATCATCTCCCGCTGCTTTTTGATCAGCGTTTTCTGCTGTTCGTTTGTCGCTGGCGGCGCATCCATTGAGTTTAATATGGAGTTTAGCAAATCCATATTGATTTGCGCTGATTGCGCACAGACGCACTACTCTCGTATATCTTATCGTATTTAACGCGCACTTTCCTCTATGGCTAGGTGCTAATTTGGTAAATTATCGCAAACATTTGGATTATTTATATATAATTCTAATGTGTATTGTATAAAAAAAGATTATTACCGGTGCTTGTGCACCAAAATACCAGAATACTCAATTTTAAATACCAAATACCAATTGGTATTCTTTCAAAGCTGCACATGAGTTGGCAGCCCCATCACAGAACAGGCGGAATTTGCTTTTGAAAATCAACAAGAAAGTGGTAAGAGGAAAGGATTTGGAGTTGGGAGATGACTGCCGAACGTCGCACCCTGGTGCACTGGTTTCGCAAGGGGCTCCGTGTCCACGACAATCCTGCGCTGTTCCAAATATTCGAAGTAGCCCGCGCCGCACCAGAGAAGTTCTATGTGCGACCCATCTTTATCCTGGATCCTGGCATCTTGGATTGGATGCAGGTGGGCGCAAACCGTTGGCGCTTTCTTCAGCAATCGCTCTCCGACCTGGACCAGCAACTCAGGGCGCTCAATACTAGGCTGTTTGTCGTACGCGGCAAACCCGTTGATGTTTTCCCCGGGATCTTCGAGCGTTGGCAAGTGCAGCTCTTAACCTACGAAACGGATATTGAACCCTATGCCGTATCGCGTGATGCAGCTGTACAGCAATTGGCGGCTTCTCAGGGTGTAAAAGTGGATACCCATTGTTCACATACAATCTATAATCCCGAATTGGTCATAGTCAGGAATCTGGGTAAAGCTCCGATTACTTATCAAAAATTCTTGGGCGTTGTTGAGAAATTGAAGTTGCCAAAAGTGCTAGATAAGCCGAAGAAGCTGCCTGATGGCATGCAACCGTTGGCAGACTCGGATATCTACGACTGTCCCACATTGGAGCAGTTGGTCAAGCGACCCGAGGATTTAGGCATCAATAAATTTCCAGGTGGTAAGTGAGAAGGATTTACTTTCACCTTGTAGCAGCATATGAATCAGTATTTAACAGGTGAATCAGAGGCATTGCGTCGCATGGAGGCATCTCTAGCTGACGAGCAGTGGGTAGCTAAATTTGAAAAGCCGAAAACGGAGCCCAATTCACTGGAGCCCAGTACAACGGTGCTCAGTCCGTATTTAAAATTTGGTTGCCTAAGCGCGCGGTTATTCCATGAGCGGCTCCAAGAGATTCTGGCACGGCAGCCGAAGCACTCAAAGCCACCAGTTTCCCTCGTGGGTCAGTTGCTGTGGCGGGAGTTTTATTACACAGTTGCCGCAGCTGAGCCAAATTTCGATCGGATGCTGGGCAATGCATACTGCTTGCAAATACCGTGGCAGGAACAGCCGGAGCATCTGGAGGCTTGGACGCACGGACGTACTGGATATCCGTTTATCGATGCGATTATGCGACAATTGCGCCAAGAAGGCTGGATCCATCATTTGGCGCGACATGCGGTTGCGTGTTTCCTGTCACGCGGCGATCTCTGGATCAGCTGGGAGGAGGGTCAGCGCGTGTTCGAGCAGTTGCTTCTGGACCAGGACTGGGCCCTAAACGCTGGCAACTGGATGTGGCTGTCGGCCTCAGCGTTCTTTCATCAGTATTTTCGGGTCTATAGCCCCGTTGCGTTTGGCAAGAAAACCGATCCCAAAGGTGACTACATAAGGAAATATGTACCCGAATTGGCCAAATATCCAGCCAAATGCATCTATGAGCCCTGGAAGGCAACACTTGGTGAACAGAGAGATTATGGCTGTGTGCTGGGCAGCGATTATCCGCACCGCATTGTTAACCACGACGTCGTCCACAAGGAGAACATTAAACGCATGAGCGACGCCTACAAAGTGAATCGGGAAGTGCGAACAGGCAAACAGGAAGAGGGGCACGAGGAGGAAGAGGAATATGAAGAGCAACCAACTGGAAAGCGCAAAGCTAGCTCAAAAGTCACAGGCGCAAAACCCAAACGCAAACTTTTAAAATGAGAGGTGTAAGTAAATATTCTGTAAGGCAACCAAAATATGAAATTATTTAATTGAAATATGGCCCGCTGCAGTAATAAAATATATGTTATATATAATAAAGAGCATATATATTTTGCATATTTTCTTATACTTGTCAGTTATTTAAATAAGAAAAGTGTAGATGAAAGTAGTATTAGGAATCGGTGTATTCTGAGGTATTTTAAAATTCCCTCAAACTTACTAGTTTTAAAGCTGAAGACGAGTTATTTAGAGCGAGATTGAAACTAACTTAGAAATGTTGCTCAAATTCAGCAACGTTTGGATTATTAATTAATAATGCTATTATTCACTGCAGTGCTTTGTAACACAACATTTAATTCGTTTCAGATAATGTAATTCCATTGAAAAGGAATCATGAAAGGCATGTCCAATGGAGCACCTGTCCGGCCTCTCCGATAAGGTTTCCTTTTTTAAAGGAAATCCGTGGCTACAAGTGAGGATTAAGTAAGTACAGTCAAATCATTAATACTGCTAAGCACTACTAGAAAGAGTCAGCTGAAATTCATGACTGATTTATCAAATTGATATTGCTGATTATAATTAAGTTATTTTTAGTGACTGGTTCATAATATTCATGCAACTAAAAACTATTTATTCTTTTTACAGATCCAATTCGATGGCAAGTGACTAACTTCAGGGACATCAACTTGAATGTTAAGTTTCCAAACTGGCATCCTGATCAATTTCGAATGGATTTCTGATGCACAAGGGGACCCAAATAGCCTTGATATTTGTGAATCGGTGCAGAAGACGAAAATTGAAATTTTTTATATGCTTAAATACATGTTGAATAAAAATTTTAACCATAACAGAAAATTTGTTTTTTTGTGCCCAAAACTATCGATTTTACATCAAATCGAAGTTGAGAATCCTTCCCAAGGAATCATCCCAGAATGGACCTCATTGTGTTCTTTATAATTCTGCAATGATGTGGACGATTAAGAATTATTCTTCTTGAAAGTAATTGTCCTAGACTTTTGATTTTCCGAGACTAATTTGGTTTTTGGATTTTTTTATTCATCCTAAAAGAATGCTTTATAATTTTGGATTGCCCCTAAAAGACTGTTTTAATTTATCCTGAATATTTTTTGACATTAAGAAATAAGATTGTCTTTGATTTTTAATTTAATAATAATCAATTTTATTCCATTTCTTTCCATTTATTAAATTACGTCAACTTAATAAGTGCAGTTTAAATTATAATACATAACTTGCCTTAATGAAATATTTTTTGGTTTAAAAATTCAAGCAGTCGATGAAATTCACTTCACTGTCTTTCGGGAGTTACTTGCTTTAAATAATATTTGTCATACCACACATTGGTTTCGGCATATTATGAGCTCGAATTTTGAAAAAAAAAATTGTAATCAAATATATTTCCTTGGGATTCTTGTGATTTTGCAGACAGAAGAAAATATTTAAAATGTTCCGTAGCTTAGCCAGGCTGCGCAATAATATTCAAATGCCCCGCAATAATTGTTCGGGGTACACTTCGAAAGCCAATTTTGTAACCTGTCAGAGGCTGCTGTCTAGGCCAACAGATGCGGAGAACAGCGACATTTCGGTCAGCGACATTGACGTATATGATCTGGCCAAAGAAGATCAAGAGTTTGCACGCAACTTTCTAACAACAATGCCATCGCTCGAGCAGAGTATGTTGTCGTCCATAACACCCGCTGGCGAAGAGAACGCAACAGTTGGGCCTGAAACTGGTGAGGCAGCCACAGAGCCAGAGAGTTCAGTATCCAGTGAGGCAAACATAGACGGATCAGCTACTTCACAAGTGCTCGACAGAGATGGCAACCCAGTTGTGCCGATTGAAATCGATGGCTGGAAGGACATTGAAGAGGATGAGTTGGGCCCAACTCTGCACACAAATTCGCAACACATCGAAATAGGCAATGACAATGAGTACAAACGCGAGAAGGCGCTTGAGGTGCCCGAGAAGCGAGAGGGAAGCTTCGAGTACAGGGGCATCAAAATTAAACTACCGGAAAAGGCCAGCAAGGACATTGGCACCTATCGCTTCCGTCGCGACATTGAGGATCTGAAAACGGTTGCCGATGATATACGTGTGGCCAAATTTGATATAAAGTAAAGCGAGTTTTAGTATATTAAATTTAACAATGTTATACTTTAAAATACATTTGTCAAGCACCAAAATAGCACTCAATTGAACTAGGTTATCCAACGCCCGAAAAATTGCGAACGCAGAAGCGAGGCAAATATGCACTCCAAACACAAACAAGAAACAAAATTCGGGCTAATTACGTCTATTTCCAATGTCGATTTGAGAGTGTGTGTGCGCTCGGGCCAAAAAACAACAAAATGTTACCAAATAATTTGCTAAATTAAGCAATTTCAATTCCACAAACGAGCGCAAATAAGCAAATCTAAAGATAATTCCGAATCCAAATCGGAAGCCTTATTGCTATTGTGTGAGCGTCTTTATATGTGCTCAGCAAAATACACAAATTACCCTCTTTATGCCGTACACATGGCTTAGTGCATGTGTGAGTGTGTGTGTGTGTGTGTGTGTGTGTGTGTGTGTGTGTCGATGAACTGTGCCAATTGGTTGTTAAGTATGTTGACCATAATGACCGCTGTGTCTGTGGGAAGGGAGATTGAGAGAGATTGAAAAAGATTTTCGTCCTGACAAGTATTTATTTTCTAGTCATCAAGCTGTAAAGGTTTTAAGGCTAATCAAGCAGCTCCACTTCATTAACTTGAAGAATATAAATTGCCACTTGAAAATAAATCAGAAAATATAGCTTATAATTCAGTAAAGTTGTCACTTTAAGCGTCAAGACAACAGATTTCAATTTAAAGCCAATCAGTTTGCTCTACTATTGAACAGAACAGTTGCGTAATACTTTCAATAAATATTTGATTCTCGCAAACAATTCGAGCTACTCAAGTGGATACATTGATAAATATATATACTATATATGTATGTATATGTACAGTATTAGACATACATTGTATGGGGGCAGAGACAACTCTTTTGTCTCATCGTGTTTGATTGTCAGCTTTAAGTTATTTGAATTTGTACATAATATGCATGAACAAATGGAAATTGAGCGCAAATAATGTGTATTGAAAATGAAATGGGTATATTTGCCCATTCCTGTGTTACGCAAACAATTATCCAGATAAACGTGATTGATTATTGTGCCTAAGTGCAGACATCGCCAGCTAGTAAAAGTGTTTTTGTAATAGTTTTTATTCAGGAAAGCGAAATGTTCCTTTCGTCGACACTCAGTCAACTCGTTTTCAATCAATGCAATAATTAGATGTCCTTCCTCCGAGTTACATGGGGCGTGAGCAATTTCAATCAACAATCCCATCTAGAGCAACCAGCTCCTTCTACTCCTCCGCATCCTTCTCCACATCCGCGTGGACGTCGTGCCCTTGCACAGTTTGCTACCAAATAAAAATACTATAACGTTTTGGCAGTAGGAAATCTACTTAACCAAATTGATGACAATGCGATAAGTCAGCCAGCGAGTTAAGCCGCTTAAATGTTTATAAACTGACATTCTCGAGCCAATAACAAAAAGCACATTTGAAAAGTCTACTTTGCCATACTCTGATGTACACAGGACTATTTCCTTAAAGAACCGATGAATACGGAAAAGTTCGTTCTAAGATTTAGAAAATCGAGCTACAAATTAAATCGCCCCGAAACCAAGAACCATTTTAATAATGGCAACTATTTCAAAAATGTAGAAATGCTGACTATTTTTCTTAGAAAAAATCCTTTCTGAAATTCGGAATATAGTATTGAAATTTGCTCTCCCGACTGGTATTTTAGAGATTATCTTTTGTCTGTAAAATCGAACGTGTTTTCAAATCAAATTATATGTAAATGTGAAATTATGTGAAATTAGGTATATTATTTCTACGTTTTAGAAAAATTTACCTGGGAATTAAGACAAAAACTATGATTATTATATTATTATTTATATATTATTTATACATATTTATTATTTACCAAATCAATAGGTGCAATAGCCGTTAAAAAATTGTTTTGCCATTAAGGAATATACTCGCTTTTTCTTTTCAAACAGAATATAAATATGATTCCCCATTAAACCTAACCGGCAACTAATCGTAGTTCTTTTTGGCCAGCTATGCGAATTTTGTAGATATATGTATGCATATGTGTCTGTATGTATATATATGAACATTGCATATGCTGGCAAGCAGCCGTTTGGTGGCAGCATAAATTGTTGTCATGCCAAGGAGGGCACATTAAATTCAGTAAAGGCACGTGCAACAGCCACAATTGGAGGCATTTATCCTTTGGCCAGGACTCTGTACAAGTACCAAGAATAGAGAGAGAGAGAGAGAGAGAGAGAGAGAGAGAGAGAAATTATGTTGTAAATAAATGAACATATGTATATCAAAGATTCGTTCATGTCATAAATCAGCAAATGCGTGCACTTCTAGCCATAATTGGCAATTTGCGTTCGCCACTCGTTTTTCTCCGTTCTCGTTAGTTTTTCGACCAGAATCTGTTACCATATTCCCTTCTCACCATTTTGAGTCATGTGTCATGGCTTATTGTGTGCCTTTGAATTATGTACGCTGATTATAGCCACAAACTTATTAGCTAATACAATACAAGTGTCATCTGTAAAATGCGTTATGTATTTTCGACGCTATTTTAAGATGGCATGAAGTGAGCCTTTTTATTTTGCACTTTAGTTTGCAGTAATTTAAATAATTATTTATAATATGTATGCTCTAATTAAACTTACACAAGTTTCAGATTTTAGTTCCCCTTTTTAATTTGTGAAACAAAAAAACGGAAGAGTTTTTGCTAACACTCAGGAGACTTGATCTGTGTACGGCTAAGATTTGCAGACACTCAAAAAGTGTCTAGCTTTACGTAATTCCATTCTCGGAAGTAAGCTCATAACGGATATGCTCATGCTGATGATTTCCGCAAACAAATATTTCGTTTGCTGTGCCAACAAACGGGATACAAAAACGAAGAAGTGCAAAACACATTCGACAAGATGAGTTGCAATATTAGGGCGCAAATGTGTGCTCTACGTTTGCCCGGTTAACTCCTGTTAACTCCAAATTTACACATGACCATTCACATCCGCAGCCGCATTCACATTCACATCCACATTCACATCCCTATTCCCTTCCAGCTTTTCACCCTTTAAATATGGCGCTACAGGTCTCATTGTTAGCTTTTGTATGCTTGTGTTTTGTGTGTTGTGGTTCTGTTTTTGCTGGCGGGAAATGAGCTCAGTGGGTTAAATGGAAACATCGTGCTCCGTTTTAGTTATGCAAATGTACATAAATGGTTTAGGCGCGTTGCCGTCCACAACAAATGTGGCTGAAATGTAAAAGACAAAAAAAAAAAGAAAAGAAAACATACCAAAAGAATTAAGCTCACAAAAAATTGTTTTTATATATGCGAAAGCACTCGCACAAAAGGTGTTTGCAGCTGCCTCGTCGTCGCTATGCATAATGGTTCTACTGCCGTGCGTCTGACACTCGCCGATTTAGGTCTTTATTTGCTCCTAGCAGCTGCAACTAGCAGCGTATGTGTAAGGATGGGGCAAGCCTGAATACAGGATGTCGGCGAGTGCATTCAAATTTGTGCTCATTTCCCAAAAGGAATTCAAGTAAACAAATCTAAATGAATAATTCATTTTGATGTTCACATTTTAATCAATCTTTTAGAAAGTACCGAATAATGTTTAAATATGAATGCTAAATTCTACATTAATTGATTTGTAAATATTTGTAGATATTTTTCCAAGGTTCTAGGCTTTAAAGGACATTTTATATTTTACATATATTTATAAATATGAATACGAATTGGAATTTAAGATCAAATATTATTGTTGAAAGAAAAGCTTTAAGAAATGGAAATAAATCTGAAATCTGAATTGAAAGCATTTGAAAAAACATATAAAATACCAAAAACAAAATAGTTTCTTTAAAATATTTAAGAAAGTGCTATAATCATTTGATGTCCTTTTGGGCTATTGCCAAAATATATAAAATGCGAAATAATACGAAAAATTAAAATAAAACTAAACTTCTACTTTGAAAAAATAATATTGTTTTTGTTAAAAAATTATTATTCCAACATTCTATCTATATTTCTTTTGAGTTCAGGTTGAGCTCTAGAAACAATATATAAAATACGGAAAGGTTTGTTTGAAAAATCTAATGCTGCTGTATAAACTCGAAAATGCACCGATACTTGCAACATGCCACTTGCAGTCATTTTGCAAATATTTAATTTGCTTTTCGTGTGGCATGGAATGCCAAATCTGCAGTTTGTTTTACGTGCAATGACAGTCTAATAGTCAAAGACGCCATTTATATGCCCCAACACTTCCCAACAGCATCTCTCCCAAAGTCCACCACAACCGGAACAGACAAAAAATAAGAGTTTTAGTTTGTTTGTGCGACTTGCTGATTTATGGCACTCAAATGAACCTCGACTTGAATCTTAAAATTTCTAAATGTATAGCGAATTTTCGTGTAGAATTTCTCTTTGTATGAAAAAGTGAAAGTGTGTTTAAAATTTGTTATTTATTTTTCCAATTTGTTGATTTTGAGGCATTGCAATATAAATGTTGAAGTTTTTATCAACATTTATAGCTTTATTTGACTTAAGAGCAATTTAGGAAAATCGCATTTAAGTGCGTACTCGAATTTCGGTCATTTTTTGTACTGTTTATCCCTTAACCCATTTTAACCGTATTTTGTTTATCTTTTCTCACAGTTTGTTGCTTGGATTTGAAGCGTGTCCAAAATATCAGACTTTTTTGTGCCATAAATAACGACAATCATATGTATATGTATAGGTTCATTTGTTTGTTTTTTTTTTTGTATGTCAGCATCGGAGTTGCTTCAGCCTTCTGTGGCATTGAATTTATGAGTCTGCCACAAATAGCCGAATTTATCTTGCCGAGATTGACAATTGTTTGACACTGACGACAGCGCATAAAACTGTTGGCTACTTCTAGTTCACTTTTTGGTTAAATAATTTGTACTCTTGGTTTTTTTATTCCCACTTTAACAACGCGATTGTTATAAAAAAAAGATATGCAAATGCAAAAGACTCACCTTCGGATTCCAGTCGGTTTTACTTTTAACAGCGAACATGTTAATTTATAAAAGAAAAAACTTCACTGTTGGCAATATCAAAAGTAACGACACACACAGAAGTCAAATATCCCTAATAACCACAGCAGTCGTTTAACAGCAGTAGCTTCACAGTCACTTTGCAGTACAGAGGGAACAAATAGCACACTAACATAGTGTTATTCGAGATAACACTTCACGCAACTGCAGAATAACATGAGCTAAATTAAACAGCATGCAGGATATTTTAAAAAGACTTGCAAATTCCTGGGTAATTTGTGAGTTAACTGTAACAGTAGCAGCCGCCCCTTCGCAGTAGCAGAGCGTCAAATGGAGTAATTTTTCGGAGTTGCGGCGAATTGACAACGATGCTGCAAAGCTTTTGCTTAGCTTGTTGCTGCTGGCATTGTTCGGCAGACGTTTGTTCAACGTCTAGTTGTCGTTTGTCGTCAATTGGCGGTGGGTGCTACCGCATCAAAGTGTTTTCTCATTCAAAGCCCGACGCTTCGAAAGCGCGACACGTGTTCAACGGTTCTATATATGTATATGTCTCGCCAGTGTCCGAAAACGCGTGATGATAAAAATGAAATTGAGGCAGGCCCGATTGCCATGCGGCCGTGTTTAATAACAGACTGATACGCATTAACCCAAAATAGGCAGTTCAAAAATGCATGAACATGCCTCAAACTGTCAACATCAGAACAAGAAACTTGTGTCAAGCAAAACCGACAAGCAACACTGGCATCGCCACTGCACTTGTCAAGTCAGTCAAGAAACACTTAAAACGCGAACCAGCAACTGCAATTAGCGATACAAATTTAGTGCTCAGGGGACTTGAGCCAAACACAACAAAAATTGACAGCTGACATTTGTAGCCGGATAAGAGATAAGCCACCAGGAGTGAGTGACGACAACTTCAACTGTCATTATGTGAATTATGTGCGAGAACTGAAAATGAAAGTTACGAGAAATTCACCTTTGCTTCACTTCTGCTGTGGAATATAAACAAATACATACATACACACGCATATATATATATATATATATATATATATATATATATATATATATATATATATATTCCTTTGAGTGTGTGTCAAGTAATTTGGTTGTTTTTGGGTTTAGATAAAACTTCCCAAGTGACCCATCGAATTGTGTCTCAGCTCGGTTGCGTTGCATGTGAGGATACCTTCAGAAAGTTTTAGATACTTTGTTCTTTTCGAGAAGCTCAGATAACTGTTAACATGTTATTATTTTAAAGTGCTTTTACAAGCGATTACATAAAAGACTGTTGATATAATTATACTATACATGTTTCATTTGAAATTTGATGTTTTATTTAATTCAATGAAATGAAAATAACTTAAAATGAAAGTTTAAATACATTTGATTTTTTGTGTGTTTTGTTTAATTTGAATAAATGAGAAGAAATAAAACGAAAATCTGATTTAAATTGAATTGTTGAACTTTAAAATTGTTGTTTATTAGCTTTAGTGGACAGAAGCTTTACAGTTATAAATAAATATATAACAGACACACACACAAATACACATCCTGGGCAGCTATAATCCATTTACAGCAACTTTTCGACCAATGGTTTTCCACAGTCAAAAATTAATAATTAAAGAGCATTCACACTACTTTAATCCGCTTTGACTAATCATATGCCTAATCGCTGGCAAAGTTAGTTCAGCATTTAATACGTCATCGAATTAATAATCTTCAACGTGAGCCCGATTTTCGACTGCTAATAATTCATAAACACGCGCGCCTCGCAATGTAAACACCAATGTAAACACACTCACACACACACACTCGCCCACATACATGTTTGACAGGCCTGAGCATACATCTTAACATGCATACACATATATACTGCTTAGCATAGGAGAGATCCCCATTGGTTGCTGGCTAAATTTCTGCCAGCAGAATGTCGTTGTGCTTATAATGCCCATGCCCGTGCACACACACACACACACACACACACACACACACACTAGTGTAGTTATTTAGTAGCATAGACATGTATAAGAATAATCCTATATTATTTTATAATTTACTCTTAACAGTGGCCGCAGATGCAGCTTCAGTTTTTTAAAGAGTTGTTGGTCCTTGAATGTCGCTTGTGGCAAATGCTTTAAATATTATTTTTATATATTTTATATTGAGTGCAAAATACAAAATAATGCAAAATATTTCAATTGCTAACCAGTGCCAACTGATAAGAATTAAGGGACAACAGTTCACTGAAAAACAATAAATACTTCGCAAGCAGAAACAAAAGGCTCAAAAACGAAAGCTGCGCAGTAAGGTAAAGAGTCGAATGGGGATTGGTTAACGAAGGAACTAAATCCATTTAGAAGATGCAGATGTGGATAAAGTTGCCTATAAAAAAAGAAGAAGAAGGCGAAGAGTAGGCAACAAATACAATTAAGTAGTGTAAGAAAATAAGTCGTTTCAGCCGATGTCAAACCAAAAAAAAAAAATTATGAGTGTGAATATGAGGATGAGTGTGAGCATGAGTGTGAGTGTGAATATGAGTATGATCATGAGTAGTGTGTATGAATATAGATATGAATATGAATATGAATATGAATGTGAATATGAATATGAATATGAATATGAATATGAATATGAATATGAATATGAATATGAATATGAATTTGAATATGAATTTGAATATGAATATGAATATTAATATGAGTATTACACGACAAAGGAAAAGAGAGCAGAAATAAAGCCGAAATTAAGTGCTGAACAATGAATTATCTTTTTATTGTGACTTTTGGGCAGTTAAGCGACATAATGATTAAACAAAGCAGACTATTGAAACGAGATAAATGCGCAAAACAATAACAATAATGGCGTCACATGCTGCCGTTTATCAATAGCGGCAGCAACATAGCTAAATGAGTAATGTTAATTGAATCACCTGAAACACTGACAACAAATAATAATAAGCAGAAGCAATTTACATACAACCGCTGAATGCCTGCAGCAAAAGTGATTGTTAAACACCAACAACAAAAACAACAGCAACAACAGCAACAACAGCAAAAACAACAGCGGACGGCAAAGCGTGTTTTCAATAAATGCGCGCGGATGCGTCGCAGCGGCGTCGTCGCCGACGTAGCCGCTAAATCGACCACAAGCAATGCGGCCGACGTTGGCGTCGCAGCATTCGCACCAAAAAGGAGGCAAGGCGAACAGCGCAGCGGCAAAGGGGCGCGAGGAATTGCAATAATAATGGCGTTATTTTTTAACATAATGCATCCACAACAAATTTTGCACTGGCCATTTTGTAACGGTAAGTGCTTTTTTGTCCAATACTTTTACTATGTCCCTTTCTCTTCCTCGCCTCTTTGACTTTCGCTCAGTGGTTAATATGCGTTGGTTGTGCGGTAATAAAAATTTGTATTGCATACTTTTAGCTGCTGTCATAATAATTCACATAATATTAGGTGCGTGTAGCTGTAAATTCACTAACGCTATTTTTTCCGTTGCATACACGTCTCTGACAGTTGTTTACACGTGTCTGGCAAAACTAATGTCGTATATTCAACAATATGGAAACCCACCTTAAAAGTCAAATAAAATTCAATATTCCAGAGTATATAAAATCACACACAAGTTAATCCATAATTCATAGCGAGTGACGAACTTTTGGTGAGTCTAATGAAATTTAATCTTGAAGCTATCATAAAAAATACTTTGCTAATTACCAAACCACCATTAACAAATCTTCAAAATGTTTGTGCACAAAAAAATGTTTACTAATTAATGAAATTTATGTCGGTCAACTTTAGTCCGGTCGACAAAATACTAAGACGAAATTCAGAAGGAAATAAGGCCAACCAAAGAAAAAAAAACAACTAAAATCCCAGACGTTCTAATTAAATATACTAAAAAGCAGCGGGACTTGAGAAATTCAATTTTTAGCTTGCACTTTTGAGTTTTGCTTGCTGCTTAAGGTCGCAAATTTGCGGGTTTTTATTACGTATAGCAAAATCAAATGTATTCGGTTGTTCCTCATCAAATTTGGGAAGCATAAAAATATATAGTAAGCTTAACAAGAGCAACACACGCTGTTGAATGAAACACAAGTCTGGGAAATAGCAGCTGTGTTATGGAATTTGTGACGTTGTCAAGCAAAGTTTACTCATCCTGTGACGTATCCTGCTACAGTCTGGTGCTGAACTGTAGCTATACGGTGACCATTAGTAAGCGCGTACTTTGAGCAATCTCCACACAGACACACACAAACACACATACAGAGATACACACGCACTTTCACATCGAAAATTAGGTCAATCGTTCATCGGACACGTAGCGAATCTCTGCATCCTTTGTGATAGGATATTGCCATGTTGTTGTCTTTCCACATTCGCCCCATGTGAGCGTGAAGCACAATATATATACATATGTTTATATGCATGAATAAAATAAAACTATAAAAAAGCCGGTGCGATAAATTAAAGTTACTTTCAGGCGCAAGAATCCCAACTGTCGACTAAAGTTTGCCAGCTCCAAAATTTCGCATATTATTTACAAGCGCACAATGGGAGAGCCAACCGACCAGCGGCAATGGGTTTACTTGGCCCAAAAGTTTCAGCAGAGACGGCCTAAGACTAGAACAAGCAAACGCTCTGCAACAACAACAACTACAATATCATTTTTGGTGCCTGGACAATTGAAACAAAAATTTGCACTTATTACGTGAAACTTTATTAATTTGCAGTCGAGAACTGTAAATTTTACAGCAAATTAATTTTGATAATTTGGTTTATAGCAATTTTCACTTTGTTCCGACGGTTTTTTTTTTGTTTGTATTTTATCTTTTAGCACCACCATCTGTCGCTTTTGGGCCAAACTTTTTTTAGCCCTTTCTTTCTTATTACTCCATTTTTGTAATTGCCCCTTTGCATATTTTTGCAGCCCGCAACGCCGACGCATTGCATTAATTAAATTGTAATTTTAGTTGCATTTTCAACTCTTTCATTTTTTATTTTTATTTTCTTTTGCCTCGCGGCTTTCCATCATTGCCATGTTAATTTTATACTCCATCTGGATATTTTTTCGCCAATGCCCCCAGCTTACTTTTTTTTATCATTTTATTCTTTCATGTGCTAGTTTTTCTGTGTGTATTATCTTAAATGCATTTCAGTGCCTTTTTTTATAAGTTTTGTATTGACATAATAGAATATCAATTTAAAATAATTTAATGAGTTTCAATCTCTCAAATGCGCAATAAATGCAAAAAGTTGAAAAATATCCTCTTAATTCCCTATATCCATTAAAAGTGACCTAATGAGCATTTTGAATGAGATGAAGGAAAATCTATACGAGAATCTACATACCCGCTTTTCCGTTTCTCAACATATACATACATATTTTATTATTATTTGTATATAAATATATATATCTATATATCTGAGCTTCTGGCAGACTTATACCTGATAGTTTTGAGGGCATTATTTTTTTGGGGCAAGGCTGTTGAAAGTCTGAGGCTGTTGTGTTGGGTGGGGATTATGTTCGTTGTGAGAGACAACGGAAAAAAATGGACAATATCGAAAAAGGGAAAACCAAATAAAACAAAGCATACAATAATCTCTCCCGTCCCAGCTTCTCTGCTCAGTTGAAAGGGGTTCAAATGCTAAACTTTGCCATGTAATATGTAAATTACAATCGCACACACCCAAGCACAATTAATTTCAATCCGAAAAAGTTCGTTGGTTCAACGGTGACCTTTTTTAATATGTTGATAAATCTTTAAGTCTTAGCCACATATTAGCATAATTTTTTTATTCACAATCGATCATTATTCAGCACAGCTTTAACTTGCGGATATATTCAGCTTATATTTGTTTTTTAGATTAGGTTGTTGTGTGACATAACTGTTGAATTATTTATATGCCTAGCGATTTGGATAGAGAGCGACAGATACCGAATAAAATAAATTATTATTGTTATTTTATTGTAAGCCCTAGGAATTTGTACTTTTCACTAAATAATGAATATTAAATCCAATTTGTTACTACTTTTCAGTACATTTTAAATTAAATTATATGCGAAATAATGAATATTAAATGTAATTAGATGCTCATGTTAACAAACGATTATAATCCACAAATCCACAAATGCTGTTATGTCAACTTTTAGCTATTTGAGCGTTGAATAGTTTCGAGATTATCCAAACGGCCGATTTGCCAGTAGCCAAGTGCTGCTGCAGTTGACACCATCTTGTGAAAATTTACTTCCTTTCGAAATGAGATTACTTTACACGATGATGGCACTCGAGAAGCATTCCATTCCATCCCAACCCTGCTGGCTGTCTGTCGCCATCCCTACTGCTCTCTTACTCTGATGCCCTGAACCCATTGAAAATGACTGAATAGAGTATGATGGAGATTTGCCAAAGTACGGAACATGCAAGAAAATATCTATATATATAATTACAAATTCTGTTATCGAGCTGAAATATAAAAAGGTGCCTTGCGTTGGATTCCTTTTATGGTCAATTTTCTCTATTAGAGTATATCCAAGTCGAGCTCTCTCGACTAGAGCATTCTTCTTTTTGACTCTCAACTAGAGCAATTTGGTTCTTATGCCCTTGTAGAGAGTATTATTATTTTTATAATTTTTATATATCACAAAAATATAGCCAACTTCGTATAGAAATTTAAATGACAGCAGATTAATCTCGGCCTGCAAGGACATGTAATCTTCGGTGTGCATAAGATAGATATTCCTTCTTGTTTTTTATGTACTAACTGCCAGCCAAGGGCATCGGCATATTCCAAGACGGGGCCAAGGCGGACGCTAAGCCAAAGCCAAAGGCAAGGGCAAAGGCGAAGGCAAAGGCAAAGGCGATCTAAGCGCAGTTATGCAGCCAACTTCAACAAAAGCAAACTTGTTTTGAGTAGCACATAAATTCTGGCTGATTACTATGCCTGTCTGTTGGTGAGCAAAGCATGTTTGTTTAACTTTATACTTGACCCAGGAACTACAAGTTGGCGCGATAAGGACAGCTTTAAGCAAATATATATGTGCAACCATGTATGTATGTAAGTAAAACTATGACAGGTCAGACAAATGGCTCAAAGCAAAATTAGCAATCTCAGAAATATATTTTAAAGATTAAAGTTAGAGAAATAACTTTTCGACTGCGAAATATTGCAATAAGTTATCAGAAGCATATTGTAAGACACATAGATACAAGCATATGTATTTCAGAGCTGATGGCAGTTGAAACAGCCAAACGAGCAATTTAACAATGCCAACCAAGGGAAAGTTTCCAATAGTTGATACTGTTAATGTTGCATGATAAATTATTCAACGAACTTCTGCAATACTAAACAGAAATGCAAATTATATAAGCACATAGGTTTTCAATAGAAATTATGTACAGCAAATCCGATAAATAGGCACAATTGAATATTGCATTATTTTACTTAGTCGCATTTAATACCACAATATTTAAGTGCATTCTGTCAAAACGAATTGTTATTCCAATTTCTTCGTTACTTTCTTATCCTTGGAACGTTTGACCTGCTTGAAAGATAGAAATAATTACTGATCAAAGTCAATTAGAAGCTTAATTAATTTGAACCGCTTTCCTTGATATTTTTTTGGCTTTTTGGTCTTCTCGTTCAGCGTTATGTTCCTCGGGCATTAAAGGTGGTGGCAGGCCTTGTTTAACCATTTACTTAAAATGCTGGGGCAGGGATTCAAAATCCTCGTTGGCGTTGGCCTTGATCAGTCGCTTGCTGCTTGGCGCAACACCAAATTTCATCTGCTGCGTCTCATTTGAGGGGAGTTTCGGCTCGGAAGCAATGGGCGACACGAGAACGGGTAGGGCGTGGCTGTCCGAGGCTGCTTTTAGCTTATGCATGAGCAAGTCCAGATCTGGAGGCAGTGACTGCGGCGGCATTCGTTGTGAACCTGAGGCGGGACACTCCTGAGCGCCTTTGGGAATGCTATTGAAAGCCTTTGGCAATTTGTTGGTCACAGTCAGCGGCACAATGTCAGCCAGGAGGGCTGCATCCCTGGGATCCATTTCGGTTGGCCCCTCAGCACGCTGTTCGTAGGCATTCATGTTGAGCAGATCGATGTCAAGAAGCATGTGAAGACCCTTAACCTGTTGACTATATTGCGACTCCAGCTCGGGAAAAGAAATGGGCTTTTCCGTATAGTCCAATAGAGTTTTGGCACAAGGCAAAAACTTGCAGCCAATTTCAGGAACGGGCAACTGAGCACTGTACGTAATGGGGCAGATAAGCGGGGTGCTAAGAAATAGAAAAATTATGGATAATTGATAGTATGGCTAAGGATGTGTTTTTCAAAAATCATATTTATCAGATCGGCTTACAGTTTTTCATCCAACTTATTCGATTTACCATTAGCTTTACTTGCAGCCATCTTGCCAATAATTAAGCTGAATCCGACTGAATGCTTTCTCACGTTGTTTGACAGATGACAGGTGCTTGCTGAGCAACTAGAACAGTGATGTGTATCACATTTTGATCAAGTGTTGTAAGTGACGGCAATGAAAGGTATCGAGTACTAAGTGCTGTGAAAACATAAATCTGTTTCTATTGTTGTACTCGGCCAACGGACATCTTCAACTTGGACTTGTTTTCGACTTGCCAAATGGCAGGCAATCCCTACTTGTTTGACTTCATTTAATTTGTATTTAATACAAAATAAACAACATTGAATATAACAATAATACAAAGAATAATTAATACAAAATAATCAACATAGAATGGCTACAACACAGATGGTGTCACTTTCTCTCATTTGTTGGAGGCCGAGCCCAAATAAATACCAGAAAGAACGGCCAAAGATAATCTGTCATCATCTAATGTATTTAAGATCTTATATTTATTTAAATTAAGTTAAATATTTATATTTGGTGCTTTTTAAAAGCCGCAATGCAACTTACAATAATATAATAGAACTGGCAACAATCTGCAATCAACTGAATACATTCAGCAGAACTAAAATGACCTCCTGCCTAGAAAAAGCTCCTTGTATGCCAAATTCGAGCTTCACCTTGACCAAATGCTTGCCAGAGTCCTTGGATAGATTGTAGCTGTCGCCGCAGTGTGGCTCGAGCAAATTACCAAAGTGCAACTGCACCATCTCATCTAGGTTTAGATAAGGATATACATAAGCGTCGGTTTCCGATTGACTTTCCAGTGGCTTGTCAATGCCCACAATTTGTTGATCCACAATCAGTTTCTGTTGCGGTTCCAGCTGTGGCTCTGGCTGCATCGGAAGGGGACCTAAAATCGGCTAAAGAATAGAAATCGATGGCAATTTGATAAGATACTTGGTTCCACTTTGTCATCGTCCTTAAGCGATTATCCATTCATTTTATTTGTTGACATCTTCCCAATAATTAAATCATGCTGATTTAGTGATGTGCACCTCATTTTATCAAGTGCTGTAAAATCCAACAACTATCAACTATTTACTGCTGAATACAGGGAAAATCAGAATCTAATTGTCTACTCACACAACTGCTGACGTTATCCTTCGATCCACCTCCTTAAAGTGACCAACTTTACAACGTTGTAGCTTCAGGGTTTTTGCTCGCAGTAAATCAATCAATTTGCAAGCAAAAAAATCTGTTTGCATTAATTATTCTTCTTTTTTGTTGGTCCTTGCTTTTAGTGTTGTCAAAAGCGAACTTTGACAACCCATTGAAAAGAACCACAATTTAAGAACCAGCACTATTTGAAGAGCTATTGGAAATGAGTTGTTTAACAATTATTGCTGTTATTGTGTTCATGACTTATGATTTCTGCAACAGTTGAGCAAAAGTCGTAAGTAAAAGTAACAGCTAATTGTGCGACCTATAACAATAGAGTAATCAATTGTAGTGGTGCAGGACAACAGTGACTGCCTCCCACTGCCCACGAATAGCACTCTATATGCCGAGTTAATGGCACCCAATAAACGTCTTAGCTAGAGTGAGAACTGATGAGCTGACCAGCAACGAGAGCGGGACGACGAGGGAGATGCCACAGAGTGCGACAGAGTCAGCCGAATAATTATGATTTATGCCACCCGGGAAGGTGGCGCCTAATTGTCTGGCCATAGGCATGTCCCGTCCGTGTGCAGATACAATTATGCCCTGGTAGCCACCCGAAGCTGGTTGCCATTCATCTCCGTCTAACATTCCATAGAAGCCACATATCCCACTCCACACTTCGTCTCCCTCTATCTGACACCCAAAAATAGTGGGTATGTGGTGGAAATGTCACACGTACCGTAATTATGATGTGCCTGGCTAACGTGAACAGTTTCCTAATGCTAACGCCTGCACATACGGTTGGTTCGTCCAACGATTTCTTCAGTTCTAACTGAGTCATTATGACCACTTAGAGAAATTTACTTCATTTTGGAGATGCTGTAGTTGAGTGCCGGCCTTTCCAATTTCATATATAACTACTCTTCATATCTAATTAGTGCTCATGACCTTTAAAAGGACACTTAAGTTTCTTGAATAACTTTGTTTTTTTTTAGATTTTCAATTATCTTTCTGGTTTTTTCTTTAATATGCTGATGTTTTTATATCCTAGTGCTTTGTTGCTTTCAACAGTTTTTCTATATTTTACTTAACATGAGATTGCAAGAAATAATCGATGTATCTTAAATTAGAAACATATGCGCTCTTTTCTGAAATCAGTCTTTTGTTACGTTGCTCGCAAGGCAAGTTTAATTTTGCCAACGATTTAAAACTGGGATCTGCATTTGCTGTTTGTGTTCATGTTTGAGGTTTCCCCTGATGTCGGCATATGTACGAAACTTAAGCATTGCATTGTCGAGTGTCGCACATTTTTCACTTAGAACTGCATTGTTGCTCTTCGACTTGGCTCTGGAGCTGGCCTCATTTGCAGCTTCGCCTTTTTGCACCGCAACATATTCATTTGTTGTGCTTTTAAGCGAACTTTCTACATTTTACTCTTTGTATGCATTGGCTACATAATTTATGTATATACTTGTTTAATGTCAACTAAAGTTAAAAATAAAATTGAATTTAAAATTTAAATTACAAAAATATTGCTGAATGCAGCGGTCATTTGAAAACCTTTTTATATTTATATATTTTTGGCGACTTTATAAGAGAATAGCGATAACAACAGGCAAAGGAATAAATATCCGTATGTAGAATATCGATTAATGCAATAAGTTATTAGTGTTGTTCTGTTTAAATAATCGATAATTATATAATAAATATATGAAATGAAGAGATGCTGAATTTGGTACGTAGATTTCTCTTCAGCATACAAAGTTGATTGAAATACTTTCTACTTGGCTAAAATTTAGTGTGATTAAAGAGCTATATGCCATCTCGTTTAAATTATAGCTATATACAGAGTATTGCCAAGCCCCACCCACACTTTCGCCACGAGCCAGTTTTCTTGATCCACAATGTGTCGAGTGCTTGTTTCTTACCTGCTGACAGCCACCCCATTTTTGGTTAAATGCCATCGTTCTTATGCTTTTATTGCATGTTTTATGGAAATGTTTCAAACATTCGACGCACTTTGCACATCAAACGCACTTAAAGCCTGGGGGCTACTGTGCATACACCACCAACAATCACCCAGCCACCAGCCAACCCAACCACCAGCCAACCCAACCACCAGCCAACCCAACCACCAGCCAACCCAACCCAACCACCAGCCAGCCAACCCGCCAACAAGAGAGCCATCTGGGTCCTTGTTGAGATAACCTGCCATGCAACTTGACTGCTCAACGCACCTCCGGGTGTCTGTCTGTCTATCAGCTAGTCAATCTTCAATCTTGTTTGTGGTACGGCACACGAAATACGAATTTTTGCCTTGACATAAACTGTTAATTTCGTTTGATTTGCTGCCCCAGGGACATCTATCATCAGTTCTCACAAACAACTGAGACTGACGCTTAGCCTCCTTGCTGCAATGGGCTCATAGGCACAATATTGATTATCTGCAACTGGTGCTTTTCCCTTGTCTTCAACCACAATTGTCTTTTTGATCATTTAATTTTCTGGTTCATCGCATTATTTTAAGCTCGGATTTAGAAAATGTTTCATATACTATGGCTGGCATTAATTATGTTGACTGTGTGCATTTCAATTAACCCATTTTCTAGCTAACTGCCTCATTGTATTTTTAGTTGCCATATTTTTGCGCAATTAAAGGGCTTTCGATAAAGGACATAAGAAGGTTTTCAGATTACTCAGGAAAAATATTATATTTTAAGCGAAATCTGTTATTAGTTTACCCTTTCTTATTTTGGGTCTCTTAAATAGTATTTGAAGTCGTATTATACATTACTACAAGCAAAAATGCAATTAATAATAAAAGTCTAACTTGAAAAATATTTCAGGTATAAATACATATAAAATATAAGCAATTAAAATAAATATTAAAATAAACACAAGAAGCGCAATTGATGTTGTGTTTATGAGCAGTAATTATCCCGAAATGTAAACGTTAATTTAAAAATGGAATAATGTCGATCTCTTGATTTTTAGAAACCCTGAATTTAAACGTACCAATAATATACTAAATTTCTTAATTCGTGCTCATATATTTTTTACTATTGAACACACAAGCAAAGTAATAAATATAATAATTGTGTCTTATTTATGCAATAAAATAAATTTGCTTGTAGTAGGATCAAAGACATTAATTTGTAGTGACACATGCACATTTCAAAATACACATGCACACTTAAAAGTAATAATAAAATGTGTATGTCTAAATGCAGTAGAAAACTGCGCCATAAATACATTAATAACGTTGACGCAAACAGCACTGGCTGTTAGATGGTTAAATTCACTCTCGCTTGACACATAAATTGAGCTTAAAGAAATGTCAAATTGAATTGAATTTACGTCAACCTGCTTGGCGATGATTTCCGCTCGACTTCACACACAATAGCATCCATGAAATGCCAGAAACAAGCATAACCAATCCACCTGAATTGAAAAGGTTACACAAAAACTCATTCACAAACTGAAATTTCCACACAACAAAGAAACGTTGGTCCTATGCTCGTTGAATACTACCACTTCTCGGCGACGTCATCAAATTAAAGTGGTGCAAAAATAGTCCTTGACTTTAAATAGTATTATGTAAATTAGACAGCGACAATAGACGTCATCCAAATTAATTACGAGCAACAGCAGATTTCAGAGTATATTTAAATAAATGTATGTATAAGTTGCAAAATATGTTTTATGTGTGCTTAGTCATTTGAAACAAAGACTTAACTTCACATGATTTTTTCTTAAATATGGTATGCTTTGAGTAATATCCACCCTATTAAGCTATCAGGAATTCGACAATAATTATAGCCTGCTTATCGGAGCGAAATCCGTGTGTTTCCGGCATAGGTGCAGAAACGATGGCAAGGATAATACCAGCTCCCAGACAGTATTGATAAACGTAGACCTTATCCATTGAGAATGCCACAGTCACAATGAGGTGGATCACCAGACAGCCAGTGTAAAGGGAAAGTGCTCGCCCAAATAAATTGGGGTGCTGATGACAAACAGGCCAGTAAAGAACTGGTAGGCCACAGAGATGAGAAACACCTTTCATAATTAAAATTTATGTGACTTTATTTCACCAGCTAGGATTAGCTTTACAGCCGTTTCAGTTTTCAATGTTGTTCAGCAAGCAAAGTGTCATAAGGATGCTAGCAAAACACTTTACAAAATTATTGACCAACTCGGGTTGGATTACTTCTAAAGTACTGTGCAATTTAGGTTGTTATATTTTTTGGTTCATCGAACAAAAACATAAGCCAATGTATAATTTATATATGTACATATTGTAGTTCTACAACTCCTGTTCTTGTTATTGTTGTTGATTAGAGTATTAGGCTTTGCTTTTACTGTTGTGTGACCTTTCTGCTTGTTGGACAATCGACTGTTGACCCTTGACCACTGACCATATGATCTAAGCTGGTTTGTGGCGGCTCTAGTTTACTTATTTTTGCAACTCGCCTTTTTGGGTTTGTTCGATATATAGACTAGCTCGTGACTGAATTCGTCTTCATCATACCAGGCCCAAATGGTGTTTGTTATTAAGCCAACACATTTTTTTTTTGTAATTAGTCTATGTCCAATATTGAAGGAGTTTTCGTATATCCGTATATATGTGGTTAAGGACGTATGCTTGGGAAGGGATTAGGTGATTTAATAATTAATGCTATCATCATTTAATACTTTGAGGTTTGTGCTATTTTAGACGCTTGTATTTATTAGAATATTAATTTGTAACATTTACCAACTATCTGTCAGCTGGCCAACTTGTGTGCAGTTGGCCAGCAGAACAAATCAAACGGCAAACAAAATTAATGCCTGGCGCACAAAGCAACCGAATAGGACAGAGTAATAAATTTATTTGAAATGATGAAAAATGAGATGGATAAAGATGCGCCTTCAACCCTCCCATTTCGTATTTGCAGGTCCTTTTGCAGAGGCGAACACATACAACAGCAACAACAATAACCATTACAACAACCACAACAATGACAATAGCAAGAACAGCAGCAACAGTTACAACAATTTTGACTTGAACGGATTCAGTGGCAATGTCCTGGCGTCGTTGTCGTCCTCTGTGGCCGCAATGCTGCCACAAGCGGAAGCCACGAATAACACTTTCAAAAGCTTACCATTCCTAGCCAGCGAAGATAATTCTTTTGCCTATTCCCAGAAACCGGACGGTTTTGCGGAAACGGAGCTCGCACATTCCTTGCCAATATTTGACTTTGGCATGCCGCGCAACATTACAGGACGAACAGGACACACGGAGGCCATAATTAAGTGCAGAGTGGATATGTTGAATGATAAGTCTGTAAGTCAATGTAATGAAATCAATACTTAAATTTAAAAGTACGTTATAAATTGAACAATAATTTACTATTTTAGAAACAAAATATTCACTAAGTGATTAAATTTAATATAACGCGGAAAAAACGAATACTTTTATTTGATTTTTTTTAAATGTTTTTAGAAACTATAATCTACTCAGTTCCCCATTGTTAACAGCTGCAGCATTAATAATCCATGAGTCTGTTTTACCATAGGTATCTTGGATACGCAAACGTGATCTACACATACTGACAGTCGGAACTGCCACGTATACATCCGATAAGCGATTTCAGGCAAGTACTATATACAAATATATGTACACATATCTTTGTGAGTGTTCAGAGACTGACTGGCCATGCTGCGTGGTTAAAATATGCATAACGTCAATGTACAATTATTTCACTATTATTATTTATTTAGATTATGCAAATTTTAAGCTTGTTGATTCAACTAATTCAAAACGGACGCAGGTATAAATTTGTATGATATACTGCCCTTATTAATAAGCAATAATGTACAATTACGATGACATTTTAAATGATTTAGCGCAATTAACACTGAGTATTGCAGGTGACCGAGTCGAAGGATATGCGCGAATGGACGTTGCACGTGAAATCGCCAAAACCCAAGGACAGCGGCATTTACGAATGCCAGGTCAACACGGAGCCAAAAATATCCATGGCATTTCAACTTAATATCATTGGTGAGTAACTAATTAAATATTTGCATTTACACTGATCCCCCATGTCACAAGAGAGTATGCTGTGTGCCTGGCTGTCTGAGCGACGCTATTTAAACCAGGCACTCAGCACTTGAGCTACAATTGAAGTAAAAGAGTTTCTAAACCTATTCAATTTGAAAGTAATTGCTAAATTCATTAAGGTTTTCCAACTCATACTCAGTAGACAGAATAGAGTACTGCAAAGTCATTTATGTCCGAGATCACAATTTAACTTGATGTTGTTGTTGACTGTCTGCCTGACTGACAACTGCTGACTACGCATTTGATGCTGTTAAATTGCTGATTACAGTTTTTAATTCAGATTACCTGCCCAACTGCTCACAATGATGATTATTTTATTTGTTTGTGCTCCCATCGGTTTTAAATTGTGCGCGCTGCAACATTTTGGTGCAAATGTATGCAGGCATTCATATTTAATTTCTCATTTTTCATCATAAATAAATAAAAACGTGCCAAGGAGCAGCGCTCAAAACAGGCACCTTCAATTTGTCTCTATCCCATCGGAATTTTGAACGAGAGAAATTCTTGACAGCTCACATGTTTTCTAGGGAGATAATTAGAAAGTCAGCCCGAGGGACTTAAATGAGTTAAGCTGCTTGATTGGTTTGGAGCTGTAATGAAGGTTGGCTTAGTAATGGGGTGTACATATTAAAATATGGTATGAGAACAAATTAAAAAGTAGCAAGCGATAAGAAGAAACCCCTTCTTAACAATATATTTATTGACATTCAATTATTATATCTCATTTTTATTTTACCTTGATGTCTCTTAAAGTCCTCATTATTCGAAACAAAGCAGCCAATTAAATCGATGGCTGTTAAGAAGCTGTGAAAAGTGTGAACACGTTTTAATTAAATGCAGAATAAAGCTGCCGGAAAGAAATCCATATTCGATGACGTTGCCATCGAGTGTCAGCAGCTGCTTTCAGCTCCTTATGCAAATCAGTTTGTAATCCTGTTTTTTACTCATATACCAAAAACAACATTAGAGTATACTGGCTTTCGACTTGAAAGGCTTGAATCTTGGGATGTATGTATAAAAGATAACCGCAAGCTTTAATATACAAGTTGTTAACCTACTAGTTTCACTTTATGAGTCATTAAATTCTCTATAAAAAATGCTCATTTGGCAACAGAGTATATTGCAGTCGAACAGTTGAGAACATGTTCGGTTTGCACTGCAATCGTTCTTTTGCCAACTTCCTCTTTGGTGTTTTTCACAAACGAATTTCCGATTACAGTTTCTTCGCCACCATATGCGTTTTAATTTACGTTAATGAAACAATTGCGAAAGTACCTTCGACACACTGCCGGATGCTGCAGCAAGTTGAAAGTTGCGTGCTGCATGTTGCCTACTGGACACTGTGGCCTTATTCTTAATGACATTATCGAGATACGCATGGAAGTGACTTTAAAGTAGCTTCTGCGAGACGCTTAACTCTTCTTGCATTGCATTTGATTAATGTGATAATGCAAATTTATGCAACCGACCCTCGGTTTTTTCGCCATGAGATTTATGCTACACATTAATTCAGCTTGAACGTTGGCCATAAGCATCTGCCTGATGGAAAATTCCAAGTAATGCTGTACATGGATACATTTTTAAATGCCAAACGAGACAATTTCGAAGTGACAATCATAATAACCACACAAATTAATATTCTGTTCAGATTTCAACATATTGACATATTTTATATTTTATGAGAATTCGCACTTTTAAAACTCGTTCCGCATATGTAGCTCCCGATAGGTGAACGTTGTCAAAATATCACCTTTTAATCTATAAATAAATGATAAAAGTTATGGTAATTTAATTTAAAGCTTCTCAAAATTGCAGCTCGATCCTATAATAACACCATTTGAGACAGCTACAAATTTCATTTTATTCCTTCTGCTGCTGCCCTAGTATATCTACGTAAATACGTGTATCTCCTATCTGTTGGTGCAGGTTACACTTTTCCGGCTTATTTTTATACTCTGCTTCCATAGCAAAGAATGTATATTTTTTTGCTCTACAATGTCCCTTTATCTGTGCATTCAGATAAAGGAATCGCTCTGAACTTTAGTTTTTCTTCTTTCCAGAAATAATTTCTAGGAAAACTATTTTGGTTTTTTATATATTCCAGATATATATTTCTTAATTCTGTATCTTTATTGTAGACCAGCAGTATTAATAGCAGCTGTGTGATTGTGTGTGTGATTTATTCTTAGAGTCAAAATTCGAGCTGGACATAAAGTTTATTTTTACAGAGTACTGTGCAGTCGGTTAGACTGAACGTTCCCACTCGTTTAATTATTATTATTTGCACGAGCCAACGCACAATAAATATTATTATTAACCCACTTTTACCAATACCCACACATATTCCGTCTGCCACAAATATATATGTGGAATGTCCGCGTTTTCATTTTGCTCGTTTTATTTTTACAGGTGACATTTAGGGAAGCTTAAATCATATGCCATTGCAATGTTTGCAATATTCCAGCCGCCACAGTAAACACTCATAAAGAATTCACTTTTTGTCTGTAGAAATCTCACCTGATGCCAAGGCCGTCATCAATGGGCCGCCCGATCTGCATTTCAAGGCAGGTAGTGCCATTATACTCAGCTGTGTGGTCAAGCAACCGTCGGTTAAGGACATTGGGCCCATCTATTGGTATCGAGGAGAGCAGCTTATCACTCCTTTGGAGGAGGACGGTAACGAGGTCGAGATGCCAAAGGATCTGCAACCGGGTCAACTGAATCAATCACTTAACGAAGTCTTGAGCACAGACTTGCAAAAGGAGTTCGTCACACGTATTGCCATGGAGTCCCAGTTGGGAGACACCCTCAAGTCGAGGTAGTGTATGAAATTGACATGTCGCAAGATTTTAAGTATTTAACTAACGTCTTTCCAAAAGGCTGCGCATCTCCAATGCCCAAATTACGGACACCGGCATCTACACGTGTCAGCCAACGACTGCGAACAGCGCCAGCGTTGTTGTCCATGTCATAAATGGTAAGTGATCCCCATTGACCCTTCTCAGATTTCTCGCTGCAAGGACGAAGCAAATTTAAAGTATTAGAAAAATAATATTAATAGAAATAATCAGGCGAAAGAGGAGAAGTTTTTCCATTTAATTTTCAAAGCCGTTTTTTGGAAGCTCCCTTTTGCAAAATCGGAAAACCTTTCATTTTGCAAATGGACGCTGTTGACACAACAATGGAAAAAGCTTTTGTGGTTGAGCATTGAATTGAAATTCGCATCGCTAACAAATTTGGGAGTTTCCAAAAAGGGAAACGGAATAGGTTTGTGTACATTTCTATTTCCATTTCCGCAATATTTGCTGTTACGATTCGCCTTCTTCTCCGAAGCTCGTTTTTTAATTGTTGATCAAACTCAACAGACAACTTCCATGGGATAATATAATATGGAAAGTGGGAGTAAGCTTTTAATAACTGCGCTATTTATTAATAAGAGAACGAGTAAGTTATATGCTTATTATATGCGCTGCTTCTATTTATCTGCCAGTCGGAGCTCATAAAAAGTAGAGGCATAAAAATAGGCTCCCGAATAACTTAAGCAGATCAAGTGTGTCATACTTTCTTTTTAAGTTTTGTAAACAAGTCAGCGTTTTGGTATTTCACTTTGCATATTTCAAGCATAAATTTGAAGGAATTGTGAGATTAAGTTGTGGAAAACTACACACTTATATACAAAACACTGGCACTGGTCATCGTAAACTTGACGCGTTCCAAGTCCTTTCTGCTTTTATGGCACGCACTTGAAGCAAATTGAAGCGCGTTAATTTGATGGCATATCAAGTGTTAAATTAAATGCCTGACAGCCAAGCAGTTAAGTTGATCCAAAATTGTATTGTACTCGAAGTAAAAGCTAAGCAATTTAAGAAATTTACATTTTAAAGACTCAGAGAAAGGACCATAACATGGGTGTTTCTATCCACGTAATAATATATAAACAAAAAACAGTTAATCATAGTCGTATTCCTCACCGAGGCACATGTGGCATTCACAATCACATACGTGAATGGGATACGCATAAGGAAATGAGTGCGACACTGACACATGCCTTTGCCTAAATACAGATAATAAATCAAAAACAATACAAATTTAAATAGGATGAGTAGAAGAAGATGTAACCGACAACTTTATACTCTTATCAGGTTATAGTATAACATGGAATAAATTGATAAAATAAAAAAAACATGTACATTAATAAAAATGCCAAAACTGATGCCTATTCCATGCATGTGCTGTGTATTTTTGAAAAACGTGAGTTAGACAAAAATAACAACCAAAGAGCACAAAACGTTCGCGGCAGACTGTTTTTCTTATTATTTATTTTTTTTTGATTTTTTTTTTTAACAGACATATGAGTTATTTATCTAGCCCAGTCTGAGGGCGTGGCTATCTTCTTGGGAGCAGAAAAAACAAAGGAAATAATCTCACAATTATGTTATGTTATTTGTCGCACAGAAAATGGCCTCTGCCATCCTTAATTTAAGTATAAAGACTTACATTCGGTTGGGACTCACTAAGTTGTCATTTGTTTTCTGCCCTTTGCAGATGAAAACCCCGCGGCGATGCAAAAGAGCGCAGCGACATCTTCTATCGGCATGGATCTACACCAGCTGCTGGGTCGAATAGTCTATTCTATGCTGGCAAAACATTCGACCAAGTACTGGCTGCCAAATGGCAGCAGCTCCAACCAAATTTAGTAGTTAGTCTTTGTCGTCACAGCAGCATCAACAACTTTGCATCGAAAGATGACTAACTTAATTATAAGCATTTGTTATACTCTGATTTTTTCTTAGCTGCTTGTAATGTTTTTAAAAATGGCTCAAGGAAAGCAAAAGCAAGCAACCGTGAACAATGCGCTTCTTTTCGTTTTTTCCGTATTCCTCGTTATATTTACATTTCATTGTGTAATAATAAGAACGAGTGGTGCACTGCTCAAAGCAATATTAGAACATTCCAAAAGTGGGGGAATTTACAGACGGATGATGTAGCGATGATGAGGCTTCAGCGACAAGGAATTCAACTCACAGCGAGATGACAACAGTCCGTCTCAAAAGTGTGTACACGTGACAAAGACTAAAAACTGTAATATAGTATTATTTGAATAGAAAACGAAAAATTGGGCAGGAAACTTGATTTGACAAATTAATATTACTTTGTAACTACATCCAATAAATATGTATATCATTTAACATTATAATTTTGGTAAAGAAAATAAATAGTAGTCTATAATATACATTTTAATTGTAGCCATGAATTTAATACTTGTAAGAAGATGAACAGATTTTAACGAATATGTGCATGTGATGGTGAACATAAAGTAATTCTTTAATAAATAAATTAATAAAGCAAAAATCAGAATATGTGGACCGAAAGTATACAAGCATATATTGTAGAAATGGATGTAGGTAAGAAAAATTATGAAGTACACATTTCTTTACATATCAACTTTGCTACTAGCCAAATACTAATGATTATGTTTGTACTCTTCGGAATTTCATCTAACATCATATCATATTACATCTTTCACGCAAAGAATAAATAAAACACATTACGTTTGTCAACATTATATTAAAATAAATTACAATTGCGAGTCGCACGTTGTAACACTTGTTGCGCGTATGCTTTGTGTATTCGCTGGCAAGGCAGAAGACACACAAAAGGAACAGCAAACAAGGACAACGATCCGCGTTTGCAACCGCGTCCTCATATCAATCATACGCCCCGTAAGCTTACAAAAACGTCTTCAGCAGCGTGATATATGAGCCGGTTGTACTAAGTATCTGAAAGGAAGACAAAAACAAAACACAATAACCATATATATATATAAAAAAGAGTCAACATTTTCATTTCAGATTCATAATCATAATATAGGCATACCGAACTGAAGGCCGGCAGCGATGGTGTAAAAAACGGCACCGCAATTGTTTTTGCCCGCTGGGAGCGGCGCAATATCATTAAAATCATTTTCCTAGTCCTCGCATCACATTTGTACCACTCAATGTCGTAGGCTGTGGCAGCCACATCCAAGCTCTGTGGGTGGGGAGATTGTCAAGTGGTGAGGCTACAACATCTGCCAGCATCTTTGTTGTGTAATTAAATTTTTAGCACAAGTGCAATTTGTGTCTGTCCCATTATTTCTTATGGAGTGAAATTGATATTACCGCAATGATAGCACAACACAACAGAACAACAAAAAAACCAAAAACCAAAATCCAAACACAAAAACAAACCCAAAAAAATAAAACTAACACTTTCGCTGACATGATTGCCACCGTAGCAGTAGAGGAATAGCTGCGTCAGGGCGGCAGCTATGTAGCAAATGTAGGTTAAGCCGCTCAGCGATGAGGTGTTCTGCCCATGGTTGAATCCATTCCAATTGGTCCAGTTTTGATAGTACGTTGAGGAGTTGCACGTAGCACGTTGCCGGGAAAAGAGAGTGTGATAAGAGCTGTCATTAATTGGATTGAAATGGCTGCTAACAAAATAATGAGTTTTTATCTCCAATTACAGCATTACAGCATTACAGCGTTGCATACAATTAATTTGTTTCTAACCATAATTAAAAAATGAGCAAATAAATAAATCATTGAAATTTCTTAAAGAAAGTCTGAGAAAGAAGTCTCGCTGCTTACCAACATTATGTCCAAAATGGTCGAACAGAGCACAAAAGCGGCTGAAATGAAATGCATCAGGACAATAACGCTACTCTGGCTCGTTAGCTCTGAGCACAAATCAAAAATCGCATTGTGGCGCTCAATAATGTGGCCAAGTTTAACCCTTATGGCAGCATTCTTCGAGGGCGTACAATACTCCACTGTATGTTTGTGTACGGAAAAGGGAGAATCTTAAAGGTGGTATTGTAGCTGAGGAGGTCTTTTGTTCATACCTCCAGCCAGATCAGCAAAGGCGGACCGAATATCATGCTTTATAACTCGAAGTATGCCGCTAATGTACAAGCAGCTACACAGAAAGAAACCATCCACAAAGCTAAAGGTGAATACGGTCCAGTAGCTGGAGGCAGTCAGCACCAAATAGGTTAGTGGAAACCATTGATGTTCTGTGGCAAACTCGGGCAGTCTATAGAAATGAAAATTCAATAAATGTTACCAATTTAGTAAAAAATCCAATTTAGAATTGTATGCTTAAGCAGTTAATGTACGCAAGTTTTTTTTAAAATAAATTCTTTTAATTGTTAATTTCTTTTTCTTGGTTTGGTTATCTCGCATTATAATTTATCGCTGGCTAAGTGGTTTTTTTTTTTTATACTCCAGCTATTGAAAATCGATTTGAACTTGAAAGTTACTGAACAAAACTGCGATATTTTTTCAATCAATCAATCTAACTTTTAACTAATAAACTTTTAAACATATATAAGACAATCCCCACTTACATTATATTAAAGGGCAGCTGCATTTGAATTGGTTGATCGTGAGACCATCGATAAATACCCATGATCAAGGGTAGCACAACGAAGCATGTGCCAGTTGAGAATCCAGATGTAAACAGCAATAAACTGAATCGATTTGCTGTCGTCGAGACATCAATGAGAATTTTTTGAGCTTCATCATCTTGGCTGGCACACAACATCTTACGTAAACTCTGCACAAATTCGAACCACTGACGATGGTATATAAAGAATATGCTCAATTTTAGCACGCAGACGGCTTTTGTGGTGCCGGGACAGAATGCTTCGAGTGCATTTACTAAATTATCCAGATTGAGAATACCATAGAGAGTCTCGCCACATGCACCAATTAGAACCACAGTCAAACCAAACGCCCACATCAAATTCTTGAACCAGACGCGTTTTTCCTGTGGCCAAATGCCCACAAACAGTCCAGGGATCCGTGGAATCATATAGAAGCTCTTCACAATAGGTGGTTCGGCGCTGCTCTTCATTATTCAAAGTTGCTACTGATTAAAAACGAGTACACTTAAATTGCAAACGTCCGCGCTGCAAGCAGTGTTTTAGCCAAAAGTTGACAAATGTCAGCTTGTCATGCTTTTTATATGCTTGGTGCTAATTGTAGGATGTTGGAAACTGTTGAAGCATTGGGTAAGACTACACTTATAAAAAAATTATATCCATAAGTGAAATATGTCACTTTTTCAGAAAGTAAATTCCCAAGGCACATGTTTTCTAATTTCAGAAAATATTTTGTATAATCATAGAAATTACTATATACAAACTGGGGAATATGTATTATTTTTGAGTGTATGCAAGTTACGCTTTATAGTACTTTACTAAAAGTTTTAATTGTCGTTCTGCTTATATTTGTGTTTGCACTTCTAAAAGGTCCTTTTTTGAACAAAAGTCACGCCATCTGTTCGTCTGTTCAGTTGTGTGTCATCTTACTTCCATTAGAACAGTTCCCGCAACTAATTATGGTAATCAATGGAGGCTCTTTTAATTTCTTTGGACAAAGGACATACCCGTTTAAGTTAATAAATGCTTACAACGCAAAGTTTTTATTTAAATTGTGGTGCCGCATTGTTGATTATACAAGCTGCTAATAAATAGTTTTAAAAGCCACAACAATTATGTATTTCAAATCAACAAACATTTATTTCTTTAAACTGCTCCTGCTCACTTTTTTTGCTTTCTTTAATTACCCTACATTTTGTCACTGGTTTTTGCTTCGAAGTTTATTTTTTGTTTCTCCTCTGTTGATGCCAAATTACACTAAACAAATACAATTTGCTTATATACAAGAAGCTGTGCTCTAACCAAAATCAATTATACTTCACACAATTACTCACATTTTATTCACTGACTCGTTTTCTATTTGAGTGCAGCATGCTGGCTGTCGTATGTGGGGCATTCTGAGGCCTAATTCCGTAATGACCAAATGCTGCCGTCCCCGCATAGACATAATTTGCAAAACTAGTGCCACATAAGCTACTGTCAAGTGTCCCATTTACCCGACTCTAAATCTCTCACTCTCTCTTTCTAGCTGCCACTGCCCCATTGCTTTGGGACTCTCATTAAATTAATCCACAGACTGCAGGCGTAAAGTGACTATTAAGTATTGCTCAGAGTTATGACGAAAAGCTTAGCTCCAAATTACAACGCTTAGAGCAATATTTTTGGTTACATTAAAAATAAATAGATGTATATGTGCACAAGTTAATTTTATAATATATTTATACCCTCAACAAGCGAAAAAAGGGTATATGGATTTGTGCAAATGGATGTAAGTCTATCTTATACCCCGTTTCGCAAAATTATAAAGGCAGAGTCTTCAAATTAATCCAAATTAATTATATATTCATTTAATATTGACTAAAATCAGTCGACACAGATAAATACAAACGGTAAAAAATAAGTTACATTAAATTAAATTAACAATATCATTTAATATTTAAATTTACAATTAAATTTGTCAATTTAAATTTCTCAGTTGATCTAGAATATTGCATTTTGTACGTATTAAATATGGTTTCGTCAGTGTTTCGTTAACGCAATGATTTTATCGGCTACTCAAGCGTCAGAGCCGCTTTGCTGCACTGAGCAGTTGCCCTGACGTCAACAGCTGGACAACCCATTCTGTGTAAGGTCTAGTTGCATAGTTGCCCAGCTGTCCAGCTGTCCAGCTGTCCAGTTGTACAGTTGTCCAGCTGTCGGCTGCCCTTTGGGTCTAGCATTTATCAGCTGAAATAGACACTTCATCTACGAGAATGATGGCGAGGACCGATTTTCCTTGAATATTTCAAGCATTTGTAGCTGTGTGAGTGCCAATTGCACTTTGAGAATTTTCAATTCGACATTGCTCGAGTTGTTTTTGTGTTTGTCTTTGTCTTGTCTTTAACTGACATTATTTCATACTCGTTCTTTACCCCAGCCATAAATTGTTACATGCATTCGTCCATTCACATTTTCGTTGAATTATGCGACAATCAATTTCAGTCACAGCAGCTGCTATTTATTGCAGCGTGCTCGTTTATTTAGCTATTTAACAAACTGTTAGATAACCAGCAGATAACCGAGATATTGTGTGAGAGTGTGTGTGTTTGTGAGAATAGGTCCAACAGGATACAAAATACAATTGTGGGCAACAGCGCGTATGATTAACAATGTGCTCAATGTGCATAATTGCTGAACGCTTTGCCTATGGTTTCGTATAATTGTGATTATTTTGTAAATTACCATTAGATCTGCAGATTATGCTAAAGACGCGTGAAGAAGGTTGATCAGTCTGCATATTTATTTATATTTATTTACAAAATTATTACCTAACAATTATTAATAAACATTGTGTTTAATTAACGAGTGCTATAACCCAGGCCTTTGACTCGGGATGATTATAAAATTAGATTTTAAAATGTAAGTTTTTCAATTTTAAATATTATCATTTTGTAGCTTTCGGTGGGTTGACAGAATATGAACGATTGGTTTGTTAAACCATTTATATTTGAACAAATATGTAATGTATCAAATGAAATGATAGTTATTTCTAACTATTAGTTTTAAATACGATAAATATGTGTGCCATAAAATTGGAAGTTGGTTATAAAACCATTTATCTATGAAATAGAATATTGTTTATGCAAGAACGCCTGCTGGGCAAGTGTTTTTTGTTGTTGTTTGTTCTCTAATGGAACGCGTTATTGAAATGTTGAGCATTTAGGTTGGGGCTGCAGCAACTAATAAAACCACCCACGTGAAAGTTATCACTTGGCAGTAAATGCGCAAAACGAAGCGTACATCCGGATATCCATGAATCCGCACACATCCGACTATAAACAGACGCATACACACTCACACACTCACAAACACCCATGTGCGACAATAAAATGCAGTTGGAAACTCGTGCGGAGAAGCTGCAGATATTTGTCCTGTTTTCTGTTCCCATGCCCAGGTGCCCCTTGCCCTAGCAAACTACTCGGCAGCATACCTACTCAAAAACAGTGCACTAAAAAAAAAAATGGAAGGTTTTGTAATTAAATCAAGTATAAACTTTGAGAATACGCGGCCAAGATCTACTGAGGTAAAATTAGAGGTTGCTTTCGGAATCCAAACGGTAGAATTTCTTGGCTGATTGAGCGAATGGAGCTTTTCTCTGAGTGTATTGTGGCCTAGGGAGGTCGACGGATTTCATAAACAAACAACGCAAGGAGAAAAACAAGCGCGGCAATGTGTTGCACATTTGAAAGCAAAGTTGCGCAAATGTGTGAAAATGTGTGAAAATTCTGCGGCACACATTTCCACAAACATGACCAGCAAAGTGAAGGAAGCAAACTGGAGCAACAGCAGCAACAGCAGCATCAGTAGCAGGACCTGCAGGACGCGTGAAAACGCAATTGAAAAATGCCACAGTTTTACATAAATCAGCAGAAAAGCGCCACAATGGTGAACAAACACACAACCAACACCACACACACAACGCTCGACAAACGGGTAAACAGGGCGTAAGGTCCACCAACGAGCTCTGGAAGCAAATACAATTTACTGATACTACAATTGGTGATCAAGTAACGCACAAGGGAGCACCTGGAGCAGCTGCCACGAGAGCTTGCAGCATCATCATAAAAAGGAAACTGCTGTTGCCAAATTGTCAGGCATCGTCAAGAGCCACTTGCATCAACCTTACACAAATTGCAACAAGCCAACAGGACTCTGCCAGACATCGCTAATGCTGCTCCATTCTGCTACTCTGCAAGTTGATGATAATGACCAGGTCAGGACTTTGGTGGTTGGCAGAAATCGGATTAGTTTTGGCTGAAAATGAGGCACTGTTTACTTGTGGCTTTATCCTGACTTTGTGGCTGAAATTTGATTGATAGTGCTGCTGTTAAAAATTATTAAATAAAAGCAAATACATTTTTAAGATATATTTTATTTATTTCTCTGGTGATTTTCAAACAATATTTTATGCAGTCTTTCATATATTTTAAGGCGTTTAGTTTTTAAGTTTCTGAGTTTAAGGAGGTATTTTTGCCATCAAGCGGCTTTTCAATTCTTTTAGCTGCTTGCTTTTTGCCATATTTCAATGCACTGCTACCCCATTCCCTGATCATATTCCGAAGACTTCAGGCTAACTGCATGCAACTGTTGCTGACACTCAGATTGGCTTTTTTTGTAAAATTTAGCATTGATCCTTCGCCCCTAAATCAGTGTTTAGTTTTACGGAGTCTATCGCCTGCTTCGGTGTAGCATCAAATGAGTCGTCCCGTAACTCACTTTGAGTGTCCTTAAACACCAATTCGTTTTCTGCCGTTGCAAAGTCCAATAGATAATCAAATATCCGAATCACAGAACGGATATATAAACTAGGTATTCTTAAGACTGATTGGCTTACTTTATATGGATACTTTATCAGTTGCATCGCACAAATCGTTTGCTCAATATAATTATCCTTGTTCAACTTAAGCTGACTACCAGCGAGTGACAGCAAATGATTTGTAATGCCCACAAAATCATCCACATTCATAGTATGCATGCCTCGCTTTAAGATCATATGAAAATCAGGTATTTGTTTGAGGTAGTTCAGAATGCGTTCTCCATCTTTGCACATAGTTTTCTTGCCGAAATCTAATTTGCGCTTTGGCACACAAACCAACGCTGACGTTGAGGGAATTTGCGATATGGCGGGAATTGAACGAATGTTTTTTGTACTGGCACAGTGCAGTGGAGACTTAAGCAATTCCTCTACGCTTCGAGGCTCGCCGCGACTGTTCTTCGTCAGTGTATCTAATAAATCGAAGTCTTCGTCAGTGGTCATTCTTGGAGGTGGCATTGGCAGTCTTAGCTGATTTTTGTTGACTTTGGAAACCGGCTTAATTTTCATTTGCAGTTGCGACTGACGCAGTCCATCAGTGCTGCGAGGTCCTATGGTGCATCTAAACATTGATTTGGCGATTAGTTTTAGCTGTAATCTGACACAAAAAACAGATTTGCATACCTTAAAAATGTGCGATCTCTTACGACATCAGCACGTTGACTTGCTGATGTCGGAAGGCTTTCCAATTTGTGTATATTTTGTATATTCTTATCCATTCGATTGCCTGACGATGGACGTACTAAATTTGTTTTTGTCTTTGAAGCATGTGTAGAGGGAACTTTGGATGCGGATGATGTGGCACAGTGGAGTGGAGACTTAAGCAATTCCTCTACGCTTCGAGGCTCGCCGCGACTGTTCTTTGCCAGTGAATCCAATAAATCGAAGTCTTCGTCAGTGGTTATTGCTGGAGATGGCATTGGCAGTCCTAGCTGAATTTTGTTGAAGGTGGAAACTCCCACGACATCATCACTTTGACTTGCTGATGTCGATTGGCTTTTCAATTTGTGTATATTTTGTATATTTTTATCCATTTGATTGCGTGGCGATGGACGCATTAATTTCGCTTTTGACTTTGAAACATGTGTGGAGGAAATTTTGGATGCGGATGATGTGGCACAGTGCACTGGAGACTTAAGCAATTCCTCTATTCTTCGCGGCTCCAATAAATCGAAGTCTTCGTCAGTGGTTATTGTTGGAGGGTGCATTGGCAGTCTTAGCTGATTTTTGTTGAATGTGGAACTTACATTAATTTGCATTTTCACTTCCTCAATGCTGCAACATTCTGTGGGGAATCTAAACATTGATTTTGCAATTAATTTCACCTGCAATCTGACGGATTCACCTACCGTAAATATGTGGGAACTTTGACAATATCCTTACTTTGACTTGCTGGCGGTGGACGATTTTCAATTTTGTGTATATTTTGTTTATTGAAATCGAACTTGCGTCCTGTTGCACAATCCAGTTGATTGCGTGGCGATTGACGCCCCAAGTTCGCTTTCGAATTTGAAGGAATGTTTACATTGGCACAGTGCAGTGGGAACTTTAGCATTTCCTCTATGCGTCGCGGCTCCTCGCGAATGTTCTTCGACTTTGATTCTATTATTGATGGTGTTAACTGCTTTCTAATGCGCACTGGCGACTTCAGCAGTTTCTTAGCACTGAGAATTTAAATTGCAATTGAGTTCAGTTGCTAACAAATATGTATATATATTTTAAAAGCAACAAATTGCATACCTGTAATATGTGGGATATCTGTTGACATCTTCATTTTGCCTTGCCGGCGACGCAGGCTCTTTGTGTTCCATCGTTATCTTTATTTTTAGCTAAATTTTGTATTGTTTAATTAGAAAACTTTGAGTAACGCACATAGCTCCCTAATATAAGCACAACATCGAATAGAAAATATGCTTGACAAGTGACGCATACTTTTAGCTGAGAGCGTTGCCACGTCGTCAAAACTGGATCCTTTATTTTCGTTCTGTTTTTTCTTTTGAGTTTGGAGATTTTTAAAATTTTTACTTTGTTACGATTCGCTCAACAAAAAATATACTTTTCGGCTATTTCTAATGAAAAATATTATTTTTATTTATTTTTGGTGCGTTCTGACACATGGCAGCCGTTGTTGTAAATATGTAAAATACGTACTCGATAATATTTGCCTTTATGATCGATCCTTTGTATATGATCGTTGAGGAATTATCGATTTTTAAATTTGAACAGTGTATTTCGAAATTGGAAATAGGATATAACAAAAATTACGAATAATTTTTGGAGTTTTATTTTTATACGCAAAAAAAAAAAATGGTAATCGATGTGCTTAATGCAATATTATAGAATAAAAGGTTTTCTTATAAAGTGCTTCGGTAGGGAGAAGTTAGAACTTTTTTTTAATTAGTGTGTTTTGCATTGTCTGGTTTACTGTAGATATTCATATGCAGGAGAGAAGGAACCATACCAAATAATTTTACTGCATTAAGGGTCCGAAACCGAATTGGGAATTGAGAGCATTGTATGATTCTTTTGACATGAGCTTGGCCTCCGCTTACCTGCACAAATGGTCTGAATGTAATGTTATCATAGACCATGCAAAAGCTCGAAACAATATCGACTATATTGATTTGTAGAAACTCGAAAACTTGAATGTACATTTAAATAGAATGTTGTTGCAACAGTGGCCGGTAGTCTATTTCGCATATCACTAAATAATTTTGCATTTATTTTATATAATACAGTACACGTTGCATTAAACTAATTTAATATATAATTGTGTATATATATAATCATACAATTTATAAACTTTATACGCCTCACCTACACAATTTTCGATTGCATAACTACACACACATTTAACATTATATGTAGTAGTTCTCAGATTGCCTTTAGTTTGCATACATACCCAAGTTACGGCCCAATTTGTTTGCTCTATATATTGTTAACAATAATTATTGCTAATTTAATGATAAGTTATTGATTTAAGTGTCTTGTTACAATTGATTTGCAATATTTTGTATAACTTGTTTAACTTTAGCGGTGTTAAGAGTTATCATGATATCTTGTTCAATTTTTTCATTTTTTTTTGTGTCTACATATGTGCTAAACAATTGCTTAACAGATTAAAACTTTTTATTTACGCATTGCATTCACAGTTGCACTTTAGAATATTCAACTTATGGTGAAGATGGTTGTTTGTTTTATGACAACGGTATTTTAATTTGAATTATTTACAACTTTGTATAAAACTATAAAATAACATAAAACTTGACATTCATTCTTCATTATTTATTGCTTACGTTGCTTCGTTATTTTTGTTTTGTTTCTGTTGTTTATCAATATTTAAATTGGTTTATTTGTGGACCGTTTGAGTGACTAACAAGTTAAAATTTCGATTATTTAAAAACACTACGCAAAGCGTTTACAGCTCGGTTCTTGTGTTTAAGTGCGAGGGTGTACTTTATTATTATTGATGATTGAATAGAGCGTATGACCGAAACTGATGAATGAAGTAGTGCAAAGATTGAGCCAAAGATGTATAGAAACAATTTTGTGTAATTTTTGGGTAAGATGGTTATGCGAACGTAGGAATATAGGATGCGTCCCGCACAAGCAAGGGTAACCTGAACATATAGTGTCTACACAATAGTGATACGTGATACATACGTATATGTAATATGTATGTAATCTACATATATATGTAGGCTATGTAATAATAACAGTAACTATCAACGTAACGGACGACAACGGGACGTTCAATTGGAATTAAACATTAATCAACAAACTGACCACAAATCGACTACCACTCATTCCTGGCAGAAGCCCTCAGTCTCCTCAATGGCAAAGGTCAATTTCTCCACCAGCTGGTCGTAGCTCTTATACGGCGGCAAGTCCAAGCGATTAAAGCACGTATGCGAGCGTGGCAGCCACGTCTCCTTGCCCACCTTCTCGATGCAGAAACGCTGCGGCCCATTAGAGCCCATCAGCTCAGCAAAGCCGCCAACCGGCACGCGACATGTGCCCGTCACAAACTGCAGCAGACGAGCCCGCTTTTCATTGTCTGTTTCGCGTACAAACTGCAAGCAATAAGGTTGTGGTAGAGAAATGGAGTGTAAAATTAACTGATAAGTGAAGCTCACCTGCCAGAACCAGACGACCTGCTTGGAGTTGCGATTGTAGTGCCTATATATTGTGTTGCGCTGCCAGTCTTCGACATCCACATCCTGCATGCCGCACAGGATCAACTCAAGCTCGCGCTCGTCAAAGTACTTTAGCCACTCCAGAGGCACAACTTCGTTGAAGCCCTCGAGGAACGTCTTCGTTTGTTGCTCAATACCGCTGAAGAATTAATATAAATATATATATTAAACTCTCTAAGACTCTTGATTGTATAAATCATATTACCGGGTCATGCGCCATTCGGTCATGAGTGTAATGTACTCCTCCTTATTCTCCTCGATGACGCGCTCCTTCTCGCCATTCTCCTTCAGCTCATGGTGTATTATCTGGCCAAGCACTTCGAAATCGACGCTGAACCACAGTTCAAGGCCGCACTCGTCAATATTATTGTCACGCACCCAGATAAGCGAGTTGTAGAACTCGGGATCAATCGTTTCAATGTCCTTGATGGTCAGCTTCTTGTTCAGCATGCGTTTGTAGAAGGGCATGGTGAAGCCACTGTATATGAAGCGACCATGGTACAGTGCCATGGCAATAAATCGTCCAATGAACTTAAAATATTGCAAATGGTCCGGATTCACATACGATGCGGGATTGATTTGCAGGCTATAATTGTTCTTGTTTGCGTACTCGAATAGACAGTACATGGGATTGAGCACCTCGTGCGACAACAAGAAGAACCACTCGCGCGAGACGCCGCCGTAGTCGAGACCCTCCTCGCCACGGAAGATTATGTACAGGCGACGTCGCAGCTCGTAGGCGGGCAGGCGCATGATCTGGTGATACGAGTCCTCGAATAGGGTCTGCCGTGTGACGGTGATCTTGATATGCGAGGGCAGCGCATTGCTCTGGCACAGGTAGCGGAATTGGGACAGCTTCCAGCGGAAGCTGCGCTCGTAGGCGCGCGGCACTCCATAAACACCCTTGGCACCCTTGGGCGCACCAGGGCGGGGATCCTCGAAGGTTGTGCGGCGCGTATTGTGATCGACGAAGAAGCGTTCGCCGGCAGCCGTATAGCGTATTTCCCAGCCAGCCGGCAGCGGACCCTCATTTATGAGGCTCACCTCCTGGCCCTGGGTGCGCGGATCCTCCCATTGAGTGGTGCGATTCTTGTGGTTCACAAAGTAGACACGATTGTCGGATTGCACCTTCTTCTCCCAGCCATCGGGTAGGACGCCGAGCGCATCTTCGTCGTCCTGCGTCACGGACGCCGTCACAGCCGTCGGCTGTTGCTGCTGCTGTGAATATAGGAACCGCTGGTTGCCTTGGGCAACGACATGAGCTCGCTGGCCTTGCCAGTGCTGGAAGTGCATTAAGCGCTCGCTGTTTGGCCGCTGCCAGGTGGTCTTTCGCGTATTGTGGTCCACATAGTAGACACGGCCGCGCACGTCCTTGCGAATCTCCCAGCCGGGCGGCAGCGGCGTCGGCTTCTCCCAGTAGGTGGAGCGTGTGTTATGATCGACGTAATAGCGCCGCCCATACTGATCCAATCGTATCTCCCATCCAGCCGGCAAGAGCTCATCCTCCGCCGGCTGAGTCTGCAGCTGCTGATCTGTTCCATTGACTACGGGAATTCCGGCGCCACAGCCCGGCTGCTCCAGCGCTCCACCCGCCGCCATGTAAGCTGCCTGGGCTCCATTCTCCATCGGTCCATTTGCGTACAGTTGCGCCTGGCTAACGGGACGATGTTGCACCTGCACCGGTGCCGGTGGCGGTGGCTGCTGTGGATAGGATGCTGTTTGCGGCACAGCCGCTGAACTGCCATTGACCAGACGCAGCGGCTGCTGGGGCTGTGCCACCTGTTGCTGTTGCTCCCAAACTGGCGGGGCGGCCGAGCGTCGTTGTTCCGAGGGTAGGCCATTAGGCAAGGGTGAGCGGGTGACCGCCTGCGGCTCCGCATTGTTAGAGCGGAGTCGCATCCGCGCACGCACTCCTCCATAGATCATACAGCTACGTCCCGATGCGGCGGCTTCGCTCACAACTGGATTGACCGTCTGAACGGCAGCGCCACCATTCTGCTGTAGCTGGACCACCTTGCTCATGTCCAGCTTAAGGCCATTGAGAATGGCAACCAGCTCGCCGCTTTTGGTCTGCCGATTGTCCGACTTGGAGGTGACAAACAGATCGATGGTCAGTTCGAGGAACTCGCATTGCCCGTTATAATGATTGAGTATGTGCGACAGATGAATGACACGCTCCCCAAGCATCGCATCCTTGCGAAAACTCGAATGGTCTAGCACTTTGAAGTGCAGCGTCGAATTGGGCGTAATCTGCACACAGTTGTAAATTGAGTTAAATGTAGATTAAAGATTATTTTTTCAGATAACTTACCAGCACTGTGAACTCCTCGTTCCATTTGGGCAGATAGCTGTTCTTCACCAAGTCCGTTTTGCGCTTGCTCTTGCTGTCCACCAAGAGCTCCACATAGGGATTCGGTTTGAGAAAGCCATTGTTACGCAGCGAGGCCTCCTCAACTGTAAAATAATTTCAATGAAACACTCTGTAAAAATTCAAACTCCAAAGCAATACTCACTTGTCACGCTCAATTGATAGTAACCCTGATTACTATTCCCGCTGCTGGTGCTGCTGGTTCCACCACTTGGAGTACTACACGAAGAGGCAGCGCTGGCGTTTATTGCTCCTGCTCCTGCTACTGCTGCGCCTGCTGCTGCTGTGACACCAGATGCTCCGGCTTGATTTGGATTATTATCGTCGAGGCCACCGTTGACAGCACGAGAAGCTGCACCTGCTGCCTGACTATTACCATCAGCCATTTAATTGCTGCTCCTAGCTGCTAGCTAGCTAATTCACGCCTAGTATTCTTGCCCGACGTTGAGGCCTATGTAGAGATAAAGAGCGACCGAGAGATAGAGAGCAGCGCTCAATTATGAATTATATACTCCATAAAAGTTAACAAAACAAAGAGATTGACACAGCAGTCGTGATAAGATTGCCAGCTAAATGATCCACACACCAAGCAAAGGAAGTTATTGTCCACATATATGTAATAAATAATTGCAAACGTCAGCACCAGGTGCGAATCGTTCTCTGAGAGAGAGAGAGAGAGAGAGAGAGAGCGACAAAGAGAAATGTTTGTAAAAACACTTCATACACTGATATATACTTAAATACCAAGACTCATGCATGTATTTATTATATATTTATTATGTGGTACAATTATAGCACGACTCTATAAATGCTGGTTGCTAGCGTCTTTGCGATAGAGCAATACTGAGCAAAATACCAGCTGATAAAAATAAGATTGAAGCCAGAGCAAGGTTCAAGCTATTCGCTCAGTGTACTCCCCAAATAAAAGAATATAAATGAAGTTTTTAGCAAATTGTATTCACAAGTAGGTTAATAACACTATTAACTCCTTATACAGTCAAACTCATTCCAAAAACACCTAGTCAGGTGCTTATGGAAAATCAATGAAAAACCCATGCATAGTCAGAGTATTCAGATAATACTGCTTGGTACTTGCAAAATGGGGTTTTTTTTGTTTTAAACTGTTGATAATAAAAACCCGCATACAGTTGCAGAGAAATGGGAAATATAGGACATAATAATCGGTTCTGGCATTCGCCAAGGTCTAACAGTAAAAAACCAATTTAGTATTCAATTTATTGTATTTCATTTTGATAGTGGCAATATCGATCCGTTTCCTCGAAAATGTCGTTGTTCATAATGGGTGCCATTAATTAAGACGCACGTTGGGCAGAGAAATGTCAGAAACTTTATCCAATGGTCGCTTGGAAATTTGAATAGAAGGATCTGTTTGAAATGTTTATTTTCGATCGCACATTGAATTGGAATAATCGAACCTGGTAATTGGTCAATTTAATTACTAGTAACTAAAATAGGCAAACTGGGAATTAATTAAATGTTCAGTAAACTTTTTACTTTGTTGAGTCAGTGTTTTTTAAATACATTCGATATCGGAGCCACATTCTTTTTACCTTCCGAGTGCAGGAGAATATTATGCCTTTTATTTCAAGCTAACGTTTTTTCCCCGTCAGCGTTCACCTAATTACATATGTATATATATATTCATATCGCGTATATATATATGTATTGCTGAATAATTTGATATCACGCATTTGTAGGCTGCCTTTACTACGACGACGAACACAACTACAACTACACAACATTCTGCCTGCCAGAATGAAATTTATAATCGCCGCAATGAGTCACAAACAAAAAGTAAGTCTGGTGTTATTTTTCTGCAGCACATTTACTACTTATTGTACATACATACAATAGATAGATAGATGTCTAAGTGTGTATGAAAATGTTGAAGAATACGTGTGAACTTAGTGCACTTTGCATTTGTTGTGGCCGCTCAATCATCGTCGTCATTGATGCAGCACATATTAATTATTGTTTTTTATTTCAGCAATTGATTTTTATTAATTATTATTTTGATTGTGTAAAACGGAAAACATTTCTTTGATATCTCCAAAATGTTGACAGTTTTGCTAAGTTGGAACATAAATTACTCCTCGGGAGGAATAAGCAAGTGTGCTTTTTCCTAATCTTGAATTTCAAATAAAAGCGCAAAAGCAATTAAAGACTTATTTTTATATACATGTGTACATATGTTCTAAGTACTTGTTAAGTACATAATGCTGACGTCGAGACTGGAATAAAATGCTGATGCTCTTATCATGCACGTATGTGTGTCTGTCTTTGTGTTGTATTTTCAAACAGATAAATATGTACATCAAATGTGGGAGAAGGAAACTCGAATATATATGCACAAAACATATAATAAATACGTACATATGCAATCAGCGAGGCGAAACAACAGCTGCGTCTGTGGGTAGTTCAAATTATATGTGTGTACATATAAAAGGACTCCTATTGCATGCAGGCGTGTGTGTATGTAAGCACTTTTACCTATTTATATATGTATATGCAGACGTCAATAAATCAGGCGGTATAAAAATACCTAAAAATGCATTGACACACACACAGACACACACACATACAATCAGTAACCAGTTGCGGGGTGGGTTGGGGATTCGATGAGACACCTGAAGAGTAAGCACTTACAGGCAAACATATCGGGCTTGTACGTTTATTCTACACCCGCACACTATCGCACTCGCACTCATGTAACGCACACCTACAATACAATAAGTTGTGTGTGTGTGTGTGGATAAGTCTTGTACGTTATGCATGGGTATGTGTGTCACTGTTTGTTTGTAATTGAGGCAAAGGTCGCGCGGACAGTGCTGACACTGATTCTTGCCTAACGCCCCCACTGACTGCTGCTGGCAAACTATCAAAAAATGCGAAGCACATTCTACATTCCACTGCACAAATGTGCATTTGACTGCTGGGAGTAAATTGGAGGGGGGAGTTATTTAGCTTTACCTGCTTCGCTTACCTCCTGTTCTTGTTTTCCTACAATTTATACACTTTCGAGCAGTGTGTCTGCGTGTGTGTGTGTATTTACGGTTTTAACGATAAAACAATTATCTCACGATATGTTTGGTATAATTATTATTACGCGCACGCAGCACTCGAAACACAAATAATGCTTAGCATTTTGTTTTTATTTGGTAATGTTTAAAAGAAGCAGAATCAATGCATTGGCAAAAAATTAGTTTTCGTTTCCACTGAGTGTTACCGCATACGGAAAAAACAAAAAATACTTACGACTCAAGATAAAACTACCAGAAAATACCGAAACTTTAGATACATATAAATAACATTGGCACATCATATTTTAGCCCTTCGATTGGCACTGTTAAAACATCATTCTACTTTCGTCTGTTATGGTAAGATCAAAAACTGCTGCCCCATTCAATGAAACTACGAAATTAATCTAAGTTTTTTTTCAGCATAATGAGTTTATTTCCTTCCAAAATAGTATATTTTTCTAGAAATTAAATACAAATAAATCGCAACTAGTGCTAACAGTGCCGTGGACTATCGATAACACTCAGAGACTCTGGCCAATCGATAAGACTCAGAAAGGTGTATCGTATCTCGATAAGTTTGCAATCAACGAAATTGCATTAATTCAAATAATTATGTTACACATAAATTTATTATTGAAGCCAATAAAATCAATGGAAAATGGACTACATTGCACACTTGTTAACAACAGAAACTAGTATGTATACTAGTATAATAATTATTACGATACCATAAATCGGCTCATTACCATTGGCGAAAAAAGTTTAACGTAAATATGAAATATTACATACGAAATCAGATTTATTTCTTAATTGTTAACACATGACATGAACATCATTTATAATTACGATCTTTCAGCCTAATGTAAAAGTGAAATTATTTCAACATTGCCTTTTCTTAATTCGTCTTCCACAACAAGTTGGTTATTTGTTTAAACAATTAGTACCTTACATTTTGAATGCATATAGAGTTTGTTTGTTAGCCGCTTCACATTTGATGATGAGAGTGCCAACATGCTTTTTCACGCTTTGCTCTATATTCGAGTAGCATTTTAGAGTCCGTCGCTCACATTTCTCTGCGCTGCGGCTCTGAGCGCAAAGTGAAAATTATTAAAATTTGACGCTGTAAAAATCTTGGATGTGCAGCCATTCGTATCGCGCGCTTCGCCTAAAGCGGAAGTTTACCTCCGAGTCGGATCTTGTCAGCTGTCAAGAGATCTTAATAATACATAAGCGGTAGCAAGGATATCAATAATCGAAATCAATAAGCGATATGCATGGACTTGTCATATATTTGTGTCTTCTCATCAGTATCTTTCACTTTTCGGAAGGTAAAGTGATAACAATTGATCAAATTGGATAAATAACAATTGCTAAGAATACAATCTCTGCTGATTTGGAATGGTTTAAAATACAGTCAAGAATTAACCAAAATAAGTGCTTAAATTAATATTGACCAAATTGTTTCTTCTTTTATTATGCGGTGTATTAGGAAAACCATGCCCCGAAAAATCACGCCCACACAAGACACGCTGCGATGCCTTCTTTAAATGTCGCGAGCTGCCTTCCAACTCGCACGTCTGGATTCCGACCAAGTGTAATGAGGGACTCGTCTACGAGCACATTGTGGGCACCTGTGTCCTGCCGGATGAGGATTGGGAGTGCATCACACCCAGTGAGTTGAACAGCACTCCGAAGAGTCCCACAAGCAAGAAAGGTAGCAAGGATGCCGATATAATTATTGTAAGCAACGAAGATGAAGCGACTCTGTTGCTCAAGGAGGACAGCGATAACGATGTGCAAATAGTCCTAGATGGCCAGCTGAGCAGTGAAGAGCAGGATGAGCAGGTCAATGATAATTCATTGAAAGTTAATCAAGTTGCGTCCACACCAAATACCAGCGAATTGGAAAATCCCTCATTCATCAGTCAATTCGATTCCAGTGGCGATGGTGAGCTGGTCGACTTGGAAGGTTTCCCGCTGCAGGCAGAGAATCGGGAGTCCGAGGTCAACATTAGCAATGCACATAATAAGCACAGCACTCACTCAACTGAGGCACCTAATAAGCAGCCAAGTTCTGGATCCAACATTGATCCCAATCTGACGGCGCATCTGCAGCGCCTGTCACAGCTGATTGATGGACTGCAGCAGACATATCAGAAGACGGAAAAGCCACAGTTGGAAATGCGTCCGGATCAGCTAAATGCCTTCCTAGCTCATTTTGACCTTAAAAATCGTTACGACATGATGAATCCCTCGGTTAACTTCAAGGATGCATCAACTACAACAACAACAGTGCCACCAGCAACGACTCCGATGATGAAAACATCTGCTGCTGCTCCAATGCCTCAGCTGGTGATGAATAAAACCCGCCTGCAGGAGCATTTAATCAATTATCGCATGCAGCCGGAGACAAAACTGCTGCTGTCCAATGCACAGCCGGGCTATGCCAGCTCCCAAATTGTGGTCAATCGACCCGAGGGATCGGTCATGTTCACTTTACCTCAGTATGGCTCCAGTCCCGAGCAGACTCAAACTAAAAGTGTGCAAGCTCAGAGTCATGAGTACAACGAACATGAACCAAAGGTCTCGGAAGAAACATTGAAAACGGTGCTGGAGCTGTCTAAGCAGATGATTGCCGCACAGAATCTGCCCAAAGTGCTGCCAAGTCCTGGATATAGTGGTGCCTATTACGCCCAGCCGATTCTTCAACCGGTCATCCTCTCGCCGCAAAACAATCCCTTTCAACAGTACTTTTCCATGCCGAATTATGAGGCAGCGGCACCACCGAGGACTCACTATGTACATCACAAGAAGACTGGTGGATACAACAAGAAGCCACCGGGTACCACGATCATTCACAACAATGTGATACCCGTTCATCTGTCCAGCACCAGTTCCGGCGAGAAAGAAGTCCTTGATGCCTATGGCCACAGTTTGGGTCACTTTCCCCATCTGGATAAACATATTAACAACAATGACAACATTAAGAATCAGGTGGATAACAACTACTACAACAAATTTATGGCCACAATGACAACAGCTCGTCCGAGTTCTATCACAACAATGACAAGCCAATATACTGGACAATATACAGCTGCCTTTCCCGGCGAGTTTACCCAAACAACGCCGCGTCCCTTTGAGCAGCAACCCTCGCCAGCAACTGTGGCCACCTATTACACGCCTAGTCCCCATCTCAGCGAGAACAATGTGAATCGTGTCTTCAATTCGGAGAGCTATCCCACAACCAACAGCCTGAATATGCCCCGACCAATTAGTGCACAGAATCTATATCCCACTCATCTCGATGCTGGTCAAGTGAAAATTCGACCCAATTCACAGAAAATCGAGAGCATGGAAGTGGAGGCTGATGACGCGAATAATTTGAGCTATGTCAACATTAACGGAAATGGTAACAACAACAACAACAACAATCTACACAGCTCTCATCTGCTGACCTACAGCAATGCTGGCCAACCAGACAGATTGGCCATGAGCCATCAATTAGCACCTGGCTCGTATATGGGGCAGAGCTTTGCGGCATCCCAGAATGTGGCCAACGAGCAGCAACAGCATCAATATCACTTTAAGCCACCTACATACATGCCGAAACCAACACCTAGCATGAGCAGCAGCAGCATCTATAGCGATGCAGCTGGTAATTTGGAGTTGAGCATGTTCAGCACCGGCATGGGTAATGCTAATGTCAATAATAATGGTAACGGTATTCACATCATGTCCGGCCATCATCCATCAGCACTTGGCCAATTGGTCAACTTCAATGGGAACTTTATCAGCTTGGATGTGTTCCGGAAATCAATCTTGCCACTGATCACACAATCACCGTCGGCCATCTCGGATCTGAACAACGTTGAGGTAATCACCTGCCAAACCGGCGTACGTCAGCCCAATCAAACGGACTGCACCCGTTATTTTGTGTGTAGCAAGAAGGATGGTAAGGTCCTATCCTACTCCTGTCCACCCTACACGGGCTTCAATAAGCAGACACGCATCTGCGATGCGACAACCTATGCACAGTGCGGGAATGTGCCCATCTTCAATGGATATACCATTGATGAGAATAGGCGACTGCATATGGAGACGCTGAAAGTGCTGGCGGAGGCGAAGCGGCGACAGGAGGTGGCACTCAAAAGTCAAAATCTTGCGAATCTTCTACAGCAATACGCTAGTAAGCCGGAAATGACTGCACCGGCAACAGCGCCCGGAATATCATCGAGTATGGAGCAAAGCATGTTAGACTCGTACATGGTCAGTTTTCCGGAGCCGAGCACCACATCACGACCACAGATTGTGATACCAACGCCACCGCCAATAAGTAACAGCAGCGGACCCGTCAAGAAGCGAAAGTATTACTGCAAGGAGGGGGACAAGATTCCCGACCAGACATCCATTAGCAGCTACTTTGTGTGCTACAAGAACGCACAGGGCAATATGAAGGGACACAAGATGACCTGCTCCAAGGCACTGGTCTTCTGTCCACGAACCCTGCTCTGCACCTTGGCCAGTAAGTGCACGGGCTAGTCTTCCATTCTAGATCTTAAATTGTTTGCCTTTTTGTGTAGTTGTGTAAGTTATTTATTCTAATTTTAGCAAGCGAACGGCGAATTTTCTATATTCAACAATGTGAAACGAAAAAGTCGAAAAAATTGAAAAAAAAAAAAAAAAAATTAATGTTTGTTTTTATTTTTAAGCGTAGTTTTTCAGTGGTTCAAGGGGTCAACGTGAAAGTTATGTTGCATTCCCTATCCATCCATATAGTATGTTAAAGACCTTGTGTCACAATTTCTCTCTTAATACCAGTTTTTAATTGGCGCACAGTCGACCTTCTCATAAAGCACGACACACTCGAGACTCTGTTGTACCCAAGTACATCTGAACTTATGCTTGTATTTGGTTTTAAAATGTATGCCAGCCCACTTTGTTTTTGGGCACTTGTTATGGTTGAAAATTTCACTAGTTTATTGTGCTCATAATGTGCTTTAATCTGCCACATTTAGTAGGTTATTACTTGTACTTGACTATGTATTTTTTGAAGCATATTTCATTTGTACAACTGTCCTAAACCGTGTTTGACTTAAGGATACCTTGTACGCAGTATTTGGGGGGGAAGATCAGAAATGGAAATTGAACAATATCGTTCAATATTATTTGACAAGTTAAAATCCACTTTCTCCTTTAATTTAAATGAGGCGAGAAACATCGTCGGCCTCTTTGACATTTGTTTTCTTTCTCGAATTAGTGTCTAATAATTGTTTAAATTAATACGCACACAAAGCATGAGCACGCGTCTGTCAAAAATTTCTACTCAACGTTTCTTTGTAAGTTGTCCATTTAATTTGTCACTCACGCATGAGAATCTATTGGAGAAATGACTACTACTAAAAATACACTTTTCACTTGACTGAAAGTGATTATGACTTATTGTACCTGCAATGGGTTTATTAACACCAATGAGCAGTTTTGAATATGGCATTAGCGGGGAGTACACTGCACGGAATCCTGTTTTAGTTATGGCCAAAATCATATGAGAAGAAAGTGGTTGGTCACTTATTACACCAGTTCTTAGAATTTTAATTGTCGCCAGAAGATTTTATTATTTTTATAGAGCGATAAACCGGTTGGACAAAGTAATCTGTGTACAGATATGGATTAAAGTTCTCTAAAGCATTCTTTGTGCTACTGAATAAGAATGTAAATTAAAAATAGATAACGAGATGCATATTATATAACTTACTTTGCACTGAGAACTAGGAATTAGATGATTCAGGAATTTTTTAATTGTCGATGCTAGTCGTATTAAAGTTTACTGTTTATTTGATTATTTAGTTGAACTTATTCTTCACATCACACATAAGAGATCATTACATTCAATAACGATTTGCTTTCTCAACGACTACACATTAGTTTGTTTCTATTTTTGTACTATTACTAATTATTTGTAATGTATTTATTTGAATTTGTATGTAGCACACCGATTTCAACATTTTAAAACTGTTATTCATTTTGATATACTATATCTGACCATTTGGATCTTTGAATCTTTGAACTCTACTTAAATACGCGGCTTTCCCATCCAAGCGAAATTTAGTTGAAATGCATAGTAACATTGCTTTTAGTATAATTTCTTTCTTTCTCACAATAGATTCTCTATTTGAATTTAAATTTTAAATACATACTATGATCTACGAAATATGCTTTGAATTATTTGTCTGCTGTTGTGGGCCCTCTGCATAGGTATTCAGAAGTGATTTCTACACAATAAGACTGGTATTTAACTATAGTACACAAATCATGCTCCTATTGGTTTTACAACAATTTAGTTGCTTCATTTTGGTTTGCAGCAGATTTAAAAAATGTTTTACGATTAACTTGCATTAGTTTATAATACAATTATCACATTCTTTTTGATGATGATATATGTAGATTCATTTTCAATTCGATTCATTTAAAAACTATTTTTGCATTAGGTTCTAATTTAAATATTGCTTTAGGTTTCTTTTTTTTTTCTTCTTTTAAACTATTTAACATAGAAGGCATATAAAGCGCGTAGAAAAACTAGTTCGCTTTTAAATTTAATCATCACGCAAACATAGTAAAAATCGCACCTAGCAATATGACATATAAAGCGTAGGAACATATATAGTTGCAGACTCAAAGCAAAATAACAATTGAATTCTACAAATTCCACACCTTAGACCATTCCAAAGCCCTCGCTGCCCTCGCTGATGGCCAGGAGCAGCGATTTCTCGAATTGCTCATAGCTCTCATAGTCGGGCAGGCAGAGTTGATTGAAACTGCAACAATAATCAAAAATTATAATTTTAAAATAAAATTTAAATTGACTGTTAAGGATATACGCACCATGTGTGGGCCGTTGGCAGGTTTCCAAATGTGGGTGCCGCGGTTATTTGAAATTGGGGATTGAGCTCCTGAAAGCCACCAGGTGGCAGCTGGGAACAGCCTGTGGTGAATTGCAGCAAACGCGCCATTTCCGTCTGACTAAAATTACTGACGCCCGCCCAGAACCAGGCGAGGACACGACGAAACTCTGAGGAATTCCCATTGGCAATGTGATGTGACTTGAAATCACTGATGGAATACTCGCCAGTGCCACACATCAGTAGCTACAAGAGGTAGATAGGAAAATTATAATTTATGGGTATATTATTATGGAAAAACATTAATATTCACCTCCAGTTCGTTCTCATCGAAAATGCTTAATAAATTGTCGGGTATGATTGCATTGAGGCCCTTCAGAAAACTGTCGACCTCATCCTTAACGCTATTGCAGAGCCGCTGTTGGGCTAAAGCATCTAGATATTGATTTTTGCTGGCATTTGTGACGCGTGTCTTGGCACCATTTGGAATGAGTTCTATGGTCTTGCTCAGCTGCCCGCTGGCATCGTACAGATCCTCCACAAAATATAGCTCCAGCGTATCCGTTGCATCCAGATCCGTGTCGAGTATGTACTTAATTTTGGACAGATACAGATCGGGATCGTCTTGCTCAAAATACTGCAAGAGAAAATACACTTTAATAAAGAGAAAAATGTGAAAGTGAGAAATTGTATTATTAACCTTATAGTGAACTCTTAGCCCAATTAGCTGAGCCAGAAATGAGCGACTAAATCGCGCTCGCACCAACTGGCGATAGCTGCCGCCCAAAGCACTCTCAAACAGGCATTTGCCCACCATTTTGCCAGCAAATTCAAAGTACTTGAGTTTGAGATGCGCCGGCCTTGTTGGATTGGGATGAACCAGCGCCTGGTGCTTGTCATGAAAGGTACAGAAGAGGCCTCCACGCGAATCGAACAGAGAGCTGCAAACCAACTCGAACCACTCGCGACGCAGACCACCCCAATCGATTCCCTGCTCCCCCTGGAAGGTGACCTCGAAGTTGCCACACCAGTCCGAAACGGAGAAGCCCTTGGTGGACTTCATGCTGCTCTCCAGTATCTTTTCGCGATTCACCTTGAGTGCCATCTTCTCATGATAGTAGCTGGCATGGAATTTGCGCACCTCATGATAGAAGAAATCCTGTTTGTCCTTAAACGTCTCGGAGCCACCAATGTTTTTTAGCAGAAAGTGTGTGAACGTCGCTGCAATAATGTTTCGATCCTTAGAAGCCAACTCGATGCGCGGTTGCGCCCCATCATCTATAATGAATACAGGGCCATGCACCTGTGGCATCAGCTGTGGCAAAAAATGGAATTTGGTCGAGGGACACAGTCGAAATGTCGCAATACGCTTCGGTATGAACTTCAATATCATTTCCTTGATGGTTACCTGAAATATCAACGAATTCTGAGCCTGAACATTTCGCACAATTAATTAAACTCAACTCGATGATACTCACCTGTTTCGGGCCCACATAGCACATCACCTTGCGCGGCTTGCTCCGCGCCGAACCAAAAACACTCAGCAGCTTTGCCTCATAGCAAATGTTGTGCTTCCGCGAGGCAATGTTCTTGTGCACAAGGGTGGTGTCACTACCTTTGAAAGGCAAAAATATAGATTACCTTATTAGTGTGTTTTGAAAAGGGTCAGAGTTCTCTTTAAGTGAGTGTTCGAATAGAAGAATCAAGTCAATTAAAGGGTACATTTGCATATATAGATTTCAACGCAAATTAAACGGACAAAAATGCAATCGGACATCGCAAATGCATTGAAAATAGCGGGATAGTTCTAAAACTGTTCCAATTCAAATAAAATTATAATTTGTATTCCCCTCCATGCATTGACTTATTGACTAACTATAACTGAGCCCAATACTCACTGCTCAGCACGATGATGTCAAAGTCACCGTTGGGCAACTGCTGTTCCCGATAGCTGATAACGGCACGTAGACATATTGGCTCTGGGAAAAGAGCCGTGACGGAGACACGTGAGTTAACGCGATCGTAGCTGAAGGCAATCGCATGCTGAAGCTTCTCCACGGAAATGCCATGCAGATCATAGATGGCCACCTGGTAGCCCTGCAATAAGAAGTACAAGTAATAAAATCTCAAATGTGATTGCCAACAAAATGATGGTCTACCTGCAACGCCTCATCGGATTGTTCGAAGAGGCAGGCATTGCCGAACTCGTCCCTGGGCTCGATATGCATCAGAGTGGGTGCACTGGCGCAGCAGATGACGGTGCTGGCCGGGCGAATGAATCGGGATCTGCGTGGATCTATGGCGCCGGGCAGAAAGTTGCGTACAAACGGTGAGCCGGCAATGTGACTGGCGCCGATCAGCACGGAGATCTTGTATTGGCCCGCTGTGCGGACCGTAAACTTGACTTTGGCAATGTTGGCATTATTGGGATCTGTGGATGAGCCGAGCTCACTGATTGTGACCACTTTGCGGGTGCCCTCGGTGACCTCCACGAAAAACTGGTCCGTATCACAGATGGGATAGGGCTGGCCATTGCGCTGAAAGAAGCGCACAATGAAGCACATGGTGCCACCGACACGGGCCGGATCCTTCCAGTCCCACTGCACCCGACAATTCGCTGGCAGCAGATACTTTCCGGTTACATACTGGAGCAGCGAGTGGCGCGCCTCGGGCGCCAACGATGGCTGTGTCATGGCGGCGAGTGTGACCAGGCCGGCAACGGAAACGGACACCACCAGCATACCGCCCCATGTCCAGGCGTCCTGATGCTGACTCGACTTGACCACCGTTGACCACAGCTGCGCCTTCAGTGCGTCCAACTGTGCCTTCGACGTGGGCAGACCCTGACGCGCCGTCGACCACAGCTGCCAGTCCTTGCCCAGTAGCTTGCTAGCACGCGAATCCTCCAGCCAGTACACGTCCTCCAACGAGGCCACCTCAACGGCCAGCAGACGTTGATAATGATGTTGCATACGATACTCCCGCAGCCATTCGCGCAATATGAGCTTCTGTTGCAAATGCAATGCGGCACGTTGCAAACGCTGTTCGTCCCCTGGCGGCAATTCCGGCAACCGTTCCGGATCTCCGGAGCTGGACAACGATGAGATGCCTATCCGAAAGAGACACAGAGGGAGAGAGAGAGAGAGAGAGAAAAAGACAGAGACAGGGAGACAATTGATAAATATTATTATATAATTGCTGTGACAAATGAGCAACTTTTGGCGTCGCAGCTTATTGAGTTAAATGATCCAAGTTTGTGTGCAATTCAAAACTTTTGCAGAGTCATTTCGTCATAAGGACACGCTGAGCCCACCGAACAACCAAATTGGAAATGAAATCAGCCGAATGGTGTCTCAAAATAAAAAGCCAACTAATTTTACCAGGTGACTACGTCAATGGCATTTAAGCACAACTTTGACGACGACAACAACGCCAATCAATTATATTTCAATTTTTATGACTTTACCAAGCTGCAGCAGGGGAAGGCAGAGCCTCCGGAATTGAGCCCGCAAACCAACGCGAATCCAAACTCGACCCCCCTCGAATATGTCACAAGCTAACGCTTATCGCTGACTGCCATCACATAAAAATGTTATGCCTCCCTAGCCACTCTACAAGTACTACTTGAATCCATCGAGTTTTGGCCCCCGACTTTTGTAATGTCGCAACGACATTCAAGTTTTCCGCAGTTTTCCCAGCTGATATATAAATATATTTTGATATGTAAGAAGTGCTGAAGAAAACACTAGTGTTGGAAAGTAACTAAATATTTTTTCATAGTCTGATTTCTTCGAATAAGTCAGACAAATTCATTTAAAGAAGATACGCAAATATTAATGACCTTTTCAAATGTAACAAAGAAAGAAATAATAATTTATTTTTTTTTTTAAGATGTAACCCATAAATTGGCCTGCTCTATTTTTGTTCAACTCAACTCTCCTTCTCACCTCTCTCTCCTCCTGCCTCGCCGATTCTCTTTCTTTCTCTTTCTCTTTCTCTTTCTCTCTCTCTCTCTCTCTCTCTCTCTCTCTCTCTCTCTCTCTCTCTCTCTCTCTCTCTCTCTGTTTCTCTCATTTTCCCTTCAGCAAACTAACAAACAATGGTATCCCGACAAATACTGAAACACACAGCCCACCTCAAGGCACAACCGAGTAAAGCAAAAGGTTTGCGGTCTGGTGGCGACCAGAAAAATGTAAAAATAATACTCGTCGAGCATTCAGCCGTTATTTACTTCCGACATAGTACAACCAACGTCAGGTTTGCGTGCCTGACATTCGAAAACCATTTCATTTCGTTACCAATTTCGCTTATTTCTAACACTCGTCCCCCATACTTATTAGTATAGTAGTGCCTCCTATTCTACTATTTATACCCTGTACCCTGTACCCTGTTTTAATGGGCAATCAAGTTATAATGAAGTTGTTACATATACAATGCGACATTTCCGACCAAAGAGTAGCATTTATATATCCTAATCAGGTCGAGCAACTGATGACTGATATCGACAAACTGGTCATTCGCCCAAACCTGGATGTATTTTCAGGTATTTTATTTTTGTATCTTAGAAGATCGGATAATAAGAGCTTAATAATAAACTTTTCTATGTTTATAAGTAAGAATGTATTTAACAAGGTATCTTTAAGTCGGAAACACTTTTATGTGCTTGTCCACAATTCGTGCGAAACGAGCAACTTCCGTTTGATTTCGTTGATTCTGTGAGCGAGTTTAAAACGCCGAAGAATCTAAAGAGCAAACAATGAAAGGCAACTTTCGATGTTGAAAAACTTTACAGTGTATGTGTGTAAGTGTATGCAATTATAGTACTAATGTTGCATATTTAATAGCGTTACGTAGAAAAGCACCAAGTGCGCTTTACGTCAATTGTTCAACGAGAATCACTAATCCTTTTAATAGAAGGTAGTAAAAACATTGCATTCGGAATTATTGATTTTTGCAACTGAAATGGGAATTCAGTTGAAAATGTACGCAGCGAAAGAATCTCTGGGACAACAGGTTAAGTGACTTTTAACCATAATGTTCGTTATATATAACTTACTTGCATAACTAAGTATTTCGTGTCTTAAAAGTTGCTAAACTAATTTATAGACTTACCATTCGCATGATTAAAGCACACTTTGAAACTGACTCGTGGCAAGATCTTTCGAGAAATAGAGAATGGGCAGCCGACTTGCATGTTATAGACCAATAGTGCCATATCATAATTTTTGGTAAGCGGATTCAAAAGTCCCTTAAACTTCGCATAACCCCGGAGCACTACTTGTTCGCTACTCATCGCTGCGTCCTCAGGCGCCAACTCAAATTGATCCATATGTGCAGCGACAAATCGTCGAAAATTCAATTATTACTTTCAAAATTTTGGCATATAAATCAACTCTTAAACATTTCACAATAACTGGGAAATATAAGACAGTCCAAATTACAAGCATTGCTTAACTTAAATCTATTCTTTAGTTAAGAGACCCATAATGCGCTGCTAAGCGACTTTTTTTTGTTTGCTCATTAGCTGAGCCACTTGGCCAAGGGCTATGCAAATGCAGGCTGGGCGAAAGGGGACAGGAAACAACTTGGCCTAATAGCAGGGCTTTATTAGAGCTCTTCTTTGTCATCATTTTGCGATTAATTTTTAATCAGTTTTCGCTTTTGCCATTTTGGATCGAGGTGCGCGAGAAAAGTTGCGAGAGCAGCAAACCTGATAATGAGATGGGTAAATAAGATTGTTCTATTTAATGCACGACTTATAGATACTCCGTATCGAATAGATCTAGCCAGGTCTCAATACATGAATAATACTTTATTTTACGAAGGGTATGTTCAAGTCGAGCACGCCATTGAAGACATACAACTGTCACGTGCGAAGCCATGCATATATATATACAGATAATATATTGCTTATTTCCAACTCCCTTTAACTTTGGGGTCAGCGTAAGATGTCGGTTGACTGTGTACATTGGGACTTGTCTTTAAATAAACCGTCAGTCATTAATTACGCTTTTTTTGTTGTGTTTGCTTTATCGATTGGGGGGTGCTCGAAAATGGAGGATGGAGGACAGGCGACGTGGCTGGAAATCACAAGTTAAACGATGTTTGATCGTCACCTCAAAGGGCAAAAGTCGTAGCCAAAGGAAGCCAAGTGAAAAGGGTCGATTAAAAGCCAAAATGTTCATACATTCATTTTCACATTGGCTATTGTGTTATTTTTTTTATTGTCAAAGCGAAAAATTATGAAATTGGCAGCTGCAAGGTCGTCGTCTGTGTGTATTTTAGTGCCATCAGAGGAGCTGAGGCACTCGCTGATGTTGCAGGTCCACACTATTTTAGCTTTAAAAAATGCTGTAAATAAATCAATTTTACAACTTAACAATTCAAGCATGTTTTCACTTATATCCACGTGCCTGTTTATAAGTATTTATGTTGCCCGTCTGCAGCAAAAGCAAAAGCAAAACAAAAACAACAACTGAGGCTGGCAGCGGCAGCGGCATCAAATACTAGCGTAAAATATTTGAATATTTAATTTGAAATAATAAAAAGTGCTCTTCAGCTCGACGCTACGATTCTGGCCGCACTTGCCCCAAGTGGCGGCATAATTTCAAATGCCACTTTGGCAACAGCCTCTGCAAATTACGTATACGCAAGATGGGCCGCACAAATGAAAATTTCGCACAGCGCTCTCATCGCGACAGCCACACACACACACACGCACACACACACACACACATACATACATACATATATATATATATATATAAAGTGCTTAGGGCTCCCAAGTGCTCTCTAGCCAGCCAGTGAGTAAACTGCCACCCGCTTCCCCTCTTCTCTTGCTGATGCTGATGCTGTGGCTGACTGTGCCTTCAAAGCTTTCTATTTAAAATAAATCTGTAGCTAAAATATGAATAACGAACATCATACATATGGATATATATTTATATATATGTATATATGGATGACTGACAAGGCAAGTAAAAGGATGCGCAGAGAAAACCAGATAAAAACGCTGAGATGCGACACAAACAGATCAGCATTGTTTACGTGACAGTGGAATAAATGTATGTACATAAATATATATATATATGTATATATATATATATATATATATATATGTCTATGTACTTATGTATTATTGATTCAATAATTTAAATACTAAGCAAACAGACAAATATTGTACTCTCACTGATTTAATGGAAAATCAATTTGGCTTTATTGTCGCATCAACTTGCGAATCAACGTTCACAATGCTGTTTGGACCAATGCCAAAATGTTGTTAGATTCGGTGCCCAAAAGTACCTCAGATCTGTCTTAGCCATTGCTGTTGTCGTTGACGTTGCCGTTGCCGTTGCAGCCGCTCAAGGTACATAAAACAAGTGACTCAATAGAATTTTAAACACTCACACCTGACCTGACTGCAGCGACAGCCGTGAACAAAGATGTTGCCAACTTGCCGCCAATGATTCAAAAGCCAAACCCCCATGGTGATAATGATAATGATAATGATGATGACGACGACGACTATGTCTGGCTCTAAGCACAGAATGTCATCAGTGCCGGGTGAGGATGAGGGAGTGAAACGAGCAGACACATTTGTGGCTTACCCAATCTCATTCTGGTAAGTATCGGTGTGGATGGTGTGCGTGGGTATAGATGCAACGACTCTAAACTTTTTGCGCAAGTAGTTCAGCCTTTCCCTTACATATAGCTGCAGCTCCCCTTATGTTTTATGTGGTGCTCTTTTACCAATGTTTAGTCATGTGTTCACTTATGCAACCAACTTTAGGGGCAAATACTAGCATGTTGTTGTACACCTACACCCAATTATCCACCCACTCACGAATACAAGGTCACCAAATGTTGCCAAGTATGCTTCGTTTTTCATCAATAAATAATACAACAAGAGGCAAAGATATTTCTAATTTACATACACACATTAAAATATATAAATTCTCAACTATATGGAAAATGGTATCCTTTCTGTCTGTATTTAGTTTATATTAAGGGCAAACTGAGTAAATAGTATAAAAGCCAAACCTGTTTCCAATTTACATACACATCTAATTTTTCACCTTGGTAGCATTGTTAACAATTAGCGGAAGATGTAAATGCCCTTAAATCAAGTTAATCTTCGACAAGACATTTTCACTTTCAATTACATCTTGAGTTTATATTTAAAAGCAATAATAGTGAATAATACGACAAGATAGCAAAGACATATTCATTAGTAAGTCTAAGTTCTTACCTTGGTAAAGTTGTTCACAATTATGACAAGATTTTAATGCACTTAATTCAAATTATGTTTCTATAAAAGATTTTCTCTTTTCAGTAAGTATTAAGTTTATAATTAAAAACAAGCTGAATGCCCATTTCAATGAAATCACATTTAAAAATGCTGCTTTGTAAATTGCATTTCGATGTGACTGTGAATTTGTTAACCTGTTTAATTTCAGCAATAGTGATAATATTTGACCTACTTCCAATGGGAATGCTCATTATATATTCGTTGCACTTAATGCTTGGCCACACGAGTTCATGCCACTTGTGCAACAAATATATATTATTTCAGTTTTTTAAACTAAAAAGCAATCAGTAAACTCCATGGAAATATTCAAATGAAAACATAAAACTACAAAAGCCATTAGTGCATAAAGCATGACCACAAGCCATGAGCTATCAAAGAGGTAGAACCCTTAAGCGGGTTAAAACTATAGCTAAAAACTAAAAACCATATAAACATGGCTCGGCTCTTGTTTCGGTTTCCCCTATGCAAGTATCAAATGGTGTATGGCCAGGAACGGCAACCTGGCAAAGTTGGCTTAAGCCGTTTGCCAATTGGCTGCAACGGCAGCGATAGTTCGCCCTTGCAATTAATATATGTATATATATATATATGTATGTGCGTGGCCTACATTAAACGAAGCTTGTCACTGCATACATGCAAATATGGCAACGAGCGAAGCTGCAAAAGTTCGAGATTTCAAATTAAAGTTGTGTGTATGAATTTGTAAAATTAATTTGTTAGTTAGACTGTTGAGTCTCTATGGTCTTTGGTAGAAGTTTTGCCCGTTCAAACTGTGTAACAATTTCAACTTGTGTTCAGTTTTGAACAAGACTTGGAATTTGTATGTGTTATGATATTTCTAGCCACTTTTCTTCTCAGACTTTATTGCAGCACACAAATAAATGGGGTCAACGCAAAAAAAGAAAACATATTGAAACGAAAACAAAAACAATATTGCGCATACGCCACGTTTTAGCCACGCATTGAAATGGAATTTACATTTTGTAGTTGAAAGCTTTGGGCTTTAGTATTTAATTGCCCCAGCGAATTGGGTGTGTTGCAAACTGGTCCCCAACTGCACACAGACTCACTCACCTGAGGACGCGGACTGCGAGTGCCGCATTGTGGCCATGGCAATGGAATTTATCTCCGATTCAGGCGACCACATTGTTATATATTCCTGAACAGTCGATGCAGTGGATGCCTTGTGGTATATTTTATGTAATTGAGTTATTGAACGCGACGTTGTCTCAAGTTGTTCACTTTTAACTGAATAGTTAAATAGTCATGTTGCACTATGTTCTTATTTGGATTTGAAAGTGTGATTTTTGTTATTCGTTTTTAAATTTTTCGATAAAGTTGCAGCATAAACTTTAGCCATATTTTATGCAAAACAACATCTGCTGTTGGTTACAACGGGTTTTTGTTGGTTTAGCAAAAGTTTTCCATTGCATGTTAACAAACAAAAAAAACGAAAAGAAATCAGTAAAACAATCTGAAAAGCCAAGTTGCAAATATAATGTTGTAGGCGTTGTGGCAAGGATCAATGCAAGTAAAATAAGTAGGCGTGAAATGACTCGACAGCCTTGACTGGCGTGGAAGGGGGTTCGAGGTCGATCAAAACTTGCTGCCAAAAAGTGCAAATCAAAATTGAGAGAAGCCACAACTTTTCATTGCCAAGAAATCGCAATGCAAAATTGGTGGTCAAGAAAATGGCGCACAATTCATCTTAAAAATTGTTTTTTTTTTTACTTTTATTTTACAAGCCATTTAAGAGCCAGTCTCTTACAACAAATGCCATTTTTTGTTTACTATTGGTCGACAGGAGCAAAGCAAATTTTGGCAACTGCAGCTTGAGGACCCTTCACAATACAAGTGCTTAATGCCTCTTGTGTGCTGTTGGAGAAACTGCAACTATTGAACAATATTGCCAATATTGATCTAATGGGACAGCATCTATCATGTGCGACAGTTACAAGTTGTTAGAGTGAAGCGCAACAAACAAAGAAATTAATCTATTTGAAGTCGCTTACGAATCTATACGACTTTCTGTACTCATAGCTATTAAGCGAGAAAGGAATAGGATAAGCCTTAAAATCGATGTAGCTGAAAGTGTAAAGTGATAAAACCGCATTTTTCCAACAATTCTAAAGATAGAGTCATCAAACTGGGTACGTAAATTGCTGGGGATCTTTTTCAGAGATCGACATATACATTTCCGGATTAGATATGCCGCAGTTATCTGCTGATATTACATTGGTATCAGAGTATTTAGCAGTAACAGCAACGGTCTGACTTGATTTTGTTGTAACTGTTTCACTAACATGTTTATCAATGATGAAAACAATCTGATATTCCAGATATATTTATACATAGATCTAGATATATTTATATCTATATAATTGGAATCTAAGAGTATATACTTCAAGAGGAACTATACAATCCTTAGTATTCTTAATTTTATGCGATTTTAAAAACATAATTTCTCAAATGCTGTTTCTAGACTATCGAAATAGAAGGCATACATCATAATTATTGCTTTTCTAAAACAGTTGTAAAAGTTTTACTGCATTTATAAATCGGTTTGTAAAGCTTTGCAGCAGATTGTTACATTTTCTAAAAGTCAACAAATTAAAAATACCAATTGCAAGATTTAAATGTGATTTTTTTTTTATCCAATAGAAGCACTCTTAAAAACAAACACATTTTGTTTGATGTGGACAAACGCAACGTGAGCAAAAAACGAAAGATGTCCTTGGAGAACAACGCTATCTCCTTTAAGCATGTGTGATTCAATAATTTCAGAAAAAGTCACAACAGCAGATTCTTTTCTTCTTTGCCTTCTTCTTCTTCTTCTTCTACTTTAGCCTCCATATCGTGGTACACATCATCATTGGCATTGATGGCGCCATTTTTGTTTTTCCCGCACATTTGTTTGTTTAGCTAGCCAATCTGAGTGTACGTGTGTGTGTGTGTGTGTGTGTGTGAGTGTGTGAATGTGTGAGAGTATCCTGTTCCCGTCGGCTCTTGTAATACGACCTGACAAACTTTGTCTGCAGTTATAAGCACTTGTCTGTGTGAGTATATGCGTGCGTGTGTGTGTGTGTGTGTATGCGTTTTTTTTCTTGTTTTGTTTTTTTTGTTTGTGAGCGCCATCTGTGTGAATCGATCTGTGTTTGTGTGTGTTGGTGTGTGTTTGTTTGTGTTTCTGTGTGTGTTTACCGTCGGAATTTGTAATGAAAGTGAGCTGTTCATTTGCTTTAAGGTCGCCAAGTGGCCGACGTCTATTTGGGTTTCCCTTCTGTTTTCTCTTTCCTTGCGCATAAATACGTACATGAGACATGTATTGTATGTGTGTATGAAAAGATAAGTTAAAGCTTCACTGTCATTTATTTTATACAGACATACACACACAGAGACAGTCAAAGCCTTTCCATAACTTGTCATAATGCGGGTCTATGATTAAAATAAACTCCTTATGCATATAACTTACAATTTTTTGAATACCAAAAAGACAGCAAAGTGTTTTGAAAGAGACGACTAAAAGACTGCAGCTTGTCAACTCTCCTTATTAGAAGTTGCAGCGTGAACAGAGTAGCAATTAGTCGAACATTTTTTCGTGCATTTTTGGTAACTATTTTTGTCGCCATAAAAGTGGAAATTAATTTTGCGTTTAAATGCGCAAATGTTTTTCATGCTCTTTGTTTTCGATTCAAGGATACCCACAAAAGGCACAATATGATAATTTGCGAGAGCAACGGAGCCTTCAACAACAATGGCGCTCGCAACCGAAACAGAGAGAGAGATAGCAGCAACATCATCAGCAGCAGCAGCAGCAGCTGCGCCAGCAGCAGCAGCAGTTTCCGTCCGGCGTCTGTTGTCTTGGCCTACATAACAAAAACAGTTGCAGCTCACAGGCAAGCAAGGGAAGGCAAAGGGTAGGGGTTAAGAGACAAAAGAGAGAACGTGGCATTAAAGGGCTTTTTGTTGTGGGCACACACACACACACATTTCTTTTAGAGTTTTGTTGTAATTTTCTTGTTGCTTTTCATTTGACACTCGAGTCATTGTTAACGATTGCCTAAAGTTCAAATCTTTTTAATTTTATGTTTACATGTACACAAATATATCCTCAGTCAGGAAAACAAGTGCCACTTCCTCTTAACAACACCAACAAATTGGCTTAGCTGGCACATAATGGAAATTTCATTGTGGTCAAAGCGTACCAACACAACTATTTCCTCTTTTTGTTCCGCAAAACTAAAACGTTTTTACCGGAAAAGGCTTTAACTGAATACCATCCCATTCACCTCGTGGAGTCGCCTTTGCAGGACCTACTTTGAAAGAACTTCTTACTTGTGTCGATTGCTGAAAAACTTTTGCCACTTATTCAACCGTTTATTTAAATTTTGAATTTGTTTACCTCAGCAGTTCAAGAATATGTATTAATTTATTGCAAACTTATAAAATTTTGCTTGTTTGCAGTTGATTCTCGATCACCGGGGTTCCATGGTGTAATGGTTAGCACTCAGGACTCTGAATCCTGCGATCCGAGTTCAAATCTCGGTGGAACCTGATTTATCTCGATTATTTTTGTATTTTGAATACAATTTTATATAAAAAGTAGAATCGATCAAGAAAATATTCGAAGCTATTAATAAAAGCAAGTCAATTAAATACCGTATCATTATTATGACATATTTTTATATCTGTTTTGGGCTGATTTGTGTCTTAAAAGTGAAAACAACTTCTCCGCTCGTTAATCACATATATTCGTAACATATTTATAAGTATTTCTGTATGCTGTACGTTATGAAAATTTAATTTTCCAGGCTGGTATACCCATTCCAAATCATAATGACTAAGCCCCTTCATAAATAATTAGGTATACAATCCATGTTTAATTAATATCAGGTCAGTCCAAACACCTTAATATAATTAAGGTCACAAAACAAGGAGTAATATAAGTCGAAGCTCTAACAGCCAACAACCATAATTGATTTGCAGTGATTTGAAGTTACTGCGACATTTAACAAATATGATTATGCCAACAATTCTTGGCGGGAAATTTATTGCATTGCGATTAAAAAGTGTTTAAAGGTGGTGACCTCTCCGGCACGTGCACGAATTTTGTATATAGGATGGGGATGGGGAAAGTTATTTGCCACGAAATGGTTGCCACAACGGTTAATGACGAAGGCAAATCAACAAAAACAAACAGGGTAAACAAATAAACAAATGCAAAGAGTTGTACTTCGTTTTCATTTTTTTTATTACATATTTATATTTGCATTGTTGTTGCTGTTTTATTTTTTTGGATGCCAACAAAAAAAATAACCGAGACGCGGCGCGTCCTGAATCAACAATCAACCAGCGGGCTCCGAAGTAAAACCAAAACTGAGCATTTAAGGACATTTACGATTGATTTTATACCGAAAACACGACTCGACACTCTCTCTGCTGCCGTTTTATTGCCATTGGCCATGTTGTGTGCTGTTTGTGACACAGAAAACTTCGTTTTGTGTACAAGCCGAACGAAGCGAACGAAGCGTCCAACACCCGAACGGTAATTCGGAGTAAAAGCTTCCAGGCCATTGCCACAGCGGAGCGCTTTCATATTCCAGCAGGTTGTTTTTTGTTTAGCCCGCCAATTATAATGCTGGCAACACAATGTGCTTTCACTTAATTAGCCTATGCATACAAGATGTGCACATACATATGTACACATGTACCATTTATATGACGGGTGTACATATGTACTATGCTCATTGAAGATGTACGTACATACATACGTATGAATGTAAAATATTTAAAGTATTTATTCAAACATATTTGTCTTAAAATGTATTTCATGAAATAAGGCATACGGTAAATGCTTAAATATTTTATAATTATTGAATAATACGTTATTGAGAATCTCTCCACTTTGAAAAAATTGTTAGGTAGTTGGCTTGGATTCAAATGTCGTTTCGGATCAGAATAAAATTAAAGCAAGCAGAAAAGGTTTGTTAGTGTCAACAGCATTAAACAAATATTCTACATTATTTTGTTGAAGTCTATATAATTTTGTTTTGTCTGTTTTTTTTTGGCCGATACTGAAGCTTATAACAGCTTAGTGAAATACGGTGAGTTCGGCTGACAACTTGAAGTAAAATAAAAATAGATACATATACACAAGGTCTTAACTTTAATATATAGAGATCCGTGTTGTGTGATTTGCATACAGTTCAAATACTGATATATTTTCCCAACCCCTAAAATATACATATATAGGATATAAATACAATATGATATCAAAGATCTCTTGATACGACTTGTCGAAAGTTTTCAGTGGCTTTGGCAGATGCCAGATTTTTGGTGATCAGTTTATTGCTGGCAGATACAAAACCAATTTGTTACTAAATCCGCAGCATGGTTCCATGGTGTAATGGTTAGCACTCAGGACTCTGAATCCTGCGATCCGAGTTCAAATCTCGGTGGAACCTAGTCGAATATTTTTTTTCTTCTATATATTTAAATTGTTTATCGAAAATATTTAAACTAAAATTATATAAAATAAATACTATAAGGTATTGAGCTCCAATTATCTATTTCACTATACATTTTTACTATCTATTTTTTTTTTTTGAAGATCATGTGGGTTCCATGGTGTAATGGTTAGCACTCAGGACTCTGAATCCTGCGATCCGAGTTCAAATCTCGGTGGAACCTGAGCTTAACATTATTTTTTTATGAAAGTTCCACGCTCCTCGAAATTTATTTGCACACTGCTTGCAGGCACATATGCATTGGTTGAAGAGCTTTCGAACTGCAAATGCAGAGCATATAGACACACACACATTTGCACAGTATACAATGTGTCAAAAATGCATACACACTAAAAATAGTCTTGAAAGCTCCATGGACCGCATTTTTTCAGACTTGATTGTGTTTTTTGAATTCTTACCTTGATCACGGAACAGTCGCTTGTACGCGAGCCATTCGTCGGCAGTTAGGCTGAGTGGATGTTCCTCGTGACTGTGGGTGTAACGATGCAGCCAGTCTGGATACGATGACCAAATCAATAAAACAATCTTTACCAATGAGACGGTAAACATTAAACTCAACACTATTGCAATCAGCACTTTCAGCGAGCGTTTCCACATAATAAATACGCATAATACACGCACAGAGTTCTTTAAGTAAATGCAATCAAATCGCGTATTTGGCTAGTTAAACTTAACGCATGCAATTAATTTTAATAAATATTTAATAAACAGACTATTAACTGCTGCGACGCTAGCAGCGCGTCATTTTGCGTTTTTACAACACTCGTTTTCATGTGCATTTATTTATGACACAACAAAGTGTATTAAATGCTTTTACTGTTATTATTGGTACCGCAGACGTTCATATTTGTTTATAGACACACACAGAGACATAAAACCGTACAAATTTGCGCAGACGAATGTTTGTGTTGGTCTGATTGCGTTTTCGTTAAACAGCTGACTGATAAAGCTGCCATATAGTCATGAGCCAACAATCTGGCAGCACTGAATGCATAACCGATGCACGAACCACTCGACCCACTTAAAAATTACATATATTTTTATTTATATAACTTTTTAAAGAAAAATAATACAGTGTGTGTGTTTATTAAGGAGTGTAATAGTATTTTAGAAAAAAGGGAAAAAATATTTTTCCCAGGTTCCACCGAGATTTGAACTCGGATCGCAGGATTCAGAGTCCTGAGTGCTAACCATTACACCATGGAACCTTTTCAGTTTCCGACGGCAAAAGTCGTAAAGTATTAACGCTTGTACACTGTAACACAAATAATACCGAATAAGCGAATTAAATATACTAAAAATACTTCTTAATAACATTTTAAAAAGTTCTAAATGAATGGAAAAAAGTGATTATACTCAGGTTCCACCGAGATTTGAACTCGGATCGCAGGATTCAGAGTCCTGAGTGCTAACCATTACACCATGGAACCTCTTAGAGTTCGCGTGTCAAAAGCTTTACAAATATATAAGCATCGTTTTCTTCATGTATTTTGCAGCTAAAAACAAGCAAATTAATTTTTCGACAATCTTATTTTGATATTTTTAATATATATTTTATTTTTTTTTTGTGTGTTTTTTATAAGCATTTATCAGTATAAAAAAATCTAATTAGAATAACCAGCGCGCGCTTATCCATTTCCATTATCACAAGTCCATTGTCGGGGTGGTATTAATCGTCACACTATGCGTAGCATTTAGCCGTAGTAGGCATATGGAGAGGCATATCCAGAGTAGGCAGAGTAGCCATAGGGACTGCCGCCATAATAGAACTGTGGAGCCGGCTCCGGACTGGCAATGGGCACTGGGACAGGTGCAGCACGAGGAACGGGCGCTGGAACAGCCAAGGAAACAGCGAACAGGGCAGCGAACAGAAGAGCGAACTAAAAAAAAGAAGATATTAAGTACAAAATATACAATATATGTATAATTAAGTCTGTGTTAATCTAGTTACCAGCTTGAACATTTTGAGTTTTATATTTTGGGATTGCTTGTTGTTATTGAAACAATTACACTTTGTGTTTTGATGCTGTCTGCTTGAAATCGGTCTCTATTTATACCCCCAAAAGCGAATCTCATGACTTATTTATGATGACGAAAACAATGTTGTTTTAGGTTTTACTTTTATTTTGCAATTATGGCACTTTTGTTTACTGTATTCTACTTTGCTTTGCTTTGCTCACGGCATTCTCAAAAGTTGTTGATAGTTTTGTCAGCAATCAAAGTTGCTTTGAATTCTAATTCCCTCTTAACGCCTGCTCAATATTCGGGAACTATATATCTATACTACTACAGATAGTACTTGGGCATGTGTATTTTTACCTGTATTACGTAGCTGGCCTTGAATCCGATTGGTATTCTGATGTTTGATGTTTGTGCCCGCCGTTCGACTTCTGTGCAATGCATCGAGCATATTAATTCTCATTTCTTTGGCCACAAACCATTTGACAGCAATTAAAGTGATTAATGATTTTATTGGCCCAATAAAAGTTGCGGAATGACAGAAGTCAAATGGGCTCCTCATATTTTTATTATAAATATCGAAGAATGGAGAAAATTAATCAAAATAGCGCAATTAATTAAAGTAACTGCCAAAATCTTAAAAAATATTCATATTTCATTTGCTAAAAAAAAGTTGAAGAAATGTGTTGCTCTTATTTTTATAATATAAATTGAAGACTGGAGATAATGAATATAATTAGCGCAATCAAACTAATAACGTATTTATTGAAAAACGAAAGCGATTTATTCAATTTACATAAAAGTACAACTTTTAAAGTTCATTAAACATTTAAACTTTCAACTATGATTATGATCGATGTCTTCTTTTGACTGTTACAAAGCAAGTAAACAACTTCATGATACCCATTGATAAGTTGAAGAACTTTTATTTATTTGTTTACACATTTGCTAAGCAGATTTGTAGTTAAATCCTAAATGAGTTGACACAAAATTTGGAAAAATACTGTCGTCGCTCCATATTCAATATTGCGAACCATGTCTTATGAAAGCGGATCCAAAAACCATTTGAAGTAGTCAGCACTTGTTCTTTTTCTTCTTTTTCTTCCTCTTTTTTCTTTTATTTTTTGGCAACGAGTGTCGCAGTTGTTCTGTGTGTCATTAGGCTGTCGTTAAAGCCAGAAATTGAAGCAATAAGCTCATCTAACGAGACATGCAAGTTGAATTCAAAATCAATGCAGCCATGATGACAACACTCAGTCTAAATTTGCAGACACAGCTAAGGGGAGGAACAGGGCGTGAGAGGGGTGGATAAGCCTCTTATGGACGATGATGTCAAAATGCCAAACAAAGTGTTTGTCGACACACATTCTCGAATATAAAAGACCGAATTGAAAGCAATCTCAATCGCAGTCTGTTTCTGTTTGCATTAAAGTCAAAAGCTAAGAAAGAATCTTTCATCATGTTGAAGCTGGTAAATAATAGATTTATTAATTGACATTGCAGGACGTGAAATGAGTATTTTCTCTGTTGCAGGTGTTCCTGTTGCTTGCAGCCATATTCGCTCTTGTTATGGCAGTGCCTGTTCCTGTGCCTGGACCGAATCCTGCACCCAGCCCACAATTCTACTATTCGGCCGGGTATCCAGTGGCCTATGCATCTCCCTATGCTTATTATGGATAATTTCTATTATAAATGATACTTGACAATAAAGAGATTTCACAAGGACATCTAAAAAATAATAATATAGCGCAGTCTGATGAGCTTTATTTTGGTCAGCCTAAAAATATGCAACGAAAAGTTTCACTAACACAAGGCAGAAATGTATGGTTTTTAACCGCCATCTATCTGTCGTGTATGAGAATGCTAACTTAAAGCAAGGCACCATCTATGGGCCAGTTTTAAAATGATTTAGAATAGGGCACCATCTATGGGATTTAAATAACTTCTGTATAATAGAACATGAGGTTGCATCAACCCCATCTATGGTACTTAAATTTATGGATACCCAAACTTGGTATTATACGCCAACGTGTGGTGAATAATTTCGTTCTACACATTTCTGTTATAATTATAGAGACAAAATATGAATCAAATCCGTTATGTCCTGTATAACAACACGAAAAAGCACACCACTACCCCAACGTCCTAAGGCCGAAAGCTTAAAAAGCTTACGCGGCCATCAATTCCCCTGTCAACATTTCGAATGTTGGGCAACATGTTACCAACATGTGGCCCAAAGAATCCTTTTCGATATGATGATGTTGTATGTTGCCTATTTGGGGTGACGACATGTTCTCTATGACGAGGCGACGAAAATAAAGGAATCCAGAAGAGGCGAAAGGACCTTCAGTACAATTTCTGATTTTGCACTGATTTGAGCAAAGCAGCAAGCAGCAAGCAGCCAGCGAAATCAACTGTAAGTTGAAGTCGCTAACTGTAAAGTCACCGACATCCTTGTCGTGCGACCGACGAGCAGCGCTTATCACGCATCCTGTTTTTGCTTCTGTTTCTGTTTCGGCCAACGCGTGTTGGTTTCAGTTCAATTTTGGCGCTCGCTTGCAATGGATCACGAATCGCGAAATGCGCCAAGGACATCATCACCATCATCGATGGCAACTGAAACGCGGCCATCAAATATAGTTTTCGCGAGTGTCTAAAGACAAAAGGCACTAAGCAAAAGAAAAAAAGAACATTTGTGCTGAGGCTAAGGATATGTTGCCGGAAATGCCATCTCCAATGTGTACAACTTCCCGGCCAAGTGTTAGTGTCTAACAAGAAAAAAGCCAAAAAAGAAATTAAGAAAAAAGCGAAAAAGAAAACGAGAACTTGGCAAAAAAAATATTATTATGATGATGGTGGCATCGTCTTTGTTATTGCCTTGGCGATGATGTCATGCCGCTGTGTCCACCAAAGTGAAAGTGCCGTTGTTTCTGTGACCGTTGCCGTTGCTGTTGCTGTTGCTGTGAGGCTCGTTCCGTCTCCTGGCAGCACATGAGTAATCATTTTGGGCCACTCTCTTGCCTACTCGAGAAATACTTACAGCCTGTGCAAGTCTAACCTCGAACGGATTACAAATCACAAACAACTCGTCGACAGGAACCACACACGACACACTCACACACAAATATATAATGGATATTTTCATTTTATTTTATTGCCTGCTGCAATTGGCAAGAAGTTGTAAGTACTAAAGAATATATATATAATACATATTAAAAGCTCAATGTTGCAAAAAAGGAAAGAAAGAAGTTTGTTTAATTTTTATGGCTGGCATTTCAATTAGCCGAAAGGATACAAAAGCCAAAATGATTGTAGTCTGGTCCCAAAAGTGTTCATTGCTTAACGGTCGCTTGACACAGGTGGCAAAAAACGGGTGTGTCAATTAAATGTTTGATTACATTTTAATCACTAAATTGAAAAATTTAAGTTTGCCCTAAAATTTTTACTAAATCACTCATCGAAAATTCTAGTCAACCAACAACCAGATTAGTTAAGATATGGCGTGAGCCTTACTATGGACCACATCTATAAATATTTGAGGATGCAGTTACAGTAAAACCAAAGGAAAAAACCCGTATATGTAGTAGTCGAAAGCGCTTCTCTGTTTGGATATGCAAAACGTATATTTCTGTTTGGGAATGTGTAAAAAAGAATGTGGGGCAATTCAGAATTTAATTCAAACCGCAACCAAATTGAATATGCTAGAAAAAACCACTTTGAATGTGCCGTTCTCAATCCATCTGTCAATCTGGTTACTTCCTTTTTAAATAACACAACATTATTTACAATAATTTAGCAAAATAATGCATAAATTCTTCTAATTCTAATATTCGCAAATATAGGACAACAATAAACAAATTGGAGCTAATTTGAATTCAATTAAAATAGCACACGTCTATCAATTGCAGTTTAATTTAAATTTGATATCGTGCGCCAAACATTATTTGTGGTTTAGCAATGAGCCTTAAATAACAAAATATTGTTACATAATGTGGCAATACATTGTTTGTCTTTTGTTAATAAGAGTCTGGCCCAAGAGATACCGCGTAGCCAGCCAGGCCTAAAGCACTCTAACGCATATTCCCACTGAACCCAGTCTATTTGCATATCAATTTATGCAAATATATACACACACACCTAACCACACACACACTCACACACACACACTCACACACACGCACACGCACACCATATTAATTCGCTCTAAGATGCTGGCTTTGAGCAAAAAATCATTTCTACTTATCGTTGACAATTGTATATAGTTTATTGAATAGCTTCTGCACAGAAAATACTACAGAAGAATAATAAAATCGGAATTTGATATTAATAGAAAAAGAATTAAGAGCACTCTAGTCGAGGGAATAAGTCTCCATATATTTTCTTGAACAACTTCAGATTTTCAAAGCGATGAAATCGATTATTTCTGTATTTTCTTGAGAACCTTCTGACAATTTCTAATCTCTCTTTAAAGTATTTATATTACATAATTCATTTTATAATTTCTAATCGCTTAAAATATCCTATTTGTAAGCCCAATCTTTAATGTTTATATATTAAATAATATTCATTAAAATTTTTAATCTCTCCAAATTCATAATTTTAACTCTAAACTATAACATGCCAAGTCTAAGAATTCAGTTAATATATTTTTTCTTAATGACTATATTCTCGTATAGTATAGTTGCTATATATAGTAACATGTTATCTATTTTCCAGTAAATAAATTGAGACAGTTAATTAAAAACAAGGATATACAAAATAGGTGCCTCAGGCTCAGAGATCGACAGACGTCTAGATTAGTTCGTCTATTTGAACTGATGACAAATATAAATACCCTATTAAAATGGAGATGCTCTCCTCTGAATGTTGCATAATGCTGCTCATCAATTTCAAATGGATACATGGTATGCAATGTAATATTTGAAATGTTACAGCTTGTGTCTTCAGCATCTTGCATGCATATCCAATTATGCAAATGCTAAGTTGGTGCCAAATTTGACTTCAAGTATTCGTTTCTGCAGTACTTTCAAACGAAACGTATTGAATTTCATCAAATTTGTAGCATATGCAAATAATTTACTCTTCACGTTTTTTACCGGGGTTAACGATTGCCTCAGTCAACGTATTACAATTTTAAATTGGTTTATATTCCAGTTTAGGTTGGGAAATGGTGAAATGATATGATTTTTTCACATTCTTATCTACATTTTAAGTTCAATTATCTATTATAATATCAATTGTAACAGCCCATTTAAAATATGAAGATTCTGAATGAAGAATAGACAGAAGCATTTGGCTTAAATACATTGTCCGCTTTATTATATCCGGAACCTATTTATTTAAAAATGAAAGGAAGGTTTGAACGTGTGGAAAGTAGCAGACAGACGGAAGCATCATCCAACCCAATGAAATATTTGTATATATATATATATATATATATATATATATATATTTATATATATATATATAGTACAGCATCAATATCAGAGTCGATATAGTCGATATATGTGCGGCAACCCGTCTGTCTATTTGTATAATCAAGCTAATCTCAGAGACTTGAAATTTGACACAGTCTGCATAAAACCTGTGCTTGCTTTATATGATATTAAATGTGATTCGCTTCCAAAAAGTATAAACTTGTATGTGTAACCATACCCTATACATAAAATCCTCAACAAATTGCTTAAGGTACGAATTAATAGTGGGTTGGATTGTAAAAATTCTTATAAACTACAGCTCCTGTTCGCGAATATCGAGTTTGTTAACCAAAGCATATTTTTATATTGAATTAATGTCAGAAAGACTATTATACCTATTTACTGGGAGATAAGTATACTGTACTGGGTACAGGGTATCTGCTAGTTGAAGCCCCTTTGACCTGTTAATCACCTATGAATACGGTATAAATCATATTTATACATTGCTTTTAAGCATTTTAAGTAAGCCAAAATTTAATGAGCGGAAATTATTTTATGCAGCCAATTGAAAAATATCATTTTTGTTGGCCATAATTTATAATTTAATTTGATGTGCACAAAATAAATAAGTTACGTAATGGGCTGTACTGCTTCTGCCAGCCAAAAATTTTAGCGAGGCTATAAAGAGCGTTGGTGGACTTCATTTTTTATGACCTTGCATTTTTACAGCAGCTGCAGTTCTTGCAGTTGGGCAGCCAGAGAGCTACTCCACCGGGGGAGTGGGCGACATCCTGTCGCAGTCCCCGCTGACGCTAACGCCATCGACGCCATCAATAACGCATTTTGTAAATGACTCCTTCATCATCTTCTGCAAAACAGTACAAAAGGATGCTGACACCAAATGGCGTGATCCCAGGGGCCTGGCCCGTGAGAATACCAAAGGACGCGTTCACATCGAAAAGAAGACGGGTAGGTGAAAGTGCCGACGTGTGAAAGACTTCCCCTGCAATCTCAGACAGCTCATAAGTGCCACGAGGAGTCGAGCTTCTGTATATCCAACATCCAATATCCAATATCCAACATCCATATCACATCAATTTCCTTCCACTTGCAACTTTTACTTAGGTTCACTTGCTCTGGTTTTTGAACACATCTCGTTGGAGGATAAGGGTAACTGGACCTGCGAAGTCGATTCGGCTGCAGTGCGAGAGGCTAAAAGGTCCTTTGAGCTGCTTGTAAATCGTAAGTTGACAAGTTTGACTAAGAAAAATGGCTGAGTGATGGTTTCCATAAAGATAACTTCAACAACAATCAATCAATATTATCCTATTGTATATTTAGACAATGAATGTGTTATCCATTATCCGATCAAACAGTTTGTTATGCATACACTCAGAAAAAAATCGCGCTGAATGTTTAGGTATATGTAAAATCTGAAAAAAAAACACGAATTAAGAAAATAAATACGATGGTTCTTAGAAAGACAAAGCCTTCCATTTTAGAAATATACTCTGTGATGATTTTAATTTAAATTCAGTCCGTTTTTTCTTCGAAATGAATGCTATGATTTGTGTGCACAATGCATGGTAATAGAAGATAATACACTAATTGAAATAATTGTGATTCTTGATATGTTATGTTAACTCCACTGGCAAACAGAGAAAATCTCATTTGACAAGACGGAGCAGGTGCAATCGGTGCGCGAGGGACGCGATGCGATGGTCAATTGCTTTGTGAAGGGTCAGCCCGTGCCGGAAGTCTCTTGGATGCTAAATGGCGAACACATAAACAGTTAGTAGCACTCACAACACACACACAAACACACAAACACACTTACACCACATATACCACATACTCATGCCACTTCCTCTCCCCTTTTAGCTGTGAACTCGACGAAACACAGACGGCTGTCGGACGGACTGTTCATCAGGAATGTGACTCAATCAGATGCCGGCGAGTATACATGTCGTGCCATGCGAATAACACCCACTTTTTCGGATTCCGATCAAATAACGATACTCCTAAGGATACAACGTAAGTGGCAAAATAAAGAAAAGACTTTGTCTGCATGTGAAAACTCTTCACCAGCTCTGCATGTGTTGTCAACGATTCCCACTCAGTGCCTTTTTCTTTTTACTTTATTTGAAAAAGTATTCAAGTATTCTATTCAAATCTGGCTGTTGTTCCATTACACACAATTATATACACTTCTAGTTTTTGATAATTGTCGAGTTTTTGGCGATTTTTGGCAAACCCATTAAATGTATTTAAGCACGCTTCGGTGGCTTTAATGAGTTTCTCCCACGCTCCAAGTGCGCCATGGAAATGTTGAGTAGTTATGGCATTAATGGAATTTAATTATAACCCATCATATTTTGCCAATAAGCCCCTGAGCATATGCAATTAATCGAAGATATCCAATTATTGGCAAGCGCTTACAGCTTATAGCTTAAAAGATGTCCAAATTGTAATTAAAATTGTTTGCCCAACTATTTTTGCCTAATTCCAAATATGGCCTTCTTACATAAGGACCTCTCAATTACTTAAACCGTTGTACTAGCAGGCGGATTAAGGATGATGACCAATGGGCCAAGAACGGCTTCATGAGTAAACCATCAATCATATGCATTGCCGTCTAAATTTAACTAACGACTACCGACTACCGACTGCCGACCATCGGAGAAACTTAACCGCTTACCACCCTGCCCTGGCATCCTGGCATCGGCATTTCGTAGTCCGGATTGACCCTCAGCTGGGTAAGCTTGAAGCTTACCCTCTGAAAGGCAAATAGCAGTCAATGGAATGCCAAACTAATTTGTAGCCCAGTTGAAATGCTGAAATGTTGCAATGCTGTTGAAATATATAGATGGATATATATGTATGTTTGCCTTTCCTGAGCAATAAACATCATTGAGTCCCACTGAGGACGTTTGCAAGGACAACGGCAAAATGCTAAAATGTGTCATCAGCTTACGCTTGAATGGAGCCGTTCGCTGGTTTTGCTTTGGGCCACGCTTAAATAGTGGATGCAAGCTGAACAAATTGTAACTGATGTCCCGTGAGCAGCTTCAGTTGACAAACTGCATACGAGGTTTAGCTGTGCCCCAAGTTGCCTCTGATGTGTGCACTGTGAAAATATATGTATTGATAAAACTACACTTTTAAAAACAAAAATCTGATATTTTTAGTCATATTTTCTTAATTTTTGGAAGTGGTTCAACTAAAAGTAGAAACCAATTAATTAATATTGTTTGAATATGGCATTATTTATGCTCTTCAGAATTACTTTCTTATATTTATAAATATTATTAATCATATTTAAATATCTGCAAATGAATTAAGTAAAAAATAATAGTAAATAATAAAATATAATGTATTTCAAAATGTTAACTACATTTTTGAAAAGAATTAACCAACAAGCAACCTTTTATTTAGAAGCATTTTAGTCATTTTTAAAAACCTACTTTCTTTAATACTAAGAATTAAACAAATTGCTGCCTTGGCATATTTTTCGATGAGTGTAGTCAAACACAACCAGCTGAACTATTATGCAGGCTTAGGGGCAAACTCAACCCAATATTCCGCTCAAACACATCCCTTGACCATCGTTGCAGACAAACCTCACTGGTTCTACAATGAGACTCTCCCGCTTCAGTACGCCTATGTGGGCGGCTCCGTCAATCTTAGTTGCGATGCGATGGGAGAGCCGCCACCATCATTTACATGGTTGCACAATGGCAAAGGCATTGTCGGTTTCAATCATCGCGTCTTCATGGCCGACTATGGGGCAACGTTGCAGCTGCACATTCGCAATGCCACCCAGTTTGGAGACTACAAATGCAAGGTGGCTAATCCGCTGGGCATGCTCGAGCGTGTTATTAAGCTGCGCGTGGGGGCAAAGCCAATTGGACCAACCCGTTTCCAGCTTAAGCGTCTCTATTCGGATGCCTTCGAGCTGGACCTGCGTACGCCTCGAATGTTCAACGTTTCCGATGAGATGCAAATCTTTGGCTATCGTGTTGCATACATGAGCGACACCGATTTCAAGTACAGTGCTGGAAACTGGAGTCATGCCAAGCAGCGCGACTTTTCCTTCCATCGTGGTAAGTCTTCGAATAGATTAAAAGATTAAAAGACTTCATATGTATCTAGTGTATTGAAAATGTAACTGATTGAATGGAATTCAAGAAATCGTTGTAAATTGAATTGCAATTGTTTTAAAATTAATAACATTAAATTAATATATTCAACAACTGTGTTCAACTGGCGTGACTGGTAATCGAGCTCACTCGACTCGACACTCTTATTTCTATTATTTATTGTAATTGACAAATATGTCTCCGTTTGCAGGACATCGTTTCATTATACCACATCTGGAGGGTAATACGACCTATTTGATGCGGGCTGCATCTCGCAATTTGGCTGGGCTTAGCGAGTGGAGTAACGTGAAGATATTTGCCACTGCTGGCTGCCCAAGTTGGAAGCCGCATTCGTGGTGCTTCCACATCCTGATGCCGATCATTGGACTCGCTTTCATTTGGCGTTAGGTTCTCAGAGTCTACTCTAGCCTTAGTTAGCTTTATATTTTTAATATTATTGTTGCTATTTGTGTGTACCTTGTTTTTATGTATATCTTCTGTGATAGAGGTTTTTGTGCAATTTACTTATCCAAATATGGAAATGCTTAACTAAGTTCACCCATTGCCAATTACGCTGCCAACATTCTGTGTTTCGTAATCATCTAGTTTGGTTTCTTTTTGAAAAACGACGTTTGAAGACAAACCAATGGTATAAATACATATTATATATAAGTACATATTCATTGTCAACTCTACATTATACTAGTTGAATGTAATTAAATCTTGACTCTACATCAATGTTGTTCATGCAAAATAAATTAATTTATAGATGTAAGAGGTACGCATAAAAAAAAGACAGGAAAAAAGAATAAACTCACTTTGATGAATTTTACAAAAGTCCAAATTATTGAAACAAAATAAAGCCTTTTAGATGAAAGGCATAAAGAGCATATGTGTAATGAAAAGAATAAATAGCATAGCGAATAAACAATAAATGTGCATTCATATAAGCTTAATTTAAATGAAAGGAAAATAAAATGCAAATAAATATAGCTGATAAGCCGAGTGTATGAAAAATATGGAAATAAAAAAACAGTTGAATGTGAGAAGACATCTTTTTAATTTTTTAATTGGTTTGCTTTACATTTCCAGATACATTATACCTTGCCCAAGCCCTGAACTGGCTTTTAACTTGTTTGAATTAAATAGATTCAGATTCGATGACGCAGGTTGGTTAAAATTGTATCATTGCCAAGTAAGCAGGTCAAAGCAGGAATAAGTGCATACAAAAGCTATTTACAAATTTCCAGTGTTCGTTTTCAGATGAGCGGTTAAGCGTCGATAAAGCTGATTACTTGGCTCGATGATAATTGAAAAGAAAACGCTTTTGTACATATCATCTGATCCACAGCAACTTAAGAGGATTTCGTAATTATAAAAGTCAACGTTATGTTCCCGTGGAGCACATCCATCCGAGCAGTAAGCATCTGGCACTGCAAACAGGGCACAATGCATCTACGTGGCCATCTTCCATTATTCACGATTACCACATGTGCATCTCATTCTCCTGTGCACACTTTATGCTGCCGTTAATCCTTTTTATTGATAATACCCGTACACACGCACACACGCACACACTCACGATATTTGTTGGCACTTTTGACCACGTTCGTTGGACAGCCAAATGGAAAAAAAACAACGTAAAAAAATATTATTACTCGGCCATCGAGCTGCATGCAATGGCGGATTGTGTGCATGGCCAGCTCATATCACTTTGGCCAACTCATATCACTGGCCACCGTTAACGTTAAAGTTTATTTTAATTAAAATTTACAAGTAATATTTAATAAGTCAGTCAGAATGAAATCAGGACACATGTGCCATGGGCTTCAGCCGTCAATCAATGCATTTATGTTGATGAACACCAAAAAAAACAAGTATCTCAATTGCATGATTTTAATTTTAAGCCGATCGAAAGTCGCTTATTATCAGAAAAGATACAAAATATCTGAATCACTGAATCACTACATCAAGTAGAATGATTCCTCATTGCAGAATGCATTCTGTATGCACACAATGTAATGTAATTGAAACATGCTCCAATGTCTGATTACATATTTCTTCTATGTATTCCTTTCTTATCTGTTCTACTAACTCTGTTAATAACTGCGCTGTCGAAGCTTCACTTATTAGTAATGTGATTCTTTTTACGGTTACGCAATGCAGTGGAAAATAAAAAATAAGCACATGAAAAAGTTTTCGGTATCGCATACTTTCTGCATTGATTTGTACCACCGAGGCTTATGCAAATGGGTTGTGATATGGATTTAGGCTCAGTCAAAAATATATTGCAAAATATTGTGTAAACATTGTGAAGCTCATCATAGGAAAAATCATTAATTAAACTGCAACTCAGCGACAAACCATTCATCTGCCAATTTGGCGACTTTGATGATTGGTTTCATAAATGCGCAATAACTTATTTATGAGACGCAAAACCAATAAGCCCAGCCACAGAAATTGCAAATTGATTGCGGCTTTCCTCTTTGCAAGATGAGTCCTTTGAGTGCTCATATGTATAAATATAATAAATTATGACTTTTGTTTGATTCTTGTGTCAGCGCAAGTCAGGCCCAAAAGTATGCATATTTAGCTAAATGTATACAAGCAAAGATATTTAATTACCAGACGGATACTTTGCGAGAATGAAAGCACTTCCTAAAGTAAATACTTTATTTTTTTACTTAACTTTTTACTTTATTGCCAATTTTTAAGCCCTGAATCTAATAAATTGGCTTGTAGAGTACTTGTTGAGAGGCGTAAGAAAAAAGTCGTCATCCGTCAAAGTCAGCCTGAATTTTGCTGCTATATTCAGCTGTCTTTTCAGACTTTCCCCCGCTTTTCCTTTTGTTTAACCCGGCTCACAAAACTTTTGTACCTTGACGACTTTTTAAGTGCCAAAATGTGGAGCAAAAGGAATATGTAAAACACATTGAAAAGTGTTATGAAGAGCGAACGAAAGCGAATCTCCTGCAAATGTGAAATATGCCAAATTCAGCACGTGTTTTTGTGGGGTTGAAAGGGCATTAAATATGTCAGTGGGTCTGAGAGTCATTCATTGAAAAGTATTACATTTTTATAAATGGAAATGCTGTTGCTGCTTTTGTCATACGTAAAAGACCTACTCAAGGGCATACCCAGCGTATCCTCTTGAGGTACTATTGTGAAAAACTTTACTTTGTTTTAAGTCTATCCAATGAGTCAATCAGTCAGCTACAAGAAAACCAAATATTATTAAATTATAATTAATCGATTTTTAATCATGAACAGTTTGCACCCGGTGCTTTGTACAACACTTTGGCATCATTTGCTCTCATAGGCAAATAAGGCCACATTAAGAATTGAAATGTAATTTGTTATAATTACAACGTGATACCAGCTGTTTGGGCCAGAACACCAGAATGTCAAACATATTAAGAGTAATGTATCCTCATTTGATTAATTTTAATAAAATGACATATGTACATGCAGCCGTGCATCCCAATCAGATAATCCGCAGAATATGGTTACGGTGGTAATGGTAACGTTATCCTTTTCACATATTTTTTTAAAAGCCATCCATAATTGTCAGCGTCAGCCTGTAGTTGGTGTGCCTGATACCAGGAAAAAAAAACTCCATGGGGTAATTTACTTAAGGTAAATATGTCGTATTTTTCAGCCTTCGAAATCAAACGATTTGATATAAAAAAAATTCCTGCTAAGTGTCCGTTCGTGCTGCAATTCATGCAATAATCAAAATAGAGAAAGCCCAAAGAGAAATAAATAGAAGAATATAAAAAATTCTCTTTGATGGTTTTTTTTTGCTTTACGAAAGCTATAAAGCAAAACAAATGTCGGTTGAAACAGATAGCGATCGCGAAGGCGTTCCCCCGCAACCCGAATAGCGGAATTTCAAACCAAAGAGTGAAACATTATCTCTGTATTGTATTCATATCTCTTTGTGGAAGATTTGCCATTGTGTAGGAACTGCTTCTCTTTTAAATATGAATATGACGCCAGCGTCAGTGTTCCCGTTGATATCTGCCCGTATTTATGTACATGTTCTATTTTAGTGTGTATGGGCGATTTAGGGACTGATGAGTTTTCCACGAACTCTTCTTTATTTCTAATTGAATAATTACGTGAAAGTGATTTACAATTTTCAAGAATCTTTTCATATTAGTCTACAAAACTCAAGTGATTTCAAATATTGTCAAAATATACAATTTTGGAAATTAAAATGCTGAATCGATATGTTTAACTATTAAATGTAAGATTTCTAAAAACAACAACTAACATTTATAATCGCACGACTCTTATTAAATCACTGTAAAATATTTAATTTTTTGCATACATATTGCATTTACATATGTACATACAAATGTACATACATATGAGCATGTGATAAGAAACTGATCGAAAGCAGACGTGATATAACGGTAAATAATGTTATCTGTTGCGTATCTGTATATACACAACTTTGCACAACTTTGCGACTATTCTTATCAGAGCATTCGTGACATCACAAGTAAATATGTATTTTGCTAAAATCGCTTAGTCAGCGCATTGGCTGCGTAGCCTGTGTAAACAAAGAAGGTTATCAATAATCTGCTTGTCTGATAAAGCAATTCTTGTGGCGCAAAACTTATTAAAAATATTGCTTGATCAGCGACTTAAAGTTATAAGAGAAATGGAATCTAATTGCTTAAACGTTTTTACAGCTATTATTGGAACATGAGCAAGTTATGACGCTGTAAACTAAGATTGATCGGTTTCTTCTCCTTTCCATCTTGTTTCATCACTCATTTGCATAAAGCGGAAAAAGCAATAAAATGCAAACAAGGCGAATCATCATAATGATAGCAGGTCTACAAATATAGCTCGCCCTCGGCAAGCCATACATAGTCATTTAAGTTAATTTTTTTCTCTTTATTTTAAATTAGATTACAATAAGAGTAGTCATGCAAATTTAACAGTTTCAAGAGAACGTTCCAACAATCATCGTTTATTGTATCTTGGCGGGTATTTCGACACAGACAATATCCACACTGTTCTGGTCCTGCAGTTCCCATTTGACGAGCACAGAGACTTTTGGATAGCTCTTCAGCACGGGCAACCTAGCCGTATATCGATACGTCTCATTCTTTTCCAACGGACATTTCAAGCCGCTGTTGACGCACGCATCGGGATTGCTCAGGGGAAAGGGCATCTCGATGCCCAACACCTTGCCATGCACCACCGTCTTGACGACTGAGGCCACTTCGGCCAGAGCGAAATCTATCGATATTGAGACATTCGTGTTTCTTTGGAGAACACACTCCGTTTTTGTTGTATCACAGCCTTCGATCGTGATTTGCGTGAATTTTCCAGTTTTTGAGCCGCAGTCGTGAAATTCAAGTGCTGCTCCAAGCTGCAGTGCCAAGAGCAGCGACACGATAAGCACGCACAGCTTAAACATGAGTCTAATTTCGTTTAATTAAATTACAAGTACAGACGTTAATTAACTTAACGTACTTGACTCATATATTTTCTTCTCTGCGAGGGCTTAGCAACAACTGAATTAAGAAAAGCAAGGCGACACAAGCAAATGCGACAACCAGCTGCGCGCCTCACGCAAAAATGAGCTTTGTATCGATAAGCATATCGATATCGGACAGTCTCTGTTAATGTTACAGACATGAGCTTTCAAAAATATTATATTAATAGATAAAATTGACATTTGTTATATATATAAAAATTGATAAAGTTGACATTTGTTATTCGTAAAATCTACTAAATTAAATAATAAATTTCTGTTCATATTTTTTTAATTCTAATAAATTGTTTACAGTTTACATTTACTTTAACAGTTCGCTGATGTCGGCTCGATGTATTGCTTAATGTCCCATCACTATCAGAAAGCTTCTTCTACGGATTCCAGTTGGCATCTGGTTAGATTTACTTTAGCCGCAGTAGTCGCAGCATTTTGGCGGCATTTAAAACAGTTTTCGCTTTATTGATTAAATATTATTTACATCCGTACTAATTAAAAAATGTCGCAGATTTGTCAACGAAGCTTGGTGGCAGCAAACCGCATTGCAGTCAGCTCACCGGCTGCTGTTCTCCGCTGCAAGTAAGTCTTAATGTTTGTTGCATTCACTTGTGTTGTAGTTGTTTAATGTAACACGTTGCAAGGCAGTGTCATTTGCCAAGGTCATTGCAAATGCCGGTTTATTTGTTCTTTACAACTGTATGCGTGTGTGTGTTTGTTTATAATGCATGTATTTGTGTCTCATACTGGATAATTTGATATATTTGTTTTTCCTATAATTGGCTGACTTTTTTCCATTATGTCAGCCTGTTATGCATGAGCTACAATGAAAAATGATTCGTATGATTTTGTATACTATGTACTCGTTTACTACATATAGCATCTATATACATATGTTATATTCATATGAATAGATGCAAATCTTTTAAGATTGCAATATCTTCTGCAACTTTTTAATCTCATATGCGATAAGAAATTAACACAAAAACTTATGTATATGTATATTCATATGCTCGTTTATGTATCTGGTGTGAATTTTTGTACATATATGTATATGTATATATACAAACATATGTATGTACACCTATTTTTCCAGTGGAATGAATGTTTTTTTTTGTCTAATAATGTGGAGTGCTGTTTTTTACAGGGGTAAAATAAATTTGGCACCATTGAAAGTGAAACATATTATGACGCTAAAATTATATACTATTGTGAAATATATGTATACATAATTTATTCTATATTAACTTATACATATATCTCAGCAAATTATTATTTAATTTCAATTCAGTTTGAATTGCTATCATACACTCCACCCTGATATGAGTTTGATTGAATTTCATATGGTGAAAATTCTTAAGTAATTTCCGTTGAAAAAAACTTGCTAGTTAATTAACGAAAAATATATATAATGAGAACCAGCTTAGTTCGAAGTCCGAGATATTCATTTATTTTTGTATGCGTTAGTTATATGATTTACGCCTATCTCGATCCCAGATTTAAATACTATGCAGACACATTATATCTTTATAAAAACATGATAGAGAAAAATTGAGTATTAAAGAAGGCAATCAACCTCTTATCTCTAGTCGCGATTGGCTGTTGTCCGTCTCATTGAACTGAATTAAAGGCATCGAGGTTTGTTTACAGCAGATTGCGATAAGCGATACGCGATCTATTTACGAGCAACAAACCCCCGCTGAGACAACTCATCAGTATTCGAGTGTGAAAAGTTTGACTTTTACCTGTACTTGACTTTCAGACTAATGTATTCCAAAGTATCAAATGGAATTCTTAACTAATCTAGTTACTGAAGTGATTAACGAAAAGAAAATTGGCTACTTCTCAGATAAGTTCCGAAAACAATCGTCTACGAAACTGAAGAGTGACAAAAAAGTAAACTCAGGGCAATAAAGTCAAAAGATAATCACAAGACGTTGTAAAGATAGTTTTTTGCATTCAAAGGTAATAATGAGATTGTTGTAAAGTTTTTTATTAAGAAAATCGCTGCCAATCTAGTCAGTATGATTGATTGAGCTTGCGGCTTATATTCGGGGAGCAATGATGAAGAAAAATCTCAACCCCTTATCTCTAAAAAAAAATGTCAGGCAACTTTGGAAGAACCTTAGTGGACTTATACAGTTTAAGCCAAATAATAATTCCATCTATACTCGAAATTTAAGTTATTTCTCAATATAAATGTTTGATATGATGATTGAGGGTTAATTTCATAAAATTCGCATGGGATCAAACCAGGTACTGACTTGGCCTTATTTTATTTTCAGATCCACATGGTTCTCCGAGGTGCAAATGGGTCCACCGGATGCCATTCTGGGTGTTACCGAGGCCTTCAAGAGGGATCAAAATCCGAAGAAGATCAACCTTGGAGCCGGTGCCTATCGTGACGACAATACCAAACCGTTTGTGTTGCCCAGCGTGCTTGAGGTAAGTGATTCCCATCATATTATCACTTAAAGATTATCCACTAACTGTTCTTTCTTTTAGGCTGAGAAACGTATAGTGAATCGTGGTATGGATAAGGAGTATGCAACCATTATTGGTGTGCCAGAGTTCTACAACAAGGCAATCGAGTTGGCTCTGGGTGCGGAATCGAAGCGACTGCAGGCGAAGCACAATTGTACTACACAGGCGATCAGTGGCACTGGAGCACTGCGCATTGGCGCTGCCTTTTTGAGCAAGTTCTGGAAGGGTAATCGCGAGATATACCTGCCCACCCCGTCGTGGGGCAATCATGTGCCCGTTTTCGAGCATGCTGGCCTGCCGGTGAAGCGTCATCGCTACTATAATCCAAAGAATTGCAATCTGGACTTCAATGGCATGGTCGAGGATCTAAAGGTAAGCTAAGCAATCCCAAAGAGAATATGTTCTAATTGTGTCGTACTTTTTACGCAGAAAATCCCTGAAACATCAGTAGTGCTGTTGCATGCCTGCGCCCACAATCCAACTGGTGTGGATCCCACTGCCGAGCAGTGGCGTGAACTTTCTCAGGTGTTCAAGCAGCGAAAGCTGTATCCGTTCTTCGATATGGCTTATCAGGGCTTTGCCACTGGAAACGTTGACGGCGATGCTCAGGCGGTGCGCATCTTTGAGGCCGATGGTCATGATTTCTGTTTGGCACAAAGTTTCGCCAAAAATATGGGTCTATATGGGGAGCGCGCGGGCGCCTTCTCCGTAATCTGTGCCGATGACCAGGAGGCGGCACGCTGCTTATCACAGATCAAGATTCTCATTCGTGCCCTCTACTCGAATCCACCAATTCATGGAGCGCGCATCGCTTCCGAGATTCTGAATAGTGCCGATTTGCGCAGCCAGTGGCTGAAGGATGTGAAATTGATGGCCGATCGAATTATTGATGTGCGCGCCAAGCTGAAGGCAAATCTGGAGAAACTAGGCTCCACGCACAACTGGGAGCACATTGTTAATCAGATCGGTATGTTTTGCTTTACGGGCCTGACGCCAGAGCAGGTCGATAGCCTGATCAAGAATCACAGCGTTTACCTGACCAAAGATGGTCGCATTTCCATGGCTGGTGTGACCAGCAAGAATGTCGAGTACCTGGCAGAGAGCATGTACAAGGTGACAAAATAAATCCAGCTGGTATTGGATGGACATGGTAAGAAACCACTTAGCGACACCTGATCTACAATTATTTTTGATAACATTCATAGACGATACAAAATTGTATTTGCTCCTAAATCACACTCTCTCTGTACATACACGCTATAGATCTGCCTTGAAAAAAATAAAGCATTTTTAATGATACATATTGAAAAATAGAAAATACATAATATGTGTGATGTCTTCAATACACTTAGCATATCAATAATTGCTCAATAAAATATACAAATGAATATGCACATAGTACATCAGTTATGTGAATTTCCCTTTATTCTAACTAACATAAATAGAAAGACAATTCTTAATTCTACAGCCCAAATAGTTAGTCCGTGTTTTTATGAATTTTCGATATCCATATCTCTGATATTTATTCTTACAAACTCAGCATTTGGTTTAAAGTTGATTTCTGCTAGCTTCTTCTGTCTGTCTGTCCAATTGGATTATACTTATGTAATTTGTTGTCTTTGTATGTATTATATAGAACTAGAATCACGGTTTGTTATAACGATATCTTAACTTATCGTTTGGCTCACAGTACTCCTTAATAATGAGCTTGCACAGGAATATATGGAATACTACGATTATTGCACACACTGACACCCAGAAAAGGGCGGGCAATCCGCCCAGTTGATGGCCATGCTTATGGAGGGCAATCACATGCTGCTCGTGCGCCGGAGCTGCAATTTCCAATTTATGATTAAGATGCAATTTATGATAATGTAGAATATAGCAGCTTACCCTCGACTACTTCCTTGACGTGTATGGCATGATGAATTTCCTCCATGTGTTGTTTATCCTCGGTTATATATAATATTGCAGTAAGTGGTTCAGTCAATTTCACAGGGAAGTCTCGGCGACTTTGACTACAGCAAAGAAATGCAGATAAGTTAAGAACTAAAATTAGCTTATGCTAGATATTTACGTCAACAGAATTGGTTCGTCCAGACAGCCGCCATCGCAGGCATAGTAACTACGATCGGAACGATCTAGGGCCACATTGATCACCGCCTTGTTGTCGTCCTTAACAATGATGGTGACATTGACATGCGTCTTGTTGCCGTAGTTGAGGCGTCTAAAGTGAAAGTCGCGATGCAGGAATTTCGGATGCATATTGCATTCCAGATGCTGATTGCTAAAGCGAAAGCTGCCGAAGCTGAGTGTCATCGCCTGAATGACACCCGAGGCGCCGGCACGGATCAAATTGTGGCAGCCTTGCTTCTCCAATGTCAGCATCCATGAGGACACCAGCGAGTTGAGTTGAGTCAGCGTAGACATGTCACGCCACAGATTCTCCGCCTGCAGCGTATGATACGAATCATAGCAGCCTTCCGCGTAGGTCAAAGCCTTGGCAATGTCCTCACGCATGCCCGCAGTGCCTGAGCCGGAGACGGCGCCCACTTCTTCGAATTCAAAACTGCGCACTTGTGAGAGCACCGCATACATGGTTGCGTTGATGCGATCACCATTTAAGCTATTGTCCGCCTTGGAAGTGCTTATCGTAAAACCGGTTGCCCAAAGATCCGTCCACACATTAATGTGCTCCTGCCGATACGAATTGATGCTGTACTGCGAACCGGATCCGGATGCCTTGGCGCTGAGTTTCTGTAGTAACTTTGTCATGGCCTGTATTGAATGCTGTTCAATGGCGTCCGATGTGGCTTTGAACTGAGCCTCCGTCACTGGCTTAGAATACTCGATGACTAGTGGATAGACGATACGCACAGTGCCCCGTTTGCGCAGCTGTACTTTCGGTTCGAGTTGTGGCTTAACAATACTAATTACAATCAATTTACTGGGATCATCAGCCGACGGCTGAACCGTGCCCGTAATAACTTCCAGGCCATTATAAGTGAACATGCCTATCTGTGCTTCGTCGCTGTAATTGAACATAGTTAAACTATGTGCGAGATCTCTGTGAGGAATTGGGCACTAACCTGAGCGGAATGCTGCGCGTTGTGAACTTGGGCAGACGATTGCGTGGCAATATAAGATCAATGCTCTCAACCACGTTGCGTGTATTTGTGATTTGCAATTCTTGCATCAGCACATTGGGCTGTGTGCGATGGGCGTACATTGTGTACGACACAAAGTAGCCGGCAAAGCATTGAAACCGATGCACCATTCCCGTCAAATACTCTACAACGGTGGCCTCCTTCTCACCAGCCGTTGCACCCGGCTGTGACACGGATAGCACTGGCTGGAAACGTATGAGTAGCTGCATCGCCCGGCCATGTTTGATATTCAGTGCAGCGTCGGCGGCCACCTCCAAGCCAATGTAACCGTTGCCCACGTATGGCGTGTAATCCCGCTCACCCGGCAGCAGCGGCGACACGTGACGAATGTTCGCGTCATACTCGTAGTTTTGCAAAATGTAGGGCGTTAGACGGTCATCCATGCACATGCTGTGCGGATCTAGTAATGTAACTTGGTTAGAAAGCGAGTTGTGGATTGGTAAAGGAGTAGGATAACGTTACCTTTCTGCTCTGTTGGGCTTAAAAATAAATAACGAAAGATTGGTGGCAGCATATAGAACACAATGCACACGCACAACAAAAGCAGAAACAAACGCCGGTATGATGTTAGGGTGCCTTCGGCTAAACGCTTTAGTCTTCGCACAACATCCACTGTCTCGAATTTGTTTTTTGCTGATCGGAAGAACATATTGATTGCGATTTAACCATTTAATTTGCATTGGAATACACCTTTAGAATTTATAGTGCTTGGCCGTAAGCTGTGGCCAAACACTGAAATATCTAACTCCCATTAAATATCGATGTATCGATACACCTTTAGACAATACTTTTACACAAACTATTATTCCCTACCAACGGCTTTTATACTACTTTTAAAAAAAAGGCATTATATTTTGGCTATGTAATTTCGGAGGTAAATTGATGACGAATATATGTTCTTATTTGATAACTGGGCTATTTAACCCACATAAGCAATGCCATTATTATGGGTTATCGTTGACCTTTTTGAATTATCGATCGATAAATTGATGTCTCATTGATATCCCAAAGATCACCTCTAGATTACTGACTTGTTATTGTTAATTGTGAGGAAACATGTCCAACAACACATCCAATTCGTGCTCTAAAAAGTACAGGAAAAAGAGATATCTCTTTTTGTTTCCGCTGTTTGGTTTGCTGTTGATTTTAATTGTAAAATACTCGATTGAAACTGAAAACGATCTTGATGCTCAGTCGCTATCCGAATGTTTATTTTGTAAGATTGCCAAGGGCACGTTCTCAGCCACAAAACTCGAATTTGAAGACGAGGAATTCGTAATTTTTAAGGATAAAAACCCAGCGGCTAAGATCCACTATTTGGCTGTTTCCAAACAACATTATGATAGCATTAAGGCTTTGAATAAATCCCACATTGGCCTAAGTAAGTTTGGGTAAGCTTATTAACATATTTAATTTATGTATAATGACTCCATATTTATACCAATTTTACAGTTGAGCGTATGCAGAATGGAATGATAAATTTTCTGAAATCAAAAGATGTGGATTTATCAGTTGCAGTTATCGGTTATCACGTTCCTCCGTTTATCTCACAAAAGCATCTGCATCTACATGGAATATCGCCCGTTTCTGAAATGAGCGTCTCAAATCGGATAAGCTTTTTTACGCCATCGTTTTGGTTCAAGTCGGTAAGCTAGAAATACAAATTCTTAATTTTGCACATAACATTTATTTTGGTTGTGTGTAGAGCCAAGATGTTCTCAGATCCTTACAACGTTCTGACCTTAAGTGATGATTGGAAGATTGACCCCTTTCTCCACGAAGGCAGAGATGGTTTTTAAACTGACAGATGAACGGATCAAGAATAAACACATGTGATCTCCTCGTTATACATTCCTTAAAAAAATTTATTCAGAAAGTACTGTTTAAACCAAAACATCCCGTCAAAAACAAAAATAATTACAAATTAAAAGTGATTTTTATTTAAAAGACCAGAGAGGGGAATCTGAATAAGGTATGTATATAATCAAATAATTACGAACTAATGTAAATAGACAACAAAAAAGTTTTTAGAAATATATGTAACTATAATTAAAATTTAACGTCGTGGCAGTCGCAGTTAAAAATATTTCATAATGGGTCAAGATAAATTTGGCAATAGTTCAAGCGATGCTAATATCGCAGCCACACACACAAGATATCGATAGTGTTATCGATTGTTTTGCAGCACTGAAAGCCAGCAGCAGCAGCAGCACCAGCAAACGCTGAGTTTTGGTTTGTTTTAGTTACAAGATTCGCAAAAACGATTTGGGAAATCAGCTCAATTAAGTTGCAACTGAACGGATTGGAGCGCTTCAAACGCAGTGCGTTCAAAACAATCGCAGCATGTGGCCGCAAACGCTGGAAATGTCCCGCGACGAGTGTCGGGGTATGCTGCGTCGACTTGGTAGGTGAAATGCTGCTCCCGCCAGCGCTAGGAGCACACTTTCCTTTTCCATTTTATCCAACTGCAGCCCCATAGCCCATGTGCATCTCCAACTAATGCCAAATGCTCTCCATTTATTTGTATTCTTCGTGCAGAACTCGAATCGTATTCGCATCTCGTAAGCGTTTTTCGCGCCCAAGGCTCGCTCAGCGAACCAAAAGCCAAACTGCTCGAGGAGTTGCGCCAAATGTTTCACATAACCCAGGAGCGTCATCGCGCCGAGGTGCGACGTGCCACCAACGACGAGCAACTCTGCACCATTGCCGAAAAGTATATTTTATATGCAAGGTTATCATATATATATATATGTGTAACTCTATATCCAAAATTTGCAGTGTCTGCGGACCGAACACATGGCAGGAATGGTCACGGGAAGGTCGTCGTCCATATCCCCTGCTGCCCCGCATAAGTCCCCAGACCGCATTGGCGATTGTGGCCAACGATTTGGCGGCGAAAGCCTATGCGGAAAATGCTAAACTTGCTGCACCGTGCGAAACTGGCGCTAATTATAGCGATGCTCTATTGGACCAGGCCACCTATTCGCATTTGAGGCATGGCATGAACAAACGACAGGAGCCACATGTGGTCATGGATGAGCCGGTGAGTCTGTCTAGCATTATATAACCAATCTCAGCCCATTTGGTGAACCTGCCCAATATGTCTACATCTACTTTTGTACATACGTGTGTATGTAGTGAAAGTACAGTCTGCGCCTGGGTCGCATGCCCTACTAACTGACTGACGGGGGGCTGATTGCCCCAATGTATAGGCCAAGTGAGTTCTTAGTGAGTTCAATTTGTGTTCGAAGGATCTACCTAAACTCATACACAAACACATGCATATATATATATTTACAGGCATACAAATTGGGAGTCAAATATTCCAATTGGAATATGCCTGGCGCTTAACAGAGCCTGAGCACAAGCTGTGTGGTGTCCTCTAAGAAATTCCTGTTCCCACGTGGCGCATACTCTGACAATTCTTATTTTATATTTTGGCAATTAGTGCCTAGTGTCGCTTATTATTTTGTTGTGTGTATTTAATTAAATTTGATTGAACTCCGCATCGCTAGCAAACAACCAGTGCCAGTTAACAGCATCAGTGTGCTGTTAAGTAACATGAACCATTCAGTTACAGCTCGATATGCTATGATCCAGTAATCGATATCGATAAGAATGTTAAAAGTGTTTGGCGTGTTAAATTTGATTTAAAACAAAACGAATTATTAATATTTGTTAATTATGCCTACGACGAGGATATGTTGATATTTGATGATTATGTTAAATTATTTTAAATTTTACGATTGTCGTTAACAGTTCAAGGTACCCGATTTGCCCAGCGAAATAAAGAAGGCGACCCTGAAGCGAAAAGAGAACGAGGCGGGCGACGTGAAACCGAACAAAAGGCGCAGCACTCATCATGATAAACAGCACGGACAGACGCAACAGTTGTCGTCGTCCCAGCTAAGTGCTGGTGGCAAGGACGAAGACGGTCAGATGGCGCCGCTGGAACAGCGTCCCAGCGCCCGTACGCTGCAGCAGCGGTATTTCTATCAGCAACAGCAGAAACACAAGCAGCGAATGGCCAGCAAAAAGGGGCCCAGCAATAGATTAGGCGCCAACAGCGGCGTTGCTGGTGTCGGCGCCAACACGAAGCCTGCAAAGAGCGGCAGGCGACGGGCACAGAAACAGCTGCAACAGCAGATACAACAGAAACAGCAACAACAGCAGCAGCAGCAACACCAGCAACAAGAACAACATCAGCAACAGTTGCCACATCAGCAACATAAAGTATTATTGCCGTTGGGGCCACCACCAGCAGCAGGGGAATCCCCAGCGACAGCGCATCCGAATGCCAATCATCTAGTGCAGCCGCACGTGGAATACATACTCGACGAGGCACTCAAATCGGTGGCTGCCACCAAACTGAAGACGATACCCGCCGCACGCGTTGTCTACGGACCGCCCGAGGTCCTCTCGCCAACATCGACGCGTGCGTTCATAAACTCACCCATTGTCTTCAAGGATAAGTTGTCGCCGACACCGCAAGCAGTTGCCGTACCCGTTTCCGTACCCTTGCCCGTGGCCGTGCCCGTGCTGCAGCAACAGTTGAGCACTCCGGTTAAGAAATACATTGTTGAGGAGCGTCAGTCGATTGTCGTTGGTGGCAGTCAGCCTGTTGCTGCTGCTACAACTGCACCTGCCAATGTGTCAACGGCTAATCTGCCACTGGCACCGCAAATAATAAGCGTGCAACAGATTGCGGCGCCCCCAAAACTGCGTACAACATCAACAGCAAGCGGCAGCGGCACAACCACCACCACCACCATACTGCCAACGGGCACAAAGCTGACGCCCAAGAAAATCAATCTGCTCGACAAACATCAGTTGCCCTCCATGCCCAACACGGCATCGGTGCGCATTCTGCCAATCGAACAGCAGCAGACGTCTCCAATTTCCATCCCAGCGCCATCTATTAGCAATCTCACGAGCAGCAAATCGCCAGCAACGGCGGCAACGGTGCAAAAGTACATTGTGGACGATCGTGTGCCTAGCCAGGGCCAGAGCATTACGACGCCGTTGAGCAGCAGCGCCTCTGCTGTGAACATTATTAAGAATATACCAGCCAGCAGTTTGAACAACACGCTGATTACACCACTCAGCAGCGCGACGGTGACGCTGCCAGTAGCGACGCCTCTATTTCGCAAGGCATCTGCGACAACAACAGCAGCAACAACAACAGCAGCAGGAGGTGGATCACTATCGACGCCACAGATACTGGGCAACATAAAGCTGACAAGCGGCAGCGCCATCAAAAATGTGCCCAGCAGTGCACTGCGCAACATTAAGATATGTTCGCCCAATGGCAAGGTGTTCCTGCAGCCCGCCAAGCTGCACGCCGGCAGCATTATACACAAACTGAACACGACGAACGTGGGAGCAGCGGGCAGTGGAGGTATCACTGTGAGCAGTGCCAATCTGTCGCTGACGGGCTGTGTCACGCCCACATCGCCACAATCGGCGCCGCAGCGGATAACGATACAGAAGATGCAACTGCTGACGCCCACACAAATGATGTCGAGTGCCGGTGGAAGTGTCGTCTCCAGCTCCAGCATTGCGAGTAGCCAAGGTGCCAAGGTCAAACCCACCACGCTGACCCTGAGTTCAACTGGTGTTGGCAAGAATAATTTGGTATTTCTGCCCACGAGCGGAATGCGAGCAGTGACACTGGCCTCCAGCAAGTCCAAGTCTGGCGCTGAGCTGCTTGCAGCCAAGCCCAATGTGCTCGTCATAGGTCCATCCTCGTCCGCCAATGTGGCCAATAATGCACCACAGACACCGCAGGTTACAACGCCAACGTCCGTCTTGGGCAAGACGAAGGCGCATCAACTCATCACGGAGGATACACCCATCGATATCATCAACATGCCCATCATTGTGGCCGACAATGGGACAACAGAGACGACGAAGACGTCAGTTAAAGCGGCGCCGATGATGGTGCTGAATGCAACCGACTGGGAAATGGAACTGGATCAGGCATCCAAGGCGACTGCCGTTACGACAACAACACCTACAACAACAATTAGTAACGATTCAAAGGGGAAGCAGTCGCTGGATGATGCCATCATGGAGCACATAGTGGAGGAGCTAAAAGATTCCAACACGCAGCTCAAACATCGGAGTAAGTAGCTGTTGAGAGTTACATTTTGGAATTCCACTAAATCTTATCCGTAATCTTTCAGTAATTGAACTGCACGACGATGCCGATGGTGCCATTGAGTATATGGACATGGAATTGGAGCAGCCCATTGAAATCGAGTGCACCAGCAACATATCGCCGGATTCAATGACCGGTAATGCAACAACAAGAACACCAACGACAACCACATCGCTCAAGGCAACCATTGTGCCACCTCTGGTGCAGGAGCAGAAGAAACTGGTTGAGGCAACAACAACAACAACAGCAACAGGAGCAGCAGCACCAGGAGAATCGACAACGATGAAGGCGACAACGTTTTAGTGTTCATTTCTGTCATTTCGCGATTAGTTTTTGAATTGGACATTTTGGTTGCTCATTGACGGATCGGTTTTAGGAAAGCACAAAAGCAACAAAAACATATACATACACAGACCCGGTTTAATTTAGAATTAGTTATTAGCTTAGTGCCGTGCAACATTATCATTATATTGTATATGTATATGTTCATGGAAATATTTGTGAGAATCACATGAAGAATATCGATCATATGCTTTGGCTTTGGCTTAGGCTGTGGCTTGGCTTAAAATTAGATTATCGGACTCGGACCTTGTTTAGCGCAGTTTTTTGTATCGCCCAACAAAATGATATTTTGTTGACATCTCCAAGCTGCCACCATCGAAATACCTTAATATTTGTGTACATTGTAAATATCATTTAGTTAAGCGTTTTAAATCAAAAAAGAAGAAAACAGGAGAAAAGTCATAAGTGAAAGTGTGTTTTTAATGAGATTATAGTTTTTAGTTATTTCTTACGTATGGCCGCTAAAATTACAATCAATGTAAATATTAAAAACAAAACAAAAAAAACCCGTTGAAGAATTTCAATAAATGCTTAGAGTCAGTCATAACAATTCGTATGTAAATTGTACACTGTAAAGAAGAGTAATAGTTGAAATAAGTTACACGGAACAAATTGATAGAGAAGTAAAAATTGTTTACACACATCCACATCCACATCCAGATCAACATCCACATCCAAACTTGCGCATAAATATATATATATACATTTCTAACTACTACTAACTAATTTAGGTGTTAAGTATTTTATGCATCGATTTTGTAAATCTAAATCATCAAGAATGTTGTAATTTTTTAGAGAAGAATTAAGAAGCGCAATCGAAGCGAACCACCAGGAGGTAAACAAAATGTAATGTAAAATACAAAATATTGTTAAACAATGCGTGCAGCTGTAAAACTTTTAACATACAAATTGTAAATGAAATAAATATAAATGTAAACAAAATGGCAAATCTATCGAATTACAGCAATTGTCCTCTCTATTTGTTGTTACATTTTTTGTTGGCCAAACTCAACAAATACAGAATTTTTATTTAAGGAATTTCAGTTGAAAAAATTTACAGTTTTTGTTTATAAAGTTAATTAAATTAAAGTATGCTGAATTTGTCATCGATCCCCTGGCAACCTTTTACTAAAGTTCAAGAAAATCGAAATCCTATTTACAATCATTTATTCTTCGAGTATATTTGTAGAAACATCAATTTTTAAAATCATTTTTTACCATCCCCGCCGCTTAACATGTTTTTTTGATTTTTTTTTTTACAATTGGATTAAGGTACTAAACTCATAAGGATAAAAGGATAATGAGTTGCTGTTGTTCGTAGTTAAGAGTTGAAAATTCAGTACAGTTAACAGTTAGTTTAGTGTAACCACATTTGGGTTTGAATATATATGTAGATAGACTAATCTTAATGATTACACCGATTCATTCAATTGCGTCCCAGGGCCGTGCCGTGTCCCCAAGCCGAGTTGGCAGACTGGCGGGCTGGCGGTGCTCTGCTTTCGGGCGGCACACCAAATCCACTGATGCCGCCGGACACGTCGGGCGCGATGCGTTTCCTGCGATCCGAAAAGAAAATCTTTTAAAGAGAAATCCTTGCAATTAAAATTGGAGAGTTGCAACTTACAAGAACTGTGGCGTCTCGAGGAAGGCGCTGCCGCCCAGCTCCTGTGGGTATTGGAATTTCAAGAAGTAGTAGACATGTCCATGGAAAATGCCCACCAGCGAGGCCAGAGATCCGTGAAAGATCAGCTCAATGCCCGCCAGCACCCACGGCAGGTACATGGCCTTAAAGCGACTGCCGAACCAAAAGTTGACGATGACCTCCTTGTTCAGTTGGCACCAAATGTAAGTTATGGCCACGACGAGCATATCCATGAGGAAGTAGACATTGAAAACAATGCCACCGAGATTGGCCAGGACTGCTGTGATCATCAATAGATACATGTAATCCGACGGACTTCTCGCATATTGATCCTTTTCCAAGCGTGCGCTATACTGTGTGATGAAGTAGCAGTTGATGAGGAAATGGAAACCGGTGGCTCCATTCAGCGGGAACACAAACAGCGAGGTTATGCAGCGCCACAGCTGGAGGCGGGTGAAGACCAGCTCTCGGGAGAGATACATGTGTTCAATGGGCAGCAGGCCGAATCTGCAGAGCAGGCTCAGACTAACGGTTGCGGTTAACCAGTAGCGCGTGAAGCGGGGCAGCGATTTGTACCATGTCCCAGCGTCCATCCTGTCCAATGTTTTGTTTTTTGCTTTTTATCGGTTTCTTGCAAATCTTTCTTACTTTTCCAATTGTTGATTTACGTGTCTTTAATCAGCAGTGTGACCCCACACGAGCGATACAAAAGGTTGAAAATACCACTTTGATTTGACAAAATACCAAAGGGTATTTTTTAGTAATTTATATGCTCAAACTATTTTCACTGGTCTGGTTGCCGTCTTTTTGAATTTTGCGCGCAACAAAATAAATTTGTACTTAAAGAATACGAAGATACCAAAAGCAAAGTTATACAATATCATGAATAATGTGTGGATTATTTGTATATACAATAAATGTACATAAAGAAAATAACCAAAGTTCACATTTCAAAATATTATTCAAATTGCGAGAAGAAAATTTACTTTAATTCAACCAAGTGGCAGGCTCTTACAGTATTATGAAATCGATAATACGATTATTTTGAATAACGCTCACATGAAGAATTTGATTTTGAGTTGACACAACGAAAGTGTATAAATATTAAGCCTTAAAAAAAATAGTTCACAAAGTTTACAATTTAAATCTCGAACATGAAGGCGAGCTTTGTTTTAGAATAAGTTTATAATTTGAATATTATTTTTTTAAATGGGTCAAAGCTGCCCTGCTATTTTATGTTATTCGGACATTTGCCACACAGCCACAGATAGGCAAGCCGCACATAACAATGGAAAACATACGCACTGGTGCGAAAATAATCCATAGAGGAACGCTAAAAAACACCACTTGAAAATGTGCGCTTTTCCAACTAGCTGCACTCCTAAGTGGCAAGTGCCGAATTAATTTGGCCAACGATGTCAAATTAAAATAATTGACAAATCCATCACTGGGCAATTGATTTTATTTCTGCATCAATTATGGACATATCAAAGTCGTAAACAATTTAAACTCTAGTAATATTAGCAGAAAATTTGTTAAGGATATCACAAAATTAATTTACAAATTTAAACGAATTTATTGATATTTTAAATACTTGAACATTTACCTATAAATTCTATAATTATATTGATATGATATAAATATAAAAGCATACGCAAATGCTTAAGAAAATTATTGCTTTTGCGACAATTTTAAAATTAAAAGTAAAAGTTGAGAGCATTAAAACATAAATCACATTGCAAAAGACAAAATGGAGTTTTAACTATAAGAAACGCAAAGGACAAATAAAATAAAAAGTAAAAAAAAAAACGAACGACTGCGCAAGTTTTTGCCTGTTGAATTTTAATATTTTTTGCATAATGTATAAGGATGCATGCGAGATGGAAAGAGATAGCGCCACAAGGATGAGAGTGAGAACAGAGAAATGTGCAAAAAAAACGAGCTAATCAAGTGGTTTTTCGACCGGTTCAATGTGTGTGTGTGTGTGTATGTGTGTGTGGGTGTGTTTGTGTGTAGGCATGCCCAAATGTCTGCATGTGTATGTGTGTGAGTGAGCAAAGACCACACCCACCGTTTAAATGCAAAATGGGTGCTTGGCTGCGAGTGTGCGACAGACAGAGATAGAGACGCATGCGCTGCCTGCCAGCCTCTTGCCTCCCTTGCCAGAGCAAGGGCAAGAGCACCACGACAACACGCCCACATGTCCATTGCTCATCATGAAGTTGTGCTGCTGCTGCTGCTGCTGTTTTAGTAGCTGTTGACAAACGCATCGTAGATGTTTTATTTATTTACGCGTTGGGCTTTTACAGCGCCTTGCACTCACTCACCTTGCCCGATGTCATTTTGTCGTTTGCCGTTTGCCGTTTTGCTCGCTCACTTCGTTGCTATATGTATGTGTGGCTGTGTGTGTATGTGTGAATTATGTGCACAATTATATATTTGTGTATATATTTATATATAAATACATAAGTATATAGCATCTTACTACAAAAGCAACGCAAATATTACATAAATACGTATAAATTAAGTAGGTTCAGGTACACATTTTTGTACTTTTATTCTTTTAGCAATCTTGTAGATATTTCTTGCTTACTTCAATTTGAGCAGCTTATCAAAACTCTGTGCAAATATTCGAAGTATTTTTAAATGTAACAAACTTTTTTAGCAATGTATTTTTTGTATAATTTTCTTTATATAATTTAGATATATCTCGATCCTACTGAAACATTTGATTATAAAGAACTACCCGATAAAAATCTAATTTCTCTTTGAGAGCTTTTAACCTATGTGTTTATAACTGGTCCCTTTTACTGAAATTTGAAAGGATTAAATTAATGTGAATAGCCTTAACATTTAATAAGATTCATTTTGCTAAATTTAATTTAGGCTATTTTATTCTGTCCAGCTTTAGAATTATTTTTTAGGATAATCTTATTCTCTCTAGCTACTACAATCTATACTATATCCAGCTGTTGGCTTTTTTTTACTTCTATATTAAGTCACTTTCAATTTTGCTTGAATTTCACTTTCGACAATTGTGTTTAAGTAAAAGTTGCTGAAAGTCTTTAAAGCAATAAGAGGTAAAAGAGTCATAATATATTCAGGATATGTTTCGAAATCAATGAATATCAGTTCATTTTTGATCTACTCTTATTTCCATGGGAATTTTTAAAGCACATAAATACCTATGTGAGTGTGTGTATGTGTGTGTGTGTGTATCACGCATTGCCTTGCTGCTTAATTACAGTAATTATTTGATTATAAAATCTCCCAGGGAGCACAACAACACAACCTCGCCTTTTTTATGCTATGCACAACATCTTCACACACATACGCACATACATACATACATACATACATACATACATACATACATACATACATACATACATACATGCATATTCCAAATAGTTCTTACAGCATTCGAAGGCATTTTTCGCATACATGCACACACTTATACACACATACATATATACACATATACATCTATTCATTTACGTATTTATGCATGTGTATGTGTATTTCACATACCTCGAGCAAACCCACAAACAACGAGATTTTTCTCCTAATAATGGCGCAGCGGGGGAAAGGTTATCGTTAAAGGGCATGGGAGGGGGCACCCAAAAAAAAAAACTCACTTGTGTAAATGAGAAGTGAAAAAGAGGCAAATCATAAGAGGAGCGTGCGCCGCCAAATTGCAGTACAAATATGTACTCTCATCAAGGGTGTGGGCAGACAGAGGACAGACAGACAGACAGAGAGACAGACGTAGGGACTAACGCACTGCTTAGAAAAAGGACAGTCTGCAGATACAGCAGCTGTCACACACACACACACACACAAAGACTTCCCCCTTCCAAACATAGCTGATAGCTCTGCGATGGCGATATTACTAAACACACACACACACACATCAATACAGAGAGATACGCTTACACACGCACACACATACTAAGTGTATAGCAGACATATTGCGCCTCGCTCAGCCTTGCTCATTGGTGCTAACGAGAGAGAGAGAAAGAGAGAGAAAGATAGAGAGAGAGAGAGCGAGAGAGAAAGCAAAGCGTAATGATGTTCATGAATGATAATGACGTTTTGCCACCGCTTTTCGTGTTTGTTTCATTTTTCGTCATAACGGTAGTTGGTCGTCACGTAAGAGTGAGAGAGCATGACTGCGCATTATATTCATTCGACGTTTGGCGTTGACGTTTGATGCCGTCGGCAAACCGAATATATATATATATATGTGCATGTATGTGTAAAAAGTGGCGAACGCGTGGGAGAAAACAACGGTACGCGAACGCACGCGAGCAAACAAACAAACGTAGCCAAGTTTACTGCTACGCTGAGAGAACTTTGCAAAATCTGAAACTAATCACTTTGCAGTGTTGCATAACTGATAAAGCCGTTGATCTAAGAAGTAACATTTAAGTGACAAATAAAAAATATTTAATTAAAATCTGCAATAATTACAAAAGTTGTCTTATTCTACTTTTGTCTTAATCAGTAATTGTTTCGTCATATACTGACTATTAAACAACAACAAATTAATATATCTATAAAAATATATAAAACGTTACTCTCACTGCAAAGTTTGACTCATAAAATATAATTATTTTATTTGCAAATAAGAAGTTTAAGACGAAGACTTGTAAGCTGAGCACATAAATACATACATTAATGCACACATATTTCCGTATCCTATTTGTGTTTTGCCTTAACTTGCTTTGACTCATAAGTAAAATATTTACATTACGAAATTGACGTCTTGAACGCGCGCGGTCGCAATTTTAATGGTTCCTTCGAGGGTTATTCCCGTGCAAATTAAACGGACAGCTTTCACTGTGTCTCTCTGTGTGTGTGTGTGTGTGTGTGTGTGTGTGTGTGTGTGAGCACCTGTGTGTGCGTGCGTCTCTCTGTGTGTGTGTGTGTGTGAGTGCAGTTTATAGAGGACTCGCTTAAGAAATATGGACTAAGAAGTCAACACACACACACAAATGTCGGCGATATGACCTGCAGCATTTGCTGGCTTGATTAGTCTAGGACCGATTTGGCGAAGAAGTCAGTAAAAGCTTTGAAGTACTTAAGCACAAAGTCTTATATTAAATTTAAATATTAACTCAAGCAACGAGGGAAAGACATCAAACCCGGATTTTAATTAACCAAACAAATACCAAACGAATATTTGTTGAAGATCTCGCTGTGAGTTCCATTTTTGTTTGCTTATAATAAATGTTGTTTAACCAACTTTAAATGAATTGTTATGATAATAAATTTCAGCAAATTTCAATATATAATATATATATATACATAGTATAAAGTTATATTGTATTACACAACTTGATATAGGTTGTTTCTATAGAAGATATGTATGTGATATGGAAGTTGGAAGATACAATTTTATTTTCATACGTGAACAGATTTTATGGCAGCTATATGATTTAGTACTGCTATTCGATCGTCTTCGACATATCTATTGTCTACAACAAAAATACGGATATATGGCAAATTTCTGCCTATTAAAAATAATCCAAGGGTATTTAAAGGCCAATGGGTCAATGGCTAGATAAAAAGCTTACGGCTATGTTTGTAAGATTTTTTTAAACTTTGTGTCACTTTTAATTATATTTTGATGAAACTTGTAGCATACTCGACTTTCTGCTGCAGACCCTACGAATATCGAAGTCAGCCAAATTGGATATGTTTTTACATGAGACACTTTTTATTTAGCAATTAATCCGTGAGTGTTATTATGTTCCTAATACTTTGACAAAAAATGATGAACATCAGACATTTTAAAATATTCTGGGCCTATTACAGCTCGGCAGGTTGAATCCGGTCTGCAAGGGTATCTAATCTTCTACTAGACTTAAATTCTGTCTATCTTTTTATTCTACAATGAAGATGCCTTATTGGTGATATCATCGTTAAAATCAAATACTTGCTTAATCGACTTATGACTAAATTAATACTAAATCATCAATATGAATTTCAAATGTATAAAAAGAATAAAGTTATAGTTTATTTTGTTGGAATGACACACACATTTCACATTTTGGCTGAATTACCCACTCGAATTCTTTCCACTTGCCCCAGAGGCCACTTTTGGGCTGTCGCATCAAAAAAATAAAACCCGTCGACAGCACTACTTGACGAGAAGCCTGTGGAGACTCGAGTCCTGTCTAGATGTATGTGTGTGTGTGTGTGTGTGTGTGTAAGTGTGTGTAAGTGTGTGTGAAATGAAATGAAAAGTGTCTAAGCTCGCAGCTGAGCTGAACGCAACAATCTGTGCAGAGTTCAGTCGTCGTCGTCCATCAATTGTTAATGTCACAGACGCACAGCGTGCATGGCCAGAAAGTGGAGGATGCGAGGTGAAGGATGGAGGGAGGGAGGATGAAGGATGAAGGATGAGCACAAGTTGTACACTCAGCATGGTGGCCACAACTTGGAGTCATTTCTGCTATTTAAATGTCGTTTTTCTTCGCGCGCTTTTCAATTTTTAATTGGGATTTTCGTTGATGCTGCCTTCGCTGTTGATGTTGCTGCTGCCATTGTTGAGTTTTTGTTTGTGCAACGCCTTAGCAAGGACTTGCTTGCCACATGCCACATGCGACAGCAGAAGCAGAAGCAGTCTCCCTCGCAAATTGCTTGGCTTGCTTACCCGGTTCGCTTGAGTGGTTAAAATGTCTTACGGTTAGTCGCCGTCATCGCCACGTGGTTGTAAAATGCGCTTTTCAATATATTCCGCTGCTCGACAATGAGTAAATAAACTGCTTGGCTTGGCTGTGTGTGTGTGTGTGTGTGCTGCTTTTTAGGGTTCAACATATTTACCGATTTTTCGTGGTTTTTTGATTTCCTGACACGGGTACGACGGCAATCATTGTGACATTTTAATTGTTTATTTGCGCTGTTTGCGCATGCGGCTGCTACGAGTCCAGGGACCACGACCAGGACGAGGACCACGACCAGGACCACGACCAGGAGCAGGACTACTGCAACTACTCCTGCTGCCAGTGCTGTACTATGTACTCAAGTACTTGCCAGTTTTGCCGGGCTGGCAGAGGTAATTGTTTTGAAGTTTCATATTTTGACAAAAGATTTGCGGGTGAGGAGTTCCTGGTTTGGTTTCCTAGTACTTATCCCAATGCAAACGAGCTCTCCTTTTCCCTCTCCCTCGCCCCTTTCATCTGTCTCTCTCTCTCTCTCCTTTTGGCAATACTCAGTTGTGTGTTGTGTTGGTTAATGTAAATATTTGTTTTTTATTGTCATTTGAAGTACGCTTCTGTACTGTTCATTATTATTTTTTCTCCTTATCCACATGTGACTTCAAACATTTGTGAAGAGCGAACTTGATTGCCAGCATTACTTTAAGTTTAAAAAACACTTTAATTAAACATAAAACTTTTATCAGTGGATAGTTTTTATTTGAGGAGAGAACTTGTTTGTCAGCTTTACTTTAAAAACTCTTTGGCCAAATATATAAATGTCATATTTATCCGGTTTTTACATAAGACAATTGGCATCTGTATACCAGCTGTGGATAAACAAATAAATATAATACCACAGCTAATAAATACATTTTTTTTATTATACATATTTGTTATATATATTTGTTTATTATACGAAACGCGATATGTGCAGTATTTCTTAGCATATTTAATTAATTAACTAAAACAGAAAAATTAGAAGAAAATTTGCAAAAATATGGGAAAAATAGTTTTGTCACATAAATAGAACATTTTCAAAAAAGGATGGTTGATCATTTGGGTTGATAAAATATGTCATTCAATATGTGGATTATATTCTGAGTTTTGAATAGCTGCTTCACATTTTTGACTCATAATCTTCAAGAGCTTTTTCCGTTCATTCTTTGAATTGAAGAATTTCAACCTTTTTGGTTTCACATCCACAAAACATCCAGATTAATAGTATAATAAACAAATATAATCAAAGAAAGTCTTTTTGATTATGTCAATACTATTTTGCAATTGATTGATTGCTATTGTTGTTGAACCATTTTATATTTTAACACCACCAGATTTATGAAATGCTTTATTTTATCTTTTAAATTTAATAACTCTCTTTTAATTTTATTTAATTTTATTTGTAACTTTAATTTACATTTTGAATTTATTTAAAAATGTATATTTCTCAAGTGTTTATTAAAAATGTTAGGGCATTTTTAATCCACAGAAAATATTTAAAGAAAATACCTGGCAACCTCATTGAAACAAATATTCGAAATTTAGTTTGATAACTATAAATGTATAGCTTAAAATGTAAGCTGGTCTGATTAAAAGAGCTTATGAAAAGTATCAGTATTCAATAAAATACAACGAAAATTGTTGAGCACCACTTGAGCCACTGTCGAAATTTTGAAAAAAAAATCAACAAGCAAATGAATTGTAACAATTTTGAATTAGAATCAGAATCAGCATAACTACCACCAGCCAGCAGCAAGCAGCAGGCAGCAAGCAGCAACCAGCAGCAACACCAACCATTTACACATTCACACACTGTGGTGGGGCATGCACCCTCATTTTAAAGAAGCAACAACACAATCAAACATTTATGCCTAATAAGGGACGGGAGCAGCAGCAGGGCAACACTGCTGCACATATGTAACTTAATTAGATACAAATTCTTTGGATTTGCCTTTCGGCTTCGTTGGCTGTTAAATGCTACCCATCTCTCCCTCCCTCTCTCGCTCTCTCTATCTCTATCTCTGTCTCTGTCTCTCTGCACGGTCGATGCTCATGTAATAAACGGAATAAAAAAAATGCGTGACGTCAACCATTTTTGGATAGTTGCTCTGTTTTTTTTTTGTTGCTTTTTTTTTGTTGTATTCTTTGGGTGCAACAAAGGGGTTGATGTGGCAACGGCATAATGTAGCTGCGCCCGCTGAGGGCCCTGAACGATTTGTTGCAATTTTATATGGATCGCTGTGTGTAGCCATTTTTGGTCCCGATCCCGTTGAGCTCTGACTACCCTTAAAGCGCACTCGCCGCTGTTTCAAGTGCGCAAAAGGTTTTGAACTTCTACACAACTATTAGCGCGACTTTGCAGCGGGGTTCGTTCGTTTGAAAAACCCGCAATTAAGTATGCGTTTTTTTTTCTTCTTTCATTTTGCTGTTGTTGCTGTTGTTGTTGCGCACATTCAGCGTCCGCCCCTGTTTTTTTGCTGTGCAGCACGTTGCTGTTGTTGTCGATCCGTGTAACTTTTGTTTATTACGCGTAATTGCAGTTACTCTTACTCCAACTCCAGCTCTCCATGTGTGTGTGCCTTTTGTGCGCTCCTTTTGCAGCTGCTTTCATTTCCAGCCGGCTCTGCTCTTTTCCACGCATGCATGTTCCATGGGGCGAATGCTTAATGTCGATTTTGCAGCACGTACTTCGTCTTCTAGGCAATGGGTCAGATAATGACTTAAGCAAACACTGGCAAGATTCCTTAAGGCGCATCGATTGCAATGAGTAAATATGTCAAACTAATAAAAAGCATTTTCACAAATCTTTTGGAATTTATGTTGCTTGTCTCTGTTTTACTAATGAATCCGCTATTTAGTTGCAATATGATTTTTCTAAACAAACTCAATCTTTATATAGGCTAAGCTAAACTCTGCAACCATCTTTACTCAGCTTAAAGTGTTATCAATTTTTCTAGGGAATAATTCGAGTTTTTGTATGAGAATCATTTTCCTTTTTGTAAAATATAGAAAATATTGAACCAAGCTGGCTAGATAAGTGTGTTTTAATGATTTTTAAATGTTGACAAACATATTTTAATACTTTATCTACTCTATGTATCCGTTTTTTCTAAAGAACAATAGGATTTTTTTTCTTTTTTAAATCATTGCAATCAAGCTCGCTAGATAAGATTGATGCAATACTCACATTTTAATAAAATAGCTGTTCTTTTTGTGTTATATGCTGCATTATAAATATGCAAAGCTTATTTGCAATATGCTTCAGTGCCTTGAAAATCATTTAGGGAAGTTTGCCAACATGCAAACTCCAATAAACCGTCGACAGACAACCAGTTGAAATGTGAGTTACAAAATGCCGGGGGCGGAAAGTGGGTTAAGCCCTCCTGTCGACAAATTACAGCAAAATAAATGGGAATTTATTTTAAGCACAACAACAATAACAAGAACAATAACAAGAACTAGAATAACAAAACAAGTTGCAATTGTAAATTGCAGAGTAGCCTTTTTCTTGCTGAATTGCACATTTGAAGTCAAACAAAATGGCGTCGGCTCATTTGATTTGTGATTTTTGTGGCGTGTTAGTTAGTTTTGTGGAATTCGCGTGCTGAGCTGATAATTTGAACAGCCACAACAACAACAAGAAAACAACAAATTGCTACCTTTATTTTATCGATGACTATCATCTATATATGTACATGGGTACAGATCAAATTGGTATTCCTTGCATAAGGGAAACAACCCCCTTGTTGGTGTTATGCGTTATGGAGCGCATCTTTTGTCAATATTTGTGCTGGGCATGTAAACAATTTAATAGGCTGTTAGTTGCTATTGCTGTGTACTTAACAGATATGGAAAAACCGCCGTTCAGCCACTTGACAGCTGTTGCAATTTACGCTTGATCTAAGCCAGCCCAGTTTGAGCCTCGGGGGTTTGTTGTGCGCTCTGATTTTGTATCTTGTACATTCGCAATTCAAGTTATTTGTGCCAGGCAAATAGTTTATTTAGCACTTTCCAAGTAGGGGGGAGACTGAACACTTTGGGAATCTGTTACTCAATAATGTTGTTCAGCGGGGTTTTAAATTGAAAATCACATCTTGAAATATGCACATTCTTCTTGTTTAGTGTTTGCTTAATCTAATGAGCTATGCACTTTTTGTTTGATTTTCAAATGGATTGCATAGTGTAATATTAATTGTAATTTGTATACCCTTATAATGTTTTTGGGCCTTGCATAATAGATTATGTATCTTCCTAATCAGCTTCACTGGTCGAGTCAGGTATAACTTTGCCCAAGTATACATCCGTCCTCATATTGTACACCAATTTTTTCAATAAGTTGGAATATTGTGGTTAAACTGGGCATATATCCACTTCAGCACTTGGCATCCAACCGGATCGAACTACTATATCATATAGCTGCCATAGAAAAAATAGGTCTAAGGAGATAAGTTGTAAAATATAAGTTTTTTTTTAAAGATGGTCTTGTTTTTTTTAATCAACTAGTTATTGGGCTCAAGCGATGATTATATTTAAATTAAAATAATATAATATCTGATAGCTTTTCACTTTCTTCTTGCACATGTAACCAAGAAGCTTTTTAAAAATATTTTTAAAAAATAAATTGGAGAATTTCAACCCTTGCGGGGATCGAACCCGCGACCTTTGGATTAGAAGTCCAACGCGCTATCCGCTGCGCCAAAGGGCCCAATTATCTGGCGATGTCATAGCACCTATCCACTTGCTACAACGCGTGCATATTTATAGTAATTGTTTAATTACAAATAGAAAAACTTTAACTATATTATTGTTGACATTAGAGTAGCCTCCAAAAGCAAGTCACGCAGCGTTTCGCTTGTAAACAAAACCATTTCAAATACAAAACCGAGAAACAGCTATTTAAACATGCGTACAACTAGTTCTTTATTTATAGAATCGAAATTTCGCTGCGCCGTACAGATAGAACTTTATGTACAAATATATTATACAAGACATAAATATGTATGTATGCCACGCATTGAACTTGAACACTTTTCTGTTGCAGCTGCTGCACCTAAAATCAAAGCAATACGAGGATATGGTTTGGTTGCAAGTGGCTTTCACTAAAGGATATTTATTTTGTGCCGAGCCTTGGCTCTATCTGCAGTTCGTCGGGGCATTCAAGTGCTCAATTTGCCCGCTTCTAATTTTCATTTTCATTTGCATTTCTCGCTCGGGGCTCCTTGTTGCCTTTATCGCCTACTGTGATCTTCATGCGCTTTTGGCTAATAAGTACTATAGAATTCACACACACACACACTTACAGACCCGGGGTAGACAGATAGATATACCCACATTTTAGCTGTGAGTTTGGAGAGCATTCAGGGTTGTTCACCGAAAAATACTTGGTGACGTGACTGGTTGCAATTACTCAAGGCGTGTTGTTGTGTTGTGGCTGTTGCTACTTTCAGTTTGTTAACAAATTAATCAAATCGAACACCAGACCCAAGTCTAATAGAGTAATCGTCCAAATGTGGCAATGCCCCCACTCCCCTTGGCCTAAGTCAAAGTTCTTATCTGTTTTTTTTTGCTTCTTTTTTTAGCAGTGTCCCCTTTTCGGGGAGTTTTCTCACTTTGTGCCGCGTGATTTATCTGCTCCTTCCGACGTTTTTAGTATATTGGACTCTGGACTCCTTTCATGCCGCTGCCCGAGTCACCGGCCAGATTATGTAAACGTTTTTTTTACGCAAATCGCACACTCGAAACGGATATTAAATTTTATTGCTCTTGTTGCCATGACTTTGACTTGGGTTGGGTGTTCCGGGCTTCGCTTGGCCCATTGTTGTGCTCATTGAGCATTGAAGTAGTCGCATTGTCAATTAGCTCGGACTAATCGGAATGCCAGGTATGTGCATTTGGCTTCTGCCAGTGGCAGTTGCTCTCAAATGGGGTTAAGGCAACTTAGATCTATCTGGCAGGAGTAGGATACGGTATACACAAGCTGGCATTAGCCGACTTTACTCGGCCCAAGTGCTTTACTGCCAATTGTAGCTAACATCGTTTCAGAATTTTAAAAATTCATAAGCCGCATATTCATTACGGGTTTTTTTTTTAATGCTAAACTGGTCCTTGAGTTCATATATATATTTATTATGTACTCCTCAAACCAAACATCCTTGAAACGGTATATTATTAAATATGAATCGGATAACTGCAGCTGCCGTTGTTCTAAACAATCCAATAAGATAGGGTGACTGCAAATTCTTGGGCAAATGTTATGCAGCAGTCGCAACGCCCCGCAAATGACGCCCATTCCTTAAGGAGCACACTCCTCTCTCTTCATTTCAATCTCGGCACGCGCTTGCCAAGGACATTTGGTGCTGAGATTTGCACATGTTCCATCAGCAGAGATTTTAATTGCTACATATGCGACACACACGCTGCCTACGCCTCCAAAAAAAGAGCGTTTCCAAGGCACGAGATTTGGAGGTACCCTCGAACTCCTGCTCCTGCTTGTACATCTCCTTTTGCTGCTGCTGCTGCTGCTGCTGCTGCTGTTGTTGATCCTTCCGGTGGCGGGGCACACAATACGACGGCTGAGCATCAAGACAGGAAGCAATGTGCGCGGATGAACAATTGTTGGCTGAGATTGTTGTTGGGCACTGGCGCAGCTGCCTTAAGTGGGCAAGGATAATCAAATGGTGGCTTACACAGAGTGTACTTGTTTACTCCCCTCCCTCCCTTTCTCTCTCTCTTAATGCTAGCCGATGATCATGATTTGATTGTTAAAAACCGGTTGCGTCTTTTGGGCGTTGCCTAGACCTTGTGTCCTCGTCTGACATTTGATTTCGCTGGCCTGCTTTGCTTTTCAATTTCGATTTCGCTTTCGGCAGCGGAAACGCTTTTTCTTTTTCTTGCTCGCGTTATTTCTACTGTGGTTGTTGACACGCGATCCTTGCCAAAGATACTCCGCGCTTCAGTCTTTGACTGGATTCGGCGGTTGCGTCTGGCGCGTGTGCCTGCTTCCTGTTAATTATATTCACGTAAACTGTCAAAATGTGCAAAAGCGACCACGCTCCCCCCTACCCCTACCTCTATCCCTATCCCTACCCCAACCCCAACCACTTCTGCGAGCGTCCTATGTAATTGAAAGCGAAATTTTATGCTTTCATTTGTTTGCCTCGTCGTTCAATATTAAATTAAATGCATATGCTTTGGCTTTGGCTTTGGCATTGGCATTGGCTTTAACTTACTGCATTGTATTCTGTGGCAGTCTCTTTTGTGCTGTCAGTTGCTCTTGTTGTTGCCCCACTGCTCCTTTGCTCTCTCTCTCTCTTTCTCTGGGTGTGTGTGTGTCTTTGTTTCGTGCTCTCAGAAACTAAACAACTGCTCATTACTTGTCGGCTCCTGTGTGTTTTACTCTCGTTTTGTCGTTTTGTCGCCCTCGTCGCCAACTTCAGATTACAATTTGGCTCGTGCTAGATTTGGCATCAGCATCAACATCAACATCCACTTCAGCTTCCGTTGCTTCCTTGGAAAAACACTTCGATTTGATATGCAAAACTAAGAGATTCGAGTAGAAGGCTTTGATCCGAGTCACAAATAGATTTTTGGCATGTAACCGTTGCACGCCTTTGTAATGGAATGTACTTGATTTATATTAAATATCTTATCGATTTTTGTCTCGCAATCGAAACGAGACGCCTTGAAAACTATAGGAATTTTCTTGTTTTCAGAAAGAAGTTCTAAATATACAAAATAATTTCTTATAATTGGTAAGGTTTATTTTGTATTTCAGAAATATATTTCTTAATAATAGAAAATATTTATAATAAGTAAAAATGCAAATCTTTTTTTTCTAGAAAAAAATCTTTTCGAAATTCAGAAAATGGTAATGAAATTTGATTTCCTTCCGTTTTAAAAATAAATAAATTCGTCAAATGTAAGGCGAATTTTTAAAATTCAATTTGAGAGTGTATAAATAACAATTTGAATTCGATTGATTTCATTATTAACATAGCTCATTGCATGTCATAATGATATACAAGAATGTATTTCAAGACAAGTTTTTGTAAATAACATTAAAATACACCGAGTACTTCTGGGAAAGACCGCACACCAGAAGGATGCGACCTGTGGCTCACTTATATTTATGTTACCAGATTTCCCGTACCCCTTTCGAGTCTGAATAAATTTCTATCTAATTGCTTACATATCTTTGTAGTGTCTATAACAATCTGTTGTACACTCCTTTTTATTTAGCAAAATTAGCTGGCGTCACGGTTCACAGCGTTGTTTGCCCTCTTTCTAGTCCACAAATATTTAGCTACTTATCATGTTCGACGAATTTCTCTCTCCTTTTTTTCTTCTCGCACATTTGAAAAAAACTCGCACACTTTCCATAAATGTTTGACGGCGGCCAGCTCAAAAATACGAAGCGGAAAAAAGTGTACTTCCTGTAATAAAAAGCAACAACAGCAAGAACAACGCTAACACCAACACTTCCGCGTGACAAATGCCGCTTGCCACACTCGCAAGGGTTGAGAGTCCTTAACAACCTGCAAACAGGACAAGTCAAACGGTCCAAGCCTAAAGCGCGTGTCCGCATTTTTGTCGGAGCCCGGGGACATTATTATCATGTTCATGTTTATGGTGCTCAGTTCCCAGCCCAGTTAAAGAACTGTGGTTAAGCGCATTACGCAACATTATGACATTCACCTCCAACAAATATGCGACACGCGGCTGAGGCCCAAAAACCAGCCAATACAATTATAATTGCAACAAATTGAACGACGCTGCCGGCACGCGTCCTATTAGCTCATCTTCCGGTAGCCAGCCTCAGAGTCTCGCTCCATGTTAAAACTGGGGTGACGGGGGGTGAGACGGGCAATGGGAGACGCCCCTGATGTGGGCTGGTTGGGTGTATAAGGTCCGGCTCGGAAGTGTTTGCTGTTTGTTTGGTTTAGTCCTTGAAATATGTTTTTTTTTTACGCCTCTAGTTCGCATTCGTTGTGTGTTTTTCCTATACCCTGTTGCCAAAAATTCGAAGACGAAGGGTTTAATGGAGTTGGTTTATTCTTGAAAATAAGCGATATATTATTACTAAAACTATTATTGAAACTAGCCAGGAAAAATGAGTATATTTATATAAAGTATTTATTTTATTTTCAAGCTTAAAATAGTTTCGGTTCCCGATTTGCAAGCATTAATTCTTTACAGAGTATTTTATAGTGCGTACTTCACATCAAATATGCTTAGAAGGCTTTTTTTGTAAGGTTTTAGCATTTAGCCGTATTTTTTCTGTGGGTGATTTATTGGCTTTTACTTATTTCCGGTTTTGTATATACTGGGGCATGGGAAGGACATCATTGACCGTAATGACGTTTAAGTAGTTATTATTATCGTGTTTTGCTTATGACACATTCTGATGGCTTCTTGACATCCACTTCAATTGAGCGTGAACAGTACATAAACGGCCAAGTTGCGAGTGTTTCTGATATGTTAATACCTCAATTCAAATAAGACAGGTGAATTTCTATAACAGACATTTCTTCACTTCCTCTTTTTTTCTCTACGTTTCTGATAAGGCATCACTGATTTCGGTTGAAATGTATTTTCATATTTCTTGGGTAATGTTGTTACACAGATTTGCTGAGGCGCAAACCACAGCTGCTGGTGAAACAGAGCAATTAGCTGCAATTAGCAACTTATCGTTAAATCAAATCGATTGGATTGCACAATGTGCAAACATTTGCAAATTGCAGGCAGCTTTGTGAACCACAATCGCTTGGAGCAATTTTGAGCTGCCGAAATGGTTATTAATAATTTTTGATCCGCATTTGGCACAATGCCTTGAGAATTATTTCATGTCTGTCAAAATACTGTCGGCACATTTTCCTAGGCCAACTGAAAGGTGTTTTTTCTCGGCTTTGAACCTGGCCGACATTTCGTCTGCTACCTAAATGTGGGTGCAGGACTATTGAGATGATGGTCTTTGGTCCTAAGTTGGCCATTGTGTTTGTTGGCAGGGTAATTATTGGCTTGGGTCTGCGTACACAAAGGGCTTAGACATGTAGTTTGACATGATTAGTTGCTTAATTGAGCCTAAATGCATGCACAGCATATAAAATATTTGCCTTAAATATTTTGGTTAAATTATGAAAGGGTACACGTTCAGCCGTTTAGCCGCGAGCAGAATGAATAAGAGCTGGACAAAATGCGTGAATGCTGAACCCTACCACAAAATATGGAATAAGGAAGAAAGAGACTTATTCACAAGAATGTTACACACAAATATTAGAGCCAAAGAAAATGCCTGAGAGCAAAAATGGTATACTAGAAAAGAGATCAATTATTGATTTTGATATTGGTAGGGGCAAGGATTGCCTTATTGACAGATACATAATTTTACAAATCAAATATTTGCTCCAACCTAAATCGTTTCTGCCTCGGGCTCAAGCTGAGAGCGTAGCTCGTTTAAGGTCAACAGTAGTTAAGGGTGGCTCTAAAAGAAATCCATACTAATACATATATGTTAAGTAAGCAGTTTAAATGAAACTGATTTGTGCTTAACGGAGATAATTGGTGATTTCGTATAAGCTCCATAAGCTTCTTATGCATAGTATGACCCATGAGAACACTTAACAGCCTCCACCCAATTTTGTTAATCAATAAGTTTGCCAACACAGCAGCAAAGCGATGTCAAACGATTAATTTTGGCTCGCTAAACCACAATTTCCGGCAACACCTACCCAAAAAGAGAAAAAAACACAAATAAAAGAACCAGGAGAACGTCCCCTATGTGGGCTGCAGGACGACTGTCGCGACAGTCAACATCAACATCAAAATCAACATCAAATCTGGAGTTGTTGTCAAAACGTATGCACTGAAATATGACAGGAGGTGGGAAAATAAATGCCCAAATACGCATGGAAAGCCAATTAGGAAGAAATAAATCATGTGGCATGCGTGCGATTTCTTGTGGGGAACGCCTCATTCATAGACTCGAGGACATCGCAGCGAGTGTGGCAAACAAAGCAGCAACCACAGCCAGATCCAGATCCACATATATACTACTCCAGAATTAAAGACAACCCCGCATCACAGTTCACAGCCAGCGTGAAGAATCTGAACAAGTGCCAAAAGCTGATTTCACTGTAATTACAATTCACACTCTCCTCATCCAGCGGCAGCAACAACAGCAGCAGCGGGGAAAAGTGAAGTTAAATATTCCCGTAAATGTGTTCTTTTTGTTTGGCAGCACTTAAGCAACGCCCCCTTATCCGAACCACCAACCAACCCTCTCCACCCACATCCCAAAAAGGACAGACGAGAACAGCACAAACTTTTTGTGTGGCAGGCAGTGAGGATTGTGATGGTGATGAGCAGGAAAACCCACAAACAGACACACCTACTAACCGACAATAAGCTGAAAACTCTTTCAGTATTTGGCTGGGTGGCTGGCTCTGCGTGTGTGTGTGTGTGTGTGTGTGTGTGTGTGTGTTGGGTGGGTTTGGGTTGTGTTGTGTTGAACGCGTGTCAGGCCTACCACTAAGCAAACAAAGACCAAGCAAAAACCCCGTCACATGGCATGGGCAGCAATAGAAATGTCACAAACAAACCGATTAAACAAGTACTTTCAAACAAAACACCAGGCTAAAAAAAAGCAAGCAAAAAACTCCATCCACCCACTGCATCAAAAAAATAAGTTGAGCTAAGAAATGACCGAGGGGGTTGACGGGGCAGGTTCTACACTTCGAGCAACCCTTTGGGCCGTGTCGAGATCAATAAATTGGGTGATTCAATTTGCCAAATGCGGTCGACTTTTCAGTGTGGGGATTTTAAAATTGTTGTGATATTTCCATAAGTTTCTGGTCACGCGACTCCTTTGTCCCAATGCCCAATTTCTCACAAATTATGCTAATGCGCATTAAGCCTATTAGTGTCAATTAAAAACATATTTCGCTTATCTATCTGGGTGTGAAGGTCTTATCTCTCTGACTACGCCCAACGATGAGTCTGCTGCCCATCTACTGTTTGCATCAACATTCTTTTTTTATTTTTCGCAAATGTCAAATGCATTACGCTTTCGTTTGTAATGCGATTAGTTAGCGAACTGGTTGACATATATTTTAAATCCAGTTGTCGATGACAATTCTTTGGGAGTCTTAATTCGAGAGAATTAAGAATAATTCCATGGGAATCTGTTTCACACAAAGTGTGCTCTTCTCATTCTCATTCACAGACAAAATATAATTTTCAATTATTTACTGTTTGATGACCTCTTTTTATAATTTAAAAATATGTGTTTTTTATTTTCATTTTTTTATCTCAGAGTTTGTTTAAAATTCCACTGCTGAGTTAGTGGACGCTGTGAATCTCTTGCTGAACACTAATGCCAACGGTATTCGAAATATAGTGAAGTATATAAAATGTATATAGTTTAAAAAAACTGAAGACAGCGAAGAACATATTTAAATTATAACAAATATTCTAATACCATCTACAACCATACAAAATATGCAATATAATTTAATAGTAATAGTATTATCAAAAATCTTTCCATCTGTATACAAAATTGAATATCTAAATATAATTTTAAATTTATATAAATTTTTATATACCTTATCAAATAATAAAATGTTGCCAGTTCAAAGCATTAGAAACAAGTATTTTTAATTATCTTTTGTGTTTATTATCAAATCATTTCATAAAATGATGCAACAAGGCCCTAAGGATTAGATATTTTATTTTGAATCTGATATGTTTGAACTCTGAAATGGATATTCCTTGATTTAAAACCAAAGCTAAGCCACAGATTTTTCACGGCTCGAGGTTCAGTATAATTTCAAATCGTTAGCTTCTACCGCTCTACTAAACCACTCAAACAATTTATGATTCGCACCTCAAGGCGAACGTGTCACCTGCTCCGGGCCATCAGAAATTAATCTCAAAATTAAAATCCAGTTCGGCATATTTGCAATTTCCAATGAAAAACACCAGATCAAAGCGAAGCTGAACAACAATGCAAATTTACACGAACACAGTCGTCCAGTTACTTGCATAATCTGCAGTAAGCCACAGCGATTACAAGGCATTGTGTAAGAGCTGGCCATGTATCCATGATACACATTTGCGGCCATGTGTGACTGACCCATGCGAGCCACTGACCCAACAAACCGAAAACACAATGCTTATAGGGTCCACGACCACAAAGGCGTCTCGAACTCTACTCGAGGGAAACTCAACAGCTGCTGTCCGGAACAGCTCGATGGGTGGACACATGTATATGTAAGTGGCGTGGGTGTATCTATATCTGTGTCTGTGTCTGTGTCAGTGTCTGTGTCCAGGCAACAAATATCCGTTTTGCAAATGAAACAATTGCGGTGTTTGACCAATTTCACAATTGATGTAATCCTGCAAATCGCTATATTAGCGACGACGATGAAGGAAGGAGCAGGAGCTGCTGCTATTGTAAATACTCCTTGGCATTACGATTGTGATATTGAAATGTTTTGAGTTCATTCAAGAGTAAACAGCACATGAAATTACTCTCAGTGTGTGTGTCTGTAAGAGTGTCTGTGTTGTGTTGGTTGCGGGCCCGAAGAAGGTTTATAATAATATTTTGCTAACCTTCTTTTCGCTTGTAAAAGTTCAAAAAGATTTCGCCCGCTCTTTGTAGGCATTTGGCGATTACCGACACAGATTAAGGGATGTTTGGCAGCATCAGCAGCCTCTCCTCTTAGTCCTGGCTGAGATTCCCCGGCTTGCGAGCATGCGCGGCAGGTTCTGTGTTGCCCTGTGGTCCTCACATTGCCAATTCATACGAGCGCAATTAGACGAGTTTACGCTTTTGTTTCCCATTTGCCCGTAGACGAATTTCGGCCATTCGTTTCTTTGATCCTCTCTATCCCTAAATCTGTGCACTCGACCATGCTCGTCTCTCGTCTCTAGGCCCGATTCTCTACCGATTTGCCCATTGTGTCGCGAGTATTTGGCGCGTTTAAATAGATTAACCGCCTTGCAATTTGCTTGCATCTTATCTCAGATCGTAGCAACAGCTACCTACGACTCCGTATATCCTGTCCAGGCGTTGAGTCAGCTTTGCGTGCCCGTTGATTGGTCTACACACATGCATACATACATTCAAATAGATACTGCTACTGCTACTGTTTCTGTCTTTACTGCTTTTTGCCTGACGTACAATTAGCTGTGGTCGCCTTTGTTTGCCGTCCTAATCTTTAGTAAATTAGTTCATTAAGAGGTTAATTCCTCACAACACCCACAAATTATTCCCTCATTGAATGGACTCATGTGTACTCGAGTGCTTCTCACTGTTTGTAGTTTGTAGATGCCAATATTATATGTAAATTGAGTAGCCTCATTCCTTGCACTGATTTCGCTTAATCATAAGAAAAGGAAATCTGTTTGAAAGACTTTAAAATAGTTTTCTTTGCCTCCAATCTGCTGGTTAAATAAAGTTTAAGTTAAACAATAAATTGGGAAGCGTAATATTTTTTTAAATTAAATCATTTTGGTATAATTCAGAGAGACGTTGGATACGTTCTTTAATCATCGACATGCAAGCATTAATTTTTTAATCACGCGTCAACTTTTTAGTTATATGTTTTGACACCTAATATTTGATTTTAATCTATAAATCAGACAGATATACTATAAGCAAATAGATACAAGCTATTTTGAACTATTTTACTTCTTAGTCATATTAATAAAGAATTATTTTCAGGGGCGTAGCCAGCTTTAAGTGATGAGGGACTGAATTTTGTAAAGGGCTGCGAATTATAATTTCTCACAAATTTTAATTTAAAAACCGTTTTGTGTCTGGACAAAATTTCCTCCTGTCTCCCCCTGCATACGTCTTTGGTTGCTTTACTAAATACATGCAACAACATGCAAAAAACCATCGTAAAAGCTGCACTATAAAATGACGAGTCAGTTTTTAGCAGCAGCAACAACAACAACTGGACTTTCACATAAAGTATCAACAAACAGTCAAAACAGTCAACACTGAAAAGCTGGCTGCTGACTTCTGGCTACTGACTGCTGTCTATTGCCTGCTGATTCCTCCAGGGCTCCGTCATCGTCCTGAGTACTGGTCGTCCACCTCGACTCTCTCAGTAATGGCCTGCGCCAGGTCACAAAAGCCGTGCAAACATGCCGAGCACACACACACACACACACACATAAAATGCCAAATGGGCGGTTAGTCTTCGAGTATGAATGCAGAGCAGTCACAGGACAGACCGCAGTTGCACATGAAGGATGAATTGGTGTAGGGAAAGCAATGAGTAAATTGCAAACACAAATGCAAAACTTGAAAATTGCTGCAAATGTGCAAAAATAAAATATGAAAAGTGCAAATGTGATAGGTGGAGAAAGACAGAGAGAGAGGGAGAGAGAGAGAGAGAGAGAGAGAGAGACAGTAGGAAACTTGAGTATTTTTTATAGAAAGTGGCCATTTCGCCAGGATTATTTGCTTATCCTTTAGTTTAGTCGTTGTGTGGAGTTTCTTTTTGTTCCTAACTTCATTTAATTTAACTTCTTGCTTTCATTGTGTTAAAAACTAATATACTCAAAATTATGGATTTATTTGTATACCTTTTCAGAGGATATTATCATTCGATGAATGTTTCGATCGGACTTATAAATTATTAATTGAATTCAGACGTGACCAGGCCCGTATTCGGTTTGCAAGGGTCCTTGATCATCATTCATATTATTATTTATTTGTTGGAATTCTTATAAGTGTGTTAATGTTTTATTTGTAATACATCCGATTAAAATGCACAAAATGCGTTTATTTAACTGGGGTTCCAGTTCAATTTGCCTAATGTATCCAGTGTAAAGGCCAACTCCAGTCGCTTCGTCTGTTTGCCAATGTACTTCGCCAACGTTTAAGTAATAATGCATCGAAATGGAGTTGGTAACACAGGTTGACAGACAGCCAAGCCTGGTTGCCTTTGTCCCGCCAGCTAGACAGCCATTCTGTCTATTTCCTGGCCTTTCTGTCACCGTGAAGAGTTGTGCTTTTGGGTGTAGAACAAGCTGCTCAACTAACTGCAGCGGCATTACAGCTTTGAGAGTGGAAGCAACGAAGGATTCGAGGAAGCGCAACGCGCTTCTTCGCTGCCTTTTCGACGTGGACGTGGACCTGGACGTGGACGGGAAACTCCAAGAGCAAACAAAATGAAGAAATTCGCATTGCCGCTGTGCGATATCATCAAATGAATATAAGATTATATTTACCAAGGCGGGTAGAAAGTGAGCGAGCACATTTTTAATGTGGATACGGAGCTGATGCTGAAAAACTTGCTCGGAGGAGGATGAGGTGTAGGCGGTGGCGATGGCGATAGCGATGACGGAGGTGGTGGACGTGGCCGCCATTGCCGTTATGCTCACAGGGCACCGGGTGGAGAGGTGAGTGGTGAGAGATGTGCAAACAAAGACACTGATAAAACGAAATGCCAAACGGCAATTGAAATGCATAACAAAGACATGGCACACTGGAGGATCGGATGGAGGTGGAGACGCAGACGCAGACGGAGACGTCGACGTCGACGAAGATGGGAATTGGCATGGGCATGGTCTCCGGCTGAGGCTGAGGCAGAGGCTGAGGCTGAGGCTCAGGGCACTGGCACGTTTGGACAAGTGAAGGAGGCGACGTCAACTCTTTTGAGTGGGCGACCAGAGGCGCTGCCATTTCGGTGTCTGGCTGCGCATCTTGCTTGAATGCTTGGCTGAATGTGCTAGGGGGCGAAAGGGAGCTCAAATCAAGTGTGAACAGAATACGGCCAAGTTTTTTGGTTGCCACTTTTGCGTGGGGACCCGCTTGACAAGGGCCACGCCACGACGCAACCCCCTGTCGCGGCGGATACGTTTCGTTTCCTCGGGCAACACTCGGTCACTCTCCGCCACTCGCCCATAAGGAGACAGCCAGCCTCTTCTCCATTTAGCCATCTCTTTCTCGCTCTCGCTCTAGCTCCAGCTCTAGCTCTCCCTCTCCCTCTCTCTCGCACTCACTCACTCGCTTGCACTCCTGCGCATCGTGTATATAAATATTTTAGGGGCGGGCTCAACGCTAGCTGCTCTCAGTAGGAATACTCGTATAATATTCCAATTCGACATTTTGTGTGTGAAATTCATAAAGCGGTTGACGTCGCTGCCGACGTCGCTGCCAATGCCGCTGCCAACGCCGCTGCCGCTGCCGGCAACAGTAACGTCAAACGTTGTTGTGCCATCCAATCTGAACGTCATTATGATGTTGCCGTAGTCCTTTTGCCTGCTATACGTCCTGGCCACATCATCATGCTATCTCTTTCGCATGCGCGCACACACACCAAATGGCAGTCCACCAAATAGTCTGTGTGTGTATTAGGGGTGGTTTTCCGCACCCCTTTGTGAAGCGACGACGAGTTTGCTCAGTTAACAGGCCCAGTCAGACTCAGTGAGTGGCACAGTGAGTCCTGCCACGACAACAGTCCTTTTCACAATTCTTAAGGCCACACTGTGTCGTGTTTGCTTTCATTCCGCTTCGGTCGCTGAGTCTGTGCGGAACGTCGTTGCCACAAATATAGATACGGATATCTCTGCAGCAAATACATACGTGCATCGTCATATGTGAAATAACTCTCGGCACTCGCAACAAAGTTCAAACAAGTTTTTAAGTGAACTGAGCAACTGACAAACAGAACGAAATCTTCGGTTTATTTGTGCACTTGTTTTGAGTTAATTGTGAAGAATTATAAATTGTTCCGTGCGAAGCAGAGCAAACAAATTGGATACTTCTAGGCAGTGCCTAAATATGGTTTACTTTGTACGTATCTTAACAGTATTTGTTTTGTGATTAAGTATTTATAAGAATTTACGTGTGACGAAATCGTTTTCTTAAAACTATTCAAAATCTTGTGACAACTTTTACAAAGCACGCTTTTTTATTATCTCTTTTGCAATGCAACTATTCCTCAAATATATATTTATCTATTAAGTGTAGAACTGGGCTTCATTTTATTTTTTTTATAAAAATTATTCTTTTGATAATGTTAAAAAAATGTTAACTTGAAGAATCTATAAAGTTTCCAATTTTGTATTTATTTACTGAATAGAATCAAACGACCGAATATTAAAAGCTAACATTAAGTAAGATACTATTTTTTTAAAACCTACACACGATTCTCCGTTGTAGTTTCCATTTATATCAATGCATAAAGAGATTGTTGAAGTGACTTTCTGCTTGAACCTACAAGTGGCCAATGGAAGACTTGTATTATTTGAATATACCCCAACTTAGCAAGCAACTTATATGTGAAATAAACCAAGTGTCAAGATCCAATTGAACGCAGATCAGGGTTAAAATTAGTCCGCCCTCATAAGGCGAAACTTAATAGAATTAAAAGCACTTGGAATGAGGCAAGCGAGAAAACTATTCCCAGCTCCGCAGCCATTGAGAAGCTACTTACTGAGGCGTCAAATCAAGTTAATTAAAAACGGCAGACGCATGCATCGTCGCCTGGTAAACAGTGGTTATAAACCCACAGCCAGTGGCAAAATTAAAGACCAACCTCAAGCGCAAACCAGCCGACGAAAACGGATGTCGTCCATTATTAACACTTGAGGAAGCAAGCATTGAGATGTGGATGGCGACCGGGTAGAATCTGAGTCGGAGATGGTAGACTTTACACTTGCAGCCAAGTGTAAACAATTTGATGAGGTGCAAATAAAAGCAGTGCAAGACCCGCGCTAAAAAATATGTTCGACTTTAGAATGCTTGTCGTGTGTTATGATTGATTTAAACTGCAATGATTTTTGGCAATATGCGAAAGAGTTGGCTTGGTGCCTGGTGACTTGGCCTCGTCCCCGGTCCCCGGTCCATTGTTCGGGGTTAGTCGAGCGTGGGACAAGCAACGCACGGGTTAAGAATCAAAACCGCAAACGCAATCAATAAGCGAATTTATATTTTATTTATTTCTTTGGTTGTGTTTTACATAATTTTTACATGAGCTGTGGTTTTGTTTTAATTGCAACCCGCTGACTGGGCAGCCACAAAGCGAGTGCAGAGCGCAGAGTGCAGTGTGTAGTTGAGTGCTGAGTGTGTCCTCCCGTTGAGCTTTGCCAAATATACATATTGAAAAAAGTATATATTTGAATTGGGAATGGGAATGGGAATTTAAGTCAGGGCACGCCCCTGCGACAATTGCTGCGTTTGTTTGTATACCAGTCGATTAGTTCTACCTGAGTGGATCGGCTTAGAAGGCGGCTGCCAACAATGGGGCGTATGCTGAATATTAATTGATAACCCGTTGCTTATTTGCATACACACCAACGAGCTGCTGTGACTAACCTTTGTTTCCGTCTTCTTTCTTTCTTTTTTTTATTTTATTTTCTTTTTGCAGAGTCCGCGTGGCATGCAACCGTGTAGTCCATCGGGAGTTGTCGCTATGATGCCGCCATCGAAGAGTCCCATCATGGAAACCGCCGCCAGTGATAGCAATCAAACCAACAGCAATCAAACGAATACAGCAAGCAGCGATGCCAAGCGCTCCTGTCCCTTGAAGTTCTCCATTGCCAAGATCATGGAGCCGGACAATAAGCCGCCAACTATATCCACCCAACAGCAGCAGCAGCAGCAACAGCAGCAACAGCAGCAGCAACAACTGCAGGAGGATGATCAACCCAATCCGGATATGTATGCCGATTCCGAGCGCTCCTGCAGTCCGATTGAGGTCACAGGCGATGACGATGAGGAACCAGCTGCAATGGCTGCCATCAACTACGATTCGGCTTTCAAGAAATATGTGCCCGGCTCCAGCTCCAGCTCCAGTTCAGCCACAATGTCAGCCACAGCCACAGCAGCTTCGGCCTCAGCTTCGGCCGTGCAACAGTTTGTCAGCACTCGGCACCAGGAGTTGCTATCGCAGTACCCGCTGCTCTACTACGCACCCAATCAGCTGATGTGTGCCGCTGCTGCTGCCCAATATGCCGCATTGACTGCCCAGCAGCAGACGCTGGCGAGTGCTGCGCACATTAGCAGCTTCACTGCCTCCCTCAATGCCACCCTGCATCATTCACAGTCGCTGCGTCGCAATTTGGGACACCCGTTGGCCGCCGCAGCCGCTGCTGCTGCAGTTGCTCAATCGCAGTCGCAGCAACAGCCAGCAGCAGCCCAACTACCACAACAGAGTCTTGAGAAGTCTCCGATTCGTACGCCACATGCCCCGCAACATGCTAGCCTCAAGCGCAAGCGTTCGCCACAAGCTGATCTTACCACGCCGCCGTTAAGCCTGCCGCTGGCTTTGCCATTGCCACCACCAGTTGCAATGCCACCGCGCTCTCGTTCGCCATCGCCACACGGCTCGCTAGAGGACAACAGCAGCCCGGGCTCGGCCAATGGCGGCAAGCCGAAGACCTTCTCGTGCCTGGAGTGCGGCAAGGTGTTCAATGCCCATTACAATCTAACGCGCCACATGCCGGTGCATACGGGCGCCCGTCCGTTTGTGTGCAAGGTGTGCGGCAAAGGTTTCAGGCAGGCATCGACTCTGTGCCGCCACAAGATCATACACACCTCGGAGAAGCCGCACAAGTGCCAGACCTGTGGCAAGGCCTTCAATCGCAGCTCGACGCTCAACACCCACGCTCGCATCCATGCCGGCTACAAGCCGTTCGTCTGCGAATATTGTGGCAAGGGCTTCCACCAGAAGGGCAACTACAAGAACCACAAGTTGACGCATAGTGGCGAGAAGGCATACAAGTGCAGCATCTGCAACAAGGCCTTCCATCAGATCTACAATCTCACCTTCCACATGCACACGCACAATGACAAAAAGCCCTACACTTGCCGGGTGTGCGCCAAGGGCTTCTGTCGCAACTTCGACCTGAAGAAGCACATGAGGAAGCTGCACGAGATTGGCGGCGATTGCCTCGACGATGATTTGCCGCCGGCGTACGAGCGCCGACGGGCCTACACCCGACGGGAACCACTCTCCAACTACAGTCAGACCAGCCAGTTGACGCCGGACTCCTCGTCGGGCAGTATGTCGCCGCCGATTAATGTGACCACCCCACCACTGTCCAGCGGCGAGGCCAGCAATCCGGCCTGGACGCGCACATCCTATCAGGAGACAACTACCGCACCACCGCCACCCACTAACTTTCATCATCATCTGCAACATTTGCATGCGCCGCCTGCCGGGTTGCATGCTGAATATGCGGCCAGTTCCCCGTTCCTTCAACTAGCTCATCCCGCACAACAGCAGCATCAACAACAACAGCAGCAGCAACAGCATCAGCATCAGCAGCAACATCATCAGCAGCAGCAGCAGCAGCAACGCTTGACAGCAGCTGCTCTGGAGAATGTGCCGTTCATAGCCAAGGTATTTTGACAGAGATACTATGCGGAAAATCTGGCCAGTTGTACGGCAACAGCAGCTTCTGCCGCTTCAGCGGCTGCCGTCGTCTCGAAATCCGTGTCGACAAAGAGCGCAACGAGTTTGAGTAGCGCCGATCTGTTGATCGATTGACTGCAGTTTGTTTCGACTGCTGCAACAATGCCACAGGAAGCTACAAACACTTCAGTCACGCAAGAACTTGAGGCTGCCTCAATGGAGCTCAGTTGCACTACCCTCGGTAGTGCTGTGCGTGCCCTGAATGGACTCTTCTAGGATGCAGCCGGAGTGGAGCTACTTACTTGTCTACTTGTCAACCAGCAACCCACCAAATGGTTTCAACAATAACCTGTGCAATATATCTATATATATATACATGAATATTCAGTACCAATCCAACTTAGCAGTAGGGTTATCCCCGATTCGAGCGATCTATGTTTGCAGCACCTAGGCTACGAAAATATACTTAGTATGTGTGATTTTTTGAGCGAATTTGTGTCAATTTTATTTATACAAGTGTAAATATTAACACACACACACATATATATATATATATATATATATATATATATATTTAATTGTTTGATGACTAAATGTTAGACCTATAAGATGCACATTATATCAATCAATTAGGTGTATCTGTATTACAGCTAGCTAGTACCAAATGTGTAGCCTAGATTCGCCCAGCACAGATTCGCTAGGTGCGCATATAGAAAATTTAACCAGCATTGCGAATTGTGAATGTGTCACTTGGATTTGTATGATTGACAAATAAAGCACCACAGATATATATATATACAGATACATATATCGGACAACATACTAAGTATATGTATTTTAATGTGTTTCTGGATTGGTTAAAATGGCATCAGATTTTATAAAACTCATTAAAATTGTTTAGTACCTAAGTGATATTATTGATAATGTTTAAGCAATAAATCAATTCTTCAATATAACTAAAATTGTTCAAATTGTTTTGTTGCTCCAATTCTTTATACAGCTTTAAAATAATCACTGTGATTTCGGGCAACAGTTACAATTTCCGGAATACGATCACACCTCGGAAAGGAATTAGGAATTCTTCTTGAACGATGGTCTTCCACTGAATTATGTGAATATCTCTTATGGAAAGGAAGGCAAAATTTAGAATCAGATCGTAGCTCTCACATCCAAATTTAAAATAAATGAAGTTTAATTAAAATCAATGCAGAATGGCAATATCTAAATTATATATTTATCGGCATTAGCTGCACATTTTAATATGAATACGATCTGATATTTAATTTGAACAGCTCGTTTTTAAACCTAGTTTCAAAGTTGATTGCAGCATTTTAGTAAAATGGGATTCTTGTATCAGGTATTACCCAATATTACCCGGACAAGATGAAGTTAAAGAGACAATTCATGGCTCAAACAGCTTTCTTTAACCTCTCAGACTTGCTCTCATTTCTAAAGTCACTGCTAGGCTCCGACTGAGATTATGCCAACCAGGACGAGGACCAGGCTGTGTCTCCAATTTTAAAATGCAAATGAAATGCGTCGCTTTTTAATGAAAACAATTATTGTGGCATTTGCGTAAGAGGCTCTTTAATGGGCTCTAAACTGTCAGCTGACAAATCGGTAGACTGAAGCAGACCACGTAGCGTATTCACAACTTAATTATTGGCGAGCTGGTTGCCCACTCAAATGGTGCTCCAACGCAGCACACGCCCCGCCCATTTGCATTTTCCTTTGATCTGTGGAGCAAGAATGAAAATGGCGACGTTGTCTGAGACTAAGAGTTGCACTGAGACTCGAGCTCTTGAGGCTGCTCATAAAAAACGCAGCAGAAGTGTGTACAGAGTGCGGCATCCACACCTGTTCTACTTTCACCCAAGGTGGATGAATGCCCGACATGGGATTCACCTACCAAAATGTGTAAGAACGCCCAAAAACTAGCTCAGCTTAGATAGAAAGAAATATGATAATGTTATTTTAATTAAAGTTTCAGAAAATCGCTTCATTTTTTGCGACTTCTTTACATCTTTCTAAAATTATAAAATTCTTATTAAGTATTGTTTGAGTGCTGGTAAAATATGAATATGATTCCATTCCGCTAGGTCAAATAATATTTGATGAATTCGAGATGCTTGTTAAACTACATTTGTGCAGCCCTATTTAACAGGGTATAAATAGAGAAGTATGCGCATGTGTTGCCACTTCAGTTGACTTATCACTCCACAAGCTCCCCCGCATGCAACGGCTGCTGCATATGAATAATTCAAACGAAATCAAATCAAATGGGAGCGAAAAGCGAAATCAAAAGGCATTACTTTATGCAAATGCAAATATGAATGCGAATGCGATTCCAAATACAATTCCGATTCCGATTCCCAATGCGAATGCGAATGCGAATGCTCTCTACCTGCGTGCATATGTCTAAGTACACCGCACACTGTCAATCCACACTGCTCATCCCTGCACTCCTCGCCAGCGCACTTGGCTAACAGTTTTGTATACAAATGAGATCAGACCCACTGAATGGCACGCATGACAAATGGCGTAAAGCTTGTGCCAAAATAATAAAAAACGAATTGAGATGACTTTTGACACCGCCTCGCGGCATTCTTTTGAATCTAGTTGGTTGAGATGATTTGTATCACCGGCGCCGGCATCAGCATCAGCATCAGCATCAGCATAAGGCTTGATGAGTCGAAGGCCAACCCCCAATTCTGACGTCAATGGTCCTTCACTTGTTGTCATGTTGTCCGCGCGCTGATTTGATTCCTTTTGATGTTTGCTTTATGCACGCCCAAACGACAATTTGAGTGGCCTTTCGCCACAGGTTCATTTCATCTACTGCAACCATCCGTTAGCCATTAGACATCCGCAAACACATTGACACAATGTGCCGCCTTATTTGGCTAATTGAAGTCTCGGCTTTTAGCTCACTGGCTGCCCACCAGCCCACCAGTCCACCAGCCCATCTACCCCCAACTGTGCAGATCTTATGCAGATAATTCTCCACTTTCCGATGCGCCTAAGCATGACATCCTTGGCACTTCCTTGGCCCAAATGACTGGTTACCCTGCCAGTCGGTGGCATTAATTAAGCTAATTAATTGATATGTGGTAGCTGTCAAATTTCTGTTGGCATTCCCAAAAAAGGGAAATTGATTGTTTAACTAGGTAATTTGTTGATATGCTTTTGTAAAAATTGTTAGAAGGGGTATTATGAAGATATGTGAGGGTAGCGATCATAAAGCCAATACTTTTCTGTCTTCATAGAGCCAATTTTAATCAGCCTAAATATAACTTCAGATCTGGGAGACAATGCAAGTAATAATAAATAAATATAATAAATGAGAAGCCTAGTCTAGCCAATGTTTTACTCTCTTTCAGCTGACTGATCAGAAATTTAATTTAATTTAATTTAATTAAGTCGCTTTATGGTGCAGTTTAAATAGGTCAACAGACTGTGCAATCAAGGTAAAACCAAAAAGAGTCATCTGAATCTACAGAAAAGTATCGAAAACATAAAAATATTTATTATAATATAGATTTATAGATTTTCAAGTAGAATTAAAATATTAACGATGCAAATTAATCAATGCTTCTCGACTATTTGCAATTCCTAAAATGTAATTATAGTCACAATCTCATCAAGTTATTAGTATAATTACAAAGTTGGATGAGGTAATTATGAATCCATTGAAAATATAATTGCATCTCATACTTCATGTTTCGCACTTCATATTTATTGTCAGCGCAAGGCTTGTTTATGTCCCCCAAATTGTTTACACCGCATAAACAATTCCAAAGGCGCCATTGCTGTAAATTTGCTCCAAATGTCTAGCGTTTTGTGCATATTAATAATTTTTATCGGGGCACAATCTGCACCACGCCTGCCATGATAAAAAGCGAAACAAGACGAAAAAAACGAATAGAAATTGTATCAAAACAACTCGAACACGAAACAATGGAGACAACAACATGTCTCTCGTTCAGCGGCGGTTAAGCACTTTGCCATCGAGAATAAAAAAAAAAAACGATGAAATATATATATATGTATAATCCAATTCCATTGTTTAACATGAACCGCAACGGGAAAAAGCAGAATGATGAAAAATTGCATAGCGCTGTTAATGTCGACTGCGCTTATCACCTACAACAATGAGAGCAGAAAGTCCTCCTGCAAGGACAATAAAGTGAGGTCGGCGGGGAGGGGGGCGCCCCAGCTCAACCCCTCAAGAGTGCGGCGCATTCGAGCGTAAATTGCAGCATAATCTCTTCCGGATATGATTACGTTCTTAAGTGATCTGAGTCAGACAGCTGGACAGGACAGGAGGAGCATTGTTGCCTCGCTGCTGTCAGCTTTCTCTCTCTATCTCTCTCACGTTCTCTCTCTCTCTCTCTCTCTCTCTCGCTCGCTCTGCCTCACTCTCTCTTTCTCTGTCTGTCCCGCGCATCTTGGCTAAATGCTGTGACCTATCAGCTTTGTATCTTTATCGCTTCGGCGAGTGCACGAGTACATCATACTTGTATTGTGCAATATGTTGTGATTACAATTTTTTAAAAAGCTAAAGCTGCATTTTCCTTTGAATTACAAGGGGTGTTGCGTCTTGCAACTATGGGTACTGGCTGGGGGAACTGGGGACGCACAACTCACGCGCTATGATTATGGGCATGGAAAAAAAGTAAGTGTATCATTTGCTGCGCCAACAATGTGCTGGCAAAAACACTTAACGTTGCACGGGCGTGGTTCAGCGTTGTCAACAACATGTTGGCATTGTTGGTAATTGTGCCGTTAATTGTCGAGGTGACACTATCCCACACCTATGACACAACATCCCCCCCTATCCACTGACTGAATGTGAGGGTGTGACAGCTCGACGATGTAGAGCAGACAGTAAAGTATTCGGAACATGTTACTTCCAGCTATAAGTTATAAGTGACAAAGTCCTTGTTTGGTGGCGCGCAGGACTCAAAAGTGTCCCTTAATCCTCATGTCTGTAGCAACTGGGGTTGCAGTTTGATTGTATCACTGTCAAAGCCCAAAAAAAGTGTGAATTTATCAATATGCTTCAAATAATATGATATCTGCTAACTCCTAACCATTATTAGTTTATCCCTGATCACCTAACCCTTATAATGTTGTCCTTGATATCAAATCACTTGTTGTTTAGGTAATCAAATCATTTATTTTTATTCCATTAACGTTATTCCAGATCTAAAACATTGGGATAATTGTATCTCGACAGTTGGCTACATTATAAAATTAATAAAAATAAACATAGCTTAAATTGACTCGTTTAAAATAAAATATAAGATTAATTTTTATTTACTTTTTAGTCTTTTATAGTCTAATATTATTGTCGTTAATAATCGTACAGAATATTAAATGAAAAATACAGTTTTTGACAGTTCGAATTTATATAAATAAAAACATAAAATATATAATTGAAGTGGTCTCAAATGCGTGCTTCACACTATTTCCCATACTCCTATATTTGCAAAACTTTATTATATGTGGAACAAAGTTATAGTCCTTATAAAATAAGAACAGCTTGAAGACAGTTTTAATTTGAATGGTCTGCGTTGTGTATGTTTTTGTTTCTTAACTAATTAATAAAATAATGAACCTGTGAAACGGCATCAGCGCACATTTGCACTCAAAGCGTCATGAATGTGATACTTCACCTAAAACTAGAGGTGGATACTTAAAGACCAGACGAGAGCAGGCCATACATATATAATATGTACTTATCTAGAACATATTCATAACTCGTCAGGCAGCACAAATGGGCAGCAAGGCGAGTGACTGACTGACTGACTGTTTGTATGACTGGGCGTGTCGTTTTATGAGTCCTGGGTGTGAAAAAGCGTATAAGAAGTTGACATAAAGCTGACTGACAACGATTGCGTTGGGCGACAATGGCGACGGTGCTGGATGGTATCCCGGATCGCTGGAAATCTGCATTGGAAGCTGCTGAACCGAACTAATTGAGCCGCGTTACATTAAGTTGAATGCATTTCAATGTGTTGCCAAGCATCAATGGAACATCATCACACTTACACACACAAACACACACACATATATATATATATATTCATTGCCATAACTTGTGTCTTGTCTGGGAAATGGAACAACTGCCTCTGCCTCTGCCTCTTCATTCCCCAGCCACACTTGGTCGCTGGTGAAAGAATACTTGCCAACTGCACACAGATACCAACTGAGAATGCCTTGGACGGCTATAGTGTATGTGCAGTAACCAGCTCTAACTACCCGTAGTTGAGAAATACTAAATACATGATATATGCACACATATGAGAATGCTTGTATTCGTATGAATAACTTTTGTATATAAGTTTTAATTAAAAGATATTAGTTAAAGATACAACGAACATCCTCTGATATAATTGTTGAAGTGCTCTAGAGCAAATTGTTCTATCGTGCTCTGAGATATATATTCTTGATCAAGTCCAGTATCTGACTATTGTTTCTCTGCACACGAGTCGTTTTGGCTTTTGCCAGGTTGTTTCTAGTATAAATATGAGTAGAAATAATACAATTATCACACACAATTGCTCAAATATTGTTTAATAGAATTTATGTACATATTTATAAGTTGTTTTTTCTTTTTAAACAAAAAAAAGCTAAAGTGGACGAAGCTCAGTTCAGTTTTTGCAGTTACCGAGAAACCAAGGATTTTAACATTTTGCTCCACGAGTACAATTTTTACCCCAATAGATATGGATATGGCCGAGTTAGAGCTAAGAAAAGAGGGCTACAACTTTAGAAAAAATAAGAAAATCGATTGGAAAAATTAAGATATTACAAGTAAATGTACAGGCCAGGATAAAAGTTGAAGTGCTCGAGGAGAAGATGCTCAACTGTGATATATATATTCCTGTTCATGTCGATATAGCCACGGCCATCTATTTGGCTATCTATTTCTATACTAATAAGTAACGCAGAGGTTAACATTTGATTAAAATAGTTTAAATTCAGCGACAATTTTGATGCCAAACCATGATCATAATGGCAATGCTTTTAGTTGGGATAAAGTAATGGCTGTGGAAAATTTTCCGATACACAACACACTACAAAATTAGAATACTGTATTATGTTTAATAAAGACAAGGTGTGCACAACCTTCTCCGGTACAAACCCTCCACCAATTAAGAGCGAACAGGGGTTCAGGCTGTTGATTAGTTCAATATTGACACAAGTTAATTAAACCCCAATGCGAATGGGAAAGTATCAATGGCAATCGACGTATGTACTCGCTTTGGCTTTGGCATTGGGTCAACAATGAACTAACTGAACAACCAAAGAGGCACTTTTGCCAGCTGAAAGGGACAGGAGCACTGACAGGAACAGCAACAAGAACAGGAGTCGAACACTTGCTGGGGCAAAGTTACGCAACAATTTGAAAAGCGAGGAAGCACAACAGATCCATTTGAGTTTTGAGTATCACGGAGGGTGGTGCATTTGTCACCTGCTGCGATGGTCAGCTCTTCTATATAGATTTAATACGGTTTTATTGCTTCCGTGTAGGTGTGATTGGCAGGTATTCTCATCTCAATTAATCTAATCAAAGTGCTTTGGCATACGTACTGGATATTTATTTACATGAACCTAGCGCATATATTCATATATGATTCAATTTAGTTGTCCAGCAAGCCAAATATTGTCAAAATATAAATAAAGATGTGTATTACATCGATATAAATGCTTAGCGCGGCAATAATATAATCGTCCTCGCTGTACTGATTGCTACGCTTGCCGACCATCAATTGTATGTCGTAGACAAGGTACAATGAAAATAGCAGTAGCCCCAAGCCAACATAAATCCAAACCAATATTTTGGATTTTATGAAAAACATAAGCAAGCCCAGAAGTACCAAGACTATCATTAGCACGCACAGGTAGGGTCCACATCCAGTAAAATCGCATGGTGCAAAAATCGCGAATAGGGCAAGTCCCACACAAACGGCAATCGTGATGCCCAGCGCATAAAAGATCTGTAAAAACTCTATAATGAAAAGGACACAAGAGATGCTAATCGAGGAGCTTTTCGCATGTAAAACTTACCTTATCTGTACTATAGAAAATGCAGATACAGCTGACTATGATGGATTGAAATAACGTGAACGCTATTAGCAAAATGTAATTGATAGGAACTTTTCGGGCTACAGATCGATAACAAAATAGTACAAACGATATTATGGCAGCCCCTACAGCTCCCACAATAAATATATATATGTGATCGTACAACCAAAATTTGGCATCTTCATTGAAAATAAATACGGACGTGATTACGGCAGTAACTGCCAGTTCCAACTGTCAAGAAAATATCAGTGGCAAACAATCTATTCAAATTAGTTGCATATATATATATATATAGTTGCATATATATATATATATATATATATATGTACTTACGGCAAGGATACTGCATACTTTGCTGATAAAATGACGCCGCGTCGGCTCGTCATCCCAGTCGGTGTCAAAATCAATATCCTCACTTTCCCTGCGGCCCCAGGCATGCATATCGTTTTATGTTTTGTGTATTTATTGAGTATTTGTTCATGTAATATTTATTTGTTTTCATTTGTTAAGTGTTCTAGATAACTAACTAGATCGGGAAAGTAAAAAGTGCTCCGGTGGAGAGATTTGATTTCATGCTGAGCGGACTCGTTTTGATTGAAACTGCGATTTTTCAAGTCACTGCCAAATATCAAGTTATTTATTTTTGTATAGTCTCACAATTAATAATTTGCTTTAATGCTTAATTGGTTTTAGTTCGAGTATATTGTAACGTAATTTGATATTATTTGGTTTTGCCACTACCCATCATATAAAATACACATTATATTATGTATGTATTTGTGCATACATATTATGTGTACAGCATTTTTATTGCATAGGTCGGAGTCGTCTTGCAGGCCAGTCAAAGCACTAAGCAACTTGAGAGATAAATCGAATTTAGCATAAAGTTGCCTGGAGTTTGATGAGATTTTAGTAGTTAATTGAATTGAAGAGATAAAAATTCAAAGCGTTGTTATTATTTTCAAAAATTATGCATTTTGTATTACTCGCGTTCGAATTAGTAATCTTTTAGTTGTAGTTTTAGTTTTAGTTTTAGAATAAGTAGCATAAGTGACATAAGACATAAATAATTTGAATTATCGCTTGTTCTAGATTAAGTTAGTTTTAATAAATTGTATTTAGATTTACATTATTTTATTGTTTATTGTTTATGTTTAAGTCTAATACATTTTAAACGAGTTTTAGTTGCAAGTTTAGATATAAGTGTAGTAAATACAATTAAATAATTAACTATTAATGTACAGAACAGAGTGCTTTCAAGTAGTTTAATGTAAATTGTAAATGTTCTTCTTAAAAAAAAATCATTATATTCTTGGAAGTCATCGGCGATTATTCAAATGCACGTCTCTATTTAAGCACTTCATAATTCAAAGTCACATTTGTCTGAATTTGTTGCCTGTTTATCGCTCAAGTGGCGCATTACATAAACTTGAATATGCAGTTTTCATACAACAATTTCTTGTCAGATAAACTTATTGAGTTTGCGTCTTTTACATGGAATATGAATGACAAATTCATTAACAAAAAACAAAAAAAAAAAGAAGAAAAAAAGAAAAACAAGCAACTAAAATAACACTTAACATATATGAATTGCTTATTGACCCTAACACGTAAAGAATTGAACTCACGCTATACAAATATGATTCTTATATAAATAAGGGCCCAAACAAAAAATGCACACGCACAAATAAACAAATACTTAGGTGCTACAAACTTGACTAAAAACGAATTAAATCTTTACATTATCTATTAATGAATATTAATTACAAATTAGTAGTAGGTGCTGAATTTAGTTGTAGTTGTAGTTGTCTTGTTGTTTGCCATTTCCAGTTAAATGGTTGAGTTTTTGTTTGTTTTTTGTTGTTTGTTGTTGTTGTTGTTGTTTTAAATAAATATTAGTTAGTTTAAACCCATTTAGTTGAAATTAGTTAATTAACCTAATATAGTCGCTACACACTAGGAGGTATTCTCAAACTCATCGGGTTTGTGCTTGACTCGCAAATTGCTCAATAAATCGGCACAGTTATTGACCATCATCAGATAGTCGCCATTGTTCAGATTGCCGGTTCCTGATTGCTGTTCACGATTGTTTCCACCTCCGATTTCACCTCCTCCACCACTATGATTGTTGTTCGGCAGAGTTTTCTCGTTTTGTCTGTAATTTAATAGATATATTTTTAATATTATCTAGTGTTCAATTAAGTTTAAGCATTACCGATTGTGAGTAATGTTTCCAAGCATATCACGAGACATAATCACAGCCTTTTCCAATTCCTGTAATAGCAACGAGTTCTTCAGATTCGCGTGCAGCTTCATCGCCGCCTGCGTGGTCGTATAAAGCTTATTGATCACATTGTGCACCTGGGCCTCAGCTGTGTTAAGACAAACAAAAAGTACAACATTAATTGTGTGCACGGGAATACAAATAAGAGTGATGTAGTCGAAAGTTTATCTGCAAGTCGAGCTCTCACACGATTTGTTACCCTCGACTAGATCATTCTCATATTGGTTGCGGTTGGTTGGCTACTCACACTCTGCAACCTCGTAGTCCTCAACGCTGCCGACTCGCTGCTTAGTCGCATTATTGGGAGTATTGCTGTTCATTTTGTTCTTGTGATCGAAACCCAAATTGCGAGGCCTGGGTGGCACAATGGGTTTATTGCTGGCAGCAATACTGGGCGTCTCCTCCGAACTGGAGTCATCTGGCATTGCTAAAATTATTTAATTTATTTATTATAATTATGGTTTTGAGATAACTGTCTAATCATTATAATTACCACTGCTGAATGGCGTCTTGCGTCGATTGCTGTTGGCGTTGTTTATCTTGCTGCTGTACTGTCGATTGGCAGCTAAAATAAAGCAGAAAAAGATGCCTTTAATTAATACTGTTCAATGTATAAATAAAAGCAATTTGTGCTTAAGTTTGAAACCTACCCGTGGGTCCATTGCTGCGACTCTGTCCATTTGACGCACTGCGCATTCGATTGCTGTCCTCCGGCTCCGAGTCACTCTATATGGAAAAGGTTTTGGTTTCATTTAAGCTTGGCTTGAAAACATTAAATGTTAAATGTTTGGCTTAACTACTTACAACCTGATTGAGCACATTCATTGAGTTGCTGGAGGCGCCCAGACCTGATTTGCCTTGCTGACTATTCCGTTTGCTGGCGGATCTGGTAATGTTACTGCTACGATGCTGAGCTGTGGGCTTCTGTGGTGTTCCATTGGACTTGCTGGCTGTTTATGGAAAAGTTAGAGAAACAGAGAGAGGAAAAAGGGGATTAGTTTCAGCAAATGGGAGCAGTGATTGGTTATATTGATGGGCCTTACGCTTGCCAAAGTTGCCCATATGCAGATCACTCAGTGAGCAGGCGCGACGAATCGACGACTCCTCAATGGGTATGGGATTGAGCACTTTGGGATTACCTGTAAGTAGGTGTGGACAGTTATTAGTCGCGGGTCGAGCATGCTGGTCAGTGGTGCAACGTAAATGGTTTCTTTCGTGTGGGTAGCAAAAATGAGAACGTCAACCAAAAAAGCTCTAACAAAAATGGGTGCGCAAATATCAAGGATATTCCCGAGTACAAAATGATGATGAGTGGAGATGGTGGAGAGTAAAAAAAAAACAATAATCTTTGTGCTTGTTCTGTAGTAATTTGTAGTACAACATCGAGGCTCAAACGTTCAAACCTTTTAGGCGCTCAACGCTCAACTCCTGATGACCATCATCTTTAGCGCCATTGGCATTCACATTTTCATTGCGCTCATGGTAAATACATCTTTGGTTGCTTGCAACATCATCATCATCATCATCAGCGTCGTCGTCATCGTCATCATCATCATCTGCATCGTCTTCGTCATCGGCAACCACTTCCTTGGCTAGTTCGACATCGTTGCTGCCATTATTGTGATAGTTAAAGTCAGCGCTCTCAAGCACATCCGGCAAGCTGCAGTTCCGGCGAATGTGTCGAGCATATGCACAGAGATCCGCATCGCTGGAGGGCAACAGCTGCTCCGCGAGTTGCTGCTGATCCTGGGCCCGGGCCAGCATATCAAAGTTCATAGTCAGACTCTTCACGTAACCCTTCTGCTTTGAGTTGCAGGCAAAGGGACGCAAGCGTGTCTCTGTCGCCAAGCGTATCTGCTCCATTTTGCGCTCCTCCATGCCAATTAGCTTCTCGATGATGTCAATCTTCTTGGCTATGTTTTGGCACTGGTGGCTGGTGGAGTTGCCGGCACCCGAGCAACGCTCCACATTGTCCATGTTCTTTTTGTGCTTGGCTCGCTCCAGCTGCACCTCGTCCACCACTGCCTGCAGCTGTGGCTTTGTGTACAGCTTCAGGCTGTGCATATGCTCCAGATTCTCGGGCGCGTTCCCATTCTCGGCAAAGAACATTTCAAAACTCCGCTCGGCTCCATAGTTGCTTGGCAAACTGCCCACGATGGGTGCATCCATCAAATCATGGGTCTGCTGCTCATCCAGCGTAGCCTCTAGCTCAGACTCCATTTCGTTGTTGCTATTGCTATTGCTGTCCCCATCATCGTTGAGATTGACGCGCTCTCGCTTCGCACTGGGCGTATACTTGATTTGCGAGACGGTATTGAAGCGAACACTGATCTTGGGACGCGCCTTCTGCCTCACACTCGAGGCGCGCCAGTTGTTGCTGTCCTTGGTGTCGAAGCGCGACACTTTCTTCAGGCAGCTGTGCGTGGCGAGGGCGCCACTACTCACACTACTCCTCATGGCCGCCTGCGGACGCTGTTGGGCTCGCTGCTTCTCGCGCTCAAACTTGAGCAGATTGTGCTCGAATTGACGCACAACGCTGGCCGTTCTCGAGCTGCCCACACAGGACGACTGCTTCTTCTCCACGTTGCAGGTCAGCGTCGACACCAGATTGTGGGGTTTAGCGGGTATTGGAGGTTTTGGCATTGGTTTGCGCACAAACATCATCTGGCCATTGGAACGGGATTGGGATTGAGATACAGATTGAGATTGAGAGTGGGAATGGGCGTGTGAATGGGCGTGGGAGTGGGCTTGGGCTTGGGCTTGGGCTTGGTTATATGGTTGGGCCTGGGACTGTGAGAGGGGATTTGAATTGCGCTGCTGACGCTGCTGGGCAAAGTCCGTGCTGAGACTTTTATTTACTCCGGAATTATACTGCTTGTTCTTGGATCGCATTGTGGGAATGTGCTCCACGCCAGCTGGTGCTGCTTGCGGCTGTTGAACTGAGGCCAGACGTGGATAAGTCTTGGAGTTGGGCAATGGCTTCAGGGGCTGCAGATTGTAGCCGGTCACATCGAAACTGTCGAAGGCAGCAGCCGCTCTGGCCGAAGTCTCCTGGCGCATATAGTAGTCAAAGCTGCCATAGGCATTGGGACTGCTGCCGTACGACTTGGACACCGGGCCGTGGATTATGAAGTTGCGTATGCCGGCGTGGCATTGCATTGCTTGGAGTGGCGGCTCCAGTGGGGCACTCTTGCAGTCGCTCTCGTCGGAGAGGACGCTCTCCAGGCTGTTGCAGTAGCTGCCGCCGTCGGACAGCAGCGACTCCTGGCTAAGCTCGTGCGGCAGCTGGCCGGAGCTGCTGAGGAAGAAGCTGGCGCTGGAATGGCGCTGTGTCTCCAGGAAGCGTGCCTCTTCGAGGCGCTGCTGCTGCTGCTGCAGCTGTTGCTGCTGAGTGGCAGCAAACTGATCGGGCTTCAGGATATCCGACAGGGAGACTTTCCGCTCGCACTGATAGATCTCGCGGTAAACATAATACTGGGTGCGTCCACCTTGTGGTGGTGTCGCGGTTGGCGTTGGCGTTGTATCGCCTGTGGAGCCGTCCAGGGCACGCAAATTGGCCGGCATTGAGGCTGATGAGGGCAGTGCAGCATATCTGGATGGTTCATCCAGATCACCATATTTGCGCGTTATCTCGTCAATCATCTTCTCGGTGTCCGCATGAATCATGTCGAGAATTGTCCGTGCATCGTCCGCATAGACCGAGTGTCGCTTTGGCTCTGTGGGTACGGAACGCTCCGACTCCACCGACCACTCCACCTCCTCGTGCACAGGCGAAACGGGACAGGATTTGTAATGCTTAAGAATGCTTGGGGTACGACGATTGTTGCCAGCTGGATTACGCTTGGCGGCGCTTAGCCGGGGCGCTGTTTGTGCCGCGTACTTCGGCTGTTGCCTGGATGTGTTCGTGGAGGTGACGTAGGAGGCGTTGCCGTGACCAAAGGGCACACCAGGTGGTGGGTGGATCTGATGCACGCCCACATGATGCGGATAGGGTGGATAATGCTGCTGCACTTGGCGCATTGTTTGAAAGTTTTGTTGCAGCTTCGATTTGGATGCGGCACAGTTGAAGAATTGCTGAACAGAGACTTGTGGCTGATGTTGTTGTTGTTGTTGCTGCTGTTGTTTTGATGGAGGTTGAGGAAGATGTTGTTGTTGATGTTGATGTTGTTGCATTACAGATGGGTTAGTGGACCTACTAATATACTGTGAAGTATCATGGGAATCAACTGGTTTGGTTATTCAACATAATCAACAGAAAGCGTTACAAATAAGTGTTTTACGATTTTGCGGTTGATTGATTGATTTTTTTTACCAACATTATTTATTACCAACATAGTGAGCGCAAGGGAGAGCAATCATTAAAAAAGAGACAAAGAAGTTTAAAGAGAGAAAGAGAGAGAGAGAGAGAGAGAGTGGACGAGGCAAACAAAGTATGTGTCGCAAAATGGACGGATTAGCCTACAGTTATCAAGGAATCGATCCGTATTTGGGTTTTAGCTTTGGAATAACTTTGAGCCTTACCTGACTTCTGATAGCGTGCTGGCCCCGAGTTGCGAGACCCATCCAGATTGCCAGCCAGACTCAGATCCGAAATGCTGTGGCTGCCTCGCATCGGTCTATGGCCGACCTGTCAAGATTATAGAGTAACAAGATGCAATCAGTGAATAGCGACCAATTAACAAGTGGCAGGCATTAGTCAATGAATGAGTCAACAAGTTGGACTGCAGCCATGTCAGCAGTTTACCCAGTTTGCGCAGGTTTTTCTTTTCATGTAATTGGTTTTTGTTAGCAAGTGAATAACACGCTCGATTTTCTGAGTCAGCGTGATAAAGAATATGTTGTCGATAATTCAAATTGGCGAATAAAAAATAACTAAATTTTGTATTTATATAAAAACCTTGCTTTTTTAATAATTGATCACGCTAATCGAAATCTGTTTAAGATATTAGTTTCATTCTATTTTTTAGTGGAACGCAACTTAACATTAAATTTGCAACTTTGTAGTTACTGTTTAGTAAGGAATGAACTTAGTATTAGTCGTCGTTAAATGGAGTCCAAACGTGTTTTGGGCTTGCGTATTTAACAAGCGTTATGAGAAGCAATTCAGTCGTTAAAGCATCAACAATAACTCTTAGGTAACTCGGTTTCTCACCTCGGCAATTACATTTAACTTTTTACTGTCATTTTTGCGCGTACCCTAAATGTGGAGCAAGGGGTTTGAATTTGATTCGGATTTTTGTTTTTGTTTTTGTTTTTGAGTTGAGTTTTTTTTCACCCGGACGTGTTTGGTTGTGTGCGGAACGAGACAGACACCGAAGCAATACGCAACAAAATAAACACATATTTAGAGGGGAAAACGAAAACGAAAATAAAATGTAGACATGAAAAACAGAAATTAAATAAAAAACAGAAAAAATAGAAATATAAAAAAAAATATATATATATATATAAGATGACCAGCTATCTGTCTATCTATCCAACTACTCACATTCTCCAGCTGCTGTTTGACCTTGTTGATGACCTGCAGCAACTCCTCCTTCTTGGTGCTGGTGTATGACTTTGTGATGGTAGGCGGCGCTGGGACAACCTTTCCATTTTCAGTGTTGTGCTTGGCACTGATGCTGCGACGACCTGAAAGCAACAAATCTGTGATTACGAACATGAATGCGCAATGAACCCAATGAGGTAAGCCTACTGCTTGTGCCACGCTCCAGCAACGTGCCCGGTCCTTCCGGCAATGCCGCATGCAGAAAACTATTCGTGGTCTGTGGCAAATTTTCAGAGCTGCCGCCCAACGTTGAGGCCAGCGACCGTTCCGCATTCTCCGCACTGGGCGTGGAGCCCTCGTCCTCAGTGTCCGATGTGCCCGTGCCAGTTCCGGTGCTTGCCGTGTGCGAGCTGCCATTGCCAGTGGTGGCCAATTGAAGACCGGTTTTCTCGAACTTTTGGCGACGCACCGATTTTCGCAGCTCATCCTCATTCATGGCGGTCACCTTGAAGTCCCTGCAAAGCAAAAATGGAGTAATTAACTTAAATCTCAATGAAGACAAAAGGCAAACTGATCTTACGTTGGCGTGCTGGGCAACATATTGTTGTAGAACATGCCATGATCTGAACTGGTGCGTTCGCCATCCGAAATGTCCTCCACATCGCCGTCGTGATCGTGACTGTGTGTGTCGAAGCGGAGTCCAACCTTGCGCTTATCGGGCTGGAGACGCTGCTGACCAACTCCAACGGTGGCTGGGGCACCATTGCTGGATGTCGTGGCAGCTGAGACGGTGGAGATGGTGCCATTGTTGTTGCTGCCAATGAACATGAGTTCGCGCCGCGTCTCCATGCCCGAGTCAATGGACGAGTCCTCGCTCAGATACGTCTGATTGAACATGATGTCCTTGGAAGAGGCGCTATTATAATCAGAGGTTTGTACATTGGTCGCGCTATGACCACCCACCGAGGAGACGGTGCCCAACGGACTCTCCGAATTCGAGCGCATATCCTCCGTTTCCAGCTGGCTGCGTTGTGACCAGCGTCCACGTGGCCGGGGCGCCTTCACGCCCAGCTGTTGACTGGACGCCGAACTCAGGTTGCCCATCGACGAGGCCGTGTGCAGCGTGGCAGACGACAAGCCGCTGACAATCGGCGTGGGTATGGATAGGGCGCCGCTCTCCGAGTTTGCCGCCGCCGCCTTGCGCATGGCCCATTGGGGCAGCTGGCCAACGTCCGAGAGCCGATAGGTATTGCGATTCGATTGCGGCTCCTCGGGTACTATAAACTTGGGCGACAGCTGCTGGTGCTCCAGTTCGCTGGTGGGTGACTCCACCACAATGGCATCCGGTGGCGAGATGGGCGCCACTTGACGCTGCAGCGGTGCAATGCCGGAGCGCAGTCGCTGCTGGGACATGCGTGCCTGCATTGTGACGATCATGTCGTGCGGCACCTGCCAGATGAATATGCAGCCATCGCCACTGGCCGAGATGAGGTGGCGACAATCGTTGGTGAACTTCAGACCCGTCACCAGCTCACTGTGGCCGTACATGCGTGCCATGCACTCGCTGGAGTAGTAATCGTAAACGGCGAGCGTCTTATCCGTGCAGGAGGTGGCCACATAAATGCCGCTCGGATCCAGACTCAACTTGATCAGACTGCCTTCCTCCGAGTGGGAGCCCTTAAAGGTTTTCGTTTGCTTCGCATTCTGAGTGCCATAGACACGAACATTGCGATCTTGGCAAGCGGTCAAAATATGCTTGGCATTCGAGTCTACCTCCATGTCGTAGAGCGTTGTCTTTCCCGAGGTGTTCGTGCCGCGCATAAAAATGTTACCCTGCAATAAATCAACGATTTAAGACTGCATTTCTTGATAAATACACACACAGCTTACCTGAAAACTGCGAAACATAATTGACTTGTCTGCCCCGCAGCTGATCATCTGAAAATTGAGGCCAGCGCCCACAAATTTGATGGACGTGATCGAGGAGCTGTGATCATCCAAGGTCTGCAGCAGCAGATAATTCTGCAACACATCGAACACGTGGATGAGACGATCGCGACTGGCGCTGGCGAGCAGCTTTCGTTCAATTTTATCATTTGAGTACTCCAGACACAGCACCTCCGACTCATGCGCCTCGATGGTGGTCAGCAGCTTGAGATTTGTCAGGCTGTAGACACGTATGTTGCCACAGCGATCACCGCTGGCCAAGTGCTGCAGCTCGGGACTGATTTTGATGCAGCGCACACCGTTGCGTCCATCGTAGCTGGAGCTGCCCGTTTTGTCGAAGAGCGAGGAGCCCTGATCCTTGATGTACTGCAACTCGTCGTCGCTGTAGATGATCTTGAGTAGGTCTTTGGAGTAGATATTCTTGCGATATATCTCATTGTTGGCACAACTGTCTAGGCCCCACACGCGTATCGTATCATCCGATGAGCATGTCACAAAACAGTCCTCGGGCAACGTCTGCGATGGCTCGCGCTCTACGTTATATGGCACAGTCTCCACGCCCCAAATGCACGTGGAGTGATACAGGAATGAGTGCGACTTGCCCACTCGCGACACATCGCGCAGATCCCAGATGTACAGCGAGTGATCGTTGTAGACGCAGCTCACCTGCAAATGCATCAAACAGAAGGTCGTCTTAGAAGTGTTCAAATGGTTTCTTAATATTAGTTTATCATTATTGTTGGCTTAATGCACTGCGATCTGTTAGATCTACTGTGTCCCCCTCTGAACTTACAGCTCTTTCAACAGCCATAACAACAACTGGATGATAACATGTTTCTCTGGCATACTAAATCGTTTTCTTAATAAGCCCTGACATTCTGCTATAATGTATCTTGAGAGCTCTCTTCGTGAGTTTAACAAAATGGACAGAGTCCCGTACTGACTAGTTTCCATTGGGTGACTTCTTATTGTAAATGTTCTATCATGTTGTTTTATACCATAATTTTTGTTGAGCCTGCCAATCTAAGAATGATGCTTGATAATAAATCTACGCTTATCGGTACATACGATATACTTTATCAAGGAGCTAATGCAATGTTTGCTCTAATTTATAACTGGAGGTTAAACTAATGTTTTACTTTAATCTACACAATCTTCGACAATGGGTTAATTAAGAAATAAATTGCACAAGCGATGTATCTCCACTTATACTCTATATATGCTTTGGGTAAAATGTTCTTAGTTTTCGTGTTCAGAGGCACTCAGTCTGAGATAGGCTTTCAAATAATTTTGGCCTTTTGCAGTCAGTTCAATTGGTTAATTTAAGCTAGATTATCGATTGATTAACAAAATCGAATTATATGAAAACTTCGTGCAGTTTATGAGTGTGTTCCACAATCAGTTTGTGCGAAAGATTTTGTACCTTGGAGCGCTGCTCGTCAAAGACCATGGCAATACAATCGGGAAACTTGGCTTGCTGGGGCACAGACATAATGTGATTGATCTGAATACCCTGGGCGACATCGACGCCCAGGTAATGTGTTCGAGGCAGGGTTGTCACGTATTCCAGAGTGGCAGCATTAAAGATGCGTATGATGGACTCGGCGCAGCCAACTAGAATAAATTGCTCGTTGACGCAAATGCAGCTGGCGTTGCTGGTGCGGCACTGCACCCACTTATCGAGCAGCCGCCTCGAGCTGAACTCCACCAGGTGACCCTGCCGTGTGATGGCGTACGTGCTCTCCGAACAGATGCCCTTGCCGCAGGCCACAGCACAGAAGTCATTGTCGCGAAGATCCCCCAAAATGGCGCTGCGGCCCATTAGCGGCACCGGATCTTTGTACTGCAACAAATTGAATTCATTAATCAAGCAATTGTAATGAAAGCTGAACGCTGAAAATGTTTGCTCACCTTACGTGCACCCTCCAAGTACCAGTATTTGACGTGACGCATGCCCACGGTGACAAAGTAGCTGCCATCCTCAGCGAAACAAACGGCGGACACTTTGGTGCTGATTTTGTTGGACGCCATTTTCAGATGGGCACGCCAATCGTACACATTGACAATCATGTCGTGCTGCGAGCCCACAGAGACCAGGTACTTGCCATTGGGCGAAAATGCCTATTGTGGAGCACAAAATACAATTAGAGAGGAGAGCGTAAAGAATATTCCAATTTTAAATGTGCTTACCACACATGTGGCGGCATATTTGTGATCCACAAACTCGGCGACAACGTTGCCGCCGCTGCAGTTATCCAGATTGCCATTGGGCGTCTCCAGTTCCCAGACTTTGATGGCAGGATTGATGCCACACTCGCCTGTGGCTACATAACGGCCGCATCGCGAGAAGGCCACGCATGTGAACCCCTTGCGGGAGGTATTGACCAGATAAGCCTGTGTATTCCGCTTGGCATTGAACAGCACCACAGTGCATCTGGTTGGGGGTAAGCGAATAAATGCACAAAATGTGTAGTACTGCATGGCAATAATATAAAAATGACATTCAGCATATTGCCAAGTTGGCATTTGAATGCGCCCTTGGCCAGGCTGAAAAGGATAACACAGCGTGCATGTCATCTCAAATATTCTCAACTGGGCACAAATCTCATTTGTCCCCAATTCGTGCTATTGACTGCCATTTCATAGTTGACTGAATTGAACATATAACCTACACTAAAAGAGGCTAAAGAAATGCTTGTTTATACAACCCAATCCACTACCGAATATTTCTCTGATTAACTAACTAGTTGCAGAAAATCGCTAGATGTACGAATTATGTGTTGTTTGGGTTGTATACGAATCCTTTTAGTTAACTCTGATATACATTAATAAATACCAATGCTTTTATTGTGTTTCATTGCATATTTTAGCAGACAGACAGAAACTTTTGCAGAAACTTTTCTGATGAAACATGAATCTGATTTACGAAAATGTTGGTAAAAATGCTGCTCATAATTTACCAAAGAAATAGCAGCGTGAAATGCGTTGACCCTAAGCACACAATTAGCATATATTTTCAATTAAGGAAACTATTCTCTTCAGCTGGTTTGAGAATGGGTTTGAGAATACTTACCCCGCTGGATAGGCCAGCAGGCCGCTGACAGGCGACACATCCAACGCCGCATTGCTGCAAACAGTTAGGCCCAAGACTTTTTTGAGTTTTATCTGCAAAGAGACAGAAAATAATAAGAAAATAAGAATTATTAAATTGGCATTACATCACTCGCAAGTGTTTGGTCAAGGTAAGTTAAGCCTGAAAACATTAACCAAACGCTAACATTTGCAGCACAAACAGCAGCCCAAATTGAATGTATTCAATGCGAGATTTGAGCGTGAAGTGCGAATTATTTACGCAAATAGCACTCACATTTGCCAAATGAGCTTGTATCGGTTTATGTGCGTGTACAAATATATATATACATATATATATATATGTGTGTGTGTGCGTAAATGTATAAACAACAATCGAGCAAAAAGTGTTAACTTGATTTTCCAATAAGTCGCAGGGTTGGGTTAAAAGTTGCGTAAACATAAATAAAAACATACTTTTAACGAGTTTGTAAGTTTTGTTTTGTTACCTGATTAGTTTTGCTTGAAAATAAAAGTGAAAGATGATACCAGCTTAAGCAAGCTGAAGAGTATAAGGCTATATCATTTTTGTATTTGTATTTGTGTTTCGTACTTGCAGATGCCTGTGATGCACTTAATTGGGGAGCGTAGGTTAAGGCATGTAAACATTTTAAGTAGAGGAAGCACGAGTCAAGTGTTTTATGACAGTCGGACTGACGGACTGGCTCTAAAATGAGATATGCCTGAGTGCTGACTGCTCGCCCACATATCGCGATCAATTAAATACATTGTTAAATATTGGCTGGCATGCAAAAAAGAGTATCAAAATGACACTCATTAAACACCCGCAGCTGGAATGAATGCTTTTGCGTCGCAGACACAGAACGAATGCCAAGCTGAGATCATCTGGTTGGCAGTGTATATAGATACATATGCATATATATATATATATATAGGATATGTTAGGAATGTGCGAGCTGTTGACATCGATGTTTGTTTTGCTTGGTACTACAAGCGAATTCACTTTAACGTCCGCACTTTAAAGAGCATTTTTTGTGTTTGCCTATTTCACTCTAAAACTACCACCAACGCAGCGTCCAAATATGTCTCAATGCAAAAGGTCGTTGTGAACCGGTTTATTCTATAGTTATCTTATGATATTTGCATTCGTAATGAGTATAATACACCGTGAAATTGTAAACACTCTGAGCGTGGCAAGAAAATAGGCATGCGAAAAATACCAAAACAAAATACAAATATTCAATGCGGCCAACAATAATCAGCAAGAATTTATGCGGGCTAGTTTGTCTACAAGATACCCTGTACCAGAAAAATGCTATGCTCGACTACAAACTATGCTCTTTGGATAGAATCAAAAACAACTTAAATCCTATGAATTTTATTTATCATATTATTTACTGCTTACAGCAATGTTTTCAATTTAATAAAATTGCAGCAACTATTTTATTTAATGAGAAATGACTTAAATCCAATGAATTTTAATTTATTATATTATTTACTGTTTACAGCAACTTTTCAATTCAATGTCTTTGAGGAACTCCGCTCAGTCGACAACCGGAAGACAGCGCACGTCATTTATCAAATCAATTTTATGGTAACCAAATAACTTTGTTACAAATTTGGACACGCAGCGAAAATAGTTTATGCAAATACGGAAAGTTGCTTCAAGTTGTCTTACAGACGAGACGACGCAGGGGCGAATGCTTTTATAATGCAAAGTTACAAACATCTATTGACGAAAAGTATTTTTTTAATGTATTTTGTTGATATTTTGCCAGAATTACAGGGCGTATTACAATAAAAGGCATACAGAGGACGCTAGAAATCGTAGGGTTTCTATTATTTCGTTGTGCACCTTTTAGCTTTTTAAGGTTTTGTTTTATTTACCGTATTATTATTTGATTATTTGTACAGGTGAGAATAAAATGCACTTTGAAACCCATACACCAAGCTCTTATATAATATCAGATTCATAAAAACTGTTTGCATTTGTTTATTGCCTTGTCGGTCAGCACGTTTTGAGAATTTCTAATTTGCTCTCATCATCTTCGATTTGTATGTATTTGTCTAACAATATATATATACATATATAAAGGCAAACAATAGTATCAGTGGAGCTACGTGGAACTTACTGTGGAACGTGATCAAAATGTTTATGGTTAAGGTTCGTTTTTGGCAGCCTTTCGCCAAGGCGAGTTGATTGAAATTACGAAAAATTGTATGCAGAGAGTTGAGTTGATATCAAATATATTGAATTAAAGAACTTTTGCTTGAACGCCGGCAAAGTGAGCAATGCCAGATTCCGTGACACTGTCTCAGCATAACTCTACGCCTTAGAAGCTGCCGCGCTTCAACAATGAACAATCAAAGGCAAATGGCAATCGGTAGTTGGCTAATTGACTATAATTACTTGCGGCAGCCAACAGTTCAGTCAGATGGCCAAACAAATTCTATATGAATAAGCTCAGCCTGGCCACAAGCACACAGCTGGTTTGTCTATAGCACAATGGAATAAAACTGAGAGAGAAAACCACAAAAACTCATTACGAACGGGGAGACAAAACTTTTGGCCAAATGAATCATGCCACAGAGCAGACAATGGTCCGAAAAGGGGAGACGCGAAACTTGGCTGCACAACAGAATTGGAGACAAGTGAATATATATATATAGTATATATAGTATATTTGTATCAAAAAGATACAATTATCAAGACAAAAGTGACCTTTACCTCATAGGCAGCTATATCCTCCTTGCCGTATATAGCAACTGGCGATGAATTTCGTGGCGCGAACATTTTGTGTCTTTTTGCCCTGTCTGACAGCACATAACAGCAACAATTCCTTGCAGCACTTTAATCTCTACTTAATTATTATTTTTTATGGCACCGCAAAGAGTGAAAAACACAGAGAGAGAGAGAGAGAGAGAGAGAGTAAAGGGGGAGAGAACAATAACGCCCACAATTTCTCAGTTACACATATGAATATATGATTTTTATTTTTTATGTCTAGATTATAAATTCGGATTTTTGTCAAGGGGCGTTTTGAATACGATTCAATACGTTCAATAAATAGTACACATTAAATAATACTTTTTCGGTTATTTTACACTGTTTTTAACTGTGTTTCGTTTGGTTGTTGTTGATGTTGTTGTTGGTGTTGATGACTAGTCTATACTATATTTTGTGACTTTTTCAAGGTCGTCGTTAGGCATGCTATTCAATTTATTTATTTTTTTGCTTTTGCTCGTTGTTGGTTTTATTTGTCCGGTTCGTTTCAATGCCGTGTTGAGAATTCGATGCTGTCAAAGTTCGTGTAATTTTCAAGATTTAATATTTTCTTGAGGCGAGTTTTGTGTGTAATTTTGCATGGTGCCTAATCAATTCAACAAAAGCACATATTTAACTTTAATTATTTGATATTCGTTTCACGTTTTCGGTTTGTTTGATTAACTCATTCATTTGTATTGCGTTTTTTACAATAAATTGTAGAGTAGAGAGCAATATTATAATCGATTGCTTTATTGGCGTTGTTCATATTGCTTTGGTGCTGATTTGTAATTTGTCGTTGTCAGCCGTCGTTGCGTATCTATTGGATACGTTTCGTTTTTAGCGCGGCTCAAATGAAACTGTTGAGATTTCTACACTGCCAAGCAAACAACGTCTCGTCATACAGAGATATACAGAGAGACAGAGAGAGAGAGAGAGAGATAGATACCAATATTGGTAGGCCACCTTCTCAGTCTTCTCGACGATTGAGTTTTCGAGAGAAGGCATTTGAAAGCTCTTTGCGTATCTGGCAAATACTTGGCTTGGCTCACTTTCCGTCTCAGCGTCGCAGCGTCGCAGCTCAAAGTCTCGCGCTTTAATTTGCATATTTTGAAAACAAGTTTGCGGCGGGCGTGGACTGGAGTCAAAAGCGAAAGACACACAACACAACGCAACACAACACAACACAACACATGAGACTCGATCGCTTGACCGATGGAAGGCGTTGTTGTTATTGATTAGTTACTCTTGTTGTAGCCATCGACTCACGTTTAGCTTTGTAACACGCGATTACATTTACAAATGACAATTGAGAAAGCACAACAAGTCGACAAGCGCATTTAACAATGCATTCAAAAGCGGACGAGCTTTGCACCAGTAGTCATTAATCATTTGTAGATGCACCCACTCACCACTTAATTGTACACCTAGTGTGCAACAGATGACCGAGAGGCAAGAGGTATCCACAAAGTTATGCGAAAGAATCAGTCAATCCATATATATATATATATGGAGAACAATGTAAAATATAGTATCTATATTATTCATGTCGTCTAGCAATACTCTCAAAGTAGTCAGGCTTAGGTATTTAAGGCCTGATTCTAAGTAGTTGCACATTTGTATTTGTATTGATATAGTTGTATTTGTCTTTGTTGGTTTTTTGATTCTCTTTCTGACTGTCTGCACTGCCCACAAAATGCAATAAATTATGAGCAAAGCAATTCGTATTGAATTGTAGGCGTACACGTTTGCACCAAAGTTGTAAACAATCGCAAAATTAGGCAAATCAACAGCAGTAACAACAACATGACCAAATCATCAGTCCACAGAGGAAGCCAACCAGATCATCGGCAGCCGGCCAAGCAAGTGGAACAGAACCAGCACCAAAACGAACAATAACACCCTAAAGCTAGATACACAGATAGATAGGCAGATACATATAATTATAAGAGATAAAGCAGTAGAAGTGCTTAATAGAGATATTGCGTAAAGTATATTTATTTATTTAATGTCGACTAATACGACAAACAAAAAAATTATTAAATGAAAAAGAAAACAAATTAAATTCAAAATAAAAATGAATACTTAGGCATCTTAGAATTCAATTATAAAATTATTTAAATTATTTATAATACTTATTACAATACTTTATTACAAGGATTGGGAAACATCAGAAAAGACCCTATGAATAAATTAAAAATAAAAATTAATATTTATGCATCTTAGAACTAAACTATAAAATTATGTAAATTATGTATTTTTATTTCAATAATTTATTACATGGATTGGGGAAATGCCAGTAAAGACCCAATCAGACCAAATGTAAAAAGACACGAGTTAGAAAGAATTTGTTGAGAAGTCAAACCTAAAATGCAAATGAAAATGTTATTAACTAGACAAGAATTTTAAAATGGAGTTCTTAATTATTGAAATAGATGACTTAGCATTGATTACATGATAAAATCTATTGTAATCTTTACAGCTGAACGATAACTAATATTCCAAATTCGAAATTTGTAATACAAATGGATTGACAGATGGACGGATGACCAAAGAGACATGAACAAATCGACAAAGTTGATGTAAGATTGGATTGAACATACTTGTGCCTACATTGTGCCATTTTTTCCATTTTGAATGGATGACAACAAATATTTCAAGTTCAATTTATAAGCCATTTAGCCTAGATTTAGGTATGTAAATATATTTAGATTTGATGGCAGACGAAATGCAATCACAATGCCAATTTAGAATGCACTTGTAGACAAACACAAATCAAAATGTTGTCCAACTTTATGAATTTCTTTCCTAGACATATGTGCATTTATTTTCCCGTTGACGAAACCAGTAAAAGGAAAATCACTTTGCATAATAAATAAAACCAAGTGCAAAAATCAACAACAACAACTGGAAGACAAACAAAACACACACGCAGAGTGCAGTGCAACTGATTGACAAACAAAATGCATTGTTAAAATTCCACATTCGGCTCCCCATGTCCCATAATAAAAAGAAAAACAGCAGCAGCAGCAGCAGCAACAGCAACAACAACAACGACAACGGAAAAGAGTCAAACGCACTTGAAAGCATCGCCAACAAGAGCATAAGAAAAAGAAACACGAGGCCAAGTCTGGGACCGGGGCACATATACAGATTGATCTCCAATGTTGCAGTCAATTTTTGTTGTGTTGCGTTGTGTGTGTGTGTGTGAGTGAGTGTGTGAGTCTTCGTTGTTGTTTATGGGGGAAAGTTACAAGCGACGGCTCTGACAGATGCTAGGCAGATAGATAGATAGATAGATTAGTCTTGCGACTACATGCGGCGCATATTCAAATGAATGCAGCTTGTTGTTGCTCTTGCTCTTGCTGCTCTTGCTGCTGTTGTTGTTGTTGTTGCCACTTGGCCGCCTTTTTCCTTTGATTTGTGCCGTGAAATGTGGCCGGCCTGTTATAGCTATGTATAGGCAGCATTTACGTGGATTGCGGATTGCGGATTGCAGTTGGTCTTACAATTAAATTGCATTCGCCTTATTGTCATTGGACGCTGAAATGTTTTATGACGCCATTTGTCATATTTTTCTTATTATTTAGTTATTTATAAATTAATTATAATTCAAAGGCATTGTTAAAGGTTTGTGGCTTGTCAATTTGCCTATTGTATGGGTATTTAAAACAATATTAATTATTAATAAATCCATATTTGTGTCTGACAGAAAAGACCTGATTTGTCCAGTGGATAAGTAGTTACTATTTTAGCAAGTTGCGAATGATTTAACCTTCAAATGAAATAAATAAACAGCCCACTGTTGACTTAACAAATGAAGAAACAATCATCGTATTGGAGTTTTTCGTGTTTAGCACAGAAGGAAGCATCGCAATCAATACCCATTTCAAGCAATTTGAATCGGCACAAGGTATAACAGCCAAACGGATTCATTAAAAAAGACAATTAATCACTAGACTTGAGTTTAACCCAGTCAAGAGCCAACAAAACGACAGTTCGACAGTTGGACAGTTGGACAGCCGATCAATGGGTATAGTGGATTGCGTGAAATGTGCATGCGCATTTGTCACTCTCTGTCCACAAATGAAATAAATGGCGCTGCGCTGCGATGAGGTAAGCCGAGTCGACTTTGGCCATCAACTTTGATCCGTAAAAGTTTGGGTATTATGAAAAGTAGGGTATTCAATGTGCGACAACACAAACATAATTGACATCTTCAGTTCGTTTCTCAATAAGACGATCATTTTAAGGCACTAATGTATATTATCTCGCCGCGTATCTTGCACAATTAATGGGATTGCATTGCAATCAGAGTGCCTCCTCAATGCTCCCATTGACATATTGATTACATAATGACAAACATTTTCGTGTGGTCGGAATCGGTTGTGTTATGGCCACGTTGTACGATTTAATTATTGACGTGTATTTCATAAACATTTTTATGTGCTGCTAAATGCTGCAGAGGAGTTGTCTTTATGACAGTCCAGACGTTGTGGCAACCACTTGAGAATGCAATCAAAACTAATCCGCTATTCAAAATGGGACGCCCACGATATAAAAAAAAAATAACAGACAGAAAGACGGCAGGACGGACTGCGTACGGTTTGAGTGAAAAATGCGCATAAATTTATTTAAAAAATCAATCGCGTTGCATGCAGCATGCAGCAGCAACGCACTTAGCAGATTAGCTACAATTCGAACAGTTGCTGTGGCTGTGTCTAATAACAGGTGTCAGTCAGCCAACCCCAAAGCTGCCCACTGTTCACAAGCATTAATTATGCGCTGTTTTTACATAGGAATTGGGTATAATAAACTTGCAGTAATCTATGCAATCAAGAAACCATATTATTAAATTGACTTGACATTTGAATCATTAATGATTACACAGTATCAACTAGTCGATCATCGTTGAGTGCAAACATTCTTACATGCTCTCAGTTTTGATGTTTTTAATTTGTACTTTGGCACAGATTTTCCGTAGTAATAAATTTAAAGTACTTAGTTGTTGTGTATTAACAGATATTAAATTGATTAGTAGTCGGTGCCTTGAATTGTTTCCGGCATTTAAATAAATGTTTTTATGACAAAAAACATTCATGAATGTTTAGTTAACACCTTTGCAGTTTTTGTTGCGTTTGCGGTACTAACAACTAACAACTAACAACTTTAGTGTTATTCAAATCTGCTTCAAACTATTTAGGGAATGCTCAAAGTAATAACTACAAATAATAAAGTATCTCCCTTGAATAGTTGCGTCTTAATTAATGTTTAACTAGAGTAAGCGAGTCTTGTCACACGATTTTAATTACTTGTGTTTGCTGTCCACATTTTTGTGGCTCATGGTCAAAATCTCATTAAATATTTGCAAGCAGTTAATTAAGAGTTTTAAAATATGTGGAAATGGTGCAGACTCTTAAATAAGCAATAAGCATTTTAATTATATCCCTTGGATGAAGAGAATTATTTATTTATTTGTAAATAAGTAATTAAGTTTAGACATTTATATACAAAAATAGTACAAATAATAATAATGAATGGAATAAAAAATAATAAATAATTCTTACGAGGATTGAAAACAGCTTGAACAACTTTGGGCAGTTCTTAAAAATTAATATGAACAGATGTCAAGATAAATATTCATATTGCATTCTGCGTCGCAAAAATGCAAAATGAGACTGAAGCAAAATATAATCAGAAATTGGCTAGGGAGAAATAAAAAAGATGACCTCATACTCTGACATCAGTAGTAGAGCTTATAAGAACCGACGACTAAAGCCGCAATCTTTTCATACCTCATTAACAATGCATTTGTAATACACCAAACCAAGCCTGTTAGAAACTTGAAACTTTGATTTGTTTTTGTTTTTCTTTTCTCGATGTTTGTCGTGTGTACTAATTAATAAATCAGCACCGTCATTGAAGGAATAATAATAACAAAAACACCTGAAAACAGGCAGCGAAATAAGCAAAACAAGCAAATAAATTGTCAACTTGTCGGCTAAAGACGGAATACAAAAAATGAGGCATGTTAACTTTAGAATGCCGACGACTCAATGATTTTAGCCAACATCCTTTGCTGGTATTTTGTAAGAGACAACGTGGGTTGAACATTTTGTTGCTTGATTTTTTTAAACAAGCTGAGTGTTAAGAAAGTGAAACGCTTTTGTGGATACGAAATGTGGGCGTTGTCGGATAATCGATTTGAAAACAATCGATCTATCAGAAGCGTTGCGGCATTTAAAAGGCAAATTAGTTCGAGTCTCATCGCCACTTAAATTCCAACATATTTTAACGAGTTTATTTGAAGCAGATGTTGCCTAAAGCGTATTAAATAACCAACAACCAATATTGGTTACCCAATTCAACCTGTCAATGGGGCCAAAAAAGCAAGTATGTCAAATTGATTATTGTTTTGCCGCAAGCGTAGATTCTCGAGCGTCAATCTACGTTGTGCAAACTGTACAGTAGCCACATACAACAACGTACATCTTACTGTATACACACAGCCTGCACACACCTTCAGATAACGAAAGATATATAAACGAATCGTTATAGTTGCGAGTGCCCGTTCATCAATCAAGTGCTTGTTAATCATGTGGGTTCCATTCGAAAACAAAATGTTTGCAAATATACAAAAAAAAAAACAATAAAAAAAACCAGTTAGGATGATCTAGGTGTGAGTAACCGATTAGGTAATACCCTGTATTCGACTTTTATATCCGTATTAGAAGAAACTATATTTGCTTTAGGTCTATTCGATTTGTAAACCATTTTTTCTTTTTTCCTTCAATGTTGAGTGCGTTTCGAAATTGCTTGTCTACAAACTGATATGAATGATATAAGAAACCGAAGAAAATGAAAAACCAACGCTGATTACCAAAGCAAAAAGAGGCATGAACACAAAAACAAAGTATTAACTGCCATTTTATTGTATGTTTAACAGTTAACAAAAGCCATCAGCTGGAAAACCGCTAACAGTGGCACCTCTCTCTAGTATTAAGTATTTTCCTAATTCCATGCTTTCAGCTTATAAATTGCATAAAACTTAAAAGCCGATTTGCGCCCAAAGCTGCAGGAAAAACAGTTCGCAAGTGCCAGCCAAATTGCTGGGAAAAACGTGCAAGTCTTTGCCCATTATTTTTACAATTTTGGTTAAGCTGCAGTTACTAACAACTAATTTTGGTTGAGTTGAGAGTGCTTTGCGATGATACATAGATGTGGAACCAGACGTGTCAAATCTTTGCCAATTACAGATACATTTATACAAATACTTGGAAAAGTTGGTAAGTGTTTCTCAGTTTTAACTGAATGCATCCAGCTGGAAGTAAAATAAAAGTAAAAAGTAACTAAAAGGAAAATATCGAGCACTGTCAAAGTCGGTAATACATTTTGTAGTAGAATTAGCAGTTATTATTCAGTGTCAGCTAGGAAAGCACAGCTAAATGATTAAAATGCATAAAAAGCTAAGGTAATTGTTAATAAACGCTATGAATTTAATACAGCTGCGATGGCAGGCAAAAAATTCAGAGCACTCTGGTCATGGACATTGGGGATGATCGACCCAAGCGCCAAGTGTCCTTCAATGGAACCCTCCAGATTGCCGGCTTCAATGCAGAACTCTCACTCAGAAAAAATTGCATTAACAACTAGAAAAAATGTCCGGTTTTTTTCTTATTCACAAATATTTCTAAAGTGGATAAATGTTAGCAGTTCCTTTTAGAAAAAATCCTTTCTGAAACTCAGAAAATAGTAATGAAATTTGTTCTGTTGACTGCAATATTAGAGTTTATCAGCTGTCTGCCTTAGAGGCCACATAGCCCATTAATCTTACATGTTTATATATATAAATATTTAAAATAATAATTTTTAATAAATAATAAGTAACAAAAAGCGAATGGAAGAATTTAAACTAGAAATTATACATATTTTTTCCACATGTTAGAAAAACGTTCACTTGAATTAAGAAATCAAAAAGCCTCGTTTTCCACATTCCGTTTTGAAAATATACTTTCTAAATAATAAGTTGAGTTATCCTTGACTCCATAAGTATGGCGATTTTCAGGATTTGGCGATTTTTTTCCGAGTGTAGGAGGAGGTAGAATCGATGACCGAGGCAGACACCTTGCTGCTAACCATATCACATCTAAGCATATATAAATAGTTGGCACAATTAAAATACCGGTCACGCTTTTCTTGGGCTTAGTGCAAAAATAGAAGTGATGTAAATAGACGGGGGCTTTAAAAGAGTAAAGGTATTTCCTTTCACGATTTGTGTGACATGGACGGAAGCTTGAACTTATTAATTAAACATTTTGCTTCTAGACGGATCTTGTAATTAGTTTCTAGACAAATATTGCATTTAAAATAAGTAAACACGATGTTTAATCAAAGATCACGTTAAAATTGTATACCTTTATTATTAATTAGTTAGTTTCTTTCTTAAATGAATTTGATTTTCCGATCTGATAGATTTTACGGAAGGCACCAGTGATAACCCATGCTACAATACAAAAATACAAATACAATTTTGGTGTGCACAATAATAATAATACTAAATTCTATTTATCTTATATAACATGCTCATTCAACTTCATCAGTTACTTGCATTATCACAAGCAGGTCCAATTCTTTTATTTTTTTTATATTTTTGGTGTTGTGTTTTTTGGCTCAGCAGTTCATTGACATTTTGGACTATGCTTTGTTTTTGCTTTCCGTCCAGCTGTTTATAATTTAATGTATGTATGTATGTATGTATGTACGTGATTTGTATACGATTCGTATACGTATGTATTTCTTATGCTGTGTTGTCACACTGTTATTTGCTGCTCTAACTCTAACTGTTTTGCATTGTTTTATGGGCAGAGTTGCTTTTTGTCGTGCCTCGCCGTGAGAACATGGGAAACAACACCATCAAAAACCACCAACAACAAACAAAAGTAACAACAACAAGAACAACAGCAGCAGTAATATGGTGCAACACTTTACATTTAATGGGGTCTGGGGCGTTAAGGTTGGTGTTTCCGGGCGGGGGGCGAAGGGGCAGGCGTCACCCACAGGGAATATGTATGTGTTAGAACTAACGCTTACCGTTGCCCAATTTAAAGTCACGCATTTTGTTGACAAACTAAAGCCCGTATGTATGTGTGCAACACGAGTGTGGCAACTGAGCGAGTGTGGAAATTTATGTGGCCTACATAATGCAATTGTAATTAGCTAAAAGGTGACTAAGGGAATATATATATAAATTAAATATAGATTAAAGTTTAGCATAGCTAACTATGCAAAGCATAGTTTCTGCTACCTGTTGTTGAAAGCGGCAGCCTTGAGACACTACATCGTCAATAAATGGCGCTCTAATTGGGCTTAATGGCCTCGTTAATGCCTGAAAGATGACTACAACACTGAGTTGTGGCAACAGCCAACAACCATGCCCCAAAACATTAATCGTGCTAATGGGCCCAACACTTCTTCTCTCACTTGGCAAAACTACAGTCCAGAAAATAAGTAACTAAAGTCTCTGCAACATGGGTGACTGCGTCCGACGCGGCAACGGAAAATGAAAAAAGTAAAAAAAGGGAAAACAATTTTGAGGCGGCAAGTCGGCCAAGCGAACAGCGGCGTTTTCCACATCGACGCACAAAAATTAGCAACGAGATCAACCTAATAAAATTTCAATATAAAAAAAGGTATCTAGCCAAAATTCAAATTTCAGAGCGGGAGCGTGAGAGAGAGGGGGAGAGAGAGAGAGAGAGAAAGAGAGAGATATGCAAAAATGTAACTAAAAGCGACATGCAAAAGTTGAAAGTAAAAGAAAAGCATTTTCATACGGTTCAACAGCGAGAGACGACTTTCCCAGACAGTCAACTGCACAAATGCAATCAAAGCAACTGCTGCAACTACTTATGGACCGGACCGGCCTGTTCCGGGTCTCTTTTTCTGCGTGGGTGTGCCCCCCAGAGAGACAGAGCGAAATAGATAGAGAGAGAGAGAGAGAGAGAGGAGAGCTAAAATTGTGGCAAAGCTGTCGCCTGACATAAGCCAAATGGCTAAATGACTAAAGAAAAATATCGCTCTGAACCATTGCAACTTTTGACTTCTTGGCTCTCCGACATAAATTAGCATGGTCGAAAGACACAGACTAGAAAATACCCTACACTTTGTACGGAAAGCAGAGCTAAACTTGTACGAGACAAATACGAAAAATGAAAGAACTTAACGCACAGTTAGACTTGGCTAATTCGACATGGCTAGTGACATGCTTGGCAATGTCGCAAGAGTCATTCTCACATGCACATGGATTAGATGCGGGGCGGAGGGGCAGAGGGTAGGTTAGCAGCATAAAGCTGCTTTTGTCGCATGTCCAAAAGCCTTTAAATTAAACAACCGCACGTTTTCATGCGACCAGCGGCTGTAGCAATAGTTTCCAATTCGGTTGCAACCCAGACAACACTCTACTCAACAATGTTGGGCAACACCGACAAATGAGCAAAAGAGACCACAAACTGTATACATATATCAACTTGAATAAACAGCCAACCAATAATAAACTTAAGCAGACAGGCCATAATTAATTATTCCTTGAAATTATGTAAATTTAATATTCAATAAAAATATTAAATTAATGTGATGTGTATTATGATATTTAGGTGAGGCTTGGCTAGTTGCTGGTAGTAGTACTCGACCTTGTCTGATTCGAATTTAAAAGACTTCTATAAGCTTTCCTTATTTATTCGTAAACCATTGAAAAATAGCTTAAATCCAATCGGATAACAATCAAAAAAATGTTAATACGCCTTTTCTGGCCTTGCACCAAAGATTCTGTAAATAAATGCCGCATTTTCTATATTGTACCTTGTAGTATTTAAAAAGTATTCAATATTATATATAAGCCAAATTGCCAATGATCAAGATCATTCTTGTGCAAAAAGTGAGCAGAGTTCGTTATAGCCAAGTTCGACTGAATGCAACACATTGAGGTCAATTTGGGTTGGGGATAAGCCTGGCGGCTGATTCTGAGTCATGAAATGCCCGCATATTGCTATCATTTTTTATTATTTTCCTCAAAATGTAGAACATACGGCAAATATCTCTCCCTTTATATACATATATAAATCTATCGTAAATATATAATATGAATAAATGCTGTGAATGCATATGCCACTTTTTGATATATGACTTTGTTGGACAGCGGCTGGGGTCAGTTTGGTCGTGGGCAAATTAGTTGCAGAGGTTTTTGTTGTTTTTGTTGTTTGCTGTTTGTTTTTAGCTGGCTGTGGCTGCCCACAATATTCAGGCGAAGCCCAACACTCGTGAGTGGCCAAAATCGATATTTTTACTTGCCGTTTTAATTAAACTAGCCAAATAAGCAGCGGAAAAAGTCAGCGACACTATGCAATGTATACATATATTTATAAAAATCATTTATATTAATCATTTAATTGGCAATTCTTGCAGCACTAAATGAAAGTGGAAAGTGTGGCAAGAAAAAGTCAGAGAGAGAGGGAGGGAGAGATAGAGAGAGAGAGAGAGAGAGGGTGAGCGGAAGGCAGAGTAAAAGGAGCATGTTTCCTTTTGCAAAGCAAAAACAAGCGACAACTTTTAGCTTGGCTGTGAAAAAGCAAAAGATCGCAACCAGTTTCGAGCACCCGCCAGATCTTAAGTTGCTGTTAAGAGCTAACATTCAATCTGAAGCAGCTCTGTGCTGTTTAATGAGTTGAGGAAATCAGTGGCTCGATTGCAACTATCCCATGTTATTAAGTAGTGGCACATGAAGCAGGCCTCGTGATTAGCGACTCCCCCTTTGAGTTGCCCAAATGCTCATTAAACGCGCATTTTCGAAAATAATTACATGATGTCAGCCATTAATCAAACAACTTCTTCTAGATAAGCATACACATACACACACACACACACACACACATACACACACACATTGGGGATTTGGTGTGATTTCAGCAACGTTTGCCATTCATATCTACCGCACAGCAATAGAAAGCCTTAAATTTAAACATAAATAGATAATTGAAGAGTGCGAATGTTCATTAGCTTTTTCTTTTTTGTATGTGTTGTTTGTATAAGGATTTGCTGTGTAGAAAAAAGAGAGAACGGTTATCACAGGCACACCGAAGATTACATACCCTTGCAGAGCTGATTGCTGCTAAAAAAGTTATATGACATGATGATTTTTAATGTTAACAACATAATTTGTGTTTTGTTAGCAGAAATGAGTGAGTAGTAAAGTTGTTAAGAACTCATATTATGGCTGAACAATCGTATTCCAAGATTGTTAGTCAAAATGTGAGAAGCAAAATAATACGCATATTAGGCTTGTTTGCTTAGGATATTTGGGTAAACAATCAAGTTGTTCATACAAGAATTTATCTTTCGATTAATCGTTTCTATTACAACTGTATTATATCGGATTTGGCTAATTCCGACATAATTACTGCATGCAGCAAAAATAAGTATAAGCTCCAAGTTTCAACACGATAGCTTTTTAACTGAGGGGAATAATTCCAAAATATGCAGATTGCTGCAATTCACCCTTGCAATGCCTCTTTGCACTCACTGCAATCAATTGTAGTGTTAAAGCTGTTTCCTTATGCTGTGAGAAGAGCTGAAGAGCTATTATTAGTGATAGGCCTCAGTTAAGGCAAACCGCTAGAGACAATGTAGAAAAATGATCAGTGGTTGCCATATTTGTAGCTCGAAGCGTTTAACAACGTTTTAGCATCTCTGCATTGAAGGCTGTTAGAAAGTCGCAAAACTAATGACAAATAACGTAAACGACATACACACTCTAGGCCTAGAAACCAGATAGATGAATAGCACTTTCCCAACACACACACACACACACAGAGTGAGAGAGAGAAGCAATGGTCATTAGAAGCAACCATGGCCACAGACACAACGCCGCAAATAGAGTTGAGTGCGACAACTGGGCAAAAAGTAGAACAAAACAAAAGGAAATCTTTGCCACACACACAACTCGAATTTCTTTCCAGTAAAAGCAAGAAATGAGAAGAGTTGTAGGTGGGGGTAGGGGTTGGGGGGTGGCGAGTGGGGAATGGGGAGTGACTGGCCATTTACATTGCAATTTACTTTCGATGCATTTATAACGTGGCGTATGCGCAATGTGCATTTAGACGAGGCCCCCTTTTTACAAATACACACATCCATACACACACACACACACACACACACACACACATGCATATTCATATGGGCCACAACAATTACGCCTGCAAATTAATTGTCTGTTATTGTTGTTGCTGTTGTTGTTGCTTTGCTGCATTGTTGCTTGTGCGTGGGGGAGTTGGGCGTCACAGCTGAGCAAGGCAATTATGTCCATCGTTCGTGTAGAAAAAATTAACAGCTCTATGCAAGCGGGCTGCGGTCGGGCCATGAAGGAAGTGCGGGGCAAAAGCAGTAGATATCTGCATAAACATATATCCATCATATATATCTATACACATACTGATTGTGAAAATGTTCGTCTGTCTGCGCTGCGCAGGAAAACCCCAATGAATGCACTTTTTTTTCTTGTTCATCTTCTTAATGTTTTCTGCTCCAAAAAGCGCAAAGCGACTGGAAAATGATCATTTCTTCAATAGCAAAAAAGAAGAAGCCGGCGAATTGGCCACACAAGAAAATAAAAATGCTGTCCAAAAATGAAAATGAAAGTAGAAAATGGATTTGCATAAAACTGCTCAATCAAATGAGCCGACGAAAAATTGCATGTGAATTTGCCATTTGATGTTGTCATCCCATCTTGAACCTTGAACTTGGCGCTCAGGTCCAAAAAAAAGTTGGTAAATCAAATGTTGCTGCTTAGAATCGCTGTTAGAATCGCTGATGTTGTTCTCGGATTAATTATAGCGCATTACGCAATTTATACGTTAAATCGCAAAAGGCTAACAACAAATTAGATAATTGTTAGACAAATTGCGACGCTGACATTTGAAAAAGTTTGAGCAAATTGCATGAGCGAAATAAAAAAAAGTTAACTTGGAGGGATAATAACTGAGTTAACTAGTTTGTTAGTTGGTTAGTCAGTGGCAATTACCGGCATATTCAAAGGTCAGACAATAATGGAAGGAAAACTTTGAAACAAAAAGGATTACGCCTTATTTGGGTTTAGCTCTTCTTTAAGGGAAGTATCAGTAAAAATCAAATTATATCACTTATGGGATATTTGTTATTTATCTTTGCAATTCTCAACGCCTTTAAACTTTGACGGAAGAAGATAACAAAGTTTATTAATCAGCAGAAATAGATATGTTTACTTGTTTTCTTATGTTATCGATAAAAATAAATAGCCAACATTGACCTTAAGTCAGCATGCGATTAGTTAAGCCCTAAAAATAGCTACTGAAACCACTCGTTATTTATTATATTAAATTTAATCAATATTTAAAAAACTTAAGTTGATAAGAAATCTAAAAATAGGTTTGGTATCTTCCAAATTGAATGAGGTAGCCAAATATAAAGCCCAACAGAATAATATAGGATGAGCAGAAATTATATCTAGCATTGCTTCCACTTAGTTTAATAAATTGTCTCGCGAATCACACATACATCTATTGAAATATAAGAGACAAAAGAGATGTTCAATTGCAAGCGTTATTTATAACACAGTTAAATTTTTAACTGCGATCAGTGTGGAATTGTGATCCGCTTCATTAAAAGAGCTTTCTGATTTAAGCACATTTCGTGACGTACCCCCAGAGAATATGAGCTTTTGATTTAATTAATGCAAAGCAATTAACTCAATGCTCGACCTCTGTTGAGCGACAATTCATTCATAATTCACACTTGCCAAAAGTTCACCACACCGACACACACACAAACACAAACACACATACACACACACAAGCATAAGCTCGCATTCACATTATGGTTAAAGTCAAAGGTGGAGGTGGAGTTGGATTGGCATAAACTCACTTTTTCGCTGCGCTGATAGTTGGCTGGAAATTGTGGGGAGTTGGGCACGCCAAAAAATGATGGCGATGCCGAATGCGGCGTCAACGGTGACTGCAGCGTCAGCTGCGACTGCGACTGCGACATGCGCTGATGATGCAGCGACGACAGCGTTGGCGTTGACATCGACAGCGACGTTGGGGTCATGATTAAATGGCGCATTGTTGTTGTTGTTGCTGTTTGTGTTGATTTAAACAATAAACAAATTTTGCACTCTCTTTTTGTTGCTGCTGTTGTTGTTGTTTTTGAATGTTGTGTGTTTAACACTTGATGATTTACAGTTGCCACAGCTGAGCGGCACCGTTACATTGTTTGTTGTGCTGCTGTTTGTTTTTGTTGTTGTTGTTGTTGTTTGACTTTCATTCGATGTGCGAGTTTATGTAAATGTCAATTGTCAATTGTCTTTTTGGGTTTATGGACCTGTCTGCGCATGCCACATCAGCCAAATGATATATATATATATTTATATATATATGTTAACACTTGAGGCGTGTCATTTTTGGGGTTCTTTTTGTTACGTTCCAGTTACGACGAATAATAATAGTAATAAATTAGAGAGCATTCGCCGATTGCCTCATTCTAGTTTCTCTGCGCTTCACTTTAGTATGCAAATTGAACTCAACTTTATTTAATCCATTAAGTCAACACTGAAATAGCATAACAACCTTTACTTAATACATATTTATTTATTTATTTATTTTCTTTATGTTTTTGTTTAGCTTTCTAGTTTCTTTAGAATTAACCCATTGTTGTGAGTGAAACACTTCGCAATTCTCTTTGGTGCGCTTTATTCTCATTTTGCCTGCTCTTATTGTTCGCTGTTTGCCGTTATCTCTTATCAGCGTATTTAAGTGTCTTTTTGATAGTGTTTTTTAACTTATTTCGCACTGCTCTTTTTCCCCCATTTCCCTCTCACTTTCTAACCGACACCTCTTCTGAGTCTCGTTATCAGTGAATAGCAAAAAAAAAAGAAAGAAAAATAACGGCGACAATTGTGTGAATTTTATTTTTATTTTATACCCTGTTCACATGGGGAAAAAGACTATATATGAGTTGAGTTGAATAATACATATTAAATAAATATTACTAAAGATCTCAATTAAAGATCAATCCACATATAAGACCTTTTTTCCCACAGTTTTGAAGTGACTGTCTCACTGTCGCAGCTTTCTCATTATTTCTTGTTTTCCCTTTCCATAGATTGGTGTTTTCGTCACAGTTTTAGATTCACTGAATCAGGCTTTAAAATCACAAACTTTATAAGTAAAGATACTGTCTTTTTTTGTTTCTATTCCATATAACATGGCTTACAGTTGCAAGCTGATAGTATTTTACTCACAACTTTAAAGCCACAAACTCTATAATCAAATTATATTTTCTCTCTTTCTTACCGTGTAGAATGGGTTAAGTCACAGTTTTAGAATGATTGTCTGACAGTTACAGCTTCTATAACCAAATATTGTTCTCTTTCTATCTTTAATGTCTAAAGCTCAATAATCAAATTATATTCTCTTTGCCTCTTTATTTCCTCATTTTTCTTTAAAGCGATTGTTTCACCGTTACATCTTCAGAGATACAGACTCTATAAGCAACTATGTCTTCTCTCTTTCATTTTCCATTTTACAGCTTTATCTTTTACTTGTTTTCATTTGTCATTGATTACGTAGAGTATTGCGTAGTCGGTTACGTCAATTAGCAATATTCAGTATTTTTCTTATGTCTTATTTCTTGTTAATGAGCATTTATTTGGATGCTTTGGAGTCCCTTTCCATTCTCAACTGAAATTGTCGAAGGAATTCTAATTGCACTTTATTTTGTTTTTGCCGTTGTGTTTTGCCCATTTCGTTATAACTTCTGCCCCTTTTCGTGATCTAATCATTTCATTTGATTAACAAAAACAAGGCCAAACAACAAAATGGGCTGCAAAATAATTTACACAATATACTGTGTGTAATTTGGGGTTGAGGGTTGGTGGATGGGGATTGGCAGTGTTCCCGTCACAAATTTGCTCTTGTTGTGGTTGTTACACAAAATAATTTACGTCATTTTGGTCATTTAAACTGGGCGAGAGAATCTCGTCTCGACTAATTATCTGTGAGAACGCTGCAGTCGCAGTCGCAGTCTCAGTCGCGGTCAGCGTCACCATCGACAGCAACGGCGACGACGACCGAATTACACGCACCGAATATGTCCGAAGGCCGCTTAAAAAGCGCAGTGTTTATTTTTTTGTTTTTTATTTTGGGCAGATAATAATGAAAAGCGGGTCGCGGTTCATTTGGAGAATTCTGTTGCGATTTTTGTACACAAACAATTCCTTTTGCACTGCGCTGCTCGCTTGCCTATTACAAATTGCAAAAAATGCACGAGAAAATTGCAATTGCAACCACAACGAAAACGAAATGCAAGCGCAGCAACCCACAAAATTGAGGGGCGGGCGGGCGGTCGGTCGTGCGGTGGGTGGATGTGATGCGATGCGATGCGATGAACGAGCAGCGCTGCGAGAAAAACCGCGCACCAAGTGAAATACAAATTGTAACTGAAACAGCGCAGCGGCTGACAAACGGCGCAGAGCCAATGGCGCAGCGGCTATGCCGAGAGAGCGAAGCGAGCTGAGCAAGTAAAAGGCACTAACAGCAGCAAACCTTTTAGCACAGCTCAGAGAGTAGTGCTAAAGTGAGAGAGAGAGAGAGAAAGAGAGCGAGCGAGCTAAGATCGTGACTCTCAAACTTCGCTTTTTTGTTTTGGTGGAGTGGCGGCGTGCCAGCTGTTTGCTGCTGCAGCTGTGGTGAAGTTGGCTTTTGGTTAAAAGGTCACACAACACGGCGAAGCTTTTGCTTTCTGCTTTGTCGTGTGCTTTTCAAAGAGAGAGAAAGTCTCTTGTGCACTCTTTCTCCCTCGCACTCACGCTCTGTGAGGTGTCTTGCTTGTGATTTTTATTATTATTTAATAGTATTTTGCACATCTGTTGTTATTGGGGAGCTTTTCCTAAGAGCGTGGGCGGTGTTAGCGTCTGGCGACTGCGTGCATTGAACTTGACATAAAACCAACTAATTGTTGCTATTGTTCAAAGCGGAGCATTGTTATTATTATCATTTTTGTATCTTTTAATTGCGTGAAATTCAATGCGCGCTAATTGTGGGTTATACAGCCTGAAAACTGGCCACGAGACGGCGATGTTGGGTGTGGTGAGTTTTTGGATTTTCGTTACATGTTAATGAACTTGTCAGCTGATCAACGATGTTAAACGACGATAGTGGGCACCGAAGGTAAGGTACTCGTATAAGGTTGGGAAACTGGGTCAGCGGCAATATCAAGTGAAATTTCTTTTCTAATATCGAGCATGATCTATACAAATTGAAAGAAAATCCACACGTAATTAATCAAATCGAAGCAACAGTCACAAAAAACTTTATACAAATGAGTTTTTTTTTTTTTTTTTTGGGAGCGGGCGTCTTTTGAATGCGACAATATAACTTTCATTTTTTGTGCATATAACATGTAGAGTTTTCTGTGTACGGGAAACTTGCTGTGTTTATGTGTGTGTGTGTGTGTGTGTGTGTGACTGGAAACTGGATCGTACGCTGCTGGCGGACCATAAATAGATCGTGATCGAGTTCAATGAAACGTCAAAAAGAGAAGCGAAAAAAAATAACAGAAAATCAGACAAACTGAAAAACTGAGATTTGAATGGTTTGACAAAGTGGAAAAGTTGTCAACTCGAGTAAAGTGTTAAAGTGGAAAAACTTCAAAGTGACCCAGTAAGCGCACTTGGGGCAAAACCGGGAGTATTACGATCCATTTAAATTTAGACTCGACTCACCCTGTCCATAAGCTGTTCATCGTTGCGTTTGCGTCGAGCAGGCGCACGGATTATGCGTCCAGCATCTGGAATATCCATTGTGGCCTAGGGTGCCGGTGCCTCCTCCTCGCTTGCGGAAAATGCAGTTTTGCAAAACTAGTCAAAAGCAAAAATGCTAGAAGAGATTATAAACAAAAAAGTTATGACAAATGAAATAGAACTAAACATATATTTATAAGTATATTTCAGTATTGGTTTTTAAAAACACACATACAATGCTGTCCACATAATTAGTTACAGCGCGTAAATAGTTAAAATTCTTAATGTTTTTCTTTTTGGGAAAACTATTAAGCTCGACAATTTCATAGATTATGACCAACTAATTGACAATAATCGACTTTGCTCGGACCAGGAAGCCTAAAAATGGGTTTATGCATGCAAGTCTGTTTTTTTATTTTTATTTATTTTTCAAGCACTTACAAAAAAAAATCACATTAAAATGTATAGTGTTTTTCTGCCGTTTTATTTTGCCGTTTGTAAGTGTTCGACTCTCTCTTCATTCTCTTAAGAACCGACAAGTGAATAACAAAGAAAACTAATTCATTTCTACGCTGAGGCTTGCAACTAATTTTCCACATTAAGTTGCATTAGCAGAGATATATCTTTATATATATATATATACTACATGCTACTGTATAAATAACACAGCTTCAGCGCTGGGCAATAAACTTATTGCAGCGGTTCTAAGCTAAATGTTCGCATTAACTTAATTTCAACCGGAAGAAATTCCAGTTAAAGCTACACTTAAAAAAAAGCCTCTTGAACGAATGTCTTACTCTTACTCTTATACGTCGTTCTGGCTCACTCTTGCATACGTATAAGCCTGTGTAAATATCAGTCGAGACTTAAACCCTGAGCTACTCTTATACGCGCTCAACTGCTCCTCGTTGGTGAGGTTTGAGTATTGGCTGTGCGTTTGGTGTCGCGACTACACGTTCCACATGCGGTTCGTTGTGAACTTGACTAATATTCGATCCACAATGGAATACCCGAACTTTGTAAAGGAATGTGAATCGCTTTGATTTCCGACTAGTTTAAGAAGCAATTTTAAATATAAATTCATATAAAAAGGAAACAAATATTCAGCGCTACTCACCTTTATTTTAATATCTAAAAGTTCCACATTTTATTGAGCGTTTATATCGGCGCTAGTTTGGTAGCTGAAATTCTTTTCAGTGTAGTTGATTACTTATTTGGCGATTTATAATTAATTTTATTTGGAAGCAATAGTTGCGCAGGAGTTGTTTGAGAAAACTGCAAAGAATAAAATTTAAAAAAGTCTTATTAGTGAATATTACAAATTATTTGATAATATTCGATATCGGACAAATTTGGAATTTAATTTTGCATAAATTTACATTTGTATAACTTTTATATAAATAAATATATATAAGAAAATGAATAAATTCTAAGTGAATATTGGATGTGTAAAATAGATTTTACTTTCAAATTCAAGGGTTCGAGTTCACAGAAATTCAATTCAGAGGCCAAACCGGCAAACAAGCTTAAATATTTAAAACCAATCAACTGGATTTTTCAAAACAAATCTAATAAAAAATTAATTCTCTGCCCACATCCGTCTTATGTGTCCTTCAGCCTTTGAGGATTGCAAGCACAAAAAATTGTTCCAAAAAACTTTTGCGTTGCAGTTCTTGAAATGAAGCCAAAGTTTTGCCAGTGACAACAATGGCAATTTCAGCCGCAAACAATGAAAGTTCCACGATGAATGGCTAAGGATAAAATGATGTCAGCTCAGAATCGTAGGAGTTTAAAATCGGGGACAAATTATATTATAATTTTGTCGGCAGCATCACTAGGCGATTCGAGTCCTGTCAATTTAGAAGCAATACCTCAATTCCAACTTGGAATGCATGTTTTATTTCTTGCTACAGGTAGAATATATGCCGGTGTAGGCTTGGATTGGCTCACTAGATTATATAGCTCCCATAGGAACAATCGGTCGAAATAAGAGTTTTTGTATGAATTACTTACAAACTATCTTAACCAAACATTTGGACTACAAATTATCTAAATTAAACTAATTTATCATAAGCTGACAGGAAAAATTGATCCGAAGATGAGTTCTTGTATGAAAATCTTCTTTTTTTTTTGAAGAGTTATCCTAGCATTGGGAAAACAAAATATCAGCATCGGATCAGATAGTTTTCATAGGAATAGTTGGTAGGTTTTTGTGATTTGTAATGATATTCTGAGTCGGCGGGTTGAATCGAATAAGTCGTTAAATAAACATATTTTTCTCTTTATTTATTTTTATCACCAATAAAACATAGCTCTTACCAGCTGAGCTTTGGTCTTGTTAAGCTTTGTTTAGTGCTTTTAATTCAGTCTCACTGCAAATCAGTCGCTCCCAAGTGAAATGCAACAAATCAATGAACTGTTTAACATGCAGACAGTTGCCTCTAGGGGGAACAACGTGACGTCACGCATTGCATCTAAATGAGACGGCACTCGACTCTGACGTAGTTATTGACTCAGAGGCATAAACTCACATCCAAAGTTGGTCGCACTCTATTACATATAAAAGCCTCAAGCCCAAAACTGTGATCAGTCTAATCGTGAATTAAATAACTCTGTGGTTTAAAGTGAGTTATTCGCTTTTGGTGCTGTGAATAAACGAGGAAATGCATATGCGTAATTTATGCACTCAAGGTGCAAATGCACAAAGACAACACAACAACAGTTGCAGCCGCAATAGCAACAGAATAGGCAACACCAATGACAATGTGCAACAACAGCAGCAACACAATAACGGACTGATTACAGACACAAAGCAAACACCTGAATGAAGACACCGAGCCCAACAAACAAATCCACAATTGCTTGATCTAGTCTTGAGTGATTGACTCAGAAATACCCTGCACCATTTTATGCTGAATAAATATCTGCTACTAAAGACAATCTAACAAGCAAAACTACCAAAATTGCCTTTGTAATTATTACATTTCCAACATCGAAGAAAACTTGGCTGTGAAGATGAAATTTAAATAACAAGTCATAATACCATTAATGCTATTCATTTTGAAAGAGCATCCAAGGCATTGGGTGGAAAAACAGTTGGCAAAAGTTTCTCTAAACTTTTGCAACAAGCAACAAGAGCAACGACCAAAAATTTTTGGGCGATTTTTATACTCTGACAACATGGCAGAAAGAGTATATTAGTTTTATGCCTCGTCTGTCTGTCTTTTTGAGCGACACTCTTAAAGCTATGGAATCTTACAATATATATTCGACTATACTCGCATCAGATAAAGTGTTAAAATTAGGTTGCTGGGAAGCTATGATATCGAAAACACAATTTTAAAGCTGGTGTTGCCCAACTTTGAGATCAATATATATAAAAATTAGCACTACACACTATACACTACAACTACAATTTCTATTCACAGTGAATAATAAAAAAAACTGAATCTACTTCGATTCAAATATTCTTTTTAGTTAAATAGTTGTGAATTCATTTAAAAATGCTGATATAATCATTCAAAAGTACTTAACTTGATAAATGAATAATATAAAAATATGCATTAAGACAGATTGTTCAGTTTACAATAATATATATATATATATATATCTTGAATATTTATGTATGTCTTCAACAGTTGTGCTGTTTGAGTCACCAAATACACAGCTGGTCTAAAATTGGCAGCAGAGTATTAGTGGGTCGGTTACGCCCGATTGTAATGTTCTTACGTGTTTTTCTTTGGTTTTCTTCTTGCGTTTGTGTTGAACGATTGCGGCATTTTCTTTGCATAACTCGAAGTGCAGAAGTGCAGAAATGCAGATGAGGCGACGACGACGACGACGACGACGACGAATAAGAGCAAGTGTGAATAAATGTTGTTGCAACTTGGCAGATTGGCAGATACAATCTAATAGTAAAATAGTAAGGTATTGTCTTGGGATTACTACATGTCAGAGGTTAATTGCAATAGATAAATGGCTACTACTTTAGGAGGAGCAAAACTCTTTCAACTGCAAATAAATCAAATCAGAATTGTATGGTTTTTACTGTTACTCTCTCGTCAAGTCAAGTGTGACAATCGATTTGAGAGGTACACGATCTATATCTTCAGTTTTATTAAGCTCGTTAAAATACATAGTTCAACAAGCAGCCATTGTCAATTTGTATGCGATTCCCATTGTGATGCATAGTTGCTCTTGTGTTTAACAAAGTTCAAGCCGATTTTTGTGTTGTTTGTAAGTGCGACCTACTAAAAAAGAACAGCAAAAACGACACGTCTACTACAAAAGACAAGGCAGGCAGGCCAGGCCTGGCCAGGCCAGAGATAGCAGGCGAGTCTCTGAAGCTGGGGCCGAGACCAGACACAAAGACCGAGAGCCGAGTAATTTGGGTCAATTGACTCACACAATGCGAAACTTGTTCTGAAAGCGCGCTGACAATAATAACCGCAATATACTTCTACAAATACTACAACAAACAACAGGCCATCAGACAGGCCATAATAATAATACCCCCTCTTCAGATAAATAGGCTCAAAGCCCCAAAAGCATAATATTTAAATTGTGTGAGATTTTGTTGGCCAATGCTAAAGATTATCTAGATGCGCATATATTGCTAAAAATTATACACAAAGACAAAAATTCGCACTGAATTTTTGGCGTCGAGGGTAGATCACCTTATTAATAAGAATTTTCAGAAAGGGTTTCTTCTTAAAATAAGGATTCCAATTTTAATTTTTAGAAATAATTTATTTTTATTAATAAATATATCTCTAAAAAATAAAAAAGTATTCAGAAATTATATCTAACAGCCAGAAACACAGAAAGGGTTATATACATTTCACATAGATTTCCTAAAGGATTCTTTTTTTTTTTGAGTGTAGTATCAATCAACGACTAACCGAAATCAAGATAGAAAATTCAATGCCAGCTGCTATTCTGAAACGCTTTTTCTCATGAATATACCTTTTATTAGCTTAATTACATGAACATCACACAATAATCAATCAAAATAATAATGATAGATGCAAATGGCGAAACAGGTTCTCACTAAATGTGCCGAGTTAACAGATAACAAAACTTAAACTTAATTGATATATTATTGAAAGAAATTGCGATAAATATGTCACTTTTATCGTGTATTTGATGGATATTGATATCTTCTTTTCAAGTTCAACAAGTTTAAGCTTACTTTTAAAGACACTAGTCACTGATTTTACACTTTATTGTACAGTTTTCTAAACATCTTCAAATCTGGGGTTGTAATTTAGGCACGATTCCAATTAGATTTTAATATGGAACCTAATCGGCTGAAAAAACAATTAGTTTTCATAGAACAATTATCCACTCGCTTGCCCGAATTGGGGTGGGTTTTCCAAAAGCCCATCCAAGTGTTAAGTAATCCTTTTCCTCGATTTGGACTGTGCGTAGTGGCTCGTGTACGGTTTTAGCTAAACTGATATGAGCTATTGCAACAAACTGAGCAGATGCTTGCTCAAAAGTGTTCGCCACACCCTGAAATTTAGATCGGTTATGCTTAGCTGGCTGCTTACGCAATTTTTTGCAATCCTTAATTTCGAAAAACTTAATTATATGCAGTTTTCGACTTCCGTTAGATGACAGCAGAGGCATACGCACATTTATTTATACATAAAAGTAGCAGAATGAGCAGCATCTACCCTAGAAACTGCTCAAAGATACACTCTTTAAAAACTTGTATCTCATTTTTATGTTCACAATATACACAGGTGTTAAGAGATTCTATAAATTTAAATTCTTTTAACTTTATTAAGCTTGCCTTTCACTTTAACTTATACGAACAGAGGAAGAACACACTCTAATTGCCAAATTACAAATTGCATAGCGAAATCATAATACCCGTTTAGACTGCTTTAAAGACGTGGCAAGTAATTGCTTAGATTGTATTTTTTTGCAAGACTAGAAAGGCAATCAGAATGGGTTCTGCAATATTCATGGATGATTTAACAAACAGGGGCACAGATCAGCAGCATTTAATTGCTTATCACACAGAATTTTAGTTCGAGTGCGGCATTTATGGTGGGCCTTTGACTCTTGAATGCGAAACGAGTTCAATGCATTTTTGTGTCAACAGTTTTTCAACAGTTTTTTTGTTGTTGCTTGGACTGAATAATTCTAAAACATATGTACTTACATACATATATGCATACTCATGCATGCCTAATTAAATGAGTTGGAATGTTTTAATCACTGGGTCATGCTCATATAAATAAGACATTTTAGTGGATTTGGAATACAGGAAGCAAATCTAAACGCTTCGCAAATTACTTCAAATGAGATCAAAATCATTGCGGGGATCAAACGAATAAAACTATTTAATACATTTCATTTAACAGATTAAAATAGAGCCACAGACTTGCAAAATGATATGCAGATCCTCGTAAAAAGTTAATCAAGTTTTTATTTTTCATTTGAAGAAACTTCAAGCTAAAATGTTTTATTTATAAACATCTATATTTAAACATTCGGTTTAACAACCTGAGCTGATTCAAGGCTACCAAAAAAACAACAGAACAGTTGTTAAAATGCAAGTGGAACGGATTCGAATCGAAAGGAACTGGAAATACTCATGGGTGTTTGGGTTACATTATCGAGATGATGGGTTAATGGATAGATATAGATATAGATATATATAAATAGATATAGATATGCAAAGATATAGATTGAGATATAGATAAACATTATATATATATATATATAGACCGTCTTTAGCAAATAAGTGACTAATAGTTTTATTGTAAGCTGCCGATTGGGCTTAAAACACCCGATTTAATTGCCATTTTGTTGGCTAGTGTAATTAAGAAAAGCCAATAATAAAATGCTGCTATCCAATTGCGGCAGATGCAGCAGCAACAGTTGGGAGTAAGCTCATCAATTCAAATGCCTAGCCAGGCAAAGTGGCCAAAAGCAATCAAAAGACGGCACGAAATGAAAGACGGTTGCGACAACCACATAGGTGAAGGCAGTGGCAGACGAGCAGGGGAGGAGGAGAAGAGAGGACAGTATAGGAGAGGAGAGGAGGAAGGGAGGGGGACAGGCCACGTTACCGTTCAACGTTGCACGAAGTTGGCGGCGGCTCAAGTGTTAATAAAATATTGCAGTTAACTTGCCGCAATACTAGCGGACATTAGGCGTGCCAAACGGAGGGGTAGTGGGCAAGGGGGGGGGGGGGGGGAAGGGCGGAGTGGGAAAGGCAAGGCACATTACACATTTTTTTGCAGCAAAAATTTGCAAATTGAATGCGAAATGAATTGCAACCAAATGTGTTTCGGGCGCTGAGTAAGATGATTGCATTTCTTTTCCAATGATTGCCAATGCTGCCCCGAAAGCAGCATCCAACAGCAGCAGATGCAACAGCAACAACAACAACAGCAACGAAAACAGCTGCTGCTGCTGCAACAACAAGTTGCTACACTATATGAAACGGTTTGCGCTTACTTTCAGACCGAAAGTGCTGCGAGTCTTTTTAACAGCACCTCGCTTCCTCTAATGACGCAAGTTCGGCTTTTGGTAATTGTATACGTTCAAAGTAATTTTCGATTTAATGAATGAAGACGTGCCTTAACTTTTTTTTTTAAATTTATTTTCTTTATTCATTTTGGGAAATCAACCACTTCACGGTTGTATGGGAATGTATTACATTCGCCGGATCCGCAGCAAATGCAAATATTCCGTGGCAAGTCAAATAGTGAAACAGCTCCAACTACGGGCAGTGAAACCAGAGTCAAACTACAAAAGGCACATGCAACAAAAACAAAACAAAAACATTGCAATGGAATGCATCATGTGTGTACCATATGCAGCTAGTTGCAATACACTGAGCGAAACCGAAATAGGGCAATTATCACTACAAAATACAGCACCCTTAAATGCTTAGGTTGCATAGAATATTTCGCTCAATATTTGCCAAGGTCTTAAGGCTCGTTGCTTACAACCTTAACTAAATGCAGTACCCATTAAAAATTTGTAAAAGAATATATAATAATAATAAAAAGGCAGAGGGTATATATTTTCATTACAAGTATTAACAACCGAGTCGTTAAAATTATATATATAAAATAATCGATAAATATTGATTAACAAAACCCATTTGTTTTACTATAAAAACTAGAGATAACAAATGTTTAATGTTTACTCTTATGTCGCATAAGCAGGGTAAATTCTAGGAGGGTCTTCTCGGTTGTGGACATTCCCGACTGTTTAAAAATAAAATGTAGAAAAAACACAAGAAATAATCTTAGACAGACCGAAGATTACATACTCTTGCTGACTGGACTTAACCCTCCGACATCTTAATTTCAATGTAGATTTAAAAAACCAACCTAAAAACCATAACTATTTTGTCCAAGTGTTAATCAGTATTTTAGGAATATTAACACGAATAACTGGTTGTTCACACGCATATTCGATCCATATTGCGGAGCCCCAGCATATGTTTCAAGTTCAAGTTTCATCAAGATAGCTTTAAAGCTGAGGAAGTAATTCGCATAGACAGCCAAACGGGCTGGGCTATATTGACTCGGCTTATAATGATGATCAGGAATATACTTTATGGCGTCAGAAACGTCTACTTCAATGCATTACAAGCCCCACGACAAAACTATAATACTCTTGGCAAGGGCAACAAACTAAGCCGCTAACAGAAGAAGCATGACAACAGCAGAAAAAACAACCCGTATAGATAATGAGAGTACAGAAATCGCAACATAAAATATATGTATGTACATATGTATGTCTTATATGTATGTGTACATTATCAATGTATGCGTGTATCTGAAATGTGCTTACAAATATCGCGGAAGCTTCAAGGTGCTTAGACGGAGTGACGGCGTAACTGCATTGAAATTGTACAGAGACCCATGGATTTCGAAAGTGCAACAAGCTGAACTTAAATAAGCGTGAAATTTGCCAAATTGTTGGCACCTCTGCAATGAGCCGAGTGATATGAATATCAAAAGCGAAATGTTAAATACTACCGGTTATTATGCCACGTATTTGAAAATGGGAAAAGTTGTGCAACTGGCAACAAAATTAATCAGTTGTGTATATTTTCTTGATCAGATAATAGCAATAAATATCATTTTTTATTACCTGCAGCCATTGAAAACGACTAAAAGTGTAATATTAAAAAGTAATTATTAATGCAACCAGAGCCTAGTCGATTTATCCATTTCGGTCTATCTTTCTGTATGAACAAACCGATCTAAGAGATCAAATTTTGTATATAAGTTTTCGTATAATATATGCAGATAAAGTTTGTTTCATTTTATTGATAACTACCCACTCGAATATCGATACAAATCAATTTCCGATAGCAATAAAAGATATAATTATAAAGATAAAGCCTTACAAATGATATATAATATACTCAGAATTATTATTGATCAATTGTAAAATGAAAAATATTAAATAAAATAGAATAACAGGTTTAATTATCAAAGCGTATTTTAATTTTGAACAAATTTCTCCCAGTAAGCTTATCGCATTTGATTGCAAAAGCGATTTAGGAGAGATTTGGCAATAAGACCAGTGCTTAATATAATTAACAGTTGGGTACAGGGCATATATAGGGTATTTTCAAGTCCGAAACTATCGAGCAAAGCATAAGTCTTTGTTTTTTGTCATTGCGGTTGTTTCTTTTTTATTCATTAGCATTATTATTATTTAGAGTTCAACGACCTGTTCAAATCCACACATCAGACAAAGGCCGACTACAGCAAGTTCAGATGTCTATCTCTACTATCTCTTGCTCTTCAGCCCTCTCTCACTATCTCTGTCTCTCTCTATCTCTATCTCTATCTCTATCGCATTCGCTTACCGTTGAGGAAAATCTGCAAAATTTACGCATTTTTTCTTGCGCACGTACCCGCAGCAAAGCAAAAGCCAAAGAGAAGCTGCGAGAAATGCGGACAACGAGACACGACAGAAAGACAGAAAAAACAAAAAACTGCGCAAAGTTTCATAATAGAAATTGTATCCATTAAAATAAAAGAAAAGCTAAAGGCCGCAAGAAGCCTTGGGGGCAGCATGACGTCATAGCAACGCCTTCGGTTTCAGTTATCAGTTGCAGAGTTGCAAATTGTACTTTTTATATGGCATTAACTCATTCGCCATTTATAACTGGCCTTTACTTATCAAAAGGCGTCGGCGATAGCAGCTAGAGAAACAACATTTGTCAAACAGAAACCAAAACAAATAATAAAATTGCGGCAAAGGGCTAACCGACTCGCCGATACTCTCCTTAAACAAAACAACTGTGAGTAACTCTGGCGTTGAGGGTATAGTTGGAATCATGTGCCATAGTCACTTCTGTGGTCGAGTTAAATACGCATATTGTTTTCTATTGGTTTCACTTAAGATAAGCCCGGCGCCTTTCTATTATCTATGCTGACTGAATGAATGATTGTGAATTAGAGTAACGCTTATCGTTCAAAAATTGAACTTAGGCACTGAAAACAATTTAGTCTAAAATTAGATCTTAAGCAATGAGCGCATTTCAGTTTGGATGAGTTTTAGTTAAGTATGCTTCGTCTAGGCTAGGCGCAAAACTCTTTTAAATACGTCTACTTTAGTTTTCAATGTTAATTAAAAATGTTAAGGAACTGACAAAGCTCAACGGACTGTAAACATTGCCGGCATAGTTCTCAATGTAATTAATATGCGGCTGTTAGCACCCCGCTGACAAAAGCCAAGTTTCTTTATTCTAGTTGGCTTACAGCCTGTCTGTCGCACGTCAATAGCAGTTACTGATTGGGCTTGCCCACAAAGCCAGAGCACAGAGCAGAATAAAACAGAACAGAAGCCGAAGCAGAAGCAGAAGCAGAAGCAGAACTCAGCTGCTGCCTGCTCATATCAAATAACCTTCAAGTGTACAAGCAAACAAACAAAAACAATCAATCTGGCATCCAACCGGTTAGATGCATGCTTACATAAATACTAATTACATATACACATAATGATAGACACACATATGTATATATAAATATATATATATATATATATATATGCATTTGTGTATACCCTTGCGATGGGTATCACAATTTCGTAATGAAGCACATATTTTCGACCTTGCATAAATTATAAAAAATAAATAATTGTAATATAATAATTTCTTGAAATATCACCTGCTTAGGACATTGATATTACCATAATTGTCGTAACATCGATACGAAACTCAATAAATTATTGCAATTTCGGAAATTCGCAACATACTTTACAAATGTTGAAAGATCACAATATTGTCCCTTATGGGGAATGTAGACATTCGGAAATGCAACAAATGCTGACAGTGGAATCAGTCAGTGACTCATGTCGAATAGTAAAACTAAATAATATAGCGATATAGGTTCTTATTACGGGAAGTTATCTTAACAACAGTGTACTACGATACTAAGGAATTTTATAATGCTCATCATTATAAGCTAGTATCTTAATCTGGCAAGTTATCTTGACCAGAATGATCACTTAAGCATTTTATGTTTGTCATTCTGGCATTGCGAATACTATGATAACTTGAAATCATTCATATTTAGAGTATCTTAACTTCGGCGTGCCAAAGGCAAGCTGCTATTTCTTTTGTTGTTTTGAATCAAAGAGTATAATGAATGCAACACAAAACACTTGCCCGGGGGGATTGCTGCGCATAAAGCCCACTTTAATCCAGATAGCCACATGCAACACCCTCGGAGCTGTGGCACCCAAGCGGAAACTACTCAGCATGCCCGTGTTGAGACTCGAGCTGGCTAATCTAAATCTAAACTACTGACCATTCTGTACAAATCTAAACTAGCTATTGACACCTACGTTTATGGCAGAGTCAACCCTAATCCAAACAAGTACATGTCTATAATAACAGGTCTTTGGTTTTCAAAACTTCCTTAAGGGGTAATGCAACAACTAAGAATTTAATTATTAAACATTAAACACATCTGTTATCAATTAACTAAAATTGTTCTTAGTGAGAACAAGTTGCGTTCATATTTTTTTTTGTTACTCATTTCAGCTCAGGTGACGCATTCAAAAAAAGAAAAACAAAGAAAGAAGCCCAAATCTGCTGACATTTAAATTAGCGTACAATTTTAAAATTAAAATTACGAGTTAAATTACATAAAATTAAAAGGGAGATATTATATAAACCAAATTTCATAAAGTATGCTTTAACAACTGAGCAAGCTCAGCTCAAATAAACAAAACAAATCTGGGACAGACGGAATTGACTTATGATGCTGATCAAGGTTATATATAACTTAATCTAATCGGAGCCATCTCCAACTCCTTCAATGTGTCATGAGAAACTTATAATAGCCTCTGAGAGGGTATGCCAATCTAAATGATAAGACACCAAGATGAATTGCCAGATCAGAAGCCAAAAGAGTGACTCAAGCGTTAAGTGGTTGTCGTTTTGGGATTATTTACAACATTTTTGGAGTTGGATGATGGTTGATGGATTGCTTCTCCCGCGACCTCATCATGGCCAGCAAGCTGAATGACTTACTGACAGGCAGAGTGACTGACAGTTGCGCGTGGGCAGCCAAATAAATAAGCATTTAAACGCGTACACCATTTTATCAATACAAGATTCGGTTCGTTGCCGTCATTCATAAAGGCCGCTGATCTTTACTGGCTTACAAAAACAACATCAAACAAAAACTGTGCCTCAAGTTTAAGTGATTTAAGGCAATGATTTGAACCGTGGTTAAGTGAAGGTCATTGGCGTTTGCATTTCATGGCTTTTGGGTCACGGCACGCGTACAGAAAATAGAAAATAAATGTAATGCCAGTCAACCTTCAGAACTAAAGTTAAAATCAATGATTCTGTGCTAAAAAACACTTTTGAATTTAAGGTCATATTTCTACCAATATTTGTTTATATTCGCAGTGAGAGACACGTTCCTACTTAAAGCTACAAAACGTGACGAGAGTTTTGAATATAGAAATTCGAATTAATTTAAGAAAATGGCCAGGAAATACGTGAAAACGTAAGAAAATTGACAGAAAATATGCAGAAAATGTTTTTCTTTTCAATTACACAGCACAGTAAGCAGAACATAATAAGTTTCCCCATTAGTATTTTAAAAGATGTGTCACTAGGTAAGTGAAAGCCACAAATTTGATAAACTCGCATATTTGAATGGAATTAAATGCCTTAGTTACTTTTACACACATTACAATTGTGCGAATTGTCACTCGAAATTGGGCTTAAACCCTCATGTACAACATGGTCAACGTCGAAATGAGACAGAACTTTTTCTGGGGCTTAACCTCGTTTCCAGTTCGGTGCACATGCTAAGCGCTTAAAACTCCATAGCCGACTCCATATTTTATATACCTACGAATTTCGACACATGTAAAGAGAAAATATGCCGCATAGATCGTGGTATTTTAATTTGCACATTTCAGCCAAAACACCAAATAAAGACACCAAAGTCAGTGTCAGTTTGTTGTTGTTGCTTTTGCATTTTAGCAAGAATGATTTTTATTTATTTTTTTTTTGTTAATTCGATGAGCACAATGCGAAAAGAAAGAAAATTAAGTCCAGGAAACGGGCAAAAACACACATGAATAATGACAACCCACAGAATTCATGCAAAATTTGAGTCATTAACTTGCCTCAATTGGTGTCTGCTGCCAGCAACAAAGGGAAACACCAACCGTATAACGGGAAGGTCGAACATCTGACGGATGTATATACATATATCCAATATACTTTTACAAAATCGACTCGGCTGCGAACTGCGACTGCGAAAGATAAGTCGCAAATTACCCAAGTAAGATTAAAATTCAGGCTGCAGCTTAAAGCGAATCTTTCTTAAATTCTGGCAAACGGAATTTCAGATTAAGATTAAACTGCAGCAATTCGTAAATGTTCTTATTTAAAATAATATTAATGCTAAATAAATAAGAGTATACAAATATGCTTTGAATGATTAAGCCTCAAATACAACAAAAGCTGCAATTTAAAAATACTTTGTTATCTGATATGAAAGTTTATGACGTATGAATTCTCTGTACAAATTTTGTGTTGTTTACCACTGCAGCCGAGACAGGAAGTATTCCGTCAGACAAAGAGTTTCGCTAAGCAACCAGACAACTAGCCAGCTAGCAACCCACCCGTCAACCGCCAGGGAAGCCCAGCAACCAGCAACCTGTGGGCGTTGTCACAATAGAATGCCAGGAAAACTAACAAAAGAAAAACCAAACAGGAAAGCGCGTCTATTTTGGGAAAGCCAAAGATGGCATACCCTTCTAGACGGAAAGTTAATTGAAGGCATCTAAAAAGGGACTGATTGTTTCCAAGAATGCTATATGATTTAGTAATGCGATCTTGTTGAATTTAATCCATATGTTTGGCGCATAATAGCCCGCATAACTGTTGAATTTGGTTAGGATAACTCTTCATACAAAAGTTATCTTTCGACCGATCGTTCCTATATCAGCTATATATGATATAGTGGTAGTAGTAATAGTAATAATATAAGCAGAACAATAGCCGTATTTGGTAAGTTATTTCAGGCTAACAAAAAAGATTCTTATCCAAGAATTCATCCTTCGACCGACTGCACATGCCTACAGCAAAAAGACGCATTAATTAAGTGTCCAAACAGAGAAAATAGTGCACAGAATCAGACAAAAACATACGTCTATATCAATTTGGCTAGTAATGCTGATCATGAACATATATACGTTATGGGTCCGGAGACGTGTTCTTCAGTGCGTTACAAACTTGACTACAAAGTTTTAATACCCTCTACAAGAGTAATAGACTAGCAGTGACAAAGTTTTTGGCGTCGTTGCATGTCAATTTAGTTGGCACTAGACAAACTGAGGATTGTCTAGGAAGCCATGAAACTATTCGCAGACAACTTCTCCAACCAGGAACCAGCAGCAGGACATTGAATAAGGGTTGATAAACAATGTCTGCGACTATTTGTACGTTTACAAATGCGAGCATTAAGAATGTTTATGGCTCAATCGACTTGCTTGTTGACCAACAATTTGAATATGACTACCAATATGATATCACCCTCTTTTTGGGTTATTTTGATAGCAAATATTGTGCATATTTTAATACGTACAGGGTATTATCAAAAGAATAAAGTTCAAATATTTGTCTGCCAGCTGGTCTCCGCATTCCTAAACGGTAAATGAAAATTACCACAGAGGTAGGTGGACAGATATGTAGGCGGTAAGTGGAACAAATAAGTGTGATCCAAGTGATTGCGTGATACCCTGTATTCAATAAAAAGCAATAATCTTAGAGATATAGCCTTGCCAGCTTGGATCGATATTTATGTAGAAGTTGTTAGATTTGGCGCAATTTCACATTAGCAGCTCCAGGCAAGGGGATAGGGGCCAACATAAATGGGTGTGTCGACGCACTAAAGAAAAACACGACTCTGGGGAAAGAGGAGTGGCTTTCCCAAAATGACTGCTCTGAGCTTTGGTCGAAAAATCAACCCCATTTTATGGACGCGTATTATTTATAAAGTTGCATGTCCGGCAGACACAAGACTCCGGTCTGTCACCCTGCCACCCCCCACAGAATATTTTTATGGGTGCGCTTCGAACGGGAGTTACAAAATAAAAAGAGCAATCAGTATTCAGTGTTTTCTTCTTTTTTTTTTGTAAGTGCAACCATAATTTCCTGAGGAAGGTGCGCCCACATATGTGTGTAAATAACAGACAACCATAACATATACATCATGTGTGTATATATAACAAGTCCGAACACCTGTGTTTATATATATATATATATATATAATAAACGCGGCTCGAGGAACTCGTCGCTTGGGAAACGCTCTCGAAAAAATGCAGCATAAAACTAGTTGTACAACTTGTGGGGGGTGTGTGGGGGAGGGGGGGCAGTCGACATTGCAGAGTCAAAGTAATTGAATAGCTGGCAGCAGTGCCAAAAAATCACTTTACTTGATTTGATGTCCAAGTATTTAGGCATTTACCGAAAGCTGTATAATGATAACGAAGAAATTGAATAGCAGCGATTTACTTTGATTAAGATACACCCTTTGCAACGAGTGGTTTTTGTGCCACCTGATCCAGAATAAAGTAATCAAATTTCACGGCATTAACTGTACTTAAAGATAAGCTTGTATATGTAACCAAATATGTATTTTTTGTCTAATGTTCAAGTGTTTTGTAAATTACATAACTTTTACTTGCCTTATTAGTATTTGTATATAAATCAAAAAATGTTTACCTGCAAAGATATAAAAAAGTATCAAAGCATTAATAAAATAAAAAGGTTAAAAAGTTATATTATAATTATCTATATAGATTCATGAACACATATATAGATATATAGTATCAGCAACTGTATTGCAACGGCACCACTGATAAACATATTAGCAAGTAAATTAACATTTGTTGCTCATTCACCCACATCAACTCCCCTTTGCCTCTTTGCCAGCCAATGCTCAGTTTACACAAGTTTTGCAAATCTCCTTTTCTCTCTCCCTCTCTCAATCTATCTCAGTCATCGTTGATATAAATTAACCTACTTTTAATACAGTTTACACCATTAGCAGTCATAACAACAAGTTAATTTGGTTATGAAATTCAGAGCATTTATTATTATTTAATTTCAGTCCATTTGCTTAGCTGCTTCAACAAGACACTCGAGTTTAAAACATATTAGCACTGCTCTACTCGACAGCATTTAGTTTAAAATAATAAATGTATTATTTAATATAAATACGTGTATATAATATATAAGAAAATGTCGAATATTTTCGCCATATATCTAAATATTTGCGTAGATTACAATACAATATTTTCTTTTGAATTATTCAAGTGTTTTAATCGAAAGGCTGTGACTTTCATCTATTTACTAATATAACTAATTTACTAATATAACTAATACTTATACACCAACAATATATTTTTATTATTAGGTTTTGTATTATATTTATTTATCTTTTATTAACATTTGTATATTATATGCCAACTTTTAATATGCCAACTTGAATTTTCCCTGAAATTGCCTAAAATAATAATCACAACATATATTTAATAATTACGAAAAAATTTCATGAATAACTTGCGATTCTAAATTTCATATTAGAAGTTTATTTATATCTCATAGTTTTCTGCTTCCTCTTTTCAATTAGTTTATATTTATATAAACAATATACTATTGATTTCATATCATAGTTATTAATTTATAACTTCAACTTTCACAATAATTCAATAATATTATTATTAATTATTCCTCAAGATTTAATAGTTGTGCAAAAATAACTTTAATAATCTCCCAAAATGTATTATAGAACCTGCAAACTGATTCTGATTGTGAGTTCAGACATTGAACAATTTCCCATCACCTTCTATTTCTTTGTCTTCCGTTTAGAGGAACTCGTTTACCTTTTGACATCGCAATCATTTGCGGAATTAACCTTCCACTGTGCCAAACTTGGCAGTTTGCGCTTTTCAATTTCATTGAGCCTCCGGTCTGACTTTCTATGGTGATTTTACAGTTTATGGCTGGAAAGTTAATAAAAAATTCATAAGCAGAAGCAAACAACAATCTCGTTTTGTAGCCACTCAGCGGGCAAGCAACATTTTGTGAACTCTCGATTGGCGAATTTACTTCAATGCCTGTGTGTGCTTAAGTGTTTAAGTGTGTGTGTGTGTGCGTGTGTGTGTGCGTGTGTGCGTGTGTGTGCGTGTGTGTGTGAGTTTCGCGTTTCTTCATCTGTATAAGGCAACAATGTAATTAAAGTTCATTATTAAAGCATTAGACATTTGCAAGTGGCGCTCCTGACCATGTTAAGAAGCCACACAAAGCAGTTGGCGAATTGAAAGTAATTCCAAATTGACACAAAATAGTAGTTGGGTCCACTCTAAAGAGGAGTCCCGACTAAAGACATTATATACAACTGAAATTTGGCTTAATCGCCTAATAAGTTTCAAAAGTTTTCAATTCATCAACTCCATAAATCAAGAAGGCTCATTTCCAGCTGTTTTTAGATGTTATCACATAGTGAATTTCGCAGTCGTTTCCGTTCAACGTTAACGTTTTTACTTGCTTCAGGCCGCAGTCATTAAGACACCTTCAAAAACAAAAAACCCCTAATCTGTTATATATTTAGCCGATTTTTATCTAGCAACAGTTTTCAAATAGTCATAAATAAATAATTAAAGCAAATACTACACGGAACTCTAGTTAGAAGTACAACTGTTAAGTAATTTCCAATTAACTGCTAATTTCTGCCTACAATAAATCGAGTTAAGGTCGACTAATTTTTCTGGTTTTTTTACGGGCGTTTCAAATAGCGTATTAGAAATACAAATGGCCAAATGTTTTTTTACTAATTAATAAAACAATCTTGTGAAACAACAATATTTGCTTTGTGACCTATTTTACGCGCCTATACAAATTCATTAACAACACAAAATGTGGGGAAACAAACAGGAAAAGACGAAGGAAAAAATAGCAATTATGCACAAAACGAATTTGCGGCGAAGGCAAAGTAATTGACAGAAGCGGAAACCATTTGGTTGGCTGTATAAATAACAGTTTTGTATTTGGTAAATGAAATGACATACTATATAGATATTGAATTAATGCCAATTGGACACGCAACAAACTTTTAGTTAGATTGAACCATGTGTTTTTGCTACCCAAATGTTGGCTTTTCAAGGCAACCAATGTGCCATGGTTTATATGAATATTGCGTAAGATCTTTTGGTATATTGGTGGGCAAAAGCCCATCGCTTAGGTAATTAAGCTAGCAAAATTGACAAAGATGTACAATATCTTAAGCATATAATACCGAAGCAATTCCTGATATATTTATTTATTTACAGAAAATAATATTTGAATAATTTTTGAGTACCTCATTAAAATATAGTAAATACTTTGTCTAAATAGAGTAACTATATAATGTGGTGATTACTATCTAGGGATGAAGACCATTACAAGTTGAGCATAAGATTCCTTGTGTTCTATATACAAGAATATTACACACAAGGATATATAAAGCATTTTAGTAATGTAGGAAGCAAATCTAGTCAAATTTAAGCTTGGGATCTAAAAAGATCAACACATTCAATACGTTCAAGTGGTTTGCCATGAGGCACATAATTATATATATATTATATTCATATGATATTAATAGATGCGATTATTATTTACATTGAATGTAAGTATACACGAATGATCATTTTGTTGTCAGGTTAGTTGCCACCCTTGTTATACAATTGTAACGAAAACAAATCACACTTTTAAGTAACTGCCAAAGCGAGACATCTTCTATTGTCATGCCACGCCCAACTCAGTGGGCGTATCCCTAATAAGCTGTGAAAAGTGTGGAAAAACTTTCGCTAGTTGTGTGAGACGCTTAGCGCATTTGGAAAGTGCAATACATATATATATATGTGATAACACGAACCGCAATCAGTCGAGACTCGTTCAAACAAACAAAACTGGGCACATTTCTCAATCGTCGCCAGGCAAATCAATTGAACTGACTGAGCATCTGTCACGTTTGCCCACTTTAAATTGGAATGTAACCCAAGCGTATGACGATCATCGTCTTAACTTATGATGATGACGATGTGGTTGGAGGTTGACTTTTTTTATATTAACTGGCTTGGCTAGGCTAGGCTAGGCTAACGCATAAATAACATGAATGGAGTCTCCGATGTCCGGCGATGACAATGACAAACCGCTAATCATAACTTAAGCATAACATAACACAAAGCGCCGAGCTAAATTGACTAAACGTGTGCAGCACCTCACAAGTGAAAACTGAAAACAATAATGTAAAAAATCAGCAACAACGAACTGGTAAAAGTTAGTTGTTGTCGTATTTAATGAGCCGCAGCGAATGCCCCTCAGATGTTCAGTTGTGGCCAGACAACAGCCTATCAATACAAAAGCGTTAACTTTCAGTCGACAGATATCTATCTATATATATATATATATATATATATATAGATAAATATAAATATATATGTGGGTATATAGCTGACTGATTAATATATGTAGATAACGTAACAGTGACTAAGTCAACCCACGGGCAATTCCAGTAGCTACATTTAAAAATGCTTGCATTATGCATGAATTAATGTCCGTTTAATATATATTATGTGCTGACAACTTGATTGAATTATTCTTATTTCCTACGTGTTATATGCTCAAATTTGTTCCTCATTTCTGGCCTGGTCTGCACAAGCTAAACGACTTTCGTTTGCGATTGGAAATCTGTCGAGCGAATCAGTAAAAGTTGTGGAAGGTGGAAGGAGTCAACTCTAATTGCTGCTAATTTTCCATTGTTGACAGCTCCAAGGTTAAAAGTGTGCCAATTAGCTGTTAGTTAGTGCGATGCGATTGCTCTTTGATTTGGCTAAAAGCTGCGCGTGCCATTCTCTCTCTTAGCCCAAGCTATTCATTATAGCCTAGGCCCATTAGAAAATGGGTAAAAGGATGTAATCATGTAATGAAATAAATATATTCTTGATCAGCTGATCAACTGATGAATGGATCTAGCCCAGTTCGTTGATTTTCGATTGGTATAAAATGTATTTACATAAAATGTATCTCGACTAGAACATTCTAATGTGATTATTTTTATTTTTGCAAAATTAGAGAGGCGGTTCAAAGGTTTCGTTCGCTTCTGCAGAGCATCGGAGTATATTTGAATAAATGATTAAATTGCCAGATAAATTGATTACTACATTCTTCACAATTTCCTGCCTTTTATTTAAAGAAAACGATTCACACTGAATTTTTTTTAATTGTATTCCACATTTCTTAGCTGGCTATTCTAAGTTTTCTAAGCAGCGAACATGATTTAACCTTTTTACACTATGAAGCTAGAACACACGTCGAATTTAACAATGTACATAAATTGTGTGCTCTTCAAGCAGTCAAGTTCAATAAACTCTAACCAACTCCGGAGTCAAAGTTTAACAATATTTTTTTATTTCCGCTTTTCTCGTATTCTATGGAGAAGTGTTTTGTTAAAAATGCTGTATGGCATAACCCGACAGCAAAAGTCAACAATAAAATAAACGATGATTGCCACAAGCTAGAAGGAACGAGTTAGCATAATAACAACAACAACAACAACAATTCTGAATAGCTTTATTTTTGCTGGGGGTCAGACAAATTAATGGACAATGAACAAGGCAACTGAGACAAAAGCCATTGTAAGCCATAGTTGAGAGGGGTGGAGTGGAATGGAGAGAGGGTAGGTGGATAAAAAAAATAGTGACCCATTGGTTTCATTTCATTTGGCAGCAACAAAAAAACAAAAAAAAAAACACGAAACAGTCAAAAATAACCGTAAATCATTCAATGAGCTCGACATTTTGTGCCGTTTACTGTTCTCTGTAGGATTTCCAGTTCAATTCAGACAGCTACTTATTTTGCTCTATTTAATTGCCATTTCCCGTTACCCCAACCCTTCAATAAATTTCTTAGAAAACAAGTCATCAACTGTTTTACACCCTATTCGATAGAGAAATTAACAAACTGAGCATCAGGTTGGCTCTGAGAACAATTGAGAGCACGATTCTTACAAATTAGTCGCCTTTGAATTGGAGTTTTTTACTTGTTTGCTTTGAGTTGTGTTCGCTTGAAGAAACACGTGTGTATTTAAGAATAAGAAGCAGACGAGGAACATGAAAGAACACAGAAGATTACATACCCTAGCAAATTACATTTTAGTTACTTCTAAATTTGATTTACCTAAGGAAAAAAAATTGTTTGCTATGGCAGCTATATAATATTGTAGACAAGGCCATATCGAGAAGACCACTGATGCGAATTAAGAATATACATATTTAAAGCATAAACCTTATACTTCAATGCGGTGTATGTTTATTGACTGAACTAGAATACTCTCTGCAAGCGTATAAATGAAAGAATGACGCAAGTGCGGCAAGCGAAGAAAATAAAACTAATTAGACGAAAAGCATTTAAATAGAAATAACACAGTCGGCAAGCAAGCAAAAGGCGATTAAAAACCAAAAGAAATAAAGAGCAAAAACAAAACAAAATCGGCAATAAAGAATGTATAGGAATCAGTATTTAGTACGCAACTCAAAGTTGCAAACCTGTTGAGGGTCAGGCATAATAATCTATAATCGAGCTCATTTTTACCTTGATCATTGCACACCTCAATACATTGATTGATTGATTGATGTATCGATTGAATGGAGCACGACACATTTCGCTTGCCCCATTGTTTGTGCAAGTGTAAGACGTTGACAGATAAGATAATAAATGACCAGAATAACAAACAAAGTTCATCAAGGCAACACGAGCTTTGCAACTTGAATAAATATTGCAATCAAACTGTCTATTCAATTCAAACAAATTAATTATTATCTTTCAAATTGAAAGAAAAGGCACTGAAAGAAATCCAGAATTTCACGGATATCTGCAACAATAAATCGGACGCATAAATTATAATTATGTTATGTTGGTAAAGCGTTTTTGTTTTTGGCAGTTTGCCAGCCGCAACAGCAAAAGCAAAAAGTTAACGTCAAGTTGCATATTTTTCAACAACTGGCAAGCAAATGAAAAACGAAAAGTTTATTGCTAGTTTTGCGACACTTTCAACAAAAAAAAAAAAAAAGAAATGGAAAACAAGTCGGCACGTTTCTTTCGCGCGTAACCGACTGTGATATACTCTGACAATAGCAGATTATAACTGTGGGCGTTTCCGATTTTTATCGATTTGCATTTATTAATGTTATCGATTTCACGTAAAGCCCCAATTTTAACTCTTTCTTTGCGGTGGAAATAGTCGAATACATATTCCAAGTCTTAAAACTCCAACTTTAAAGATGTTATACAGACGGATTGACGTACACTGCACAAAACGAATACACTCTTTCTGCCTAGGGTATCAGTGTATAAATATTTGTTCAAATTAACAACCATCATAATAGAGTCGCATTTTTATCGTCCAAACTGACAGTTGGAAAATAAATTTTGACATTAGAGGAACAGAGACCACTTTCTCAAGTTAAGTACAATGTACGCGTATATTTTATTTAAATAAGTACCTATGTATTTAAGTATGTGCACTTCCCATTGCCTCCCAGAGACTCAAATGACTTCCTCCCAAGCATTACAAGTTCATTGCCTTAGAAATCTTGGCAACTAGCCTGAGTTGTCCAGTTGTCGATGGAGTCCTCTAGAGTAATACCCAAATGGCTTATGGCTGAGCGAATAACTATTGTTCATTATACCATATCAATTTGGCAAGTCATCAAGTGTTAAATTTGCAACAAAAGTTGCAATGATGGAGGCAGAAACTTTTCACAGCTGATTCAGAACTAAACCACAACTAAATTGAACTGATGAATGCTTCGTTAGTTATGTAAATAAGATGGATCATACATGCATATGTAAGTATCTAGGAATTAGCACACAATTTAAAATCAGCAAGTAGGTTGAATGGAAGTAAATCAAACAAATCAAATTCAATTAAGGAACTTAATTTTCTAAAACAAATAACCAAGGAATTTGGGAGCAATTTGTCAGTTATGTGTTGTTTATTCAATTTTCAAATCTCAACAAGCTTTCCATAGACAATTGTGTGATTCATAAGTAGCCAAATAGCTTTAAAGAATCCATTAGGAAAATCATAATTTAGTTTATAATGGACTACAAATATTTCTCACAATGCTTCTTCAATTCTTTGTTCAGCATTCCTATAACTTAAGTTTCAGTTGTTTGTTGTTAGAATTTTGACCTTGCCACTCTGCTCAGTGCAGCACTCTCAAGAGTGAGCTTTTCGTGCTCCCACATAAATCCAAATGCAAATCGAGAACTCGTAGTAAAGCAGCAAAGTAAAATGTAAGCCATAGAAGCGGCAAACAATGTTCGACCAAATTCCAATTAAAATAGCATGCGAGAAAAGGCAGCTCATTAAAAACGACCTCAGAGCGTAAAAAGCTAGTTGCAAAAAACAAAAAAAAACACAACTTGCATGGAAAACAATTGAAAAGAAAGCTGTGAACAGGAGCGACCACAGTTAAATCGAAACGGACAGATAGACAGACGGACAGACCCCAAGGGGGGCGTTTCCAGTTCTTGGATGTTATTTATTTATCCACATGCAGACATAAACATGTGTTTCGTCCACAGAGAAATCTCGAGAGAGAAGCAAGCAAAGAGAGTGGAGTAGACAGCAATCACATCTTATGTTGTCTAGCATTCACTTCTTCTTTCTTTTTTTTACTGCATTCACACGTGTCTTTGCTCATGGGTATTTTTTGTCTAAGCAGCATTCTGCAAGCATTTCATATGTGCGTGTGTGTGGTTGTCTGTAAACAGCTTGAGAAAGCGTCAAGTTACAAGATATCAATAAAAGTGCACAGCCAAAGAGGTTAAGGGTTGTCATTTTATTTTGTTAGAATTTTCTTTGGTGCAAATATACATATATAATATAATATAATATACTTATACTTAGCTAAGCACTTTTAATAGTAACTACTAAAACATTTACTAGCAGCCAAATTGCCAAAATATTAATATATTAATTTATTAATCAGCTGCGTAGCACGTGCTCTAATACAAAATTTACAAATAAATCGCATAATAGAATATTACTGTGGCAACCCTCGCTTGACTCATATGCTGTCTCTCGTAAAAGATAAGAAGAAGGCGCTAAAGCAACAGCAACAGCAGCAGCAGCGACAGTAAAAGGTATGGTTTATGTATATAAATATACAGGCAGACACAATACGAAGTAGACGCAGTAAAAAGCATAAGACACACAAGTTTACTGAGCTAGAGAGAGAGAGAGACCGGGAGAGAGAGATAGAGGAAGAAGAATTTGGAGGCTCTCAAGAATGTTGCACCTTATTTGCCGGCACAAAACAGCCACAACTTCTCGTTGCACTTCTCACGTTGTGGCAGCTTAATGGAGCTGCATCCCAGAAAATTGCCAAAAACAGAAACATCTGCAAGAGAAGAGTGTAGAGGAGAGGAGAGGAAAGGAGTAGTGTGTTTTGAATTTATCTGTCTGTCCTTGCAAGTCTCAAAAGAGTCGCAACGTGCATAAGACAGTGAGTGCAATTTGCCATTAATTTTTGTGAGTTCGGCTTCAATTTCGCGAACAATTTAGCAGATGCTTCTTCAGATTTATTGCATTTGCACATTAATACAACATTATCAGCTAACTTTACTTTTTGTGGTGGATACAAGGAACTTTAAAAATGCATCTTGTTAATATTTCAATTTTTAAAGATTCCGCTGTTTTCCCAGAAATAACTTTCTCTGATGCTTTGATATCAATTGAAATGGCTAAAAATCTTCTTGTTGCTCGTAATTCTTAAATCGCATTTGCCTCACTTCAATGCTGGTCGGCAAATCATTAAAAGGCTAAAGTTATTATCGAGTCACGCCATACTTGGAAAGAGAAGGAGATTGAAAAACTAGAAATCTCCACGATAAATCAAATGAATCGTTCAATTCTATTTTGAGAATTCCAAACAAATACTTAAACACAAGAACAATCTATTGATGGAGCAAGATGAATCCTTATTCTGTCCGTGGACAGGGATGAACAGGAAGAGAGAATGAAAAAGCAGAATCTGACAACCACCTGCAGCAGGTAAACGCCGAGGAGGCCGAGGAACGTCTTAGCGACAAAGCAATGCAAATAGACGACGCGAAGAAACTCCAACAACAGACAAACACAACAATCAGGCAGCAAAAGAGAGAGAGCAAAAAACAGTGGAAAGAAAAATGAAGAAGATAGAAGACAGAACAACACTGATTGCCACGTTGCCGAACTTTAAATACTCTTGCAGTCAAACTGATGACTGTTAAGCAAATATTCTAAACTGATTTCAACTTAACATCAACTGAGGAAGTGCAAACAACTTAAAGACATATTATCTAAACACATTCGATTACAAAATTATAATGCTCACAAAACAAGAGTATAAAAAACAAACAAACAACAACAGCAGTGAATGAAGACGAAATCTGTGCAGAGCAGAACAAAACAAAGACGAGAACAGAAACCACACCAAAATCCACCTGTCACAAGCAAAGTGTGCAGCTCTTTAGCGCTCTCTCTCTCTCTCCCCTCTCGCTCTACCTCACTCTCCTCACACTTTCCATGGGAATCGTGGACTTCTTTTTTGATCGCATTACGATTTGCTCTGAACAATGAAGTAGGCATTTGTTAATGGAATACAACACTGGGAAGAGTGCTGACTGGTCGACTCGAAGATACACTGTCAGCGGCTATGGATTGAAATGTAACTTAATGTTTATTGTATAAAATTCGATTAATATATATATCAAATTGCAATAAAACTCTCCAATTTAATTTGTCCAGTTTATTGAAAATATCCATTCACTCTTTAGGAAATTGCCTTTATAATTTAATACTAATGCTTTTTGTTTTCTGTACGCTCCACATTTTTAATCGGCTTAGAAACCATCGTCTATTTTTAGTGAGCTTAAGCTGTCCAACACTGTCAGCTTGGAAGCTCTTAAAAAATTACCCATTTACAAAATAGTCATGGTGATTAATGAGCAAGTCTCCAAGCTGCGCTGCTTAACTTCGCTTCCCATGTAAGTATTGGAGACATGCAAGTATTGGAGACTTCGTGTGGGATCTCTTTGAAAGGTCACATTTTGGGTCAAGTGCAACACACACAGAAATGATTTACTTAAACATTTTACTGACTTAATTACAACACTTTGAGCTGTAAATTGGCACGTGTGGGTGTTTTTAGACCTAGTACGCAAATGCCGCTTTATTTCATTTGTAGCAAGTCTCTCTTTTAACGGTTGTTGCTTGCGCAGAAAAGCAAAGCAAGACAAGAGGAAAAAAATGCCGCATTTGGCCTTCAAAGCAAAAAGTTCGCACTCAAAGTCACCCAGCTTCGACGCACACACACACATAAATAGATTAGTATATTTTGGTATACACATATAGACACACACACATGCGTCAGCTGAGCAATAACAGAAACCACCCCAAACTGAGTGCCTTGCCTCCCACCGCTGCAATAACAGTGAAATAACAGCACATAGAACACATAGAGCATAAATAGGCCTTAGCATCAGCATCAGCTTCAGCATCCAAAGGAATTCCAACCCCAAAAAAAATTGAATGGAAAACTGTGTCAGAAAACAACGGGATTCATAACTCACCTTTTTTTCAGCAAAAAAAACTGGACGCATTTAAATTGAGTGGCTGTTGTTGTTCTTCTTCTTCCTGCTCTCTGCGGTATTTAATGCAATAAGAAAGAACAGCAAGACGGATGGATCAAAAGGAATGCTCTTCAATGCACTCTCTTCTCTCGCTCTCTAATTCTCTTCTCTCTTGGCGTTGTTTTATTTCACTTTTTTTTACTTTTTGCAGGGCAGCGCGCGTTCGCTGATTTTATCTTTATCTAAATTGCGACGTCAAAGTCGCCACTGGCAATGACATTTTCGCACACACACAAACACACTCTCACGGCGGCGGTCAGTGAAATTTCTTGTTGATGTTGCAGTCAGTTCTCCAAGCTAGGCAGGCAGACAGGTGCACTCACACACACACACATGCACATGTATATAAAACCACTATCAAACACTCACACACACACACGCAGCGCAGACACATGCGAAGAGTCTGGGGGGGAGGGGAGACGCTGGCACCTGGCACTGAACTTCTCTCAGCTCTTCTTTACATATATATATAAATATATATATTTTTTTGCTTCTTTATTTTTTTTTGCACGCGGCGGCTGTTTGGCTTCAGTTGCAGTTTTTCACTGACTTTATGATTTTGATATTTTCGGTATCTAATCTCGGTTTGCTGGCTTGCTTGCTTGCCACGCTTAGATAATGCTTAATGGGGGCTCTTATCTTGCGCTTTGTCGCCTTTTGTATACACTTCACTTTTTTTGTATTTAATTTAATTTTTGCAACTGCCGCGTCGCGACGTGCTCATTCTTCGGCGTCAAAACAACAACAAATTCGAAAACAAACCAAATATGCCCTCGCTATGGAAACCAGAAAATACCGCAAAGCAGAATTGAAATACATATAGTATTTTTGCAAGAGTATTTTTAAGTCAATAAGTGCATTGGCAATCCAAGTGTGACCGTATCGAAATAAAGACCAGCTGCTATTTGAAGTGTGTTGTCGATTGCAGGACTTTAACTGTTGGTGGAGCTTGCAAGATATTTAATTTGAACTTGCTACTAATAAGCAATTTGTTTTCAATAAATACGATGCTTAGATGCGTAAAAACACATAATTTAATTAACATAAATTTGTATGCTGACAGAAGCTGACCGCTCTGATATTTGGCTTCGTTATGACCAATGACAAAAGCTACAAGATACGAAAGCATCTGCGTTTCCAACAAACTAACGCTAGGTGTGGCAAAGGCAATATTATTGTTTTGAACCATAGATGTCGCCTTGTAATTATCTCTGATTTGCTCACACGCAAAAGCTGAATGCTATACGCGCAGCGAGTGTTTCAGGAACTAAATTTGTAAGTCCTGACATATAGATGGCACTTTTGACTGCTTGCTATTAAATACTATATTTGGGGATATATTAAGGATTATAGTAAACATTATAATTTATGTGCTAATTAGTTGTTCTGCTAAGCACTCGCATATTATTCTTGTATTTATAGATTCCGAAATTTCATATTTTGACGAGAATTGTTTGACAAGAAGATCTTTTTAAGCCGACCAACAAAGTTTATCTGTGATTTCCTGGTGTATTTTTATATATTTTTTTGCGTAACACTTTCTGAACTCAAGTTGCGATCTTTCATCGCCCAACTGGCCTTATCTGAGAGATAACGGTAATGATAGCGCCCATTATCAGTCTAAAGTCAAATTTATTTACGTATGCCTTTTTACAGCGCTCACCTCTCGCATATATCTCATTTTATGCTCCACATATATCTTATATAGCTCCGACTTGTTATAAGATAAGATAAGAAACCACAAAAACATATTGAAATATATAATTAAATATATAATTTTATTAAATTAAATGAAATGAATGAAAGCTAAACTTATTTTACTTTATCGATAATTACAGGGATAGTTATAGGGAAATATCAATCAATATCAGTAGCAACAAAAGAGACATTTGTTAAAATATAAACCTATCTATTAATATATAAATTAATCGAACATATTATTGGTCAACTGTAAAAACTTAAATAAAATCGAGTAAAAATACAGATTTTGTCAAGCAAAACGCATTTTCATATTAAGCAAATTATTCCCAAGTATTTTTATTTCTTTTATTTTTGACATTTGACAATCAGCAAATTTTGACATTTTCAATGAACATGAGAGGATTAATTCTACTATTTCCAATGAATTTATAATTATGCAGTTTATTATTATGGACTAAACAGGAAAATGATCCTTCATTTGAGCTCTTCATTTTTATATTTATCGTCAACGAATATAAGTCGATACAGCAAAACAGATTAAAAATAAATAAACTACAAAAACATGATTAAATTTAATATGATTGCATAAAATTTTACATTTGGTGCTGATTGGATTGCATGGATTGCGGAAACACAAACAAATCCAATCAGACCAAAAAATAAACAACAAAAAAAGTGTTAGTAAGGATTAGTTGAAAAGTCAGCAACATAAATGTATGGAAAAATATTATGACCGAGGCCAGAAGCATAAAATGGAGTTCTAATTATATAAATAGAGTAAAAGAAGCATTCTAATTATTACAGATTGGTTCAAATGTTAAAAAAGAAGAAAGTGGAAAGAAGCATCGAGTGGGTCTGGAATGAACTGAAAAATTAAGGAATCATTTTAATAATTAAACTATCAACATAAAAAGTAGCACAAGACGACGATTGCCTGGAGAGATAATACACCCCAATAATAGCGAAGAGGAGCAAATAAAACACATTTATTTTGTACTGATTCTAAGCTGACTTTGTAAAGCGGATATTCTGGAGAACACACACAAGATTCGTATTCCGGAAATGGTCCTTAATTAGTATTTAGTGTATTTAATATGAATATCAAATTGCCATTTATGTTGAAGAACTAATCCTAAATCATTTACAGCTCAGTGCTTCAGTAATTATCGTAATTAGTATTTTCAATTAATGTAATCAACCAAATTTAAAGTGTTGAGCTTATGAGTCTTTCCGGGTATTCATAAAAATATGTTTATGTAATTGAATAGAGGCACATGTGGCCGAGTAGCTGTTACCAAGCGATTTGTTTGGCCCTCAAACTGGCCAAAAGCATTTTGTACGAATATCAATCAATGCAACTTATCAGCTAATTGTAATTTTTGCTGTAGCGGCATTTGCTGCTTTATCCACATGTGATTGGCATTATGCAGGGCTCGTCATACATTCTACAAATATATATATATATATATTTATACATTTAGTTTCGTTGAACAGTCGGCTTTACAATTGCCAACAGTTCGCTGCGTGTTTTTATTTGTGAACAGTTCTTGCCACGAAATGTGTACAACTTTTTCGGTTGCGTGTGGAAATCTTTTCGAAAGTCGATCGCTTGTGCAAATCACAATTTTCGAATCCTTCGAGGCTACCGAAACCGCCTACGAATATGGCTGATAAGCAGTAACACTCAATGTAAAAATAATACAACTTAAAATCAAATAAAAAACAGTGCAAGTAAAAATATAACAAGACCAAAGTGGCCTTATATAGTATTCCCCCTTTGGATCAGTTCCTAAGAGTATATAATGGATTTTATGTTAAAATCATGATTCCAAGTTTAAATGTTGTATTGATCAGATGTCGATCAAGTTAGAAAGACATAGAATATAATGTTAAAAAGTTTTGACAGTCGTAAATTTTGACTTATTATTATTATTTTAGCATTTAAAGAGTAAGGGAAAAGTAAAGTGAAAGTGAAATTTGGCAGTTAAAGTAAAAACATGAGAAGTCTTTCCCAATAAACTATTTCCGGTTTGATCAGTTCATAGATATTTTTAAGGTTAGATGAATTTCGGGTAAGAATATAGCGATAATCTGCAGGTAAATCCATGATTAAAAATTTAATGTTTGATTCAAATTTTTGAGATAATAACTTATTATTTATTATTAGTGTTTTCAGCTTTAAAAATAGTGTTAATCCAGAAGTCAACCTATGATTATAAACCTCTAGAAAATCGTAGCACTTTATTCAAAACTATAGCCATGGAAAATGTTGAACCGTTCACATGATTTTTCAAGGTTTATGTGCCAAAACGTTATAGATATCATTACTTAAGCACTGTGGCCATAATCATATAAGAATCAAGGATTGCCCATGGAAAGAGATGTTGATCCCAACTCAACTCAACTCAGCTCATCTCACCTGATCTCACCTTATCGCAGGTGATCACATCTCACCCCAACTCACCTGATCCCACCTGATCTGATCTAACACCTTTTAAGTAAACCTTGGCCTATCCTCTCAATCTGGCTGCTGTCAGTCAGCGTGACATTTTTGCGCGTCAGATTTGCTTTATCTGTTATCTTCATTCAAGAAAAACAGACTAACGACATTATCTCGGGCATCTCAACTGTCTCCATCGTCGTCGTCGTCGTCGTCGTCGTCTGCCGTCTGCCATCTGCCGTCTGCCGTCTGCCATCAAAAGCAAGAACATCAGCATCTGCTGGCAGGCAGGCAGCTGAGAGAGGCTGTCACTGGCGATGCACGATACGGCAACTGGTCCAATTTATGAGTTAGAATATCATAATCGTGATGAATGATCATCATCATCTTTATCGTCACGATCATCAGCTTGGTGGAAGTGAGCAACGTTTGACTGCACAGATTAGCGGCTATTTGTATATTGTGTGTCTGTGCTCCGATCTGGAGATTGCAAAAGATATAGTTAGCATACTTGTATGCACAAATCGTTTTTGGGGTTTGCTCGGATAACACACTTCTCAGTCTCGGTGCGAACAGCGACTGTGAAAGTTTAAAACGCGCAGCCCCAAAAAACGAAGAAGAAAAAAAAACACAGAAACCAAAAACAATTCCGAGTCACACCTTCCTGCCCCTCCCCAGATGAATATATAATAAAAATCAACAAAAAAACCCCGAGAAAAATGAACTGGCAGTGTACAAAGAATATTTAAATTACGTATACGCAATGCAGGCAAAAGATGTGATTAGAGTGCAAAGTGAAGTGCAACACACAACCAAAGAGGAAACCTTGAAAAAGCAACAGCAAAGCAAATAAAATAAACCAAAAGCGAGGAAATTTGAGCAAATAAGAAACGACGTTTGAGAAATGTTAATGGTTTATTTTTAGAGTGAGACACAATGTAATACGCATATCTGATATCTACATATATATATGTGTGTGTATATATAGTGCATATATACGACGATTTTGTCAAAAACAAATCAAACACAAAAACCACCAACAACAACAACAACAACAGCAACAGCAACAATAACAACGACAACAAACGATTTTTGTGCGCCGTTTATTATCACAAATTTCAATTGGATTTAATCAAAGGCATAAGAAAAAGTCAGTCACAACCCTGTAGATGCAAACACACACCCCACCAACACCCACACCCCCACACACACATGCACACAATCATATTGAGAGGGTGTGTGTGCTCTAGCAACTGTACCTGTGTGTGTGTGTGTGCGTCTCTCTTTCGCATGTGTGTGTGTGTCTGACCGAGAAACTCAAAACTAAGCCAGCCACGTCGGCTGCATTTCATTGAAACGAACTTCAAACTGTCACAGCCACAACAACAACAACAAATAAGTATTGTGTGTGTGCGTGTGTGCGTGTGTGCGTGTGTGTGATATGGTCAAAATGGCCAGCGAGGAGACGGTCACGGAAACCGTCCACACAGATAGAACCGAATTGTCCCGATTTGGTGAATTCTGCCAGCGACGAGGCATAAATCCAAATTTGATTATGCTCAAGATAACGCTCTTTGTCATGTACGGAGGTGAGTACTCATTTACCATTAAGACTATCACATTAAAATCCAATTATAAATGGGCGGATCAGGCAAGGCAAGCGAAGGGGGAGGGGGGTTGATGGGGCTTACAAACGTGACGTGCAATTAGCTTGTTGTCGAATCGAGTCAGTGAGTGTAAGCCTTTTATGCTGATAACACACAATTTAAATGTAGTCTGTGTGGTGCCAGGGCTTAACCCAATTATGACAGGGCTTACAATGTTGTTTATGATAAGGGTATATAAAAAAATAAAACTAATACGTAACAGTAGTGTGAGCCGAAGTTGTGAGATTTGATCTAGCGTAATACTCGCCACACTCAGATAAATAATCGCACTGAATTTTAGAATGGGTAACTCACATTGTAATTCAGAAAGTACATTTCGAAAAAACAAAGGTGTTTTCTTTACTTAATTTCAGTTAATTATATGCCAACATTTTATATAATTTATTAATATAATTTAATTTGAATTAACTTTCGATTTTACGACGATACAAATTATTTGTAAAAATAAGAATATTTGTTTTTGTTTTCATCGGCAATTTTCTAAAGCAGATTCGTTTTTGAGCTTATAGTGTGTTGCATGAGCAATAAAGTTTTACCATAATATTTTGTAATTTTTCTAATGTTATTTAAAATATTCTGCATTTGCATATCTGGTTTTACTACTTTTTTACACATATTTTAAACTAAGTTTCCAGCATTAGCTAACTTTTTGCACACGTGAAGACTGCTTGGAACTTGAACCCGACTAACTACTTAGATATTATATTTGCTTAGCTATTTAATTTGGTAATTTACTCAATCGTATTAACTGGTTTTCACTTATAAATATTTTGCATGTGCATTGTTTCAAAAAGGATAGATTAACCTGTTGCAACAAAGCCGCACGTTTATTATTACAATTAATATTTGATCTGAGAATTATTATTTTATCGCAACTTTTAAATATTCATATCAAGACCCGTTTCCTGCCCAAAGAACGAATAGCTTAGCACACCTATTGACCAACACTGGACGCCAGTGTGTCCACCCATGAAATTTTAATGGCTGCGTAGTTTTTTGTCGGTGCTTCAATTTTGAATCGATGTTTGTGTTTGTGTTTGTGGAGCAGCTTTTTAAAAATGTCACATAAAAGATGAACGTAGATAAAACTTTTCTGTGTCACAACTCCTATTTTTGTTTACCCATTGAATCTACAAAAGTTTCAAATATTTACGCACGGAGTTGTATCTGTGTAAACTATATATATATATATATATATATTGATTAGTAGATATGCAAACAAGAACAGGATTTTGTATGCCCTGTGGAGTAAAAATGTGTGCATATTTACTTATTTATTTAATCATCAGAAAAAACAAAATTAGAAATAAAATTTAATATGTAAAACTGAAAGAAAACGAATTTGTGCAAGTTGTAAAGGACTTGCAGGATTTGTTCTGTATTTTGTTTGTAGCTTTAGGAAACCCCAAAGAACCAATCAGATCAACAAATTTACAAATAACCAGTGTGAATTAGCTAAGATGCCCAAGCGCAAATGCATTAGAAGTTATTACATAATTAAATATTTGATTTCACTCAGGCTTAAGCATTTATCAAATGGTCCTTGGACTCATGGAATTAAGCCTAAGTCAATGCTTTCATTTAGTTTGTAATCACTTAATTGTTATATCTTGATTGTCCAAATCAAAACATCAAATTAAATGAAATGCAAAACTAAGCTGAATACAACACCGACGCAATTAAATTTAGACTTGCCAGCACAAATACACACACACACACACACACACACACATACAAACACACACACTTAGACAGTGAGCAGTCTCGCAATTCTATCCACAATGAGATGCGAGTTAGGCTGGCAGTGAAATCTTTGAATTCATTATCACAACGCATTGCCACCCGCAACTGCCCCTCGATCCAAGTGGTTATCTAGCATCTTTCTGTGCGTGCGATGATCTGGAACTATATAACTGTAGAAGTATGGAACTGTAGAACTGTAGAACTGTGGAACTGGGGAACTGGGGAACTGGGGGACTGGGCTGGTCGGAAACTATCAATTAGGCACAAAATGTGTTACACATTTGTATAAATTTAGTTACACAAACACTACCCCCAAGAGTGCGAGAGAGCGAGAGAGATACAGAGAGAGAGAGAGAGATGAGAAATGATGCATCTTTGGATATGAGTTGCTCAGCCTTTCTCAGCATGTGGCAATTAAGACATACAACCATTTGACTGACTGTGTGCGGCTTTTGTAAATAAATCTATCTTATGTACTTTATGGCTTGAGAAAGGTTTAGTTTCATTCGCCTTGTAGTTGCCTTCAAAGTATCTATGTATCTATCTGTCTAGCTATGTATATATTTATATATATATATGTGTGTGTGTGTGTGTGTGTGTGTGTATGTATCTTAAACTTAAATCAACTCAAGTCAAGTCAAGTCATCTGACCGTGCGCCGTTTTTCTTCTTTTTTTTTTTATTTTTTTGCTGCTAGCGGTCAATGACAAAAACATTTTGCGATTGTTGGCTGCTCTCCCTCTCTCCCTCTCTCTCTCTCTCTCTCTCTATCTGTGTATCTCCGTCTCACTCTCCTGCCCACCATCACCGTCCTCTGTGGGCTTTTCTTTATGTGACCTCTGTTTGGCAGTTTGGTCTCATGTTGTCTTATGCCATTAAAGTCAAATTGCCGCAAATATTAGTATTAATGGGTTTTTTATTTGGTATAATATTCATGCCTTTGTCCGAGGTTTTTATTTTGGCTGTCAAGCGGTTAACATTTTCTTGATTTTATATATGCCCAGTGCATGTGTATTTGTTCAGACCCAAGGACAATAAGTCGTTGACTTTCTCAAGTGGCCAGCGTCAAGCTGGCATTTGTTGCGTTTACCAATCAACATTTATAATTGGCAATGTGCTCTTACAATTAATTACATAATTTTATAAGTTTTTGTACCTAATCGATTAATGTAATGTGTGTTAACTCAAAATGCATCTAAGTCAGCTAGAATCATGAATTTGAGTTGCATGCGTTTTTTAAGTTGTAAAATGTGCAATTTTGAAGTCAGCTTGTAAATCTTTTTTAAGTACCCACATAAATGTGTCATCAGAACTCGACGAGGAGCGGCCTCCGGCTTGAAATTAATTATAAATGCTCACCACGGAGACACAAAGCGAGGCGATGACGAACATGTCCGCCGATCCATACAGCCCTGAAATTAATGTATTTCCGTTTCCGTCAGCTGTGCCAAAGACCAAACAAACACGCACGCAGACATAATGCAATTAATTGTTATTACATTAAGGATACATTCACACACACACACACTCACACACACACACACACACACAGAGAGATACACAGAAAGTTGCAGCAATTGCGCTGATGCAGTTTACCCATTACCATTTACCATTTAAAGTAATCCGCATTCAGAACATTACCGGAAATTTTCACACTGCATATTCCAAAAAGACAACATTTATAAAGCAACTCATTGAACATCTGCCCAGGTCAATTATACAGTTGAACTTCTATTTTAAGTATATACTTTATATATTTTTGTTTTTGCTTGAAATTCGACATTGTCCTGGCGCCAAGAGCAACTCATCTTATTAAACAGAAAGTATATTATCTGTGTTTTTCCAAAATCCAGCGTTTTTCTAATGCCCAATATCGAATTTTTCGTGTGCTTTATTTTTTATATACATAACTCTAAAATGAAACATAAATATTTTAACATCTAATATATAAAAAACGTTTCAGAAAGCTTACAAATGAATTGAATTTAATTGGAAAACAAAATTGACTATTTTACTGCGTTTCGAAGCTGAGACAAATTTCATTACTTTTTTCTGCATTTCAGAAAGGATTCTTTCTTAAGTTTAGAATTTGTATTTCCACTTTTTGAAATCGAAATTGAATCTAGTTTGGCTCTTCTTAATTTCGGTCGATCTACAGAAAATTCGGTAAGGGAAAGTTCCACTGTTTTCCTACAGAGATGATTTCCATTTTGTCGTTACGAATTCCAAAATAAACACACACACATACACACACAGCGACAGGCACACATGCCACTTAATGAAGCATGTACTCGTTGATAATTATCTGAGGCACTGCAAAAACGAGTGAAATTTAAGCAGCATGATGGAAAGTGCAGAATGCTTTTTAAAGAGCAATTTGCATTCATGGCACGAAGCACAATCCACAATCCAATTGCGTGCAACTGGATTGGGTTTGCATTGAAATTGGTCAAGGCTCTCTCTGATTCTCTCTCTCTCTCTCACTCTCGCTCTCTTTCTCTTTCTCTCTGCACTCTCTGTCGAGGGCCATCTGCAATCCTCGAGCCGGGGGATTTTTCGGTTTATCCACGCCCAATTTGACGTCATTATTTGCCGTTATTCTCTTCTGGTTGCACCTGGACGCATTTCGCTTGTTTTGTATGTCCATCATTTATTAATGAAATGTGCTCGAGGAGGTGGGCAGGGGGTGGGGCAAGCACAGCCAGCACATGCAGCGCGTGGCTCGAGGTCCTTGAGCTTTCTTGATGAAACTTTACCCATTTTTTTTGCCTGAGTGATTTTATTTAACAAATGTCTTTATGCAGCTGCCACAGCTGTCTCTGCTGCGAGCGCATAATAAAAATGATATTTTGCTAAAGGAAGTAAATGAAATTATTTTAAATCAATTTACAATCAAATATGTATTATGCGAACAAAGCTGATTAACAATTTTGCGTTTACCAAGCAGAGCATAAAGAGTCATTTAAATATGCGCAAATGCCAAACATTATTGCTAAACCTCTTAAAAGGACGCAATGTGAACAGTTAGAGTAGAGCTTCGGATTATGTACGAGAATATTATGCATAAATATTTAACTTGTATGCGAATGATTACTCATGCGTTCTATTTTTTATAGCCACTTCATCACTGCTACCCTATTTGACGATACACATGCAGTCGATTGGATTGACGGTGGAGGAGATTGCGATTATCTATTTGGCGTTGCCGTTTACAACCTTCCTCAGTCCACCGATAACAGGTGAGTGAAGTGGCAGAGTGAAGCAGTGCAAAATGAAACTGATAAAATCGAACACAGGAAGCAGAAGAGAAAGCTTTACTACAGCGATATCATATGTAACTTTGACACAAGTATTGAATTTCTCTTCAACCAAAGCTAAAGTGTGTAAATGCCAAGTTTGCAAGAAAATAAGATTGAAGGCTGAACAAAAACAACATTGTTACTGTGTTACTGAAACCTCTGCAAGTTGGCAAAAGAAGTGCAGGCAAGGCAAAGGAAACTTAATCAATAGTTAACTGCACTTGAGCTCAATTTTATGAAAATCTCATTTATTTTTATCCACTGGTCTCAGCCAGCTACTTTACCTGCTTATCTGGCAGCAGAGAATCTAGCAGTCGATGACTTAGTTAGTAGCTGTTTATCATCAATATTTTATTGCTACTCATACATCTCTTATATAGCGGACCAGTTCAATTTTTCGTAGATACATTTGATGCATCACAGAGCTGTGAAAAATATGAAAAAAACCAATAAAGATCTGTTCAAAATTGAATTTCAGATTTTCACATTTATAGATAAATTTTATAAGGGCTCTCAATTGTAATTTAAAATAAAATCCGTTGCATACTTTGTTGGGCATGTGGAATTTATTTATTTATTTATTTATTGAGTATATTGGGCAAGTCTGCTCAAATGATATGCCTGAATGCAGCTTCAAAGCAGAGCTTAAGTCTTGTTACTCAATCTTCTCAGTATTATTTCCAATTACACTCAGGAAATGGTATTTTTTTTTTTTATGCTGACCAAATCTATTCATCTCAATCTATGAATAAATTGTGACTTACTTTGCAAATGGTGAGGGACATCTTGTAGTCAGCTTGCTTACTTGATAAAGCTGAAGCACTTAAGCCAACACTTTGCTCACTCACAGATACAGATACCGTTACAGATAAATATACATATACATATATATACACACACACACACACAGACACACACACGCATGGTTTATTCCATTTCAACTTCTGTATTTTTCTCTCTGCCAATCTTTGTCAGGTTTTCTCGTTGACAAATTTGGCAAATATAAACCAGTCGTTGTGATGAGTCTTCTGCTGAATGCAATTTTCCATCATTCGCTGCTCTTCATTCCGCAGCAGGAGATACCAGGAGTGGTGCCATCTGCGTTCGTGTTGCGACATCCGGACAGTGGCGACATCGAGGTAAGCATGCACTTCACCACCACAACAACAAGAACAACAACAACAACAAAAATAAGAACAACAACCACAATAAAAGTTTGTCTTGTTGAAATATTCTCTTTAATTACTTTCATCGCTCTAATCGTAATGGATAAACGTGCTTTGAAAACGAAAATTGGATTGCAACAGCCACGCAAAAGATTCTTTCTATTTAGCATTAAGGCACTGCCTTGAGGATTAAACAGCAACTAGCTTCAACTGCTTAAGAGCTGACAACTTAGGAGATGTTGAAAGTCGAAACTAATAACGTTGCCACAACAAGGGATGTGACTCTGCTCTTATGCAGTCTGCACAAGCTGCTCTATAAGTATAAGTACACACTAACTGTCACAAAAATACACCCACACACACACGCACACACACACACACACATACATAAAACCACATACACACACACACACACACACACACACACACCCGGCCACCGCAGGTATTAAATGTAGTGCACAAAGTTGCGAACATGAACTATAAGCAGCATGAAAGGGCCTCTCATGTTGCAATGTTGCATACAGCTGTTGCACGGTAGATTTAATGCGGTTGCTTTACGGTTTATTGTTGTCGTTGTTGCCGTTGCTGTTGCTGCTGTTTGCTAGTAATGCACCCACAGCATAATGATGACTATGACAACAGAGTCGGTAAAGCTAAGTAGCCCGAAGACACTCAGTGTCGGAGGTGGTTAACTCTCACGTGTGTGGGCTGGCATTAGAGTTTAATGGCTGTCCGGAGCAAATATGATTTTTATTAGATTTTAGCAATCACGTTTCGCCCATAAACATCAAGCATAATTAAGCCATCAATATTCGGTGGATGTGTTGTCCCTGCAAACCAGGCAAACCAGGCAACTGCTTTAAAGCGACACGCTAGTGTTTTCTGGATGCCGTCATAATCAATGGCCATAATATGCGACTTAAATGTGCACTCAGACACACTACAGCTCAGTCCAAATTCTATTTTGACAGCCATGACAGTTTCTGCAGAGACATAAAAATTCCAGGCGCCTAGAATTATACACATCCTCTGGATTATGTTTTTATCACCAGTGAAATAAACTTGTCTTGGCTTAAGCGCCGCACACACAAAAACATAACATGTGAAAGTTGTAGAATTATAATATGTATTTTATTCGAAATATATGGTTTGCAACTAAAAGCAATTTTAATACAGCGAAAATTGGTTTCAAGCTTTTATAGTTATGGCACTAGAATATTTGAATACGTGCAATCATTAGATTTTAGAATTTTTACCATCAACTTTAGAGAGAATCGTGTTGGCAAATTTAAAAATATGTTCGTCGCCTTCTTTTTTTCTTTTTGATTTGTGATAAATGTGAAATCAGATTTTATTCAATCAGCTCAATTCAAATCAAATTTTGACAGGTATGACAGATGACAAACTGGCTACACGAATTACAATATATTAAAATACTTCAATTACTAGTCGAAAAAAAAACTTGCTTCTGCTTAAGAGCCACACTGAGATAATTTAATGCCAGAGTTGTAGAACTTTATGTGAACTGTAATTTAAAAGATGTGTTTTCAAACTAAAGTGTAATTGAAATCCAGTGGGAACTGGTTCAAGGCTCTCAAATTATTGGCACGAGATTTCTGGACATGAGCCAAAATTTGGTAATTCAGCAATTTTAGCTTAAACTTTGACAGAGCATTTTGTTTGCAAATTTTGCAAATGTGTTTGCTGCTTTTAAAGCTTTCTATTTTTTATTTTCTTTTTTTTAAAAACATATTTAATGCAATGAAAAGATTGTATTTAAAAGTTGAGCCATGCTTTATGAAAGTAATGTGCAAGCCGTTATTAACTTTAGCCATCCATTGTCTATCAATATAACTTTTGGTTAATTTACTTCAGCATGTCTCAAAAACAAATACCTCTGCTTGAATACAAGCATGTACAACATGTATTGCCATGGGAATGTTTTACTTATCTCAAACTACTGCAACGAACACGTATTCAATTGTGCCACACGCAACCTACTCTGTGTGTGTGTGTGTGTGTGTGTGTGTGTGTGTGTGTTAGTGACTGTGTACGTATGCTCAGCGGTGCTATAAGGTTGCATGGCTCCATTTTTGGCAAAACGGCTAGCAACAGCAGCAACAGCAACAGCAGCAGCAGCAGCAGCAACAGCAGCAGCAGCATCAGTATTAGAAGCAGCAGCAGAACATAAATGCCGGCTGTTATTTGAGGCGCCATAACGCTGTCACATGCAACACAGACATATACACTAAGAAACACGCCCATTGCCGCACGGAGCCATAAAACGCACACACAAGGCTAACAAGTGAGGTTATAAATGTCTCTCTGTCTCTTTCGACATGTCATTGTGTGTGTGTGTGTGGAGTCCGTCTGTGTACTGTGTGTTTGTGTGTGTGTTTGTGTGTGTGATTCCACGCCAAAAGTAAAGCACAACACATAAAGAAACAGAGAAGGAGAACCAGTTTGAACCAACTACGAATTGCTGCGAGCCCATCATTTTGAAACACGTTGGCGAACACACAAACGCAGCTTTTAGCTCACACACACAGCACACACACAACACACACACAGCACACACAGAGGGAGACCACACACACACAGCCACACACACACAGCCACACACAGACTGCCCAAAAATGAGCAGAAGCAAGCCACACGCATTGGATGTGTGCGTAGCTGGAGTACCTGCCAATGTGTGAGGTTCACCCAGTTAGCATTATTCGACTGCATCTGTGGATGTGTCCAACAGTTTGTCTGTTTTTCATTTGAATCTGAATATTTTGTGTTTGTGTTTGTGTTTGTGTGGGGCAAGTTGCAGGCTGCTTAAATAGCCCACTTTCTGTTCTGCTTTTTGTATATATATTTTTTTGTTCGATTTCTGCATGCGCATAAATTTGTGTCATGTATAACCATTCAAATATAGCAAATATATCTGTGCAAGTGTGTCGTTTGTGTGGGCTGTCTGGCACTGGACCTTATAAATGCTGATGCTCGACATCGTTGGTCCCGAAAAGGCATTGAGCAAATTTGTAAGCCTCACATTTTTATTCATACCCTTGCAATGAGCAGTATCATTTTGGCGTGTGCAATGTGTGCAATGCTTTGGAGCAGAGATCTATGACCAAATAAAGTGTTTGCATACATCAATTGTCGGGTCGAGATGCTTGTAAATTTCTTTAATGCCAACTAATCTCTGCTTGGCATCTATTTTGTTATAATTCGGTGCAGATTTTGTCTGGCTCATCATTATTTGGGAAGAGCTCAATCGTTGTGATTAAAGTAAATGCTTGGGAAAGAAATATTATTTAGTTTTGACTGCTACAATATCTAGTCGTCATATCGTATTTCGATTTCCAAAGTAATTTAACCAAACTCGAATTATTTTAACGAATTTTTTAGTTAAAACTCTTTATATATGTCAAAGTATTTTAGACAAAGAAAGAATTTCGAAAGGTTAACAAATTTTTAAATGAATAATTTGACTGAAATGTGAGAATTTAGAGTTCGGCAGGGGCATATAATTGTCGGCGTGCCAAAGATAGCGCTTCTTTCTTGATTTTATGGATTCTGTGTATTTTATGTTTATGTATATAGTTTGAGTTATTGTTGCTGCTGTCATTATTGCTTTTGTTGTGTGTCCGGCTGGTGCTGGTGCTGCTGTCGCTGCTTCCTCTGTTATAATAAAAATTTTAGTACTGAATTGTCATTGAAATGCCGGAAAAGCGCTTTCCTTGCTAATATATGTAACAGCAGTGCCGAGAAGGGCAGAGTTGAGCACAAAAGGCTTCCAAAAGGTCGGCAGCGAAGCATCGAAGATAGATGGGCTTAACTCTGCACCGGCTTGGAACGTTGCGAATATTAAGAAACATTAAATTCTAATAAAAATACAAAAAATGGCGCTGAATGAAATAAACCAACTGCGCATTGTATTTTATGCACTAGCAGAAATCTTCAATACATTTTATTATGTCTTACAATAAGTCCTTGACCGACTTGTATTCGTAATAACTTTAAGCACAGTTCTCCGTCTACAAACGATGTAAGTTCTTGTAAAACGAATAGTTAACATTCGCACAAAACAATGCCAGAAAGTGCTTTTTAAATGCCAGATCAAATGCCGACTTGCTGACTTGCTGCCTTGACTGACGGACTGACGGACTGACGGACAGACCGGTAACGTGTACTAAATCACTCAAGTGTCTTTTGCAGTCGGCACTCTTTGGGCAGGCGTTAGTCGAGAAATTGTGCAAACCTATTAGCAGATAACAACCAACTACAACACAACCATGGCGAGCAGCAGCAGTGTTGCCAGCAGTAGACAAACAGGTAAAACTGTGGAACTGTAGAGAACTCATAAGTAAGGCAAAAATACAAGCCGAAAAATACACTTAAATTGGAGTGCACGCCGGCTTCCCCTGTCTGTCTGTCTGTGTGTGTGTGTGTGTGTGTGTGTGTGTGAGTGTGTGTGTATCACGTACATTTATCTATGTGTCTTTTTGTAGCACTTAAGCCACACTAACAACACACAAACGTTCAACCTATGCGAGTGTGTGTGTGTGTGTGTGTGTGTGTGTGTGTGTGTGAGTGTGTGTGTGTGTGTACAGTGCAATACGGTAAGTGTAACTTCCCCCATTGCCGTTAGCCGTAATGAAACGCAATGGACCTGCGTGTGAAGGGCCTCGATGTGGTTTTGGACCATTGCTAGTCGCACGCATTGCGCACATTAAATGAGAATTTGCGCAAAGTATCTTGTATCTTTGAGATACGCACTCACATTACCAAAACACTCCCACATCTTGTCGTTGAATGTGAAGCCACTGTACCCATCTATCCACCCACCCACCCACACACACACTCTGGAATATTGAATTTGTATTTATGATGTGCACATAAAATACAATAACATCATTATTAAGATAGCTGCAGCTTTAAGCTGCACTTATTGGCAACAATATTTTTCTCTCGGCTCTGTATAAATATTTGTATTATTTGTACAAGCTTAACAAGGAATTCAATTCTTTTTGCGAATTGCAAAATTGTATTATTTTTATTTACCAAGCATACAAATTTGCTATTTGATGACGAGTTATAATTATTCAAAAAAAAAAAAAATGCAACATTTTCGCAGAATGTTATTAATGAATGTGGAATAACAATTGTTTTATTTATTTTGTACAACAATATATTTTGCTGTGGAATTTAACTTCAGACGAAATTCAAAATATATAAAAAATATAACAATTTAGAGTTTTAAATTTAACTTTATACAATTAAAACTGAATAATTAAATTTAAATTGTAAATGAAAATTGTACTAAAGAAATAATCCACAAAATAAAATTTATAAAACAAGTAATGAGGGTATTGAAATACCCCAGATAAACTAAATTTATGCAAAAAAACAAGTCAAATGTTTTCAATAAATAATATAAAACAATGTAAAATCATCATAAAATAATACTTCTGGAAATTGGCTCGTTGATTAGTACTACTTAACTTCCCCTAATGCTGCTAAATCTTATTAAATATTGAGAATATATATAGACATGAGCGTACTATGAGAAGATGCAATATCTGCTTAAAAGTTAGTTTAACCTTACATCATTTTAAGCTTTCAGCTGTGCTTTCATTTAGAACATAGCCTGCAACGTCCGAGATAAACTGGACCTGGCTGATCTTCGACTAATGTATTTTACACACATGTGTTTTGTGTTACATGTTCTAACATATTCTCGTGAATTGGTATGCTAGCAACAAGAAATGTCGAAGCGCAACTCTACTGCAACTCATGACAACATTTATGTGTAGGTTTTTGGCTGGCTCCTTTGGCCCTTGCTTTGCGGTTTGTTATTTAATGGCATTATGGGCGAGTTTGCCGTATGGCAGCAAATTTATATGCAATCGCCGTTGTCGATGCCGGGCAGCAACGGAAATTACCATTTTATTATTGCAGGCGTTGCTGCCGGACAACGACGCCCATTTCTCGCTCCCAACCTTATTGAATTCGCATTAAAATTTGAAATGGATGCATGCCATGCATGTACAAGAACTTAATGCATGTCCACAAGGACAACATGGCCTGCACATATGCAGATAAGCCGTTATTTATTTATGTTTTAGTATCAGGGTGGGGCGGCCCTCAAGCAATGATATGTTTCAGTTAAGTGGCTTTGATCAAAACGGTTAATTAAAGTCTTATCCGATTCATCAACTTCTTCAATTGGGTCCAAGAGAGTGCAATTCACATCCAGCAGATCAACATTGTTTAAGCCATCTAAAATGGCTGTATCTCCTTGGCCAAAATCATTTTTATTCACGTCCTTATATTCATTATCGTCTACGAATAGGTTTCCATCGGAGTCTGAAACTAATTTTTCGTTGGTTATCAGAACGCCTGCCGCATAGAAATGATCTTCGAGCAGCGCTTTCCATTCATTCAGATAGGTTTCAAAGTCCTTATACAAAAATGGAGCCGTATCCTTAATGTGTGCCATGATATCGGTGCCTGGGAGCAGCTTATATTTGCCATTCGGTCCAAAATCATGTGGGGCCGACGACACATCGTAGACAATTCCCAGCAGTGCCACCAAATATGTGTTCTCGGCATTCTTATAATCATACTCTTTCAGCTTATCCACTGTCAGCTTGAGATTCTCCAATGGCTTAGCCATCTGAACGTGCCCCTCGTTCTCGTAGTCCTCGTCATCGTACGTGGGATGTTCACGGCGTATTTGTATATAGGCCAGATATGCCACAAAGGTAACCATCAATATAATCCCATATGGGGAACTAATCCAATCACGCAGTTCCGAACTGCAAGTGTTGAACAGTGGCCACATTTTTAAATAAAATATTTTTAGTTTTTATTCTCAACTTATGTATTTTTTTTAAAGTAAATTTCCTACTGCCTACTCTCAGCTGAAGGCTAGACAACTGTAAGCAATTTCATTTTCAAAGCCCTTAGCTTTCTTTCGGCAAAACAGCCTACTATTTATTTTATTTATGGCAACTCGATTCAAAGATTATATAAATAACAGTTGAATTTTAAATCAAATTAAAATGATTGAATATGGGAGAAAAGCAGACGAATGAAACTCGACCAGCTAACAAATATTCTTACGCAAAAATGCACCGCAATTGAAGGAAATTCGTAGAGGATTTTTTGAAAGGCAAAATGATGACTTTTCCGCTGCTGGTAATTTAAAAAATTCGATTTGAGATACTGTGGTTATTTAAGATGCATTCAACTTTGAACTGTTGCAGTTAACTTTCAAACGGACGTTGACATTGTTGATAGTTGTAAATCAACGTTTACAAATTGAACGTTGTTGTTTATTTTCGAATTTGAGTCTTTCCGAAAGAGGAAATTTGAAAAGTTTTGCAGCAACACAATAAGCTAATATTTGTAATGTTTTTTTATACTGTTGTGCAGGTCTGGTGGTCGCCTTGCCCCAGCAGGGAGTGCCCCGAGGAGCCCGAACTGGATTTGGCTGTTCATGAATGCGTCGACTATTGTCTAATGCAGGAGCAAGTTAATCCACAACTTTACACTGAATTGCCGGATCCAGACAAGTTCACAGCAAGGACAACGACACCAACAACAACAACAACGGTGGCAACTTCAACTACAACGGCGACTAGGATATTGTCCAATACGGGCGAAATCGAATCGAGAGAGCCAACAATGCTGACCACTGTGCCACCATCGACGACATCTTCGCCCGCATCCTCGTTGCCAGCACTATTTGCAACGCAAACGAGAAGCAGATACCAAGATGCACTTAACAAGTCATCGACCATGTTCCCGCCACTGGAGAACGTTTCTGCAATGTCCTTGCTGCAATCGCCCTCGACATCATTATCATCAGCTGAATTGTCAGCCATGTCCATGCAGGGATTGAATCGTAAGTGACACTTTCACATTATTATCTCAGCCACCGTCCCCAGCCCCGGTTCCCTTCTGTCGACTTTCATTTGTCCACGTCAGCCATATTATTAATACAGCTGGTCTCGTGCTCGCTTGTTAGTCGCTGGTTATAATCCTGTCAACGGCATTATTGGCAGTTGAGCACAAGTCGACCTGGCCATGTCCATGTCCATATCCGTATTGTTTTTCTTTCTTATACTTTGATTAGTTTGTTTTGGCCAGGCAAAAACTTGGTCCATTAAAACGAATGAACGAGTTAGCGTGTTCGACAGCAAATACGAAAACAAATTTACCAGAGTAAAATGCAACCTGAGTTTGGCATGTAGAGCAGACAACAGCCAGCAGCCAGCAGCCAACAGGCAGCAGACAGCAGGCAGCAGGCAGCAGAAAGCCTGTCATCATTAATGGTTTCCGACCTTCCAGAACTTTGAAACTTCTCCTGCATCCAGAAAGTTGTGAACGGTTTTTCTTTATTACGTTTAAGTAAATCGAAACGTGTTTTATATATTTTATATAATTTTATTATTATATATTCCAGACTGTAATATCTTACAAATTATATTTGATGAGTTTATATTTTTATATTAAAAAAAAAAAGTTACTTTTAACTAACATAAATTTGAAATTTGTCAAAGCCATTGTTGGCACTGTGCCAGTTGTTTAGTTGTTTAGTTGTTTATTGCTGTGAGCTTTCGACAACTTCAGTGCATGTCTGCTAACATTAAAAGTAAATTGAAAGATACTTAACATAAGGGTCCTTGTAGCTTCAACTGTAGGCACTTCCACTGTCAACAACAGCAGCTGGGTGCATTCGGAAAATGAGGGCGCCACATACTTTATGCTGCAGATGCATCCAGATTTGGCGGATCCCACGGAACAGTTGGGTATGGAAATCGAGCAGGATGACAACGAGACGGTCACCGATATTAGGCAACGATTCGGCGAGGATAGACTTATTAAAATGCAAATCAATCTCACTGATATGGACGACCTGGATTTGCGCTGTGGTGGCTTGGTGAGACGCACAAATATATCCTATGTAAACGCCGGAGCCGTAAAGTGCATGATGCAACGTTGCACGTTCACAATGAATGCACCAGAGATTTGTCCGCCGGACTACAAGGAAACAGATGACACAATATTCTGGGTATACTTTCTGCTGCGGTAAGTGAAAATCACGTATCCTTTGTCATCCTTATGTTTGTTATTTATTATAATTGTTATTAATCTGGCAGATTCCTGGCAACAACTATGTTGTCGGCTGGTGTCACCATTATGGATCCCATAGCTCTCACAATGATTGAGAAATATGGCGGAGACTTTGGACGCGAGCGTTTGTTCTCCAGCATTGGCATGGCCATCTTTTCGCCCATCACCGGCATTATGATTGACTATTCATCCCGTGGATTGGGCTACACAGACTACTCGGCTGCATTTTATACATATGATGTGCTGCTTGTCATATCGACAATGTCCGTTCTAATGATGCCGTTGGGCGAGAAGCTGCCGGCGGATAATGTCTTTCGGGATTTGTGGAATCTATTGAAAATGCCGCACGTGATAGCATTCATCTGTTTTCTGTTTGTCCTCGGCAATTTCTGGGGCTTTATCGAGAGCTTTCTATTTCTGTATCTCAAGGAGCTGGGCGCTCCCAACTACTTGTTAGGTTTGTCTTTGTGACTTTGTCAATGCGACACACACACAAAAAAGATATGCCCCATAAAAAAGAAAAGAAACTAAATCGATATTTTCATTTGTGAAATGAAAACCGCCCACTTAAAATTCACATACTCGAAAGAAGAACGAGCTGTCTGATTTAGTCTGATAATTTTCTGAAATAGAGGGCATATTTTTTTTTGCGTGTATCAGCAAAAAAAAGCTCATGTGGCTCTTCGTGTGTGGTTTATTCCAGGCATTACAATTACTGTGGGCACCGTGAGCAGCATACCATTTTTGTATGGAGCTGAGAAAATCACACGGATCTTTGGGCACGTTAATTTGATTATCATTGCGTTCTTTTCGCACGCCGGACGCCTCGTGGGATATTCGTTTATCGAGTAAGTGAGCTGCTGCTGCTGCTTCTGCTGTAGACAGACATGTGCGTGCCATGTAATTTGATGGCGGCATCGCCTCTTTCTAGGAACGCCTGGTGGTGCTTCCCGTTCGAGGCCATGGAGTCGCTCTCCTGCCATTTGATGTGGGTGGCAGCTGCCACCTATTGCTCCATATTGGCGCCGAAAAGTCTGTTGGCCACGCTGATTGGCGTACTTGGCATGGCTCACTTTAGCTTGGGCAAGTATACACACTAACACTGTAGCAGTATCGATAGGAGTAGCTATCTAATCACTAATAACGCACCATTCGTCTAATGGTAAACTTGCGTCCATCACACACAGGGCGCGGCAGTGGCAGCTTTACGGGTGGCCTGCTGATTGGACAGTTTGGGACACGTGATGCCTTCCGCTATATGGGACTACTTGCCGTTGTGGGTGGCATTGCGTATGGGCTGCTACATTTGATTTGGCTGCGCAAATTCGATCACACAATGGAGGAGTCGGAGGAGGATGCCGAGGCCGTTGAGGCGGGCGAAACTGAAAAGCTTACCGAGCCAGCGACCAAGGAGCAGGGCACCTCAATGTCTCTGGAGCGCTTGAGTCTGATGATCAAATACAATCAAATTGGCAGTTTGTCATCGCTGCCGCGCGGCTCTCGGGTTAGTTTTCCAACTTGGCTGACATTCGAAAGTTTTTAATTGAAAAATTCAAACCCTGCCCCTACAGGCCGATATACACGACCATTTGTCGGTGCGGCGCAGCAGCTACAATGTGGAATCGCTGCGGGGAGTGCCGAAGCATGGCAACATTGGCAGCAGCGCCTCCAAAGTGGATATTTTGCGTTCGGCGCTCGAAATTAATCACAAGTCCTCGAACAATTCGATGCTGAGCAAAGCCGATAACAAAACGTCAAATCAATCACTGGGTCGCAATCGTGCCGACAGCGCGCCCAAATTGAATCACAGCAATCTAAAGAACATTTCACAACCCGCCCTCGAGGGTGTCGTTCTGGAGGTGAGTTTCGCGTTCTTCACTTGTCTTAAACATCCCACATCCCACATCCTACATCCCACTCGCCAATCTCGCCGTGTGTTTGTTTTTGTGTGTGTGTGTCTGTGTGTGATATTTATATATATATATTTATATATATTTTTTTTGTATTTTTTTTCTGTGTCGATGATTGCCGTCAATTGTTTTGATTTGTGCTTTGAATGGCGCCTTCTGCTCTCGGTTAGGGTTCGTGAGTTTTAAAAATGTTCAGCAGCTGTTGCCTCAATAAGTTTTTAGCATACCCAGGAGTTTGTCCTGCCGTATTCTTTGTGCCCTGTGTTTTTTTTGCTGTCTTGGCAACCGGATGCTCTGCACCAATGCATTTCCTTGCCGTTTATTGCCGTCTATTGTTCATTTTCCAGTTTATTCGTGTGCTTTTGGCATTTGTTGCCCTGTTGCCCTTGCTGGCTTTTGGCTGCCGCTTGAATGGCTTCGAAACCGATTCTGCAGCCAGCTCCAAGTGGATTCCAATATTATTGGATTTTTGTTTTCAATACAAACAGCTTACAGTCGTAATTTTGTTGACTTTGTTAAGCAATATAGCCAAAAAAAACTTCCGCATAGTTCAAACAAATACGTTGACTTTTATATGGTTTTTCCTATTAATTGGAAATTAATTTAAATGCCAGTTTTCGAAGTTAAATAGATCAACAACTTGCCAATTCCTTATTACAAGCTAAACAACAAATATTTTGTATTGCTTTGTATCCTTTTTCCAACATTATTTTCAACCCATGAGTAACAAAGCTGAAAAATACCTTTAAGCTAATTGCCAAAGTTTAAAAAAAAACCGGGACTGGAAGACATAATATGATTTAGTTTAACAATGTTAGTTAGGCTTGGCTTGATTTAATTAAAAAGCCTTAAATGATATATGCCACATTCGATTAGGCTCGCCATGGTATGCTTGCCGCAGTTAATTTCAAAATTAATTAGCAAAGCTTTCAAGCGCACTTTTATGGGTGCCTGGCATTCATAATTCAATAAATCAAATGTGGTTGCAACAAATGCGCAACACAAGGATACAAAAACGGTAACAACAACAAGAGCCAAACAACAACAGCAACAAATTAATGTATTTATGAACATGCCAAACTTTGCCTTAGCATTTTCAGGCAACAAACCACACTCTCCAGTGGATATTGCTGGACGAGCGGACCAACTGACTAACAGGCAAATTGACAAACTGACAGTCGTCCTGACCTGGCCTCGGCTGGCCTGGGCTGGCCTGGGCTGGCCTGGGCTGGGCTGCACATCACTGAGCAGGAAACAAAAGCCAGCAAAGCCAGCACTTAAACAGCAGGGAGTTTTCGGCTCTAAGAAGCAGCCAACGTTTGCAAATTGCAAGCGAATTCCAGAGGCCAAACCTCGATTTCAGTGTTTTTTTTTTTTGTTTGTTCTGTTCGCTTGTGCAACATAAGTTTGTCCAAACCAAGAGAGCCGCATGTGTGTGTGTGTGCGTGTGTGTGTGCGCGAGTTGGTATGCGAGTGCATCTCTATCAAAGTGTGTAACTGTACAAATCTATGCTACAACAACAAATGCCATTCATACATACAAAACAGGGCGTGGAGTCAACATTTTTTCCGAGCCGCATGAAAAAGTATCCAAGTGTTCTGTTAACTACCATACCCGCTGTCGATTTATCCGTAATACCCAGCTCTATGCTAATGGTAATGTACAATCCCAAAGAGACAAAATAAAAACACTTAAAGATAGAAAGTTAAGGCATGCCGACCATTAAATACCCTTGCAGAGAGGAAAAAAAGCAACTAACAGTTAAGAATCTTAAAATATTATATTTTATAAACAAAATCAATCATTAAAAATCCTTACAAAAAACGAAAAGAAAGAAGACACAAAAACAAAAAAGTTTTTAGAATAATATAAAATTTATAAGAGAAAACTACTAAAAATAGTCTCATATTTATTAGCCAAAAAGAAAAGTCCACTTTTAAAGATTTCCCATTGAGAAAATATATAAAATTAAATATATATTTTTTAAAACTAAAAACTATTTTCTAGATAAAGAAACATAAAAAGAAGTTATGGGAGTTCTAGTCGATATACCTTTTCTGTTGGTTGCACACCGATTGAGAGAAATAATTTATTCAGCTAAAGTACTCTCTGCAAGCGTATTGAATTACAAAACATAAATATACACAAACATACATAACTGCACTCGAACCCTTGCACCATGGAATCCACAGGATTCACATCAGCAAACATGAAATTGCATGACAAGTGCGCCTAGCTAGCTACTAGCTAGCGGCTAGTGCATTTTGGATGTATACCTCATAAATATATATATATATATACATATTGGGTTCGTGCTCGTTCCTGTTGTTGTTGGTTTCGTTAAAGTGGTAGTTGAAGCTGTGGATGCTGGTTTAACGTTTGCCAAACCACTCGGGCATTTAGTTATTTCGTCGAATTAGAGCCCGCACTTGCACCATTTGCCTTGTTGGCATTTGACTCCACTTGTTTCGATAGAGGCGCCACTGTTCGCTCCGTTTAGTAGAGGTATTCCACTTCAACCACTACCACTTAATGCATGCGCAGTTTACTCTCGTTTAAATTGATGTATTTCTCGTTTAGATTCAAACGTTCACACAACGCATTTCATATTTAAATTCAAAAATAAATATATATGTAATTTTTTGGGGTTTTCATTTTTCCTTTTTATGTTGCTAGGGTAAAAATAAAAAAATTAAACAAAAAAAATACGTTAAAAATGTCGGCTTTGCAATTTCTTCTCTGGCTTTGATTTTGTTTGCGCTTTAAGCCGAATGATTTGTTGTTCAACTTAGCACAAGTTGACAAAAAATAACAATGGCAGCTGTTGCAAAAGCAACAATGAATCGTTGGGTGAACACGAATATATATATATATATATATATATATGTATATGTATATGCAGGAGTACTTGGTAAATGGCAATGAATGTGAGCACTGCATGGTGGAAAAAGAAACATTGCCCTAACGTAAACAAACAAAGATGCGCAAAATGTGAAGCGATGGCAACAAATGCTCTTGCAGCTCTTTGGGAAGCTAGTGGGCTAAAATAGAATCTGCCGATGTAAATTTGACACGCAAATTATATGGATACCGACATTTTCCTGACCATAGAAACAGAGAAAAACTTTATCGACCGTGACACGCTGCTCAAGAATATCTGCTACACTATTCTATAAATTATACAATTAAGAGAAGTCAAAAAATTGAATGTGTTAGCTATTTGTAAATATTCCACTTATTTAGTTTTAACCAGCACAACAGAAATGTCATTTTGCGACACTGTATTCTGTATTCATTCCAACACCGATTCCATACCAATATTTTACAATTTTTAATGGCACGTACGAATTTTCTTCCATTTCCTGTTAGCTTTCCTTCTCTTCGAACTGAGCTATTTTTTTACCACACACACTTTGCTAGCATTGTATTTGTTTGTTTGTTATTTTTGTTGTATTTCTTGTGGTGCAAATAAAACGATTTATCGATGGGAGGCAAAGATGGCAAAATATAAAGTGGGGAACAGATTTCATTTCAGCTGACGATTACTTATATACCCTAATACGTGTAAATGGTCAATAACGATACGAAATTGCATCTGTTCCAACCTTAATAAACAAAGCTTTTAGAGTGGGGAAAAATTTGAGGACACAAAAAAATAGCTCACTGGCTTCAGTTATCAATTCAGCTCTTCTGTCCTTATTAGGTAAAAAATGTGTCCTTCAATGAGCAGAGCACAGATTGTGAGAAAATAGAAATACACACTCCAAATGAAAGTCATCTAATTTGTTGCCGCTGGTTGGCTGGGCAATTTTTATCATTGTTGACTTTGGTCCACAACAACTTAATTTGGTGAAAAACAACACTGCCAATTGGCACTGCATAATGTACCAGAAGTGAGTACGAAATTGCGCGTAAATAATTCTTATTGTGAGACGCAGAAACAGAAAGCCAACGAATTAAAGATGAGAATTAATGGCCATCAACTGTTGAGAACTATCAAAGCATTCGGGCTTCAAGGGGGCTCTCCAAAAATCGTATCCATGTGTGTTGTGCTGTGGAGTTTATGCAATCAGGTGCATTGCTTTGAAGTGCTCTCAGCTTCCCCATAAAACTCAATAAACAAATAACTGCGAGTAGTTTTGATGCGTTTGGATTCATGCCGAAAGCTTAATGGCCCGGTAATGTGCAATAAGAGCAAAAAAGCAAAAGACCAAAAATCGATAAAGCGTTCGCAAGTTTTTAATAACCCACGTGAATATACTCGTACCTCAACCTAAAATTTTGTGAGTTACCAAAAATCAAAAGATGTGTTTAGAGCAAGTTTTTTTATACACCCAGCATAGAAATTCTGGCGCAGCTCATACGGACGGATGGACGGATATTGTGGAAAACAATATCATCAAAGCACAGATATTGAAAACATGGGTATTATACCTTATGATTGCTTTTGTTATCGAATATTCAACGAAAGCTGCGGTTTATTCGAGCATATTTGCTGCATGACAGCACTCAAAAGCAAACATAAAAATGTTGCATCAGTTAGCATTCGATTTAAACTCGATTTGTTTTGGTACTGAAATCTGTATGGGTTAATTTTACCATGCAAGGGAAACATTTTTAAATTTCAATAAAATAAACTGGAAAGAAACAAAAATACTGCGAACAATCTGATTCGATTGCCTTTGGTTTTTATTCCCTATTCCCACAGTGGCAAAAAGAGTATATGGGTTTTTTCTCGAATGTTCATCTGAACGAAAATCTACATATCCCAGTTTTATTTTTTTTGAGTTAGAGCCAAATTCATTTCACTGTTGGAATTTTCAATTTAATGCTAACTATATTACACAAGATTTAATTAAGAAGACTCTTTTCAATCTGATTCCAACATCCAACAATCATAATTATGCAATTGATTGAAAAATAATAATAGTAATAAATAGTTGTCACAGCCAAAAGGGTCCAACTAAATATTTTTTATTTAACTCAATTTCAATACCAAGCAAGTCCCTTGGGCATTTTGCAGCTAAATAATTGTCAGACAAAAACTATGCTTTTTATGAAATTTACCCTTTATTTGCTTTAGATTTTAATTGGCAATGAAACGTTCATATTCAGTTCATATTTTGACATTGGGCGGCAATGCGGTGGGTGAACAAATGTTATAAAATAAGCACAAAGCAAACAAAATTAATTTGTTAAAACAAATACATTTACGGTTCGACAGTATTATGATTTGGTCAGAAAATGTGTAATGATCCATATCCGATACTAAAGAAATTCTTGATGAGGATGACGAGTGAAGCTTTACCAGAATTATAATGCAATTTATATTCATCATCAATTGTTTCGCTTGCAAATATGACATGCTACTAACAAATATATTTAGCCATACATTTTGTATATAGATTAGTATATGTATACATCAATATCCAGCATTTTGCATGCGGCATGCACTAAGAATATACTTTTAATGTAAGCTCTGTGACTGACTCATATTTTTTGTGCTGACACACAGGATCAGGAGGGACCGAAGGTAATACCCGAAGAAACGGAATTGAATTCGTCCAAACAAATTGTGGCAGGCTCTGCGGAGGAGCCGGTCTCAACGTCACAGTCCAATGCAAACGGGAATGGGAGTGGAAACGTGAACGGGAAGGGTTTGCAGGATGATGACAATTGATGAGAGTGCATCAAGCGCCGTATCCGAATACTGTGCGTATGAGTGACATTAAAAGAAACAAAATGAAATTACACAAACCAATATGAATAATGCTTTGTGTGCATAAAATGATAAACTAATTATTGTTAGCTGTACATGTGTTACGAGTATGTTAAATAAATGTTGCAAATAAATAAAATATAGTTGTTGAGCAGAATTGCCACATTACTCATTTTGATTGAAAAGTCCGAACTTGTATTTGCTTGAAACTGTTTTTATTTTCAATTGCTTAAAATAAGTTGTTATTATAACAAAAAACCAATATCCTTCATTAAATGTACATATATAATTTTTATTTTTATTTATTTATCTTTTTTTTGCTTATCATTTAAAAATGTTTAATTAATTTCGCATTTTCTTTGCATACCAGATTTTTCAAAAAGTTATTTCTTTAGGCTAAAGCTTGCTCAGTGTAAGTTATTGTTATTATTATAATAATTATTATTTTTGTCGACCTCTGTGATCGTCACATTTTCTTTCTAAACGTAGCATTTTAATTACAAACTTATTTTCGTTATTATTTGTATTCTTTTTAAATTGTATTCTTTATAAAATTCTTTTCCAATTCGGGCCAGTTAATATTTTCTTTTTGGCTTATGAGCTCTTTTTTTGTGGGCAGCTCTCGTTGCATCAACACTGAAATCATCGAATACCCATCAACTACAATGAACGGACACACACACTTGTAATCTAGCATATTATGCAAATGGATATTAAATACATATACATTTTCAGCCACAGAACAATGAAAGCAGCGAAAACAATTTCCAATTTATGTTAATATTTTAATTAATAATTAATGAATGTTGAATAACAGCTTCTGTTTGCATCCGCGGCTTTAGCGAGCTGCACAAAAATTAGCGACAGTAATCTTTGGTAGATGCCACAAATTAATTTATAAATGCTTCCGGCGCATGTATTGTCTATGCAAATAAACTCAATTTATTGGTGCAGTAAAATTAATTATAACTAGTTTAGTATTGATTTAGACCAGCCCAAAAGTTCGAACATTCAATTTAAACCAAGTTATGCAAATTAAATTGGCAGCAAAATTTGGTTGATATTATTCAACATACGAATTTTGTAACAAAGGTTTATTGCAAATATTTATTATATAAATAAATGCACTCACTCTCAGATAAAGCCAAATGAAACTAAAAAAAAAAGTGTATACGAATATTTTGCGTATTTTTTTTGCGGTTTCATTAAAGCAAGCAACAATATGTGTAAAATGTTACCAACTAGATAAAAGTCTGTCGCTCCTGAAATAAATTGCACTTCTTTCGCATTACACCATTTAATTGGATAATGCAAATGATCCAATAGCATACGTTGCAATTACATAATATTCAGTTCACTACACGCATTTACATAATTTTGAAGCATTATCCGGGTTGTGTAACCTCAGTTGCACAAGCAACGTATACTTAATATTTACGTTGTGGTGTGTGTGTGTGTTTGATTGACTCAAGTAAAGTAAGTACACAAGATATTAAGCCTATTAATTATGCTAAACTCGCCATAAATATGCATTTAGAGTAATCATAAAGTTCATTTGCTGACCACTTTAAATATGTGTGTTTTAGTTAATAATAACAATACTGTTTTTGCTCGACAATCTTTGAATTATTGCAAGATTTATTATTATACGAAATGAAAGAGCACCTATTAGTAGTAGTAGAGTTGCACTACTGCTGCGAAAGGCGCTCCTTTGTAAATTTAACTAACCAGCCATCGTCGTTAGTCGCAACTGCAACCGTGGCTCCGTCGACAGCCGACTCTCACTGTATTAGTGGCGAGTTTTGCGAGTTCTCAGCAAAGTCCACCGTATAGTACATATCATTCTCGAAATTCATGGCCAAATGTCGCTGAAATGGTCGCTCCTGCAGCTGTCCACCGAGCGTTGTCTGAGTCTGGGAGCTGCTGCCATTTGGCTTAGATGGCAAATGACGCGTCGACTGCCCCGATTGTGGATGGCTGCCTGCTGCTGCTGTTGCTGCCGCAGAGCTTGCGTCACGCTGTGAAGTTACTGCAGTGGGCGCATTGAGACCCTTGCCACTTAGCCAATGTTTATTGAGTGCACCTTGCAACTTGGGTCGCCGACTGAAACCCAAAATGGGTATAAATGAACTGGAACGCGTCGAGAACTTGCGGTATGTCTGATTCACGTTGCAATGACAAATAGTGACCTGGTTGTAACAGTTGGATAAAATGAGCAGAAAAATCATTAGGTATACGGCATTAAAAATTCGTTTAATGTTCCCTTGTTTCTTTGAAGAGATTGCAAATAAAGATAAGTTTACGCAAAAATTCGTTTGCCAAATTTTATCTGTGCAAAAGACGAATTAATTATTTAAGCGTCAACCAAAACAAAAACGTGCAAAACAATTACGATCTAAATTGCCTTACAATCGCTTTAAATCGACTTGAAAACTAATTGCGAGCATTTAAGTGCTCAATTGTTTTAAGAATTTATCTAGGAAGATATTTTGCGCATACATTTGCATATTTCTGTAAACTTGCTGCTCGATTAAACTTTGTCGAAGAATTCGGCACACACAAAATAAAATAAAAAAAAGCATCCAGAAACTGGAAAAACATGAATATGAATATGTTATGGCATCTTGCGCACTTCCGACAACCGCAATGTACAATTTCGCTGTTGGTCAGCCCTCGTACTGCATACACTCTCCTGACAAAGGGTAAATGTAAATTGTGTGTGCGTGTTGAAAACTTACCACAACGGCAACGATGAAAATTGCGGCCGCCAGAACACCAGCCGCAAAATATGCATTATGCAATTCAATGGGACTCTTAAGCACAGCCGATGAACCGAAAGTTTTGTCATTAAAATTTCTGGCGTTCACATCGTCGACAATAAATTCACTGGAGCTCACGACAGTCTCCACCACAAACTCATCTGCAGGCACAAAATGAATATAAATGGTTAGTTCATTTGGCTACTATTTGGGGAATCGCGACAGGCCTGCATGGCTTAGATACGTCACACGGGAGCTTTGCATACATCATTTGCCGGATGTAGGGGAATAGGTGGATAGTTGGATAGGTGGATAGCCAGCGTGTTAATAAGCACAGCATTGACACTTACTTACCTTCGCACATTGTGCCCGTATATCCGGGACGACAGGCACAGTAGAAGCTATCCCCACTCGACCAGCAGGTGCCGCCATGAGTGCACGGATTCACGCTACACTGCTGAAAGTACTGAGAAAGTTATCGCTTTTGCTAACTATTATCATAAATACACTCTGAGAGAAAAATAAATAAGACTGCAGTAGTCGAGAGAGCTCGACTCCTGCTCACACAGAGATGTAAGTGCACATTTGTGTAATGCTGGGTAATTTGATTAATTTGAATTTACCATTTTCTCTCATTTTTATACTCTGAAGCCGCACCAAAAACAGTCACCCCTTCCCCTCCCCGAGAAGGTTCTTTGTCACCTGTAATCAGCTGTTATCACACTGGGGTCAGAGTATTCCGCACTCGGTTAATCCCGATCTCAACGTTCTAACTATTTGTTAACCAATCTTAATAAATCTTTCAATAAATTTTGCAGCTTTATATATGAAAGTGTGTCTTTTTTTTTAACCGGTAATCCATTTTCATCTATATCTCGTATAGGGTGGAAGTTATCGATAAAACCGAAGCCGATAAACTTCATATGACAGCTATATAATACAGAACCCGGTACGATCCGGTGGCCTTCCACTTTATATGTGGTCGAGAATGAAAGACCGATATATAACGAAGCTTTGGTAAATAAAGCTATAATGAAATAAACTTGATCCGAGTAGGATATACGAGAATTTATATTTGAAATTTAGGGGTTATATAGCTCTTATAGACAGACGGACATTGGTTCATAAATTGAATCGACCAATGATGCTGATGAAGAATATGTAAACTTTATTAGCCTGTTACTTTTGCACAACTTTATTGTATCATTTCTATATATTTTTATGTTTATGGTACAGAAAATATGTGATAGCTTTATGTGTAAATCAAGTGTCGTTAATATGGAATAGCTGCTTTTCTCTCAGTGTAGACACGTACGCATATTTGCGCTATACTAACTAACAATTAATTTGTGGATCTCTGGGTGTGAGAGTGAGCGTGAAGCTGGCATGTTAAATATTAACGCGCACTCATAATTCTGCGCCATAGTAAAATGTAATTAATTTGCTGGCGCCTGGCCACACCGCCAGGGTGGCATCTCATCAGCAAAAACAGTAACCAGACATCCGACATCAAGCGGCATCATCAACCTTGCCGCCTGCCACTGCTGGAAGACACAACTCCTAACTATAGACTAACTACTCCCACCGTAGGTTTCTGTTGCTGACACTGACGTCCTGTCTGTCTGTCTGTCAGTCAGTCTGTCTGTCGGTGGCAATTTTCTGGCCTCAAAAAACCGCTCCGGAGATGGATTTGCTGAGCAGCCTTGACTTGCGGTTAGTGGACATGTCCATCATCGTGCAAAGCTTTAATTATGGTACTCTGACGCTAAATTTATGTACATTTTGTTAAGTTCTATTTTGCTACCACAAATTATCAAGTCATAGAGTGTTCATTAAATGTTATGAAGTGGCTTGTTTGTTAACTATTAAGGACTTGGTGGGAGCGGCTTAATTAAGCTCTGTTGCAGTCATGCCTTCGTTCTCCGGAATAGAGCTTTTCAGAAAGTATACTTAGTTAATTAGTGAACATAGCTTGAACTCTTGCTTAAAGCGCAGGCAGACAAAGTTTTTAATTAAATACAGTTAGATAGTCAGATTTTGGCAATGTCACTTCAAAGAGCGACCAGAAATTGTGGTTAAAAGAGCACAAAAGTGTTAAGCAGAATGTTGAGCGGAATTTGCATAGTGTTAATATAGATGACAAAACATGGCCAACTAACAACAATTGATTTTGAAAATCGGTTCAGATTTTACAAAGTAATTAAAGTGAAATATATTTATATATATAATGCTTGTCTGATTGTCTGATTGGGTTTTTCTGGGTTTCCGCCAACTCTGCAATAACAGTTGAACCATTTTACATTTCATTACTCCCAGATTTATTTATCTGACATATTTAATTGAATGTCTTCCATTTCATTTTGTAATACTTAATTCGTATCTTTATTTTTAATTTAAATAAATACTTAAAAATTCTTGGCCCTTGTAGGGCTTTTAGCTAACCCAATTCCAAATTCAATTATTTAAGTACTACATTTTTCCAATAAAACAAATGCGATATATTTTAATTGCCAAAGAAGCCTGAGAGCCAGCTCATTTATCTTGCCGCTTTGTCAGCGGCAGAAATCTTTGACACTTTGGGAAATTGCATCATTTAATTTATATTTTAATAGCAACGATACTTTTTCTTTGTCCCCCTAGAAGCACATTTGAGCCTTAAGCTGAGCACACATTAACTGATTGCAGCTAGAAGTGGAACATGGAAAACACACAGAAAGGGCGTAAATCAGCTTAAAATACACAGAACACGAATGCAAGCCAATAACATTTAACAATGGCCAACGAAACGGACTACAATTACAAACTGGCATTGAGCAGAACCTTAAACCATTATATTCAATACACGTACACACACACACAGCACACACACACAGCACACACACATTGTATATGCATGTCGTACAACTGTGTCAATATGTATGTGTATATTAAGATTTTAGTTCGATGCCAGCAAATTGTGTGTGTGTTTTTGGGCTTTTTGTTATGCACCTAGAGGTGGCATGTCCAGTACCCCCGCAACCTGAATACCCCAACCCAACCCAAAACCACCTTCGCCATCCACTGTTTGTGGAGTAAACCGCCCGGTCTTAACAGGAAGCCATTTGGGCGAAGAGCGCAAGCTTTCAGTGCATAAATCATGACTTACCGTTCGTGGCATTTGATTACAATCCGGTCCGTTGCGACCTTCTGGGCATTCGCAGCTAAAGTCATTTCCATGATCAATACAGCGATGTCCTTCGGGGCACGGCTTATTGGCGCAGAAATCAACCTAAAACAAACGGAGAACAATTGCTAGCGAAAAACTCAAAGCATATGGTAAGAGCCACTCTCCATTAAACATTCCAAAATTGTATTTCCCCGCCCCCTCGCAGAACGTTTGTGTGTATCTCCCACCCATATTGACATATGCATATATATGTGTTATGCAAATATCAGCGAAAGGAAATTTAATGAATCAGCGTCCATCTGTCCTCTGCATCGACAGATGATAAATTCTCTTCCAAGGAATACCCTTGTTGAAGATGATCTTTTTTTGTAAAATATTTCCAAGCATACTTTTCGGCATATATCTTTTTTGGCAAGCCAATTTCCATATAAATTATCTAGAATCCGAATGCACTAGTCAAGAGATACACACTGAACCCAGCCATAATACATGGACAATTTATCAAGAATGAGAAGAGTATTTAATCTTCTGCACATCTCAGACAGCTGGCATATTGCTTCATTTTCAATTATACATATTTACACAGGGGTGTTAAGTATCTCTGAGGAAAAGTGGCTGGCTTTTGAGAAATTACATCTTGATAAGATAAGATAAATTGTTAATTATGATTGAAACATTGTGACGCTGCCTGAATACGAAATTGTGTGAATGCCTTATTCAACTGTGAGTCTTCGTATTCGTTTGCATAAGATAATTGTTTTGTTTTATTTTCTTGAGTACGCCATAAAATACTTTCTCCTTCCAACTTATATAAGATGCACATTTTTCATTCTGTGGTTTATTGATTCGCATATACTCAAGATGAAATTCAGATTGTGTAGTTGTTGCCCTGCCTGACTTCTGTATTTGGCACTCACCTTCATTTGGCAACGGTTGCCCAAATAGCCTTTGGTGCAGCGGCACTCATAGCTCCCAATGTGATCGATACATTCGCCGCTATTTTGACACGGATTCGATTCACATTCATTATACTCGAAGTTGCACAGTTCGCCGGCAAAGCCTGCAAGCATTCAAAATGGTGTGAGAAATGGGGGGAGGGTGTTAAGTGTGTAGTTGGGTGTAATGTAAATGTGCAAAGCAAATGAAATGGAAATTTCAACGAGAACTGGCTGTGTGTGACACTCAAGAGTTGGCGTTGGCAACTTTGGAGTTTTGGGGCCCCAATCGATGCCTTTTCTTTTCTTTTCTTTTCATTTCATTTTGTTCTTTTCATTTTATTTTCATTGTGATTGGGGGCGATTTATGCAAATTGTGTTTGTGCCAATGAAATAATTTATGTGCCTTAGTGCCGACTATATTGCCACATTTCGTTCAACATTTGTGGATGCGTACTGAAATTAACATAGAAATCGACAATCGACAGTTGACAATTGACATTTGACAATTGGCAGACATTGATTTCCTTATTTCAAATAATTGAAATATTCATCAACGTTTCAAATTTACTTTCACTTGAGGTGCTTGAATAAGGTTATTTAAATTAAAAGAGATGGGCACACAAAACTGAATTACTTACCTGGCTGACAGAAGCAGCGAAACCCATCTTCTTGGTCCACACAAATGCCATGGACACAGGGCGAGGATTCGCATTCGTTCAGGCTGTGCTGGCAGACTGGACCCGTATATCCAGGTGTACAATCGCACCTGTCAAATACATATCAATTTGTATACATGTTATTAGACGAGTCTTGGGGGTATTTGGACGTCCAGTTCTTTTGCTTGAAAGAGCCTTAACTTCGATTGAATAAAATATGAGATGAGTCAGAGATGAGTTTGTCTTAGCTTTAGGAATAGACAGCGTTCACTTACCGAAAATGTGTTGAATTGCCCACGCAGCTGCCACCATTCATACACTCGGCCGGGTTGCATGGATCCGATTCATATTGACAATTTTTGCCCGCATAGCCTGTGTCGGAAACAAAAGATGTACGGACCCAAATGGGGATTTAAGCGGATTAACACAATTAGCTTACAGCGTGGGTAATGGACGGGCATGGGTGAGCCCCTATCACTAATGACCTTACCATATGGACACAAGCACTGGTACGAGTTGCCCTCGTGTCCTTGCGAGAGGTCCACACAAATGCCATTGTTGGTGCAGGGACTGGGGTTGCAGGCATCGATCTCCTCGCAATGGGGACCCGCAAAACCGCTGCAGCACTGACACTCATACTCCTCCATGATGCCGTTCGAATAGCATATACCCTTGCCGGAGCAGTCGGCGTTCTCGCCACAATTGTCGGTTTTTGTGGTCACCTTTAGGCGTACACATTGTGCTCCCCACAGCTCGGACACCACTATTGATGCATATACAAAAAAAAATGAAATAAAAAAGTGTAAGGGTTGTGAAATTAATTAAAGTCGCCCGGTCTAGGCTAAAAACTGCCGCAGAGGCAAATGAAAAACAAGAAATTTAATATGGCATAGTCAAGTCGCAGCACTGATACTCTATCAATATTTGTATTCACAGTTTAACTAGAACTGGCTGCCAGCTCTTCTGTATTTAAGAACCTAATAAAAATATATATATAAATTATAAAATATTATCTCAATATATGAATGCATTAATTGTTACTGTTTGCTGATGTCTTTGTATAATTTAAATATGCTTTTCGCTGGCAGCTCAAGTGTCTTTTATTTAAAACAAATTAAATGTAAGCTTTAATAGTTTATTTAGATGCTGATTTTTATCAAAAATAAACTAACATGGAACATAAGGTTGAGCATGCTCAGCAAGAGAATCAGCTGAGCAAACACGTTAATGAACGTTTTGAGGCGAGGTCTACTTACCAATTAACAAGTTAACTCCCTCTGTGAGGTCCTTATCATACAGTGTAACCAGTTTCCTTCCATCTACCACCAGCGGCGTTATGTCCAGCAGCACACCTTCGGTAACATCGCAATGTTCGTGTCCCGAACGCGTCACTTGGTAGACCTGGGCGGCATGGGCGGCGCTTTGGCTACAGTTGAATTGATTGAAGCAATGTTGAATGTATGCCGTAGAGCAGAATGGAATATGAAGAATGCGGGTTACACAACGAGAACGAGAGATAAAAAGAAAGAGCAGAGTAAGAGCAAGAGAAAGGCAGAGAGATAGAGAGAGAGAGAGAGAGAGAGAGAGAGAGGTTAAGTAAGTTATAAATATGATGGTGCACTCAGGCGTTTTTCTTGTCTTTCATCTTGCTGTGTACGTAATTAATTGAAATTTATTTATAAGCATTGCTTGGCCACTTTGCTGGCGGAAATGAAATAGCGCAAGGCGGAAATTAAATTAGCTGGCAACTATTTATGAGCATCTCCTTAATATTCGGGCCTTGAAAGTTACTCACGACCATCGTGGGGATAACTAACCAACTTTAAACTGCCTATAAATAAATACAATAATTTCTCTTTTTTCACTTCACTTCAATTTGCAGCCAAAAAAATAAACAAGTACTTTAATCAAGTAGGTATGCGTATTGTATTGTTTGATTAAGTAAAACAAATAATTAAAGTAGTCCTGTTTGCAATTTTATTTTCATGCCATTAAATGGCTGAAAACTCTAAGCAAACAGCCACAGGCTGTGGAAAGTTTTTCACCTTTCTAAACGCACACCTCGCATTCTGATACCACAGCACAGTGTCCCAAAAACCACATGTCACAAACAAATTCGAAAAGTTTGCAATATCGCAAACAGCATGCAGCCAAAAAGTAAATGCTTTTTTCCACTGCCTGTGGTTGATGTAAAAAAAGAGGAAAAAACGAAAAACGATTTCCCCTCGAAACTGATCTCATTTCGGACCCTTCTCTTATGCACATAAACCAATTGATTTCATATTAAAAGTAAGTGGATAATGACAATAAAACTCAATTGCATAATGGCAATATGCCACTTCAAATATTTAGACCAAAAATAAAGGTCAATGGAATTCTCAATGTACTTTGTGTCACTGTCAGAGGGTCTAACAATGCAGGGGCGAAGATTGAAAAGTGGGACCTCAAAACTTTTCACTTCCAGCACTTTGCAATCTATTTGCAATCTCACTTCACAACGTTTTGATTCTTTTTTTTATTTGCTTGCTATTTTTTTTTTTTGGTGGCACACATTTGTTAACTGTGCTCCTTCGCTCTCCATATCCCTGGCCATAGCCTGTTCCCTATTCGTGGCGCCCACACACACATATTAAATCGATAATAAAAACTTTTTTGACATCTCATTTTCATAGTTGGCAACTTTTCATTTTACTTAACTTTTTATTTTGCTCACGCTCAATTGTGTGCTACGTTTTTTTTTGTTGCCTTGCTTCATTCTACAACTTGCACAATTCTCACACGTAACCAAATTGTTGTGTGGTCTTGGCGGAATACACAACAACAGTCAACAACCAGCAGCCAGCAGCCAGCAGCCTTTGTGACGGACGGTTCGCCATTTGGCCCCAAGCAACTTAAATTGAACTTATGCGCTGAATTATGGAGACTTGAGGCTAATTTGCGCCAACGCGCAAAGTTCAACACAGAGTTCAAAGAGCAGCGCCTATCTTTTTTGACGAGCTTGCAATTTATTTATTTTTTTTATTTTTTCAACTCAAAAGTTTATTGGTGTACATGTGTGTGTAGCGTGGACCACGATAAAGATAAGTGTAACAGGAGACAGCAGCAAAAAACGAAAAGAAAAACGTGATAATTGCCACAACCTTTTAACAGCAAAGGGTCCAGCAGCTGAGCTCCGCACATTTTGGTTTTTTTTTTTTATGAGACTCTTGATACCCGTTCTCTGACCCGCAAAATGACTAATGGTCAGCGGAAAGTTTGCTCGTAGGTGGGCTGAGGAGAATCCAGGGACTAGAAAAGCAACCGACTAGCATTAATTCAAGCAGTTTCTAAGAGATTTACCAGCGTTATAACGTAAACAAAAAATACACAAAAATACACATAAATGAAAGAAAGCAAACAAAAATATGCAATATACATATACAAGCACACACACTAACAGACTCAGACACACACAAACAGACACACTCACAGGCATATCGAGCAGTAATGGTAAAATGCGTGTGGAAGGAGAACGAGCAGACATAAAGGAACGACAAAAAAATAAAAAAACAATTTAATAAACTGTAAAAAGGGCATGGTAATGGCAAAACGTGTCGAAGCCACACCAAATAGCGACCTGTGGAACTGTTAGGTGGACTGCTCTATGCACCAAGCCCACCAGTCAGCTACACACACCAACACACACACACATAAAGACACACTATTAAGGCGCCCCTGCGCAAATGTGCTAAAGTAAAATCAATAAAACGCCCCTAATGTTTTATATAATAAGCTGTAGCTGTAGAACACACACATCTCAGTGAGCATTAAAGCGTACTTTAAATAGACACATAAACAATAAAGTCAGCAGAGGCGAAAAGCCTACATCTGCTTTATATAGCTGTCATAGCAACGATCGATGGACAATTTGGCTGCTAACAGTATAACACAATAGCGGGCAATTCCATGAAAATGAGTACGCACTTCTAAATATGTACACTCGGCGAAAATTCGCACTGAAAACGAATCAAATGTGCTGGAAACAAATTTCTGAAAGTTTGAAATGCTTTTTATTATTTTTCAAAAATATATTTCTTAATAGAAAATATTTCTAAAAAGTAGAAATGAAAACGTTGTTTTCATATCAAATTACTTCTAAAATTAAGAAAATAGAAATTTAATTTACTTTCTCGACTGCTCAATTTCAGTTTAAAGTTTGAGAAGCCCAACAACTCGCAGTGGAGGCCTCAATTTCCGTATAATTATAAGATTTTTGTATCAAAGTAAGTTATAAAAATTTATAAACTCTCTAAAATGTTTATAAAATTTTAAAGTAATAATTTTTAATGAAAATATAAGTAACAAAAAAGCTGGAAATTAGACATATTCTTTCTTTATTTTTGAAAGACGCAACCTGCCACTTTAAAAATATAGCTTCTGAATAATAAGGTGGCTTTGGGAATTGGGAATTTTCTAAAATTCAGGACGATACTTCTCTGAGTGTACATTCAAACACACACGGATGTGTGCACATGCACAACGGCATCAATTGAAATTTTAATAAAAATTAATTCACAATTGCGTGCGAATAATAATTCGTGAAATGAAAGAATAAAATCCATTCAGACAGTGAAATTGATTGAAATTTCTATTATCGGTTCCCGATGGAAATGGAACTGTATTTTGGTTTAAAACAGCATCTTTGACTTTAATTTTATGCAACCTAATAGCCGCATGGTATGCTCTTTTCCACTTAAAAACAGAGTGAAGCTAAATCGGCTGTAATTTACGGCCACAACGTTTTGACTTGTTTGCATCACGTTGCGTTAACATTTGCTACAGCATCAATTCCCCAAGGTTCACGGTCCAAAAACTGCGTTTAGATTAATCACTTAGCGATAATTACTCTTGCTACAAGCATGTGGTAGCAAAAAAAAAAAAAAATAAAAATAAAGCAATCAAAAAAATTAATGTTTGCCTTAATTTAAATTCAACATGGAGAGAAATGCATCGCAGTAAGCTTTAATCACTTTTAATTACACGTTTCATGAATGTTGTGAATACGAAACAGAAGCAACTAGAACTAGAACTAGAAGTTGATCCACAATTACCCAATTAGTCAATCAGGGTTACAATATACAAATTAAGAAACACACAAATTATAAGTGCTCTCATATCACATTTACCTGTTGGTGCTGTTCTCTTTTTTGGCCGTGTACAGCATCGCATCATTGATTTCGACAATCAAAATATCACCGGATTGGATTTCGGCTTCGCCATCCCACGTGAGAAAGTTGGGAGCACACTGTTCGCCGGGTTTGCAATGCTCGGTGGTCTGCGAGGGAGGAGATCGATGAAATTACTAGTTAAATATTATCAGCAATGAAATAAGGACGGGGTTTGGAACTAAAGCCGCAAATGTGTTTTATTCTGAAAGTTAACAGTCAAAGGGGACTAAAAGGTCTGCTGCTTTTTTCGGTCAGCATTTGGTGTGGTTTGCCAACCGCAAAAGCCCAGCAAACCAAGGCGAAATGGCAAATGTAAAAACTGAAAACGGTTAACTGAATAATTTAACAACTTTTCTAATTTTAGTTTAATGTCGTTCTCTAAAGCAGAGTTGTGTCCTGTCTCCTTTTATTTTATTTATTTATTTTTCTCTTTCTTTTTTTTTTAGTAAGTAAAGCCTAACAAATTTACATACTAACCACGTCGAACCTAATAAACTTTGTCCAAGGTTCATTTCGTTTTGTGTGCCGGTGCCGGGATTTATGTTTATTTCCTGGGCCAAAACCCGGCCAAGGCGCCTGATATGAGGCAAGCATTTAAGCCAAACCATATGCATAGATCCACTGAATGATTATACTTTTTATTAGTTTGGGTCAAACCACACACAAGCTGCCTATGAGCACCGAATATCCGTTCCAATAACAATAAAGAACAGTTATCTCCGGGCTGCCGAAGGACTAAACACCCTGGCCTTGGCCCACATACAACAACCACTCATTTATTGGTCAATTGTATATGTACTTTATAAATATTTATATGTATTCTGAGATGTGTTACACAGTTTGTGACAAATACAGAATGCCCTCCGCAAGGGTATACAATTGTGTGTTTGTTGCCATCTGTTAGGGTCTCGTTTGCAAATTTACAAATTTCTTGCTCAATTTGAGGCGGTTTAGTTTTTATTTGCTCCAAGGATTTGTCAGTGCTGAAATTTACGTCATTTTAATGGCTTGTATCGGATATAAAATGTACGATGCTTTTGCCTTTTATTGTTCGGTATGCAAAGGATAATATAAAAACAAGGAGGGACACCTTCTAACATACTTCTTCTGTATGTACAACAAGTAAGCTTTGTTTGGTTATCCCCAATATCTCATAAGCGGACATTCTCAACAAAAGCTCGCTTATTATTAATAACTTGGCTAATTTCAGATGTCACAGCTTAACATACCATCTAATCAGACATAACAAGCAATATAAAGGACTTTTGTTAACGGGTAAACAACCAATAATAGCACAGTCAATCACTCAGACAGAAAGCAAACATTTGGGATTCTCGAATCAACCCACAGCAAGAAGGAAAGACGAAAAAAAGGTAATCGTTTCTTGAGTTATCCAGTCAGCAAGCTGATTTGCTTGCCAAGAGAAATTATTGATTGGCATTTTATTTGGCCATATCCATGTGACATGTGTGACAAGGAAGCGGCCCAAACAAGCTAAAGGAAATACTAAGGAGTCCCTTCTGTTTGAATATAAAAATGAAATGTGAATATAAAATGTAAAACAAATAATGTAGTTTCAGCTGTTGTTGTGAAACTACAAAAAGTAAAAGGGCCATTCAATGTTTAGCCCCAGCTGCTCGTATAACAGCCATCCATGTTCTCCGCATATGTCCTTTGCATGTCCTGTTTATTTTGCCATAAATCAAGCCATCCACCATGTCCATATCAGAGAGTACAGCCTCTTGAAAAAAGACCCAAACACAATGGACATTCCCAAGGCTATGTTTAACTGGACTTTGATATTGCCTTTTAAGTGTGTTCAAAAGCCATTTAATTAACAACATCTGAAAGTCGCCCTCTGCTTTTTACAGCCCGCATTCATTTGCTTCGTTAATAAAAAAACAACCAAATTGATTTTCTGTTTACCTTTGATCAGTAAACGTGGGCTAAGCTTTTCTGCTTGTCATGCATTTAATTAAAACGTGCCAGCATTATGTTAACTTCAACAAAATACTTATAAAAAAAAGGTAAGACGGCAGGAAGCGAGGTAATTCGACTAGGAGATGACCTCTACTCAGGCTTTACTCAGTGCTCAGTTGCGTGTAAATGCAATTTATATTCGTATTTGTGGTTAATAACTTTTATACTCGGCGAAACAGAAATGGCGACATATTAACTTTATACTTTATAGAGGTGACTCTGTAACTCAGCAAATTTATGTGCTCGAAATTGTATGTTCCTTTTTCTGGACGAATCTTATAGGTAGAGAGTATAAAAAGGTTCAATGTGTGCTTTGCATAACATTAATGCTGACTTTTTATTCCCTCTAGCAAAGAAAAGTCGGTACAAAGGGTGCCTTGAAATTGTGCAAATGCTGGTAACAGCCAAGAACAGAACAAGGCATATCCGACCTCATAAATTATGTATACCCTTGATTAGGTTGACGAGCTCAGTCATAAACTTCTGTCCGACTGCCCGACTGTTTGCCTGTCTATCATATAATCGGAAACTATAAGAGTCATAAAGTTTTGGAGAGTGTGTTAAGCGTATGGCAGCATGACTACTAGTCGAACACGCTCAACTAGATTACCTTAGTGAAGAACCTGAGCTTGTTTTTCTTGGAACTTACCACAATGGGCAGAAGGAGCTCGTGCGTTTCGTTGCCACGCCACAGATGCGAGTCCTGGGGCACATTTTGAATGTCACATTCAAGCGAATTGATTTTCTCCTGCAGGCGACTTAAAATTCGCGGCCGCCCAATTGGCTTTGAAGCCGATTTAGTAAGATTAGCGGCCTGATGAGCTCTTTCCATGTTCGTTGGGGCAGTCGCTGTTATTTTGACTTTGGCTGCCACCACTTCCAGTTGCTCAAACTGCTGATGTTGCTGTTGTTGCTGCTGTTGCTGTTGTTGCTGCTGTTTATCGCCAACGGGTGGCGTTAGAGCTTTGAGCAATAATTTAGCTCGCTTAAGCTCCTTCTCGTATTTTCTTGGCTTCACTGTAGTGCTAGTCAAAGTACTTGCTGTTGTTGCGCTGTCAAAACTTTCCACTGTGGACGTCAAAGTCACGCGTCGCGTCGGCATTGGTGTTGTCGAGCTGCTGCTCCCATCCAACTTTGTGGTTTCGCTTGCTCTAATGAGTTCACGTTGACGCAGTTGCTCCGAACTTTGCCGCAACCCTTCGCTCGTCGCTGTGGTCCTTAATGACTTTATAATGCTGCTGCTGCTGCTGCTGCTGCTGCTGGTGCTGGGGCTGGTGCTGGTACTGGTGCTGTAGGTGGTGCTGGTGCTGCTTATGGTGGTTCTGCTGCCTGCAGTTGCCTCTGTCGTTGTAGGAATTTCTTTCATTAACTTGCGTTTATTATTTATCGACAACATTTCGTTGTACAACTCTTTGCTGTTGTAGAACTTGGTCGTGGAGAATTCAGGATGTGACGCAAAAGCGGCTGAAGCGGATGCTGCTATCGAGGATATCCTGGCATTGGGGCTATCATTTGCATCCGTATTAAACTTGGTGTTTGCAAAGTCAATGTGTGGCAGTGCCATAACATCGCTAGCCCGATGCTGCATTGGGAACTCGAAGCTCTTCTTTACACGCCGATCAATGAAGCTATCGCCAGGTGCCAATTTGGGCAATGCATCCGTAGGTGCTGCTGCTGCTGCTGTTGTTGTTGTTGTTGTGGTGGGAGCTGCTGCGGTTGTGGTTTCTTTCAATTGAAACTTACGCTCGATTTCCGTTATTAAGTCATCCTGCTCAGCCAGTAATTTGCCGGTAAAATAACTTGACGTAGTAGTTATCAACGGGGCCGCTGTTGTTGTTGCTGTTGCTGTTGCTGCTGGGGTTGCAGTTGGATTCCTTGTTGTTAGCTGATTGACAACTGCCTGCATTTCCACCTCATTGGGCATTAGGTTCTGTCGATACTCCTCGGCATTATCGGGCCGTGTGAAAACCGTGTGCTGCTGCTGCTCATCATTATTTGTACTGCCACGCAATATAGGCTGAAAGTCTTGCAGTTGCAACGGATACAAGTCGACAATGTTGAGCTTACTTGCCACCGGTTGTTGGGCCAAGAGGACACCATAGCGCTTCCGTTCGTCCTCATTAAGATCGGCTAGGGTTTCGGCCACCTGATATGATTCCGCTGCCTGCATTTGTATTTGCAAGCGCGCTGCTAAAGTGTCAGCATCGTGTTCAATATCCGACTCCGAATCGGAGTCCGGCTCAGAGTTATCCGGCTCCGGCTCCGGCTCCGGTTCTGGCTCTGGCTCTGACTCTGGCTGGCTCAGCTTGATCCGATAGAGTCTGTCAAAAACGCTGCCCAGCGATGCAAGTGGCGGCACGTTTGTCGTCATTAACTTATCCGTCGTTGTGGTTGTTGCATCCGTTGTTGCCTCACTTTCTGGCATGTTTGTTGTTGTTGCTGTTACTGTTCTTTCGGTGGCTGCATCAGCAGCTTCCGTTGTGGTTGTTGCCGCTGTTGCTGTTGCAGCTGCTATCTGGCCATTGCTGATTTGACTGCCGGCTTCATTTCCGTTGACAATGGACGCTGCTGTTGCTGCTGCTGCTGATGTTGTTGTTGCTGTTGCTGCTGCTGCGTCTGGTGCTGTTGCCGCTGTTGTCGGTGTGCTGGTTGTGGCTGTTGTTGTGGGCGTGGCCGTTGAAGTGGACGTAGATGTGGTGAGTGGTGCACCCACAACCCCAATTTGTATATCCTCTGAAACTTTGAAGGCGTGGCTGCTATGAGAGTCATTAGTTATGGTTGGTATTGCTGTTGGCGTTGCTGTTGTTGTTGTTGTAATTGATGGCGTTGTTGCTTCTGCCGATGTTACGCCAACAACATTCACAATTACCAATGTTAAAATGCATATTTTAGCCGCCAGTATTTTCATAGTTAGCATTTTGGAAAGTGTATTTTGTGCCAAGAGTGGCTCTGGTTGCTGTGTGAAACTTGCAAGTTGTTTTCTTATTAAAGATTTTGTCTGTTGAGTTGGTGCTGTTGTTGTTCTTGAAGCTCCTTCATCTGCCCCAGCTTATGCAATAACTGCAACAAATCAAATATAAACATGCAAAGTATTATTTTAAAGTAATCAGTAATCAATTTTAAGTGCAGCTTGTAAAAAAATCAAATCCTAATTATTTCTTTTTGGCAGCTCTAAACTTTATTATCACAGTTGAAATGAAATGTTTATTTATCTATATTTTCTGCAGTTTTTTCATTTATTTTTATACGCCCAATTAGCTCAAATTATGGAATGTTTTTATTTTAAACACAACATTTTTAATTTTAAGCGCTATTGAAATAATACAACGATGGCCTGAATATGTAATTTCGAATCAAAATGCATCATTATGCATTCAGAAAAGAGAGCCAACCAATATAAATATTCAGATGTTGAGATATTCAGATACCAACGCAGAGTGCATAGTAATAAGTGGGTCGAATATATTATTAGATTATGGGAACGGGATAATAATAAGACAGCCACAAGAGCCACACTCAATTGGCAATTTGAACATGTAATTGTGTTTTGAATCACAATTAAATAATTGCCAAAGCCGTTAACAATGACAATGGAGGACTTATGGACCATTTGCACATGCTGAGCAAGAACATCAAGTCATCCAAAAATTTACTTATTGTCTACATTTATTTGCAGACGTCCTGCAGCCTTCTTCTTCTTCTGCTACATCTGCCCTTTGTGGGCAGTTTTCAGTTGATTGCACAGTGGCCAGTTTATACTCATGGATGGCCAGCATTCTGTTGAGGGATTCATTCATTCGCTTCAGTTGCGCTCATTCATTTTGCGCTCGTTCTTATCTATGGGCACATTGTGTATGTAGTTTGTCAGGCGAAAAGCGAAAACCGGAAAGCGATGTTCGCCTCATGAATTACACTCATGTTTGTGGGCGTGGTCCCGAAAGGCGTACACTATGATGAGCACTCCAGCTCTCGTCTTGGCCAAGTCCACGCTCCGAGGGTGAGGGTGTGCCAGTTTTATCTGCCAAGTCGTAATCCAGACATGTACCAAGAACATTCATACTACTTTTTGGATGAGCTCATTCAGACATGTGTTCGCCTCTATGAGTAATCAATGCTCTACTTGTATGTTGTAACAGCAAGTAACAATGTAGTTTATTTACCATTTGAATTCATTTAAAAATTCACTTTTGCATGTTAAAGTCATCGGATCTTATTTGTGTATTCAAAAGAAGGGCCAAGTGTGCTCGACTGGGTTGCACATGCTGTCCTAATTACGCATGCAACACAACCAACTTAACTGTTGTTGGTCCCTTGAAAACCCTCGAAACAATTAACATTTTTGTGGCTCGCTTTTCTATTTGAGGTCCTATGATTTGCATACGCTTATTAAAATGTAATTCATATATACACTATACACAAAAGAGTGCAGTTGCATAACAAATTTCCATTTAGGGCAGGCAACAAACAATAAGTCACATAACGCCCCAGTGATTATATATGATGCAGTTGGGCCTCAATTCTGGTCCACAATTAATTATTGTTATGAAATTTTGTGCCTGTAACTGTTTTAGAATAACAGCGGCTTTAAATGGGTTTTTTGCCGGCATCAAACGAAAATCGTTTTTCGCACGAAAATGTATTTAGATGTATGACTAAATCAGCTGAAATTGAATATGGAGCATTTGAAAGCTGGCGGCACAAATCGCTAAAACACATTTCAGGCTCTGCTGATCTGGCATGTTTAAAAGCATCCAAAGCTTATGCCAGAACAAAATTTAAAGGCAAATAATAAAGCATGAGAGCCAACTCAAGCAAACGAACCGAAATCTTCTTAGTTTCAAATCAGAGAAGCAGCCACCCTGGCACTCTAAAGCTGTAAGAGATGCACGTCTCAAAGCAAACAAAAGCAGCTGTCTGAATCCCCGTCGGCCATTAATAAACAAGTAAGAGTACTCTCATCGGAATAAGCCGACTGGGAGATGCCCTATACTCTTCAAATGATGGGAGTCACACACATTTACAGTGAGAGAAACATACTTATATAGCTAAAACTATACAAATGCTTACATATCAAAGTAAAGTCAGTCAGTGAGACAGTCTTAGGGATATGAATTTGTCTCCTTGTAATCAAAAATATATATATATCCTTTAACTTTAACTTTCTATCAAGTTTATAATACCCCATATTTAAATTGTTATTTGTTGCAAGGAATTGTAAGAAAAGATAACTAAAAGATAACTCTTAATAAAAAGAAAAGAATGAAAAAATAACTTAACTTTCCTTAGGAATGAAAACAAATGTGCATCACTTGGCCTTTGTGCCTCTTTTATGGTTTTGATGAAGCTTGCAATAAAAAGAGTTTTTAACAGAAGTCATATTTTCACAAGCAGTATTTAAATGATTTTTTTTGTTGTTTTTTTTTTTGCTTTTGTCCTCTTCAACTAACTTTTTAACGCAGCATTTACGGTTTTTACTTTTGTGCCCGAGATTTTGTTTATTTGCACGCTATGCCAAATGTTATTTGGCTCACAAGTCTAATTCACAAATGAAACATGGACCCCACTTAAATATGCCTACTTACCATAAAAAAAAAGATATATATATATTTATATATATATACATATTTATGAAAAATGCTTGAGTAGGAAAACGTAAAATTGCTTAGCTTTACAAAACAGAAAAAAAAGAAAAAGCAGAATAAGACAAATAAAGGATAATTCAAACATTTTACTTAGCTGAGAGCCAAAACGTAATGGAAAACAAAAGCAACAAAGCAAAACCAAATATTCTAAAGAAATATTAACGTTAAGAATGAAAATGAACAAGTAAGTGTTCTACTCTTTGTGTGTGTGTATACACACAGCCACACACACACAGCCAGTCTGAGAACTGCTTAAATGCCTTTTCAACAATTGATTACTTTTTTTTTTGACATTTATATATGTTTCAAGTGCGTTTATGCCAAAAGTCAACGGCACTGCTCTTAAAAATTGGGTTTACATATCAGTTTTACGCATTACTCGAGCTATATATATATATATATATATATATATATATACTTTATGGGTACAGAAGTGAGCACTTCTGGCTCTGCCTGTCGCATATATTTGCCCAATTTTATTATACCCTTTTTAGCCACTTTAAATGCGTACAGAGTATAACGGAGCTTAATTTAAAATGCGACAAAGCATGGTATTCACTCACACACTCAACCATAAGCAAGCACTAATATCTATGTATGTACACACACACGCACACACACACACACACACACACACACACACACGAGAGTGGTGTATGGAGGAGGAGTAAAACCAGCGATAGAATGCTGTAGATAAACCTGTGTCGACGACGAAATCGTTTTCCTCTATATGCAAAGCTCCTCGTTTTATTAGAAATGTTTATGTTTGGGGCCGCATTTTTTGGTGTAACGCAGAAAAATACGAAAAAGTACCTCAAAATAATATACTCGCAACCGCAAGGCGCTCATAAGTTGAAGGGGTCTGCCTGCCCCATGCCAGTGCCAACTAATATGGGGACGACAAGGATGACGGTGACGACGCGGTTTCTATTCAGTTTTTGAGCTAGAAAAATGCCATGCCAAAGTGCTTTGGCTCCTTTTAGCTGTTTGCTGTTTGTGGTCGCTCTGTTTTATAAAAAACGATTCCTATTCGAGTCAGACCATAAACAAGGTGTGCCAAACCGTGGTCTAATATTAAAAAAATAAATGTGTCGAGAAACTGAAATTGCAATATTTTATTAATAAGTTTCAAGAGTGATTAGTATTTGAGATCAAAATATTCTTGTAATTTTTAACTATTGATATTTAATAGGTCGAGTTATAAAGAGATAAAATGATTGTCTATCCCAAAAAACACTTTTACTATTCTAATGATCATGCTTGATGAATATAACTATGAAATAACGATTAACATAAAAAGGACAGAGTAGATTGGAAATATGATATTAATGGGATATTAACTATTGATATGCAATAGGAAGAGTTATGAAGCCACAAAATATACTAGATGAAGATGCATTTTTCTGCTTATCACAAGACATAGTTGCACAACTTTCTAATAATCATTTTCTACATTACACACATCAACTCTAAACAAAGTTGACAAGCATTATATCTGTTGAAATACCGCAAAATAAATGGCACTTTCGTACCAGTGTAGCTTTGACACGATTGTAGTATAGAGTGTGCTACTTTGTGAAGAACTCACATTTATTTTTATGCCACAAAGAAGCTGAATCGTGAAGAGAGTTGGTCATGGAGTGGGAAAGTGTGCACGTTCCTAGTTCTAGTCCAAGACGTATGCTTCTCCACGAAAGTGGAGGCTGGCAGTGGGTAGACGTCACAACGTTCCGACGCTGACGTGGCAGCGCCATGTCACTAGCACCGCACCCTGAAGCCAGCATTAGCCAAGGCATGTTGATGGCGGTAACGCCAATGGTGGCAACGCATACAAATCACGGAAGCTTCTCTACACAACTATTCCCTATAGAAGAGCAAACAAGCGAGACAAAGAGAGGTACACAGAGAGCAAGAGAGAGAGGGAGAGAGCGGGAGAGAGAGGGAGAGTGTGAGAGCTGGGTAGATATGGGGCCGCTGGGCATTATTCGCCTACAATCCTATAGTTTTGGTCATGTAAAGCGTGGCGCTTGAGGTGGATTCGACTGCTGTCTTACGTTTCTGCCTGGCGGGGTAAACAACATAATCCCACAAATACCAACAAAAAAGCAACTTGCTCATCGCACTCTCCACCCCCACTAAGAAGTGGCACTGGTTACCAGCGATCTGTGGCATTGACAAGGCTAAAAAATATTGGCTAGCACTCAATGGATGCGCTGTCTCAACTGCTCGGATCGAAATCTACTGCTTGGCCCGAGGCAAATGTTTGTATTTAAGTTGAAATTTATATTTTCGGCTCTTTTGAGTAAATGTTTTAAAATTTGTGAATCTAAGAAAATGTTTACGAAAGCTTTGCTGTTTTTTTTATAATAAAACAGATAATTATTCAATTTTACAGCTTTCCGTTTTGATATTCAAAACGAGATGTTAGATTTTCTAATTTTATAATTAAGCAAACGGTTTTAGTAATATTTGCTATCCATAAAACAACCGCATAATTTGTAAACTATTTTCAACAATTATATTTTGTGTTACATACAATAAATCCTGACATTGTTGAGATTTTCTGCTAGGAATCCCATTTGATACGGGCAGCAGCCCATTAGGCTGGCTGCGACACAGTGCCTTTATCAAAACACAAAAGATTTGTGACAATTTTCTTGAGAAATACTCAAAAACTTAGAGACTACAGTTTAAGGAAACAAACTGAGGATGTCCGCTTCTCACTTGTTTCACAGTTTCTGCCTTATCATCTAGCTTGTTTTTGTGATGTTTGTGTTTTTTTATTTTATTTAATTTACTATAGAATTCATTTTAAGTTATTTGTTTGGGACACTTTTGTTTACACTTGCCAACATTCCGGATGGATTTTTATTTTATTAGTATGCTCTGCTTGTGTATGAAAAAAGTTGGGATTGGTTTATTTGTCTTGAGAAGTTCTTTCTAACTGTCCGTGGAATGGTAAGAGTTTCTCCAAAATCAAAATATATTTGAATGTTTTAAAGACACAATAAATGTATTCTTCCAAATTAATACTGGAAACTGGGTATTACGCGACTCAAATATTTTTACTTTTTAATTGTTTGTAATTTGGAAATTTAACAGCCGGTATTTTATTTAGTATTTACAGTCTGTTAAAATCTTCATAAAGCCACAAATTTTAGATTATTAGAACTTAGAAAACATTTATATATATATATATATATATATATATTTATATGAATACTTCTTATTTGTTATACATTTAAGTTACACAGTTAGTTATTCAGTTAATTGCTTAAGTTTTAAGAGCTATTTACAAATTTACTTTCACATACACAAGCTCCTCAAGTTCAGTTGAACTTGTCCAGGTGCCAGTTAAAACAAACTCCAACTATCGTTATTATTATTTTTGTTTTTTTTTTTGGGAAATGTCAAACAATTTAAACTTGGCGAACACACAATTTGGGATTAGATGGCCCGTTGTTCTCAAAGCACTGCTTGCCTTGTGTTTGTTATCCAACTTTGGGGTCTTAGACCAACCGTGACGATTGAAATCTGCTCCGCTACTGAAGCGGCATCGCCTCCAATGCAACGGATGCTGTGTGCTCTAGATAAAAGCTTTGGACTCCTATAAAACGAGAGAGCGAGACAGACAGAAAGAGAGAGCGAGAGAGCGAGAGAGAGAGTGAGAGAGAGAGTGAACAAGAGAGTGCCTGCTGTGAAATGGTCCATTTTCTCTACATGCGCACAGCAAGCATATTTATGTTTTGGGCTCTGGATCATTCTTCGAAAAGTTCTCAAGAAATTTATTAAAATTACCCAAAACATTGACATACAGCTGTTTTGGGAACAGCTGTTCGATTAGGGGCGGCGGAAGGGTGGTCCTTGTTTAACTCTCCCGCCAACTTGCCATAATTTTTCCAACTGTGTGGCGGCCATTTTCATTTTGTTTTGCCCGTGCATCGTTTTATTTGTGAATGCTTACCATATTTCGTCCTGCTTTGCGGCAACCCGCATCCGTCACCGCCCTGCTCCTGTCCGGGTTTTCGCTTTGCTGGGGCTCAAACGAAGCAAAGCAAAGCTTTTCATTATGCGCCGTAATGTCTGTGTGTAATGTTTGCGAAAGGACTCCACTACGGCCACTATGAACGTGTGATGCGTGAGAGGATTGACGTCTGGCCCTGTTTTGGTTTGTTTATCAGGTCTGAGCGCACATAATTTTTATTGTTCCTATCAACATTAATGTCGGTAATTTATTGAAATGCTTTGGGCATAGAGCCTCGTTAGAGCGTTATGCTTAACACTTGGATTTTTGGATACAAGTAAATGCGCAATACGCTGCGTATGTGTAATTAGTGCATGCGGGCACATACATCATTTAAAATTTTGTTTAGTTTGCCAAAAGTTGCACAAACATTTCAATGCAGCCGAACACATACTTAAAAATTATGACATATAAGCAAAATCGAATCGAAATGAGAAACTCAAGCAGCATCTTGCATCACAAGCGAGTTTTCCGAGTGCTCGGGGCAACTTTTGAGACGTGCCCAAAAGTATAAGTTGTTGCCACTGCTCATTAATTGCAATCATTTGGAACTCTGTAACGTTCATATATACATACATATATATGAGTGCTGTCAGCCAACAACGAAAATAAATGAAATGTCTTCCGCTTCACCTCCTCGCTCCGCATTTTCGAGTTCATTAATTTTGACAGCGCTCGTAATTATATAGTGCAATCGGAAGCACAGGTTGACAGTTTGAAAATTGCCAGGCGGTCTATGCTAGCTTTACTTTCAAATATTTTTGTCTATTAAAATCACAAATTTTAAGAAAAATAAATATATATTAAGCTGACTGTGTACATTAGGTTTAAAGTGTTCCCCGTTGCTTTGTAACCAAATTGTTTATCCTATGTTTTTTACGATTTTTTTTCAGAAGAGCTCAATTATTACATAAAAGCAAATATTAACGAGATTTTTGGACGAAACATAATTTCCGCAGTTTGACGTGAAAGTCTTATTTAATGATCGGTCAGGATTCGATGAGTATGTTTAAGCGGCTCTCGTCGCAAAAATGTATAAAGTTCACTATTAATGTGCATTATATATGTAATTTGCTGTGTGAACATGTTATTAATTACAATATGTAATTAATGATACATTATTAAAAGCAATTAATTAATGTATTATTAAAAGCAATAAAATAATACAAAAAGGACATCAAGTGAACTGTGAGCAAAGTGTAAGGCAAATGCAAGGGAAACAGTCAATAAAGTGCAAATCGACTTGATGGAAGCTAGTTAGCCGCTGGTTGATATAATAAAAATTTATTCTAATACACAAATTATGATAATGTACGCGTTCTGTTTCCCATCTCACAGAATAGTCATCTGATTGATATTAAAGTGTTGTCTACGCAATGTTCTCAAGGCTCTCATTTTGTTGTTGTCGTTTATGGTTCGCTTTGCAAATCCACGTCGCATTTAAAAAGGTCCTTTGTTTTGTAATTTATTTCATTTGTTTGAATGGCGAAGTCAAATAAAATTAATGTGTCCGTGCTGCTTCGAAAGTAAGAAAATGCAAAGCGATAAAATCTAGAGAAAGGTTGACCTCTATTTTATGTTTTTACAATTGTTGCCTGTGTTTTGCTAAGAAATGTATCGATTTTTGTAAATAAAACAAGAAGAAAACTACCAGAAACAAAGTCCCTTAAGCCTTTTCAATCCATTTTATGTGAACTGGGTATAATTATTGAATTTTCAGCTACTAAAATCCTTTGAAATTTGCTTTAATTAGCTCAATATTTAATAAGCTGCATTCCCTAAATGGCTTTCTCGCTTCTGTGAATATTTTTTTGGCTTTCGAGTTTGTGCTTTGAATTTTTTTGTTGTTGCCGGCAATAGAGAGTTGCGGCAAACGAAGCTAATGGAAGCAGCAAAAAATAATATACAAGGACTGCGAGCAAAAGTTAATGTGAACAGCTGTCCCGCTGTTCGCTGCAAATTGAAAAGTTTATTAATAACAAAAATGAGCCGACGAGGGGGAGGCTAACATTTTGCGGGTCACATTAAACAAAGTCATTTGTACATACATATATATACATACATACATATATACATATATATATATATATATATATATATATATAGATATATGTATATCTTTTTTTTCAATTTTAATTAAAAGGCGAGGAGTACAGCCCGCAGAGCGAGTGTAATTATATTTGAACAGCAGGCAAATGATGTTTATATTTATGAAATTAAAATAAAGCACACATTATTTCGCCAAACCAAAATCCCAGGCCCAACATGCCAGCCAACCAAGGGCTACACATGATCGTCGTCATCTGCATCGTATTTGTAATGAATAATTTTATGAAGCTGACACGGCTACAAAAGCAACGTTATGCAAATTCAAATTCAAGCAGCAGTCATGAGGGAAGCTGGTCTCTTCCTCTTCCTCGTTTTTTTTTTTTTTTTTTGTTGTTAAGCATTTTTCACATCCTTGCAGCAATATTATCATATACATACACACACATGTGTGTGTGCGTGTGTGTGCGTGTGTGTGTGTATTGTGATTGTCTGTTTTTGCACGTAAAAGTTTCATTTGGCTACATATATAAATATACATACAACTTAAGCCAAACGAAACAATATTTGTAATGAGCTTATTAAGTCATATTAAAGTCCAAGTACAACCAATTTAATAAAACAGCAACTGACAGCAAACGCACATGAAAATGTTTTTAAGCCCCCTCACATATTTGGGCCATAAAGTTAATAGCAAATGGCTGGCAGAATGTGCATATTATAAATGAGCCTGACAGATGGCTTAACAGCAGCCGAATTGAGCAGTCTCGCTGTGAGTTAACAAGCTTAAATTAAGCTCTGTCAGCCCCCGAGGACCACTGTGGATTAAAGACACACCACTCACACACACACACACACATGCATACATATTTACATATATATATATATATATATATATATATATATACATGTGTAAATATCGTTCATTGCATTTTTTGGGGTTTGCGCAACTGTTGGAACTATTAGAACCAATTGGTCAAATGTGGAGCTAATGTCAAATGGGTAAAGCGGGCATAAGGATGTTGTGCAAAGGATGGCAGCATATTCAACTCAATAAAAATTCATGTTCTTGAGCAGCATTTGCAAAATTTGACAACTCAAGTTGTGCAACAGAAGGACGCATGTTATGCCATATAAAAAAAGTGATAGCTTGACTGACTGTGGAATACTTTGGTATCATTACCAATTTTATCAACATAAAGCTCGATTGGTTTTTTTTTTAATTTATAATGAATTTGGGTTTTAGTTTATCTCCAGGCGAACTCTTTTGCGGTTTCTTGTTTCTTTATTATTTTGAGGAAGTATTTTTACTAATACCACCTTCAACGCGATTCAAATTTCTTAACAAAGCTAGTAGGCTTTCATTGAACGTGAACATCAAATTCTCAAAATTATATGTATGTAAAAAAATTGTTGTTTTCATAATACAAATACAACTGCTCGACAATACAAATAATCAAAAGTGCAGAAAATATATATAAAGAAAAATGTCGCTAGTTAAACATTTTTCTCTTACAAGTGAGTTCCTTGTGCTATATATATATGTACATAAATCGAATAATTTCTGGTGCTTCTTTCATCTAATTGCTGTTGCAATGTAGAAGAGAATCCCAATATATTGGCGGCCACAAGACTGATACGTCCCCTGCTCAATAGTCCCATCGTTCAGGTGGTCATCTCATTTGTGGTGGGCTATTATGCGACTACGAAGATATCCAAAGTCTATGCACTTATTCGAGAGAGCACAAATCAAAGGCGCTCCAAATTAGAGTCCCAAACGCAGCTCACTGCTGGCCAAGCCAGTTCAGTTTTGGCCATGGTCGAGCTGCCACAGGCACCAGAATCTCTGCGACTGACCCACAAACAGCTGAGAGAATTCGACGGAGTACGTGACACAGCACACATTTATACGGCGCTCAACGGAAACATTTATGACCTGACTGCGTCGCGGGACACATTCATGCAACCGGGTCTCCACTCTCTGCTCGCTGGCTGCAATGCCAATGAGGTGATCAATATTGCATGCTGCTCGATGGGCGTCTCCGCCTCGGATGTCATTCAAAGGTGGGAGCGAAGCTTCAATGCTGAATTCAATATTATTGGCTACTTAGTTGAAAGCGATGCGTCTGAAACGGATGAAAATCGAAATGACGACGCAACTTTGGAGTGATTAAAGTGATCAGAAGTCATCGAATGCTTTTCTCCTCCAAATATTTTACTTGCTTATTAATTCAGACTTTTCAGATTAATGTTGCTATTGACAGCACTGATAATATATATACATATATATAATTGTATTGTGAATATACTTTAAATATAACGTTTCAATATATTAAGAGAAAAGAAATGGCTTTTTTCGGTGTCATCTATGCGATTCATTTTGAACTAAAATGTAATATATAATTTTAAAATTGGCATTGGTTTATTTTAATTAAAGTATGATTTCAATCATCTGCATAAATATATTTATAGTTTTTATAATAAAAAATTTACTATAAAATGTATTGGATTATTTTGCTGTAAATCTTTTATTTTTTTAAGTTTGGTCAACTTAATACAAAACAAATACAGAATTACCATTAACAGAGTTTTTTTTCGCTTTATTCTCATTTGTTTCCATTTTGATTTTGTGGTTCGTATATTAAGTATTAAATGAAGAATCATAACATAAATAGATTAGTGAAAAACATTAAAGAGAAAATCTCATTAAGAGTAGCCACGCGACAGACAGAAAACACATTTGCAATTTTCTGGCCCATTTGTTGCTTAATAACAACAAATAAAAGCTTCAAAAATTATATATTATTTTGCGTATGTTTGCATTCCGTTATTTTAATATAATATTGAAAAAATCCGTTTAAAATTTCGATCTCGGTTGAGCATTCTGTGGAAATGCCCAAATGTAGCACAAATTTCTCATATTAAAGTATTGACAAGCGAATCAGGATAACGAAGGATAAAATCAGTGCCCGGCAATGTCAAGCTTAAATCTGAATACGTTAAAGCATGTTCAAGTGAATCAGTGCAATCTGAAAATTACTGCGAAAGGGTACTTAAATGACACATGCTTTCCGCTAATCCGCCTGAGCTCCATGTCTGAATCAATTCACACTTACAGGACACGGCAATCTTTGGAGAGGATTCGTTTGAAAGAGGATTTAAAAGAAATATGCTTCCGATAAATTTCGTGTTGCCGTTGGCAGCAACGATTGGCTGACTGCCTGGCATCTGGCTTAAATGTTTTCGTCGAAGACATCAATGGCTATAACAACAAATTGTTAGCTTTTTTTTACTATTACTGGCAAACTTTTCAGTGTTGTGTTAAATTCGCAAACAGTGGGAAATTGAATTGGTGAAAAGGTGCAGGTGATACCAGATTAAGGACCCATCAAAGCCATCAGGTGCTACACAGCTAATAAAATCAAAATTACTTTTGCTAAACAACAATACGGGCGACGTGCCACTGGAATTTAAAAAAGTTGTCAAAAAGTTTGGGCACACTCTTCAAAATCAGTCACATGTACAAAACACAGGGCAACCAACTTTTGGGCTCAAGTTGCAAGATGTCTGCGATAAGCGATAAGCAACAAATGTTATTCGATTTGTAAAGTTCGATCACGTTCAACGGTGCCAAAATGGCCAACAGAAATAGCGGAAATTAATTAAAGTGCACTGGACACTTTAAACAAAAAAAAACAAAAAAGAAAGGAGGGTGAAGGGTGAAGTTTTTCTTTTTATAATTTTGAAATATTTCCAAATAATGACAGGGCAATTGCTTTGTTTTTCTGCACATGTTTATTACATACTTTGTATCTTTGTTTTCAACAAATACGGTGTAGAAAAAGTGCACACAAACACACTAATTCATAGCACTGTTCACATGCTGCTTCCCTCCGGACTTTTCCTAATTAATGTAACCAGAACACCACATAAAAATCAAAAGAAGAAGGCTCAACTAAGAGATATCCTGAACCAATTCACAAATTCTCCTGGCGCCCATTCGCATTGATCTATGTACACAGACTTGCACTTCCTAGATGCTCTTATCATTGTCTGCACATTCTAGATTGCTCTAGAAATCTTTATGAAATTCAATAATTATATAATTATAGTTTATACATGTTATAACAAGGTATTTATCAATCCACTAGGAAATCATTATCTATAATATCTGGCTTTCATTTCCATCGATAATAGATTTTTCCCTGACAACGGATAGTTCATTCAGATAGACGGATATGCCAAAATCAACTCGTCTGTTAATGCTAATTAAGGATATATATACTTTATCGGATCAATGATGACACCTACTGCCTTACATTAGTTACAAACTTGTGCACATCCTCATTATACCATTGCTGCACATTTTGAATGGGTGCAGGGTATCAAAATGTCACAAGCAAAGCACTAATTAAGGTTTAAATATGGCGCAATATGACACAGGCGAGGCTCACTTGAAGCACTTGAAGTCCACTGTGGGGAATTTTGGTCGCTTGAATTACATTTGTTTTTGTGTATTTTTGTCATTGTAGTGTTCCGATGGGAGCTATTTGATATAAATATAAATACAATGTTCATCATTTTGCACATTATAATTAGCAGTGTAAAACTCCTGAAAATTGAGTTTGGCGGAAGGCAAGAAGAAGTTCCTTATCCAAGAGGTCAAACTACATAACAACTTATTTCTCATATGTGAGCTTTACGATATATAGTAATCCGTTGCCTGCAAGAAGGAGATAAGAATACAGCCAAAGTTTTCTTGAAATAGTCTTAAAGTTAAAATGGCACAAATTTATGACATATTTTTGTGGACATATTTATGAGTGCAGGGTATAAAAAGCCAAATTAGCAATGTTTCACATCAAAGTACACACATTAAATTTAAGACGATTGTCACACACACACACACACACACACACAATATATATATATATATATATATATATATATACACACACATGCAGCCAGGAGGTCAAATGCTTGCCGACGAAGCATTTTGCTATGCGTCGAGCATACAAAAAACATAATTAACCGCGAACTGGCGACGCCGACAGCCAAAAATGCCACCCAGCCAGCTAAGCCAGCCAAACCATTCCAGCCACCCTGCAGCAGGCAACCACTCAGCCACCCTGAAGCCCCAACTCTACCCCACTTGCCATATTAGGTTAATGTGACACACGCAGCTGTTGCCTTTATCCTCAATGTTAGCCCCGGTTCGACTTTTGCAATTACACAGTTTTGAATATAAAGTACTCAAATAACATATATATACATACATATATATATATATAAATATATATATGGATTCACATACATGAAACCTAAGGTTTGGAGACATTTAAATGTCGACCCTGTTTGTTGGAATTAATTTCTTGACTTGTATGAGCCTGGCCAAATAAAAGCCACTCGAAGTTATTAACCGCTGAAGTTTTATACAAGATTTTCTCGATTTTCTCCTCCATTCGTGTGTCGAAGTTTCGTATTATTTAAAACTTATGGCCTAAAAGAGAAAGCTTCAGCAAAAGTCAGTCAAGACGAACTATGGCATACTGCATGACCATTCTTCATTTTAAATATAAAAAAAAAACAACACAAAAAAAACCAAATTTGTTTGAGCAGTCGAAATTAGGCTTAAGCCGCAGAGCGGTGAAAAGTTTTCTCATCATTCTGTGTAATTGTGCGGAGCAAGTTTGAGAATTTCTGTATACGGTTATGGCCGTCTGAATTTTAGTTTTGCAGTTATTCGCATAATTCAGAACTTGCCCAAAGTGAAGAAAATAAAATGGCTGTTGGCCAAAAGCTAATACGTTGACAATCTGACAAGGTGAGTGTCACTGAGAGTTCGTAATCACTTTCTGGCATCTTGTGGATTACAAATTAGGATTTCAGCTTTTAATAAGTTTAAGTGCTCCAATTTCAGTTAGGGCCAACATTTTAGAAAATTAACTGAGGTTGTTTTTGTGGCTGAAGCTATTATTAAGCAGGGTCAGGCGAAAGATTCCTCAGAGTTGTTGTTTTTGTTGTTGTTGTCGTTGGTTTTCCATGCATAGTTAAGCAACTGAAATGAATAGCAATTTGATTAATTATTGTAATTAAAATGGACGTATGTTTAATTCAACAACTCGACTAGACAGCAGAAGTTCAAAAGATATGCATTGAATACCTGTGCTGAATGTCTTATAATTTTATAAATAATTAAATAAGAATATTCATCTGATTAATTGTGTATCACCCATCCTATCTCCTATCAGGAACTCTCAACTTACAGGTAATTTTGCTTATTAATGTTTTATTGGCCCGTCCGTCTGTCTATATGAATGGAAAACCCTTAAAGCTGGAGACTTCAAAAATAGTAGATATGTATTGGATTGTTTAGGAAACAACGAAGTCGACAACATCGATAAGTGTAAATCGATCAAGTCACATTTAGCACAATTTCAAGCTAGTCAAGAATTGGCAAATAATATCTCATAAATATTTCAATTAATTTAAAATTAATTTTAAATTTTCATTTTGGTTTAATGTAATGCATTTGTAAATATATAAATAACTAAGCGGCCAAGTCCACTCCGCCAAACCGCAGATAAAAATCGCCAACACGGAAAATCCTAAACTGTTTTTATACCCTTATAGAGGGTATTTTAATGGTATTATCGATGGAAACTATGGAAACTACCCACTCACAACAACTTTTATAAAAACGATTTAATATCTGATCAACACATCATATGTCAATCGGTCGCTTTGTTAAAAGTATAATAAAATTTAGACAACTCTAATTTGATTCCGGTCTTAATGGGTATTTAATCGTCGGCGGTCCCCACGTTTGCCGTTATTTCTTGTTAAACTAGAGTTGGCAAATTTGTAAGATAGATTCTGATAAGCCCAAACATTTCCTTCCGCCCCTTAAACTGCTAAAATTCTTTATGTGCCACAGCTTTTTAGCTAAAGTCACCAAATTGCAGAGGCCGGTGAATGATAAACTGTTTCAGTGTGCGAGCCACGACTACCGATTGTCTCCGCCCCCCGCAAGTAGGTTCCACCAGCTTTCAGCTGGTATTAGTGTATGCAGCAGTCGGCTATGTCCGACTGAAATTATGTGCCTTGTTTCCAATGACGTGCATTTTACGATGCATTTCTGGGAATATTCGATTTATTTTTCAATTTATCAACAATTCCAATATTACTGCGTTAATTTTTTACAATTTGCTATGCCTTATTTTGGATAAACTTTTCAATTTACTTCAATTCAAATGGAACATGGCAAAGACTCAACTTCATGTTGCCCGGCCAATGCCAATAATAATGTCAGTTTATGCAATTTCAAACATGCTAAATTTGTAGCCCACAGGCAGAGGCAGGCAAAGGACACGTACTTTATGAGAAACAAAGGGAGAAGACAAAACACAGCCAGAAGGCTGTTGTTGTTGCATATAGCCAGCAATAAGTTGCACAACTTTATTGTACTTGTCTTGTCCATTGTAAATGTGCACAGGGTATACAGGTGTGTGGCACGGAAATTGAAAATATTCCGTTGCCGATAGAAATTTGTTGGACGGTTACTTGCATTTGAAAGCTATTCCCGAAGATGTTTGTGAAAGATAATTTATGGTGACTTGAGTTCAGCTAGTCTCCAATGACGCCTTCTGCAAAAGTTCTACGTTAAATTCTCATTTTGCTTCTCCCGACACCTTTTTAAGACATTAAAAAGCAGGAACTCTGCTCTCTGCTGCATCGAAACTCACATACTCTAACAAATATACATAATTATATAAAAAAAAGTAGCTACTAAGACTTCTGTCAGCCAAAATTTCTTGGTATCTAATTTTGAACCATTTGCATCTAAATAATATTGAACTGATAAACTTGTTGGCATCGAAGGGCAATGCGACCAGTTTGTTTGACAGAGAGTTTCACAGTACTTTGCTGTTGCACTCGCACCAGGTAAGCACGCTATGATGAAGTGTGCAACACATGCAACTGAAAGTTGCCACATAAACTTTGCGTTAGCTCGGGCCACATGCCGTGCAGCCATTACCATAATAAGTTGTGCGTCGCCCATGGAATGCGCTTGCTCTTTTATCCCTTTTTCGGCTTCCAACTAATTTTGTAACAGGTGAAAGTTTTCGGTTGAGTCGAAATATTGAAGAGTTCTTAATGTGTTAATTTATCTGTTTATAGCCAGTAAAAGCATCGTTGGAATCCTTGATTGTTTTGATAAAAAAATGATATAAGTGCAGTTGAAAGATGCATCGGGAATGGCTCTGATCTGGAGTCCAGAAACGCTATAAAGCAAAGGTTGATTAGAGTCTCCACTAATTATTATCAGAATTTAGCACAGAGAGTAAAGTGTCGCCTATAAACAGTGTTGGTGATTGGATATGAGTCAAATTAGTGAGCCTCTGTGTGGAAAAATTACCCAATCAACTAGCGTGCCAGGACGCCTCGCGTCCAGAAATGTGGCCTCTGATTACAGCGCTGTCAATTTGTACCGCACCGTTGGCCCAAATTGCTGTGTACGGCTTTGTCGTTGTAGCGGTAACACAGCCGAGCCCTGCCAAGTTCCGCTGCCACCCCTGCCTTTCAGCCAGGCCATTCAAAGCGAGTCGTGGAATTTAAAACGGCTGACATAGCCAGCCAACTCCATCTTTCACTGAACGTGTGCAAATGGGGGAGAAGAGGTTCTGGGTTTCATTCGCCTACAGCAATTTGACCTGCATTCTCTCATTAATTTTTAGCCAGGTCAGCGAAAATAAGAAAAAAAAAAAACGAAAAACAGAAAACAGAAAACCGAAAACAGGTCGACAATCGATTGAATCATCAAAGGGATATTTTCCTTCATATTTTGCATTTTTTGTAAGCACTTAATGGGAAAAACATTCCAAGACCTTGCAACTACAATAATACTTAATACCTAAAAGGCCATAAGCCTCAGTTTCAAGTTGCTCGTTTCAAGTACGCTGAAATACAATATGAAGAGCATATTTTAGGTTACCCTCAACATTTTAATGTGGACTCTCTGACATAGTTGTGCCACTAACAAGGTTATTCTAAATGGATTGTGTATGCTATAGATAATATATATATATATATATATATATATATATATAGTTTTTTTTATAGTTAAAGGTTGTTTATTTTTTTAAATTTGAATTTAAGCACTAATTGCTTCGTTAATTATTATTCAATTATTTATTTTTTCTATTTGAAAGAGTGGCCCATTTAGGACATAATCTTGATCCTTAACAGCGGACAGAAGATGACTCTTCAAATTGGCAGGCGAGAAATCAATATGTGGACTTTGCTGTCTTTGCCACGTGGCGAATGCTGCGGCAACATCAAACAGCTGCGCTGTGGCAACAAGCTGCTGCCAGCTGGCAACATTTATGGCTCTCCCAGATAAACTTGAGTAAAGCTTTGTCAATCATCGGAGGCAGGCATATTTCTGTGAGCCAAGAACGATTGCAATTGCTATAAATTCGTACGACGACTTTGAGTTGGACAACAGTCGCATTTGATGGACATGTGAGGAAGGTCAGAAACTGTCAGCCACTTGTTATATATGTTGACATTTTGTTACTTAAGGCAATATAGAAACAAGGAGATGACTTCGGAGTAGACTTCTTTGCAACCCAAAGTAAAATAATCAACTTAATGGTAAAAAGTGCCTTTAGCACTCTGTTCAATGCCAATGACTGACGACCAATTTGTTGTGCTTGTCATATTCACTAATATGGCTAGATGTCTATATGCGTCACACTTTTAAAGCCAGAGTTACCAATTATTGCTCGAAAGATTAGTACTTGTAGCCAGTCAAAATTTGTTGCCCAAGGTTTGCCAAAAAGTTTTGGAAGTTGTGCTTACTTCTGTCTTTAGTTAGTCACTACTACAATATTTATATTATTAGTAGTAGCTGGTTTGTACAAATGTTGTCAAACAGTTTCCAGTTGGTTAACTCGCATTTATTTAAGCATCAAGGGGATATCGCATTACATGCGCTCGCTGCTGCTGCTGCTACTGCTACTGCTGCTGCTGCTGCTGCTTCTGCTGCTGCTGCTGCTGCCAGATACTATCAAACTAATCCAATAACTTGAACTTGCACATCCCAATGAGAATTTTCATTTGCTTTGCGTTTGCGTTCGCAGACGAGCACGTCCTGTGTGTTGTGGAGTCAAATTTTATGGGACGCAGGTTCCGAGTGGGAAAAGTTACTTTTAATGAAGCATTTAAGCCGCCCAGAACTAGCAGTCGGCAATCCTGTAATCCCGCTCCTGCGGAGCCTGTTGGCTCAAAATGTTGCATGTCGCCCAATTAGGCGAAAAGTTAAATTGCTTATCTGCGTTATAAATTTGTGCGAAAATTGACTCGAGTGAGTGGAATTTATGCGCTGGCATAAAAATATTTTAAGCTGCTTTGAATTTAAATTGCACATTATGTGTCGCAACTCCTTGAGCTTGTGTAAAAGCGCTGAGCATACAAAGATTATGAAAACTCGTTAAGTCCCAAATGACATATGATGAGTTGGAGCACAGCACAAACCGCAGACTAATGCGAAATGCGAAATGCGCCGAAACAATAAAAAAAAAAAAAACAAAAAAGAAGAAATTCAGCGGCAGCAGCCAGTATGCCTGACCAGAAAGGACCCCCAACGAATGCAACATACGGTCTTAATTTCCCGCTTAGCCGCAGCAGCCTAATGCCTTTTTCATTATAGTTGCAGTTGCATTTAAATTATGTTTATGAAACTGGCAAAGGCTTGCAAAACAACACACAAAAAACCGCAAACCGGAAAAGTTGAGGAGCATTTTGCTGTAACTAAAACAAGTTGACTTTTTGGACTCGCCCAGCAAGAGTTACGTAAAGCGTAAGGCTTGAGGTGGACTGGAGTGGAAGGGGGCCACAGCTAAGCTGCAGTTACATCCTAAACTGTATGACTGTGTGTGTGTGTGTGTGTGTGTGTGTGTGTGTGTGTGTATTGAGTTAAAGCTTAAACTTAATTTGTGCAACATGTCACATACATTGCTACATCAAGTCTTTTTTGGCTAAGACTTTGCTGACATTTTACAGTTGTAGGCTTTGCAACGCCTAAGCGAACCAAATCCTTCCTTAAAGGAACAACTATGCTTGACATCGAGTTATAAAGAGTAAAAAATAGTCTTGTTTTTAAATATTTTGTGGGTATAGTGGACTAAATGCACTTGAAAAGGTTTTTAAAAACAAATATTTAAAGTTACGAATTATATGTTATAAAATGGAGAATAAAGAATATAATAAATAAATCTGTGGGTATCCAAATGAAAAATGGTCCAATATCTACTCAGAAACCCAGGAAAAACCCAATCAGACTAAAAATTGTTAAGCGTTAAGAGGCGAAAGAGCGAGATTAATTTAAAGATAGGCAAATCTCAGATCCTGTGGAGTAAGATAAGTATGCCACACATAGGTTATATATATTCTTGATCAGCATCTGTCTGTCTGTTTCAGTTGTAAAGGTATATTAATGCAACTTGCCTTATATCAATCTCTTTGCTGCAGTCCCCCGGGTCGGATGACTATATATGCACAATCGGTTCAATGATGAGTTCTGGTTTGGAATAGTTTTTTGTTTAACATGCTATCTCGATTAAATTTACTAGGCTCCTCACATTTCACAAATAGAGTTATCAAAATTGGTCTACAGTATCATAGGAACCATGGGTGGTATTTTAAATTCGTAATCAAATGTAGATGCGATGTTGGGGTATTTAATCTAAAGCCGTTTTAATATAATTTCAACCATGGGTACATAAGGTTATGTAATGATATAGTTTCTTGGCAGTTTTGCTATATAACAATATTAAGCACACAGTTGTGGAATGTGGAATATATACATATGCAAAGAAACATATATCTTAAGGATATTTATACCTGTCAGGTGGGCATTTATCCGGTTGGATTTTAATAAGTGCACTGCAAGTGGGTGCTAAGCATTCCGTATACAACTGAGACTGAGACGCTGGACGCATTCATTACTCATATTTTTGTTCTGACCACCATGTAAACCATTTGATTAATCGCATTTAAGCAGAATTAATATCTTAAACACACATACATGTTATGCCAGTCGTGCCAGGACTTGAGCCAAAATATGATGGCAAATAACATTTAATAAGCCAAACAAGGGAATGTTGACACCATTGCTTCTGTGTGTGTCTGTGTGTGTGTTTGTAATACGTGACCTCATCTTGGGGCGTCCGACTCACCGATGAATCAGACCGCACATAGATCTCTGTCATGGGCATTAGCATTGCGACAGACCAAAGATAGTTCATCAAAACTGACAAGCCCATTGGGGCAGTAGATGGAGAAGCAGAGGAGCAGAGCAGGAGCCGGAGGTGGCACAACTAGGACAACGCGGATATTCACGTTTTAGAAAATCTGCATGACAACAACAGGAACAACAACAAGTGCGCTGTTAGCTCAAAGCGTTCCTTCCAACCACTCCCCACCACTGTCTCTGCTGCTCTCTCTCTCTCTCTCTCTCTCTCTCTCTCTTTAGATTTTACACTTCTTGTGGATTCCACACTGCTGAGAATAAGTATTCATCAGTATTTAAGTCACGCAGCGCGCAAAAGCTTTGTCTGCGGGCCCGGGAACCGTGGTGGCAACGGAATTGGGTTGTATGGGGAGCAAGCTGTCAGTAGTTGTATGTTGACATTTCAATGACAGTTGTGAAAATTGTGAATATGCTTTCGGCTGCCTTTTTGTGCTGTGTTGTGTTGTGGTTTGCGCCAGCAAGTTGCGCCGCGCTTTTGTTCGATTTACACAATTTAATTATCACGGACAGCTTGCGTTGGTTAGTTACTCACATGCTACAGCCTGCCGTCGAATAACACACATCCATCCACACACACACAGATTCACACACACATTCACACAATCGGCAATTAGTCCCGTTTGTTTTAGCTAGCAGGTGCTTAAATTTGCATGTTTGCTTATGACTGTAAAGCTTTTAGGGCGGTTAGCTACCTATTTGGGTGAGCAACAAGTTATTCTAATAGATACTTTTGGTTTGAGAGGTCCTGCTTCTGCCGCAGTATTACTAAGCTCAGATCTGAGATCCATTTATTATGCTATTTCAAGTTGAATCACTTAATAATCTAAAATTCGACTAATTTTAATAGATCCTCCAGTTTGTTGAATCTATTCTTACTTTTACACATTGAGAAATGTTTGACAACAAAAATTCAGTTCAATAAATAGTCAAAACGAAATATCCTAAAACTTGAAATCAAAATTTCGGGAACCATGAAGCCGATATTCCAATGGCTAATCAGCTGTTTTGCTGGAATGATGTTGGGCGCTCAATCGATCGACATTTGCAAGATAGCCAATGAGGAAAACGAATCCCGGCATGCAGTTGGAATGGAAACATCTGCAATTCAGGATGACTTCGAACAACCCTTCATTATGGGATCCGCGCAGATAAGTGCAGTGTTGCAACAACTTTTGAGCAGCGATGAGAGTGGTCTGAGGGGCCTTACGCAATATAATATTATTGGCACTGTGCCCAATGCTATTAAGTCTGACTACATGCTCGGTTCCGAGTCATTGAATCGCATGCTGGAGAATATGTTGGCGCATCCTTGTAACGACTCCGATAAGCTGCCTCGCATTGAACCAGCCATACAGCTTTAAAATCATCCATAATGTTTATATTTGTGAATACATTGCTCTTTTTCATTTTTTTCTTCTTGCATATGTATTACATCATATTATGACCCGTTGAATAACGAGCATATCCTTTAATACCCTGTCAGAGGATAAGATGTGTAAAGTCGCTCAGCTCCAATTAATCTTTGGCCACAGTCAACTTGGAAATTCTAATTCGTATTCAGCACAAGCCTTTAGCATCGGGTCAATTCCAAAAGCAGCTATTTAAATATGTGACGGTACATAAGCGCTAATAAACAATTCCAATATTTATGTTACTAATAAAAATTTGTAGCGGTGCCGATTTATAGTCTAAATAATAATATGTCAATAATTACAATTCATGACAGCTGTTTTTTGTTTACAAATATTGTAAGGTGCTGCCACATCTGCATATGTAAGTAAAATCACTGCAGGGTGGCAGCACTATTCGTTGTATCGATAGTTGCGTCATAGTATCGTTTACATTGGTCACACTGGCTGCATTTAATATAAACAGAAAAACTAAAATGCTACCTGGCGTTGGCGTATTTGGAACAGGTGAAATAGCCAATGTGCTGGTGCCGCTGCTGCGCGAGAAGAGTTTTGAAGTTAAAGCGATATGGGGACGCACGCTGCGGGAGGCGAAGGAAACGGCCAACGCACTGGGCGTCTCATTCTACACAAACGTCATTGACGAGGTGCTCCTACGCAAAGATGTCGATCTGGTGTTCATTGTGTGCCAGCCGTTTCTGCACGCCGAGATCTCGGTCAAAGCGCTGGGCATTGGCAAGCATGTGGTGTGCGACAAGCCAGCCGGCCTACATCAGATGGACTCCATGAAAATGGTGCGTGCCTCGCAATACTATCCCACGCTTATCTCACTGGTGAATCATCCGCTGAGGTTTCTGCCCGCTTTCACACAAATGCGACGTTGCCTGCAGGATGAGCTAATCGGACCGATGGGCGACGTTGTTCTAATGGATGTGCGTGTCCAAATGGGTACACTATTTCCCGAGAAGTACAATTGGATGTGCGACGCACAGATGGGCGGCGGCGCACTCAATCTGGTGGGCAGTGTTGTCGATCTGGTCAACTTTCTGCTCCAGCAGCAGGCGGTGCGTGTCCATGGCGTTCTGCGTGCCCATACGAAAACGACAGCGGCCATCAACGGTATACGCCAGATAACGGCACCGGATTTCTGCAATTTCCAAATGGAGCTGGCGAGTGGAACGCTCGTAACGGTGGCCTTGCACAGTCACACGGTGCCCACAAGAACCTTCTCGCAAGAGGTGCTCGTCTATGGCAGCAAAGGTCATCTGGTTGTGCGGGGCGGCGACCTCTTCGTGCTGAAGGAGTCTCAGCAGAAGGAAGAGGCAGTCTACGTGGATGTCCAGGATCTGCATTTCAACACAAACAACTCGCTGCTGCCACGTACCTATATCAAGGGTATGTGCAAAATGGTCGGCGCTCTCAAGGAAGCCTTCAACAGCAAAGAGTCCAGCTGGATAAAGGCACCTGTCTCCACCGCAGCAACCTTTGAGGATGGCCTCTACGTCCATGCCGTGGTGGAGGCCATACGAAAGTCGAACGAAACACGCCAATGGCAGCGGGTCCAACTGAGCACAGATGCACCACTCAACCACGACCAGATCATTCGCTACGGATATGCGCGGATGTCTACCATGTGAATATAGTGCGAATATTTATATAAGTTAAATATTTATTTATTGTATTGGCATTTATATTTTGCATTACAAAAATATATACTGTTAAGCTTGTAAGATAAATATAAATTGAAAGTTACTAATATACACATTTGTTGCTCTTCAAGTGTGCTGGGCTAAGATAGTACTTACATATATTGACTATATGGTAATCGGTCGAAACTCAGGACAAACATAGACTGCTGAAGAAGGCATTAAAAACGAATACAAACATTGCTATTTTATTACAAATTTACCATTTTATTGATAGATATTAAAATTAACAGCCATATTCTATTTTTCCGTAGTACGCTCTAAACTCTCGAATCTAAATATTTATCTAACTTAAAGACTAAGACAGCAAACATTAAATATAATAAAAAAGTTTCTTTTGTTGTGTTATCTTGACCTTTGTGGATGAATATGGGTTTAAATTGTGTATATATTTTGGCTTGACAATGTGGAAACCCCCCAAAAATGTATTTAATGGTATGCTGAATCCAAAAGTTTATAAGCGGCAAGCATTTTTTAGTGTTTGGTGTTATTAATAATTTAGTGGAACTATTAATATGAGATTAATTTAATTTAAGATATGCTTGTTCCTTTGGTATCTCAGCACTTAGAAAACTAACTAAGCTCTATTTATAAATTGGAAAAAAAAATAAAATCCATGAAAACTACACCCTAAAGCCTGTTGTGTGCAATGTAGTTAAAGTTTAAGAAACGTTTTAAATATTTGTAGCTAAATGTAAATAAATATTTAAGTTAAATATATTTTAGGTTACTTGGAATATTTAAAACAAATCGAATAAAAAAACTTAAGAAAGTTGCAGTCGAGTGTAACCAACTGCTCAATACTCTGTTCCCAGAGTAATCACTGCTAAGATATATATATATCTTTTTGTAAGCTTTACTATTAGAAATGTGCATATTGGAATATTTTTGGCATGACATTCAAAGAGGTTCTTCATTAGTATGGACTCCCAGATATTGGTCTTGAACATATATGAACGTTTAATATACACTTACATTTACGTGGACAGACGGACCGACAGTTAGACAGACAGTTAAGAAAAGCAATACACTCTATTTCTCCAAGTTGGGAACATAGTATGAATGCAAATAATAAACACCAGCTACAGACGTATATATACACTAAAAGACTATCTAATTGAACGAGAATACATATGCTCAAACACGCATCTCTTCTTATCGCTTATTTAGTTTGCGCCAGAGCGTTAGCACCGTGAGCAGATGCATAACGCCAATCACAATGGCCATCAACAGGATGCAGTCGGACATGTGCACGTCGGAGATCATCATGTACTTGAGAAACACTTTGGGACTACGAAAATGACAGTACATAACATTATCGGGGCACTCCAGAAACGGGCGATCCAGGCCGTAAATGGCATTCAGAGCACCGTGGAAACCAGCACGGAAATAACTCAAATGCCACATCCAACGGAACAGCGGCGTTATATCAATATACCTGGTGCAGAAGCCAAACACTGAGAACATGACAGCCAATATCGGACCCAAAAAGACGGCAAGCTAAATAAATACAAAAATATAACGATTAGTGATCAATCAGCGAGGTCAATTAATTTGAAGTACCTTCGTTGGCAGCGTGGCACCCACAAAGAAGCCCCAAGCTTGTGCACTGAGCGACGCCAATATGGCCAGCAGCATGAAGTAACAGATCCGGAAAGCGTCGACGCTGTCATTGTCCGTCAGATGTACGCTGATCATAATGTACAATGCCGTACATAAGCTCTATTGGAACAAGATTGTATACATTAGAATAATGTTATCAAGGCTAAACCTACCCATTGCAAATGGGTAAAATGGGTATAATGATGTTGTGCCCGAATATGTAACAAACAGAAAGAACCATCTCTGATCCCATAAGATATTTATATATGCTTAAACATCAGCTTTAGTTAATTACATCTTATTGACAACGTTTCCTGTCTCCCGAATGTCGATGCAAATCAATTTCCGTTCGAAATAATGAATCACATTTAAAGATATTGTTTGACATTCATATTTACAAACATATTTACTATGTACTCTACTACTAAATTATACTATCGATAAACTGTATACATTTTATATATAGCACATAAGAATCGCAATGTATTATCATACAATAAAACACTTCAAAACACTATCAGCAAACACAAGCAATTTCTGTATTTCTGTAAATATATTCTGAATATATATAGTAGTTTGAGACACGTGTTGTCGTAATCTGGCTATTTTAGTTTGGGCAATAAAATCAGGCGCTGATTCCACTTAATTATGTGACCCTTCGGTTTGTGTCATAAAAAGTCATAAAAATTGTAGAGGATTAACTATAATTAACTATAATTTCCACCATCTAAGTGTGCAAAGTAATTTAAATGCAAATTTGGCCCATTTACAACCTGTGCCTAAAACTATTCAATATGCTTAACAGCTGAGTTCAGGGTGCCTTTTAGTCAAGCTCTCTCGACTAGAGCATTCTTGTTTGTTTTAATTAAATATATGATTACGAAACAATAAGCATTTAAATACAAGTTCGAATAGGTGCATTCTCAATTTCGCAATACTCTGTCATTTCCAATAAAAACAAAAATATACGTAATAGCTATAATTACAAACAACACAAAAAAAATAATTCTTTAATTATAAATTGCTTATTTGTGGTTCTACAGAACGGCAAATTAAATATAAGTATCGATAAATTTATAGAACTTACCAATGTGGGTTTTAAATTGTGAATTTCCCCCAGATTCTTGACCCCTTTTTTAAGGGGAAAGTTTGAGTTTTACATATTTCTACACCAGCTTATACTATATAATTATAAATATGGCCTCGAGTGAAGGGAATAGAAGAGAAACCTCATAATAATTGTAGTTGCTGAAAGTGTCTAGTTTTCGAGAAAGGTTGTAACCATCGTGCAACAAATGACTTTCTCATAACTACACAGCTACACAGCTTAGGGTATTAGTTATAACTTGGATAGGTCACTGACGTAGCTGTAGTGCCAAGTTTGTAGCCCAGTCACACGACATTCTCATTTATTTGTTTAAAATTTCATTTCTCCCACAACCGTAATTATTATTTGATCATCAAGTGGCAAGACTTACTTGAAAGGGTATTTCGAAGGAGATGATTGATAAAAAGTAGGGTCCCAGCTTGTACCAACGATTAAAATGTTCTCGAGTCAGCATATGAATGTGTAGCGGAACTGCAATGAAAGAATTAAGATATTTATTAACCTTTATTAAACAATTATGGTAACAGATTAATAAGGCCCAAAAACTTAGACATAGTCAAACAAGAAAAGTGTAAGGCTGCTCTAGCAAGGAGTGCCCCACTTGAAGGCAGCATCATTTTAATGCAACTCTCGTTTTTACTTACATATATTAATACATGATTAAAAATACCCACAAACACACCCACAGCAAGCTGCTGAGTGAGTCAGCAGCGGCAGGCGTTGAATTAAAATCGGGGCCAACTCGTTTGTTTCCCCCGATTACAGCAACTATTACCACTGAGTCAGTTTGCTCGGGAAAAGCTGAACAGAATAGTTTATCTATAACTGAGAGGCGCTCTTGAATAAATATCTGCACTTCATTGATAGAATGGGAATAGTTATGAAATGCATATTTCAAATTGTGTCTGGGTACAATTGCGATCAAGTGACGCTTAATATGCAAATCAAATGTCAAATGTCTTTAAAGAATAGACAGACGATCATAGGCAGATCTATTTTGCTATTTATATAAGTGGCATTCAGAGACTTATTTCACAAAATCGCCATAAAGACAATCTTAAAGATGATCTTAAACTCCTGTTCTAATGTTCTTAGTACAATCAAGCTTAAATGTATACTTGATGAGGTTGAAGATGCAGCATTCTGCTGCTTACATGCAACTTCACAGCTTCATTTTAGTCGCTTAAGTCACGTTGAGTGGGACACAGGAAGACAAATAACCATTACATAATCAAATTCCAAAATTACTATAGCGAAGCTACAGCGAATTGTTACCAGAATTACATAACTGCATTGGGCAGCCTTACAAAGAGATACTTTGCTTGGTTTCTGGCTGCAGCTAACGAGTTGACAAAGTTGGCTGCTCCAAGAACAGGTCTCAACAAAGGGGCAAGCACCGCAAGGAGAGATACTAATTTTTCTCAAAATATTCATTGTGTGTACATCTACTTACAGGTCAATACCACTGCCATTTTGCCGGTGTAGACCAAGAGCAGCATAGATCCATATAGGTAGACATAGTTGCCGAGCACAGATGTGGCGCTGTTGCCCACATTCATGTACAGGTAGCCGAAAATGATGCCGATGAAAACGTGCGAAAAGATGCGGGCCAACAACAGAAACTGCAAATAAAAAAATTGAAACAGGCATTACAAATATATTGTAACTTAAACCACTTAATACAGCGATTATGCATCCACCAAAGAGGCTGCTAAAATGCCATTGCCATAATGTGCACCAAAGCAGCACTTGGTGTATTATCTGTGTGAAGGTTGCACCGCCGTTGAAATTTGTATTTTTCATTATGGCCACAGTTGAGTGGCCAACACGAACTCAGAACTCAGTGCAGCTCCGCTCAGCTCTACTCAGCGCAGCTCAAGTCCCCTCCCCATATATGTTGACGTACATATTTATGTATTTAGCTCTGTCTGGCATGCACTTTTGTGTAGATAGAACAACAAATCAATTTACAAGACGCTAACAGGCACTCAGATACAAAAGTCAACAAGCAAATGCGTTACCAATTGTGTGCAGGTAAATACAACAATATGTGCAGGTAGTCACACATTTACTTATTAGATTTGCTCGTTAAACTGCCGTGTCGAATCTGAAGTCCTACATCGATTGCGATTCCACCCATCTTTCTGGGCAGTGAGCACGGCTTTGAGCTGTCAGGTAATTTAATTACAATCTTCAATCATTTTACTGTTGAAAAGCATCGAATTGAATCGAAATGGCAGCAGGCTTGCTTATCTTTAATTATGCATTTAGTATAGATACTTTTACATTTTAATTTTATGCATCGTTGACCTTGACCTGATTTTCATATGGCCAACTTTTTGCAGTTATTGCGGTTGACAAGTTTCTGCTGGCTGTACTCACATAGTTGCGTCTGGCGCAGATCAAAATGAGCTTCATCAGCAGCAGATATTGCATAAGGAACGAAGCTGGAACGACGGCCTTAAGCTGCTCGGGCTGGTTGGCAAGCTCTTTAACTGGTGCTGTCTCGTTGGCAAGTGGCTGCTCCGCTGAATCAATTGGTGTATTCAGCGCCCTGATCTCATCCAGTGCCAGCTCTTGTTGGGCGGGTTTAAAGTAACTGTAACTTGACAACTGATCCAGACTAACTTCGGGAAGCGCCTCAGACGATGCACTTAGTTGCTTGCCACCAATTGCGTCTGTAAATGAATCAAATTTGCACTTAACAACTAGCTTCAATTTAAAGTCAAACATAAACAATGACAAGAGATATATTTATTTCCTGTTCCGTACCTTTTAAAGTTGTTATAATGGGCGACATATCTGCAGTGTTCAGTTGCCCTTTGGCATCCGCATAATACTTTGTATTCGCTGCTTCTATCAGATTATTAAGATCACACTGATGCTCTCCAACTGCCACTTCCAGCACTGTTTCAAATAAAATGCAAATTCAGGTTAGGCTTAGAGTACCTATATTTAGTAGAAGGGGCACACATACTGAAATCCGCCGGATTGTGATAGCTGGGACACACGAGTTGCTGATCGGCAAGAAACGGCACCAGTTCCTTCACTCTGCCCTGGTACATGCAGTGTCCATCCACCACCGTATACAGCTTGTCGAACATCTCGAAGATTAGCGCGCTGGGCTGGTGAATCGTGCAGACTATCGTGTGGCCCTGGGAAGCCAGCTTCTTTAGCAGTGCCACGCACGAGCTGCACGAGGAGCTGTCCAAGCCACTGAAAATTACAAAGCGTGTGAAAATATATAAGAATTGCCCAAATGACGAATGAATTTGTCTTGACGACAAAGTGCAATGATAATGGGAGCAGATTAAAAAGCGATTCTGTGTCAGGCTCATCCATCGTACCAGTGGTGTTCCTAATCTGTCAGCAATGGAAAATTACCAAAAATCAAAATGTTTGGCAGAACTGTCTAGCTGATACCATATTTTGTCTATTAAATTCATAATTAATTTTTAGCAACTCACATTTCATTTATATGGGTCACAAAAGCATCAATTAGCTTAGCAACCCACATTTTCTTGTATATAAGTTTAATATATATTTATTTTAGTTGAACTGTCTCAACTTAACTCTGCTTTTTTGCTTAGTGCAAAGTTGAGACAAGAAACTTGAGCTAAAGATTATATATATATATATATATATTGAACTTATATACAAGAAATAAGTCTAATATTAATTTTTAGCTTATCTTTCTTAACTTCATGTTTTGCCTTTTATTTTTGTATATAAGTTTCGTGTAAATTAATTTTCAATTTTTCAGTATCTGCAAATGACTTGCCAAATGCTGGATAATAAGAACCTTTTATGAACTAAGAGTTAATGAGCATGACTGGCGTTTTGCATAAATAATGACTTAAAAGCGTTTCAAAATTATTTCATAGATAAGGATCCAGCTCTGTTATACATATATCTAATATAAGTGGCTATTCAAATTAAACAAAGCAATTTGCTACGCTTTTTGATTTTAAAATGTTTTTGTTATTTCCTTTTGCATTTTTTAAGATTAATTTGTGCAAATAACTCGTACATTAGTAATCCAAACAAAATCAGTGAACCAAATAAATATACATATATATAATAATAATAATATATATATATTTAATATATATTTAATTATATATTTAATTATGTACGTATTTATAGCAATCAGCGTAAAAGGCGCTGATAAGCCCAAGTTGTCTCCCTTTTTGAATTTCCGTCTTGCTTAGACAATCGGTCATCTTAATTATTATTCATTAGTTGTCGCTTTGCAAATCAGCTATCAACTTACGTTGTAGGCTCATCCAGATAGAGCACGGGCGGGTTGCTTATCAACTCCAGGGCAATCGCGAGTCGCTTTTTCTGTCCACCGGAAAGTTTGCCCGTGAGCACATTGTAGCGATGATCCAGACCCAACAGCGACAAGATGTGTTTAATCTAAAATAAAAATACAAACAAAAAAAAAACAAATGGCAAACAGAGTTAGAAGGGTTTGGGTAATGTAAGTCTGTAAAGCACATGTTGCAAATCTTGGGATTACTTACCAAAGCCAGCTTCTCAGCTTTCTTCGTGTCAAAGCCAAGTTTCAAGTGTGCCGCCATCAACATTATTTCGCTAACCATCAGCTGGGGACGCAGCAGATCATCCTGATGAATGTAACACGACAGCTGACGAAATCTGTCCGAGCTGGTGGCCATCGGATTGCCATTGACTCGAATGTTGCCCGTGACTCCGGTGGTGCTGCACAACGCAGAACGCAGAATGCAGAAAGCAGAACGAAGAGAAGACCCGACAAACAAGTTGAAATACAATTTATATGTGTATGGGTAATAAACTTAATGTAAGTTGACGTATGCAATTACACACACACACACACGCGCACACACGCACACACACACACAGACAAGTTTCAAGTTCGTAGTTTAATGACCGATAAGCATAAACGGTAATAATTGTGTACGCAAACTTGTGGCGACTGCCTGGCGAAGAGATACCCTGTACTCCACATAGGGAAACGACTTTCGATTTACTGTTCCTTTGCTGTTTGCATATTGTTGAGCTGAGATTCGAGATGTGTTCAGCAATTATTTTGTGTGACAAATTATAGTAATGCTGTGTGTAATACAACAATAACAGAATTAATCTGATAAGTGGCTAAGGTTGTTTTGGACTTCGGCTGCGTTTGAGCAGCTCACCCCTAATTAGTTGCGATAACGGAACTGTTTACAAACAGATCCGATTTATATTATACAATTTCCCGCTTTGATTACTGAATCTAGCTGTTGCCCCCTTCAGTTGATTGAGGACGGACGCCACACATGGCTCAAATTATTATGTTTACAAATTACGCAATATGAATCATTTGTTATCGCCGATTAGCGAGAATGAGACACTATAATCTTACTTACCAGAATCCTGACATAACATTCAGCAGTGTGCTCTTGCCCGCTCCGGAGGGACCCATAATAGCTGTCAGCTCACCCGATCGAAAGTTACCCTGCAGACCATGCAGAATCTCCTTGGTAACTGCGGAATGACGGCACATTCAAGGTCGCTAAAAAATTAATTATAATAATAATAAGCACTTACCAAACTTGCGTTCAGGAAACGAGAATTTGCGTATCTCATAGCGAACATTGGAGAACTCAATGTCCACCGGGTCACACTGAGCGAAATTGGCATGTGCGATCGCCTCGTGATAGTTGTGCTGTCGAAATGCGTTCAGATTGTTGTTGACTTTGGTAACAGACGTGGCCGAAACGGATGACCCAGATTCGCTTATCGATGTTTCCGAGCCGGCGGCCAAGCTGCAACAGTTTATGCCCAGGCAGCCATTATGTTGCTCCTTCAGACTGTCTCCACAGCTGTGGGCACTGCTGCTGGCATCGCCGCCTCCCCCGCAACAGGTGGCGGCATCTGTGGCTTTGATATCTGGCAAGAGTGTCATCTAAGGGAGTATATTGTGGAACAGAGTCCCCCTTTCAGTTCGCACAAATGTAGTTACTTCTCCTCTGGCCGACTGTAAAACAGAAGAGACAAAAAAGACAGGCAAAAAATGTTTAAATATATAAATGACAACGCGTGTTTTAGGATGTGCTTAAAAATAATAATGCGTCTACACATCGACCTGCAGGCCAGACGAATTATATTATAAACATTTTAATGTACACATATAATTAGCACATTTCCGCTGCGAGACAATCAAAACACTAATCTTCAAATATATCCGTCGTACGTCGAACTGTGACTTTATTAACATTAGGGTAAGTCACTTTAAGATAGCCATATATACAGTAATTTGCGAGTCGTTCTTTGAAGGAGGTCATCAACAATCTACATTCCAAGATCTAAAACTGCTGCAAATTTATATTCATATATATATATTTATATATATTGCATCTACAAATTATATCATTTTTACAACAAAACAACTTGAAGCTAATTAATAATTAATAATTATATTTGGCTCTCTTTCCCCTCGGACTCTTAGCGACCTTTTCTCTGTGCTTCTCGTTATATGTTTCTCACATTTTAATTATTAATTTGATATTATTGTAAAAACTGGTTAAGTTGTAATTTATATTCACATCAACCATAAATCTTTTTATTTGCATATTGGCTAGGCACTCGCGAGTTACTTGCAAGAAAAATTAAACAAAATAAATAATAAATGTTTAGCAAGTGTTAATTTGCGTATTATTGACATAGGTCAGTTAACGCTACAAATAAGAAAGGCAGCTTAATATACATATAAACAAGACGTTCAAAAGACTTGTTTCAATTGGTATACATAATATCTATATTATTATTTAATTTGTTATTGCCCAATCAATGTTAAGCGAAGAGGGCAGAAATCTGTTTCGTACGGAGAATCCATTTATTTTGCTATGCATATTTTATCAAAGCTTTGCTACTTCTCAATTGAGCAGGTGTTCCAAAGCGTAAACTTTTTATTAGTTTTTAATTAGCTCCCACCATAAAAAAAGATGAGGTTAACTATGTGTTAGTAGTGTTTAAATGTAGATTATTATCATCATAATTAGCGTTATGGCGACATGCATTTACTGCTTTTAATGTCGGCGATTCTTAAAACTGATATTGACTTTGGTGTCAATTAAAAATCAAAAAGCCGATAGCCGAAAACCAGTTTGAAAACGCCGCCGAAACCGGATAAAAGAGTCATGAAAAATAATAAATTGTTGTCGTAAATTACATTAAAAGGGGTGTGCCAAACAATTGCCACCAGGCCAAAGCCAAAGAAAACCGTCTGGCAAACAATCTGGCATGGAATCGATTCGGAATTCGCCAACAACATGTCAATATTTACATGTGTGTACTCAAATTGCGTTTACACTGACGCATATTTCAAAATACATTGCAAAAAAAAACAACTAGAAGGGCACGACGAGCAGTTACCCTGCAATCACCAAGCCTACACAGCCTTGGCAATTATGCGAGACTCCAACTCTTGCCGCAAATGCTACAGAAGCCAATCGATTGTTGCATGTTTCAGTACATTTTAAGTGCAGTTTGCTTAAAAAATCCTTAATTGAATCAATGCCAATTGAACTTGTCACTCGCGTCGTTAAGGTTTCGTGGCTGATCGTTGTGCCACAAACATGATTTATGTAGGCTTGCATATTTTAAAATCGATACTAGAAGAAAATATTTCAAATAAATATGAATTGCCACTTATATGATTGTAAGAGCTAAGTTAGATAGGCAGTTTGGTACCCCTTAAAGTACAGCAGGACTAACAGATGCCCTGTATACAGATACTGAATCACAGCGAAATTTGTATGCACGACCATTAAGTGATCTTTGGGGTCGTCAACCATTTTGGCGGGTTCGTTAGCCGAATAACAGCAAGGTGTCGTCTTCTCACACCTTTTATGGAGTCTACCCATCAATGAACTGAATCACATAGCTGATCATTGCTCTCTCTCTCGTTAATGTAAAGTAATAAATACCATTTTCTGATTTTGTGGCTTTCTCCCTTTGCAGAACAAAACGTAAATGTGCTATTCAAATATTATGTATTTGACCCCTAGAATCAAACATGCGATACAGAATAAATGACGTCGTCAAGGTCAGCACGTGGCGATCGAGTTAAAAAAAAAAAAAACATGTTGAAAGCGAACTTTTACATGAGGGATCAAGAACCAGTGCCATGACCAAAATGTGTATATATATATATATATTATGATATATTTATATATTTTTATATTTATGTATTTACATACAAACGCACACACATATTAACAATTTTTATGTTTCCTAGTCATGTGAAGCAAAATACTGGAGCAAGTTGTCGGTTTTGGATTTGAAATGAGGGTAAACGAAATCAAAATAAAAAAAAATTTGTGTGTAACCAACAACGCAATACTTTGCAACGCAGCTAATAAACATAATATTTACTTTTTAATTATGAGGTTAGTGATCCTTCAACACTTTAAGCTCTACAACCGCCAGAAATCATAGTATATCCCAGGTTAGCAACAGCAACAAAAAATAGCTTTTCTGATGCGACTCCATACGAGATACTTTCTTCCCCAGTGCGAACAGAGTTACAACGCAGCATACGATACGCAGCAGATCTTCGTATTCTAGGAACAATTTATGTTCCCTTACATGGCTTTTCACGAACGAAAATGCGACTGCGCATAACCAGAGAGCGACAGAGAATGAAGAGTGGGAGCAATAGATAAACAGACGGAAAGACGGACAGACACGAGTGGCCTAATTTGGAGTTGTGTTGTGTGGAGCTACGTTGGAACAGATCATGGGCAACAGTATACAAACAAAATCTTCACATCTCGCTCTCTCTCTCTCTCTGTCTGACATAATTACGCTCCAAAGACCCCAAAGAGCTTACTTACTCTCTCTCTCTCTCTCTCTCTCTCTCTCTCTCTCTCTCCCAGTTAGATGTGTTCTACATGAATTTGGGTGTTAGAGCGGTCAAGTAAACGAACCTGTTGGTTTGGCTATCGTTGCTGTAGTCTGCTGTTGCTTATCGCTTGTTTCGTAGGCTGCAGTTGTTGTGTTTGTTTTGATTTCGGTTTTTGGTAGTAGTGATGACAAAAAGGATCGCACGTTAAGTTCAAATAAATAACAACGCAAAAACACAAAAACACTTAATTTATGAATAAAAGGCATGTAAAAATAGACATGCAGACCTCTGTCTAATTTAAATAAGCATTGAGGATTTGCACTTAACACGCGATCGTCGCAGGCAGCATTTGTATAATTTGATATTGGACGCGCGTGAATTTCGTTTGTAATTTTGAGCGGCAATTCTTTTGTGTTTAGCTGTCAGCCATCTCCGTTACACTTGAATTGCAGCAAATTCATTTATTTACATACGCACAAATACAGAGATATATGATTGTGTGCTCTTAACTGAAATTTACATTAATATGGAAGGGAACAAAGGCTTATTATGAACCGAAGCTTCTTTGCGTACTATGTACATATGTACGTAGGTATATTTGTACATATAACAAATGCAATTGCCTCCTTTGATATTGTTGTCATTCGTTGTCGCTTTCTTCGCTTTGAGGCCCGTGCTTCGTTGAACTTATGCAGATCGACAACGCGTAAATGAATTTTAATTGTGCACCCATACACAGTACATTATTTACTTTTGTGCTTTTCACTTTGGCGCGCCTCCGTCGGTTTAATGCACGTCCCACATCAACCGCTTGCTGCCGTTGAACTAAAGAACTCGCTCCCAGCGACTTATTATTATAGCACTGCCAGCTAACTCAGTCCAGATGCTCGCTCAGCTGTGCCGGCATACAATGGAGCCAAATTCACTCCAGCGAATGTAAAACAATCCCGATTCGAGAGAGCTCAATAAGGAGATACGCTAGACACATTCATTTGACCTCTTTATATGTACAATGAGACCTCTCAACTTAAGTTCAATACAATACAAAATACAAATTATTTAAAAACAGATAATATATGTATATATATATACATATATGTCGTGTATAATAAGCTTTCTTTGTGTGTTCGAATCGTTTGAGATTTTTCGATTTTTCTTTTGTATAATCAAAACAATTTGAGACTGAAATTAGACAAGAAACCCACTGTGCAACGGAAGTGATCGAAATTTGTTGCTCTCTCTCTCTCTCTCTCTCTCTGTGGTTTGCTCGCTCTCTCGTCGGTTCTCTCCCGGGCCGGGTCTTGTAAAGTTTTACGTTATATTCGAGCTGTTCCGTTGTTTGCAAATCATAATTTAAAATGTTAAATGTTTTTGGTCTTAAAATATGTGTGTAAACATATTTATGTACATACATAACTTAAAATTGCACTGACTGTAATAGCAATGACCTCCATTTGTGTATCCATTAAAACTGGGCAAAAAGAGTATGCATAATTAAGTTATGAAATTGTATAAAAATATGCAATAGGACTATATGTTTAATATATGTATATGTAGTCATCCATTACACATGTATAATATGGATGTAGCCCACAATGTATGTTTGCCAACGAAATATAAATCATTGGGAATTTTTTTTCTCTTTTTGTTGTGGTTTTTTATTTCATGCGACCGGCAATTAACGTCATAGTTTTTACCGTGGTCGTCTAGATGCGTACACAGCGCAGAGTTTCCCCAATGGCTTTTTTACACTTGAGCGTAATCTCCACTTGCACTTAACACTTTTTTTTACGAATACTGCTTGAGCTAGCCAATAAACGCACCAAACCAACCGTTGAAGCTATAAAGCTACATTTCCCAAATCTGTGGTGAGCACAATGAAGAAAATAATGAGGGCAAAACTGCGGAATATCCAATTAGTTGCAGAAGTTTTTCACATTTAATATTTAATATACTAGATTCAACGAAGATTTTCACATTCAAATACTAACTAAATTCAAATACTAACTATTAACTTTTATTATTTAGTTACCTAAGCAGACTTTAGACGGATATTGTAAATCGCGTTGAAGTAACATTGATCAAAGTAAATTAGGATCAAGAATGTTAAATGTCATGATTTGTGGATAATTGAATAATTAAATAATAAAAAGTAAGGCTTAGCATTTTTATTTGATTTATGTAAAACGAATGTGATTATCCCAGTTGCACAGTTGACTTATCAATTGGCAAGTTTGTCGTATGCCTATTAAAGACGTAAAATCAATAACACTAAATTACAAATTATTGTTACTGAAATACAACTTACTTTATACAACAAACAAATGTCGGTTGTTTGATGTTGAACACTCTGTTGGCAAGTGTAATTTGTTGAGCTATTTGTGTTATGCATAGCATGTCAAACGTTCTCCGATCAGTTGGCACATTGAACCAAAGTATAAATAGGGTTCGTCTAACTGCCAATTAGATTATAACGAAGCCAGCAACGATTTTGTGAAAGCAATTTGTGACCGCAATTAATTTAACTAAATTATTGAATGCAAAGCCCAACATTAGCGCAAATAAAAACCGTCCTCTAATTTTGCATTACAGTTTTTATTGCGCAAAAATATGGTTATTTACTTATGGTAAGTCACGACCGCGATCACATTTTACTATTTTCAAAGCTGAACCAGTCGGAAATACACAAGTTAATTATATTTTCTTATCTTGAAACATTTAAAAGGGGTATAATTAAGTTGAGGAAATGTTTCGAACATCTTTGACCCCTTTTCAAGTGTAAAATTATTATTTCTGGATGTGAGCTTATTCAATTGCAGTGCTTTATTGCAAGCTTAATCAGTTAAGGAGATTCAATCAAATATGCGTAAGTTTTCAGATGCACATTTAAACTCGGAAGCAAAAATAGGATACATTCAACCATACAAAAAGGTTTGCGGGTTGAATATGGAGGAAGGAATTTTTTTTATTACTCAGTATTATTTGTTATTCTTCACCGAAGTGATGAGAATTATAATATAATGTGTAGCTAGAGTTCTACATTTATACGTTTAGTACGTTCTTATTATTATAAAATGTACCTCGTTTTCAGATAAGAAATAAAAAGATGCTTTAAATTACACATTATAACAACAACTATAGTAATTTCTTTGTATACTTAAGCTGATAACACCTGACATGAGGCTGCTGCGTGTAAGTCCTAAACAAAAGATAATCTTACATACATATTATATGTTATATATTATATATATATATATATATATATATATATATTATATATATATATAATGCACATATATCTATATGAGAAGTACAGAAGTATGTACACAGTCGTTCTCACAATTGTATGTTAATAGAATATAATAAGAGAAGCAAAGAGGTCAGTGGGTTCAATGCCAGTTATGAGTATGAACACAACTTTAAGCTCATTTGCGAGAAGTGATCAAAAAGTTGCCAAAAAGTAACTAAATTTGCAAAAGAAATGCAAAGCAAAGCAGCATTTAATTCGTTCATTCCCACTTAAATTCGCAACAAAAAACACGAAACGCCAACTGTTTTTTAATTAGCTTTATATACATATATATATATATACTTGTACCTGACGTGTATATATATGCCATTCAGTCAGCCATTATCAATCGAGTGGAGCAGTGGGTAAAAATGGACAGATCATTTGGTCACTAATTAATCCATATGGCGAATCAATTGATATGCAAACAACAACATCGCCAGTCTCAATGGACGATACGAGAGGGAAGGGCTACAGACACATACATAAATATATATGTATATCTGTATGTATAAACATACACGTACATAGACCTGACGTTGAATGAATTGAAAGACGAGTACATAAGTCCATAAGAGTTTGTTGGGAGTAAACGATGAGCACAAGTGAAAATATTAAATACACCTTTGGGTTATATGATTAAGGTGTCGGGAATCCTATCCACTATTTAGCAGAGAATATACTGCATAAAATTGGCCCACTATTCAATAAAAAGAACAGGCTCATTTATTTGTTTGGTGTATTTGCTAGAGTAACAAAACCTTAAAATCGTTAACTAATCAGCAGACATTTGTATAACTAAAAAATTAAGAAAAGTCATCCCTAAAACATATAATTCATTGTCTAACTTTTTTTGTAAATTGAATAAAGTTGGTTCTACCAACTAGTAGACAATTCTAGGGCACTAACAAGATTTGTATGTGCACATTAATTAATTGATCACGATCAATGAATATTTTTGTTTCATAAGAGGTTAACGACAAATTGTTAATAGGTAAACAAATTAGAAACAAATTAAATTTGCATAATCATGTGGAAAATCAGTGATTGTTGCCACATTATAATACAGCAGACTATTTTTTTTTTTTTTTTCATTTTGTGGCCCTACCCAAGAAATTTGAATTCCAGCTGAATTTTATTTCTTAATTTCATCTTGGATATTTATAAGTGATATTTTCGCTCAAATTGACTATCACAACATTATCGGGGGATTAAAAACAAACGAGTCAGTTGTTTCTTGATTAATTCCTTAATATATTTATACTCAGCCTTATTTGTCGTGTTAAAAAGTTTTGTTTTTTGTTAACGATATTTGGGTATGTTGAATACAAGCAGACACTCAAATATGTCTACTCATGATATTCCACTTCAATCAAGGAGTGAATCTCATTTCTTACATTAAGCTGCTTGACTTTCATTGGCCCATTAACAAAGTCTCGAGCCAACGAAACGCGTCGGACCGGAAGCCAAGGCACCTTTGACGTAAGTACGATTCAATCGTTCAGTATTCAGCACAGGCGTAAGACTAGTCAATCCCGGGCTATTGAATGAGCAGCAGCAAGTGCCGACGGTGAATCGTATGATCTGTAAAGGCCCAAAATATATACAACAGAAGATACAATTTACATACATATTACATATTTATGCATATAAGCGGGATGCGACAATCGCAAGTATGAATTATAGTCGAAAATTTAATTTGGCTAATCAGAAATCCTTATTTTATTGTGTAGCCAATCTCCACACTATCAAGACAAAGCATTAGCTTTGGATTAGCAACCAGTCATTGCAAAAAAACAATGGGGAATCAAAGTCCTGGCCCCACATTTGCACTCGTAATCAACAGCTGCAACATTTCCAGGGTCAACCTTCGTCGGGTGCGGAAAACAATAATAGGATCAAGTGCATGGCTGAGTAATATATTAGTGTTATCATAAAACTACTACAGCCAGTGAGTGCTGTCATAAACTTGACCAATATTGGAGAATTGAATACTGCGCCACAGAACAAACACAAAAAACCGCAGTAATCACTTACAAGTTAGTGTCGGCATGATAAGCGTTTTATCCCAAGCTAGTGGCAATTGCAAAAACCCACACATTTAATTAAATGGCAGCTGACGATAGTCATTTTATGAACAATGGGATGATTTATTAGAGAGACGCTTACTAGTAGCGCTGATATGAATAAACTGCACACAGAACATACAGTGTCTCGCAGCACAAAAGACTCAGTGTCTAGCAAAAAATTTAATTGCCTGCCATAAACAAATTATCCAAAATTTTTTAAAAATTCCAAAGACTGATAGCAGGTACATATATTAACCACCATAATGAATATATGATCCCAATAAACTGGGGTTTTCCCACCGGCTAGGCCGGATTATGTAAAAAAGTACCTTAATTTATGGTCGCATAGAATTTGGACCTGGGGCGTTATGGACACCTGGGTGCCATAAAACCCGGATTTTTTACGCCAGGTTGATTATTTTCGGTATAAATAGACCAATCCTTCGTAGTCAGTTTAGTTATATCCTGCATCTCGGGTGCAACCAGCCAACAAGGACTATGGGCAAATGGACTACTATTGACCAACGGAATCTCATCCTGGAACACTTCAAGATCGGATATTCACATCGCCAAATAGCTGAAATGGTAAATCTAAGCGAATCAACTGTGACCAACATCATTCGGCGCTTCGTCGACGAAAATCGGATAGAGAACAAGGGCAGAAAGGCATCAAATAAGATTTTCACCGAACAGGAGGAGCGGAGGATCATCAGGAAAATAAGGGCAAATCCCAAGCTATCGGCTCCAAAACTGACTCAACAGGTGCAGGATGAAATAGGGAAAAAGTGCAGTGTGGAAACTGTGCGCCGGGTTCTGCGCAACCATGACTTTAATGCCCGAGTACCACGGAAGAAGCCCTTTATAAGCGCAAAAAATAAAGGGACTAGGATGACGTTCGCCAAAACCCACTTGGACAAGGATTTGGAGTTCTGGAACACAGTCATATTTGCAGATGAGTCCAAATTCAACATTTTTGGCTCGGACGGACGGAATTATGTGTGGCGACAGCCCAATACTGAGATGAATCCGAAACACCTAAAGGCAACAGTGAAGCACGGCGGAGGAAGTGTCATGGTATGGGCATGTATCTCGGCAGCCGGCGTCGGAAATTTGGTGTTCATTGGAACAACAATGGACAAGAATGTGTACCTCAATATATTAAAGGAAAATTTAATCCAAAGTGCCGAGAAGCTCGGAATCCGACGTACTTTCCGGTTCTACCACGACAACGACTAGGACAACAGCCAAGCATAAGTTCGGATTAGTACAGTCCTGGCTTATCTGGAACTGCCCCCACATGATAATTCCACCGGCCCAGTCTCCAGATTTAAATGTTGTTTAAAATTTGTGGGCTCTGCTCAAAAATAACATCCGGAATCACAGATCCGATCTCAAGAATGCTCTGCTGGATGAGGGGAGCAAAATCAGTCCAGAAACAACCCAGAAGCTGGTATCTTCCATGAATACTAGGTTAAGGGAAGTTATTAAGGCTAAAGGATATCATACTAAGTATTAACATCCTTATTTAAGTTTTTATACGCCAAATATGTTACTTTTCTAAGACTGAGTCAAATGAGCTTTGACATGCATTTTGGACATGTTTTCAGTTTTTGACTTATTTTCGTTAATTAATTAATATTTTAATAAAAACTAAAGTTTATTTTTCAAACGTGATATAACATTAAACAAATTGGCATTTAAACATTTTGCGATCGTTTCTTTGTTTAAACCTTATAGCACTTTAAATTTTTTGCTAGACACTGAGTCTTTTGTGCTGCGAGACACTGTATGTTTATACGTATATGTAAATATATATATATTTCAGGGATCTGCTCTGGTAAAACTCACACAGTCCAGATCATACTGAAGATAAGATATCGACGAACTTAAGCACAAACTAAGCGATCGATTGAACGAATTCTTACTGTATTTACCCAACAGAAACAAAGTGATTTCACTATTATTAGCACACACCAGTAATTGTAATATCACTTTAATTAATAAAGCGCACAGAACATACCCGAAGTGCCAGCGCTAGCACTAAAAATATAACTAAGCCATACAAATGGAGAACAATAAACGAAAACACAGCACTACCGCAGAGGGTGAAAACTTGAAAGGTGGTTGAAATACGCACACTTCTTTATTTGCCTTCATGTCGCGCCACTTACTGAAATTTTCAAATGCCAGACTGTTAAGACTACTGCACAAGTTGGCAGTGTCATCAGTGACAGATGGCAGCTCTTCGGCGATTAGTGAAGTGCTTATCGATAGATCGATATTGTGCAATCGGGCTTTGTTATTAAATAAAAGCAACGTGATGAAAATCTCACGTTTTAAAAAGTCGCACAAAACTCTTTTGTTTTTTGCCACAAACTTTGATTATCGCGAGCCATACCAAGTGCTGATTGACGCCACCTTCTGCCAGGCCGCCCTACAGGTAAGTAAGCACGTCCTTAAGTGTGTCAGCAAGTCACAATTATAAAGCACACTTTTCGTACTTCAGCACAAAATTGGCATTGAGGAGCAGATTAAGAAATACTTTCAATGCAATGTTAAACTCCTGACTACCCAATGCGTCATTCTGGAGGCGGAGGCGCTTGGAGCTGCGCTGGCGGGCGCCATAACAATTGTGAAACAGTTCCATGTGCACAAATGCGGCCACGAAGGCAAACCCGTATCGGCAGCGGAGTGCCTCAAATCAATGGTAAGCAGGAGAAATTCACAGATTCATCCAACATCAAGTGCAATCGAGTCCATTTGCAGACAAAAGACAATCGTTATATAGTCGCCTCCCAAGATCGTCTGCTGCAGGCAAGTCTGCGCAAGGTGCCCGGCCGCTGTCTGCTCTACCTGCACAAGGCGACGCCCGTTCTGGAAGCGCCCTCGGACGCATCTAAGAAATGGGTGCAGAAGCGTGCCAAGAATCTGATGCTTGGCAAACAGGCGGACAAAATCGAGTATATGAAGGAGAAGCAAGGCCTAAGGCCAACAGAGCCAACAACAGTTAATCAAAAAAAATCCAAGGGTTGCAAGAATCCAAATCCTCTGTCCTGCAAAAAGAGCAAAAAGCAGAAGCCCATCTTGCATGGCGTGGAGCAGTCAACACTGAGCAAAGCCAAAAGAAAACGTGTCAAGATTGCGGCGCATGTTAAAGCCGCACTAGGCGCAAATCAATAGATTAATTATAGATAAACTTCAAGTCTTTATATTATTGTACATTTGTTTCAAGTGTTCAAAATGTAGGTATGTGTATAGGCCGTTCACAGGAGGGGTGCAGGGTGCAGGGGCAGCTGCACTACTACTTTTAATCATCTTAATCGGATGCGCATGTTAATAATAACACTTGACCTACACACCTCTGGGAAAGCCCTTTGACACAATATATATTGTGTATGTATTTGTATAATGATTAGAATTTTCCTTCGCGAATATTGTTCAGCCTCTTTTCGGTCATAAAATGTCCGATGATTTTGGCAAGCGTCGGGTTGCGGGCACAATAAGCTAACGCATTGACGGGGAACAAGCCACACCAGGTGAAATCCATTTTGTTAGCCAATGCGACGGCAAAGAGCCAGCCGCAACGCTCCGCAGTCAGACGCTTCTGGTTGGCCGTGCTGCCGCCAACCTTGCAACCATCGGTTCCCGTGAATGCCTCCAGCAGAAAGTCGGTTGCAATCGGGCCCGGCGCAAAGATCGTCACATCTAGTTTGCGCTGCTCCACTTTCAATGCGGTCAGGTAGGCATTCAACGCATGCTTCGCCGCGCAATATGTCGCCGAGAATGGAACCGGCGAGAAGCCAGCTATACTGGACGTGGCTGCAATGTGGCCCCGCCCCCCATTCTGTTCCAGAAAGTAGCGCACCACAAGACGCGACAAGTGGATCACAGAAAACACGTCCAGCTCGAAGAGATCTCGATCCACCTGGATCTCGATTTCCGTCCAGTTGGCGCGCTGCGAACGACCCGCATTGTTTACCAGCACGTCCAGACGATCGAAGTGATTGAGCACTGTGTACAGATGGGATTGATGCTTCTCCAGCTGCAACATGTCCATGGGCAGTATGAGCACATCATTCTGCGCTAAAAGTCCGCGTGCCGCTTCCAGGCATTCGGCTTGCACCTCCTCCAGCTGCTTGACGCGTCGCGCACTCAGCACCAGACGCACTCCATGGCGTGCCAGGCTGACCGCCAGAGCGCGTCCAATGCCGCTCGAGGCACCCGTTACCCAAACCACCTGTCCGCGCATGGTCGACAACGAGACGCCAAAGCGCGATTTGTACCACAGTGCCACATTGCAATCGAGAAGGATCCAGAGCACAATATAGCCAACATAATAGAGCACCAGCAGGATGAGTAAAAATTCTAAAAATGCCATATTTTGGATCTTTGCACGTAGGCGTAATTTGTACGTCTGTGAAAATGCGACAGTAAAAAAGTATCGTTACAATGCAAACAACGCTAATCAGCTGATTTACTCGCCCATCATCGATTACAGATGCTCAAGAAACCAGCGAGAGCGAGTAAAGCGAAACAAGATCCGCAAAAATTATTGTTTGCGGCAGATAACAGCTTCGCGGGAGTGACCGACTAGCAAATACCCAGCACTAAGCTCTCAATACTCTGCATACATTCAGTTCTACAAATTCTGCTGTCAAAATTCATTATAGCTTAAATTATAATCATGTATTCAGATTAAAAAGCTCAAAATTTCGAATGTAAGTAATTAATTCTATGATTTTATCACGCTTGCAACACGCTGCCCAGATTGCCGCAGATCTTGTCGATTTCCGCATAGCCAGCCTGCTCCAGTGTCATTATGGCATTGGCCAATCCCACAGTCTCTCGGGTCGAGTGCGCTTTCACCCAGATGCGTCCGTTGACGCCCACGGCAATTTCGTAGGGCAGTTCATCCTTGATCGCCGCTAGTGCTGGACAGCTATCTCGCAAGAGTAGTCGTCCCAAATTCAAACTGCACTTGAAGAAGAAGCCATCTTGCAGCACGCCCAGCTTGCCACGCTTCCCATTCGAGTTGACGCACACCAGCTCCGGCTCAATGTCCGCATTGGCGTTGAGCACACGGGTGTAGAGCAGATCGCCCGGATTGAGATCGGGTCGATTCTTCTTTGTGGCCGCCTCGAATGCCAGATACGATATGGATGCCGTGTCCGCCGCTCCAATGTCCACGCGATACATGTCGCCGGCCCTAGCCTTGATAATTCCAATTATTAAGTCTCCACGCGCCGGCACGTAACGGCGCTGATAACTTTCTATCCAGAAGGTGTTGGGTTCCTTGTGGCGCAGAGGGCCTGCCTTGCTGGCCACAACTTTGTCGTCCACTCTGCGCAGTCCCGGACCCAGTATGATTCGCTTGCCCTTGGCCACATCTTCCACAGATGTGACACGCTCGCCGGGCATAATAATACTTGTATTTGCAGACATAATAACAAAACAATAATCGTGCCGGCCGCGTGTTCTTCGGTTAGTTGATATTCTATCGATATATCGATATATTTATGAAATGCATGTCGGCAGTGCTGGTAAGCGTCAGCAAATTGGGAATGTTAAGAAATTTCTCTTTGCTTCTATTGAGTTTTCTTTTGTTTATTTTTAACATGTGTAAAGCTAATAGTTTTTCTCCCAAAAGCTTTTCCAGCTTGCCTGCAAATGAGGACCATATGTGGATGCCATTACGTCTAACCTTGTTTGAAGGTCAATTCGGATACATATATCCCTATAGAGATACCGGTACGCAGCCTACGCTCACAACTTTCATCCACCAAAAGTCCGCCTGGAGAACGCGTACTCATTCGCTGAAGCAGTTTACGTTCCACAATCCACAACAACAATGGCAGCCATTTTCGTCTCGCGCGCTCTACGTGTGTATTCCCCACTGCATTTGTCGTTCCCGACCCCACAGCAATCAAATCAAAAAAATTCGCTCGGTTTGTCATCGCGTAGCGCGACAACTGCGTTCAGTAGCAATTCAGCCAGCAAAGCCGGAAGCTCAAAAAAGTCGCTCTCGTCTGGACTTCAATTTCTGAAATTTAAAAGTTCTTGGTATGTATAAGTGTGTGTATAAAATTTGGATTTGCGGTTTCATATGCTATTATTTACTTTCATTTTTATTTTATTTTTTGCACTGACTAAAGTATATGAGCGCAGTAAATTCTAGAGTTATCTAACAAATTGTATTACGTGCCGCTGTACATACTAAAGAAAAAAAAAAATATATATATATAGATTTACCGCTGTATATGTATTTTATTAGATTGCATTGGGCGCTTAGTTTAGTTAAATAACTACAGAAAAAGTGCAATTATATGCATTAATTGTGAAAATTTTGTTACTTCGGAACTATTTCGCATGGATTTCGTTATTATTTGTTCCTCACTTTCGCAATGACCTTTAAGCGCTGCGCAGAGGTCATACATACAAACTCTGAGCGGCTGCTCTTCTCTCCTGCTCAGCGCTGATGAAAATGTAATTCGGTTTAGGTTTCTACTCGATTAATGCTTTTATTAAAATTGCTTACGGGAAGAATAAAATGTTAGTAATTGAATTAACTTTTTTGTTTCTAACTTAAGACAGCTGCTCACGTATCAAAAGTTTTCTTGAATCTATTGCGGCACATTCTTCTAAGTCTAAAAAAAAACATTTAAAATACCTATACATAATTTAATCTATATATATATATATAAATATATATATACATATAGAAAGAACTTTCTGGAGAGCATTCGGGAACATTCTATTTTATAAATTTATATTTTTAATGTTTAATGTTTTGGTTGCAGTTCCAACGGTATCAACATGACCATCAAGTCGATTAAAGCACGTCAGATCTACGATTCGCGTGGCAATCCCACCGTCGAGGTCGATTTAACCACTGAGTTGGGTCTGTTCCGTGCCGCAGTGCCCTCAGGTGCTTCGACCGGTGTGCATGAGGCGCTGGAGCTGCGCGATGGCGACAAGGCCAATTACCATGGCAAGTCCGTGCTGAAGGCTGTTGGCCATGTGAACGACACTCTCGCTCCAGAGGTGATCAAGGCCAATCTGGATGAGACCGATCAGGCTGCCATCGATAATTTCATGATCAAGTTGGATGGCACCGAGAACAAGAGCAAGTTCGGCGCCAATGCCATTCTTGGTGTTTCTCTGGCTGTGGCCAAGGCTGGCGCTGCCAAGAAGAATGTGCCCCTGTACAAACACATTGCTGATCTGGCTGGCAACAAGAATATCATTTTGCCCGTGCCCGCCTTCAATGTGATCAACGGCGGCAGCCATGCTGGCAACAAGCTGGCCATGCAGGAGTTCATGATCCTGCCAACTGGTGCCACGAGCTTCACCGAGGCCATGAAAATGGGCTCCGAGGTGTACCATCATCTGAAGAACGTGATCAAGGCTAAGTTCGGTCTGGATGCTACCGCAGTGGGTGATGAGGGTGGCTTTGCCCCCAACATTCAGTCCAACAAGGAGGCTCTCTCCCTGATCAGCGATGCCATCGCCAAGGCTGGCTACACCGGCAAGGTGAGCAATTGGTCAATTGGTTAAGCAGCTTGCAACTGAAGTTAAAACAACTAAATTTTATATACTAATAGATTGAGATCGGCATGGATGTTGCCGCGTCAGAGTTCTTCAGGGATGGCCAGTACGATCTGGACTTCAAGAACCCACAGAGTGATAAAGCTCAATGGCTTTCGCCCGAGAAGCTGGCTAACTTGTACCAGGAGTTCATCAAGGATTTCCCCATTGTGTCCATTGAGGATCCCTTCGATCAGGACCATTGGGATGCCTGGACCAATCTGACCGGTAACACCAAGATCCAGATTGTTGGTGACGATTTGACCGTTACTAACCCCAAGCGCATTGCCACCGCTGTTGAGAAGAAGGCCTGCAACTGTCTGTTGCTGAAGGTTAACCAGATCGGCACAGTCACCGAGTCCATTCAGGCCCATCTGCTGGCCAAGAAGAATGGCTGGGGCACCATGGTCTCTCATCGTTCGGGTGAAACCGAGGACTCGTTCATCGGTGACCTGGTTGTCGGTCTCTCCACTGGCCAGATCAAGACTGGCGCTCCATGCCGCTCGGAGCGTCTGGCCAAATACAACCAGATTCTGCGTATTGAGGAGGAGATTGGCCAGGGCGTCAAGTTCGCTGGCAAGAGCTTCAGGAATCCACAATAAACGTCGCTTCTTATAAATTCCAACAGCACCAAGCACCCATCCGAATAAAAACCCACAGCTGCAGAAGCATGTGAATGGTGTCAATTTGGTGTACGTGTTCGTCAACCCTTAGATATGTGTCTGGCGCACAAAAACAACCCATTCATAATATTCAATAATATTGCTTCGTTATTTAGACATTATGATTACTGTTACCATTACTATGATCTATTCATTATTATAAACGCATGCATGATCTACTTGAAGTATATTTAACAGTTGAACTGTCTATAGATTGTAAACCCTAATATCACTGCAATATTGTAACTTGGATTGACCCACAGTACCCTCTTTGCCATTTGTAATCAAAATGCAATGCGGTCAAAGACATTCAGGAAATTTCAAATTGTTCAACTCAATAAAGCAGCGAATATGAAATGCTCTAATACCCAACATAAAACCGATCGCACCAAACTTTAATTCAAAGTGTTAATAGATTGTGAAATAAATATTGTTGAATGTATTCAAACCAAATTTAATTTCACTTATTTTGCGTTGGGATCACGAATGGGGAAGCATCAAAAAATGTGATGCATACTTTTGGGGCGTGGCAAATAATGATGCAAACTAATTTATGACAATCAAAATTTATAGAGCATACTTTTAGGCAGTCGGTAGACCAAGGCTAATGATGTGTTTAGAAAAAATACTGCTTTTAGGCAGTCGTTTGCCAAAAGCTAATTATATGTTTACAAAAATACTGATTTCTCGACCATGTCCTTGTAGATTTTTTAAAGACAGTGCGCTAGGATCACAATCATCAATTCTATCGCCTGGCACTTAAGGATTATAGGGTCATCGTAGAGCCAAAACTCAAGTGAAAATTTCACTCGCAGCGCGAACGAGTTTGAGCCGATATCAGAAAATATTTGTTTTCTCGGAAACTATGAGGACGATTTAGATGTCTTTTGATATATAGCGCTCTTTGCGTAATTTGTAGCCCCATTTTTTTCTGCCAATCTGGAAATTATTGACTGCAGATCGATAATCCTGTGAGCACATAAACAGGTGTGCTTTCGAGACCCTTAAGGATATGGCCGGATTATGGCTTAAAACCCCATGTGCTTTTGGATGTAAATATCGATGTAGACGGAAAAGATCGAAGGATATTTGGATACCCATCCCAATGCCAAGTTTACATACACATATATTTATAAAAAATCAGTGTCATTTTATTGTTTCATAACGTTTAACTAACTACATTAAAATACTCATTCAACATTTAACAAAACTGAAAGCTTTTCCAATGTACTTAAAATCTATGCCTACCATTATGAAGTGATGTTAAAAATGTAACAGTAAGATGTGTGATTAAAAATAGTTTAGCACAAGTGAGAGCTATTGGAGATTGTTTAAAAACTAGAAACTAAGGCACCGAATTCGTTGCGATCGCAATGGGCCAAGTCGTTGGTCCCTTGAGCAGGATATCCTCCAGGGCATGCTTGACTTTGATGAAACGACGCTTGAACTCCAAGCCACAGCCCTTGGACAGACGGAAGTCGACGAGTATCTTGCCGTCCATTTCAATGATGTGCGCCTTGAAGACCAAGCGCAACTTTCGCCTATCAATCGTGGAGATGGTAACCACGCCCTCATCACTAACTTTGCACGTGTAGCCGCCCAGTCGCTCGATGGTGCCCACCAGCCTCTTGATCGTATCGTCCCAGCGCGTCGTCACAAAGAAGCGCGTCATGCGCCGCACCAGGCGCTGGAAGTAGTTCTGCGATGCGTTCTGCGTCTGATTCATTTGGGTGGCCAGCAGCAGATCATCCAGCATCGCCGGCTGCGAGAAGCAGTAGGTGAGACGTGCCTCCTGCGCCAGCGTCTGTCTGGCCTCGTCCACCTGCCCATCTTCGTCGCTGCGCATTGTGGGCATGGGCTGGGAACAATAGTTGCGTGACACCGAATCATCCAGGTTATTGCAGAGATGTGCACTGGACTGCAGTCGCTGCCTCTTAGCCTTCGGCGAGCAAATCTCCATGGCAGCCGCCGAGTCAACCAAATCATAGGAACGATCTGCAAGAGGAGAGGGGTGAACAACCATTATTAATTCGATTCAATCGAAATTGAGCATTCAATCAAAATCAAATGTTGCAAAAGCAAAATACCGAAATCAAAATAACGAAGGAAAAAAAAGAAAGCAAATGCAAAAACCATTTGGTTTTTGGTAATAAAGCTCTGTGGATTATGCGCACACCATAGAGCTAAAATCACCAAAGAGCAAATAATATGCAAACTCAAAAGGGCAAACAAAGGGCAGCAAATAAACAGCATGAATCTTATAAACTATTGCACACATATAAATATATATGAATTTCATTACAAACGTTTGTTAAGCTGGCCACAGGCGCCGATGCTTTGGTAATCTAGCTTTATGAAGTATTCAAATCTATCATACAGCTAAAGCGCCAAAGCGACGGCAATGTGGCACCAAGAAGAAGCACTTTAAATAACCGTATAGATGTAACACAAATCGACACTCAAAGGACACATATCACTCAGATGGTGTGAATGCAACACGCGCAGCACAGGCACAGAGCGACCCTCAAAGGCGTGCAATACAATGTTGAATTGAGAGTCACTAAGTACCTGAGCAGCAATGTGTGCAGCGGATTGGATTGGTTTTTGAACATTTAACACTGACAATGATTAACACAAGAACAAGAACCAACCGTCGAACGAATCTCGCAATTCTCTCTCTCTCTCTCTCTCTCTCTCTCTGCCTGGGCTTACCATGCTCTGCAAACTGCATGTTGGACCACTTGTGATCGAGGATCTTCTCGAGCGTCAGACGCCCGCCCGGGCTGCTGGCGAGTACTTTGCGCAGCAGCGATATGGCCAGCGTATCCAGTTTGCTCCACGGTGTCTGCGTTTGCCAGCGATCGTTGTCCTTCCAGTTGGTGAATTCCAGGCAGCTAGCCGATGGCTGATCCCAAGGCAGCTCTTTGGAAATGGAAGACAGAGAAGATAGAGTATTATTTAGATAATTTAGTTACAGTTGGGCCGACATGGCTTGATGGCTTGAGTTTGGTGGTCCGTGCAAATTAGAAGCTCTTTATTTTTATTGTTGTTGGTTTAGAAATGAGTTAAATCGTGCACAAAAATAGTAATGAATATGATTGTTGATTTTTGACTGTTGTTGTTGTTGCTGTTGTTGCTGTTACGTTATCCATTGCAGCTAGTTTTATTGTTGTTGTTGTTGTTGTTGCTGTTGGTGGCGGGGTGCAGGCGGTGGCAAGCAATTTAAGCTGGAGCTTTGGTATAAAAGCTTTAGATGATACAAGATATAGAAACAATCTACAGCTAGAATACCAAAGAAACAGCAAAAATGAAAGAAATTGCAATTGTGTGTGGAACTAACTATAAAGTTAAGACAAAAACATAGTGAAACATAGCATGGTGAGCAAAAACACATGACATATCCGAGTAGCTTATCAACTAGCTGTGTGTGTGACTGTGTGTGTGTGTGGTGTGTGTAACTGCTGGTGCCGGTGTGTAATTAAATATATGCATACATATATCAAGAACGAGCGATGGAAGGCGGACACAAAACAATACGAATGCGATGCGAATGCGAATGAGAATGTGATTTGCGGTTTTCTCTTATTTATCATTTCATTTATTTTCTTTGTTATTGTTATTGTTGGAAGTGTGCATAAAATCAAATGTTGAATCAATATTAACGTGTGCAGGCTTAAAGTGTGGCACTTACCACCCGCCAGCATTGTGACCAATATGACGCCGCATGACCAAATGTCCGCCGGCTGTGCGTGGTAGGGTTTCAGCAGCACCTCCGGCGCCACATATGGCAAAGTGCCGCAACGCTTGTCCAGCAGCCGCTCCCTGCCCTTGCATCTAGGAGCGAGCAAGTCAAAGAATTACAGTTAGTTATGTGATTTAAAATTAAGACTGTTGGAATATAAATTAAGAAAATATTCAATTTGCTGGTACCTAATACCTAAACATGGTGGCCATTCCGAAGTCAGAGATTTTCACATTGTCATGCTCGTCCAGCAGCAGATTCTCCGGCTTCAAATCACGATGAGCGATGCCACGTTGATGCAAATAGTTCAAGCCGGACAGCAGCTGTGTGAAATAACGCTGCGCTTCATGCTGCGGCATTCCAACATCGGGCTCTAAATGATAAACAGAAATAGTTAATAAATTTATGTAATTTATCTGCATAATTAGTGGACTTACCAATGCGATCGAACAACTCTCCGCCGGCAGCGTATTCGAGGAATATGTACTCCACGTCTCCCTGCGAACGTTTGCCAAAGAAGCGCAGGATGTGCATGTCCTGCAGCATCTTTTGTATGCAGACCTCCTTGCGGACGGAGATCACCGCATCCGGATGCTTCTTCAGATCGACCATTTTCATGGCCACAGCCTCGCCCGTCTGTCGATTTATAAGCAACTTGACTCTGCGCACCACAAAGATAAACAAGATTCGCTTGCATTTAGTAAGTGGAAAATTTTGACAGTGCAGCAGTTGCAGTTGCAGTTGCAGTGGCTGTGGCTGTGGCAGTTGCCCGCAATCCGCTGCCGTCTTTGTCTGTGTATCGACTGGTTGTGTGGTGCAATCAGTTGGTGCTCAGTGCTCCTCTTACCAATTTCGTCGCATGCGCACTACAAAAATCAAGCTGCGAGAAGCTGCGATAATAACTGGGCAGCAGAGAGTGCAGAGCCGAGCAGAGCAGCGCAGAGCTGAGGTGCAAGCAAATACGCCGGAAAAGTGCGTTTTTTCATTTGGCTCGCAGCATTTCCGGTTTATTGACTTCAACACACACATACACACACACACACGCAGAGTTACACACGAGAGTGAGTTAAGAGTGTGTGATGCATTGGCATTTTGGGAGCACTGCATCCCCCGTCCCCCTCCCGCATAACCCCTTCCACCCACTACTACTTACTCGCCATATGCACCTTCGCCTAGGGTCTGTGCCAGGGTCCATCCCTCGACGAATTCACGGGTCGCCGACGTTGTTGTTGTTGTAGTTGTCATCGTCGCTGTTGCGTGGGTCGCCGTGTGTTTGGTTTGTTGGATTTCGGTTAAGGTGCTTCAATATCCTGTCAACGCGTATCCTGTCGCCATGCGCCTTTATCATCCGTTTGTCAAGAGAGCCAGCATAGCGCTGCCGAGCTGCAAGCATACACAAAAATATCATCAAATGTGAGAAAAACCTTGTTTCACAACGTAGGCTAACGCCTACGCATAAATCCTTAACTGAAATCGTAATTTCACATCCATTAGTACATTCACCTAGCTTCACTCTGGGGATGCTGCTGTTGAACTACGTGCTGTACACACACACACACACACACCGAAGTACACACTACGAATACGAAAAAAAAAAAAAAAAGCCAACGTTTTTCGTTTTATTTTCTTTTTATGCCGCTTTAACATTTCATCTTTTTGGCATGGTCATGGTTCGCCCAAAGTAATCAACCACAACGCGTCACAGGCAGGCACATGCGCTGTGGCAGCCATCTCATCGTGAAAAGAGTGTTCGATTTAGGGCTCTCAATGTGCAGACGTACGTAACGTATACGTGCACAGAAACCATACATATATTTGAAATAGTTCATCTTGATTTATGTGCTTATGAATCAGATAAAGATGTTTTGGAGTTGACAGTCTGTTTGGAAAAGCTGGCATTGCTGTTAAGTTAACAACGTATTGTTTTACTCAAAAAGGATTGCAAATAAGTAGTTTCATAGCATACAGCTTAGTAGCCGGCGTTGCCAGGTTGCCTTCAAATGATTTATTTATCGTAACTCATACAGTAATGCATGTTTTTAATGAAAATAAATAACTAAATGTAACAAAATGTGATAAAATATCGACATTGCAATCTTAGTCAAAATATTCCATAATTTGTTACATCAGCATCAGCAGCAGTCGCAGGCAAACGCATTTGAAATGCTTCTGTCTGCAATTTTTACAAATGAGCATAATGCGTATAATAAACTTGCGCTGCAAAGCTCATACTCTCTCTCTCTCTCTCTTTGTCACACGCACTCACTCTCTCTTCGCGACTCTCCTTTTGAAATACACAGTTCACCACATGGATTAGACTATTGTTGTTGTTGTTGTTGTTGTCGTCATCGTCCACGTCTACTCGGCTTTTGTATTCGACAGGAAGGCAGGCAAGCAGGCAGCGACAAATAAAGCATAGACTGCTGCTGCTGCCCGCTCCTCTCTCTTTCCTTCTTCTTCTCTTCCTGGTGATGCTGTGCACTCTACTCTAATGCTGCCTGCGACTTATTTCCTTTTGCTGCGCTGTTGAAAAGCTCATTTGCTAACTGGTGTCGGTGTCGATGTCTTTGCTTCCACCCCGCCACTGCCACGTTGTCGCTCTGCTGGCTGGTTCAACAGGCCACTACTATTAAAAGTTTTCTATTTATTGTACTCGTTGAGTGTACTCGACTCCCATTAACAATCAACAGAATCGAACTTTTCACTCTCTGTCGTTTGCACCCTCCAACAGCCTACAGACTAAGGCTATATGCCACAATTGATTTCTTGGCCAGGAGCATAACAGAAAGTGGACAAATCTTTACTGATGACAGTTTACAAACACTTGTTTTTTTATCTTAGTTATCTGAGGTTAGCAGAAGGATAAGAAGACAAATATGGTAAGATCTTCGCCTAGGCATGGCATGCATACAAATTCGTATGAACTTTATGGCTGAGTCCTTCAGCATTTTCCTTTGGGATAGTCAGATATACTCAATCCAATCTGTAGCTAAAGTAGCCTATGCACGCTTAGATAGCTCGTCCTTATTTGAAGTCTCTAGTTCATATGGTCTCTGAGATCGGCTCGCTTAGAGAATCAAACAAATCGAATATGCTCTTGATGCTGATCAAACTATAAGATACAAACTTGAAGATAATTTAGTTTGCATGTTGCATACTTATGCACAATTAGCTATTTGGTTATTGTCTATAATTAATGAACTAAATGTATTTAAAGCTCCACCCCTAGATTAAGCAATATATCAGCCATTATTTTTTTATCGCCTTAATTAGTTCATTATTTTTAATAATACATACTTATCGCTATGTTTATAGGTGTGTACAGCTGTAATTAACTAGGTCTGTTTTATACACTAATTCTAAATGAATTGAAAGTCGGATCAGTTGCTCAGCAGCTGGTTCCATTTAAGAAGAAAAAAATTTAAAAGACTGCTCTCTAAGCTAGTTACAGCGGGCTGCTGCGTGCCCCGTTGCTTGCTTATCCCCGAGACCCGCCCGAGAGTCGGAGAGTCGAGACTAGCTCGAAAGTGGCCCCATAGCAACAGCGTCAAAAACTCGTCGGGGCCTAGGAGTGAGACTGTAACTGCCACAACGACTGACTGTAGATGTTATCTGAGACTGAGACTGCGACAGAGACTGAGACTGAGACTGAGCCAGAGACTGAGACTGAGCCAGAGACCAAGACTTCCATCTTTTGCCTTTGCCTTTGCCTTTGCGAGTGGAGTGGAGGAGACTGAGACTCTCTCTGCCCGCTGACTGTCGATGGTCGATGGTCGGTAAGGTAAGGTAAGGTAACGTAAGTTAAGGTAAGGCTAAGCAAATACGAGTTTCGTAAAGTATTTTATTTGAGACCCGGTTTATTTTTTATGCGCTCTGTACATGAAGGAGAGCTGCTCCTGCCACACTCTAGCTCCCCCCCAACCCCTTGCGCTGCAATAAAAAATGCAGAAATGAAAAATATATATTGTATGGTTAGGACAAAAAAAAAAGTGAAGAAAAAAAACGCAACACACTCTGTTGGCAGTCACCAAGGACGGTAGCGGATAAGAGATAGGCAAGACGCGTGTATCAAGACTCTGGCCGGAATGGAGATGGACATAACAGGCTGGCTGGCAGATAGACAGACAGACAAGCGGCATGAAAAGACCAGACCAGACCAGACCAGCATAGCCAGTTTTTTTTTTTTTTTTCGTTTTTTATATTTTTTGTCTTATGGCGGGAGCTGAAAAGCCAGCCGAGTGTGCAGATATTTTTCGTAAATTAATTTGTTAGCCAAGTAAGATGTATGTAATGACATTAACATTTGCAGGTTTAGCTACACTGGGTGCCAGCCACGGCACCGGGATAATTGTTATCCTTCAATTGCATCTTTTTCAATTTTTTTTTTTTAAGAAATTTTAGCGAACGCGTTTTATTTCGGTTTGCTTATCGCATTTAATGTCGGGCTGTTGGATGAGAGGAGCCCATCTCCACCTTCATCTCCATTGCCATCTCCATTTTCATAGCGAGCGAAGCGGCGTCAATCGACACGATTAATGGAAAATATTTCGAAGAGCGCACTGAGCCTGAAAGAAAAAACTCACAGACTGTCATCAACTCGAGAATGCGGCGCGTAGTGCACACACTCGCAGACTCAAACACACACACACACACACATTGCCCGGTATCGTTTTATTTGTATCTACACCTTCAAAAGTGCCAAAGTCCGTTCTTTGATTAAACATCTTTTGCGAGTGTTGTGGATTTGGATCTATTAAACTAAGCTCGACTTATGCTCCACTAACTTTATTAATTTAGTTTTTCTCCAGCTTAGCTTTACGGTCGCCATTTGTAAGTGATTAAACTAGAGCGGTGTTATCCTGTCACCAATAGCGGTTCGTCCTGGGCCAGCGTTAAAACCAAACTGTTCAGCAAATGCGCCCGACTCATGAGCATTGAATAATCTCCATGACATGGACCAGGCAACTCGAAACTTCCAGCGAAAGGCATCAAAGAGAGCAACAAGAGAGTGAGAGAGAGAGTGAGAGAGAGAGAGAGAGAGAAGAGCTTACGCATGCGCGCGCCAAAAAAATAAAATAAAATAATATATATATATATATATATATATATGTGGAAGCAACAGAGTTTGCAACTTTTCGGTGGTTGTTGACGTAACTCCTTCTCACTCTCTCACACAGTGCGAGCTCCAAACAGCTTCCAAGTTTAAATTGGCTCTCTTTAAGTTCGAAGCAGCAGCAGCACCAGCAGCTGGGACGAAGCCGGCGATGGAGACGGCAATAGCCGGTGAGAGAGAGCAGGGCTGTTGCTTCCCTGACGATGGTCGCAATGAGAGAGCGAGCAGGGCTGTTGCTTCTTTTTGTTCCTCTGCATCTTTGGCAATACATGAAAATGTTTATGTATGCATCATACACATACACGCACACACACACACACACACATACGTGTGTATATGTAAATTTCATTATAGTGCAGTATTCTTTTACACACATTTTTTTAAGCTTCATCGACGTGCCAACGTGTGTAAAATTGTTCCCATTCCTGTACCTGATATATGTATATACATATATATGGATACGATTGTCTATACATGTATACATACATTAAGCTTGGCACAATTAAGAGCAAAGATTTGCTCTCTTAAAATTAAGACACAATCACCCCAAATAACAAATAATTCACATTCTATTCACATATTTGCGTTCGATTTTCCAATGACTTATTGAATAATGTGCCAATGATGTGTATTTCAAAAGGTGGGGCGACTGCACCGCTCTTACTGTGAATACCCTGTACCAATTCGAAATGCAAAAGGGTATGGTGCAGCTGGATTAGGACGAAATGAATAATAAATTAATTAATCAACCTACATATACAATTCCTGATAATAGTATACATTTGTACATTGACTATTTAATCCTCCACACACGCTGGCTGGTTTCTCTTTTGTTAGTTTTTTGTTTTTTTGCACTCTTCCTGGCAGTTGTCGGGACTCGTTTACATACATATGCATGCGAGTGTGTGTGTGTGTGTATATTGCATATATACACTTTAGATATCAATGAGTGTATGCGTATTGTTTACGCCAATGGTTATCTTTTATACACACATGCGTGAAAACACATGCATACACACACGCATACAGTTATATATTTATATATATATATATGTATTTTATGTACATATATAAATATCTGCGTAAGAGCAATCGTGGTACTTATGAATAAGACAGCAGCATCCCAAAGCAGCAGCAGTAACAGCGACGCTTGGCAACAACAGCACAGGCACAGGTAGGGGTACCCTAGTCGAGAGTGTTTGACTAACAAATACTCTGTACCCAGACCCAAATTGCGCTTCTGCCTCTTATTAAGTAGACAGTATACAAAAACCAACATTCCAAATTAAATTAAGCTCCTAGCTTCTGTAGTAGCTGGAATTAGAGCTTAAACAGACTATACCCATTTTCATTGTGCTTGTTACATGCACTCCAACATCGTAAACCCTATTTCTCAAACATTTATATATACAGGGTATAAGCACAAGTTTCAAAAAATAAACGCAATTGGACAAGGGAAACAAGAAAACGGTTGCCAAGGAAATCGAAAAGTTGAATTTGCCACATGATAATAGCATCTGTGTGCGTGTGTGTGTGTTTGTCTTTGAAGTTCAAGCTCCACAGGCTAGAGCAATAATAGTTGAAACAGCAGCTGTCAGTGCGCCCTCCTCCTCCCCTCCTCCCCCCATCCATGCGTATATCCTGTTGTTGGAGCAGCCATTCGTCTGCATGCACCTGGAACATCTTACACATATTAAGTTCAATTGGCTGTCACATGATATTTGGGAAACAAGCGACAGACATTCGAAGGCAACGAAATCTCAAACGATGCTAATTAAAGCTTTAAATATCCTTACACTAGAATCATTTAAATATTACCCACTAATGGTTTAGACGTAGGTTTAGCTTATTTATGTACAAATTAAAAATGTATTCATGCATTTAAATATTTTTCTTTTTGTGATAACATATTTTATTTTCAAGCGGTCGTTTAGCGTATGTGTTTCCATTGAATAATATGTTCTTCAATATTTGAAGTACATAAATATTTTGGCAAGTTACAAAAAATTATACTGCATATTACAGTTATATATTCTATGCTCACATTTCTTCAGTTTTCATTTTATGACATATTAGTATTCTAGCCTTGGCCAATTCGTACTTGGCTAGCGCACTTTAGATTGAGGAGGATGTGAAAGAGCTATACTGATTACCATTAGTTATGTTCGTACGGGATCTCGTCATACATTTCTTGATTGTCTTGACTGCTAGCGGTTTCCTCATCCAAATGCGAGTTGGCCGACATAAAGACGCTGCTGTCGCTGCTCGTATTGAACATACTATTTTGGCGCTTCCTGCCAGGCTCAAAGTAGTTCGGATCGAGGATCAATGGAAAACTGCGGCGTCCATTGCGCATAATGTGTATTTTGCCCTGTGGCAAAGGATCAGGCGCAGTTCGCGGCGCTTTGAGTGTGCCATCCAACATGGACATCATGCCAAAGTGTCGCATCATGGAGACCGCCTCCTTCTCCACGGTGCTCGTGTCATCCCAATCGGCCATGGTCGCGTGCTCGCCCATCGGCTTTGTGCCGGCAATTTCCTGGATGCGCTCCATCATTGCCAGACTGGCGCGAATCTCTTTCGACTTGGATGCATTCATTTCGTCGATCTCCGCGTTTCGCTTCTGCCGATTCGCAAGATACTCATACGTCGACTTTGGACGAGGAATGAACTCCTGCTTCCGTTTTGCCTCGTACGCCAACTGGCCATGTATCAAATCAAAATCAGGCTGGAAACTAACCAAATCATCCTCAAAGCTAGTTGACGGAGCCCAGGCCATAATAACTCTAAATGTATTTTATGAGGCTTTTTGATAAATTAAAGACACAAATCTGGATGCGATGCGATGCAAATGGCGATGTCTTTGTTCGTCTTCTTCCTCTTCGTCTTCTGCGCCCGTCAACATAACCTTCTTTGCTTGTGCTCTGCATACAGCTGCACACGCGCATACTCATGTACGCATACACATATACATATGCATACATAAATGTGTACATATACAACCATAAATGCGTGCGTGTGCAAGCCGGCAAAACTGACAACAGTAAAACAGCAGACGGTGTGCCGACAAACAAGAAGACAGACAGAACAACTAACGACAAATCGATTGCAACTCAATTCAATTCACTTACCAAATCAGTATACAGTTTAATATCTACACAACTTAACAATGAACTCAAAAGCAAATAAAAAACTGAATTCTACTTCGAATTATGTTTTATATGCGACAGAGTTACCAAAGCCTGTATATTCAAAACGCTTTTTTGGGCATATTTAGTACAATAATCACACTGTGAATTTTTAAATTTTAACATCGAAGGTTTATGCTAAACAATTTTATGTTCATGTTTTTAGGGTCAAAGTTTTAATGAATTTAGGGTTTAAGTAGAGACAAGCGTTTTAGCCTGCATTACATTGGGCAGCCCTACACCAAAAAAAATCTCAACATATATCCGTCTCGCTCTAACGCCAGGAATTCCCATTCGCAATGCAATAAAATGCCGAAGGAATTGCGCCAAAACAGTCAGGGCGAATAGACACAAAAAGGTATGAAAGAAAATAGTTACAGAGCCTGCTTTTTATCCAAATAATTGGCGCACAGATCCCACAATAAGAGAATAATATAACAATGTGAGACTTACCGCTTTGAAAACACTTGCACTTGCAGCGGCGTTTTTTGCACACCTTTTGTTCTAGCAGGGATTGTTAGCGACAGCACTTTTAAACCACAGAACTGAATAACTCGATTGGTGGGCACAGTTTCTAGCTACTATAAATATTTTAAATTTTCTCTAATATGAGAAATTGTAGTCAAAGGCCGCCGTCACATTCTTTTGCACATTTGGCAAACTTTACGAGTGTGACTGTATATGCGAACAGAGAAACGCGAATTAGTGACGGCCTGTCGATATTTTCGTGGTGGTCAGACGATTATCCAGAAAAATACTGAAAATCTGTATTTAAATTAAAATATCGATTGTTAAAATGGACTGCCACTGCGAACTTGGCGCCCTAATTTAAGATTTAAGTGTGCGTTTAGAATTGAATCTTGTTATATTTAATAACACCAAAAACTTATAAATATACTCTAATGCAGCGTTTGCATTTTGATGGGAAATGCAGATTTCATGCGTAATTATTGCAGTCGTTGCAACTCGCGGCGACAAAGTTCATTGTCCTCATCGCCTTGCAGCCGTTTTTCTTTTTCTGTTTTTTTTATTATTACTTTACACATGCGCGATGTGCGTTAATGAAATTCTAACACTTTTTGCCCTCAAACTCAAGGTTTGCTTTTCGCGATTTCGCCCACGTTGCTGCACTCGGCTGGCATTCGCATTGCTCCCAGTCGCAAATCGACAGCTGGATAAGACACACGAAAATACGGGAAGATTATTTACGAGTGAAACACAAACAACGAATCAATTAATAAAGTGAAACATTTGGAAACAATTCATCTACGAAAAAGATATTTATAATTTAAAAAATAATTCAAAAGAAAATAGTCTCGCCATTGTCTATGCGTGCGTGCGGGCGTGAAAATCATCAATCATATAATAAAGAAATATTTTCGATTAGGCGTCTCATTAATGAAGACATTAAATCCATAAGCAACAGCAGGAGAAACAGCAACCCCAATGATTTTTATCGGCAAACCCACGACTTCAATGCGGCTGTGCATTAATCCATTTATAGGTCAAACACCCCCTTTAAACTTTCTGAATTGAAACTTGCACTTCGGCTGCGGCCTTATGTGTGTGTTGTGTTCACTGTACTTCCGGCAACGGAAATAGTCATAGTGGGTGCAGGTTACAAGTATCATAATAAAAATTAATTGAAATATGCTCAAACACTTTAATTGTAAAATAATTCGTAATCAGCCTATATTAATTACGTAATTTTCAATATTTGTAGCCATATTTAGTGTAAAAATATCAAACGGATATCCAATCAAAACGATCAAACAAATATATGAATAACTATGTATATTGCTAACACATAAGCAACAAATAATAAATTGAACAACTTGCTGAAAAATACGAACGATTCATCACGATCGAGAAGCAAAACTAAAAACAATCCATACAATAAACAAACGTTGAGTTCTCATTGATTGTCGAATTATTAATTTTGCTTTTTATTTAGTTTTAGTTTTTATTTTGCGTTTGATTTCGAAAATTTCCGTCTTGTTCCCGGTGGCAAAGTCAACGTGAACAAAAAATCATACGCTGGAAGTGCTACGGCAACAAACGCGCTCGATTGCCTCACTCAAGAGAAAATCCCAACTCAAGGTAACTAAAGGGATGGGACAAACACCAAGGGGGCAATAGGGGAGAAGGGCATGGATAGGAGGAGGCGTTGGCACGAGGAAATAGCCACTTAAATTTAAGCTATGCATAGACAAAAAGTGATTTAAATCAAAATTATAATTCCGCTGTCCCTTTATATAATTCGGGTACGCCCCTGCAAGGGGCTGTCATATTTTTACAGATAGCCAGCCAAGTATTTGGATATTTACAGATACCCAGCCAAGTATTTCGATATTAAATATGTTATAATATATTATAATTCAATTATTGAAAGAAACTGATTGCACAAAATGTTTCTTGAAGTATGGAATGAGAATTGTACTTTCTTGGTAACAGTTCTTCAATGTTTTCATATATGAAATATCTAAAATCACTGAGAAACCTTTCTGCTCATGGGGTTAGTTTCAAAAATCAATATATTATTTATTGATTCAAATAATGTATATGGAAAAGAAGAGCGGAATTATTGAAAAAACTAAATAAATAAAGTGATAATCTGCAAGTGTCTAAAGAGGATCGCTACACTACCTACCAAAAGTCCTTTACTTAGCAAAAGGAATACAAAAAGTAAGAATTAGAACATTTTTCGAAACAGAAATTTGTAAGTTTACTGAAATCCAAAATACTGAATCGAAATCTTGAAAGTTATTAAGTCCAATGCTGTACCAATGAAAATATCCAATCAGTTTTCATATTACACATACAAATATATATATGTATGGTTACTGATGTATGTATACGTGTGTGGCATGCAGATGTGTGTGTGTGTGTGTGTGCAAATAACAAAACAAACAAACAACAAAAGGGGTAGTTTTTGGGGAGAAGGGTGCGGAGGGTGTTGCGGTCATCCTGACTGAGTGCAGTGCCCTGAATTAAAACACGCTCAAGGACAACGACAACAGCTGCAAAAATGCAAATGGCAGCAGCAACAACAATTGCAACAACCTGCTGCAAAGTTGTTATTAATTGCTGGCCCACGTTGCGCATACTTAATTTGACCAACACTTTTTGCATGTGTGCCATAAAGTTCTCAGATGTATTTCTGTGTTAGCTGAATGTGGTTGCCTGCCAGACAGGCGGACATGCAGTTTAAACTGCACGCCGAACAACTTGGCCAAATTCTAGTTGCCTTGGCAGCCACTGTACAACAACAACAACAACAACAACAACTACTATTACTACAACATAGTAATAAACCACCCTCAAGCTCGGCACTCACGCACTCTTGTCCCACATTTCTTGCCAAAACAGAACAAAACAAAGCAAAATAGAACAGAATATAACAGCATAGAACAGCATAGAACAGAATAGGACAGAAAAGAAGCTCAGGTTTCGCTCACATTGCAACTGGCATTTTAGATTCAAGTTTTGCAACATTTGTGCGGGGCTTCTGACTTGTCCTTCGCATTTGCCTTTATTTCTGAGGATGGCGAGAGTTCCAAGTAGCAGCTGTCAAGGACGCATGTATACCTCAGTCTTTGCCGGCATCGACACAAGGACACTTTTGGGGGGTGGCCATGCGTACCACTCCTGCCACATCTGCCACTGCCATCTGGCATCGGGCATCTAATAAGCCGGATGTGGCCAACCTTCGCTGGTGGCGAACCTGAACCTGAAGCTGTACAGAAATTTACTCCACAATTTACACACTCAGCGTGTGTGTGTAATTTTTCTTTTAACTGTTTGACAGACGGAATAAATACCGCGTACTCCAAAAAGTGTATTAATTTGTTTATTTAATTGGGATACAAAGATACAAAGGTACAAAGAGACAGAAGTAAAATAAACAAAAGTTGGGCAAATCTGGGAACTTGTGGAATAAGATAAGTTTACCACAGTTAAGGGGATTTCCAGAGATCTTTTAGTATAATACATTTAGAAGTATTTTAATCTTTACATGTTGGATTTAATATAGTTTCCATAGCTATACAACAGTTAAGAGATCTCTTAATCAAGCATAAAGTAAACTGTTAAAGACTGCATTGAATTGTTTTGAGTACGATTAAAAATTTAAGCTTCAGCTTTGCATATAATCAAAGTATTTATTCTTAGAAGGCTTTTAAGCTTTATGTAATATTAAAATGATAAAAATGTTATTTAACTTGCCTTTAGTCGCCGTTCAATGTTAATCAACTAACAACACTAATATTTGTATTTGTTATGCTTTTTTGTTTTTTAATAGTTGTCGAAATGGAGCGATGCGAAGACAGGCGAGGAGGGAGAAGGTAAGTGAGACACAAACAAGCTGACAAAGCTGCCAGGAATTTGCCAAAAATTATTGAATTATTCTCCGCCACTCGATTTTTGAGTTAAGTGATATCATATTACACTTGTGTTAACTATTGTTTGCTTTAATTAATAGAATTAATAGGTCAACTATCAACTGCTTAAGCTGCTAAAACTAATGCGAACCCACTTTAAATATTTTTAATAATTGAAAACTAACAAAGCCAGCGAAAGATATTTTTAAATTAAATAAACAATATATTTTGGTTTTTGATAACTAGGAAACTGGAATTCGCCAGCAGAATTCGGGTCAAAATCAGATAGCGTTTTTTGCTCGAGTGTTTTGTGCATATCTGGATCGTTTTCAGGTCAATCAATAGTATTTCAATGGTTTGTGATTACCAAGTCAGTCGCAAAGGTGGCTCACTTTTCTTTCATATGTGTGTGTGCGTGTGTGTGTGTGTGCTTGCGTGTGTGCGTGGGTATCGTGCACAAAATGGCGGCGACACCAAAGTCGTTGTCCATTTTGTTACTGTTTTATGGCGTTGCATGTCCCGACCTACGACAACCAGAATGCATTGTGCCTAGGTTATGTCCTGCGCAGTCTCACTTTCTCCAACTCACACACACACACACACACACACAGACACACACTTACACACAGACGCAGACACACATTCGTCTGTCTGTGTGAAATCAATGAAGGTTCAACGCTCGCTGCACTAGAAACATGCAAGCGAAATGGAGACCAACTTGCTCATCCTACAATCACCCGGATAATACTCGGACCGAGTCTCATCGAAACGCAGACACCCTTTTTATCCTTATAAATAAAGTACACATTTTCAGCTAGCGTAATTTTCAATTACAATATTTGTGTAGTCATCAGAAAAAGTTGCTGATACATTCTTTAGGTGCTACAAACTATAAGATCCAGTCAAGGGATTATAATGTCTAAAGGGTGTGAGGGTGTGAGGGTGTAAGGGTGTAAGGGTATGTGTGTGTGAGATTTGTGAAGGTCGTATGTATGTGCATTGATATGGTATGCCCAAAAGTGCTTATCGCGGCATGAATACTACGATACTTCAGTTTGTAGTTGCAATAACATAAATACTCTTTTTCTTTTCTTCTCTTCGACAAGGACTAAACAAACTGAATTGGAATTTTCACGAGGGTTGCCTTTTGTGGCACATTCTCACATACATATTTCAACTTCTTTGGGTATTGACGGTGGGAATGCATTTTTAATGCAACCAATGTCATTGCATATCAAATGTGAGAAATAGTCAACTCATCGGTTACTCATAGTCACTTATATGCAAGCACTCTCAACAACACCAGGCTAGCAAGTCTGTGCAGCTTTCAACATCAGTTGTGTCTGTGTGTGTATGACACATATATATATATATGATATATAGACACACATATACACATAGCAAGCAACTATTGACCCAGATTTGCCAACGAGACACGCAAACACTGCGCCCTTCTTTGGCCCATAACCCAAAAGCAACGCTGCTGCTTTTATATGTTTATATGTTTATATGTATGTGTTTATATTTACATTTACATGTACGTTTGAAAATTATAATTTAATTTGATGCTGCTGCTGCTGATGCTGCTGATATGATTATAATTCCTTGCCGCTTGCTGCTCTGACGTTTGTGATTGCGATTAGCAGAGAGCACTCTCTGAAATCAATGCAAATAAAGGCGAACGCTGCTTTGATTTCGCACAAGGACACAGTTGCCAACTCCGACCTTGGAATTGTGCAAACACGCCACTGGATTAGACTGATGTGGCAGGAGGATAAATTAATTATGCGTCCTGACTGGGTTTGTGTCTGTCTCTGTCTCTCTGTCTGTCTGCCTCTCTGTCTGTCTGCCTCCCTGTCTGCCTGTCAGTTTTGAAAATGTTCAATTGAAATTGGCATTGATTAACTTTGTTGAGCGAGTTGAGTTGACTGTAATTATATTCGCTGTTAAAGTATTCTATAATCTAAGAGATTTTGTCGGCAAACGAGGCAGCGGCAGAAAGACCCCCAACAGGACCAGAACCGTATTGTGGCATAGGGAGAGGAGAGACAGAGACGGCAACAGAGCTGGTCAGAGGCAGTAGGACTCCGACAAGCCAGAAGGCTCCTAGGTGGTTATAATCTTGGACGATTCAAACAAGTTGTAACCATGGGAAAGAACAGCCTTAAAATACTTGTAGACTAAGAAGTCACCTAACTAAAATGGGTATAAATATTAGCGATCTGTGCAGGTTTTGTGAAAGACAGGAGGAATCCTCGATGTACATCCTAGCAGAATGTGTCGTTTTGAATTTCAGAGACTCAGAAGACCTAAACCCAACAAAGATCCTCACATTCGTGCGGGAGCTGGGGCTGAGCTATAGTCTCTGAAGGGGCACAATAGATCAAATAGGTCGGGGTGCAATTACCCCCCAATAATAATAATAACAGATTTTGTGCATTTTAATTTAGCAACTGGGAAGTACTAGGAGTATTTATAATGTAACATAAATAATGAAAATAAAAAATCTTTAAATCCAACTAATAAATTGTGTGCACTTTTAGTTGGTTGGGCACCTGTGGCAAGTTATTACTTTAAAATATTTATAAATGTATATAAATAAATAGTATTAGGACTGGCAATTGTTCCTTTATACTCAGACTAGCTCTTTTCTCAGTTGGTTGCTAAGCAGCTAAGTCAAACTGTCTGCATTTTTACTCTTTACTCAATTCAAAAGGGACTTCAGATTAATGTGCCTTGCATTAAGCAAAACTGCAATAAATTGAAATTTTGTGTTATGTTTTTTCCATCTATTTTTGCAGACGAAGGAAAAAAGCTGCACTTTATTAGTCCGGCGCGTCGAAAATCTGTCCTAGCACCCATATTAAATAAGATAAAAAATGGTATGGAGGCTGCAGATATTGGGGACAAGAAGCTGGGCAGTGAGAGCAGCGGCAGTGGCCACATAGCCGTCCAAATTGAGCCCGCCAGGCGTGTCAAGGTGCGTTTCTCCCGGTGATGATAAAGTAGCATTGATCAACTTGAATCGTTTCCCTGTAGCGCCATAGCATACACGGCATGATGGAGGAGGAGAACACCATAAGACCGCATCAGGAGATACGTCAGCTGACGCTGGAGGAGAAGAAGTTTCTGCTCGCCGTGGAGAGGGGGGATATGGCGGGCACACGCCGGATGCTGCAGAAGGCGCAGGACACCGACTACATAAATGTGAACTGTGTGGATCCATTGGGTCGGACTGCCCTGCTCATGGCCATCGATAACGAGAACTTGGAAATGGTTGAGCTGCTCATCAACTACAATGTGGACACAAAGGATGCACTCCTGCACTCCATCTCCGAGGAGTTTGTCGAAGCCGTTGAGGTGCTGCTGGATCACGAGAATGTCACCTTTCAGATTGAGGGCAATCATGTATGTGGCATGCTCGTGTCTTATATAAATAATCATTGGTTATACTTTGACTTAGAGCTGGGAGTCCGCTTCGGAGGAGACCTCAACATTTACGCCGGACATAACGCCGTTGATATTGGCTGCACATCGGGACAACTATGAGATAATTAAGATCCTTTTGGACCGTGGCGCTGTCCTGCCCATGCCACACGATGTGCGCTGCGGCTGTGACGAGTGCGTCCAGTCCCGCCAGGAGGACTCGCTGCGGCATTCGCGGTCTCGCATCAATGCGTATCGCGCCCTCGCCAGTCCCAGTCTCATAGCGCTCTCCTCCAAGGATCCCATTCTCACTGCCTTCGAGTTGTCGTGGGAGTTGCGACGCCTCAGCTTTCTGGAGCATGAATTCAAGGTGCGCTCCCCAAGCAGGTGGAAATGTGGTCCAGCTTCTGATTAATATTGTGATTACAGAATGAGTATCAGGAGTTGCGCAAACAGTGCCAGGACTTTGCAACCGCTCTGCTGGATCACACACGCACCTCCCACGAGCTGGAGATCTTGCTGAACCACGATCCCACTGGGCCCGTCTATGAGCACGGCGAACGAATGCACCTCAATCGCCTAAAGTTGGCCATCAAACTGCGCCAAAAGAAGGTTGTGTTAGCTGGTCCAAAGTATCTTTGTTATTGTTACGAAACTAATTTGACTGATTTTCTTTTAGTTTGTGGCCCATTCGAATGTGCAGCAGCTGCTGGCCAGCATTTGGTACGAGGGCTTGCCGGGATTCAGGCGAAAGAACATGGCATTGCAGGCAGTGGATATTATACGCATTGGCATCATGTTTCCCATATTCTCGCTGGCCTATATACTGGCGCCCTATTCGGCCATTGGGCAGACAATGCGGAAGCCCTTCATCAAGTTCATCTGCCACAGCGCTTCGTATTTCACATTTCTGTTCCTGCTGATGCTCGCCTCACAGCGCATCGAGTCCTTCATTGGCAGCTGGCTGTGGACCGATTCGAGCAGCATGCTCAACCAGGTCGAGGAGGAGCTGCAGCTGCCCACCAAGCGTGGCGCCAAGCCAACGTTCATCGAGTGGCTAATCCTGGCCTGGGTCAGCGGCCTCATCTGGAGCGAGGTGAAGCAGCTGTGGGATGTGGGTCTGCAGGAGTATCTGAATGATATGTGGAATGTCATCGATTTCGTGACCAACTCACTGTATGTGGCCACAGTGGCTCTTCGTGTGGTTTCCTTCTTTCAGGTGCTGTGCTCCACTACTTTATTAAAAAAATACACACAAATTATTGTTGTTGATTTCGCCAAACAGGTGAAAAAAGAGATGATCTTCAATTCGCAGGCGACAGATCTGCCGCGAGAGCGTTGGGACACATGGGATCCAATGCTCATCTCGGAGGGCCTTTTCAGTGCGGCAAACATTTTCAGTAGCCTCAAGCTGGTGTACATCTTCTCGGTGAACCCACACTTGGGGCCACTGCAGGTGTCCTTGTCGCGCATGGTCATGGACATTATGAAGTTCTTCTTCCTCTACGTGTTGGTCCTCTTCGCCTTCGGCAGCGGTCTCAACCAGCTCCTCTGGTGCGTAACAATTACAGCTATTTATTTTGTATTTATTCCTGTTTATTTTGAAGTGCATCTTGTTTGATTGAGCCTGCTAAATACAACTAAAGCATTCTTTGTACACCTGCCAGGACTATTTAAATGTTTAATTCTTTTTATTTGACTTTTTACACCTGCCTGGACTGAGTCTGAGAGTTGTGATTCTTTGAGATCTTTCTTAAAAGGTCTGCTTTTTATTTGACTTCTTACACCAGAATTTTGTATTTGTTCTTCTATTTAAAATATTGACTTTTAAAGTCAGTTGTATCAAACATTAAAAAATTAATAATAAAACTATTAAATAGGTGCAGGCACTTGTAGTTTATTTAATTGGTTTATTGTTTAAATGTTTTCGGAGTTGCGAAGTCGTTTTATGAATCTTGCATTAAGTTTTGAGTCTATTTTCCATATTGATTATTTTTTGAAGCTTTGTTGTTAATGTTTATATTTAATTAACATGTCTTAATGTGAAGTAAAATTTTAACTATTTTCCATGCTTGTTCAGGTACTATTCTGATCTGGAGAAAAAACGCTGTCCCGAAGTATCCCCAAGTGTCCTGCTGAACATGAATGGCACAAACGATCCGAATGCCTGCATTGTCTGGCGTCGTTTCTCGAAGTGAGTGGAATAATGTCAATTAATATTCGATTACGAATTTCAAAATTTAAAATACTTTGCAGTCTGTTTGAGACCACACAGACCTTGTTCTGGGCTGTCTTTGGGCTAATTGATCTCGACAGCTTCGAGCTGGATGGCATCAAAATCTTTACACGCTTTTGGGGCATGCTAATGTTTGGCACCTACTCCGTAATCAATATAGTTGTGCTACTCAATCTGTTGATTGCCATGATGAATCACTCGTATCAACTTATCTCGGTGAGTCCACACACAAACATCGTCTAAATGCTTCCGGACTCACGGACAGGTCCATTGCAGGAACGCGCCGATGTTGAGTGGAAATTCGCCCGTTCCAAGCTGTGGATTAGTTACTTTGAGGAGGGCGGCACCTGCCCGCCCCCATTCAATATAATACCGACGCCCAAGTCCATTTGGTATGCCTTCAAGTGGATGCGGCAGGTGTTTTGTAGCGGCTCCTCTGCAGCCCGACGTGAACATCTCAAGACAATCCGGGTGAGTAAACTGAACTGTGTAAAAGAAAGGACTATGAAAGCTATGACAAAATAAGTGATTCAAGCATATTCAAGTATCTCACTTGATGTTGCTGTAAGTGTTGTAAGTACTCTTTAGGAATTTTAAGACTCTTTGAAGAGAATTTCAGCTTAAAGTAATACTTAACTCTCTGATACCAACAGCGTAAGGCACAGCAGGCCAGTGATCGGGACTTTAAGTATCAGCAGATTATGCGGAATCTGGTGCGTCGCTATGTGACCGTTGAGCAGCGGAAGGCGGAGTCTCAGGGCGTCACCGAGGACGATGTGAATGAGATAAAGCAGGACATTTCCGCGTTCCGCTGCGAGCTGGTGGAAATACTGAAAAACAGCGGCATGGACACGAATGTGACAGCGGGTCAAGGTGGAGGTAATATGACCTGTGACCTTTCAGCCGGTCTATCTAATGCCAAATTTGATATCATTTTGCAGGTGGCGGCGGTAAAAAGAATCGACAGAAAGAGCGTCGCCTAATGAAAGGTTTCAATATTGCACCGCCGGGATCAACGGGTTCGCTGGCGCCCGTGGCCGAGTTCTCCACATCGCTGGACAACTACGATAACCAAAATGAGATTCTCAGCTCAACGCTATCCACACTCTTTGCGCCCAATTTCATGCACAGGCGCCAGAACACAACCGCCGGCTCCATCGGCGGCATGGAGTCGCCAACATCGCCAACGCAGGCAACAACAACAGCGGCAGCGACGCCTGCGGCAGCGCCAGGCAGTGCCACCAAATACAATAAGACCACACTGAAGTATAACAAACGCATCGCTGGACACAAGAAACGTTGGGGTATGTCCAAAATCAAAATTGTAATTCCATTTCCAGAGCAAAGTAATCTTGCCCGCCGCTGCTTTAGGCACACTGATTGAGGCCGCCAAGGTGGGCAACATGAGCAAAATGCTGGGACGCTCCAAGTCCGAGGACTCCGTGTGCAATTCCTCGCAGAACTCAACACCCGTCCATGGTCAGGTGAGGGTGAAATATGCGCAGTGCTCACCACAGCACACATATACGTCCCAGCATGGCGGGGATCCACCAAGTGCTGCCTCGCTTCCACATCCTGCCGCCTTGAACAGTGCCAGCAACATGGGCCACGCCCATGTGGGCGTTGGCACACACTTTTTTCACACGACGACGGGTTTGTATAGCAATCTGCTCGAGTGTCAACAAACATTTGTATTTTTTTTCTGTGGCAGGTTTAACGGCAATTGCTGCGCTGAAACGGAAGCGCAAGAAATTCTCATCGAGTAAAAACATTTGCCCCGTCTCCGAATCCATTGCGGCTGCGAATGTGGCAAATGCTGCCAATGCGGCCAATGCGGCCAATGCGGCCAATGTTGCCGATCTGCTGACTGACAAGGTGTGTGCTCTTTGCCCCAAATCAAATGTGTGGCAAGATGAAAGTAACTTTTTTGTTGTTTTTCTTTCTCAAACAGACGCTGAAACGCGTTTCCAGCTATCCGGCAGCGAACGCCGAGGGCGGTGTGCCACACAAAGATCCCGCCCAGCTGGTGAGACCACGTCGCCATGAGCAAACCCAGAGCCAGCACGACTCTGTGGAGGCATCAACGGAGTTCACGCTGTCCATCGATCCATCCAACACGTCCGTCAACTCGCGCGAGCCACTGATCAGCAGCAGTTGCATCTCCGCGTCGACGGCCAATGACTGAATATTATTATTTAATTGGTATCAGGTTGCAGGGATCGGGGATGACATTATCATAGTATCTTAGTAGCTGTAGCTGTAGCTGTCAAACAAATCAAACAACGATATACGAATTACATAAGGACGCAATGCTGTCGCCACATTGATTGCACAGGACCTTTGACACATACAAACAAATATGATGGCTCACTGGGACAGTCGGTTCAACTGCCACAAGACATAATATCCACATATCCACATATCCACATATCATGTGTCTGTATTTAGATGAATGCTTTCACAGAGATGCCGTCGAATTTGAATCGTATTTAAATCGTATTTAAATCGCTAACCAACACCAAATATAACTATCCCATATCGATATTGAAAGTTGCCTTAGCATGAGAAATATTTTTTGTATGAACTACAGTTAAAAAAAAACAAAACACATGCATATTTATACATATATATATATGTATATATATATCTATATATGTATATAAATTCATACCTTTGTATACACAAGTTTTTTGGATGATCATTGAGTAACTGAAAGTCAACTTGTACTTGGAGTAGCGCTGTGTGATCTTAATTTCAGAATGGATTTGAACACGATAATATTTTCAAGTTCCATACGTAAGCTGTGTACTTAAAATAGAAAAGAGAAGCAAATCAAACAAACAAATTTTATACACCGATTTTAACCAACACAAACAAACAATAAACGAATTGCAAAACTCTTAATGATTTTAGCGACTATTTAGAAAATACTTTCATATATAATATATATATATGTGTACTAGATAAAATACGATTACTAACTTCATTTTTAGAAGAGTTTTAAGTTAAAAAAAAAACGAAGAGGCAAACGGAATGTTAACTTATATTTAGTTAAATCCAAATTGGTTGCAACAACTTAGACTTAAGCATAACGAAACTTATTGTGACCCACAGCAGCACATTAGCTAAATACATAACTAAACCAAAGAGATATACAATAAACAATAAACACCTAAATACGAGACACCAAATGTAGGTACTTCAACTGTTATACACATGAATTTATAATCTACATATCAAAAGATACAATAACGTCCGGACTATAAACCTATCATTCCATCACAACTTACCACAAGACAACTATTCACATTGTCCGAGTCGATCCGCATATAGGTGACTATATCTATTGGAATAGCGAACAGCGAACAGCGAACATCGAACAGATCCAAACAATATATTTGCACTACAGTTATTTTTTACAGTGTCAGTTTTAGTCTTTCGCAGGCAGATATCTGGATTGTCTGGATGGGATTTAAATATCAAATAGGGATGAATAAACTAGTAACTAAACAAAACAAAGAAATGTTATTTGCACGGAAAATAAACGTAATTTAAATACAAAAAACAAAACCCAAAACGAGTTTCAGTTGTTTTCGATTGTTGCAACTGCAACTCCAATCATTAAAAAGTTTCAGGCATATCAAATAAAATAGACGAGACACTTTCAGTATTTGTAAATCGCATTTATTTTAAATATATATATGTATATATATAATTTGCAAATAATTGTTATAAATATACATATATATACATATATATATATATATATATATATATATATATATATTTATGTTGCAATGTATTACATATGGTATGTATGTATAATAAACAAATAATTCGACAAATAGTACAATATTTTTGCTAATATAAACGTTTATATATTGTAACCATTTACCGTTGTAAACATACATGTTTTTCTGTTTTCTGTTTTCTGTTTTTTGTTTGTTTGTTTTTTTTTGTTTTATTTTTTTTTTGTTTTTTTTTTAATTTCATATGAAACTATGGAAAGAAACGATTACATTAATTTATTTAATTAGAAAAATAATAATAATTGGAATAAATCACTTTGCGTTGCATTAGGCTATAAATTTCAAATATTTTTATTATATGTATGTATATACTAAATAATTGGTTTTTCTTCTTCTTCTTTTTTTCTTTTTTGTGTGTGTAAAAAATATATTTATTTATATGTATAAATGTATGTATATATATTTGTTTGTTTTTGTTTTTCCGTTTTGTGTGGTGTATATTGTGTATTTATTTATATATATATATATATAAATGAGAGCTTTGCCTAGCAGAGGGTTGTCGCTATATATCCATATATAGCACGGGATCGAAATTTGGGCAACAACGACATAATTTTACATAATTCATGTAAGCTCTGGAATAATTGTATCGTGAATGCTATATAAGACTCCACTTATTTAGTGGGCACCTGAATGGGTGCCCCATCATCATCATCATCACCATAATCGTTGTGTTTGTTTGTTTTTGTTGTTGTTGTTTTTGTAATGTTTATCATAATAAATTGTGTAATTAAATTGTGTAATAATTCATATGAAGAGTTGAGAGAATGAAGGAAGCGTCTGTGTGTGTGTGTGTGTGTTGTAAACTGTCTGTGAAATAAACAAAGGTTCCATTCCATAAACATTGCGGGATGTAAATGGTGCTCGCATCCAGAGATTGGCCATTGAGAACAGTTGTACAGAACTACAGATATTAAATATATAATCATATTTGCACAGTTACACATTTATGTCCACATATCTGTATATATATATAGATATATATATATGGTAGTTATCAGTAGTATACTATGAATAGAACATAGTCTAATAAATTCATATTTTTCGTTAATCATTTTGCATATATGTAACTCGTTTCACTTTAGCTATATAGATACATGTATGGCATTGTACACATTTATATATATATACACATGGAGAAATATCTTTGTATATAGATATATATGTGTGTGTGCGTACATGCAACAACAATGCGGTAAGGTAAACCGTTTAAAAAGCATTTATGAAGAATTTTAAGTAGTCCTTTGGGGTTAAGTTGCAGATGCAGTTTTCTTTTTGTTTTCATTCGATTTATGTACATTGAGAAGTATTTTCTTTTTTTGTTGCACAAAATGCTATAGCACATATGGAGATTTGAGTGTCTGTGTGTGTGTGTGTGTGTGTCTATGTGTGTGTGTGTGTGTGTGTGTGTTTAATTGTGATTTTAAATATGTAGTTAGTAACAACAATACCTTTACACAAACACTTTTGTATGCATATCCCAACTATCAATATATATATATATATATATATGTATATATGTATATATGTATATGTAAATATGTATATATGTATATATGTGTGTATGTATGTTTCAGTAATATATATATATATATGAATTGTGTATCGACAAAAGTTCATAAAGAATGTTTTCATTGTGTACATTTAATACAATTGTTGATGCTGTTATTGTTAAGAAGTTGGTTTCTGCATTTTGTTTTTTGTTAATGTTTTAGGAGTGATTAATTAGATTACAATTGATTTTTCTTTTTGAATATACATAGATTTTTATAGTGTAAATTACAACTAGGCAATCGAAATCGTTTTTCGTTGTTTTTTATTTTAATTTTTGATTTTGTTTTGTTTTGTTTTTGTGACACCCAGAAAATTGTGATGATCAATCAGCGTTTTGCCATTGGCCATTGGCTTAGCCACAGAGCATGTGCACCAGCATGGCAACCAGGAAGGTGACAAACACAAATGAAACCACAAAGAAGACGGCCTTCTGCTGATCCGTCAGCCGCTTCCTGTTGCAATACAGCGCCGTCAGCTTGGCGACAATCCTTCGCACAATGTTGCCGTGCGGCATGTTGCTGCTGCAGTTGCCATTGCTGCCGCTGCTCATGATGCTGTTGCTGCTGCTGCTTGTGCCGGGCAGAATGCCGGCGCCGGCAGCGGCCGAGGGATGCCTGTAGTGGGCATGATGCATGTGGTGTGAATGATGCAAGTGCTGGTGATGCATATGATTGCCACGCAACAGCAGCGTCGAGGACGCTGGCAGGGTGACCAGACTGGAGGCGCTCGCTGCTTCAGCGGCGCACCCCAGATGCTGATGGTGATGATGGTGGTGATGATGATGATGCCTCGGATCTGCGCAAGACTTGAAGCTGCTCGCCGACAACTCATGCTGCAGCCGACTAATTGCCTGGGCATCGGCGCCGACACCGCTGCTGCCGCTAATCGCAGAGGCGCTAACCGAACGCAGATGCAATCCACTGGCGCTGCTGCCGTTGCTCGAGGACAGTTTGCGGCTGGAGCGCTGTGTGGCATGTGTCGGCGCCGCACTCGCACCGTGCAGCAGATGCTGTCGCACAGCAACCGCCGAACTGACGTCCAAATTACTAGGCACCTGGTAGCGCAACGCCACCGAAGATTGGCCATGGAACAGATCGCCGGCGGCGGTGACACGCACGGGACACACACGAAACTGGTAGCAGGTGCCCGCCGCCAGATTATCAATGGTGAACTTGGTCTCTGTGCCCCGATACAGCTGGCGGTAATCCTGATTGCTCAGCGCCACCGGAGCAGCAGTAGCAGCAGCAGCAGCAGCAGCATTGTTGGAGGAGCCGCTGCTGCTGCGCCCCTTGGGTGAGTTCGAGGCATCCGCATCCGAGGCGACGACGGCATATTGCAGCTCGTACTCGACGCGATCCTGGAAGCTATTCTTCGAGTGCTGCCACTCGAGGGTCAGCTGCATCGCCGGCTGATTGGCCCGGTCCAGCACACAGACGCCGCTCTCGTGCATCACCCGCGGCGCCTTAATGTTCGCCGGCAGCGTGGCGCTCGTCTCGAATATGTACTCCTCGGAGTATTCGCCATCGCCGGCGCGATCCGTGTGCGCATAGATGCGGAATGTGTAGCTGCTGCGCTCCTGCAGCTTGTGTATCTTGCACATGCAATTGGTGCCGGAGTAGACGGCCTGGAACTGCTTCGCCCGTGCCACATACATCTCCACGTGGTACTTGGTGCCGGGCACTGGTCCGCTGTTGCCGCCAGTTGTGCCGTTTGGCGCCGTTTTGCCACTCTCGCCCCACTTGAGCTTGATGTAGTTGTGCCCCGATCCGCTGCACTCCAGCCGTGGCGGTGCTGGCGGCGATGGTTGTGTCGTCAGCTTGGCATAGGCACTGAACGGACCAGACCCCATCGCATTCACCGCCTGCACGCGAAACTTGTAGCTCGTCTCGGGCGTCAGGCCGAGCACCGTGTACCGGGTGCATGCGTCCGGTGTGGCAATCGTCCGCTCACCGTACTCAATGTTGTAGCTGCAGATGGCCGAGCCATGCGCCGCCGGCTGGGTCCAGTTGAGCGTTACCACCTGGTGGGTGAACTCGTAGCCCTGCATCTGTGGTGCACCCGGCACCGCCGATGGCGTGGACACGCACACCACATCTGTGGGTGGGCCGGTGCCGGCTGCATTGCTGGCGAGGACGCGCAGATAGTAGCGCGTATATGGCGTCAGATTGCGCAGCTCCACGTTGGTCTGGTTGCCCTGGTAGCAGCCATGGAATTGAGTGCCCAACGGCTCCACGGGCGGCTCGTCCAGCGGCTGGCTGGCGTTCTGCAGCGTGTAGCCCGTCACTGGGCTGCCATTGAGCAGCGTTGGTGGCTGCCAGTTGATGCTCAGATGCGTGGCGGACTTGACGAGCGCCTGGAGCGCTTCGGCTGCGCCGGGTGCTGCGGCGGCCGCTGTGAAGCGCAACCACTGCGACCAGCTGCCGGCTCCGATGCGATTGATGGCACGCGCTTGCACCTCGTAGATGCCGCCGGGTTGCAGCTGCTGTGCCACAAAGCAATCCTGTTGGCCCCGATAGACGCTCTGCGTTGCCAATGGCAGCGTCTGCTCCGAGATTTCCAGATGACGCAGTTGCGCCTCAAATTCAAGCACCGGCGCACCACCATTGTAATCCGGCTGGCTGAGCCTCAGCCGCACCGCATAAGGCGTTGGCGGCGCATCGCATTGAGGCGCTGGCGGTGCACCGGGCGGCACTGCCTCCGTGGTCACATGGCCAATGTCCGAGAAGGCGCTCGCGCCGGCCGAGCCCTCGCAGCACGCACGCAACTGATAGGTGATGCCCGGCTGGAGGCGATCACACATTGCCTCCGTCTCGCTGCCAGAGTAGATCCGCTCGAAGCTGGCACCCATGCTCAGCTCGAGATGGTAGCGCAACGCATCGCAGCCACCGTTGTCCGACGGTGGCTCCCAGCGCGCCTTGAAGTGTGTGCCATGTATCTTGCCCTTGACATGCGGCTTCCCGGGTCGCCCGGGACGCTCGGCAACAGTGCTGTAGCTGACCTCCGGGGACCAGGGCGAGACGCCGGCATCGTTCTCGGCACGCAGACGGAATTGATAGCTGGTGGCGCGTCGCAGCTGCTGGCACTCGTAGTGGGTGTCGCCGCCCTTGTAGCTGTTCAGGTAACCATGTCCGGTGTCCGCATCCTGCAGCTGCAGCAGAAAGTCACCGTCTTGCGGCCGCCGTTCCCAGACCAATCGCAACGAGCTGGCGCCGCACGCCTGCAGCTGTGGCGCCATGGGCGCTGTGGGTGGATTGCCAGCGGTGCTGTAGCTGCTCACCTGCGAGTAGACGGACTGGCCAACCTCATTGACGGCTGCCAGGCGAAAGCTGTAGACGGTCGTCGACTGCAGCTTGTTGAGCACATAGTGCTTGGCCTTGATCTTGGCCAGCTCGACAAATTGCAGCGCATTGCCACGGCCCACATCGTACTCGAGCAGATAGTGCTGAATGGGAGCACCATTCGATGCAGGCGCCGTCCAGCGCAAATTGATGGAGCTCTTGGTGCGCGACACCAGCTTCGGCGGCAGAGGCTGATCCGGTTCGCAGGCGGGCGTCTTGAACTCGGTGGGCTCACTGACGCTGCCCTGGAGCTGCTGATAGTGCACCTGCAGCCGCACCAGATAGTCCTGGCCCGGCTGCAGATCCTGCACAATGCACTCGTACGCCTCGCCCAGGTAGAGACTCTTGTATTTGCACTGTTTCCCTGTATCGCTGAGCAGCACCTGGTAGCGCAGATCTTGGACCAGCAACTCATCCGACATGGCTGGTGGCACCCAGATGATCTTCGCAGTGCGAGAGCTCACATCGATCACATCGAGCTTGTCGATGGCGGAGATTTGCTCCACTATCAGAGCCTGGTAGTCCTCGTCATCCTCGGCGGCCAGACTGGATGTATCTTCGCCATCCTCCGAGGTGCCCACCGAGCTGCCGGTGCGCTGTGTTGTGGCAGCCACTTGCTGCACTTGTTGTTGGCCAGTTGTTGTGCTAGGAACGTTGACGGTTTGGCGAACGAGTTGCTGCTGCTGCTGCTGCTGCTGCTGTTGCTGATGTTGTTGTTGGTGGGGCGGCAGACGGCGTCCATGGTTGTGCATGTGATTGTTGTTGTTGTTGTGTTGGTGCTGTTGCATTGGAATGTTGTTGTTGCTGTTGTTGTTGTTGTTGTTGCTGTTGAAGTGCCCATTGAGGTCACTGCGACGCGGTGAAGGCGAATGCGTGGGCGTGGACATGCTCGAGTCTAAAATCGAATAGGTTATTGAATGCATCTGGTATATATATATATATATATATATATATATCTGTATATGTCTTGGACTCTACTCACTCTGCTCGCGTTGCTTTTCCAGTTTGCGCAGCAGTTTTGTATGCTGACGCTGGCTGCGCTCATCCCGATAGTTGGGCGGCGACGGCGAGTGCGGGGAATGTAGATGCGACGAAGGTGCTCCACCAACGCCTGACGTCGCCGTCGACTGTTGCTGCTGCTGCTGCTGTTGGGCGCCGGGCTGCTGCTGCTGCTGTGGCTGTGGCTGCGGCTGCGGTGGCATATGATAGTGAGGTGGTCCATTGCCAGCCGGCCCAGGACCAGGTGAGTAGCTGGGCAGCGGCGTATAAAAATGCGATGTGCCATTGCTGCTTATCTGCGCAAACGGGAAAAGTGGCTTAATTCATTTCGTTGGCCAACAAGCAAATAGTTTGGTTAAATAAATACACATATTCTTGCTGTCGACGTGGTTGTCGACGTCGACGTCTTCGTCTTCATTTCATTCTTCTTTGCCTGCATTGCGCTCTGAGAAGCAACTGTGCCAACAAAATTACCACGTCAACGACTATAGCAACTATAAATAAACCAACGGCAATTGTGCGCGCTGATAAACAATTGCGGAAAACGGCACCTTATCGCCAGCTGGGCTTGTATACAAATATTTCAAATTTTGGTAATTGGTTTCAAGTACTGCTGCTTGATAATGACGGCTTTGTATATACATATATTGTTATTCTACTGGTAAATACAGGCATTTGTTCTGTTCTGTTCCGTCAATGTTAACACGCTGTTATGCTCAAATGACTATGCTAAACATTCGAGAATAGAATACAGTGGAATGACAACGTCAAAATAGTTATTTATATTATATTTGTATTTATTCAGCGCGATTGTTAATTACTATTTTTGGTATATGCATTAGATTGTTTTCATTAATTTGATTCAATCGTATACTTATTATTTTATTTTATTTTTACTTCATCATCGTGCTGCATCAAATTATCGATATAAATTCATCGCTGCAAATACGTATCAGCAGTTCGCAAAAGTGGCCACACTTTTCTACGTTACGCGCGCGATTCAAAAATGCTTGCAGGAACTAATGAAAGTGAACGATGCGCGGATATTTTGAGCACTGCGCTCGCATTTAAGCCAAAGCCAAAGATTCATTTGTGCGATAAGCTCCAAAAAATTGCTCAATTACATGACAAAAATGGATTTGGTGCCAAATATGACGCCGTTATTTTCAAAAGGTATATTTAAAATAAATGCACTTGCATTATGTAAATAGCGTGTTCTGCGTGCCAAGTGATTGTGCCCCTGCAACCGCGTTGCCAAACTATTTGGCTTTGGAGACGGCTGTGGCAGCAGCTTTGAAAATGCATCAGCTACCTTTTTGGCAACTTACTCGTAAGCAAATTGACATAAATAAAACGCTCAAAACTAATGCGCGTTAGTTTAGTTGAGGTTCTTCTGATGACTCTGACTATATATAAATTGGAACACAATCGTTTTATAACGAGATTTTGACATAATTAGAAACGGAAACTGTCATTTACTTCAACTAAATTTGTGGCTGCTACAGTCATGTAAATTTACTTAAGAACACTGATAACAAACAGTTAAAAGAGTCGAGCGAAACCAGCCGCATAATACTCTGTTTTAAGTGAAAATTACTGAGTAAAAGTCTTCCTGAATATGAGGTTAATTAAAAAGTTATTTGTGATTGGCTTAACTTTTAAGAAATAAACATTCAAATTATCACAGCTATGGCTACTTTTATTTCGCTTTAAATATTTATGATGCCTGCTTGCCATTAAATGATACATTTTAACTAAAAGCGGCACAAATTATAGAGACGCATACCAAGCTTATCATAAATTTGTATGTCCGCTTGTTTTGCATTTGAGAAATGTTTTGCATTTTTGCATTTGTAGTTAGTTAAGTTATTGCAGCCATTATTGCTTTGACAACACGACACCACAAATTAACTGCTGGACGGGTAAATCCCACTGGCTGCTTCTGGGAAATCATCTTCGTAGTTCTCGGCTGGATCCGGTTTGTTTGATGGGAATGTTAGGTAAACAATTTGTTTTGTTTTTTGTATTTTTTTCAAATGAAGTATATTAATAATTGCAAAGACAAGTTTGCTTATGAATATTGGCGTTAGACTGCGACTGCTTGATAACTGAATAGCTAGTTTCCGATCGATAAATATCGATCAGAAGTAATAGAAGCTGAGATTCTAGTTTAGAGTAGCTAAGATAAACGTGTATCGATAAATATCGATAAGATGTGAGAGAAGCTGAGAATCTAGTATAGCCCAGCTATGAGTGTCTCCTAGTTTTATTTAAGCTTTTATTCCTACATTTTTTGCCATTGATAATTGAGACTCAATTATAATTATATAGGTTGATAAGTCACAGAGGTTGTTAGATTGCCTTGGAAAAGAGGCAGCGTGTTGCCTCCTTATCAGCATTTTAATAACAAACTTTGAATGAGCTGTGAATACCCCTAGGGAAAATCACTGCGCTCCACTGCGAATAAGTAGCAAAAATGTCAAACCGAAATACAAACGGGGCGGCTAAATTATATAATAACAACCCGTTCCTAATCAAAATGAAACATACAATCGACTATGTTGCTGATAATGATTGCGATTGTACGAATAATTGCCTTAAAACTTAAATCAAATTAATAAAACGGGAAATTGTGGCGTTACTTACGAATGGCGTTGCATGCAGATGACCCTGTCCGGGATGCAACTGCTGGTACTGCTGCGGGGGCAGCACTACGTGGGTCAGTGTTCCATTCTCACTAACGTACGGTGGCACCTGTACCGGCACGGGCACCGTCATCGTCGGTGGCGGTCGATTGTGGGAAACCATTTGAACTGCCGCTGGACCTGCAATTAGTCAAGTCGTGAAGCGTCTGCTTTAGTAAACAATGAAATTCCGAATAGATACCTTAAAATAAGCAACTAAATTTCACTTTCGCGACAGTTAGCGAAGTTAAAGCTTAATCCATATGAATGGTGTTATTGTCAAATAAAATATTTCATTTGATTTGTCGCCGAAATGTCAAAACAGATCTTTTTTTTTTTTTGTGGCCAGCAACATTTTAATGTAATGAGAAACATGTCAACACAAGTTGCGTTGGCTTAAACATTTCAAATACGACTAGAGCAGTCGCTCCATGCCATTTTCCATTTGCAGTTATGTAATCTAAGAGATTGACATGGCAACTTCAATTAGATCGTTAATGCCAAACAGAAATAAATAAACCATAAATGCCTCCTTCTACCTGTTGCATTTAATACAACAGCTTTATTATTATAGCGTTTTCTTCTACCCTTTTTTATGGCTACGGTTACGGAGTAAAACAAAACTTGAGTGCGGAGATGATTTGATGCTTGGTCGACGCAAAGGCATCAAAAGCACCAAAAGCCCTGTGGCGACAACTCGGCGACGCGTCAACAACGATAACTTCTCAGTTTTATGTCAATACGGTTTTATACATGCATAGCTATATATATATATTATATATTAAGTATATACATATAGATATATATATATGTACACTTGTGTGTGAAGCAGTCAAACAATGTATGCCAGCCGCTGAAGTCATGCGACATTTATGGAAATATGAAAATATATTGAAGCCACCTTCCGGCTTAGAGATTTTATGCCCGATTTTTAAGCAGCATGTTTATGAAATCAGAATAGGATCGAGTGTTGCTGCTACCTTCGCACACATTCAAGGCTCATATAAAAAAATGCACGTCTCTCCCCATAGAGGGATAGGGTCTGTATTCTGTATCGCAGTTCGCATCGATGGCAAGCCAAATAATGAGCTACATTCGCTGCTGGACAGGACACAAAAGGATGCGTAGCTAGGAGATAAAGTACCCAATATATACAGTTTCTCGTTAGTAGCTGCTTTCACACAATTGTGTTCACCTTGTTATAAATATACGAAAGCCAAAGGGACTTTCCAAGTTGCAGTCGTAATGCATTTGAAGATAACAACCCTCTGCAATGTTGTTGGCAACGGTGTTGGTGTTTAATGCAAGACAGGGCTAAGTCTCCATTTCTGCATTTTCAGTCGAGGCGAATGCAAGCAATATAAATATTCGTAATGCCGGTTCGTGACCTAATCAGCCGTGAAAAGCAGCCCAGGCTCCTCTGGCTACAATTCCATTGCATTGCGCCATAGACTCGACTCGCTGCGACTTAGGTGTAAAAATGTCGGTTTAGTGCGTTGACGCATAACGTTGTAAAGTAGAATTGCTGATAGTTGATAACAACAACGGCGGAAAATGCAATCCATTTCACAATATAAGCGAAACAGGGGTTGTCTGACTGCGTCTGGTCTGGTCTGGTGTAACTTACAAGTATCGCCTGCCTACGGCGAGTTGCCAAGTGTTAAAAGGCAGCAATTAGTTGAGCGTTGAACGTTGAGCGTTGTGTGGAGTGTGGAGTGGCTGAGTCTTCAGGATTGGGGTTTGGGGATTGGGGATTGGGGATTGGAGGCTTAAGGTAGGGGGTGGTTGTGGTGTGGTCGGTCTGGGTGGTGGTTTAGCTTAACATTTGACCAGCAGACAGTGAAATGCCTGCAGGGCGAACGCGTCGGAGTGTCGTCTGTCTGCCGTCCGCCGTCCGCCGTCTGCCGTCTGCACTTAAACTCAAACTTAATTAATGCTAAACAGCTTAGGGCAGCGCACAAACAACTTACACTCAAAAAACATTTATATGTACATTCGATTGAAGCATATTTACAACAGATAATAGAAAAATTGGATTGAATTAAGCAATCGGACAATTGCAAGCAAATTGGATTGCTAAAGCATCAAACGTGTTCTACAATTGGTTTGTAACCAGTCTATAACTCTTTCTTCTTCTTCTTCTTCTTTTCCATTACTTAACTTATTTATTATTTAATTGGGTTCGCCAACAATATTTAGATTTGGCATATTTATGTTCAGTTTAATAGCAAATCATCAACCATCAAATGCTATTCTCTTGTCCAGTCAGAGCCATTTTCATTTCCTCTGCCAGATTTCGCATATTCATTTAATAGTTAATTATAAACTAGCTATAAAATCATAAATATAGCGGAGCACACAAAAGTGTATATAAAAAATATATTTATATTACATTTAATCAGTCTTTCAGTGAGGTCAAAGCATAGTTTAAAGTGCTATTAAAAGCGAAGGTGCTATTAATTTGTCGCACTTTTACTTTAGATATTTATTTACTATGATTGTTCTGCTGTTTGATTGAATGATTATTTTTAACCTTAGATACATATTTATTTTTTTCGTTAGATATTTATTTAATAAAATGCTGTGTTGGTCATTAAAGCCTTGTGGCTTTAACTGTTGGACTGATTATTTTTGCCTGTAAAATGAGCTTTTTATTTAGTTAAGCAAGAGGCATGTAATTAATTTTGTGGCAATTTCAAGAGAGGCTTGAGACCTGAGTTTGGTGAACGTGGCAGCCTTGGCTGACTGCTCGCCATTTTGATTGTGGTTTCAAGCCAAGAGTCTTTAAATTTGCAATTCTGGCGCTGCTTGAATATCTAATTTTATGAATGCCGCTAAAAACAATGGCGAACTTTTGCACCCTTGATTTTTTTTTATTTTATTTTTTTTTTTTGCCATCGCAATGCTCATAAATTGCTCAGCAAAAGCGTAGTGTGGCGTTTGAGGCATGGCGGGGGGGCGAAGGAAGTGGGTTGGTAACACAATTAGTTGGCAGCACGGCGACTAGAATAAAAACAAATCTGGATAGGAAAAAAAAATGCTAGCAAAGTTTGCTAAGCAAAGCAGTTGAAACAACAATAAAGACAACACACTCGCAAATAATTCGCTGATGGCAAACAGCAAATAATTTATTTGCCCAAATTTTTGGCGAATACAAATACAAAAGCACAAACAAAAAAAAAAAAACAAAAAAAAAGCAAACCAAAAAAAAAGCAACTAAAACAAATACGAGCCGAAAAACACGTGTTTGATGGCGACGCTGCGCAATTTGGGCAGGAAGATTTATAAGGCCGCAGCGCCAGTTTCGACACAGTTAAGGATACTTCAAGGACAAAAGGCGAGGCAAAAAACCGTTCAAATCCAGGCGAAAAGAAGAACGCACAAAACACACAAAACAAGAAAAACAAGCAGCAGACGCGACCAGATATGAAAGTTGGCTAACAACGACAACAAGAGATAAAAAACAATAACAATAACACTAGCAACAACAACAAAAAAAAACAAAAAAAAAACAATAACAATAAGACAAACACAAACTTAAAGGTGAAGAATCGATTCTTGTGTTTCGTGAATTGATTTCTGTGCCAAACAACAACAAATATGCCTCAGCTGGGTATCTGCTTGGTATCTGCTGTAACTATGAAGTTTATTACTTAAAGCGTGTGTCTCCGTGTCTCTGTGTCTCCGTGTCTCTGTGTGTGTGGCAAGTGGGAAACGTTTTGTTCAACTTCAATTATAACAATTGAGAAAGTTTGCAACGTTTCAGATTAATTGACTCGCTCAAGGCACACGTTTCGAAGTTTGCGGCATTCAGTTCAGTTCAGTTCAGTTTTTTAGACTCGCAACTTTTTGCATAAGCCAAAATGAGAAGAGAAAAAAAAACAAAAATTAAGCAAAGGAAGTACTTTGCAATGGGTAATAGAAAATGCATTGGCTGGTGGCATGTTGCCTGCAACCAAGCAGAAAATGACCCCAATAATTTTAATACATTTTTGCTTTTTTTTTATTATTTTGATGCTGCTGCGTTTAACTGGTAATTGGTAACTGGTAGCTGGTAACGGGTAACGGGTGACGGGGTAAACGGCCAACTGGCTGGCTAATAATGCAACAAACGGCATTTTGCAAAATATTCTATTCATAATGGATACGTTTCGCCAGTTGACTGATTCTGCCAGATTGGCGAACATTTGTCGCACGCAAAAGCAACTCAAATTTATTTACAGAGTATCTATCGGCTTGTCACTCTCGCTCTCTCTCTCTCTACTAAAAATATTTAATTGCCGAAATCAATTTTTGTTTTGGTTTTAATGAATAAACAAATGCTAAATGCTAATTTCTCTTGGAAAGTGCTCAGCGCAGAACTTCGAACATGTCAACGAATGCTGAATGAATAAAAAATTGAAGAATTGAATATTTTGTGCAACTGCGACGGATTTCTAAAATCGCTAAAGCTTATATAAACCATAAATATCAAATAAATTCTTTACGTATTATAAAGGGGGGAGGGGAATGCTTGACTTCTAACACATGTTTCAACAAGCGGCAAAATGTTGACTGCTGATTGCGTCAAATGGCTTTTATGAATGCAAACCACTGCGGACAACAGGCATTTAAATAAACAATCAACCGAAACCTAAAACAGATTGTATGAGTCAGCCCCAGTCACCAAAAGACTGACTAAAAGAATAAACAAGTCAGGCATTTGGGTTACTGGTTACTGATTACTGATTAACTGCTTGCTAATCAAGCTCTTTGAAAATATGCGAGAAACCTGGTCTTAATAAGCCATAGTTAATAATTAGTAAAAGGCTTCTTTTTTGTTGTTTAAATTTGGCATAAATTGCTAACAAAGATCGAGTTGAATTTTAGTAGAAATAGCATTTATTGTTTAAGTAACCATTCAACTACAGATTCAAAGAGCTGCATTTTTGGCCAACTCAGTTCGAGCTGCTTGCAGCCAATTGATGGGCGTGGCCTGTAATTCACTGAGATTGCTGGGCAACTGGGCAACTGGGCAACAAGTACGCCAAGGAGCTGTCAAAAAAGTATTTGCACTTTCCATATTGACAGCTGTTTGTGTGAGTTTGATATTTTTTCGCTCTCAGCTCGTTCTTGATTTGGACAGCATGCTAAGCACAATGTGAGTAGTGACATCATCCCGAACCCGACCGGTGTGTGTGGTACGCGCCACTCCTCTGATCACAGCAAGATATGGCCTCACCCTGGCCTCGTTCCGCAAGTTGCCGCAACTGCACGTGGCAACAGAACACAAAAAAAAAATGTTGGGAGATTCGCAGACAACACAGCCGGTTGCTGCCAACTCCAGGACAGCAGTAGGAGAAGATGTGCTGGTGCCAGTGCAATGGATGGGGGGCCATGTGGGTTTCCACATCCTTATTATTGCATAACTGCAAAAAGTTGCACGCTTCTATCTGTCCGCCTGTCCGTCTGTCCATCTGTCTGTCTGTCTAACCTTGTGCGCAGAGCAGCACACACGTTGCTGCTTGATTCCCTGGGTGGGCAGCTGAAAGCAACTCAACTTGACTAGCTCAGTGCACAGAAACACTATTGTGAATTGAATTTAAAAAGTTTGCCCAACTTGTCACTTGCACTCACACTTGAAAATATCAGCCGAATACGAATATATATGTTCAATTGTGAATCCCGCTTACCTGCAACTAAATAAATATGGCAAAAAAATTTAGCAATTAGAATTGAATATCGGAAATGCAAACTGGTAGAAAAATAAACTTGGTTTTCCTTGATGCCTTCATAAAAATAAAAAGATAAATCATTTACTTATGTCCTTGCGTATATACAGAGAATATTTATACTCTGGATTTTATGTGTCGAAATAGATTATAGAGCAAAATGCACAGAACATAAAATTCAATCTTTACATAAGAATATTAATCTTGTTGGCAACACACGTTGCCACACAAAAAGTTATTGCGTTTGAGAATCGGTTCAGTTTTGACGAAAGTTATGGCTGGAGATCATCTTCTAGTATCTATCTAATATATATTATGAATTATGACCCAAAATAGACAATATTGAGCAGTTTAGGAATATTTTTATGGTTACATTACACAATCATTATAAAATTCTGCTTTAGTTTGAACAAAAGCTGCAAAAACGAACAACTTTTGGGTGAAATCGAGCATACACAAATATGTACGTATATATAGATATATATATATGTATGTATGTATGTATGTATGTATGTATGTATGTGTAAGCAGCATTGGAAAAACGAGAGTCACATGAATTGCACTTAACTTGTGCATGTTGGCAAGTATGAGATGATAGATGGAATGGCAGCGCTTGTGCGAGAGAAAGATGGAAGCTTTTATAGTTACCATTTTAATGCACATTGCATGTGTGTTTCCCCGGCTACATTTATTCTCTATCCCCTCCCCCCTCCCCCCTTCCCAGTCTGCCCGTCCGTCCGCCGTGCCCAACCATGCTGCGTTCGTCATCCCTTCAACGGCCCTTCGCTCCATTTGTCTAAAGTAAGTTCTGTTGTTTGATGCCAATTTTTTGCATTGCTCCTCCTTTTTTGTCGGTTGTTGAACTCGCTGGGCGCTAGAGCCATAAGTGGCCCTAGCCAAGAGCAGCAGCAGTGGCAGCAGCAGCAGCAGTGGCAACATCAACAAAAACAACAAGAGCAACGGGAAGAGTAACACAAATCAAATGAAGGCTGGCGCTGCCGTTCCGGCTGCAATTCTTTTTTTTTATTTTTTATTTAGTTTATTTTTTTTATTAGAGTTAAGAAAAATGCGACGATATAAATAAAATACATTCAAAAAGACACATAAAATATGTTCAAATACACACAGATACACACACACACACACAGATACACACACACAGAGAGAGACGTATATTTGTAATGTATATTTTGGATACTGAGCTCCATCTTTGTGCGTGTGTATTTTGAGATTTATGTTTGCACTGTTTTAATGTTGTCAACTGATATTGTTTAATTTCCCAACTCCATAGACACTTTTTATGACTGCTCTTCCTCTTCCTCTCCCTCTCCCTCTCTATCTCTCTCTGGTCTAGACACGCTGATGTGGCCTTTCCCCTTGAAGAGCAGCACATTCGTGGCACTCATTAAAAGGCAATTCGACAATATTTGTTACACGTGAGATTAACACTGTGGCATATATAAATCATATTACACATACGCAACGGAGTACGGATAAAGTTGTACTAATGGGAATACACACAGGCACAAGGCAAGCGTACAGTTTTCATAAGTTTCGACACATTTTCTTAAATCAATTACAACTCAGGCTAGAAACTTGCAAAACATGTTTGACACATTCAGTCGCTGTGTCAGTCACAGTCCTTTGAGCAGAGACGCAGACACCAATTCAAGATAAAACACTTAAACCATTAACAAAATATTTGTGTGCAATTTAAAAAGTCATGTTTATGCCGTCAACTTCTTTGAGCTGCCTCTGTCATCGGTGTGCGAATATTTATGTTAGACACTGTTAGCTAAAATGCTCCAGGGTGTTGTCTTGTGTCTCCAATTTAATTGGCGTTTTGGTTGGGCAACATATATGTATATACATATATATATATATATATCAATTATTTATTTGTATTTATGTACAACTAGTTATCTGTAGTTGGCAGACAGATAATGACATTTGCGCATCTTTCAGGTTGCTCATCAATTTGAGTTTATTATACCGCTTATTCTGCTTTGAGAGCGGATCATATGCAAATTAGTGGAATGAGAGCAACGTGCACAAAGTAAGCATGAGTCAGCCACAAGGCAAGCAATAAACTGACAGCCAGAGCGAGAGAGAGAGAGAGAGCAGAAAAGAGTGTGACTGTACATACAATGTATATATGTATGTATATATGAATATATATATCTATGTATATAAGTACGTATATTAAATAACAAATTAATTACTAGAACTGTTTGTTTGTGGCAGGCGCCTACAAAGGTCAGGGTCACAATTTGCAAGACGCTTAAGCGCAGGTCGCCTTGTCTCGTAAGAAAATAGAAACATCCAAAAATATGTGCTATTAACTCGAGACTTTAGTGCAAAAATAAGTTAGTTGAACAACACACATATTCAAACTAAGCATGTATGCAATTCCTTTTTATATATATATACATATATTTATATATATATACATATATAAAACAGCCTGCGATTTCAAAAATCAAATATCAATTCCACGAAAAATGAGCAAACAAACAATGAGCGAAAACAACAAAAAAAAAAAGAGTTATTCAAAATTGCGGTACACGTTCGAGCAATTGGTTTTTTTGCTTTTCTGTTTTGTGTTGTCTAAATATTGGAAAGAGCGAGAGAGCGAGAGGGAGACGAAAGAGCGCAGCACGCTTCGATTTCATGCTTCTTCTTCTGCCTTGCTTATCCATTTGACTTTTCGTTCTGCCCAGGAGATGTTGCCATATGGGAAGAAATGCCAGACACGAATTTAATTGCGGGAGTGAGAGAGTGAGTGAGAGAGAGAGAGAGTACAGGGTATATGGCCGTTGGGCATTGTTGAACACACAGGGAGCACGATGTGGCAACTGCAGCGACTTCTGTCAGCTACCAACTGTGCCAGCAGCAATTTATGCAGGCTTACACGTTCCTGTCGCTTTGTGTGTACGCATTCCTCTTTTTACTCGCCGACAAGCCGGTCTGGTCTCTCATCTCATCGGGCGACGACCAACGAGCGACGACCGACCAGCTGACGGCAAGCAATTTGTCATTTGGCTATGACAGCTTTTTGCTGTGTCGATGTTGGTGCTTGTCATTAGCAGTGCGAAATTGGCAGCACGGAACTCACAGCTGGAATTATCTTTAAGTCGCCTAGACTTGACTACAACGGCAGCAGCATCAGCATCAGCAGCAGCAGCAACAGCAGCAGTAGCTGTCTGCTGGCATCAGTTCAAGCCACTCAACCACTCGTCTTTCACAACCAGCACTCATCATAATTCGGCAAACTTCAAATATGTTTCTGTTTACAAGTATTTACACTTAAAAAAAAAAGAGCGTTATTAGAAAGAGCTGTCTGAAGAGCATGAACAATAAAATAGGCAAGTCAATAAATCTGCACAGTCGTTAAGCTGAACAAGTTGCGGACACAACCAGTTTTCCAGTTGGCTGGGAGGTCCGGCAGGAAAGGTAAGACGCTTGTTCGACTGAGTATATGACATACATATACATATATGGCATGTACATACATACCTGTGACTGCCTGCCTGCCGCCTGATTTCTAACATTTAAAATAGACATTTGATCTTGTGGCTTAAACAATGATGACATCAGCGCCAAAGGTTGCCAAGTACTACTAGAAATAGCCAGCAGCGCTGTGCATTTGCTGAATGCTCCTCGAGTAACAATCGACTTGGTAACCGTCAAACAGTTAACTCAAAATGGAGCAATGCACCAGTTAGCGAGCTGAAAGTATTTACCCAGCCGAGTGTGGCCAGCCATTGTTGATACAAACACACACACACACACACACACATATATATATATATATGTATATAGTTTGGAAATCGAGATTCCACAATGTAGATATAAAGATCTTTGGTTGCATTCTTATTTCTGTATTTCTGTATTTCTGCACCCCCTTGGCGTGTTTAAGTTTAGTGTGACACAGTTTACATCAGGTGCGGCTTGCTCCGAGCATTGACCTTGTATGCTGTGAAACTTGCAACTTGCCACCAAATTGCTTGTGATGAGAAAGTGTGAAACGAAACGAGCAACGAACAAAAGTGTATCTTGAACTGAAACAGAGTAATAATTTCGAAGTCAACCCAAGTCTGACAACGAAAACATGTTGAATAAGCACAAATACAAATATTGAACATTCAAAGTCTGCGTCAACACACTCAAAAATTGTATATATATATTTCTTAATTTTAGGGCAAACTGTTTGCCATGAGTATGAAGTATCCCAGTTGACGGCCGATAAGCCCCCTCGCATTCGCCTCCAAATTAAAATGATTAAAGCATAGTTCAATGCGATTTAAAAGGTCGAAGTGCAGAGGGTCGGCATAATTATGCTCGCCACACAAAAGCAGACAGCCGACGACAAGTACCGAGAAACGTCTACAGATACTTGAATTTTTTAAGAAGATGCGGAACTTTAGCAGGTTGAGTGGGGGCGGAGGGGGAGGGGTCCGTCGTGTTTGCCGTCGCTGGCTGTGAGAGTTAATTAAGAATTATTACCAAACAGATTAGGCAAAGACGAGCGAACTTAAAAGAAACATATAATGGTATAATATAATTTATGGCCATGGCTGCAAACGGCAACATCTTCTCGAATCTTGTCGAAGAGGGGTCCGTCTCTTCTTGTAATACTACACTTAATGTAGTCTGTCGTCGCTATTGTTCTAGTTTGCTGTTGTTGACTTAACTACAGATTGCCGACTCTCTACCCGGGCCATGTCAGCTCGAAATGGAGTGGAAGTGTGACAAGTTCATTGTACGACTGAACTTCGGCCCTGGCCCCGCTCGCAACAACAACAACTTTTGGACACTGCAGCAAATCATTGAACAAATATATGATGAGCTGCAAAGTTCAATTTCGTTTCATTTTTCAAATAAATAAAATGTATGGCAGACCATATATATAAATGTACTAGTAGAAAGAGAGTAACACAGGAGAAAGTAGCATGAGAGAGCACTGAACTTGCATAATCCGAAATAATTTTATAGATAAATTATTATATACTATTTCTTTTAAGAGTTCCCATTTTGAAAACTCTTAATTCTTTCTGTGATAAAGAATTTGAATGTTGAAAATTAAGCTCGAGTTAATTGAGTTACCCATCATCAGTAAACACAATCTTCATCTTGTGCACTAACTTAATAAATTAAAGCTGTGACCAGTTCTAAACTATGCCAACTCAACTCAGTTAGAACCCAACAACGGGGCAACAACAACAATTAACACGCTAAAAACTTAGCCACAATAGAAATAGTGACTGCTAAGCTAAACAAGAGAAATGCTCCTCAATTTTGCACTCACCAAACGAGGTCGCATATTGATGGTTAGGCAATTGGGTAGGTGGAGGGGAGGTGGGGGGTGAGGCAACAAGTTTACACTCAGCATTCTTATAATTATAACATGTTCGGCAGCCATATCAATATAGTTGTAGTGGTAGTAGTAGTAGTAGCTCCGACAGCGTCGTTGGACCGCCCCGGGAGCAAATTCCATTAGAGGCCGAGGGCCCAACACGCATTTAATGCCATTTCCTCTGTAAGTTTATTCGATTAACTACAATCAGGGCTGGGAAAAGTGGGAGTGAAAAACATAGCAGGAGGCAGCCAGTTGTGTTGTGTTTGATGTTGGGTGTTGGGTCATCCTCTTTCATTTGGTAAACGATCAGGGGCAGGGGCAGGTGTAGGGGCAGGACAAAAACAGGAGCCAGGCACCATTTACATGCTTGTAATTGCAAATTACTAGCTGGAGCAAAAGCACATGCGTAGACTGTGAGAAAATCATATACCCAAATATAAAAAACGCTTAGCATTAACTTATCTATTAGAGTATTTTTGGTAAACACATTTTAGGTTAACTTTATTAATTAATATTAGTAATTAAATTTTGCGTAATCTGTCTGTAAAATTGGCAAGAAACATCAATTTTATAAATTTATAAATTTATTAATAGATTCCTTGGAATCAACACAGACTTAAAAGTACCTTAATCAAAAATATTTAAATCAGCTTTCTATCCATGAAAACATCCGGGCAATTAATTAATTAGACATTCGACGCCTTGAAAAATATCATATTTTAGAGCTGCCACATATTTTTTTGATTATTGTATCAAATCAATTAATTAACATTTAAATTTGTAGTTTATTAGTTGACTCATCATTAAATAGTCTGATTGTCCGCTGACAAAGAATATTTTTCTGCGTGTAGCTGTTGCTTGGCAGCCAGCTTTCAACTCGCTTTCTTAACCCGGACATGTTTGGGAGTCATGCATGGGATGCCACAGTGTGGAAGCAGGAAGTGGCAGAGGAAGTGGAAGATCAAACTCAGCCACATGCAAATTCAATTAGTGCTGTCAGGCAAAAGAAACACATAGCCACAAACACAAACACAAACACAAACAAGTTGCCACGTGTGTCACTGGGAATTGGACTTAATTAGTCAACTTGCAAAACAATATCAAGTTGCTCATGTTCATTATTATTTTGGCATTCTGTAAGTAGTTGCACAGACAAGATGCTCGAACTCACAGCGTACTCAAAAGATTCGCAGTCAGTTTCTATCAGCGGGTTGCAGCAACCGCCTCCAGACGCAACCCAATTAAGGTTAATGACACTGATAAATTAATAATGATGGCTATTGGGGTTTCTAGGTTGCGTCAAAACTTGATTAAATTCAACTCAACTCTCAACGCTCAACACTCCCTCACCTCCATTACCATTGCTGTGGTGTGGCTCGCCTTCCCTTTTGCGATCCGAACAGCAAATATCTGCTGCTGCTTCTATTTTCGCATAACACTCTGAAATCTTTGTTTGCGATGCTGGCAAAAAAAAAATAAAATAAAAATAAATAGTTTCTGTTTTGGGCTCGGCGATAGCCAGCTCTAGTTAAACAACGCAACGGTATGCAGCATGTGGGTGTTGATAGTGGCATGCTAATGCGGACTCCACTCCAATTGAGAATGTGCCTTGTATGGGTATTTGGTAAGTTTGCTATTTACATAGATAAGCCAGCCATATGTATGTCGCCACATATATCTGTATAAACAGGGTGACCTGGTCTTATTTCAACACTCGCGCAAAAAATCCCCATTATTTTTGCGTCAAGGGTAGACGAACCTATTATTTAGAAAGTGTATGACTAGGAATATCTTTTTAAAGCTGTGATTAATTTAATTCCAGAGTATGGAAAACCATTACTAATTCATCAATTTCAGAAATATATTTCTGTAAAAACAAACAGAAAAAGAAACTTTTAAAGACATTTTTTTTCATATTTATAAATTATTTTTGAAGACAAGAACATTTTTTATTCATTTTTCATATTCATAAAAATAATTTTTTTTTGTTTTTCTTCTTAAAACATGAACATTTTTCTAGTTTTCATTTTGTGCAATCTGCGAAAATGCAGAGTGATTTTTTTCCGAGTGTAGTTCATTGTTTTAATTGGAATTTTTTTTTACGGTCTACCAGAAATTGTTATGCCAATAAAAAAAGAAGCGAAACATATCTAAAAATGAGTTTTTATGCGAATCGGAAACAGATGGGCTGAAAACCAACACCCTTTTGCCATTCTAGTTCAATTAATCTTGCCGCGCTGGCAACTCAACTCGTGTGCCACAACAATATTCAATGGCTGGGTGTGTGGGCGTTTCTCTCGAGTCATGCTCAGAGCCGGTTCTCATATTTCCGTAGAAATTGTTGTTTCTTTTGTTATACGAAATCGCTTTATCTGCGCTTGTAAATGCCTAAGCAAACTTTAGAATTTAATTCATTTAGACTAGTCAGCTAATTTTACGCAAATTACACTGTGCAGGTTGAGCTGTACTCTAACAATTATATCGCATCGAGAGCGAGAGATAGACAGAGAGAGAGAGACAGAGAGAGAGAGAGAGAGAGAGATAGTAAAATGGTTGAATCAGTTGTGTAATTGAATTGTTAGATAAATATTTGCAATCATCGTTGTTGGCTGATTGCTATTTAAAGTCATGCGAGACATTCGAGGACATAGATCCAGCCACAAGAACAGCCTCGAGTGTCAGTGCCTAATCCATGGAATGTGACGTCAACACACATCCTGCAACGGCTTAGGTAAAGTTTGCGTGACAAGTTGAGATGTTGATTGGCGCTTAGGCGGGGATTAGAGCTCTGTGCTGTGTGGCTCTGGCTGTGTGATTGGCAGCCCAGATCAGCATCCTCTGGTAAGGGGAGTGGGAGGGGGGAAGGGGGGAATTTTGCTATCGGCATAAACTCACCATATTCCGCCGAGATGGCGCACATGGGCTGATGATGATGCTGATGCGCGTGCGGATGATGCGGATGCTGTGGACAGATACCCTCGTGCGGGTGCGGTGCTATATAGTATTCCGATGGAAAATACTCGCCGGGATACTGTATATAGAGTGGTCCCGGCGGCGGCAGCGGGGCATTCACTGGTGGCCCGATGCCATTGGTGCCATTGCTCGAGTTATTTCCGTGGCTGCCACCACTAAGACCGCCACCGCCACCGCCACCGCTGTTGCTTGACACGCTGCTCACACTGCTCGCCGAGGAGCCACCACCCGAGCTGCCGTTGGGTGAGATGCCACCGTGTCCATTCTCATGCGGCTGAGAAGTCTGCTGCTGCTGCTGTTGTGGTGGTGGTGCAGCTTGTGTTGCTGCTGGTGGGTTTGGGCCATGGTGCAGGCCATGGCTGTTTGGTGGCTGCAACATATGATGATGGTGATGTTGCATGGCCGCTAACAGCGTTAACTGCTGCTGCGGATGATGTAGCGCACACACGGGTGGCACAATTTGGGCACCCTGTGGCGGTGTCGCTGTTTGCTGCAACAGTGGCGGCGATGCTGGCAACGAGGCGCCATCCAAGGGCGAGTGCTGCTGCTGCTGTGGCTGAAGCTGCTGCTGCTGCTGTTGCCACTGCGAGGCTGCCGGCACCGGTGTATTATTTTGCAACATTACAATGTTGCAGGCGGGCGAGGCAGTGTTGGCATTCAGGCTATTCAAGCTCGTCGTCGACGATGTTGTCGATGAGCAGCTGCCCGCATTGTTGCTGCTCTCAGTGTTGTGGCTGTTGCTGTTGCTGCTCTTGCTGTTGCTGTTGCCTCCGTTGTTGCTAATGTTGTTGTTGCTACTGTTGCTGTTGCTGTTGCTGCTGCTGCTGCTGCTGCTGACGGTACTCTGCTGCTCGGCAACATTAAGTCGCACCATGCTAAAGGCCTTGGTATCTGCAACCGTATCTCTCTCAGCACCTGCCTGGTATTCGACAAAATTACAGCAGTTGAGGGAGTCAGTTTGCTTAGCACATGCTTATCAGCCTGCTTGGCATGCTGTATGGTTCAACGATGCGCGCTTTTATCTGCAAAACAAAACAAAAGACATGGAAAGAAGACGGCAAGCGTGATTTGCCATTAATTAATAACTGCTGGCAAAGTTACACTGTTGAACTGGGTTTGCGTTTGCTGCTCCGGTCTGCGACTATATCGCATAAAAACACTCATCAACCGGATGATTAAAGCTAATTAATTGCAGGATGAATCACGTTTTTCCTTTTGGGCGTTTCATCATGCCAATAAACTCATTGATGGGTTTATCTTATGAGACGTCGTCGATTTAATTTACTTAATTTCTAATTTGAAACGAAAATATCGTTTGTCCAAAGTTGAAGGAGTTTGAAACATTTCAGCAACCTTAAGAAATATTTGCAGACTAGATTACAAAACAATCTGCAAGGTCTGATCTTGAAGGACGTAATTTCTAGCTCGACTCGGCTATTAACGCCATTAATCACTGGTCTAACTTAAATAGTCGGAGGAAATGCCTTCTAATGCCAGTTGCGTAAAATTTCCTATACTCATTTAAAGCAGCCGTTTCGTTTTTATTTTGGCTTACTCTAGCATAAAGCCATTTGAGAGTTTTTTCCGGCTTTTGGGCCATTGTCTTTTTGGTTTTAGCTATGGCGAAACTTGACGAATTTAAGAGGTTGTTCAAGCTGGTTGATGATTATCATTAGATTATTATGCAGCTGGTATTTTGTGGTTATGTTTTTATTTTTTGTTGTTGCCATTCGTAATGGCCTTGCTATAGGTAAGCATATGGCCCTTAGGGATTCAATTAATAGCCTGCACTTGCATTAGGTATTCACTTTGCGCACACAGGTCGTATGCTTAATCGCATGTAATTTATATAGTGCGTCTGCTGCACAGTTAAAGCTTCAACATCACAACATCAAGCAGACAACAGCGTTGAGTCTAAGACTGCTTCCACCTGTCTCAATATGTGCTCTCACAACTGTCTCAAGTAGCTCACACCTGCACACCTGCACACCTTTTACACCTGCACACCTTTTACACCTGCACACCTTTTACACCTGCACACCCACGTCCCCAGACAATGACACAACACGCACTGTCAGCAATGACGGCAACGTTGACGCGTCGTTGTTGAAAACATCACGCGGAAATTTACGCAGCTTAGCAATTGCCTTTTGTTTCAGTTCTTCTTGTTTTGTATTAAATGTCGAGACAGTTTTTTCTTTTTTTTTTCTGGAAGATACCACTTTCTAAACCCCATTCGCATTTGTGTCACAATTGTCTAGACCGACCATTAAGTGGGTGAGCGATGAGTGCTAGTCTCGAAACAAGCAGATTCTCCTACAACCAGCTACGATGTCTCCTCTCAACGGTAACGCATTTGCGACACCTTGAGTCCCTTGACGAGACCATTTGTTTGTCGTCAAACGGTGATAACTTTAACTATGACTCAACTCCGACATCTGCTCGACGCTGATCCAAGCAGCGTCTATTTAGCTGACTGTTGAAGAATTACGTTATTCCATATCGATATCTATAGGAAGAAGAGCATTGACAACTGATGTCTATTGCAACATGTAATTGACAACTTCTGCCAAGAAGATAACTAAATCAAACTAATTTGTAAAGCAAGCTTTCCAAGAACTTGTGAAAACGGCTCAAAGAAGCAATGCAATTCCATAAGAATGCTGTAGTCGAGTTAGCTCGACTATAATATTAATCTATTCTACTTTTATATGCCAGATTTGCCCGCAAAATGTTTTGCACACTTAAATGTAAGCGGTTCTGCAAATAGTCTTAGTTCTTGTATCCATCAAATCGGGACTATCTCGACGAGGCAGCTCGGAGCTGCTTCCGTCTGCCTTCTGCCTGCTACATGATACATGCTTCAGCACAAATCCATTATACCCTTCCTATCCATTTTGAATGAGTTCAGGGTATATGAAGACGAGTGTTGATTTCTTTTCTAACATTTCGATTTTTGTTTGCTTCTACTTTGAAGATGGCTTACTTTGTGTGCTAGCCACAAACGGCAGCAGCAACACAACAACAACAACAACAACAACAGCAACAACAACAACCGCAAACGCAACTACAATAGAGGCAATTTTCTAACGGCAATTTCTAACATTTACCTTGTTACCGTTAATAGACATGTTGGCCAAGTTAGTGAGAGCCAACGTGCAAGACATGAATAAGCGCTGACTTAAGCGATAAGAAAACACAGTCGGCTGAAGAGCGGCAAGTGCATCCAATGCCACACAATGTGGCGTACATTTAGCAGCTTTCTTTACGACAACGACGATGACGATGACGAACACGATGATGACGACGACGACGACGACGACGACGACGATGACGACGACAACGACGGTGACGAGGTGAAAAAGGTGTGCATTTCTTGTGGCACTGTGGCACTGTCAATGTGCTCGTTTCACTTGGCCACGCCAGCGAGGGTGCAGCCACATTTTCAATTCTAATGTGTGCATTTGGTTGTGTGTGTGTGTGTGTGTTGTTATACCGTTACGTCCAAATGGTTTTTGGGTTAATCTCTCCCCCCGCCCACCTTTGGCTGCACTCTGCTTACTGATCAATAATTTGTGGTTTCACACTGCCAACGAGATAAGTTGTCGTCGTCGTCGTCGTTACTCAGTCATTCAGTCAGTTAGTCAGTTAGTCAGTTAGTCAGTTGCATGCAAATTATTGCCACATTCACCAATCAAGTTAATTGCATAAGAAACCATTGCCGCATTATTCAATATGCGATTTAAGTAACTGTTGCTGTTCCTGCATTTTTTCTTCATTTTTATTTTTATTTTTTGTGGCTTTTGTGGAAAAACTACCAAAAAAAGCAAAGAAAAGAAAACGACATCTTCAGAAAATGAGCCCAAGCTGCGAAACTAGCTCGCCTGAGAGCAACTTATATGTATACATGGATATCGGGTCTGGCATTTCTGGTTATTGTTAAAAAATTGTAGCATAAAAAAAAAAAAGAAAAAAGTTCAATTCGCCGCCGGGAGTCGCTTGCATAATCTAGCTTTTGGCAGATAACAATGCAGAAATTGTCTGTGGATAGGCTAATTACAGCGATTGCATAAACTTTGCATTGCAGTAATTGTTTCTCATATGTAAACAAATGTACATACAATGTACATTGTGCACTCAAAGTGTACATATACAGATGCAAATCGCTTCGATTGATTGTCTAACAATGTGTTTGCATGCACCAAAATAATGCATGCAAAGTGTGAAAGTGAAAATGCACCAATTTATATTTATTTATTGCTGGCATTGCTGGTCTTCACTGCCCATTAACAAAAATCAATTTGCCGTCGAAAGTACAATTGTACTTTCAGCAAATAATGCATGTCAAATGCCAAATAAGCCAAGCTTTACTTTTACAAACAACGAGTCTCTGAGCCATTTATTGTAAGCTGGTTCAAGCTGGCTGTCAAGTCGAAAACGGAACCGTATTTTTATCAATTTCACATTCGGAATCAGATTCAAATCCCGAAACTAATATTGTTTTGCTTTTAAATTTCCAATTTCCAAATTTGAAGTCTCTGGTTATGATAGTCTCAGGACATGGATAGATGGACTCGGCTAGGAATATAAATACATACTTGGAGATGGCTTCTTCTGTCCTTTGCACATTTGTGCACAACTTCGTTATATTATTATTATTATTGGGGCCTATTTGATCTATTGTGCTCCCTTCTCAGCCTACAGCTCTTCCATCAGCCCCAGCTCCCGGACGAATGTGAGGATCTTTGTTGGGTTGAGGTCTTCAATGTCTCTACATTCTGCTAGGATGTGCATCGAGGATTCCTCCTCTGTTTCACAAAATCTGCACAGATTGCTAATATATATACCCATTTTAGTTAGGCGACTTCTTAGTCTACAGTGTCCTGTCAATAGACCGGTAAGTGTCCTAAGGCTGTTCTTTCCCATGGTTACAACTTGTTTGACTTCATTATATGCTTTTTATCTATTTTTAATTGGGTCAGGGTTTAACAATAAATATCCTTGCAGAAATTAGAGCACCTGTACATATATGTATATGTATTCGTTCGATTTTGATAATATTTTCGCTCAAATGGGATTACAGTTGGCCAGAGTCAGTCAGTGCCGACTGGAAAATTGCTCATTTAGTTATTCAAACTTTTATATTGGACCATTTCGAAGCGGTACCAGTGCAGTAGCGTACCGTAAAAATCAATGTGAATACCGTAAAAAAGTTTGCAGGAATATCGACATTTTTATACTTTACGTACCCGAATCAGAATTCGTATCTGTTGTAACAAAAAATTTGCCAATGCATACGATTTAAACAGCTTAAATTACACAGTTTGGCGTAGGTAACTCTGGCAACAATATAAATTATTAGAATTTATTGAAGTTTGGTGTTGGAAGCAGCAATAAGAACATATGTGTATCTATTTATGTAGCTAGAAGATGGAAAGATATGTTAGCCACTGTGGCGAGGCTATAAAGTCCAAAATGTAATTTAATTGCTGTTGACAGTAAAAAACTTATCTCATAAATGCAGTAATCATGATGCAAATGCACACACACACACACACACATAGTAGCAAATAAAAAGAAAGGATACTTTTAAGGGTTAAGCAAGATTTAATACTATTGCATTCATATGGCAACTGGCAACCATAAAGTAATCTGAATGCCAACAACTGAACAACGTTGCTTGACGGTCATAAAAAACTACTTTTAATAGATCAACTCAATTGACGAAGCATAATAATGCCTTCAAAATAAGTTATACGCATTGCTGGGGGTATTCAAATAACTGAAGCTGTGCTATATGATTTTGTACATATTTGTTTTTTATTGTTTCAAACTGCTGCCACGATTCTGATAATGACAGGGGCGTGTACTGATGGTGCTGTTGCTAGTGCTGCTGCTGCTGCTGTCGCTGCTGCTGTTGCAGCTGAGTTTTTTAATAATAATTATTATTTTTTTCTGTTTTTCTGTTTTGTTCGCATTCCACTTCGCAGCACACCCTTTGCGTTTGGGTTTCGTATGTATAGAAAAAAAGGAGGGGGGCGGCGGCATTTGTAAGCGGACCGCAGGCACCGCTAATTGGCAGAAATTTTAATTACGCTATTTTATTACAATTTGCAGTGGTACTTTGTTCGAGTGATAGAAAAAAAAGAACAAGCAATTTGCTTGCCTGCCAGCCAGCCAGCCAGCCAACGAATGCGCGATACTCTGTTCCCTCTTCGCTGCTGCAAACAATTGAGAAAGGTGGTTTGATTGATTAATGGATTGCGAAAATAGGCTTGCCGCAAATAGTTTTCGTTTCGTTTTAACTTTCCGAAAGTACAATTTTCACTAGACCTTTCTCTTAATCGTTGTACTACTAATTGTTACCCTCATAAGTCATTTCGTGGAATCTGCAATGTTTACAAGATCCTTTAACGTGTAATCAACGTGAAGTCCTTTGCAGCTGGGCATCTTAACTGATTCGTACTAAATATTTTTTCTTTTGGTCTGTTTGGTTTTTTCCATTTTCCAAGAAATCTTAAAATTATTTCCTATTTTGCCATATTTAAATATTACAATTTTTTGAATGTATTTCTTTTTGTGATTTTTTTGTTTACTTCGGTGTCGACTGATATTAGTCATTAGTAAATAAACATATACAAAAAAAAGTTAGAGCTAAGTAGCGGAATAAACAATTGCTCATCTGTCATATTTGATGAAAATTTGGTTTTTCCAAATTAGACAACAAATTGTTTGGCTTAGGTTTAAGCGTTTAAGCTTTGGCAGTTTGACTTTTAGGTAAACCAGCAACAAATATGAACACTTTTTCACACAAATTAAATATGTAAATATGACGTCCCTCTTTATTTTGAGAGCAGTGTATAAAAGTATAAATACGATTAAAATGTGTGTGCATGTAAAATGATAAGATGTAATTTTATTTGCCCGCCTGAGTGCAATTAAAAACGAATTAAGCCCCTGAATTCGAATCATGACCAAACCAAAACTAAAACCGATTTAACCAAGTTTTCATAACATAAAATCTCAAATGCTGTTTATCACACTCAAGACTATAAAAACTTGATTAATATAAGTACTAGGCTAAGTGCTTGTCAATTAGTTAAAACGATAAAAAACTATACCAAGTATATATATATATATATAATAATAATGAGGAGGGGAGTTCATACTTGAGCAAATAGCTGTTAACGAGTTGATTATATATTGCTAACGATTTAAGTGACACTCTTGCATAATTACATACAACTGAGAACTGAGAAGGAATCATTTTGTGTTTTATTTTCAGTTTCGGCTCGTTGTGAAATCTGAACACGCAAAACATATAAAAATGACATTAGAAGTGCGTGATGTTTGTGTAAATAGCGACATAGAAAGACGAGTGCATTAGCTTTGAGTAAAACTGTTTCATGTTTTTTTGCTTTTTTGTTTTTTGCTTTTGTTATACTTATCACAATTAATCATATGTATTTATGTAGTTAAATATTCAAGTATGGCGAGATGGGCTGGTCAGTAGACAAAATATGGCTGGCTGTTCATTTTTCGCATACCATTTTGGGGACGCTTTAATGGCGGCGCCCTTATGCGCATTCACACACACACACACACACAGATATATACATATATATATATATGAGTATGTATTGTCGGCATGACAACAGTAGAAGAAAAAGAACGGAACTGCTGTAGTTGTTTCTGCCTAACGCACCACTCCATTCCGCACCCATTCCTCCCTTAACAGAGTCTCATCCTAAGCGAAGAGAAGGCCTGGGCCAAGTTGGTGCCAGAACGGACATGGCAACAACAATGACTACAAACATTTTTTTTTTTTGGGTAGCTGTTGCCAAGAAAGCAAAAAAAAAAGGCCAAAAAGACAAAAAAAAAAACAAAAAAAAAATGCCAGCAGCATGGAAGGCTCTAGCGGATGAGATTTGACAGCATACGCAACATGGACGAAAAATGAGTGGCGACCAAGACGAAGACCAAGCACAGGCAAATGTACCCGATTGGTGGCGCATCATCGGGCGCACATCTCGTATGAGTGACGAAAAGAGGCAAACGGCAAACGGCAAACGGGATCTGATTCAGCAGGCAGTCAGCGGCGGCATAAACGCCCCGAACAGATTTGATAGTTTTTATCGATTTAAGTAGATTTGGATCCACACACACACACAACAGACACAGAGAGAGAGAGAGGGAGATACAGGGACTGAGGGGGTTATGGTGAACAACATACAACTCGTAAAGATGGACAAACAGCCTTGCTTTTTTGGCAATCGTCGCGGTCGAAACAAATGAGCATAAAACGACAACTTCGACTCATCGAAACATTTGCGCTATGCTAAAATCTTTGCAATTGATAGATAAAATCCCTCGCAAACACCAAACGAAGTAGCAGCAAAAGCAAAAAGCAAATATACATTGGAAATACATATTTTATTTTACATATATATATCGCTACAAATCTCGTAACAAAGTTAAAGTGTCATCGAGGGGACAGGACACATGTGTTCGCATAAGTCTTGGCTGCCGAGAGAGAGAGAGAGACTCAGTGCCCCAAACTTTGGTCAACTTGTGTTTTGGCATTTTTCTGTACAACGCCAAACGGCCTTTAAATTCAAATTATTCAGCGCCCATCAAAAGAACACCAAATCAAGGCTTTTGCAGCAGCTGCACAACTCAAAAAAAGAGGAGGCATTACAAGCATATTCAAAATCAGGAAAGAACGATTAATTGAGGCACGTTAATTGTCGATATTTAAATTTAAAATTAAAAAAAAAAAAACAAGGAGGAATTATCCATAAGTGTAATTTATCCCGTAGCATGGCTGAAATTAGCCAATTGTCTTTATTTTTTTTCAATTATACCTCATAATTTACAGTTTTTATATTCGAAAGAAGAATGGAAATTGGTTTGGGAAGTTTTGAATCGATTGCGTTTCTCCTTCGTCACGACAGCATCTGCAGATGGTCTGGTTGTCAGTCTGCTTGCTGGAATACCAATGAACCAGTGTCCAGCAGAGCAGTTAATTCTACAGAGTTTATTATAGTTTGCTCGATTGCCAGATTGTAAGCGAGTTATTGCAGGTGGAAAACAGATAAGTTGTTCATACAAAAAGAGACTCTTCTTTGGACCGATTGATATACTCATCCGATCTGGCTTCAAGGCTTCAAGAGAATTGTAATTCGCTGTGCAGATTAATGTACTTAAGCAATTTTATTTCGTTGCATGCGTTTGGTATAATATCTAATATTAATAATATTAAATCGAAAGTGTTCTCTTCGCTTCGCGTTTCGTTAGGGCCTTGAGGAAAGTAACCTAATAAAAAAAATGTCATTACAAGTCTCCTTAATGTAAAACCGGTCAAATTGAATAAAAATACGTAAGCGAATGAGAATTGAGTTGTGATCATTTCACAGCATTATACAAATTTGTTGGTCCAGTGTATTTCACTATCACTTTTGGGGTTTTGGTTTACGTATCGTGGTAAGACGTGCCGAGATAGTATTTCTCCATACATCCTTTAGCCGATGGTAGCTGAATGATTTAAGCTGTGGTGTGCCCTTTTTGGGTGGATTTGGGTGTCCAAACATGTCGGCGGATGGCACCGAATGGACGCTTTTGGCCGAATATACACTTTGGATCGATTGGTGTTTCTTTGCTTTCTGGACTTGTACTTTGAGGGTTTTTCGCTTATAGCGACGCACCTTGGCGCGTCCCAAACGTGTGCCTTCGAGCACACGGGTCTGGGCCGGATGCCGTCGGATCCAGGTCCATGGTTTTTGCTCATCAAACGGCTCGTGCACCAATACGGGTATGGCCACGCCCATCACCTGCTGGTCGCCAACGCGTCGCTTTTTACCTTTAACTCGCTTCTTGGCTTTCTTCTTGGCATAAAGCGTTGGCAGATCGATGGTGTATCTTTCTTCCACAACGTCCGAGTACAAGTTGGAAATATCCTTTATGTTCTTCTTACGCTTGCTTGCATCATCATCTCCTTTATTTTCTTTTCTTCCTTTTCCTTTTCCTTGTCCAGCACCTTTGCCCCCTTTTTCACTCTTCCCTTTGGCGCTTCCATCTTTACCATCTCCATGTTTTTTATATATTCTTTTTGAACTATACCTTCTCTTGCCATTATTATCATCACCGTCATCGTATTTATTTTCTCCATAAACATCATCTTTGCCATCACCATCACCACTGCCATCGACATCGACATCGGCATCGGCATCGCCATTTGAGCCACTTAAACCACCAATGCCAAATTTAGAGTTGTTAAAAAAATGACGTAAACTGTCCGCCTGGCCCCTCAAAGCTGACTTAAAAACATCCTTGCACGCACCACCGCCTCGTCCATAAATGGTATCTGCTGCCGTATTCCGACGCCCCTCAACTTTCTCGCACGGCAGACTCAAGTAATGATCTAATATGATCAACACCAGGTACTCAATAAACGGTTGTAAAGGATTGCGCAGATTACCGCGATTATCGAAGATGCTATCATAGATGGCACACGTGTCTGGCCGAACAAACGGCACACGGTAATAGCTCCATTGGGAGCATCGGGGATTGAGGATCTGTCCGAACTTCGCCAGTGTCAGCCGGAATAGAAAGGTGCACACCTCGATCAGTGGCTGTTGCACATGGCTCGAGAGCCGCCTCAGCATGGCGTTATTGTTCAGACACCAGCGCCTCTCCGCCGATTGCCATTGTGGATGTCGTCGACAACATTTGCGGATGGGTTCCGTCGACTTCCCACAGTTTAGCAGTCGAAGCGCTAAGCTGTTTGGCGGACAGCAGCGCGTTGCGCAGTACATTTATAACAAATATATAAAAATAAATAAATTTAAAACCAAAGTTTACGTTCAAATTTGAGTCCTTTTTTTGTTTTTGTTTTTTTTTGATAATAAGAATTTCAATTTGAATGCTAGAAAGCAAGGAGTACTAGAAATCGCTTCAATGTTCTGATTTTAACTTTTTCGGATGCCTGCCGCTGGACGGACGGAAGACACGTTGGTACTCCGACTTCTGCTGGAGTGCCGTTCTCGTCCTTTCCACTTTCAGGTTATTTAGACTGTGAATCGAATATCGTTCGCTGGCGATTTTCAATGCTTTCAGCACAGAGTCGCGTCTGTAGTGTTGCACCGAGGAGATGCCCAGTCGACCGTCCTGCTGCAGGCGCAGTTGATCCGGATGACGACGCAGCCAAGTCGCTTGGTTCTTGGGATCGTATGGTGCATGAAAAACTACGGGTAGCGGTTCACCAAAATATCTACGTTCTCTAATTGGCCGACCTGTTTGCTTGGCCTCCTTGAGTTGCTCCATTTTGTCTGAGCCGGCCACAACTTTCGTGTAGAAGGCGGATACATCTTTGACGCTCACATTCACCTTTTCCCCCTTCATCAACTTGTCATCCTCCTCGGTTAGGTCTGCGCCGGTCAAGGCTTCTAGAAATCGTTCGGGATCCATGCGACTCAGGTTTCTTAATATTTCATTTAGAATCCGGTGCTGCTCCGAGCGCAAGTTATCCAACTGTCGGCTGCCATGGCCATGCCGGCGTCCCCTTCTATCCGTCAACAGCAAATCGCTTGCCAAAAGTCGATGAGCCCGTTCGCGAAATGCACGCATTGGATATGCACAACGTGAGGTGGCATTCAGTGACGTTGCACCTCGTGAAGTGGCATTCAGTGGAGTTGCGTTGCTTGGGATTTCTGCATCGAGTACACGTTCCTCTTTACTGCCTTCTTCCTTCTTCGACGTCTTTAGCCGCCTAGCGGCAGACGAATTAGGAATTTGTTCGCTTGCCACCTTCAGGGCTCGTTGGATTTGTATATGCCCCACATCCCAATTCTTGCTTCTACACAAATCCGCACGCACAGCATGATTAGTGGGTTCATTGATTCGATTGACATCGGTCAATTTGAGAATGGCCTGCATTAGCTGCAGCAGCTTGGACAGATTCCAGGAATTCGCTGGATCACGCACATTGCCATCCAAGTCAAAGATGTCCACATACCGATCACAGGCAGCTGGGCAGGCGAATGGCACACGACAATTGTTCCAGCGCATGCCTCGGGGATTCAGAAGGCGATTGAATTTCTGCAGCGTGAGATTATAGATCAGTTCAGTGATTTCAGGGATCGGTTTGTTCAGTTCGCTGGCCAACCGTTTGATCTGTTTCATATTACGTGCATACCACAAGTCCCAGCTGCTGAGCGGCAGCTTTGAGTGTTGCTTGTAAGGGTTACTGATCTTCAACAGTTTAAATTCATCCATAACTACTAATCCCAATTGGAATTTGAAAATAAATAATTTATACTTCCAAAATAAATTTACACACTACACACAAAAGTATGTTGATATTTACAATTGGTAAGAAATATAAAACAGTTTGTCCCGATTGACTGATTGACTGATTGATTAGTGAGTGTGCTGACCAACGATTGGCTGTGTACGGGGTATATACCTTTTTGGACATCCCCGCCGAAGTCACGCATGGATATGTGTTAATTCTTTTGTCGTTTGCAGCTTTAAAGCAGAATTTGTTTATATTCAATTATTTCTTCATATTTTTTTTACACATGCCGAACATAAAATGTACCAAAAAGCAAAGAAACGCAAACAATCAAACAATACGCAGACACACACACACATGATGATGATGATGATAATGATTGAAGTGGCTAACGCAGAAGGGAAAGTCAATAACCGCAACGTTCCCAACAACAACAGCAACAACAACAATAACAACAACATCATCGTCATCTCGACCGAATCGAAAAACGTGTCGCTTTTGCGCTGTGTAATTTCTTTTGGATTTCGAGCCTAAGCAAACACGCAACTTTCTGTTGTCTGCGCTTTGCTGTAGTTGTTTCGGTTGTGAATTGGTTTGGGGTTCACTGACCTTAGACACTGACACGAAAAACGCGCAGACCGCAGAAACCGAAACAGAGACACACAGAGTGATAGACAAAGAGAGATAGAGGGAGAGAGAGAGAGTGAGTGAGAGAACAATAAGCACATGGTCTATTGAGGCGTTCATTGCGGACTGGAATGCACCGGTTGAACGATCCAGTCAAATATCAGCTAGAAATGCTCGCTGAAGTCAAGTGCAGACCAGAGCAAATATGTATGGAAAATCGAAACGCCCATGGAAAATACATACGTACATATATATAAAAATACAAAATATGTACGGTAAATATTTATATAAAAGTATTTTGTATATGTGTGTATATAGAATATACTGAAATCGTCTCAACCAGACCATACAACTAATAATTACTAAATTGCATGTTCTTTGTTACTATCATCAGCAAAAACAATCAATTTGACTAGCAAGCTGTAGCTACATAAGTGTGTGTACAAGTGTGTGTATATATATGTGTGTGTGTGTGTGTGTGAATAAATCTAAGCGCAGATAAAACTTTACACAAAAGCCTGTACAACTAATGGAAGCGCATCAATCAATGGGTTGGGTTGGGCGGGGGGCACAAGCAGCGGAGGCGACACCGAATTCATTTGATGGACATATTGAGCGCAGATTTTGTCGCATCATGCAAACTTTATAGTTATAATTATATACGATGAGCATTTAACACAGCCAACAACTAAAGTTCAATTAAGCTCAATTATTTCCATATATATATTTATAGGCATGTCTAAACAAAGGAACAACTTAAACCTTACAAAAATGATCAATTAAATATGTGTATCTAATTACTAAGCATTTTACCTACAAATATACTAAATATTTTATTTAATTATTTCTCCTTAAATATATATTTCAGATTTCTTTCCACTATTTTATTGAAGTGTAAGAGCAGCAAACGCAAACCAGTTTTTAGATTTCTTATTAAACGTCGATTTATTCAAATACTTACAATTAGTCGCAAAAAAAGGCACGGAATATTTGTTGATAATTGTTAAAGTATTTAACTTTAATTATCGTTGTTTCTAAGAAATCCAACGTTGATAAATGTGTAGTTGTCGAGTTGTTTAAATATTTATGCATGTAAGTTATTGCATTTTCTTATTATTTTTTTGAATATGTTTATAAATTGCACAGTTTTGTTGTTTTCTTTATTTATTGCAATTAATTATTTGGTTCTGATTTCAAATTGTTTAGTATTTTTAACAAAACAATGAACACAGCGGCGATATATATGTACGTATATATATTATTTTTTTAATGAATTTTATTGCACCTATTGATTGTACTTTTTGATTTTTAACTTATTTTCGTATTTATAAAGATTTATTTAGAGTATATTTTATTTATTTTTAATATACGTTACACGATATTTATTTTTGAAAAAAAAAATGTTATTTCTAACTATTCCACTATAGTTTATACACTGCAAGACAAGATTGTTGTTGTTAGATATGTTAGATATGTGTTGGGCCAACGTTTGAAGTTTAGATTAAGCAATTGTAAATATTAGTATAAAGCTTGCAATAACAAATGGACAAATTGACAAATGGCAAATAGCTCGACATTTGTCAGCTGGAAGACATGTGGCATTCTGGGAAACAGACGACATATTGATGTCAATTTCAGCTAATAATCTTTATATAACCTCAATGTTGGCTGGCTAGCAGGCACACACACACAAATCAATTCAATATACAAAAGAAAATACACAAAACCACACAACGGACACGAACCCATTTCATTTTTCTTGGGATCAATTTTCTATTTCATTCAGCCTGTTTATGTGTACCACCAATCGCTCTCTCTGTCTTCCACACGCACACACACACCCATACACATAAACACAGCCATACACATTAATGTACATGTGTAGAAATTCAGATTCACACACAGCAACATTCCAGCAGACCGGATATAACAATTGAAAAGCGCGGATTCGTTACTCAAATCAAAATCTACACAAAAACAAGTACAAACATATTAATTGATAATGTCCGACTATAAGATACCCCGCACTAATGCACAAATACACACATATATATATATATATATATATATATATACATGTGTATACGTTGTGTTTTTTTATTGGTCGGTCGAAATATATATTCATTTCCAGACTGACATTATATATATATATATAGCACATCGACTCTGGCTAATCAAGAATAGAGAAACGATTGGCTGCTTCATAGATTTGCACAACAGCCATCTACCCCTTTAACCTATTTTCAATGGACACAGGGTATTTTAATACACACATGTAGTATATTAAACAAAAAATTTATTGTCGCGAACTGACACCTTCACATACTAATATGAGATAAAAACGAATGCGAATTCGCATCTAAGTATGTATGTATGTAAGTGTACTTCTGTATGTATGTATATATATATATATGTATGTATGTATGTATGTATATGTGTGTATGCGTGTGCGAGTAGTACACAAAGAACAGGATGTGAGGTAATAACAATAACAGCTTGAGTTAGTTAATTTCCCTTCTGCCCTCAAACATAATATGTATTATTATTGTTATTATTTTTGTTTTCTCTTCTTTTGTATTATATATTAATTTTGTCGAATTTATATTGCGTTATCACGTATTTATTGGTCTTCGCGCACTCACTTCAATTGTTTAAACTTTGCAACAACAATCGCTTATTGCAGTATGCTTAATAATTGTTGTTGTTGTTGTTGTCGTTGTATTTTTTGTATTATTTTTTTTTTTTTTGTCGTTGTCGTTGTCGTTGCTGCTGCTTTGCGTTAGAGTGTTGTAGTTGTTGGAGGCAGTGGCAGAGTAAAAACATGGAACACGACGCGCTGCCTTCGTTGATGGAAACGCTGCCAAACCGTACAGTTTGAGAGTTAATATCGGACTGTTCGGAACGCTGGCGCTGTTCCCTCGAACAATCGCGAAACGAAACGAAAACGAACCGAACCGAACTGAACCGAACTGACGCTAAGCGACGCAGCCAGCGACTTTGCGATGTTGCATGGCCACTCTCGTTGGAAGGCTACTCAGTCCCAGTCCGAAATACAAATACAGACGACTGGAATTGAAACTGGAAAGCGAACCGAAGCCGAAGCCGCGAAGTCGCTGCTGAGCGGCCCGCATACCTACACTGTCGTCTCAGTACATACGGCCGGTCCGCACAGCTGAGCGGCATTTGCCACTGCAATCAACCGTTAGATACAAATTTATCTATAAGATAGACGACAGCCGCACGTAGTCCAAAAGCAACATAAGAAACAAAAAAAAAGAAAAAACAGAAAAAAGAAGAGAAGAAACCAAAACGAAACGCAGCGAACGAACGCATCGTTATTCGTAGTAAAAGCAAAACCGGTAAAGACAACGGCAACGCTGCATTATGTGCGGGCGAAGAGAGCACAGCTTAAGAGAGAGCATGAGCACAAGCCGCAAGAGAGCACACGGCCCACGCGCTCTCTTTTGCAATTTGCCCACTGATAATTGTATTGTATTTTGGGCTGCACTTGGTGCGACGCTGTCATTTTCAGTTTCGAGAATGCCACGAACGCAGCGAATTCGACATTTGCCAAAGTTTAAATAATTATTCTATATGTATAAAAGCGCTCATGATTGCCTTCTAATGAAATTTTAACTTTAATGATTTCCCTGAAGCTTCAGCACAAACTTTTCCAACATCAAATGGAAGCATGGCGTATAATTCAGCTAAAAAACTTTAGGGAAATTTAAATGAAATTGCGTTCAAAAATCGCCAAATAAATAAGTCATTTTCAAATTTAAACATATCAAGTGTGTGTGTGTGTGTGTGTGTGTGTGTGTAGATCAGCGATAACCTTGAAAGGTTACCAGCTGAAGGAAACCAAATTTGAATAACGATGCTGCCACACATCGTCATCGCGACATTATCAATTATATAAGTATGTCAGAGCAGATAGCATTTGAACTTTATTCTCTAAAGTTGCGAGGTAGAAGTTGAATGAATGAATGGCAAATGAAAAATTCCAAATTCAAAAAAAAAAAAAAAAACACAAAAAAAAGACGAACAATATTATTGCCCAGTCAATGTCTAGTCTAATAATATCTCTAGCAGGGCGGGTCATATCAGTTTTCCTACAAATAAATTGAAAACTTTTGGGGCAATGGAAAAAAATATACATGTAATAAAAACAAATAAGTATGCTCCAGCAAGTCCAGAAAGTGCTCGACTAACAGATACTCTGTACATGATTTAGATATTCACTGCAATACTGTTGAAAATATATTTTGGAAAATAGTTTTTTTGAGCAAATTTCGACAGATGATTAATAGAATTATTTGTTTAATTTATTCTTTATCTTATTTGATATTATGTAAACTATAATTTTTAACTTAAACTTTAAATTTGCATTTTTTTTAACATATTTTTAACAACTGTTGATTGTTTTAAGTAAATTCACATAAATAAATAAATAAGATATAAAAAGAAATTAAAATTAAATTTAGTTGCAAGTATACCCAATTTGAAAATTACATCTTTAAAATTTAGGGTTTTATTTATTTATTTATTTATATATTAGGCAGACAGACTCCATCGATGCATTGAAAATCAATACAAATTCTCAAATACAAATGTTCAAAAGTAAATAACCGAAGCAGCTCCGACTCCATCAGGTATATATTTTCTTGAGCAGCAGTCTTGCGGATCAGGAATATATATGCTATATGCACTGCTTGTTACACACTTTTGCACAACTTGCCAATACCCTTTTTACCCAATTTCAATGGGTTCGCGGCATAAAAGCATTAAAAATGGTTGGCCTTTGAAATGAGAAACGGCTTACAGATACAAATGTATATATGTATATATGTATATATATATATATAAGTGTGTATCTATGTTTTTATGTATGTTTGTTGGCTTTGCAACGCGACGAGTAAAACACAAAAGACATAAAATGCAAACTAAGTAAAAATTGTGTTAGGTCGGCAGCCGTTGTTGCCGTTGTTGCCGTTGTTGCCGTTGTTGCAACGAAATAATCGCTTGCATGATGATGATTATGATGTTAAAGTTGCTCGAGCCTGCTTGACTAGGTTTCGTGGCAACCTCGAACAGAATGGGACACTCTAATAAAATTTACGACACTGTAAATGACTACGGCGACATAAGCCCTGCAGTCATACAGACATACAACTACAACTACAACTACAACTACAACTACAACAAACTGCAACTGCCACCAACCGACCAACCAACCAACCAACCGACCAACCGACCAGCCAACGAACCAACCTGCAAGCCTGCCCCAAAGTATCTCTCAGATAGTATTATAATGCCAGTCTCTGGCTGGCTCAATGTTTCTCTCTGTCTCCTCTCTCTCTCTCTCTCTCTCTCTCTCTCTCTTTATATGTCTTGGTTGACTTTTTTACATTTTTTAATATATATATATATTTTTTTTTTTGGTTTGGTTTGGTTTGGAAAAGAATGCAGTGAAGGGAATTTCCAGAGACTTGGCAGCCAAGCTCGCAGTGTGTAATGTATCTCTTTGGATGCATTTTAAATAGTTTGCCATACGCCGCTTTTTGGCGCGATGACAATATACAAAAACTCCAATAGTTATCTTCTTGTGTATATATATATATATATACATATATATATGTACATTTATGTATGTATTTACATATTATAGATGCTTGTATGTAGCTAGACATATGTGCGGAAATCGAGCTTTTGCATTGGTCACGCCAATTATACAAAAATTTGCAATTTGATTTGGATATTTCAGCAGCAGCAATTTGGTGCTTGCCACTTTTGTCACAGATACATTTCAACTGTATTTGCGGCACAATCAATATTCGGTGCACATCAGCGACAGCGCCAGATGCATGCAACTAAACAAATGAATAGAATAAATTACACATGCATCTATCATGGCTAAATATATCTATCTATATCTATATATCTATATATATATATATAGAATAGATACCCTTCGACTCTTAATTTAATGCTTAACGGCTCGTTGTTTTAAACATTTTTGATTTTAATTGAATTTTAAATTGTATTTTGTGTCCTGGTCTTGGGCCCGTTTGGAGTTGCTGTTTTGTTTTTATGTAACATATTTCCTGTTTCCTCTTTCCTCTTTCCTCTTTCCTCTTTGCTTTGCCTTTGTTTGTCGTTGCAACATTGTTGCATATCAGTTTGCAATGCTTTGTCGCTGAATATGCTAAGATTAATTGCCCGACGGGCTCTTAAATCAGTGCAAAATTATGGCGTGAAACTGCATTGTTTATTATCCTTTCGGCTTCAAACTAATTTTCAAAGTACTCTGTGCATATTTATTGGAGAATGTAGAAATTCCACACAGCTATTTTTATTATTTGAGCGAGCTACACTCGAAAAAAATCACTGAATTTGAAAAGATCGCCCTAAAATAAAAATAGCCCTGAAAACTAAAAAAATGTTCTTATTTTTGAAAATAATTTCTAAATTACGAAAAATATTTCGTAAAATTATAAAATTATATTTATTTATTATTTAAACTATCTAAATTGTTTGCTAGCTGTAAAATCTTGAAATACGAATGCTTAATAATAATATAAATAACAAAAACGCTTTTGAAAATTTTCCAAAAATTAATCTTTGATTTAAGCTGTTTTTTAGAAAAATACCTTCAGAATACTAAGCCAGAAAACTCAGGCGAATTCGTAGCGAATCCAGTCCACTTTTTTTGCTGAGTGTATAATTCACCCAACAAGCCTATTTCCTGAACAAATTTAAGAATGTTTTGTCGACTTGAGAATTTTTGATATCTTCCGGGAGCTGAGAGAGACTTGTTTTTCTAGAATATTGCATCGTGTTGTGGATAAGATAACACAATCTGCCATGAAGTGCTCTGCTCTGATTCCTACTTATTGCCTTTCATTACTGATCAGTTTAACAGATGACCGATTTATTTATTTATGTTTAAATCATTTCTGATTATAGCTGACTAAATAGGAAATTTAACTTACAACTCGAAAATTTCAGCAATTTTCGTTGAAGCTTTTTTTGTTTGGAATTAAAGTATTGTTTTTTGTGGGCTTTAACTCGGTTTTAAAGGTCAATGTACACAAAATCCATTCACTTGGTTAGATAATAATGGCTGAAGGTTGTCTTGGGGCAAAAGTTCAAGTTTTGTTCGTTGCGCTTTGCAGTTTTTCAAAAAATGGGCCAAAGAATAACTGATCCACAGTCATTTAAAGTGATAGAATTGTGCAGAATATTGTAGATCGCAAATTGGATTATTCGGCCAGGAAAATGTTCACAAAAAGGAAAAAGGGGTTAAGAAATGGAAATGCGCTGGTCAAATGCTATTTTTGTCTAAGCTTGGCTGCTCCAGCAATTTTGTTGTCAGCCACTTGTCATGCGAACGGGCGGCAGTCTCTTTTGCGAAAATCTTCAAATTGCCCCAAAGCACCCCCACCCCCGCGGCACTTCCCCATTCAACGACTCCTTCCTAGTGGAGTGGCCACATTTTTGCAGTTGTCGAGTGGCTTTGTTAGCAATGCGGCGATTGCAACTTTTTCTTAATGCTGCCGCGCTCGCAGCCGTGCTGAGGGGCAGAAAGCCAACTGGAACTAAAGTTGAATCTGAAGCTGGTCGCTCAGACTGAATCAGACGTGGCTGTGGCTGTGGCAAGACAAGGAGGAGAAAAAAAACCAAAAAAAAAACCAACAAGAAATAAGAAACGAACAGCAACCAACCAACCAGCTGGGAGTGGAGTGGAGGTCGCTGCTTGGACCAGCTGTGTAACATTGAGACCATTGCTGGCTGGCTGGTTGGCTTTGTTTGGATGCTGGTGGTGCTGTGGTGGCATTTAAGGCAATTTCAGTTAATTTCATGATGGTCAGATTTGTGTAAACTATTTTATCTTATCAATTTGGCATACATTTGCAAGCGTTGAGCATCTTGAACTGCATCTGAGGGACTCCTACTCAGAGGAATTGCATTACACTTTGAGAAAATACACAGTAAGTGCTAAATATGCAAATATGTCAATTTCACTTACTGCTGCTGGCCGCTATTTTTTGATTATCCATATTTATTGCTTTATAGTTTTGATCTGACTACACAAATATCCAAAATTAATCACATTACAATTCTTCAACTGTTCCCAACTGCCAGATCGGCACAATCATTCAGATATATATATATATATATAAATATATATATATAGATATCTACATATATATCTTGTGGCGTGGAAGATGTCTTTTTCTGCTTTATATCGGATTTCAACCACTTTGTAAATGCTAAAGGCGAGCTGCATTTTATACAATGAATCCATCAAATTGGCTAAGAAGGGTATAATAATTTTGTGCAATATTATGTAACAGGCAGAAGAAAGCATCGGCGACTATATAAAGTTTATATATTTATATTTATTCTTGATGAGGATCAACAGTCGGAGACTTTAAGAAGTTGACTCTTCTAGTTTCGAATAAAAGTTCTCGCAGATAGAGTCTTATCCATGTTATCGACATCTCCTTTCAAGAATATCGATACAAATCGATTTTCGATAGCAATAAAATGGACAATTTTACAGGCAAAGTCTTTTAGTTGATATATTGCACAAATTTGATCAAGATTGACTAAGAAACATGAATAAGAAACAAATTTATATCAGAATTAGAAGCTGTGCTTAAATCTATATGTGACAGCTGAGTACAGGGTATCTCCCAGTCGAGCCATAGGGTGTTTGCTTGAAGCAGCACTCTCGACTCTTACTCTTACTCTTAAGATCCAATCCATTACACAAATTCATCCAATATATTTGCTTGTGTGTGTTGAGAAGAGATTGCTGCTAAGCGAAGCGAAATGCAACTCTTTCAATTTGAATTGCATTTGATGTGCAGCTTAGTTGAATGTCTTGCGACTTGTTTTCGCACACAGATCCTAACTTGTTCTGCCAGTCGAGCATCGAAGCGAACAAGCCAACAAACCAACAAACCAACAAACCAACAAAATAATCGAACAGCCAAACTCGAACTAAGCAGCTGAGGCTGCTGCCATTCATGTCATTTGCTTTCAGTTCGTGTGGCAGCCTTCGAGTGTTCACTTATTGAAACCACACACACACACACACACACACACACACACACACATGCAGCTACTATACAGATGAATGGCAAGTTTCATGCGTGACTCCCTCGAGCCAAACATGTCCAGGCAACAACTTGCTAGAAGTCGATTCCTCGACTGCATTCGACTTGTCCCACATATTTTGATAGTTGCTGTCATCCTGCATATAACATTTTCCTTCTAATATATATATATATATATATATATATATATATATATATGTGGGTTTCTATCAAGTGGCTTTTGCTTATCTAAAGTGCAAGGATTTGTGGCCTCGAAAATTTAAAAAAAAAGCATAAACCTTTATCTCAGGCACTCCTTGTAGAACGGAGCCAATTATACAATAAATTAAAAAAAAAAAGCCAACATAATGAATTCATTCTTATGAAAGCTATATATGATAAAATAGTCTAATATTTATAAGTTGTTCCCAAGCGAATAACTTGGTAAACAAAAAAGTTTTTACACAAAAAATAATTTTTTGACCGATTGTATACGTTTTTTGTAAACAAAAAAGTGCTTCATATAAGAAAATGAGGAACAACTTGGACTACAAATAAAATAATGGACATGGAATCGGCTAGTGATGCTGATGCTGAACAAGAATATATATATATATATATGAAAATGGAGACGACAAAATTATGAGAATATAAAATACATTTTATACATTTAAATAAATGTAAATAAATAAATAAATAAATATTATAAATATTGCTTATTTTTTGAAATATTATATATATTTTATATAATTTTAAATTTGATCATAGATTTAATTTAATTTAAAATTTTCTTTACTTTTACTTTTTGTATTTTTTGTGTCGATTTTAGTCGACTTTAGTTGACATTAAGTAAATTAATAAATAAAAACTCAAGATTATTTGAGAAGATTAAAATATACAAATCTATGCAACACCAAATAAACCTAGTCTAAAATTGTTAGCAATTATTCCAAGACTAAATAATGTCATCAAGCGAGTTTTCTTGAAAATTATGGACCACAATAAATGAAAAAAAAAAACGATGTAACATAAAAATATACACAAAAAAAGAAAGAAAACGTAAAAAAAAGAAAGCAAGAAAAGAAAAGAAGAAGAAAATTCCAGCAAAACAGTGGGGGTGGAGACTAATGAATGACACACGGAAGCAAGTGCCACGAAAATTGAGGAAAGCCGCAAATTAGATGTTGAAGTTACAGATACTCGAACCTACTACGAATACTTATACTTATACTCATACTTATACTACGGCTGCCACTGCCACTGCCACTACTACTGCAGCTACTACTACTAGTATAAGGCGGAGACGTTGACGTTGATGGCAATGGCTGTTAGCGGCTCGGGCTCGACGAAGACTGACGACTGACGACTGACGACGGGCGACTGGCGACGCAAAACAATGTTAGCAAAAATAGCATTAGCGGAGAAAGTGCATACCAGAGCCAAAGTTTTACACTCCAACAATTACAGCAGCAACAACAACCAAAACAATAAAGCAACGATGATGAGGAAAAAACTTGACTGCCCGCAATGGAGCGTGGAGTAGGCAGAGTCTGAGGTGCAAGGTGCGCTGTGGGAGGAGGGTTGGAGGTGGCTCGGTGCAGGCAAAAAGAAAAAAAAAATAAAGTAGAAGCAGCAGCAGCAACAGCAGAAGAAGCAGCAACAGCAGCAACAGCAGCAGCAGCAGCAACACCAACCATAGCAGGAACGTGTATAAATGAGGTAAAATCCGCCTCAAGCTGCATGCGTATGTACACACATACATACATACATACATACATATATACATACATACATATGTACATATGTACATATATGCTCATCAGGTATAAATACAACGTTAACGCTGAGGCCAATGAGGCTGCGACTGCAAATGCGACTGCGACTGCGACTGCGAATGCGACTGCGAATCCCCGATGCAGCTGTGGCGCAAAGATGTGGCGAGTATCTGCGAGATACTTGCAAGCGAATTGGAGTGTGCACAAATAAAACATAAGGCCTCGTTAACACTGAGTGGCAACTGGCGAGCCGTCGAGCCGCGAGCCGCGAGTTGAATGACCAATACAGTCGAAACGACCCTTTCACACTGATTGCCACTCTAGCCGCGGCCTGCCATGTGGCAGCCAGCAAACAGCAAACAGCAAACAACAAAAACAAATAAAAAATAAAAAAAAATATGAATATTATGAGTGATAAGTAATTGACACTCAAGTCGCCGTTTAATTAAAACAAATCGAACGCAAGTCAGTTGGGCAACCAACGAGAAAACTGCATGCAACTGTTGCAACTGAAATGCTACTGCTACTGCTACTGCTTCTGCTTCTTCTTCATTAGCAGTTGGCCCTTTTTATGCGAATGCCAAGTTTCCAGCAGTTTCTCAGTTATTAGTGGGCCATTCGAAAATGACTTGGCTTAAAGTCACCTAAGCCAGCCCATCGAGTTTCACTAGCCAACTCAGCAAAACTCTGGCAACTCAGAAGTGGTTTTCGCCAGCCGCAACGATAACATTGTAGGTAGATAGTCGCCACTTCATGCAACAACACTTTCGGAAAGACCTTGAAAAATCATGAAACTCGCATTTTGCCTGTTGCAGACTGCAAACTGCCGCAACTTTCACCAATTGCAGCGAGTGAAGCGACTCGGTGACAGTCAAAGTAAATTATTGTTGCTGCTGCTGTTGCAATCTTCAATCAAAACTTCATAATTATCTGTGTCGACACGATATGCACAACTCACAAGGTCTTCCCTGGCAGCGCATATGTAATTAATGTTTCTGTTTCATCCCCACACTGCTGGCTGCTGTCTTTCACCTAGCTGGGCCAGGCCAGGCCAGGGTCTCAAGGTAATGCCATTAATACTCTTCTAAATATTCTCTGTTGTCTGCTATATATATGTATATATAATATAAATATTGCATATACATATGTAATACATAAGGTTTGTATGTATTCGACTGTATACCAAGTGCAATTTGCCTTGGCTCACGTTTCTCGCTGGTTTTGCAAGCTGTTGAAAAAATATAAATAAACACAGCAGCATATTTCCTTTGTCTGCCCCCTCGCCCCCCCCCCCCACCCCATTACCCTTCCTTCCTTCCATCAACCGATCCCAGTTTAGCTTTTGTTGTTCCGATTACGATGCTGTGCCGCGTCTCCGCTTTAAACTTCACCTTCTCAACTGCCCCCCCCCCCCCCACCAACTCCCTGACCATGTGAACAGCTTCGATCTTATACCCTGTTCCCAAGTGGTACAAAGTATATTAGTTTTGTCATTTGATCAACTAAATATTTATATATATATTTATCCGAATCATAAAATGAATTGATTTTAAATACATATTTTTAAAATGTGAATATAACAATTATTCAGAATTTTAATATTTTACTGCAACAACAGTAGTTGCAGAGTATTTAGGAGTCGGACACGCAAGCTGAGTTCTAACTGGTTAATAAAAGACATTTTTATTCTATTTTTAAACCGGCAAACGAATGTGGAAGAACTCAGGGGGAATCTTAACCACCCCCACCCATAAAACTGGCCATCTTTATTACCTGTATTCCTTAAGCAGCAGTCAGTTCGCACTGGAAATCTTTTTTAAAGACCTTGGCCGGGGCCACTCTCTTTCGGCGGTTCGAAGAGCACAAGGTGAGCAACAATTACAACAACAATTACAACAATTACAACAACAACAACAATACAAGACAATACAAGTATTGGAATTTTTGATGTTTACTCATTTTTATTTGTACTGAAAAAGGGGGATTTCCCAAAGGTTAAAGTAAGTAACAAACAAGAGAAAACGAACTTGAATGCTTTGTGTGAGAGCGAGACGGCTCACTTGGAAAATACTTGAAAAATTAGTAGATTTATCTTATGTTATATGTATGTATATTTATATATATATATGTATATGTGTACCCCATCCCCTTGCCACACACATTTTTTACAATTTTTCTCACTTATGCAGAGCAATGAATAATTTTGAGGCAAGCTCTCGCAACTTCCAGCAGCAGCAAGCAGCAACCAGCATTTTTGTGGTATGCAATCCCGGCTTAAAAGCACACATACACACACACACACACAAGCAATGAACAACGGTTTATTGTCAATGTGCTGGTTTGTAGTGTGCGTGTGAAAAAGAAACTGAATTCAAACTCATAAATCGAGTTTTTTTCCCCATTTTATTTATTTATTTATTTCGTTTCTTTGCCTTAACTCTACGCTCAGCGTCGCCTCAGTCGTTAACGCGTTGCATTTTTTCCAAGCAGAGTTTTCCTTCTCGACTAATTTTGAATGTATATTTTTTCATAGACCTAATCATTATTTTTCCAGTGCTTTGCTTTCATTACTTGTTTCAAACACACACACACAAACACAAACAAACACATACACATACACACATATACACAGCCATACACACATACAGGCTTGTGTATCTAGCCGCTCGACGACTTGGAAACCACTTGACCGTGCTGCTGCATTTATTTGTGTGTGTATGCGTGAGAGCCGCTGCCTGTGTGGCTGTGTCTGTGTGTGTGTGTGTGTGCTGTTGTAAATCGACTTGTTGAGTGCTCATTGGAATCAAAGAAATAGCAGTTGGAACAACATTGCAAAACTCCAAACCACCATTCTCTGCCGCTCTTCCCTCTCTCTGTCATCACTCAGCTCTCCCGGTTTACCTTTCTGTCTCTCTCTCTCTATCTCTCTCTCTCTCTGTCTACTGCATCACATCGAGCTCTTTAAATTTACATTTACATGGGTTATTCTAGTCTATTCTAGTGAATTCCAAAGAATGCATAATACTGGCAATCTACGTCTTGTAAATGATTTTATGAAATGTAAAACAAATGCACTATTTCATAATAATGCGGGAGAGGGTATATAATGTGCGGCGAGACAACGATTTTGTGTTGATTCATTGAAATGCCTGGCGCGTCTTTAGTGCATGCACAAATGCGTATTTACAAATAAACATATATTTTCGTTTTTAGGAGTGAGAATGTGTAAGAATTGTATTAATTTTGATGCCTCCTTTCTCGATTCGATTCGACTCTCGCTCTCTTCTCGCCCGGGTCTCCCCTGTCTCGCTCTTGCACAAGTTGCGCCTACTGATCAAGTGCTCAATTATTTTGTTTTCTTGGCAGACTTCCATGGACCATTCCGGCATTCCGAGATTCGCATACCAATGCTTCCAGTTAAACCAATTCCAGTTTTCAATTGGAATGGCGCTGAAGAGCTCTGCCACAGGTTCAACACACTCGTAACGCTGCACAGTCACCAGTTTGCCAGCTTGCCAGCTTTGCCAGTTAGAAGCAGTATACGAACGTACATACGTACATACGTACATACATACATACATATACACATACGTCTTACCAGTACTCGACCAGCATTGTCTCCAGTGTATAAGAGAGTGCACGAGCGAGTATAAGAGAGTGCGCCGTCTTAAGAAAGAGTCACACATGTGTGTCGACGATCAACTGAGCGAGCCTCGCTCTCAACATGAGTTGCATGTGTATGTGTGCGTATGTGTGCGTATTTGTGTGTGTGTGTGATTATGTTCAGCTATACACAGTGTTGTATATGTTGCACTAAACGCACTGATTACGCATTAATCATTTCTTGAGATCAAAAATTAAATGATGATCGTTAGATAAATATGTAGAAATGCTTGACCAGTCAAATATTTTAAATAGATTCTTAAACTATAGAACAACACAATTAGTTTAAGTACTAAAATATGTCGGATTAGTACAGATATATAAATATATATTTAATTAGGACAAACATTCGTTTGGCAACAGAATATAATGGAAAAAATAGTAATGCCAGACATATAAATTTAGAATGTGCCTTTGACGGGAAAAGGTCAAATAAAATTTGCATATTTACACATCTTTTGGACTGCAATTCCTCAACAAAATGGATATTTTAATGGAGCATATAAATCTTCAAGCTGCTTACCTGCAAAGACAGAGAGAAAAGCGAAAAATGTTATTAATTTTAATTAATTAAAAAAAACCAAAAAGAAACGGAACTTGACATCCCAAATTAATTATTTGCCCAAATGTATAAATAAAAATGTTAATTGCGTCATTTAATGCTTAACGCTTGAAGACTCCTGTATTATTTCCCTGAGCTGTTTTATTGCTGCCACAGGTATCCTTTTCGCACTTTAATTGCATTAAAAGCGAGCATTTTGCGCGACTGCATCTCAATTAGAAACTTAAATTAAAAATTAAAATACGACAGCGGAAACCGCTAAAACAGCAAAAGTCTTATTAAAATGTATATTTTAAGCAAAATAAATAATTCATTTGCAAATTACATGCAAAACATCCGTCTGAATTTTATGCAAAAAGTTTTGGATTACTATTGATTCAAGACACGTTCCTAAATAGATGAAAAGTATTTCTGAGAAGTCGAAATAATTTAATGAATTTAATGAATGCGCTTAAAATATCAATTTTCCAATTTTTTAAGAAATTTATCAGAATTTTTGAAACAAAAGTTTCGAACAATTGCAAATAAAGTTCTGCATATCTATTCGAAAATATATAAATGAAAAATTTTTACTAAAAATCTCAAATTAAATTACATTTTTTTTTAGGTTTGTCGATTTACGATGAATGTTTATAATTTTCCCGTTAAATAAAATGCTACACAATTTTCTGACAATTTATTTAGAGCGACTTCAGTTATTGGGTATATCTATATATATATATATATATATATATATATATATATATAATATTAAAGCAAATGCTTCAACATATGTGTACATATGATGTATATATATATATATATATATATATATATCTATATATATATGATAGACTTTTTGTACTTTGCAGTAGCAAAATTTGTAAAAGTTTTGCCTCCCTTCGCAAACTTTGCAAAGCTTGAAATCAGTAAAAATGCAGCCAAAATAGCTGCAAACAAATATTTATAATCCGATGGAATATTCGCATTATGTTGTCAAAAATGATTATTATTTTTGCTGTAACAACTTTATGCAAAGTAGGAGTGTGCCACACATAATTTAAATGTGTTCGCAAGTAGTTAAGTAGCCAATTTATGGTCAGAGCAATTGGCAAAAGTTGCCATAAGTTTTAAGTCGCATTCAATGTGGAAAACACTCAAATCAACATTTTTACCGCAGCTTTGATTGTGTTGTTGACTTTTAATGCATTCACGCAGAATGTTGAAGTTCCCAAATGCCCTCAGGTGGAATTTGTAAAACACAAGTCTTACGTACAAAAACCTTTAATAATATCTGTTAAAAATATAAAATCCGTATTCTTCTTGACCCAAAACCAAGATAAAATAATAAATAAATGAATGAAGCAAGCCTTAGAAAACTGGTCAAAAATATGAAACAAGCTGTGGGAAGTATTTGGGTCATCCTATGCTGTATATATATATATATATATATATTCTTGAACAGTATCAAAAGCCGAGCTTATCTATCGTCTCTTTGAGTTGGTTGATCTATCAAATAGAAATCGATATCTGATAAATCGATATCAATAAAAGGTAGACTTTTCAATTGGCTTTGAATATGCCTGGCATATTTTTTGACAACTGAAAAAATTGTTTAAAAATGGCATAAGAAGCACATAAATGAACTAAAACATATTTCAAGCTGAACAAACTAATTTCTCAATAACTGCTGTTATTTTATGAAGTTGAAGTTGAGATTCAGATGGGAAAGGTTGAGGAATCATTGACTGAAGTTGGAAGCGAGTCGAGCAAGGAACAACGAGCCGACGGGTAACTGAGAAGTCCTTTAGGGAGGCAGTGTCAGGAATAAAATCTCAAACTCATCTATAGCCATGACTCAGTATAATAATTCAGTATAAGTTAATAATTATTAATTAATAATTAATAATTAATAATAATAAGCTAGAGCACTTTCACTTACTTAATTTCGCTTTTACATTTGAGTTGCCAAAACTAGAACATATTTAATAGCTGGCTGAGCTGAGCTGGATAACTGCTGGTCGAGGTCGCCCAACCGGAGCATTCTTACCTGGTCGCGTTGGAGTTTTTTAGCTTTTTTAGCTGCAAAATGCAAGCATCAGTACAGCTTGATTATAAGCCAGATAAAAGCGCAAAGCATTGTGTTTTTCTGCATCTTTTTTTTTTGTTTGCGGTTTATATTGTTGTCGCTCGCTGAGCGTATTTTCCGCACTGTTATTTTGTCGCTGTCTATTGGCACTTTGCGCGTTTGCATTTTCCTTACTTTCCTGCTGTTGCTGTTGCTGCCACTGCCCCTGCACCCTGGCAGACCCCTCTCTGTCCGCTGTCTGCTGTCCGCTGTCTGCTGTCTGCTGTCGACAATTGTTGCATCACCTCTGGCTCAAGCTGCGACTTTATTCGTGACATTTATTTGCGGTTTTTAAGTGAGTTTTTCCTAGTGCGACTTTTTCTTTTTCGTTTTATTTTTCTTTTCCCTTTCATGCTGCTTCAAGTACGTGCAACTTGTTTTCGGATCTCCTGTCCACATCCCACTCCCCTCTGCCTTCGACAACCTTTCACACTGTACAATTATCATAAGCGAAGCGATGCGGCACCTTTCGCTTTTGAAGTCAACTTTGATTTCAGTTTTGAGATTTTCGGGTCTGTGGCAGTCTCATTTTGAGACTTGGGCGGTTCAAAGCACGCGATTTGCTCGATTCGAGAAAGTTTACACTGAGCGTTCCTCTATTTGCGAAAGTGAGTTCAGAGCAAAGCGATGATTTGGCAATTTAAGTATGCCCCTGATCCAATATATAATCAATGCTTGCCATTATTTGACCTGTACCCACTCAGTGTGAACCGCATTTGCAAACTTAACAGGCAACTGAACACATTGTTGGCCAAGTTATTATGTGTGCAGTGGCATAAACAGTTACTGCACCAGTTTGTTACTCTCCTATTAATAATAATAATCATGGCAGAGTGAAAAGAGTCTTCTTGATTGTGGCTCTAATGCAATGGCTTTTAAACTGTGCCAGATACGCTCTTCGAGGGGGACTCGACCTTTGACGCGACCTTTATAAAGAATAATCAGCACCCAAATGTTCAAGGCTGTGGGAGTCTAGCTTTAAGTCTGTGCAGATATTGATTTTCATTACTTTTTCAGTTTGCCAGCTTAACAGCAAATCGGTTTAAGCCGATACGTGTTTTACCGGTTCTTCAAAATGCAATCAACTGTTTCGAAAATGTTTTAACGATGATGAATGATGCTTTCAATTTTAAGTAAATTTATTTTAATAATATTTGTTAAAAGAGATATTCTTGAAAATTTGTTTACGTCTGACTTTAATACACTTTTTTATCTCTGTAGTATTTCTTAATTAACAATCAATTTGCCAAACTAAATACATATTATAATATATAATGTGTGTGTGCAGAGAGCTGCATACTTTTTTGTCCCACTGTCTCTGGGAGATGGCAATCAGCTCAACAGCAAGTTGTCCTAGTCTCGCCTGAAGTTGAGCCAATATTTTGAATATTTAATCTGAAACTTTGCAACTGCTTTGTAATCATTGCGTGTCAAACAGGCGTATACTTAATCCCATTGCTACTTTGCTTCAAGTGGTTGCCAACCCCAACTAGAAGCGGCAAACTTTTGCGACATTTTGGCTGACTACGCAGCTGCTAAAAAAAAAAAAAAGAAAAAGAAAAAAAATATCATCGACTTAAAGCTGTCAAAGTAGAAAAAATGAATTGAAATTTTGTCACACAAAGGGGAAAATGACTTAATGAAAGGGATAATTTTATAGATTGCAAAGGGTTTCCGAATCGCAAAGCAGAAGAAGCAGCGTTCCACCAATTTAACAACGAAAAAAATATATATATAAATAAAATTTTACATATTTTTTTTTCACAATTGAGTGCAAATCGAAAAAAGCAGCCAGCATAAAGCAAACATTAATAATAAACAACTTTCGGGCCATAAACACACGAGAAAATCGGAACTTGCACAGTATAAATTACAACATGTTATAAAAAGACTATATATAAATATAAAAAAAAAAAAATACAGACAGACAGACAGAGAGACAAACACGCAGCAAGCAAATGAAAATGATACTCAACCAATAAAAAAGAAAAAGAAGGAAAGGAAATGCAGAAAAACCGAAACGCAGCCAAAACCAAACGCATTTCAGATGTCGCAAAGCGGCATGCAAAAGAAAAGAGTGTGAAAATTATTGCATCTGACTGCGACTGGGGGGTAGCCGAACTGCTACTGGTAACTGGTAACTGGTAATTTGAAAACGGCAGCCGAATGCGATTGGCGCAATTCATGCTGGAACGAGGACGAGCACGAGAACGAGGAGGAGGATGAGGATGTGGATGAGGATGTGGATGTGAACGTTGACCACTATGGCGACAACTGACTGAGGGACGACAGCGACAGCCGGACAGACAAATGATGCATGCTTCACTTTACCAACACACACACACACACACACACACACACACACACTTCAACGCACACACATCCTCATCATAGACACATAAAGCCATTTGTTCTCATCCGAAAAACGTTTTCTCCATCATTTTGACAAACCAGTTTGCAGCTGACATTTTGTTACTCGTTTAATTATTATTAATGTTCCACTTTCATTATCGTTAAATGATCAATTTTTTTTAATTAATTCCGTGAATATTTGTGGAAAACGTTTTGCGGAACACGGGCGAAAAGGAAGCCAGACAATGGCACAAAGTATAACGAAAATTAAATGTAGAGGAAATAAATAAAAAAAAAAATTGGTTTGGCAAAAAGCCTTGTTACCAAAAATGAACAAAAAAAAATGCGGACACGATCAAAAAAAATATAAAAAATTTAATATTGTGTCTATAAGTAAAAAGAAAACAACTTATGAAATGGCAAGCACAAAATGTGCACGATACTTTATAGAAAAGGATGTTTGTGTGTGTGAATGTGAAATGGCTTGCAACCAACAAATAAAGACACACAAATCTGCAGGATGTGGAATGCAACCTAGCCATAAAACCACAGCAAAATTTACTATTGATTACAGAGCGCCATATGCATGCACAGCTGGATGGGGTCAAGTTGGCGCAACTTGATGACTTTAGAGAAAACTGCAGGATGGTGCATGCAACGTGGCAGGACGAGCTCGAAGATTAACTGTGTCAGTCTCCCCTGAAGAGGTATCAATTATAATCAATATATACCCAAGCAAGTATGCATAGTAATTATCACTTTTATGGGGGAGACAGCAAGTTGCAAGATATACATCGAAAGACACCCTTATTAAAGGCCAACTTATGAATTTAATTAAGCCAAGTTTAATCAACTCATTATTAATGCAACGATATTTAATAGCCAAGCAGCAGCCAAAATTAATTAGAGTTTAGCGCGAAACTTACTTTAAATGCTGTGGAACGCCTGAGTTTAATATGAGAATTGGTTTTGGACTACAACTTGGGAGTTCCTTATTCGAATGCCATAAAATGTTCGTGGTTGATCAATAATATGTTAATGTATATTATATATCAGTTAGAACTATCTGCCTATTGCTGGTAATGTAAAGAAATTCACAATATTTAAATTCCACATTTGAATAATATAGTTCTTAGATTGGGATAGATATGGCTATATCGACTCAGCTGTCGTTCCTGATCAAGAATGCATTCGGATATGCTGCCTTCTGCCTGTTACCTGCACACATCCATTAAGAGGCAAGGAAAATCAAATTAGACAGCAGCACACATTCGGAGCAATTATCTGCTAATCGAGCACTCTCGACTAGAGCATTCAGACTTGTTGTTGTTTATTTAACTGTGCATTTACTCTGTTAAGAAACTGTCGAACACAACAATTGAAGTTGGTAAATATACACATAGATTTATATGTACATAAGTACAGGCTCTCCCTACGATGGGTCCCGGGTCACAGAGTATGTTTCTGTGGGAAACAAGGCGGCTGACAAGCAAGAACCGTATGTGGCATAGGGAGACACTATACGACTGCAACTTAGAAACGAGGAGAGGCAGACACGGCAACAGAGCTGGTCAGAGGCAGTAGGACTCCGACAAGCCAGATGTCTCCTAGGTGGTCATAATCTTGGACTATTCAAACAAGTTATACCCATGGGGAAGAGCAACCTCAGAATACTTACCGGTCTATTGACAGGACACTGTATACTAAGAAGTCACCTAACTAAACTAGGTATATATAGTACAGGCTCAGAAGGGGCACAATAGATCAAATAGGTCGAGGTGCAGCTTCCACCCCAATAATAATAATAATAATTATAATTATAATGTACATAAGTCTTTGTCCTGGAGTATTGTTGACTGCACCAGCAAACTGTTAACTGTTAATTGCTCCAGTTAACTAACTCAATTTTGCACAGATTGTTAGCTTTGTGTTGCAATCAGAGGGACAAATAATGGTTAGCAATTGTTGGCTTGTAATAGGAATAGAAGTAGAGTTCCATCGATCGATTTGGGTTTCAAGTAATTTTCAAATTATAATTGGCGATGGTTTCTTAGTAGAAGTAATTATTTAATTTACAAGCGGCACAAGTACAACTGAAAGATGATCCCAAGAGCAATTTTAGAACACAACGAATTTGTTTAAGTATCGAACTTGGACTGCTGCTGAATTGCTTCGGCAGGCTTATTGAGAACTTCTAGATTATCTTATGGCTATAAACCATTACTTTTATACTACTTAGGACATTATCTAGATACATATTTAATGCGTCTAGACTCATTATCCTATCAGGTCGGAGAACTCTTATCGCTGCAGGTTTAATTACGGTTCACTTCTTTACATATCTTCTATCTAAGAATCCTCTTTGGTTATTGATTGAACAGTAATTGTTCAAATGCCCATTGGCAGCAGTTAATTTCAATAATTGTTAACCCATTCACTATTTGACTATTTGACTATTCGAGTCCAGCAAAGCTGATTAACTGTTCCCGTTCCTGTTCCTGTTCTTGTTCCTGTTCCTATACGCCACTGACCATGCACACATTGAGTTCCGGAGAAGCGTCAGAAATGGAAGTTATAAAGTCAAACATAATGTTGAGGCGAAGCCAAATAGCTTTCGGCGGAAATAAGGATAAAATTTGCAGGACAAATGTCATAAAACGGACACTCACCTCGATAAAGTTTGTTGCGTTTGCCAGCACCAACGATTGCTGGTTGTAGTTGTTGTTGTTGCTGCTGCTGCTGCTGCTGGTGATGTTGTTGCTGAGACTGCTGCTTTTGCTGCTGTTGGATAGCCGCATCCAGTTGCAACAGCATTTGTGGCGCTGTTGTTTCAGCCTGGCCGAGATTTCCATTAACATTTGTCACAACGGCCAACGACGGTGTCAATTGTTGCTGCTGTGCGAGTTTCTGTTCATGATGATGTTGCTGCTGTTGCTGAAGATGATGCTGCTGCTGCTGCTGCTGATGGTGCAGCAGATTATGTTGCTGTTGCTGCTGCTGCTGTTGCTGCTGCTGCTGCTGCTGTTGTTGCTGTTGATGATGATGATGATGGGACGACAACAATGGTTGTCCTGTGGCGCCGGCTGCCGCTGCTGCTGCTGCTGCGGCTGCAACTGCTGCTGCTGCTGCTGCTGCTGCTGGCGGTCCATGGGCTGGACAATAGCTACGAATCTCGCCGTTAATATCCATAAATATGGGCGCATCCACAAGTGGCCAGGCAGCAGCAGTTGCTGTTGTCGCTGCAGCAGCTGTTGTTGTACCTGCAGCAGATCCGGCTGCTGCTGCTGCTGCAGCCGTTGGCGTTAGTGTGACCAATTGCACTGGCAGCAATTGAGCGCCGGTTGCGGATTGCAAATGAATATGTGGTATGCCACCGTGTTGACTGCAATGCTGTTGCTGTTGCTGTTGCTGCTGTTGTTGCTTGGGCGACAACTGTTGCCGTTGTTGTTGCTGCTGTTGCTGCTGTTGCTGTTGCTGCTGATGCAAGCTGGACAGCGCATGCTGTTGATAGTAAACCGTTGTCTGCTCATATGCGGCATACAAAGTGCTTGTCGCCTGAGTCTGCCTGTTGTGGGGCATGTTGCAATTATTGCTGCTGCTGCTGCTGCTGCTGATGCTGTTTGTGGCCAACGATGTCGTTGGCTGCAAGTGAGCCTTTAATGCCGCCGGCTGAAAGGGTGGCGCCAGTGGCGTTAGATTCGATTGGTATGCCTTGACCAAGGCACTGCTGCTGCTGCTGCTGCTGCTGCTGCTTGTTGATGTTGCTGCTGCAACTGAGTTGGTTGGCTTTAGATCCTCGGGCTTTATAATTACGGCCTTCTCATCACGCACCGTTTTCACATGCTGCGGCACGGCAGCAATGTCCCGATTGTTGTTGTTGTCGACCACATTATTATTATTGATTAACTGGTAGCTTTCATCGATGAAAGCAACCAAATCCTGGCAGGCCTGCTGCAATTCAGCCTGTTGCGTTGTTGCTGCCACTTTCTTATCTTTCCCTTCATCGTCATCATCATCATCATCATCATTATCGTTATCGTCGTCGTCATCGCTTTCGATAACATGCTCGATAATGCGCAAGTTATCGTAGTCTATTATCCGAGCATAGCCCATCTCAAGCGCCAGTCCGGTTAGTCTGGCCACATCATCATCGACTCCGTTGGCGTTGACGTCGTTGTGGTAAAATTCCTTCAAATCTTTGGGTTCGTGTGCCCCGGAAGATTCCTCCTCTCGCGCTGGATAGTCTTGTAAATCTGGCATATTGGTCTGGTTATCGAAATCGTTATCGTTATCGTTATCGGTTTCGGTTTCTTCGATATCCTGCTCTTCCTCAATGATCTGCTCCAGCTGCGAACGTGATGACTTTCTGCTCTCCTCGCGTCGTTCCTCCTCCCCCTGCTCCGCCTGCTCCTCCTCGTCCTGCCCTTGCAACACCAACACCTCCAGATGCAGCTCCTCCTCTTCCACCTCCTCCTCCTCCTCCTCATCCATTTCGTCTTCGGTTTGCGTGCTATTGTCGATAAATAGTGCTGTTGTTGTTGTGACTGCATCAGCTGTTGTTGCTGCGTTTGTTGCTGCTGCTGTTGCTGTTGCTGCTGCTGCTGCTGCTGCTGTTGCTGCTGCTGTTGTTGGTATTTCACAACCGTCATAATAAACACATTCGTCGCACACCAAATCATTCGACGGCGCCTTCAAGTGCGAACTGACAGTGGCTGCCGCCATTGTAATTAAATATACCCCAGCCGGGAATATTTCGCTGTCGCGGACTGTTACTCGCCAATTACACTGCGATTAATTATTAACTGCATGTCGGTTAGAGGCGCAAATTGGGCTGTCTGTTGTTGCACTGGTTGCATTGCTTTTGCCAGTAATTTCATGTTGTTCTTGTTATTGTTTCCCAAGCCTAGTTCTCTGTTTTAGAATATATAATCTGATTTACAGTTGCACACCAATCCATATATCAAAATGATGGGAAACTTATTAAATCAGTGACAAGCACTTTATTTGATTTATATTTTTATTTACACTTTTTTTGCAGTTGCAGCGCCTGTAAAAAAAGAAGGAAAATCAAGTTGTGAATTTCATTTCAACAGTTATTAATTTTGCAAGCAATTTTTGATTTTTGATTTTCTCTCATTAAATATTCATTTCAATTATTCTCAAATGCAGGGTTTGCTTATCTTGGTTTGTTTTTGTACGTGTATCAATAAACAACCCAAAACAATTGAAAGAAAAATAGAAAATTAAATACACAAAATATTAGCTTCACTTCAAATATTAATAAGCAAGTAACTTGGCCAGGGAATAAGTATGTCTTAAAGAAAATCTAATAAATAAATAATGGTTATCTTTTAGCTGACTTAAAGCTTAATAAAATATATTTTATACGAAAGCAAGTGAGTCTTGCGAACGAATGCTTTCCATGGCAACTATAAATTATAGATAAATTTAGGACCGACTGAGTTCTGTATTTGTTTGCAACAACAAAGGGTTAGTGAAGTTGATGTACTTTAAAGCGATGAAGACGTCGTTAAACATTTCATCGCAAGATTATTAGAAAAGCCCACACACGGCAAATCTCTAATTGAATAACCTGGCTGGCAAGCAAGCATTCTGCCGACAATGTTTTACAGTCAGGTGGGCGCTGTTTAGGTATTAATGTTCACTGGGCTCAAGCGGCGTATGATTAATATGCGTGTAAGTTTATTTTATTGCGCATACGCCACATGAGCAAACTTATGGTTTATCTGCCGTGGGAGGAAAAATAAAGGTCAGCCAAGTCACGTCGCATCACCAGCCAGCCAGGACGTATGAGTAATGACAGATGCCGGCAAAATAACCCCGGATAGACGCATTAATATTCAGCAGCAGACATTTTGATCTATGCCCAGTTTCATTGGTAAGGCTTTAAAACTGAGCGATGATTTCAGGCGGGAACAGCCAGGATTGCTGCTGACTACTAATGGGTATGTATTATGGAAACGGATACAAATATAGATATAGATATAGCTACTATCAAGAAAGGGTATACGCAATTCAGAGTGTTAGTCGGGTGTATAGGAGAGAAGTTAACAGATCTAGCTGCATATACCCAACTATAAATGCGAGTAGGGTAGACAAAAAATTTAAAATATTATTCTGGAGTAAGGGATACCTAAGCCAAGTTAACATGATAGCACAAAGTTGTTCCATTGCAGCCGCTAAGCCCAGTTCCTTTGTATTCACTGAAGTCGTACAAAAACAGAGCAGCCAGCGAAAGGAGCTTAAGGATTTATGGCGAGCGCAAGCTAACAAAATTGTGGTTGTGGCATGCCAGCCACAGCTGGGATGGGTGTGTGGCACAGCCTCAAATGGCAACAGTGTAATAAATGAGGACGCAAGTGCGTAAAAGTTGCCACCCACTCAAATCTGGCCACTGCTATTCTCTTAATTATTTTCGGTTGCAGTCAAATGACGCACGCCAAGGTAGACACTCAAAGTCGACAAGTGTCTGACTAGCAGATACCCCGTGGGAGTGCTTTAAACTTTCATACATAGAATAGCATATTAAGTAGGCGGACAGGGTATATACAAAAACAATGAATAAGACGACTTATTTAATACATTTTGTGCATATAAAAAAGAGTTACTTATTTTCTACATTTTATATATATAAAGGCTTTAACTGTACAGGGTATATGAGCTGAAAATCAAACTCAACACTTGATAAGCTACTAAATACTGGCTTCGAGAGGAGATAAATTTAGAATAAATAGGTGTATACTCAATAAATGTAAAGAGTATTTAAAGGGGTAAACTATTCCATAAGTTGCAGCTTTTCCAAAAATGAACCCCATCGAATTTGTCTACTTCTAAACAGAGTATATCTGTTACTTAAACACTTATATACCCAATTCATACGCTTGCCGAGAGTATTATAATTTGTCGTCAAGTTTATAACGCACTGAAAAAGAAAGAAAGAAAGAAAACTTAACTTTTTTGTTTACCAATATTTCCAATCCACTTATTCTGTTGCTCACATTTGGATGTGAATTTAATGAGATATGACAACTACAACATATAGCTGCCATAGAGACGATCCGTCGACTGATGAGTTCCTTGTTTGCCAACTTTTCTTCAAAATAATAAAACTCATCAAATATGCGTCTGGCAAAAATATCAAACTGCTTTCAACTGAACAATTGGTCTGCGTTTCCGAATTAAATAGTGGAATTTACAAGACGATGGTTAAGTAATTTTCCACGTGTCTGGGATAGCCATTGTTGCTGTTGTTGCTGTTGCTGTTGTTTTTTTATTGTTTTGATATAATCAGCTCACAATTGTTGCCATAAATATCAATTTATCTAGTTCGTGTGCTCGGCGACCTTATGCCAGATGGATATGAAGTTATTGCCGCTGGCGTCTGTGGGGCTGCCAAACTGGTCTGGTTGTGTTTTGATATCTAAAACGGAAATTAAACGAATTTCAACCCACTTGCAATCAGTGGCACACGACACACAACACACAACAGCTGCAAACTCTGTTTGAGCTTACACCAAAAACTAAAGCATACTTAGCCGGGCTGCTTTATTTTTAGCCCACTCGAGTCGTGCCCCATATGGCAAGGCACGGCACAAGTTGACGACAAATGCAAATGCCATTATCGCAAACATTCCAGATGCTGCATTTCGTCATTTCGTCATTTCGTGATTTCGTCATTACAATAACATAGCACACAATAATAATAATAATATTAGTTTGGATAATTGAGAGTCTCATTTAGTTTACAATCTGCTGGCTGCCAATGGCTGATATCATTTTTCTTTCTTCTTTTTTTTTGCGTTGGCAGTTTAATTAAACACCCAATTTTGGCCATATGTTGCAGCAGAGTTGTCAAGCAGCTCGGGGATTCTCGGCCTGCTCGATATATTCTATTTTTAGCTGCTGATAATCAGCAGCAGCAGCAGCAGCAGCAGCAGCAGCAGCAGCATATTTGTGAAAATATCAAATGGCAGAGTAACAGCCTTAACCTCTAATCGGCGCTGTTGTTGTCATGGATTACGGAAATAGATATGAGCTGACGTTTCATTTCAGACTTTCATCTGTCAACACATATATATATATATATATATATATATATATATATATCTGATAAGCGTTAAGCGTGAAATGCCAGCAGAGTTCAATTTTCTCAGAGCAAATAACAATAACACAATTATTGCCAGACAGTAATATAATTAAACAATGTATCAATTTGGAAAATGTATGTTTTTGGAAAATGCTAAGCTACAAAATAGTTGGAAATAGTTTAAAAATTGTGAACATTTTATTTGAACACAAACAATCAAGAGTAAAAATAAGTAAACATTGAAAGATATTAAAAAGATATTTAATTAAAAAGATATTTAATTATTAAAAAAGTATTTAAATTGATCACATTAGTAGTAAAGATTTCTCAGCTTTCTCTAAACAATTCTGGTCTACCTGAAGTCGTTATCCAGTTGGAGTCAGCAATATGGCAACATATCATCTTATATAGAATCCGATCGGAGATTTCTCTTGCATTATAGACGATCTGCGACGATTAATATATATATTGTCGACATGCTCAGACACAAATTTCAATAAAACAATTTCGAATTCGTTCGACATTTAATTGTTGGCTCGTCACTTTCTTTAATGTTGCTTGGCAGACTCAGCTCTTCACAGTATTTTTTAAATATTTATTTATTATTTTTTGTTAGAAAGGCTAATTATCTGTGGGATGTCTGTTGACGATGACAGATATATTTATTATTCATTTATCATTCAGCACAATATTACAACCAATTTCTATCCATATGTTTACCAAGAATTAAAGATATATCCACAAACTGGGTAATCGATATCGACATATGTTCATATTTATAGTCATATTTATAAGCGTGTGACAGATTTACATAATTTGTCAATGCTGCTTGTCAAATACTTTTTTTCAAGTATTTCTGATTGACTTGGTGACAATAGTTTTTGAGCACAAAGCAGGCTTTCATCAATCAGCAGTAAATAGAATTTTGGTTATTTTCAATAGTTATAAACATTAATAATAATAACGAAATATGCCGAATTTTAATGGTGCCATCGTTATGCACACGCTGCAGTTCATCAAGACTCCGGCGACACTCCGCGAGATTGTGGCAACCATCGCCGAGAACACAAATTTGCCCGAGGACGAACTGACCCAACCCATCAGGCAGACCCTAAAAATGGGCCATCAAATGGGATTTCTACAGAAACTAAATGGTAAACTCTACAAGACTAGTCGAATAACAAAATCCATCTAAATCGAATCGAATTCACAGGCAGATATTTTGCGCTTCCGATGACTTTTGAGTTGCTTATGGCCGAGACGGCAGCAGTGGGCCCAAATACTGGGCTACAAAAAGTAGACTCGAAGAAAAAATTAGACAAGAAGTCGAAGCCGATGAGTTCGTTGAAGAAAGGCCAAGTTGACAGCGAATCTGCATCGAAGATGAACAATGAGTCCACCACGACACTGATGCCAAAAGACTCGAAATTGCTACGCAAACCGAAGCGATCTCAACTGAAAATTAAATAATTGATGCGGATTTCATTTATTAGATAATTATCGAAATTTAAAAGAATAAAATTTGTGTTGTTTTCTTTCTCTTTAAAGTATTGAAAGTTATTTGTATTTTTCTTTTTGGCTTTTCTTTCGGAGGGGAAAACTGATTATGCGCTGAAAACGAAAATTGTACTAAACATTTTAATAAATTGCCACTCATTTGTGGAAGTTGACAAATGTCTCAATTAGCGCAGCCAACTCGCCCATCCACAAGGAGGCGACTACGCGCAGGATATCCTCGCATCGCATCACGTCGCAGCGTGCCACGTCGAGTCGCGTCAAGTTGTGTCGCGTCGCGTCGCAGCGTTTCCTATTCCATTTGTATTGCAAATGATGCGTTGCCTTTGGCCATTCTTAATTTGGAGTGAGCACTGACCATATGGTTGGCTGGAGGAAGCCACTCGCCCACGCCTGTTACGCTTACCGTTACTCGTGCATGGTCGGTGCGCTCAGACGGCGTTGATGACGTCGACAACAGAGCCACAGAACCAGCCAGCGAAGGGGCAGGGGGAGGGAAGGGGCAGGACACTTGCAATGTAAACAGAGTCAAAGCAAACAGAAATCGGCTACTGGCAACCAGGCGACACAGCGGCACAGCGGCACAGAGCGAGAGAGAGAGAGAGAGAGAGAGAGAGGCGCACAAAGCATGCGTGAATGAAGGGAAACATGGTCAACATGGTGAGAAACGAGCGCGTGTTGAAATTGGCGAAACGAGAGTGCAACAAATGTTTGTAACGTCGACAAGACGAGGTGTCTGTGTGTATGTGTGTGTGTGTCTGTGTGTGTGGTAAGGACACGCTCTCGCTGGCGTGGGGGCAACATGGCAACTTCGCCTGTGGCGCGTGGGCGATGCTCTCTAAACACTGCGAAAAGTGAGATTATTTCTCGTCCTCCTTTCGGCATACTGGCATAAATACGGCTCTATATATATATGTATATACATATATATATATATATATATATAGAAGCGAGTGCATTTCCTACTGCGTCTTTGCTTAGGCGTGTGAGCAAACCTTAAATGGGTTCCTCTTATCAGCAGCATCTTGATAACAATCTTTTCGTATTTAAAATTCAAGCAGGCAACCAAGAATATTTGTTAGCATTTCCCGAGGGTATCTCTAGTCGAGCAGTGTCAATTAGAGCCCAGTTATATTAAGGGAAAACGGATGCCTGTTAAACATATGCCAAGGCGAAAATGCATAAATTGCGTTAATTGCGAAATATTCACGATGTGATGTAAAACAACGCAATAGACTTGAAAAATGCATGAAAAGTAAAACTGGGGGAAAAGCTCTTAATCCTAAAAGCAAAAGCAAAGACGGCAACACATTTCTACGTGCATAGATACATAAATATTTATGTGTGTACACAGATACACAGATACACATGCATATTTGAGCAGTGTATGTGAAAATGCCAAAAGACATGGAAAACGTTGACGTGCAACAGCAGCGCAATTTACAGTTGACGTCGACAGCGAAGTCGCTGGCAACTGCCACCAGCAAGACACACTCAAACCAAAAACAAAAAAAGGCTTCAGTTTTGCTTTTGCTTCTGCTTTTGCTTCTGCTTTTGCTTCTGCTTTGCTTCTGCTTTTGCTTCTGCTTTTACTTTTGCTTTTGCTTTGGCTTTTGCGCATGGTGAGTATGAAAACTTTATTTTGCTCAGCTCTGCCCGCTGCGAAGCCCTGACCATGCAGCAGCGACGCAACTACTACGCCGGCTTTACGCTTTTGTTGCCGTTGTCAACTGGTTGCGTTGCGTTGCTTTGCTTTGCGTTGCGTTGCTTTGCTTTGCCTTTATTTGCTGTATGTGCATGCACCTGTAAGCCAACTTGTGTTGGCACTTTTTGCTGCTTTGGTATTTCCAACTCTCTCACACACACAGCCATACAAACACAAAAGCTAAAATGTGTCTGGGTGTGCGTGTGTGTGAAGTTAACATATTGTTGCCATTTTTGTCAATTTGCACGCATAAAAATCATAATAAAATATTGCAGAATCCCAGTGACACATGAAAACAATTAAATGTTTGCAAAAAAACTATTAAATATGCAAATTTGTAATAGTTTGCTTTTAACTTACCAGCTGCTGCTTGCTACTGCTGCCTCTGCTGCTGCAGCGAAAGAGCTGAAAATGTTTTTGTTATTTTGCGCAATACACACGCACACGCACACACACACACATAGGCACACGCATATGCACACAAGGACAAATTCAAAACACATACGGAACGAAACGAACGCGAGCACGAAAGAAAACAACAAATACGCAGCGAAGCAGCAGCAACAATTTGTTATTGTTTTTTCTTCTTTTTGCTTGCTTTGTGCTTGATGCCGTTTTCTTCGTTTGCATTTATTTTGGTGTTGAAAATACCGTAACAAGTTTGCAAATTTCAGTTAATGTGTATAACTTGTTGGCATTTGGGGCTCGACGGAGCATTTAACAAACCAACGGGAAAAATCAACACACACACAGAGAGTCGATACACAAGACGACGACCCAAACGCGGCAAACGTTTGATTTTGATTGACTCTGTGGCACCATGGAAAACTGCAAACGAGCCAAAGCACGACAACAACGCCGACGACGACGACGACGAGCAATGAGCAATAAGCCGACCGAGCGAACGACCGAACGACACACGAAGCCAACAGCAGCAACTACATGTGAAAGACCGCGTGGGAGCAGCAGCAGCAGCGAGAGCCGAGAGCAACTTCGTCAATATTCATGCAAATTCTTTTGCTATGTGGGTGGTACACCTCTCGGCCAGAGAGTGAGAGAGAGAGACAGAGAGAGAGAGAAGTAGAGGAGAGTTAGAGCGCAAATTTGAGCATAACTACAACCTGTGTGAAGGCAGGCGGCGAGAGCTTTTTTCTTGTCTCATGCTGCTTCCGCCGGTCGAAATGCAACAGCTGTTTTCCAATTATACTTGACCAAACGCAATATTAATTTATGTACATATCTATAGATTAATCAAGTTAATGTTAATATCCATATCCAAAGTAAATTAATCAATTAACAAGTTTCTTACATGTATTTATTGTGTGCATAAAGTTCGCTTCATTTTAATTATACACATTTTCCACAATTGCCGCAGCAAGAAATTTTGCACTGAACAGCAGCCAGCTGATAGCAACAAACTTTGCGCAATTACAATGGGTGGAAAGCTTGCGACGACATGGTGTGTGTCTTCGCTAATACCGTTACAAACGCATAGCTTTTTCGGTCGGCAGCAGCAGCAGTAGTAATTTAATTGTACTCGTAAGCAAAACGCAGCAAAATTTTTCACAAAATGGAAAAAGTTGTCAGAGGGAGCAGGAGCACCTGTTTGTCTTGCGCAGCTTCAGCCACCACTCAAAGTCGTTCTTGATAAACTTTACCTGAGCTTTCGAGTCATGCTTCTTTTGAAATTCATCGCGGTCCCGCAACCAAGTCCTCCCGTACTCCATGCCAATCAGCATCGACATCGAGTTTGGAAAAGACTTCAATTAAACTCTTACTAATCAGTTAGTTAAATGCACTGCAATTAAGTGCTCACCTCACACTCGATGGTTGGCACCATTGCATGTCGCTGGGCCCGTAAGCCAGCCTCGGTTGTTAAATTATCCTTTGGCCTGCATATCAATGAACGCGACCATTCCTTAACTTTACCATAAGATACCATATTTAGCTAAAAAAAAAAAAAAAATTTCCACTTTAAATTTTGATATTTAAATCACAAAGCGACATATTAAATTAATGCAAGAATCTAAGAAGCAAAAACTCAGCTTTGACATAGAATACAAAAGCTAATTTGCCAGCCACTTTAATTTGGATTTTTTTGTTAAATTTAATTTTTCTTGTTAGTGGTCTAGTCGGTCTCATTAGGACCCAGTCGATATCTGAAAAAGCAATCCACCCGGAGTCAAGCAGAGAAATGTTTCCAGGCATTTCTGTCGGACAATAAGCAAAAAACAACAACGCGAACGCAAAGACAAAGAAGTAAAACAAACTTTAAGTCAATACCGTACCTACATATAAAAATAAAAATAAAACACAACAACAAAACGAAAACAAAGCAAAATAATACGAAACGAAGCAGCAGCAACAGCAAACTAAAGCAAACCCCCTCTCCCCTCCCCCATCGCTCTATAAACATGCTCGCTGGGGAGCGAAGCAAACCAGAGAAGCAAGAGGAAGTAGCAAACCAAGTAAAACAAAGGAGAAGAGGTGGAATGGGGGAGTGGTGGAGAGGAGGGGGGGTTGGTAGTGGGTGGTTGGTGGGTGAGTAACTGGCAACGGTATGGCCAAACGTAAATCAAACAAAAATAAACAAAAATAAAACAAAGAAAAACAAATAAAATAAACAAAACTACGCAGAAGTAGCAGGCAGACGTCAACGACAACGGGAACGTCAACGACGACGGCAACGGCAACGGCAACGAGGATGGCAAACAAGGAGCAACAGAAACAATAGCAGAGTGAAAAGGGCAGTGGGCATGAAAGAATGGAAGAAGCCAAAGCAAGACACCCACACCAGTAAAACAATACACACACACACATAAACACACACACTCACACACACGCACGCCCAAACCCAAACAAACAAACAAATGAAATTGTACAAAACAAGGCAATGCAACGGTAATAATGACGATGATGATGATGATGATGACGATGATTAAGCAAACGAAGCATATACCGTTTGGCTAAAACAAACATTTGCAAATGTTCTCAACAAACTTTTTGGGGCAACAGAACGAAATAGGAAATGCAGCCAGGCAATGGGGCAGCAGCAGCTGCCTCTTGTGGGCGGAATTAGGGTGAAGTCGAATTTTAGTTTGAGTTTTAGGCCAAACACACAAAGGCATACATGGAAACACACACAAACATACACACACACACACATGCATAAATAAATGTGTGCGTTGCTTCTGTGCGCTCCACAAACAAAGTTAGTCCCGATCTCGCCCTCTCCCCCGCACATCCGCTCTGGGACTGTCGTCGATTGTAGTCTTTCTCGTTCGCACACAATGCAACTGTGTGCGTAAATAAGCATTCTACAATAAAACAACAACAACTGTGCTTATTTCGGCTGCTGCTGCTGCTGCTGCTGCTGTTGTTGCTGTTGTTGTTGTTGTTAAAGATTTGCACAGGGAATAATAATCAGCGTGTCACGCTTTGTGCAAATGTCAAAATCTTAAACATCTGTATTACAAATTTAAGTTAAAAATACCTGTTTTTAATTATAAATTAAATTATTATAAATATTCTTTGAATGCATACCATTAATTCCACGAAATTATATTTAAATTCTATAATTCTATATAATTTTTGGTGCTGGTCGACTTCTGCTTAGACACAGGGTATTCAATCCGCACACGTGCTGGATATAGCTGTTATTTTATTTTATTTTGTTTTGTTTTTAGTTCTGTTTGTTTATTTCAAAGCTCTGACAGCAGCAGCGCTGTCGACGCTAGCAGCGTGCTGCTGCCACTCCACTGTTTATTGCTGCTGCTGCTACTGTTGTTCTTGCTCTGGTTGTTGTTGTTGTACTTGTTTCGGTGCTCATTAGTCGCATTCAGAATCCCTCCTTATTTTGTGTGCGCCACTCCACCGTCTGTCTCCTCCCCGCCCCGGCCCCCACCCACTGTGTGTGTTTGCATTTGTTTGTTTTTAAATTTTATTGTATTTCATTTCGTTGAACAGCAACAGCAACAGCAACAGCGTCTATAGTATTATTTCTATTGTTCCTTTTTGGCCTTGCTCCGTGACTGGCCCCTTTTCTCCACTCCCCTCTCCCTTTCGGTCTACACTTGTTGTGGACTTTGGCCATATTCCTATTCTTTTCAACAAAAAAAATATACATATTTTGTTAGCATTAAAACCACTCCCCCCGCCCACCTGCAAACAACTCCTTTAAGTCCGATACAATATTTGAGAAGAAGAAGCATTTAACCTGCAACCTGACACAAAATGATGCATCCCACAAATCATACTCGTAGCAGAGGAACAACTCCGAATTCGAGTTGTCAATTAAAAAACTTTCTACATCAGTAGCAGCCATGTAAATATGTATACATATACATATACATATACATATATATACATAAATACATTTGCAAGTTTTGGACAAGGAAAGTCTTTTCAGCTTTGTTATGAATTTGGATTTATTTATTTTAATTGATAAATGCTAAATTAATGAACAAAATAAATATATAAATAAACGCAATAAAAATATAAATATTTAATAAAACTATAAATATATATATAAATCGTCATGAATAATAAAACTGGTCTCTAACACAAAATTTCTAAATATACAAAAAACAAATGTTTTCTTAAAAGTAAAATGGCATTTTTTCTATTCTATTCTTAAGCAATTTATTTCATTATAATAGCAAATATTTCCAAGAAGTAGAAATGCAAACCGTTATAACAATAAAAATAATATTATTTTCTGTCTCAATTGCCAATTAGCGTTAATTAATTAATAATAATAGAAGCACAGACTGAAGAGAAGCTGCTGAATTTATTTAAATGTTCGAGCAGTAAACATAATTAATTAATAATAAACTCTTAAGTTATCTCAAACTATCCAAAACTATTCTACTTATTTAGGTGCACATTTGTTGCTGCACTTGCAACTCTTTATCCAATACAACATCTGCTCTCGATATGAGTCCTTTTAAGATTAAATATCTTGACCTCTGTCATAAAGTTGGCCTTGCCATGATTTTTGATTATATATAAATGTTTTCATATTAATTTTAGATTTTATTTGAGAATTCTGAAAGGTCATAATGAATGTTTAATAATAATATGAGTAAGTACAAAGCCAAAGATGCTAAATTTTAGAAAAATGTTAACTGGAATTACAAAAAAAACTATGATTTTTTTAAATAGACAAACTTTAGTCTTGGAAGTATACTTTTTGCATAATAAGGAGAGTAATACTTGTTGTCAGGATTATAACGGTTTTTTTTTAACACATTACAAATTGTTGCTGAATGTAATGATGTAAAAATGTGCATACATATGTACATACCGATTTATGTATGTAAAATTTGTTTTATTTTTTTATTTTAATTTTTTACCACCCAACAAATTTCGATATATTTTTATATTTATATCAATAGAAAAGTGTTAAAAGTAATAGCAAATTATGGTTGTGTGAGTCAACCTTCGTTTTAACATTAAATGTACAAAATTCTATGTAAAAAAAACATTTCTTTTTATGCTTGAGTAATTTGCTTGGCTCCTTGGCAACTTCCAAGAAGAGCTGCCAAATGGCCTTAACTAGACAAAGCTGAGCTTTTATTTAGACTGGCTACTTGTCTAGTTAGTCTAGTTGGTCTACATAAATATCTATGTGTATGTGTGTGTGTGTGTGTGTGTGTGTGTGCAACAACATTCGCTTGTTGTGCAGTTGACAACAACAACAAGAACAGTTCAAGACTCGGTCGCAAGCAACCCTGGCTTGCATTGGTTGTCGAGCATATTACGAGAAATAAAATAAAATAAATCCAATATGAAAGAGACGAGTAAGGTTAAAAATCAGAAATCAGAAGTAGAAAAATCAAGCAGGCCACCCACTCGAGGTGCACGTGTTATTGTTGGACAAAAAATGCTTAATTAATTAATTTTAAATGGCAGAGCTGCGTTGGCATTTTTCTGCCTGGGTTATATGTCAATGCAATTGTTAACAGCTGTATTTTTCCAAAAAATTACAGCGATAATGGAAACAAAAGCAACAAAAGAAAAACGCAAACGAAAACGAAAACAACAATAAAAAAAAACAATTTTGCGGCACAACATTTTCGCTGAGCGCGCACAAAAAATAAGAAACAAAAACAACCAACCAGAAAAGTGAAGCAAATGAATGTGAAATTTGCAAGAGGAGGTTCAACAAAACACACACACACACACACATAGACACACACACACACACACATAGATACAAACAGACAAAACAACAGATTGGATAGTAAATAAATGCGACAAGCGTATTTTCGTCAAATCAATGTCAACATAGACAGCAGCTCAACTTGAATATAATAATAAACAACAAAATAAATAATAATAATTATAATAATAGTAATAACAACAATAACAACAATAACAATACTACAACCAGTTGTAGCTAAATGTACTGCGTGCAACAAAGAAAGCAAACAAACAGCAATGCAACATTCGAGCAACGTTTTATCATAATTATGTTGCACATTGTTTTGTACAGTTGGCTCGGTGAATTGATGATGCGCAAGTTCATCAACAATTGTTAAAAGTGTTGCATACAAACAGGCGCAAGGTTGCACACAACTACACAGACAGTCAGACAGACAGACAGACAATTAGACAGACAGACACTCAGACAAACAACAACAATACCAATGTCAATAAGTAAACGCAAATTGCAGCAAGCAAAGAACAACACACCGAAGCTGAGATACCCTTTTTATTCTTGGAGAACATATCCCTAGCACTACATATAAAGAGTACTACTATCAACTCAGAGGAACTCTAAAAAAATGTGTAAAACAAATATAGCAGTCGAAAGATCCAATTTTAATAACTCTTTTATACATTTCAGAAAGGATCTTTTCAGCTGTTTTATTATTATTATTTAATATCAAAATTTAGAAATTATTATAAAAACATACACAAATCTCGAAAGATCCAATTTTAATTACTATTTTATACATTTCAGAAAGGATCTCTTTCGAAAAATAAGTGTTTTCATTTTATTTCTTTTATTTTTCGATTATTCTATTATTTTTATTCATATACTATAAAATATTCCAGTCTTCAGCGTGATTTTTATTTTAGAATAATTTCAAAATATTCACGGTTTTATTTCTTTTATGTAATGATTTCGATTGATTTGCTAAAAATAGTCAGAAATGAATATTCTTACGCTGAAATATATTGTTAATTGTAGTGTGAAATGTCTTTATTATGAGTCTACAACAGCATATCAGCAAAAAGGCTCTAAAGTAGCTGAAGGACTATTCGCTTGTCGTCATGGAGTGCCAACTATACCCGCCAGATCTAAGCCCCATTACAAAACCAGTCTCTGAAGCCAAATCAATGTATAAAGCCAGTGAATAAAGAAGAACTTTTGGACTGCTGCTTGGGACTTATAGAGCTATATCCCAAGGGAAAAGTGCTTCAGGACTTTTTGAAAATTTGTCATTATGCGAAATTTTTGAATTACAATGCTATATTTCTTAACATCTTAATATATATGTTAAGATAATATTAAGAATTTAATTTAATTGATTTGTTCACATCTCTTATCTTTGTTGTATTGAGAACCGGTTTCTATCATTAATAAATTTGAAATATTTTTAAATAAAAGTTTCAGGCTGTGAGGCTTATTGAAATTTAAATTCTCCATCGACGATAGATGGATATATTATGAGAGTGATGTATTTATAAGAAAAGTATGAAATTTAAAGTCCTCAAAAATCAATAGGAGCCACAGTCGAACTCGCCAATTATGGATGCCATTTTTAATAATAAATAAATACAATACTAATTCGAACTATCTAACTCGAAGTCGATTTTTTAATGCAAAATTATATGGAATATTAATTCGAACTAAACTCAAAAATATAAATAGAATAAACAAGAATAAAAAAGTACTTTTATAAAGCGAGAATTGTGCGAAGATTTGGCTTAATAATATTAAGCATAAATGGAACATTCGCCTTGGGGCAGTTTCATGTGTGTGTGTTAAGGAAATATGTTGCACAATCCGTGGCAAATACTCGCTGGAAGGGTATAAAAAGCCGGCAAAGAAAATGCGACTTTTGTTGACTTCCGCTTTCGGTGTGCCTTCAGTTGTTCTTACAATTCTTGCAATTTGCGCTGTGCTTTCCCGTGAAAAACAAATATGTATGTTGCCGAAGGTCTTGGACTTGGAGGGGCCATGAAGCTATAGCAAAAGTTGCAACCTTTTCCATTTTCACAGTTTGGTGTCTTCCAAGTCCATGTTTAGTGGTTAAAAGTGGTATAATGAAGTTGTTGGGATTTTTGAAGATTTTTTCTTAAACTTTTATTTATGTTTTTAATTATCCTTAATATCGTATAAGATTTAATAAATAGAGCATAATTTTCTTTGTAATAAATAAAGCATAATCTATGTGAAGGGTTCCCTAGAACTATCTGGAATAGAGAATTGTTACTTTTCTGGAACTCAAAAATACCAATTTATAGGCAGAAAAAAACAGTACATATCAAATAAACTATCAATAAAATTTAGTTAAACATTGCAAAACTTAATTAATAATATATATGTTTTAATGATGTATCAATAATAAATATTATTATTGTTTTTCTGCATAATGCAAGATGATTAAAGCTGAACTCAGAAAAGCCGATGACTTGTCACAAAACGCTTCGATAGACGAATTTATTCTAAGAAAGCATAATAAATGTATTACCCTAAATGATATAGTGTTCAGATATTGATCATTTTTAGTCATTATAAAGAATAGTTGACAGAAAAACGCAATTTACAACTGACTGTGCCTCTGGCAGCTTAACTATTTTAAAGACAAGGCTTTTTTAAAGAAAAAAATGAAACTTTTCTCACTTATTTATATATGTATATAAAAGCCCGAAAAATAATAGCAAAAATAAGAAGAAGAAAAAAATATATATTTTATATTAAGAACTGTATTAAAACCAAAATAAATGTTTAAAAATAATATTATATTGATAAATATTTAAGAGCATATTCATATTTGGAACAGACTTAGTTAAGATATCTTTGAAAACAGTTAGTTAAATGACAATTCGAATTAAAATTCATTCTTGCTTCCTTTACAGCTATTTTATGTAGCTATTTTGATATATCAATTTATAAATGTGTAAAATACATACTACTTATAAATATATATTTATTGTACACGAATATATGTAAGTACATACATATATATATATATATATATATATATATATGTATTTGTATTTATTTCGCTCACCTTCCCTTTCGCTAAGCTTTGCGACAACAGCAGCAAATAATTAAGTTCATTGCTTCTATTTGCGTATTCCGCTGCCTTGCATATTTCTCTCCGTTATTGTTGTCGTTGCTGTTGTTGTCGTTTTTGCATATTTTTGTAGCTCAGCAACAAAAGCGACCAGCGGCCAAAAGTAAACAACAATAACAACGAAACAACACATCAGGCTCATCTTCATTAGCCCTGCTTTCGTCAGTCTGCTTGCTCTCTCTCTCTCTCTCTCTCGCTCGCTGTCCCTCTCTCTTTCTTTCTGCCACTCTCTGTCTCTCTCTTGCCCTAACTCTCTGTCTCTCTGCCGCGCACCAACACCTCCCCATTCCACTGCATAACTTTCTTGCATTGCCTCTGCCAGGGGCTGGCTCAAAAAAAAAAAAAAAAACAACTTTGTTTACTTGGAATGCCTGAGTTGCTTTTGTTGTTGTTGCTGTCGCCATCGCCATCGCTGTCAGCGTCGCTGTCGCCGTCGCCGCCTGCGTCACCGTCGCTGCCACTGATGTTTACTCAATTCCATAGCCGAAGTCCAACAATAAAAAACAAACAGCGCAAAATGCTCAAAAGAAGCAGCGACGGCAACGTCGGCATAATGACCTTCAGTGACGCTAACGTCGTGACGCGTCGTCAACATCACAGCTGACGTCGGCGTCGACGTCGGCATACGTCTGTTTGGCCTGACTTGGCTGTTGCTCGGGTCAGGTCTCTTTGCCGCCACCCCCACACGACTTAATTTCTACACGCCTTGCCTCTCTCTCTCTCTCTCTCTGTCCCGCGCCCACGCACCTACTTAGTAAACAAGCAGCGACTGCGCTGCTCGCTGCTCACTGCTCGCGTCTCACTACCGTTGACAACGCTTCCTAGTTGCAAATGTTCTCATAAATATATGTATGTGTGTGTGTACATACATACATGTGTTTGAATTGCACGGCAATGGCGTGTGCGCTCTCCGCTCTCCGCTCTCTCTCTCAGTCGGTCACTCGCCACATTGGCGCTCCTGTGCAAACAAGTGTTTGTTTGCCGCGTCGGCAACCGGCAGAGACTGTTTCGTCCCTGTCAAACATGATTCAGCCTAGTGACCACCACCCGCACTTAAACTGAAACTTATTTGAAAGCGCGCAAGCTTCTTTGAGAATTCGTACTAATTAGCATTTTGCATGGCTTGAATGCCACAGTGGGTCGAATTTGAGTTTTGTTGGACTACGTTTTGAAATAATTCTTAGAAATACTAATTAATTAAAAAGTGCTTAAAATTTGTAGAATTACTGGTAAACCAATTTCCAGTAAAACGTAAAACCCAATGTTTTTTTTTTTGGAATAATTAAAAATAAAAAATGAATCATTTTCCGAGAAATTAAAAAAAACCACATCAATCTCGTCCCTTGTACAGTTAATTATGCGTAATAGCGAAATTCTAATAAGAGCAAATAAGAAAAATACAACCCGAGAGAAAGAGAGAGAGAGAGAGAGCAATGATGTTTTGTCGTTCGGTCGCTTGGACAGCCGCACGTGAGAGCTTGCGCACGAGAGAATGAGCAAAAAAAAAAATAACAAGAACAAGAACAACAACAACAACTGCTCCAACGCCTCCCACGTAAGGAGTGAAAACGCAATGCACTTTGCCAGCAGCGGCGACGGTCAGCTACAAAAACAAAACTGCCGCTGCTGCTGCTGCCGCTGCTGACTGAAACGTAAGCAATAACAATTTAAATTATTACTGTATGTACGTGCATACATACAAATGCATGTTGTTTGTAGAACAACAGCAACAACAACAACTGCAAAATACTATAAGAGACATTCAAGGAGAACCAGCGAATAATGTTTGTATGTGTGTCTGTGTGTGTGTATTTACGACACAAATACAGTAGCTGACATCTTATTTCGTTCATCGAAAGCGGTTAAGTGCAGAATTCTATATTATTTTTATGCCAACAAGAAATTGATTAAATATTAAAGAATGAAAATTGTTTAATGTTTCAAAATGTTGCTCGAGAGAATTGGATTGTATATAATTTAATATTAATTCAGTCAGCACGAAATAAGCTGTACATAAATATACATAAAATGTATGCATATACAGTGTCTCGCAGCACAAAAGACTCAGTGTCTAGCAAAAAATTTAAAGTGCTATAAGGTTTAAACAAAGAAACGATCGCAAAATGTTTAAATGCCAATTTGTTTAATGTTATATCACGTTTGAAAAATAAACTTTAGTTTTTATTAAAATATTAATTAATTAACGAAAATAAGTCAAAAACTGAAAACATGTCCAAAATGCATGTCAAAGCTCATTTGACTCAGTCTTAGAAAAGTAACATATTTGGCGTATAAAAACTTAAATAAGGATGTTAATACTTAGTATGATATCCTTTAGCCTTAATAACTTCCCCTATCCTATTATTCATCGAAGATACCAGATTCCGGGTTGTTTCTGGACAGATTTTGCTCTACTCATCCAGCCGAGCATTTTTGAGATCGGATCTGTGGATTCCTGATGTTATTTTCCAGCAGAGCCCACAAATTTTAAACAACATTTAAATCTGGAGACTGGGCCGGTGGAATTATCATGTGGGGGCAGTTCCAGATAAGCCAGGACTGTACTAATCCGAACTTATGCTTGGCTGTTGTCCTGGTCGTTGTCGTGGTAGAACCGGAAAGTACGTCGGATTCCTAGCTTCTCGGCACTTTGGATTAAATTTTCCTTTAATATATTGAGGTACACATTCTTGTCCATTGTTGTTCCAATGAACACCAAATTTCCGACGCCGGCTGCCGAGATACATGCCCATACCATGACACTTCCTCCGCCGCGCTTGACTGTTGCCTTTAGGATTTTGGGATTCAGCTCGGTATTGGACTGACGCCACACATAATTCCGTCCGTCTGAGCCAAAAATTTTGAATTTGGGCTCATCTTCAAATATGAATGTGTTCCAGAACTCCAAATTCTTGTCCAAGTGGGTTTTGACGAATGTCATCCTAGTTCCTTTATTTTTTGCGCTTATAAAGGGGCTTCTTCCGTGGTACTCGGGCATTAAAGTCATGGTTGCGCAGAACCCGGCGCACAGTTTCCACACTGCACTTTTTCCCCATTTCATCCTGCACCTGTTGAGTCAGTTTTGGAGGCGATAGCTTGGGATTTGCCCTTATTTTCCTGATGATCCTCCGCTCCTCCTGTTCGGTGAAAATCTTATTTGGTGCCTTTCTGCCCTTGTTCTCTATCCGATTTTCGTCGACGAAGCGCCGAATGATGTTGGTCACAGTTGATTTGCTTAGATTTACCATTTCAGCTATTTGGCGATGTGAATATCCGATCTTGAAGAGTTCCAGGATGAGATTCCGTTGGTCAATGGTAGTCCATTTGCCCATAGTCCTTGTTGGCTGGTTGCACCCGAGATGCAGGATATAACTAAACTGACTACGAAGGATTGGTCTATTTATACCGAAACTAATCAACCTGGCGTAAAAAATCCGGGTTTTATGGCACCCAGGTGTCCATAACGCCCCTGGTCCAAATTTTATGCGACCATAAATTAAGGTACTTTTTTACATAATCCGGCCTAGCCGGTGGGAAAACCCCAGTTTATTGGGAATATATATTAATTATGGTGGTTAATATATGTACCTGCTATCGGTCTTTGGAATTTTTGAAAAATATTGGATAATTAGATTATGGCAAGCAATTAAATTTTTTGCTAGACACTGAGTCTTTTGTGCTGCGAGACACTGTATCTGCTATTTGTACATAAATATAATTGTATTGTACTTATTTATATATTAACATTTGAACATACTAATATACATACAGACAAATACATACAGACACACACACACATGCATGCATATATATATAGCGTCGTCAGCCTTAGCAGAAGACGGAAATACCAAACCAACGATGACGAACGTAAAAACTACGCACCAAGCAACAGCAACAACAACGGAGGCAGCAACAACAACAACAACAGCAGCAGCAACAATAAAACACGGCACGAAAAACAAACAAACAAGCAAACAAGCAAGCAAAGCAGCGCGTTGTGGCGAGTGAGAAAGCTGCTGAATGAGGCGATAGCGAACGTAGAGCGCAGCACCTGCCTGCCTGCCTGGCACTGGCAGTCACACATCCAACTGCCATCTCCCTTTGCCCCTCCTTTTGCCCACTTCCCTTCCTATCGCTCTGCTAACGAGCAAACACAACTAAACAAAAACAAATAACTAAGCAATGGCAGATTGAGGCGAAATTCTATTAACCTTTCGAAATTTTACTACGACGTAGTAGAACAATTTTTCGATATTGGCGCACACCTTTTTTGTAGCGTTATTTTTCTGCCCTCGTTCGTTCAACTCGACAGCCTCGCGACAGCCGCCACCCGCTGCCCTATCGTCTGGATTCAAACCTGAACCGCTCCTGTGTACTTGTTTGTTTAATTTTTTGCCATTTCTGCTTCGCATTCTATTTGTTTGTTTGACTCGCTGCGCATGTGTTGGTGCCAAGAAGAGTTTGTGCGAGGGCTGCCCCGTGTGCTTCACAACTTGTCAAGCATTCATTGCCACAATATACACAATAGAAACATTTGAACATGTATATTTGTATGTAATATATGTTATAGTTAACAAACTAATAATGTTAGGAATTGATTTAAAAAATTAAAATACAGTTATGTATACAAATACATAGACATTTACAGATGTAATGACAGAAGTCGAATTAATCCACAAACACTTGTGGCTGCCCTCGTTTTTGTGTTTTGGCGCGTACTCAGATCGTCCGCTGTTGTTGCTGTTGTTTTTTAAGCATGACAAAGCACCGTACAATTTCACAACAGCAACTTCATTATGATGTTCGGCTTGTTTTTCCACGAAACAACTGTTTACCGAACGTGGCTGCTCTGCCGCAGCAGACGTCAGCAGCGCAGTGATAGCGCTGTCTGTTCGTTCTCTGTGCTTATGTGTATTGTATGTTATATGTATGTGTGTGTGTGTGTAAATATGTGTGGCGTACGTTGCGCTCGTTTCATTCAAACGTCCACCGAGAAATTTCATTTCAATACGCAGCCCGGCCAGCGACGCGTCGCAGTCTCAGTCTCAGTCTCCGTCTCCGTCTCTGTCGCAGTTGTAGGTTCGTTACAAATCGATTTCGATAAGTTTGTCAGTGTTTGTCGGGAAAAAGCAACGCACAGTTCAGATTCAGACGTTAGCAGTCGCTGTTCGCGAACGGTTGTGTGTATCCGAAAGAGTACGAGTTTTTTTGGGCGCGCAGAAGAAAGTCGCGCTAACGGTAACATCGCTCTTCGGTGCTTCTCGCCAGTCAGCAAGCAAGTGAGCAAGTGCGAGGGAGGCGAGATGCGATAAACACAGCAGCCCTCTGCCTGCTGCTGCTGCCACTGCTGTTGTTGTTGTTGTTGTTGTTGTTATTATTATTGTTATTGTGTGTGTTGTTTGCTGAACAAATAACGGAAAAACTAATATGTACAAGGAGAAACGGCTTTGTTACAGTTTCAAAACTGAAATGCCAAAGTACAACCACAAATTGTGCATTTAAATGTGTTAAGTGAAAAGTACGCATCAGTCTTAAAATATATAGGTTATAGAATAATTTCAATATTATTTCACTTGCCTCACCTACACGCGTGTGTGTGTTTGTTGTGTGTATGGCTGTTTGCTTTTTTACGCGCCTTGAAATGTATTTTTAAGTTTTTGATCCGATTTTTATGTTGTTTACTTTTTGCGTTGTGTGCGTGTTTTTTCTTTTTTATTATTTGTTTGCCTCTCTATGAGTGCTTTTTTATTTTCGAAAATGACAGAAGTGGAAGGCGGGTAAAAAATGTGTGTTTGCTTGTGAATTTTTATGCAAATTGTCATAAACGTACTTGTTTCATGTTGTTGTTTTCCACATGACAAAAACGTTTAATATGAACTGTTTCAAATTGTTAACGAACTTATTTAATTTGGATTAATACGTTGGAATACTCATTGGATGTGAAAAAAATACGGAATATTCTTTACTTATTGTGCGTAATAAGTTATCATCGCAAATTAAATTGTTGTTTTGTTTAGAACTGAACAAAAATCAGAAAAATAAAACGCAAAAATCAAAATAATGTGAACCACTAAAACAAAATTCAGAAAAACAACAAGCAAATCTTAAACATAAAATCAAAATAAATGCATAGCATTAATAAACATTTTGAAAAATAAAAAAATAACTAGTTTGGCTCCGTAAAACCATTCTGGAAGCATAAAAAAACCCAATTTTTGAATCACGCAAAAAAAAAATGCCGATTGATTTTACACGCAACAATGTTGTGGAAAAGCCCCAATACTGTAAACACAATTAAAAGAAACAACAACAATAACAACAACGTATGCAAAAAAAAACCCAAACTTAGCCAAGTCAATCCCTCAAAACTGTGCTACTTTAAAATCTATGAAGGCCGCACATTTGCCAAAACCCATCAAATAATAATATAATATTCAAAAAGGAAAAATCCTACAGAATTGTGAACAAACTTATTTGTTAAACAGAGAATAGTGCCAAAAGTAATGCCATTAAAAATCAACGGCTAAAAATAGCAACAAAAAATGCGTCGCGTCTACAAAATGAACGCTAACAATTAAACATGAACTAAAAAAAAACCAAAAAAATAAATAAAAATAAAAAACTTTTTGTTTTTCAAAAAGACAGCGAACTCAAAAAAAAAAAGAACGGGATGTGCACTGAGTTTGAGTTCTCATTCTTTGTGCGAACCTTATGTGCATGAGTGTGTGTGCGTGTGAGTGTATGTGTGTACTTGTGCATTCGTTTACTGTTATGATTCATCCAGCTGTTTGCGCAGCAGCATTTACATTCTGCGCAAATTGTCTAAACAAAGGCAATAATAAATAATACATATACTAACGACATCATTTATTAAGTGAAATGAAACGAAATGTGTGCAAAAGTTAAATATATATATATATATATATACACGTGTGTGTGTGTGAATGTGTTAAGAAGAACAACTTACCAGGAAGCAAATCGGGCGACAAAGATTGATGTCAAAACGAGATGCCGCATAGGCAGCCGCGCAATGTGTGCGAATGAAAACGCACGTGTCCCTGCTCTCACTCGGTGTCCGTGTGTGTGTGTGTGTATGTGTGTGCGTGTGTGTTTTATGTGAAATAGCTTCCGTCTATTGTGAATAACTAGACTGTTATCGATGTAGTTGTTGTTGTAGTTTTTGCTTTTGCTGTTGTTGCTATTTGTGCTATGAATTGTGACATTTGCACACGCGTATTTGTATTCACTGAGGAGAATTTCTTAGCGCCTGTTTCGAAAAGTCGTACGACAAATGTTGCTAATTCATGCCAAAGAAAAACGCAGCGTCGCAATTTTTCCGTTAAGTTAAATTCACAATTACACAAAATATGTATTTGTGTGTGCATTGCGCCGATTGTGCTACTGATGTATTTCACTTAATTTACATATCGTACATTAATATGTATTTATTCATACTTCCAAACATTGACGTGTGCTCAAAAAAAAAAACCCAAAACAAAACAAATGCAATATGTAATGCACTAAAAATTGCAAAAACGCTTATTGGAATCTTATTCAGGACCAGAAAAGAAGTCACCTATTTTGGCTCGGTGTTGATCTACATTTCTTTGTTGAATGAAAGCGTGCAAAAAACACTTAACACCTCTTGACTATATTTAGAAACCCAAAAATGTGATTTATCTATAAGTTTAAACAAACAAAATACTAAATTCGACTTATTTCGCTCGATTACAGTGTCGGAATGTGAATAAATGAACGAAAATCAGAACATCAAATGTTAATTTAAGTGCATTTCGCGAACAAAAACAAAAAGAAAACAAAAAGGAAGCAAGGAACAAAGCAACAAAAGGAGTATAACTCAAAAAGCTAATTAAAAGCGAGTGGCTGCCAAACAAAAGCTCAGCGCTACACAACCCACCAAGTTAACAGAGTGAAAAAGAGACAGAAAGAGAGAGAGAGAGGGAAAGGGAGAGTTTTGCTTGGAACAGCAAATGAACTTCAATCCAGAGAGCTTTGTAGCCGGAGCAGCTGCAACCGTCCAAAACTCGCCTCATTTTCATCATCAGCATCATCAGTACCACCAGCATCAGCATCGGGAGCAGGCACACATTATACCACTGCCGAGCTACACTAGCCACTCGGCTATTGGCCTGACCATCGGGTCTGGCGGCGGTAGCAGCAGTGACGGCGGAGATAGCTCAACTAAAATCATGGAATGGACCAACGACGATGCGCTAGAGCTAATCGAACAGTATCGCTGCCACACAGAGCTGTGGAATCGTGCCGATCCCAAGTACAAGGACAAGTTGTGCCGCTTTCGGGCGTGGTCAGAGATAGCGGATCGCTTTGGCTGCAGCAAGGCCGAGGTGGAGCGCAAGATGAATGTCCTGCTCACACAGTACAGGCGCGAGAAGCACAAGATGTTTGTGAAAATCTATCAGGGCATCCAGCCAAATCCGTCCAAGTGGTATGCCTTCAAGCGATTCGACTTTATGGAAGCCGGCGGCGGCAGTCTGAGCGGACTGCCCGGCAGTGCCACAGTTGCTGCACTCGCCACCTCCTCCTCCGCATCCGCCTCCTCGTCGGGCAGCACAACGCACAACGGCCTCAATGGACTGGCGGCTGCTGCAGCCGTTGCAGCGGCGGCATACGAGAGCAGCACTATTGCGGCGGCGGCGGCAGCAAATGGCGGTGCGACCGGCGTTGCCATTGGGTGTGCGACAGCAGCAGCGTCAACAACGACAACAACAACAACAATTGGAGCAGCAACGCCCGCATCGCAGCACAGACGCATCAAAACCAAAGAGCTGAAATATTTTGGAGCGGTGAGTAAGCGGGGCAAAAAATAACCGAATGCGTAAGCATTTCGCACAAACACAACAAAACAAGTGACAGACTGAGTGACTGTCTGAGTGACTGTCTGAGTGACTGTCTGAGTGACTGTCTGAGTGAGTGACTGAGTGAGTGAGTGAGAGAGTGAGTGACAAACAGCCAAAAAGCGTCGGCGACCATTGACTAGCCAAACAGCCCTTTAACACCTCTCTGACCAAGGTGCTATTTTTGCCATGACAACAAAATCTACAAGGCAGCTGCTCTGATGGGTTATCAAGTTGTTTTTAATTGCAATTGATTAAATTGAAAATCCTTGAACAGATTCACACTTTAATAATGCATAAATTGAATACAAATGCTGTTTAACCAGCTCATTTGTTGTTTTCTTTTGCACACAACGAATCGAATATTGAATGCTAAATAAATTTCAATGCTTGTATTTAATTCAGAAGCAGCAGGTTTTTTGTTTACAAAAATACTGTCAAAACACAGTCAGAAAGAAGCGCATTCAAAGCGCTTCAAAAGTAATGCAAAATTCGGATTAATATATTCTGTGTAGTTTTTGCCTTTCTGGTGTTAATTTCAATCAAAAGCGCAAAGTTAACTGTGTTTTAAGCTGAATACGCCAACAACACTGAGAGACAAACGGAACGCCATGTGCGCAAGTGACTTGCTATTTTTTCTGCCGACACAGTGAGAGAATCGCATTTGCTTCTCTCTCTTTCTCTCTCTCGCTCTGTCTGATTCGTGTGTGTGTGTGTATGTTTGCCCATGTACATATGTATTTTGTTATTGACGATCAAAACAGAATTAAAATTTTACGCATAAATTTTTCTAAGGAACTTGGCGTTGTGTGCGTGAGGTATTGCCCTCAGTTACGCGAGAATCTGTGCACATAGATACACACACAGACAAGACATACATGTGTATTTAAATATGTAGGCTGTGTGTGTGAGTATGTGCGGTTTATATGTATTTGCTTAGTCGCGCCAGGCAAGCAAGCTTTCGTGTTGTGTGTGCGGGTGCGGGTGGGCAAGCGAGACGGGTTCTCTGCTGACATTTCGTCGCCGTTGTCGCTCACATGCTCTGTTTTTGTCTGTGATGAAATGTTTGTTTTGCACGGCGAAATGCGCGTAGCACTTGCGCCAGCGTTGCCGTTGTTGTTGTTATTGTTGTTTTTGTAATGTTTTGTTTTGTGGTTGCCTAGTGGCCTCTCTTGCTCCGCCTTCCCCGCACTTCGTACGTATATATGTGTGTATGTATTTACATGTGCGTTAGTGTGTGTGTTGCGATTGTGATTCGTTTGTTGTTCGTTTTCCTTGTGTACTTTTTTAATACCCTGTAGCTACACAAAATGAGTAAAAAGGGAGTTGTACAAATGCAAGTAATATGTTGAAGGATATATCTTATTAGGTATGCACTTATTTACACAATTAATTATATAGAGTTATCGAGTTATGAAGAGTTATGGAATAATTAAAAAAAAAAATACTGAAACAATATCTACATAGCGTTTGTGTGATATTTAACACAGGATATATCCTAGTCGAGCAATTAGGACGTCAACACTTGTTTTGACTTGGGCCTGTGGTTTTCATTCGTTCTACGCTACTGTTGCCGCTGCTCTTGTTAATGTTGTTTCTGTTGTTGTTATTGTTGTTGTTCCTGCTGCTGCTTCTGCTGCTGCTTCTGTTTGCCAGAGTTATCAAAACAAAATGCCAAGCAGCAGTATTGTTATAGTTACTGTTGTTTTCATTTGCTGTTTTGCTGTTGTTTCTACAAAATGAATGCAATTTTATTCGGTTAACTTGGGCGTTTAACTGAGCGGGCGTGGCACCTGTTTTTTTTTTGTTTTTCCGCAAGTCGACCAGATATTTAAGTTTATCGTGTTGCTTAATATTATTTTTGTCGTAGAATTTTTCATTTATTTGCCGGAACACAACTGGGAAATGCTGTTCTTCTTTTGGGTGCACTTTGCAAAAAGATTTCGCACCTTGCTTGCTTACCTGCACTTATTTACCGTTACCTCCTCAGTTGGTGAGTGCCATGCTTTTGTTTTTCGCCATTATTACTGCAGCAGCAGCAGCTGCCCACGCAACCAACCCACCCACCAAATGCCGCCCCTCGTTAAATATATATAAACATATGTACAAGCATATATGCGTAAATATGTATGTATGTATTTTTTTCCTCAACTGTTTTGTTGCGGCATTTTCTCCAAGACACCGAATAACAACAACAGCAGCAACAACAACAACAATAATAATATGTTGGCGTAGCTGGCGCCCAAAGCAGCGACGTTGGCAGCGATGCCCGCCACACGCGTTGAGTACACCAACACACCCCCCACCACCTCCACCCCAAACCCACCCAACATTTTACAGTTTGTTTGTGTTTATAAAATGCACGCCTGCTTCCTATTGTCCTTGTAGCTTGGAGCAGTCAGCAGCAACTGTTGGGTTGTTGTTGTTGCTCCGTTGCGTCTGTAATTTTCATCGTTGTTGTTGTTGTTTTCTCTCGCATGCGCTTTTTAAAATGCCTGCTTGGAGTCCCCTTCGGCGAGGCGAGGCGAGGTCTGAAAAGTGCAAGGCAAATATGCAGCAATAGTCAAAGTAGCAGCGGCAGCAACAGAAACCAAAAGCAAGCAATGCAACCGACAACATCAGTAAAGCAGTCGGTGACTGCGACTGCAACTGCAGCTGCGACGGAGACAGAGACCGCGACCGCGATGGCAACTGCGACGTCAGCGTTTGTTTTTGTTTACTCATTCATTGCAAAGTTGTTTAGCTGTGCGCGCAGCGTTGCCAGCCTGGCTGGAAATCGACTTGAAGGGTGCTGGGGCCAAGGTGCTCCCGATTGAGCTACCTCAACTACAACATACCCCGTAACAATTGTTCAAAAATAACTTGTAATATTTATTGTTCATTTTACGAAACTCAAAAATATGTTTTCATACTATTTCAATCTGAATCATAATAAATGTTAAAGTTCTTTTATCATTCCAAATTTTTTACTTTCACGAAACTCCATGCACTAAAAGGCATAGGAACAGCTAGCTTTCTATAAGTTAAAGACTTAATCTGGAGCAACCATGAAGAGTTATCGATAAATTTACATCAATTTATAGTCTGCTATCGACAACTTAATAAAAAATACACAGCTAAACACGCAGAATGTGCATCTTTTGGAATCATTTTGCTTGTTGCATCCATTTTCACATATTTATTATAACCCATTCGCCAATTTTAATGGGTATCCATGGTACACAAAGGGAGTGGCTTGTTATTGTGAAAGTTTTGCAAGAATTTGGGTTATTGTGGTGTGAGTGCGAAGGTGCTACAATTTGGTGGGAGGTGGGGGGGTGTCTTTTTAAATGGCTGAAGGACGTAGCGACATGTTCCCCGATGCACACACACTCACACACACAGTATGGAACTCACATGTAAACACGTGCAAGCAGAAATGGTAAAAAAGAGATGTGTTGAGGAACATAAAGCAATTGTTTAAAAATAGCAGGGAAATAGTAGAAAGTAAGGTAAATCCCGTTAAATTAAGTGAGCATTTTTTTTAATGCTTTAATTTGCTATTTTTAAACACGTTTGCTTCAAATTATACCATTTTTCATGTTAAATGATTTTAGAAAATTTATTGAACCAAAAATGTAAGTGGAAGAATTACTTTTGTGCTGATCCCTTAAGGATATAATCAACATCGTACAAAATCAGAATCACCCCCAAATCGTGGAATATATTTTTTTATAAATATTATTGTTTTTACATTTTAAAGTAACTTTTGGTAGTCTCCCCCCTACTTAGTCGAGCTACCCGTTCATTCAGGCAACTGGGCATCGCTGATCCGGGTTCGATTTGAGCTTAATTGCAATATGTCAGACAGCAGGCAATGGCAATATTAAAGTTATGTTTATAGTTTATAGTTTATAACTATATCCAGTACGATATGGCAATAAACAATTTTTACGTCGCCAAGTTGGCAACTCTTTTTATTGTCAACTAACTTTTCCAATGTTTCGCTGTTAATTTTACAGCTACCTCCCTCTAGCTGGGTGTGTGTGTAAATCCCCTTTAAAAATACTCATTGCTATAGGATGTGTAGGGGAAAGGGAATGCATGATTACCCACAGACACACACACACACACAAAGGCGACGACGATGCTCATTCACATTTACGCTGCACAAGCTGCGGTTTTATGGAGTTTCATTAATGTTAGTGTTTCAGTTGAGTCTGTGTGTGTGTATGTGTATGATTGTGTGTGTGAGTACAGAAATATCGTATCGTACTTCATAAACATTTGCGTGAGCAGCGACACTCATGCTGACAAAAAAAAAGAGTAAAATAGAGAGGGGAGTGGGGAGGGGTCTGGGTTGGTTGTGTAGAGGAGGTCTGTACAGAGTGCTAAAAGGAATAGTTGACGTGGTTTATATCGTAGTTGTTGTTGTTGTAGAGTGTGTGTTATTTATTCATTGGATTGGATGATAATCAGTTTGTTTACATTTTTCAGTTGCATACGCACACACACACATACACAATCAGCAAGAGTACAAATGTACACAGGCATACATACAAGCACATATGCTCAACAAAGTACAGAATGAGAGTGCGAGAGAGAGAGAGAAAGAGAGAGCTAACTTTTGTTTGGGCTGCGGGCACGCAAACAAGTCAGACACGCATACGCACACACTCAAACGCACACACACATGCACACACACACATTGTCTCCAAATACTCTTGAAAAACAACAACACAAACAGCTGCAGCAATAAAAATAACAGCAAAGGCAAGAAAGAAAAAAGCAAACGACAAAATCAACAACAACAATAACAGCAACAACAACTGCAAATAGCCCTCGACAGTTGTATTTGTGAATCGTAGAAAGTTCTAGGCGCCAGTAGCAGAAAGACCCGACGAATCAGCAAGAGAAGAGAAAGAGGGAGAGAGAGCAAGAGCGAGAGCAAGAGAATGATCATCGATGATCACATTAGCATATTTGTCGTACGTATTTCCCCACCATCATCAACGTGGGGTAGGTTGTTAATATTAATGAACCTGCTGCTGCTGCTACTGCTGCTGCTGCTACTGCTGCTGCTGGATAGCTTTTCATATTTCCCGTTCGTAATGAGTTGTAGATGTTTTCGTGACTGCCCGAATGGAAACAAGTCAGAACATTGCAGTCTGGCGTGATCGACTGTGCAATACTCTGCTTTTAACCAGATTAAAGTGATCGAGTGTTGCAAATAAAAGCCTTGCCATGATATTTACAATTTTACATATATACAAGTATTAAAGTTTATTATATAAAAAACCACAAAAATTGTAGATGCACTCAAAATAAATCATGAAAATGTTCGACAAAGTTAAATTTACAAATTAAGAAAAAAATAGTATTTAATGGTTTATGTTATAACACTATTGCTGTGCGGTAACAGTGTATAATTAAAAATACAATCTTTGAACCGTTAAGTGTCGCTCACCGACATGCTCTCTCCATTACTGTCTCTCACTCCCCCTCTGTCTCTTTCTCTCTCTTGCACGCATACTAACATAAATATGCAATAGCAACAACAAATTGCATCGCGCTCTGTGTTGCTGCTGGCGCCGCTCTCTCTCTCTCTCGCTCTCTTGCTCTCTCGTTCTGCTGCTCTAAAAAAAGCAAAAAAAAAACATTTACTACGCCGCTAGAATTTTTTCGACAATGCGAGTTGCGCTGTCGTCGTCGACGCGTCGTTCGATAGCAACATAAAGAAGTGTTAATATTATATTCAACAAATACAACAATTATTGTTGTAACAAGTGCCATTTTAAAACTATGAATTACAACCACAGCAGCAGCAACAACGACAACAGCAATCAGCGCCTAATCATAACTGCTGTTGGCGCAGAAGCAGCAGCAGCAACAAAAACTGTACGAAACAAAAATGCTCATCAAATATGATTTTGCACATTTCCAACACCTTGCCACATATTAGAATGTGTGCTCTGTGTGTGTGTATGTGTGTGTGTATGTGTGTGTGTGTGTTTCTGTGTGATTGGTTAAGACTAAAGCTGTTAGCTTTGTCTGTTTTGATTTGGATTTAAGCGGGATGCGCAGCAGATAAGAATTCTGCTAATGTTTATTTGTTGATTATGCTTGCTTGGTCTTTTTCTTCTTTTTCTGTGCTTAACTGACTCAAAATAAGTTGTATTTTTACTTAGTTTCATTCAAAGATATTCTTTTTTTTTTTAGAAAATAACGAATTTCTGCTTATTTTTGTAGTAAATACTCGAAAACTGTTGCCTTGATTAGGCTGCAAATGCGTATAACAGTTGGCCTTGAATAGTTGACTGAGTAATCTCTAAACTTAACTGTAAACTGAAGATACAGAAATCCGCAACTCAACACAGATTCTTTCATTTGTACAAGAATAAGGGTTAATGGAAGAGTTATTGGTTCAGAGAACACAATAGATCTGATAAAAATAATAATAATAATAAAACAATAATAAAAATAATAATAATAATAAAACAATAATAATAATAATTATAATATGAAAGGGATAACAAACTGCATTATAAAAAATATAATAAATAAGCTTAACTCTATAACAAATATAATAAATATTAAAAAACGTGCCACAATTTTAACTATTATATTTGCTATAAAATGTGTAAATTGTTATAAATAATCAGCTTAACTATTTAGTATTACATATATCTTGACAAGAATAAATAATGCAGTGAATTTTATGACTCGGCAGCTGAACTTTTATTTCATTCATTCATTTATTCAGTCATTCATTCAGTCATTCATTCATTGAACACTAGGCTAGGCCTGATAGCAGCAGGGGGCAACGACTATATTTGGAATTTCGCTGACAAATCAATCAGAGAAGAAACAGAATTCAGACTAATGTTTGTTGACCAATCTTGTCTTGTGTTGCAGATGGGCCTCAACATACCCCTGCTGATAGCGAGTAGTCAAACGCAGCTGGACAGCTGGAACACATCGGGTCAATTCTCGCCGCCCAACATTCGAGCGTTGGGCGATGGAGGCGGCGCACTACCCAATCCCCAGCAGCAGCAGCAACAACAGCAGCAACAGCAGCAGCAGCAGCAACAGTTGCGCGTCTCACTGCCAATGTCGTACGCTGGTGGCGTGAGCAGCACAGCCTACACTTGCATCGGTGGCGGTGGCGGTGGCAGCAGCAGCAGCGATTTCCAGCCCAGTCCGCACAAGACGATCGACACGTCGGACAACGAGGACAACAACAATATGAGGGACGAGGCGACGGCAGCAGCACTCGGCCAGCTGGCAGCGAAAGTGGAACGACGCTCGCCGCACTCCGCCAATGCCAATGCGAATCCCTGCAGCGGTGGCCTGGAAGGCGGCGGCATCAGCAATCCGCACGAGCCGATGGTCGATGCGATGAGCAGTGAGCCCACAGCTGCTGTGGGCGTGGCGCTGAGCGAGACCGGCTCCAGTCCCATACCCAACACGAATATGCACGAGGCGCATAAGAATCATCTGCTGCAATCGAGTCCGGCGGCGGCACGTGCAACGACGCCGCGGCATGCGCACGAGCAGCTCCAGCTGCACCATGGCCAGCATCATCATCCGCATCAGCATCAACATCAGCATCCGCATCAACAGCAGCAGCAGCAACATCATCATCCGGATGAGCTGGACATTAAGCAGGAGCTGGTCGAATACTTTAATGCAGCACCGCCGCCGCCGCCGCCGGAGTCGCATCGTTCCTACAGTTCGGCCGGCGAGGAGAGTCGCCTGCATACGGACATGGCGCAGGATCTGCGCGTCGCCCAGGCCAAGGCGCAGGCGAATTTTGTTGGCGCCTTTGTCCTGCCACCGCGCAGCAGCAGCGCCAAATTGGCAGCCGCAGCAGCAGCAGCAGCCGCCGCCTCCTCCATGCCACTAAATATGCGCAAACTGACGGCAGCCTCGAGCGCGGCGGGCCACATGCTCATGAACTCATTGCTCAGCTCCAGGGAGAGCATGTCCGATGCGGATGGCGATGTCGATAACGATGAGGCCACCGAGTCGGCACCCAGTCCCGGCCACATCAAGAGCAGCGCCTCCGCCCAAGATGCCAGCTCAGCGGCGGCGGCAGCAGCCGCACTCTACGCGGAGAGTCTCAGCCGGGACGATTGCGACTTCATCGGATCGAATGTGTCGATGAAGCTGCGCACCATGGATCGGACGCAGCGCATCATTGCCGAGAAGCTGATCGGCGAGGTGCTCTACTTTGGCCAGCTCAACGAACTGGAGCGAACCGCCTGCATCCAGCCCAAGTGACACTGGCTGACGCTCTCGCGGAGTGGACGACGCGTAGTCTAGGCTTAGATTTAAATATATACTGGGGTAAGGGTATCCGCAACAGAGAACAGACTGCAGACGGGACTGCAGTTGGGGACTGGGAGTCGGCTTGCTGCAACATGGCAAATAAAAACAAAACTGTAAACGTAATTCCAACTCTAAACTAGCCACACGAAAACTAAAACTAAAACTACAAAAAAAACAGAACAAAAGAAAGCAAAACTTAAAGTTGAAATACCCTTGCAGTAGTCAGCTGCAAATGAGAATTAATTCTTAAAAAAAGCAGCATTTCATTTGGCATCTTAAAAAATGAAATTAAATTAAACTTTTCTCTGCAAGGGTAACGCGGAAAACAGAAAACAGAAAGCAGAAAACAGAAAACAAACAGTACAATTTACTTTTAGTTCGAACAGGGTACAAAGCACATTTGGGGGCAGCGTTACTTAGAATGAAGAACGAGCAACAAGCAACAAGCAACATGCAACAAGCAACATGCGACATGCGACAACAACTACAAGGATGTCAAGGATGTCTAGGCAGCTGTGTCCTTGCCGAAACAGTTACTAATTATGTTAAATAATGTTCATTCAACATCAATAGCACCACAACTAACTGACAGAATCTCAGTATTACTTATAAAAATACACACATGTATCTAGATACATAGATACACGTGTATACCACCTACGAGAAATATACATACATAGATACATAGAAAAGCTACGCTACTTGCAGGAAAAGCATTTGCCATGTTGGGTTAGAGGGTTAAAGGGTTAAAGGGGAGGGGATGGGGCCCATTAACACACACACATCCGGCCATATTGACTAGGCTCAAAAGAATAACAGAAAACAGAAAACGCGGCTTGTGGGCACAGCTAATAAGAAGTTCAACTATTTAATTAAAGTCCACGTTAGCAAAAAGACAACAAACAAAAAAAAAAAAACACATAAGTAAAAAGAATCCCTTGATGGGAAAGTGCTGAATTTGGTAGATCCATAAGCTCGCCGTGTAAAGGGTTCCAGGGGTTAAATCATTGCACTTTTGTATATAAACACCTAAATATATATATATTTCTATATATATATATCTATGTTTTTTACATGTATCCTGTACCCAATTAAAATTTATAATACAACTAATTTATCCAGCTGTCTGTAAAGAGTCGATTAATATCGATTGTCGATTAATGCAAATAAAATGTGTACAGGTTTAGCCTTTATTTTTGGTATAAAGTATATTATTCTATGGAGTATTCTCTGTATATTTGTGAATGTCTGTGAATGTTTTTATATATATAGATATTTAAGTCAGTTACTTGGTACAGGATATGTGCTAGTCGGCCAATCTCGACTATATACACTCTTACTCGTTTTTATATATTTATGTAAAGCTATATATCATTGTACCTTATTTTGAAACAAAAATGTTTTTGTAGTCACTTAAGTCTGGTCGTTAACTTACCAACACCAATCAATACAGCAACTGATACCAACCTATACAAGAAACGTATGTAAAAAGTAAATAAAATAAAGAAAACAAAAACCATAAAAAAAAACATCAAAAAGAAGCAAATCAAATGTATAAATTGTGTGAATGTATGAATATGAATGTATAACTAAAGCTATGCATGACGTCGTCACTAGTTCGTTAAATAAAAAATTAAAAACCAAAACCAACAAAACAAAAACAAAAAACAAAAAAAAAATACACAAAATACACTATTATAAATAAATATTGTAATTTAATTATTGTAAATTTTTTGCGTGCATGTTTTTAGGTCATAATAATGTTTGCATAATGTTTAAGTAGTTTAAGATATGCAAAGCAAAACAAAACAAAACAAAACAAAAAACAAAAAAACTGATATGAAAAACATTAAATTAATTTATAAATACAAACAGAAAATGGGCAAATTAGTCATGTAAATGAGAGAAAAAGATGGTAAATATTATAAAAAAAACAAAAACAAAACTACAAAAAAGGCTAGCTAAAAAAAAGGAATTTAAATTTTTTTTTTTTAGTTGACATTTGGGCGAGTACATAAAAAAGTGAACATTTTTCGAACATCCCGTTTTATGTAAGTTTGTCAACGGTTTTGCACACACACACAAACACACACACACACAGACAAATGTCAAAGTCTTTTTTAAACTTATTAAGTGTTTTATTGGTGCAAATATAGACGAAATCGGAAATTTACAATTGTCTTCTCAATGTTCCAAAAGGGGGTCTTCCGAAATGGCGCTGCTTCAAATTTGTAACTTGGATTGGTTTTTTATTGGATCTGGTTCAGCAATCTTTAATAAAAATACTGTGGAATGCTAAAGTTGCAGATATCAAATTGAAAAGGTAAAGTATAAAGTAAATAATAAATCGAAATTTGATGATGTTGCTAATTAAAACTCTGTTTAATTTCACGTTGTAGAAACTTAATTTTGAGTTCCATTTGGAAAACAATAATAAAATGTAGTCAATTTTATGCCCAGAAGAAACAACTTTACAATTGACTTTAACTGTATATTTCCGTATAATGCTGTATATTTCAATCTAACACAATTGCAACTTTTATTTTTTGTTTGTATCTATTTTGAACTGCCTACGACATTATTTTGAAACTTAAACATAAAACTTATCCAGTCTGCTTAAAATAAATTTAATTGGTTACACAAAAGGCTACGGCATCATTAATGATCATTAAGGATCAAATTCATTTTGAACAACCCATTTGATAGACTAGGCTTCGAAGCGTTACCAAGAATTTAAATATTTTACACAATTTGTTATCTTTAAATCAGTTTCTCTTTTCCTCTTTTTTTCTTTAAAGCTAAACGCCAAACAAAATTGAAATACATAAAAAAAACCGCAGTGTTACTGTTCTTATATATCTGGCTGAAGAATTTTGTGTTAGGACAGAAAACAGAAAACAAAAAAAAAAAAACAAACAAAGTAGTTGTGTAAAATGCAAAGACTTTAATTTGTGCATCAGTTGCCTGCCGCAAGTACGTGGCGATGTGGCTAATAAGGATGTGGATCATCTTTTGTGGTTGCTCAGTACTCAAAGTTGAAGGAAGAGTTGCGTCCGCCGCTGAATTGGAAGAACGAACGAAACATTTGATTCGGATCGAAATCGGCTGTGCAAAATGGGAAAGAAGAGCATTCAATTAGAATCTCAAGCAATATATTTATATATATATATATAGAGTATAATTGAAAGGACTAAGCACCTTGCATTTGGTCTTCAATGTCGTGTCCGTTGTCGTATCGGGATTTCTTTTGCGCATCCGACAGAATGGCATAGGCCTCGCCCACCTCCTTGAACTTGAGCTCCTCGTCCTTGCGCACCTCGGCACTGCTGCTTGTGTGCCTATCTGGATGATGGACCATTGCCTTCTTGCGATACGCCTTCTTCACCTCATCCTCGGTGGCATTTCGCGAAACGCCCAAAATCTTGTAGTAATCCTTACGCTTTGACTTCTTCAGCGCAAACTTTGCGTCGCGCAGCAATCGCTTTATCTCCGGCGTCTTCTCCAGCTGCAGCGCCGTCTCATAGTCGGCCACCGACTCCTCGAACTTCTCCAGATCGTTGTGGCAGCGGGCGCGCAACAGCAACGCCTTCAGATACTGTGCTTTCAGCTCCAGCACGCGTGTGCAGTCGGCGACAGCCTCGCGCAGCGAGCCAATGCGTGTATTGACCAGGGCGCGATTGTAGAGCAGCTTCGAGTTGATGTCCTTGTTGTGCTCGTCAATTTTCAGGGCATCCGTGTAGATGACGTGCGCCTCGCGATATCGTCCCGATTTGAACAGCACATTGCCGTTCTCCTTCATCTCCTTGAGCAGCTTGCACTTGCTGCGCATCTCCTTCGACTTCTGATGATCGGGATCCAGTTGCAGAGCGCGCTCGAAATGCAGTATGCCCTTCTCCAGATTGTCCGTGTAGTACAAGCACAGGCCACGCACATAGATCGCATCTGCCGAGGTGCTGTCCAATTTCATGACGCTAACGGCAATATCCAATGCCTCATCACATCGTCCCAAATAGGCCAAGCACTCGGCCTTCAGCAGACGATATCTGTTATCAGCGGAAGCAAATCGTTGTTATCTTTTAATTATTCGCATTGTTTGTTTTGGTGACTCAAAAACTTACCGCAGGCAGGCGGGTGCAAGCTTGAGCGCACTATCCAGATAGTAGACGACATTGCGATATGACTGCGATCCGTAGTTGCTCTGTATGGTCGTCTCCAGCTGTCGCAACTTTTGCACAGCCTGCTCCTCGCCGCTCAGCGCCTTGCTCTGCGGATCCAGATCGGCAACCGTTTTGACCGCCTGCTCCGTGCCAATGATGTCGCCCAGGGCCAGGCAGCACTTGGCCACGCGCACATAGGCCTTCTCAAAGTTGGGATCGAGTCGGATGGCGTTGCGGGCATCCATCAGGGCGCTGTTATAGTTGAGCAGCATCATGTAGCAGGCGGCACGGTTGCCGTAGTAGGCCGCCGAATCGGGGCACAGCGAGATCGCATCCGAGTACAGTTTGAGTGCATTCTGATAGTTTTGTGCCTTGTATTGGTCGTTGCCCAGTTTCTTTTTCTCTTCAGCAATGCTGCAAATGCCCCACAAGAAATTAACAAAATTAATCAATTAATATTTTTAGCAATTAACGAATTAAATTACATTAAAATATCAAGAAATTGAGCAGCATAGTTATTGCTACTCAATTTATTTAATTTACTCAAATCGACACATATTGCTACAGATATATGTATATCAATCAATCATTTGCAAATGTGTTCAATTCTTTATTTAAATTTGGCTATATAAACATGTTCAGATGTGTCCACATGCCATGTTTAATGTTGTTTTTATGCTGCATTAATAAAAGACACACCCAAAAATTCTACAATGCAAAAGAATGCAAAAATATATATAAATTTATTTATATATATACATAATGCATCTGTGTCATCCAAATTCAAAATTTGAGCTAAAGAGAAATTGGAGTTTTTATCTGTTTATAGATAAAGATCAGACTACATCCAAAGTTTTTCGTTTAGCCTAAAACATTTCACTTTACCTCTAAGAAATACTATTTAGTTTTATATAAGTCAGCGCTGCAATTTTTTAAAAGAAACAAAAAATTCGCCAAAAATTCTTTACACACATTTACACGTGGTCCGATATATATATATATATGCAAATAATTATATATACTCGACGACCCCAGCGAAGTACCGAGAACTTTTTGCGGTTTTATTTTAGTCGGTTTATATGTGTATATATTTACATGCATGCATGTGAATATATGTACACCTTGAGTAGCGCAACTTACTAAAACATTTTCCTCTTTCTGCGAACTTCTGCTCGATTCTCACTTCTTTTTCCTTTAAGTTTTAAAGATTGATTGTTGTTTGTTAAATGGCTTTTGATTCGGTCTTCGCGTTGCTTGCCACAGCTGTTTGAACCACTTTCTTGTTGTGTGCTATTGTTGGGGTTTATTGTTCAAGTGTTTAAAACTATAATTTTGCCTTAAGTATTCGACATTTAATTCAAAGCTACAAATAACGTCAAGTATTCAACAGCAGCAATAAAAACAACAACAACAACAACAACAACGAGTTATCAGCGCTATTATCTGCAGGCGTGGGCTTAACAAGAAAAACCCAGTAAACGCAATTTTTAGTTCGCCAATATTTATATATATATACACATATATAGATATATATTTATATGTGTATTATTGTGATTAGCTACGGCAACGATCCGACGATAGAACGACGACGAGAACTACATCGATGACAGAAACGCACTGCGAATGCAGACATAAATATGCATTGAAATGCCAACGAAAAACGAGAGAGCTATCGAAACAATGTGTGTGTGCTGTATGTGTGTGTGTGTAATAGCGAAGAGCGCACTAATTGGGAACATTTGGGAATTTAGTGAAACACAAGCGATCATTAGCCAAAAAGACTTTGACCTAAGCTTTAGCCACTTTGCAAGTAAAACTTGAACAAAAAAGAAAGTTTAAATATACATATATATATATATATATATATATATATATATGTATCACATATAGTGACGAAAAGATGTGAGCTGATCTAAATTTTATACAAATATTTGTTGTCATTGGTTATTTTTCCTTGAGTGTGTTACACATGCTGTGACAAGTTCAAAAAACTCTCAGCATTTTCAATGCTAGTGAAGAGTGCCAAGCAGCGTGCAGAAACACACTGCTGGCCATGAATTTAAACACAACATTCGATGGCAAATAGATATGCCCGGCTTTGTGCGGGTTAAACAACTTTTTGAGGTCAACAAGACGAAAATTACATGGAAATTTGTTTTGCTTAGCGGTGATCAGTTTTACACGCTTTGCTTATATGTGTAGCGGAAGTATTTCGCCACATGTGGCATACAATAAATTCTCGCTTACTTCAAATCAATAATTCAATTCAATTTAGACATTGCAGCTGCAACTAAGATATTATCGCAGAGAGAGAAACTGTCTTTTTGTTTGAGTTTACTAAATAAAACCAGCTAAATACATATACAATGAAGTGTGGCATCCCAATTTGGCTTGACGCTTAGCTAACTGGTTAGGCTACCAGCTAAAAGATGACTCATGAGTCATCGCAGACAGCAGAGATTTTCAACAGTTAAACGGGTTCCCCCCGCAACTGATACTCCTCCTCCCAGTTAGTCCAGCTAGACACGAAAAATACAAAATATCATCATTTGTTGGTTGCATGAGTAACGGAAGAAATTTGTCAATGTTTCGATTTATTGGAAAAAAAAAACACACAATAAATAAAACAAACAAGTTGTTCAACTTGTGCGGGTTTTATTCTATCGAGGCGTGGCACGCAAAGGAGTAAAATTAAGCTATTCATTTCCTGACTCACTTTTAGCTTATCTCTTTGATGTTTTTAACTCCTTTGCATAAGCAGAAAGTTGTCAAAAATTCTAGTTTGCTAATCTTTGCCATAGAAGAACACCTTGCAGCGAATTTGCTGTTTACTGTTTACTTAGCACCTAATTGTTTGTAAACAAAAAACAAACAACAAAAAGATATGAATTGATTTCTGTTTTCATTAGGAAAACACTTTCGCAGTGATGAAATATGTGAGTCGAGTGTATTCTCGAATATTCGTTTGCAGTGCGAATGTTAATCAAATCAGTCATAAAATTAAATTGATTAATTTTTCTATATGTTCTTAAAGAAAGAGAAAATCCTTGGCAACAGAGTTCGTGGTTTTTTTTCGTTATTAACGCAAGCTCAGCGCATTTGAATCTAAGCAAAAAAGAAAAACTTGTTTCTAGAAAGAAACAAATTGAATTGGGTTGCTGGCCGTGGTGCTGATGGTGGACGGGAGGCGGGGGCGAAAGGGAACCAATTATAACAACGCTGGACGCCTGCGTTGGCGTTGGCGTTGCCAGTTTCTCTTTAGGTTTGTGGTGCTCCAAATGGGAGCACAAGAAGAGAAACTGGTTCCCAGCTGGCCGGCCTTGCACAAAACTGTGCAAATGCTGACAATCTAAATTGAATATTAATTAATTGCCAATTAATTAAATAGTTAATCAAAACAAATATAGAACAAATAGATGTTTACGCTTTGAGTGGGAGACGGAACGGAGAACAAGTATCCCGTTAGGTTTACTTACGTTGCCGCGTCCTTTGGCACAATCTGCTCACCGTCGACGACTTCCTCGGGCAGTTCCACCTCCATGTCAGATATTGATGAGCTTTCCTCGCGCTCGCTATCGCTAACCTCAATGACGTCGTCCATTCGCAGCAAACAAACACGGAATAATCAAATAGTGGCCTGTTCTTTTTTCTTTCTATTCTATTCTTTTCTTTTCCTTCCTCTTCGTTTCGTTCTTTGCCTTTGTTTGCAACAATTTCGTATGTATTGTTTTTGTTGGCCCCTTCGATTTGCACACGCTGAGAAAATTGAGTTGCCTTGTTGCTCCGATCGATTTGCAGCCACAGAAAATACAATATTTAATGTTGCCGAGTCGTCTGTTTCACAGTGCACGAGCCAATAAATGTTGCTAGTGCAGCATAACAACAATTTATGAGATTAATCCTAAAATTTAGACCCGACAGGCAGCGTCAGCGTGCTTATGAAATGAACGAAAGAATTAGTGCTGGTATCGACCAAGTATCGATAACAACGATAGCTACGATAGCTTCAGTGGTGGTTTAATCGTAAGACGCTCTTGCGCAAAGCTTCAACACCAAACGGTTTTTGTTTTTCAAATGTATCAAATGCCAGCAGAGACGGCCGCTGGTTATATTTCAAAATATGCATTTTCACATTTATACAATGCAGCAGTATTTTGAAACTCGGCTTAGCGGTAATATTACACAATGCAACTTTTGTTCGATTTGATTTTGAAATTGAGAACAATTTTTTGTAAGCAAACACGCAGCTTGACAATTATTTATATGGGAAATAAAATCAGATTAACATAATTTAAAAAATGAACTGTTTTCTATAATGTGAGCGGTCACTCTAATAACAAATTCAAATCAAACTGACTTCAAATTTGCAGCTGATTTCTTAGGGTTACCATATTGATTTATATTAATTTAAAAACATATCGTTACGTAGCAGCCAGCTTTGGGCTGTTAGTCTTTCTGGCGCAAATTTTAAGCCAGAAAAGTATTTCGCAGAAAATGTTCAAATGTATTAAATTATAGAAGATTGACTTAACATTTTTATTGTTTAAGTATGTATAACTTATTTTTTTATTTATTTATTTTTGTGTATTAGTTACAGAAGGCGAATTGAACGTACTTTATTCCTGGTTTAAATCCGGCCGTGCAATTGTTAAGCTATTTAAATATCTAACATTCACCTCTGATCATAATTGTCATTTAAATTTGATTAAATTCTATAATGAAAATTGCTCTTAACCCCTTTTATACTTATGCAAGATAATATAATTTTTTGTGAGGTGTTTACGTATTGAGGTAGTTCCCTGTGATCGCGGAAGGAATATGTATATATATTCTCTAGATCAGCATCAAAAGCCGAGTTTCTCTGCGAAATCACTGTGTTATAGCAATCCTTATGAATCTTAGAACATCAGTTTTATTAATCATTTTTATTATTATCTGTTGATTTTCTTGTATGAAGAACTTTTATATTTACTAAATATCCGAGCCAAAATCATTATATTCGGATGTAATAAAGACTTACGTTTTGGGAAATCATTTTTAACTTCAGACAATATTTTATACTCCCATTAAGAAATTAGCAAAATATGCCAGGGTATTTAATGCTCGTCATGCCCAAAAATGCCGTTCTTTCTTGTTGTGCTTAAACCATTTAAGTTAATAAATAAAGAACAAAAACATGGTTTATTTATTCAATAACTAAAATTCTTGAAACAAAAGGAATAAGTTCTAATTTTTGTTGATATAGGAATAAATTTAAGAAGCTACATATTAAAAATAACAATTTAACAACTTCTTTTAAGATAACAAGTTATTAATTTATTGATGAATTACCAGGTCATGTTTAAAGCATGCAACTGAATTAAGTATTTAATTTAATCGAAAACAGAAAGTTGGCTAAAGATGATCCGTTATAGGATTTTACAGACGAGTATTATTTATTATTGCTGATTTTAAGAAAACCGTTCATTTTAAATTTAATTAAATTCCGTAAAGGACCTCAGAGTCGCAGAATAGTTATTGAAGTTGTTTGAAAACTGAATAGTTTTGTGTTTAATCGATTTTTAAAATTGGAAAAGATTGGAATTCAGCTAGTTTTGACTAAATATTATTAAATATTTATATGTGCAAGCATATCTTTAGCTGTGTACATATATACCTATATATATATATATATATATATATATATATACATATATAAGTTTAATACACCATCCGTATAAAAGCATATGCACATACAATGTATAAGAACGCGAACACATTTAGCTACATATACATATATATATACATATATAAATACATATATACATATGTATGTGTGCCCAAATATGAAAGAAGAAAAAAATGCGACAAACAAGGCAAGCAATGAGAAGAGAACGATATCCGATTGGTTGTGCCAACTGAAATTTAATAAGATACACAAACACAGAACAGAACAGAAAGAATCGCCATCAGCAGCAGCAGCAGCCGCAGCAGCAGCAACAGCAGCCACTGAGAACAAATAATAGAGAAAAAAGAGAAAAGAGAACCCGCCGTATTAACGCCCAGCATGCACATAGAACATACATAAATACATATGTACATACATACAAACGTATGTATAAATGCATACATATGTACACAAATTCATTCGTTCATATGTACATAAAAATATATGTATGTATGTATGTTTGTTTGTATGTGTAGATGCCAAAAGGTGCGACAACGAGAAGTATTTCGTATTTTATTATAAGTATAAACGCCCAGGGCCAGCCCCAAAGTCTGACATTCGTACTCCTAGGCAGCCTCCTCCCCCCATCAGCCCCCTCCCAAACTCCCACACCTCTCTCGGTTCGCACTCACTTACTCACACACACAGAAAAACACACACACAGCACTTCAAGTTTAAAACTGTCAGCGAGTGCGAACGGGATGGATGACGAAAAAAACAGTTGCCGAACTGCTCAGAATCAAAGCAAAAAATTGCAAGAAATATAAATGTGACGACGAAGATGAAATGGAAAAAGTGAAACGAATGAGAAACGAAAACGGAAAACGGTTGACAAACCCACAAATAGCATAAAAAAGAAGAAGCAGCAGTGAAGATGTGAGATGGCCATCAGCCCGAGCAGGAGCAGCAGCTGTCTCGCTTGCACGCCCAAAAGTTCAGTTTAATAAGGATCGGGTGAAGGAGAACTGCTGCCTTACGTTGATAGATGGAAAGGGCAGGAGGTTATCGGGGGCGGGGGCATGGGGTGGGGGGATATGAAAAAACTTTGTCATTTACTTTTTAATTGAAATTAAAATGCTTTTCCAATAAAAAATACAAAATACAAATATAAAAATAAAGCAAGAGGTGCTCACTAAGCAGCTGCGCAAACGTCAGAGTCGAACTCGAACTCTAAGTTTGGCATCGGGTGCAAACACGAAGTTTTGTTTTCTTTTTTTTCTTTGTTTTTTTTTTTGTAAATGCAGTGCATTTATTTTAATTTACTTTGACATAAAGAGAAGAAAGAAAAAAAAGCAGCCAACGAACAGAAATGCAAAACAATTGTCATTTGTTTATATAAGCGACATCGGCCATTAGAGTGAGTGAGTGCGCGCTACTGGGTAACGCTCACTCTCAAACGCCATACACACACACACACACGTACACACAGAAACAGTCACACACACACAATGCAAATATGTAAATGAGCTGCTCACGCTCACTCATGTTTATTGGTTGCAAGCCACCTGCTCTGTCTGTGTGCACGATTGTAGTATGTGCCCGATGTGGAAGCGAGAGCGCTGCTCGCAGCCAAAACAAGACTAAGCGAGAGCGAAGAGTGCGCCCTGCTGCCTGAAACGAAATGAAATTGAAACGCAAATGAAATGAAATCGTCGCAATCAAAAAACGCCAAGCCAACAAACGAAATGAAAAAATAAATAAAACGAATGTACTGTGTATTGTGTGCAGGGCGGCGACAGCAGCGTCAACGTCGGCGTTGCCATCCACGAAAGTATGAGTGAGAGAGCTCTGTCAGTATATACACAACGCACACACACACGCATTAATGCATGTGTATATGTGTGCATGAGTGCTGCTGCTAATTTTCTTCCGTCTCAGCCATCGTTCTCGTTCTGTCTTTTCTGCTTCTGTGTTTCATTTCATTTGTGTTTGTTTTTGTTTGTATTTTATTACGTTTGTCATTGTGTTTTCGGGGATGCTAACACAAGCGTATATCGACTCACAGACACACACACACACACACACGCACTTACGAACAGAGGTAAGCATCGTATACCACTCCCACTTCTTGATAGTATTGGTGTACAATTCAAACGGCAACACAATCGTATACATATAGTTTCGGGTTTTGCACACACACACACACATACATATATACAGAGAGAGACACACGGACGCAGAAACAGCTACATTGATACGTATGCATGTGTATATGTAATGTAGATGGGGCTGTAGCTACTACTGCTGGCGCTGCGGAGGCAGAGACTCGGCTCGAACACTGGAAACTGGCAACGAAACGAAACACATTTGGCTCGCCTTTCATTACGAATTTGTCATTCGTAAGCGAAGGTAATGCAATAAAATTTTTGCGCGCGCATTTCCATTTTCGACTCTCGCGACATCGTTGACGAAAATGTACCTCGGTATATAACGGAACATCGGCGACTCATGGTGTGGGTGTATTAACAAAAAAAAAAAAAAACATTCGATTTGTGTGCGAGCGTATGTGTGTGTGTGCTTGTGCTTGTGTGCTTGTGCCTGTGCTTGCGCGTGCTCTCTCTCTCTCTCTTTTTCTCTCGCTCTCGCGTAACAAGAGCATTACCAATTAATGTGTCTTTGTGTGTGGGAGGAGGGTGTGCGAGTGAGTGACGATTCCCTTTCGAATGCAATTCGTTTCGTTGATTTCTTGCAGTCGCAGTCGCAGTCGCAGTTGTCGCCGTCGTCCTCTCGTGCGCAGCAGACGGGCCTCAAAAAGCTCAATGACACGCCGTCGGTACGGTAACGAGTAACGGTTACGTCCTCTCACTCAGCCAATTGGCGCTTTGCTGAGACGGTGTCGTCGGTTCGCATTCTGATTTGTGCAAAGATCAAGATGCGCGTAGCATTTTATTTGATTGAAAATGCCTGAAAACGCATCGAGAATTCAGTTTGATGGCAAATGCAATTAGCCAAAGTTCAATTAAACTTTCAAAGAAACCAGAAAACAAATTAAAAAAAAGTGAGTGTGATTACGAATAATAAATACAATAAATACTGCTTCATAAATAACGCGTTAATAATTAAATAAAAAAAAGGTAAATTTATGCACAGAACAGGACAATTAGAAAAAAAAACCAGTTTTATTAAAAGAAATCGGAAATGTTTTACGAGCATTAAACAAATATTTATTAGCATTTTTATTTAGTTTACTTAGGTTTGTGTTTATAGGAATTGGAAATATAAATGAAACTGAAAAAAATATATGAAAAAGTGATGGTCCGATGGATTTAGTATTGTTTAAATAAACTCGACTATTGTTGAGAATGTTTAGATGAAAACATTTCCGTTAACCAATGACTTAATTGCTAACTTAATTAGGCATCTGAAATCAGATTTTAGACCAATCGTTTTCACACGTGTACTGAGAATTATCATTTGTTCATTAGCTTTTTATAATTTGTAAAATTTGAAGAATTCCTTAGCTGAAGCCATGTGTTATTTATTAATTATTTTTGGCTGACAATCAAGCGCATAAATAATTATAAATAAATTAAAAGCCCATTAATTATGTACAACATACGTTATGTTTTTGGTTTTAGGAAGCTCGAAACACAGGTTAACAAATACCATTAAATAAAAAGAAAAAAAAAGAAAAATAAAAAAACGGAGAAGACGCGCAACAAAAAATATATTTTAACCAATGACGAAGCATGGATTCTGTCAATGTCAATAGCCAATCCGTGACAAGTGAATATAGTGAAGAGCAACAACAGCAACAACAACAACAACTGCAAAAAGAACAACAAGCAACCGATGAACGGTCGTTTAACAACAACAATAATAACAACAATAACAACAACAACAACAATATATCCGCAATCAATAATAATCATAGCAACTATAGCAAGCTTCTGGCCAGCAGCAATATGAATACGACAGCGATGCTAATGCATCATCAGCAGCAACAGCAAGCGGCAGCAGCAGCCGCCGCCGCAGCAGCAGCAGCAGCACAACAGCAACAGCAGCAGCAGCAACAACAGCAGCAGCAGCAGCAACAACAGCAGCAGCAACAACAGCAGCAGCAGCAACAACATCAGCAACAGAATGGCGGACGCGACGGCAGCAACAGTTCGCGTGGCGCCGCCGACGATCGGCCAAATGGACGCAGCTCACATACGGGCAATGGACGCGGCTCCAGCTGCTCGCCGGCCAGCAGTCCGACGCGACACGGCGGCAGTGCAGTCAGTCCGGTCAGCTCGCTGAATCACTCGATGATGGCCCAAATGGCGCAACAGCAACACCAGCAGCAACAGCAGCAGCAGCAGCAACAACAGCAGCAGCAACAGCAGCAGCAGCAACATCATCAGCTCAGTCCGCCGCCGCATGTGACGGGTGCGCTGGCGACAGGGTTGGCGCCACGGATGCCGCACGGTTTGCCGCCGCATTCGCTGGGTTTGCTCAACTCGCTGCAGATGATGCATCATGCGTCGCCGCTGGAACTGATGGCAGCGGCGCATCATCATGTGCCGCCACGTTCGTATAACTCGCCGCCGCCGATCTCGACCTCCGATCCCAGCGCCAACGAGTGCAAGCTGGTCGAGTATCGGGGCCAGAAGGTCGCCGCCTTCATCATCAGCAACGAGACGATGTTGTGTCTGCCGCAGGCATTCGAGCTATTCCTCAAGCATCTCGTCGGTGGCCTGCACACGGTGTACACGAAACTGAAGCGCTTGGACATTGTGCCGCTTGTGTGCAATGTGGAACAGGTGCGGATATTGCGTGGATTGGGCGCCATTCAGCCGGGCGTCAATCGCTGCAAGCTGCTCAGCTGTAAGGACTTTGATGTCCTCTACAGAGACTGCACCACGGCCAGGTACGAAATGCGAATTCCACTCGCAATTCTTGTTCAATTTTCCTTATTTCCTGTTTACGTTTGCGGGGCGCGGCAGAGGATCGGGGTAGTTGGGGGCAGGGGGCAGGGGGGGGGGCATAATTGCGTGAGCTCAACTTTTAGCTAGAGAAGGAAGGGTCCAAGAAACGCACTTGATACACTCGCCAACAAAATTAGTCTTTATCATTAACTTTTTTTGTATTTTTCAAATGAGTTTTTATATTAACATTATTTTTAAGGTTGGAGATTTACTATCACAGAATTATGCTTATGAAATATCGGAAATATATTCTATTTATGGGATATATATTTTGCGGAAAAGTAGCAAAGTCAACTTCTAGTTGCAAATTGGTCTCTTAAAATGCTGGCAAATATCAACAATCAAAACTGTAGTTTATCTTCTATATCCAAAGTAAGATTAGTTTTCTGTCGTTTGTTTTTGTGCATCTTTTTTTTAGAGTGTATGCAAATAGTTAGTTTTGTAAATCAGTATAACGATATCGATTGATTTTTGAGGCCCCAACCAACTCGTCTTCGGCAACTAATCAACAAAAGTTTGCTCTGTTGACATTTGGCGGAAATACGCAATGCAAACGTAACTGCAGTTCCTCCCCCCCACCCCTCATCCCATCCCATCCCCATCCCCATCCCCTTCACCACCTGCAAACAGTTGACCCCCTAACTTCAAAGAGGGCTTTTTGCTGCAGTCAATTGTTCAGCTAACAGCGCCCATCACAATTGCGTAAATTTGTGAACGATTCTAACAATAGTTGGCCAACAGTTTCCCTGCTGCTGCTGCTGCTGCTGCCGCTGCCCCTGTTGTTGTTGCTGTTGCTGTTGCTGTTTTTGTTGTTGGCTTAAAACACAAAACATTCGACGCGTGCGGTGCCTTGTCAAAGCATTTCCGTTCGATTTAAAATAACAGCAACAACACAAAAAACTATTTGCCCCCCATACATATATATATATACATATATATTTATATATAATATATATAGTCTGGGCTCATGTGCAAGTAGTGCCAGCAAAAATTAGTATCTCGATCTGGGGCTGAACTTTGCCAAAAAACTATACACTTTTCAGAGCAATTACACTGATGGACACTTGATTCTATAAAATATATAAACAATTAGCACAAATCAAATTTTGTTGCAAATGTTTGCAATGTAACAATCTGGCAACCCTCGATTAGCTTATCCCAAGTTTTCCTTTGTCCGTTCCTTCGCATATACAGTTATTAATATCTCAATAGTTCTGTACACACTCCGTTTTTGACTGCCGAATGCGTCGCGTCGTCGACTAATAAAATTGTGATTCCTGCAGAATATCGTTATCTTGTTTATATACGCTGTAAAACTGTGCGCTTGGATCTAAACGAAATTCCAACAAATTTTGACTTGCCTTTTAATTAATTCGAATTTTAATTCAATTTTGTTGGCCAATATATATAAACAGTTAGTTAATGTTGCTGTTAATGTCAACACTAAATCGTTTAAGTTTTCTGATCGAATTTTGGCCTGTTGATATTTCAATCAATTTAGATGTTAATTCCCTTTTTTAGTCATGCTGAATTCGAGCAACTCAAATCTTAATATTTTCAAATATATCCTATATTCATTTGTAGAACATTCGATAAAGTGTCGATATATTAGAAATATTATTATTAGAAAATACTCATTTTCTATATCAACTTTTTATTCATGCAACTTTTACTTCCAAAGTCAAACATGATCAAATTTTGACTTGCTGTTCAATCAACTTTCAACAGCACAAATATCGCTAGTATATTTTTCGATTTTTGCTGTTCTGTCTTTTAGTGAGTTTTAGATCATGTTATTTATATTTTGCCAAAATGTAAAAGCATCCATAAAATAGTTATTTTCGATATAAACGTTTTATTTGTAAAAGACAAAAAAAAGAAAATACCCTAAAACCACAATCATTTTTGATGATAGAGACAACATATTTATTTGGACAATTTGCCGGTGGTGCCCATTTTTAGTGCAGTTAGCATCGGGCCCGGGGACAGACGAGCAGCCCCCGGGAGTCGCCCTAGCCACAGAAATGCCGAGTTGGAAAACCATATAGTTAATTATGGAAACATTGCTCCAAAAGTGCACATGCGCTGTGTAGAACAGTTTCAAGGGCTGAGTGCGTTCAACCAATTGAAGAACAGTTAAAAATGCGGTTAAACCTATTATTAGCTTGAAAGACTTGCGTTAAATTGAAACAAGTAGAGAATTGGGCGCTGACAGAGCCCAAAAAATTTTGTGAAAACACAACGAACGAGGAACAAGGAACGAGCAACGAGGAATGAATGAGGAACGGGAATGGGGAACGGGTAACGGGTAACGGGTAACGGGGAACGGAGAACGAAAAAGAGAACGAGGAACGAGGAACGAGTCGACACAAAACTGACCGAAAAAAGGGTAAAGCGAAAAATGTGAGTTGAAAACCGCTAAAGGCAGTTGTCAGTTGTTTTATAGTCTCTGGTTCTGTGGAACATGACGGGATGTGGGGCGGTTGGAAGGGGGCGTCGGGGTGAGCGGGCTGAGCGGGCTGAGCAAGGACGTGGTCAGCTCAGTGTGTGCACCCCATTGCGTTTATGGTCTGGGACCTGGGGTAATTATAAACTGTAGTTATCGTGGCTGCCTGCCTCGGCCCGCGTCTCTTTTTTTGGTTTTTGTTTTTTTTTTTGTTTGAAGGGGTTGGGGCGTGTGCATTTTCACACCCGCTTTCCCGCCGTGCCGTCCATAAGTGAAACATAATTTTGAAATTTTTAAAATTGCGTTTTCTTTTTTCTGATCGTGTTTTTTTTGTTTGCTGTTTTTGTTTTGTTTTTGTTTTAGTCGATGCTTAACACACACACACACACAACAAACAACACACACAACGTTTTTTACCTATGTGTTTTTTATACTTCACTCTTGTCTCTTGTTCTTCTCTTTTTAATTGCAGATGCCTATCGATCAAGCCGCCAGAGAGGTAAACACACAAGTATAATAAAAAAAAAAACTATGGCAATCTGTTGAAATCGAAATCGAAATCGATCCTACAATCGATGTACTCGGTTCTGTGTGCACTTGAGAGTTTTTAGAGCGAAAAAAAAATAAAAAATTGTTATTAAATTAATTACTTAATGCGGAAATGGGACGAGCCAGCGTACGACAGCCGGAAGTTTTTTGGGAACGTAAACAAATAGAGCGTGTTAATGGGCTTTTTTCCTCTTCTTTTTTTTTTTTTGTTGTTTTTGGTTAAGGATAACGCGTTTGGCCGGCTATGCGAAAAGATGTGGGTCAAAGCGAGCCAGTCTAATCAAATTCCACAGACGGTTTAGTAAACACATTTTTATGATCGGATGTACAACAACAACAACAAGAACAACAACAACAACAGCAAATTTTGAACGACAACAATTTGGTTTTTTTTTTAATATTTTTTTTTTTTGGAATTTCTCTTTATTTTTCACTCTAAAATACTCTTGAGCTCTCATCCGTTTTTGTTATATTTTGCAATATTTTTTATTATATTTGTTTGCCTCTTTTGGCGAGCATTTTTGTCTCACACACATTTTTTTCTTTCATTCGACAAAAAAAAAAGAAACATTTAACATTTAACTCCGTCAGCTGTGTCAGTCACTTAGTCAATCAGTCAGTTGATGAGTCGCCGTCAGTTGGTTTTTGTCAGTGTTCGCTCAATCGATTGGTTGGTTAGGCAATGCATTAGGTGCTGCTCCGGATTGAAATTGAATTTGATCTCAAATGACAGTTGGCTGTCTCCTTACCTGCCACATTGGCCAAAGCGCCGCTTGCAGACTTGGAGACTTGTGTGGTGCGGCATCCACAAAGTGAGCGCTTTGGAGGCGGGTCCACATTAGCCATAGGATCGATGCAACGTGTTGTAAACGGTCTGACGGGCACACCTTTTACACAAAATTGGCCATGCTTGGCAACAGCTATGCAAATTGAAGGTTCAGGCTTAAATTGAAATTGGCCACATTTTGCTTTTCAAACACAATTATGTGCATAGTATTTTTGGGGGCACTTTTAAGTGCTCAAATTCAGCTAATCGCAGTTTAGAGTTCGAATTGATTAATTAACTAGCAGGCAATTGATGTTTTTTCCGCAAAGCTCAGACTTTAATTTTCCAAAAATTAGTTGCGAATCAATGATTATCAAAATCGGTCTATTACTATATATATATATATGTATGTGCCAGGGTATTAATTATTCGCCTACTCCGAGATTACAATTTTCAAAATTTCGAAAACATAATTTTTTTTTTGCATCGGTTCGCTGTCCGCTGCGAGATGTGAGATTTCTAGTCTAATGTTATTATTGTTGGCAATTTTGCATTTTGCATTTTGCAAATGCGACTTAATTGAGTGTAACCGAAAAACAAAAGCAACATTGTTTTTAATATAAATGAAGCAACAATAGATCAATTTATTTTTATAATAAATAATTACACAGCCACCGAAATAAAAGAGAGAAAAACAGAAAGAAATAAAAATAAAAATAAAAATGCAACTAATATTCTCTCAGCATCATCACGAGCGAGGCGACTTCTCGAACGGGGTGAATGCAGGGAGTACACACACACACACACACACACATATATATATATATATATATATATCTGTACAGCAGCAGACTCAGCAGAGAAACACGTAGCATGCTGGTAATTTATGACGAGAACTAAATGAGATATTAACACGCCAATTGAAAATTGAAGTCAACAGCAAGAAACAAGAAGAGCGAATGCCTTCAATAGCTACGGGAACTTGGACTCCATATACATATATCAGATATATATAGACAGATGAAATGTACAATTAGTGTTTGTTTTTAGTATTTGCAAATAGTTTGCTGGCAGTTGTTTAGCCTGCTTTGATAAATGATTAACTGACCCATTGCACAGTGAAATGATTGCTACCCGGCAGCCGCTTGTTATCAGTAACAGTAGTCTCTCCTATAACTGGATTTCTGTTTATCTAGTCATTTGCAATGCTACCCAATACAAGCCCACAATTTGCCATTGTGTTTGTCCGCTGAGCTACATATCTACACTGAGCGAAAACGCTGTAGTTTTTAATTGTGGAAATTAATTGATGTATTCAAGCTGAATACGAACTAAATAACTTATTTACTTATTCCGAAGTTGTTTTTTTTTGTTTATGAGAGATTACAAAACAAGAAAACGCCTTTCGTTCTGTGAGTTTTTTGATTGAAATAAGAATTAAATATCTAAATTACTAAAGAAGAAACGACAAAAAAGAAAAGAACACTAAAAGAAAGAATTTCGCTCAATGATTTCTTTGAACTGATTGATTTGAATGCTAAAAGTTGCATTTGTTTCTCTCAGTGTGCCTATGCGACTGATATGTGACTGTCATGCCATGTCATTTGTGCATTTGCATGTCGCTTTACAATGAATGCCAAAGTTGGGCAAGCATTGCAGCTGAGCTCGACCGTTGCGAATAAGTCTATATATGTATATATATACAGATATAGATAGTTACACACATATATATATATATGTATATCGACATGCTAATTCTATTGCTAGACGTGAACTGACTTTGAGTCTGTTGTTGTTGTTGTTGGAGAAATGTGAGTCGACTTCAAGCGCCGGCTTCTTCTGAGAAATGCTTGATGTCTTTGGGATCAAAGGCAAACCACTTTGGTTTGGCGCAAATAGACGAGTGGCATGCAATGTTGTAAAAATCAATTCAAATTGTAGATTCAATTAAAAGCCCGCGTTTGCATTGCATAATTGAAATATGGAAATTTGGCTGGCATTATTTAATTGCCGTGCTCCGCGTAGCATTGATTTAACCAAACTATTAAGGTGGCAACGCAGCCATAAACTTAATTGATTTGCCAATTTGCGACAGCGACAAATGCAGCACACACACACACATATATATATATATATATATAGTCTGATATCTGGGCCGCAATCCAGACCCATATTCACACTGACAAATGTTGGCAACGCCCAGCACTTTTAATGACATTTGCAATTGCAATTGCAACTGTTTGCGAATAGTAGCTGAACCAATTGATTGGAACATTTGCGACTGCAGCGCCAGGACTTGGTTCAGTTCAAAGCTCTCCTTTGATTACACTGAAATAAGCTCGCTGAGACACAGCTGCAAACTGGTTCGGTTGTGGCAGTTGTAGTACGCCCTCGGAGCAAATTGCTCGCCAGTTGTAAGTAGCTACTAGTTGGGCTACTGCGAACCGGTTTCTGACTTTCTGGCCTGTACCTGACTAAACGTTTGCTTAAACTCTACATATATATTTGGCTGCATTTGAATTGGGTTAAATCCGCCGACAAGTGCATAATCAAAAAAGTGCTCGCAAACCAATCGCGAATAAAACCAAACTTGGACACGGCTGATATGAGTCTTATGGGTAACAGAATTTTAGTCAAATTTGGTTAAGCGCCAAGCATTTTAATCTGACTATTATTTGATTTATCCTTGCATAATCCCAAAGACAGTTATTAGCCAAAACTGTTGGCCTACTCAACAAGACAAGCCAAACAAATCTTATCCGATAAAGTATATTTACAAAGCCAACTCGAGAGATGACAATTTGGTTGGTAGTTTCCAATGTTGTTGGCCCACAGGAAGTCCAATTCAAAATCAATCACGAATAATCCCAAGTTTGAACAGTAATTAAATATTAGTTAAATTAAATCTTAAACCAAGAATTTTTTTATCTGATTCTTATTTATTTTATCCTTGCATAATCCAAAGCAAGCAAATCTTATCCGAGCAAGCAACTCGACGAAAGTCAAAGAAGACAAATGTAGGCAGTTTTCAATCTACGGCGACAGTTGTTGGCCGACAGAAATTCAAATTCCAATGAAGTTGCCACCAACAATGTGTGGCGCCCCCTTATCGGTGGCCCTGTTAACGAGAAGAGTGTCGCTGTTGTTTGTCGGTTGGTCGGTGGATTGCCCGTTGGTGATTGTTGACTCAAGTCTTCCCTTTCACTTGCTGGTCCATAAATTCATTAACTTCACTGACTGACGACACCGACACAAACAGCAGCAACGCTCTCATGTTTTTTGCACGTCACAGAGCTGTACAGGTCCGATTAGGACACACACAAAAACAAAAAACAAAAAACAGATATAACAAAAGAAAAAGAAAAAGAAAGAAAAAAACACTTTCGCTAGATAATATTTAAACTTTTGATTACTCATTAACTGGTCTCTTTACATGACCCGGCGGGGCGAGTCTGTGTTCTGTGTTCTGTGTTCTGTGTTTGTTGTCATTGTGTCGTGTTGGCTGCACAATTAAATCTCGAGTCAGGTCTTACATGCAAATATTGATATTGATGTTTATTGTTGAAATAACTGTAAATATTTGCAATCGCTTTCCGATTGCAACTGCGTCCACGCACAATTATAAATTGTTCAATCTGCGCCCACATTTGCTACCCGTGTTTATTTGTTCTCTTGTTTGCCACAAGTCAACAGCCAACTAAGAACCCAGTTTTCTGTTTTCTGTTTTCTGTTTTGTTTTTTTTTTTATATTTAATTTGAGTAATTTGGTTAATTGTTTGCTGTGCTTGGAGTTTGTGGAGCTGTCTCTGCCTTTAGTCGCTATTTGCATTTAGTTTCTGAGTATTTGCGGCAGACGCAGTTGTTTCTGTTCTTCTCTTCTGTTTAGCTGTTGTTGTTGTTGTTGTTGTATTTGTATCTTTATCTGCATCAGTTGTTGTTTGTCATAACTGCTGCTGCTGCTGCCTGCTGCCTGCTGCGCAAACTTGTTTATGCCTTTTGGTAACTACAATTTATGTATGCATACATTTACGTGCGTCAAGTATTTGCTTTGGGCTTATTTAAATATTTGAAAACCAAATAGTAGCATTTGCCTCCTCTGCCCGGTTACAAAACTGACTCGAAAATATAGTTTCTTTCTTTCTTTATTTTTTTTATTGTTTTCTGTGTACACTTTTTTATAGCAGCTAATTAAAGTGGTTGCAGGTTTAATGGTCAGAATGGTCAGATCAACGGGGTGCTTCATAAATTTTGAACAAGTTCAAGCCGAAGTAAATTTATCTAGCAACATAAAATACTAATAATCAATTTAAAATAATTATAAAACTCTCAAGATTTAGTTTTTATTCAAAAATATCGTACATTATGTGCAGTTGGAGAGAAATCAACAAAATAATATTGACCCAGTTGTGTGTGTGTTTCCCCATTTGTGCTACAGCTGCTTTATACTGATACCAAGCCAATTGTCATTGCTTTCAACCCAACAGTAACTCTCTGCAATTCCGCAGTTCCAGACCGGGTAGACCGCCCAAACGTGGCCCCGTCGGCCTCTCGTTGCCGCCCTCGCATCTCACCCAGCATCCGCAGCTGAAGAAGCATCGCCTGGACAATGGTGACTATGCCTACGAGAATGGCCATATTAGTGGTAAGTAATTAAAACTCCCTTCAATTCTACTACTCATTGTGATCGAGGACATCATCAAAACAATGCCTAACAATGCCAAAAATATATACATAAAAATCCACTTTACAATTCAGGCACAACTTTTTCTGTTTCGAAAATGCTTTCTTCACATTTCCATTTTCTAGCTTCTTTTTGGCCAGTGTATTATGGTCCTTTGAGTGCACTGATCGTTTTGGCATGTCATTTAGTATAATGTTATGGCCGTCAGCGCCACCATAACCACGATCTGATCCAATAACGAGGCGCATAACTCGATTGGCAAATGCCAAAAACGCACTTGAAATCCTAATGAAATGATTTCATTGAAATTGCTCTGGGCATCGTTGCGGATCGAGATCTGTTTCTACGTTGCTGGTTGACTCTGCTCAATCGTTCGCTGCTCGTGCAGCCAATTGAAAGTGGCTAAAGAAATGTTTGTGATTTGTGGCCGAGTTGATTATAACTTTGGCGAACGGATACAGATACAGATGCACACAATGCACAATTGTTTTGTAGTACAACAACAACAATAACAACTTGTAGAGCACGTCGCCAGCACACAGCTCACAGAGATCGCAGCTCGGCTCACTCACACAGTTCCCAGTTCGCAGGTTTCCCAGCTTCAAGTTCAGATAAATGGCCATTTGTCCAAGGCAAGCAATCATATCGAAAACGTTTCGACTCGCCAACATGTGATTTGTACAGGAAACCGCATTTAAAAGTAACAAACCAAACCAAATCAAGACTGCCGACTTATGACTGCTATTTGAATTGTTTCTTTCTTTTTTCGTTTGGCTGGGCATTGTAATTATTATAAGTACTTACAGATCCGCACAAAAGCGAGGCTTACAAAAATTATTGATTATTGATTTTTACATATTGTGGCTCTATGATTTCCTGATGCGTCTGACAACCACGACCACGCCCATTTCTATTAATGTGTCTGAGCCCCGACGCACAATATCAGAAACATATATCAAAAACATCCCATGCTCATTTTTTTTTTATTTTTTTATACTTTTTTTTATTATTTCTTTAGAACTATGCGCCGCCGGCGCCTGTTCATCACTGGGAACTCGATATTTATGTATGTAATGTGTGTGTGTGTATGTGTGTATATAAAGATTTGCCAAGTCATTCAATCCCTTTAAGGCAGCTGAGAAATACTCGTTGAATTACAGGGCGTTGATTTTTGAGTGATATTGCACTATTCGGCCGCGATGCGAAGGACAAATGCGACTGCATTTTTGTGTTAGTTGATTGTATTTAAGCACTTAAAGCGTTAAAACTCAAAACTTTTAATTGCATTACGCATTTCAAACTTAATACAACATTTTCATATTTTATGCACTTTAATCACGCTGTCCGTCCGTCTGTCTGTCTGTCTGTCTGTGTGTAAACAAAAGGTGGCCTTAAATGTGGGCATGCATCGTGTTTTTATTTTAGTTGTTGTGTTTAGTCTGGGCGTGCAGACATTATTAGATATCTATACACATACACATACAATATATATATATGTATATATATATATGTATATCCACATATATACATAGTGAACAGGTGGGCGTTCCATTAAATTAAATTGAACAAGAAGAGCTGCGAAGCATTTCGCGAAATAAAAATCGAAAGTGTTATTTGCGTTAAAAGCCATTTAAAGCACTTTGAATTGAATAAATTTGATTTGTAGTCTTTTAATTCAATAAAGTGCAAATGAATAATTATTTTTAGTTAATAATTACATTTATTTAAATACAATTAGCAGTGTCTATTTGACTCCATCATTTTAGTTTCGTTTAACTTTTACGCCAAGTTAAGCATTCAATCAAATCGTTTGATGCTTTTTTATACTTTTGCCTCAGTAAAATAAATCTTAATAAAATATAAAAACGTTTACAAGTTGTTTGCCAATTACTCGAAAATAGTCTTTATCCAAAATAAATGAATAATTTTATATATATTAAGAAGAACATCAAAAGCTGAATTTGTCTTTCGTTTTGTATTTAGTCAAACTGCAGAACTGAAGCAGATTTTGTACGCTTGATTGTGGACTATATAAACTTCAGATTATATATATTTCAGATTATATAAATTCATAATAATATATTAATGTTTATAATGTGAAACTTATCAGGCATTCCATTCTCCAACTTAATCAGAACTCTTCTATAAACTTCCTTCTTATGTTTGACTGCGAATTATAAATATATTTCAGATTATATATATATATTTCAGATTATATATATAATTCAGATTATATATATATATTTCAGATTATATATATAATTCAGATTTTATATATATATTTCAGATTTAGTAAAACTAAGAAAAGTGCGAGAATTAATATGTGGCTTGTCGCATTTATTCCCGTTGCAGATATGAATCGGATGGAGAAGTCGCCGCTGTTGGCCAACGGCTATAATCCACCGCCCATTAACCATATGGCATTTATGCAGATTAACGCCCATCATCCGGGCGCGGCGGCCTTAATGTCGCCTGGCATGCCGCCACACGGTCTCCATGCGCGTCCCGAGAGCCAGATGCTGAAGGCGGCAGCGCAGAATGCTGGCATGTCGGCGGCCAATATGGATGCACTGGCTCGGTCGGGCATCTGGGAGAATTGCCGTGCCGCCTACGAGGACATTGTGAAGCACTTGGAGCGCTTGCGTGAGGAGCGCACCGATGAGCGGCAACAGGCCATCTGTGCCGGCGGCATCGATCGATGTGGCAGCATCGTCAGCGAACGGGACTCGAAGCCGAGGGATCTCAGCTCACGCAATTGTAAGTTCGAAATGGTTGCAATGCTTTCCTTGTGCTTGTGGCAAGTTTTGATGTTGATGTTGTTGTTGTTGTTGTTGTGCGTTGCGCCTCGTTTCCCGCAGGCTCCCCGACGCGCCAGAGTCCCGTGCTGAATCTGAGCAAGTCCGGCGGCAACACGGACCACGGCGGCAGCAATTGTGATGCCGGCAGCGAGCGCAGCGATTGCCTCTCGGCGGCAGCATCGCCTCGCGGCTCGCGCAGCTTGGACGAGGGCAGTCGCAGCGTTGGCGGCGGTGTCGCCATCATCGGCGTCGAGGACGACGACGAGGAGGAGAATCTCAGCGATGAGAACCAATCCGAAGTCGATGAACGTTGCCTCGCCAAAGACGATGAGGGTGAGTAAACTTTGCGTTTGCGATAAGAAAATAACGTTTACAAATTCTGACTGCCACTCGACTGACGACTCTCTGTCTGTTTATGTGTGTGTGTGTTGGTGTGTGTGTGTTGGTGTGTGTGCCTTTCAACCACAGATCTGAGTGACACGGAGCGTGATAATCTGTCGACGGGTTCAGCGGCCGCTGCCGCCGCTGCTGCTGCCGCCGCTGCACACTTGCATCAACATGCGGCAGTCGCCTCCTCGCATCAGCATCCGGGTCCGGCGCATCATCTGGGCGTTGTTGTTGTCGGCCAGCACGGCTCACCCACAGCCGAGGTGGCAGCGGCCGCTGCACTGCAGCATCAGCGCGCCCTCAACTACTCCCAGTTGGCAGCCGCCGCTGCCGTTGCCAATGGTGCGGCCGCTGGTGCCGCAGCCGCCGTCAATGGTCCACCACCCGCCGGCGGCGGTGCGCTGACGCCCAACGAGGCGCTCTTGGCGGCAAACGATGGCACCGCTGCGGCAGCGCTCGCTGGCGGCCTGGCGCTGGGCCCGCTCGGCATCGATGGGCATGCCGTGGTGCCCGCCAGCTCCACGGAGACGCTGCTGCGCAACATCCAAAGCCTGCTGAAAGTCGCCGCCGACAATGCCAGGCAACAGGAGCGTCAGATTAGCTACGAGAAAGGTGAGCCACGAACAACTTACAAGCCACAAAATACACATATGGCATCGATATGCTAAGCAAGTCGTGCCCAATGTGACCGTAACTAACTCTTTCACTCTTTCTCTGTTTTTTCTCTCTGTGTACTTTCACAGCCGAACTCAAGATGGACGTGTTGCGCGAACGGGAAGTCAAAGATGCGCTGGAAAGGCAGCTTGTGGACGAACGCAAATTACGTGGTAAGTTCGAGAACTGGAAATGCAGCAACCAGCACATTAAATACATATAATCAAAGATATATCTTGACGAATCGTTCAACTGGAACACATATATGCATATATACAAACAGTTGCGAAAGAATAGCGCCACTTTGACATCTTTTGTTGCTGGTCACAAAGCAAACAATTGCGTTTGCAATGCTTTAAGATAATCATTTTTATTATATTGCTTCGAATTTCCCCTAAAGGTAGAACTGATCTTTTAAATATAAATATATATATATATATATAAATATAAATATATCTTTTTTTTTTTAATTTGAAGGGAAAGTGCCAAAAAGTAGCGAAAAAAATAATAGCAAAACTTAGGCATTATTTATAGAAATCGTTATATTTCATAGATTTGCGCTTATAGATAATACTATTTATTAAAGTGTATATATTATTAATAATATTAATACTTTAATATTTTGCGCTATTATTTTTTCCGTTTATTTTCTTCTATTTTCTTGGAAATGCTAAATTATTCTGCTTTTTTCAGAGTCTTTGACTTCTAAAACCATTTTCATATGTTCCTTAAACCTACAAGTGTAATTAATAATTAATAAACATTTGAGAACATTTCTATTATTTATTTCGCTGCTGTATTTGTAAATCCAATTAATATTGAGTGTTTATTTATTTTTCAAAGTAATTATCGCCTGAGCTGCACAACCAATTAAATAATTAAAATAAGTTGCTAAAATGTTCGAGTCTCAAGTTTAGACTGTGTTTTTTCTGTATATTTAATTTTTAAATATTTGAATACCGATTAAAATCGTGCTTTCAACTTGAAGTGCAGCGTTGATCCAAAGCTCAAACTTTGATCAAAACGCATTTGAAAATCTGTTCAATTTTGACAAAGGTTGACAGTTTTTAGCTATTTCCAAATGAGAGTTGGTTGCTAAATGACTTATGCATTGCTTGCAACATGTTGCATATATATAAATCTGAGATGCAAAGTTGCCTCCTTTTTATTTGTTTATGATTTCTCCATTCGAGCTTTAATTTCATAGTACATTTGTCAACTTGCATTTATGCAACGAGTGTTGCACGCCTATTTATAGTTTCATATCCGTGCTGCGTGATTTTTGACTTGGCAGCAATCCCCTTTCACAAGCCAGAACGTTGACAGCGAGCAGCGTCCGCAGAGCCTTCTCTAAAAGAGTGCCGAGTGCCGAGTGGCCGAGTGGCTGAGTGGCTGAGTGGCTGAGTGCCTATGCCGACTCCAATCGTGTGCGCTTAATGTAAGCTGACTCAAATGACAATGACACCTGATATGTCCATCGACAGCAGCCTCGCTCTCTCTCGCACTCTGTCGCACTCTCTCTGTCTCTGTCTCTGTCGCGCTCTTTGGGTGCTTTGGTGGTCGTTCTGGTTGTCTGTCGACAAGGCTCAAAAGGGCCTTCTCAGTCCAAGGCTGCCGTTCTGTTCCGTTCCGTTCATTTGCCGTTGCGGGTACCTTTTCAACAGAAATCACAATTCAAATGAATTTAATATCATTTCATTATTTAGTTACACTCGAGCGATTGGCAAAAAGTAGCAACTTCAACTTCAACTTCAACTCCAACTCCAACGACGACGCCACAACATTAGATGATGTCGATGTCTGGATGAGTTCGTGGGTCGGACAGAGGGGGAAACGGGGAAAAGGGTGCTTCACTGATATCTGGGTGTGGAATTTGAGTTGCTTTTGGTTACAGACAAAAAGTTTTATTTGACGCACACAACACAAAGATCTTTTAATTGGTTGTTATTATGTCTATGATGACTCCGAAAGACTAAAAGGGTTGTCAAACTTTCTGGCAAAACTCCAGGGGTGAGTTGCCAACGTGTCAGCGTGAACAGCAAAATCTTTGCCATACATTTTGCGCTATAATATTATATTTGAAACAAGAAACCATTCAGCCAATTACTCTGCTGGCCATTAAATATCATATATATGTCTGTGGGTGGCTGGGTGGGTGGGTATTGGGTAAATAGGATTCGTTTGCTGAAACTAGTCAGGCTTGTATTTGAAATGGATCAAATATCATCGCATGAATAACGTAATCTGAATATCTTTTGTGTTCGCTTTGTTTTTGGTTTGTCTTTGGATTTACCAACAACAACAACAACTACTTGGAGAAAAGTATGCCGTCAAATTGTGAAATTCAGCGTTAGCCATCAATAACTTTTGATTTTAAACAACAAAGAAAAAGAGAAGAAGATAAAGACTCGATCAGCACCTCGAGTGGTTATATAAGTCTGATATTACACAATCCACTTGGCCCAAATTGTTGGCCGTGTTCAAATTGCAAACGCCTTCGCTTCAAAGTCAGCAAGGAGCACCAATTTCAATTCAAAAAATTTTTAACTGGGAATGGTAATTGTGGCAAGTCCCACCATTTATTTCGTTTAGTTTTTTGCAGCCACTTCTTGATGGAGCGAGGTCCTAGTAGCATATAAATCAGTAGAGTAGAGCGAACTGCATTTGTAAATGTTGAAGCCACTTGGAATGTTGTTGGGCTCGTCCCACATTGCCACATTTTATTTGCTGTTGTTGCAGTTGTTGCTGTTTGCCGGGGTCTAAACACAAATTGCATGCAACTATGCAAAAGCCACACAGACATCTAATTGCAACTAATAATAAGCAAAGCAAAGCGATAAACATCTTGGGGTTGTGCAACACGCTACAAATTGGCCCAAATGTGTCGGGAGCGTGAGTGCATCGGCGCAACAACGTCAAGAACATTGCTCACTCGGTCCTCAAGCAGCTCTGCTGTCGCTGGGTCGCTCCCCAGTGACCAATGAGTGAAATTCAATATCAGCACAGCCCAGAGCAACAAATACATGTGCAACATTTAGACGAGCATCGTTTTGATGAATTTGCTACACCCTCAAAACGGCTGTCACCACGCTCCACTGACTTGATCAACGTTCGATTATGTTTCTATGCCTCCACAGTCCACAGTCTCTTTTTGCTCAGATTGCGCCCACACACACGGGCGGATGCGCAGTTGAGCTGCCACAGCCACAGCCAGCGATCAACGATCAACGATCAGCGATCAGCGATCAATCGATTGAGTTCACAGATTTATATCTGGGGCATTCTTGGGCCTCTGCGACATAGTCAAACTTCAACATACAAATAAATAATTATTCAAAATTTACAAAAAAAAAAAACTTTCTTCTCTATCCAAAATGTATTTCAAATCAACAAAATGATTATGAAGTGAATAATTCTGTGGTTTCTAAATATGATAATGGATTTTTATCTCGCCAAACTGGAACATTTTCACGCATTTTTCCAAAATTAACAAAATTGAATTCAAGTTTGACTTGAAAATAGTTTTACAAAAATTACTATTTAATATAATTTATTATAGAAAACTTTCTCTTTAAACTATCTTATTTTAAATAAAATAAAATATTTTTATTAAAAAATATTAGAGTGAAATTAATTTGAAATGATTTTAAAAGTTTGGCATGAATCTAAAATGTGCAATTGCTGAAAATGTCAAATACGACAGCAATTAATCAGTTATTAAATAGCAACAAAATAATCCAGTTAACCATTTAAATTTAATAAAAGGAAATACTCGAAATATGACTCATCTTTTTGGATTTCCCTTTTTCTTTTTTTTTGCTACTTTGCAGTGCTCTATCAGAAGCGCTTCAGACGCGAGCGAAAGATTCGCATCCGCTATCAGCAGCAGCTGGGCGAAGGGGGCAGCAAAGGGGGCAACTCGAACGCGAATGGCAACAGCGTCACCTGCACCGATGCAGAGCTGTGTGGGGCAGGCAACGCTGCTGATGGCAAATGCAGCAGTGGCAGCAGCGAAGGCGCCGAGGCGCTCAAAGGTAAGTTTTGGGGCAAAAAAAAAAGAAGAAAGAAAAAGGAAAACGAAAGAAACAAAGGCAGAGGCGACCATAACGCATGGCTAACAATACCAATCCATCCCTCCCTGCTCCGCTTCTCGCCTCTCGACTCTCTCGCTTGTCCCCCCCTCCCTGCGCCTGACGCTTTGATAACCAACACAGCGCCCTCTGTTTTACATTGAATCCCATAGACATCGACTGCGGCAGTCGTGGCGGCAGTGATAAGTCCGAGAAGTCCTCCAGCTCCTCATGTGATGTGACCAGTCAAACGGTCCAGCCGGCATCCGCCACCCGCTCGGACTCCCCCACCCACTTTAAGCGCGAGCCGCATTCCGATCACGAGGGCTCCATCGAGCGCCAGCAGTGCAGCAGCGCTGCCCGCGACAATGAGCCGCGCTGCTCCAGTCGGGATCGCGAGGACCAACCGCCCAGTGCTGCCTCCGTGGCAGCTGCGGCGGCTGCTGCTGCTGCTGCCGAGGGCAGTTTAGCGGCAGCCGCCGCTGCTGCAGCTGCAGCTGCTGCCGGCAACGGAAAAGCTCCGTGGAGCTATCCAGGCATCGATTTGATGGCCACCGGCGCCTTCTGGCAAAACTATTCGGGTAAGTTGAGCAATGCTTTATTTCATCAATTTATTATCAAAATATTCTATCAAATTCTCATCATATTCCTCGAAAAATGTTTTATGAATTTACGCATAGATCCACGTACAGAATTACTGACATTTTCTATTCCTTGGGGATTATATTTAAAAGAGCCTTTGTCATTAGTTTTGGGAGTAACTAAAATTCCCGCAAAATCATATAAAATTTCCATTGTCAGCTTAATGAATTTTCGCACATATCTTTACATATATTTAAATGTTTTCCAGTAGAAGAAGTAAGTAAAAATAGAAGAGTTTTAAAACTGACTTGCTTATTCTACTGGACGCTGAGCACGGACAAGGACAAGGACAAACTCGAATAGATAATGAAACTAATTATAATCGATGTCGCTTTGCTCGTTGTGTGCAACAAGAAAATTCAATATGCTTTACATATTCGATGACAGAGTTGAGTACGCTTTGCCAACATTGCAAACAATGTTGTTGCTGGTTGAAGTATGTTTTTCAATTAGGTTAAACTTTGGTGTTTTATTGCTTGCTGGGTTACCTTGGAACCATTTCCTTTGGTCGCATCTCCTTTAGCAAAAAGATGTGTATTTAATGCAGACAGCTTTATGAAATATGTTTTTTTTTTTGGTATTTCTCTTGTGTATTTTAAAGAATCCCTTGCACAGGAACTGGAAATGGAGCGCAAGACACGTGCGGCGAATGCAGAGCGGGATGTGAAAAGTCCGTTATCGGAGCGACCAACGGCGTATTACAAGAACTCGGTGCTGTTCGGAAGTGCCAATTAGGCTCCTGATGCGGTAAGCTCTTGCCAAAGGCGACAAGGATATTTGATCTCAAAGTGCAATCCAGGTGTCGGCGGCGTTTCACAAGTGGGCGTCGTGTGAGGGGCGCGGCCAGACCAAAATGCTTAACGCAGAACTCCAACATGATTAGTGCAAAACATATGTAAATACGTATTAACAATTAAAAAACAGAAGTCATGCAGCAGTCTCGAGCCGAGATAAACTGCGAATGTCGCAAATGTTGGAATGCCCTGTTTTGTACATACTTAAAAATAGCAAAAATTAAACACTTCCGATACCAATACATAATGCATAGACATAACCCAGTTGTACACTTAAGATTTAGGATAGCCTCCGGCATTTTGTACATAGGCATGCAAAGACTTTTTAAAGTAGTGCTGCATGCCACAAATGGCTGCTAAACTAGAGTTGGCATAGCATTTAGCATTTACTAACTGCGACACATTTTATCATTGCTTCTAACTACGATTCTTAAGCATTTAATTTATACAATGAAATGAATGAGTGAAGACCATATATATATATATATGGATGTGGATGTCTTCAATCATCGGTAATCATTTTATAAATCGCTTTTTAGTGTTTTAAATGGAAATTAAGTGATTGAGAGTTAATGTTATAAGCCAAGGTTTTAATTTATTTATTAGCTTAGAAGCGCAGTAAGCAAAACTAATCATAGTATTTTATAAACTAAACACTTAAAGTATTCACACATGCTTAGACATTAAACCATACAGAAAACAAAATATGATAAAACAAATATATATATAAATATATATATAGTAGCATAATGCAAGAGATGGAAATAAATAAAAATGATAATTAGAAATAATACGAACTTCATTAAAAGATGTGTTATAAAGTCGACATTAAAAATATCTATTTAAACGCTTCATATGCTATAATATAATATATACCTTAAATATTAAAATTACATTAACATTAGTCCTAATAGTCACTGAACATTGTATTGACAACATAATACACTGTAATTCGCTGATCTGTCCCTAATTAATTGTCCAACATTTAAAATAAAATTTTCAAATATTCATTCAATTTCTTAGGCAACTGTTTTTTCTTAACTCATTTCATTTTTTTTATTTTTTCTGAAACCAGAAAGAAAAACGAACTTAATTTTAATAAAAAAAACTCAAATATTCCTGCGAAGAATTCCAGTGGATTTGTTTGGGGTGCCGCTAAGCGAATTATAGTGTAATTGAATCAAAAATGTTAACTTATTGTGCAACATTTGTCGCTCGCTGCAAACACATACATATTATTACAATAAATAGCATTAAAATAATACAGAATACTGACAGGACACCAGCAACTAGAGAACAGCAAACATAACGAAAAGTGAACAAGTTTAAAAACAATATATAATAAATTATTATTGAAAAAGCATTAATGGATCAATTTGTTTTAATATGGTATTTTATGAAACTGAACTGATTTTTCCTGATTTTTCCGTTGCTCGGGGAAATGTTCTTAACGTGTTCTTCTATATAAAAAAAAGTTTAAAGTCTCTGAGGTCATTTACTCCAGCCTATATCCATAAATAAAAAGACAACACAGAGATAAACCAACATTAGCTGACAGAGGCAATCTTCTAACAAATCGGCAATCTCACGGTTAGACGGCTCAGACTCAAACAGTTATCGATCCAAACATTTTTTGCTTGATGATTTATGCGTCTGGTGTGGCTTAAGGGATCAGCTGAATCGCGAGCCGAATGCGAGATTTGCACGGAAACAGAAGAAGAAAAAAAAACCCGAAAAGAAAGAGAAAAAGAAAAAGAACATAGCAAAACTACATATTGTAATTATGATTATTGGTAAATTATATTTAATTTACAGTTAAGCGATCACGTATGTTCGCCAAAGGGCCCTGCGATTTAAAATATTATCGGCCCCCAAAAATACCTTTCGCCTGACCTCAATTATCGATTTAAGTTTATTATTGGTTTAGATTTGGTGCTTTTGATTTGGCCACGGTCCTTGGCCGTGGACGTTTCGTGTCCATCTACAATGCAAAAAAACTTGAAATTAAATGGAATGCTTTTGATGACCATCCTCGCGACGCCAGCCAATCGAGGGGCAAGGTCCCAGTGTGATACTTGGGGCACATGTCGTCGTCTCTGGTATTAGGTGGGCAGATCGCTTAATTCTCATTAATTTCTTTTGAGCAAATGTGAAACGTTTAGCTGATAGCTGGTTTCTTCTTGTTGATTGTCAGTTTTCGGCAATCATATTTTATGTTAAATGGCATTCAACATTTCGCATTTGCCTTTGGTTGGCAGCGCTTTTTGGCTGCATATAATAATTATTCTAAATTGTTTGACATAAAATGTACAAATTTATATAAACACCCAGTTCACATTTCTCTCAGAGAGTTTATTTATTTATATATTTATTAATTAATTTTTGACAAATAGCCAAATACAAATTTAACAATAAAAACAACAACTTTAAATTAAAAATAAAATTTTGTTTTTTAATTTGTGAGAGTATTTAATTGAAAAATGTCTCCAACATTTGCTGCATTTATTGGGGAAAGCCCAGAAAAAGCCAAACAAAAAATAAAGAAAACCGCACAATATAATTTATAAATTATAAATGATTATTATGGAATTGAATAATTAATTTTGTGTAGCTGTCTTTAATTTTTTACTATTCATTTTTTTTATTATTAATTTATTTTTTGGGGTTTCGCCACTTGCTCAAAAGCCGCTTCATCGCAAATCCAACGCCCTCCCACTTGAGCAGCCGTAAAATGCAGAAAAATGTTGTAAAGCACTCGACTTACAAAGTTCAGCCGAAAACAAATACGCGCAAACCGAAGGCAATTAAAAAGAAACAATCCAATGTTGGTTTGGCATCGCCTAGACACAATTAAAAGTGCAATTTTTTACAAGAATCTGCGGTTGCATTCCTACGGCTATCTACTCTGCACCCCGCTTCCGATTCGGCTAATTCGTATCAGTGCAATTGATCTGGGGCTAGTAGATGCATCTAACTTAACGACTGTCCGAGATCTGTGTGGTTGTGGTGAGGGGCGTGTTGCTTGATCAGCGTTGTGAAATAAATTTCGTATACCTATTGCAGCAAGGACTGATCGACTGATCATCGGCCTTATCAAGCTAATAAGGAGAAATCTATAAATGCATATCTATATGAATTCATATCTCTCAAATATTTGATCGCAAAGATCTGTTAGAGTTGACTTTCCTTATAAGTTATAGAAGCTATGAAAATGTTATTATTATTTAAAGTATACTTGTTTTCTATGTGGCATTTAATACAATTAAATAAGGGCATGAAAACTTCATTGAGTTGCACTGTGAAAAGGTCTTTCGAATTCTGTTTTTCGTTTGCGTGCTGTGCAACATTTGGCAAAGAGTGCGGAGTCGCGCTGCCAACTAATTCGATTTCAATGCAGCATTGACTACCAAAAGGATCGAAAGATGTGTATTTAGTTGTTGTTGTTGCAGCATGGTGCGGTGCGGTCTCCGGCAAACATATGTTGCATTAATTGTTCATGTTGCTCAAAAGCAACTCATGTTCAATGAGTTTTATTGCTGCTCAACACACAAACAACAACAGCACCAGCAGCAGCAGCAGCAGCAGCAGCACAGGCAGCACAGGCAGCACAAGCTGCAACAGCAGGAGGAGAAGTAGCACGAAGCAAATGAAAAGAAAAATTGCACTCAAAACATTTTTCATTACGTGATTTTCAAGCATGCCATGCAGGCGAGCTGCAAGCGGAGATGCTCAGAGCGCCATAAGTGGCGACAGCCGGCACAGCACCAAGTATACAACAACAACAACAGCAACAGCAACAACAACAACTACAATAAACACAACAGCAACAATAAAAGGATTGTTTAGGGTCGCCGCTAAGCCATAAGGATCGACATCACCTTGTCTGCATTCCCACACGCGATCGCAATCGCAGTCGCCTAAGCAAGAGCAGCAGCAACAACAGCAACAACAGCAACAACAGCAACAAGCAGCAGATACAAATGTATCTATGAGCTGCTCAGTCGCGAATGGCGAAGCGCGACTCAATTACAATTTATTAAAAGACGCGCAACTGATTTATAAGCAAAGCCCCAACAAAATACCCTTTGTGGCCAATGTTTTCGTGTCTGGCCGTTGACGTTTTGTTGCCCTGCCAGCTTGTTTCACTGCCAGTTTTGGTGGGGGCGGCCTATTTGTGTGCCAAAGATGCGCCTTCACCACTATGGAGCCTCAGCAGTATACATAGGTGGTGACAGTTGCTTGTCAGCAACTTACACAGCGCAAGCAGAACGTAGATATTTTATGTGATTTATATATTTCTTAGTTGGGTTATAGATCGTGTAACTCTCAAGCTCTTTTATTAGAGCTTATTAGTTGGGCATCTTTTCCAGAATGCATAGAATTTTTAATGCTTTGATTTGCTTTTGCGTTGTTTAAAATTAAAGTTTTGGGCAGCAAGTAGACAATTAGAAAATGATCAACGAAAATAGTCAGTTGTGCTCCAATTTGCGAAAACAGGAATTGTGCCAAAATTAGAGCACTTTAAACAGCAATTTTAATTTTAGCGCGATATTTGCCTCCTCTCAGTTAAGTTCTTTTTATAAATGATACTGTTAGCATATCGAAAATACATCGAATTATGCTCTGCAGATGAGCTGCCTCCGCTGACAATTTTTCACATCGCATAAAAAAACGATTCGAATTCTATGAAAATGCTTATCCCCTGTATATGTTGGAGATTAACCCTCGACAGGTGCTGCAACTACTTGGCTGCCCAAGTTGGTCTCAGTTGCAAACCAATTTGATGAAATAGCCCGTAGTCGCAACGAAATCCGCCCAGGACAACAATAGTAAAACCGCGCACAATGTGCCGCGTCACCTTTTGTTCATATTTCTCCCTTTGCGGATATATACATAACCGTAAAGAAATAAAAAAGAAAAGAAAAAATATGAAAAAAACACAAAGAATTATAAAAAACATATTTTGCGACCATTATTCCATAAATCCTCGAGAACCCGGGCGATTTGGTGGCTGCAACGAACCCCAGACTCGATATAAAAACGATTCTAATGCACTCAGGCGAACAAGTTGCGGTTGCGCTTGCAAAAAAAAAAGAAAAAAAACAACAAGGAAAAAGGGAAGGAGGAACGGGATGAATGTAGCAACAACATGCAACTGTAGTCTATGTGTGTATGTTGGTAGATTTGGAATTAGGTTTACATATGTCAAGGGGGCGCGGAAATTGCGGTTGCTTTTGCTGCTGTTGTTGTTGTTGTTGTTGCAACTGGTGCTAGCCTTTATCGAAAGTCTCTTCAGCTGACGTACCCTGAGATAATGAGCACAATCTGCTCGCAGCACTACCAATGCAGAGCCAACCGATTGCGAGGTGGAGACTGAGGTTGAGACGGAGTCTGAGACAGAGTCTGGGTTTGAGGAGCACCAGCAGCATGCCGGCTGGCAATTCAAGTGGAAGTGGAACTGCCAGCAGTAGTAGTGAGTGCCCTCGTTCTACGCTCTGTTTTGCAATACAGGACATCTGATATTATATTGCTAATTCGATACTTTTATTTTGAGAAATGCAGGACTCTGCTCCGTCTTTTGTTTTCTTTCGTTTCTTGCTCGCTTTTTGCATAATTTTTCATAACTCCGATTCGAGGGTTTTCTTGAATATTATAATTTTTTGTTAAAAAAGTAAAAATCATAATAATAATAATACATTTTGTGTGAATGCAATACGATCCGTTATTCATAAGCATTATCTTTTGTGTTCTTTTTGTTCTGGGCACAGAGTTCTCTGGTGTCTGCGGGCTCTGTGCTCTTAACCGAAAGATTTTTACTGCTGGCCGCACTCGGTGCAAGACCATGGTCTTTATTTATTACCGTTATGTGACCAGACCAGACCACACATTATGTTAATTCACATTTTTTCGTGTGCGCTCTCATTGAGCCCGATTCTGTGATTTACACATGACGCCTGGACACAGGTGACAACAGCTGCAGCTGCGTGCAGGCAATCAACGGTGGCAGATGCCAACAGTTGCTGGGCGTGGGAGATTCGTGGGAGCTCCCCATTTCCCCCCTCCCCCCTCTCCTCCCATGCCAAGTGCTGGGGATGCGCCACGATAAGCTCATACATCTTTCAGTCTATGCTTCTCTGAGCCGAGCAAACCGCATCTTGTGCACGTTTCTTCTCTCTGTGTGAGTCCTCGCCCATTTCCCAAGATGTTTGTTTATATATATATGCGTGTGTGTGTGTGTGTGTGTGTGTAGATGCCGTGTTTAATTTCACAGCAGCACCACCAACACAATATCCATATCCGCTCTCATTCCAGTTAGCCTTAGCTGCTCCTTGGAGCCAAGCGAAAATAAAAGAAATGTTAAATTTCTTATAGGAAGTATGAATTACGGTTTCATTTTTTGCTTGTGATTTTACTCCTGCTCCTGCTCCTGCTATTGCTACTGCTACTGCTGCTGCTGCTCCTGCTACTGCTCCTGTTTCTATTGCTTGCAATGGTTGTGGCCTCTGCTTTGTGCCTTAAACAATGTGTGTATACAGAGTATATGTTTATATACTTAGTTGTATATGGTACGAAGTCTTATAAGAATGAAAAACCCTGCTGATATATACAGGGTGAGCATTTCTGGACGGATTTGATCACATATCACATCAGTGTTTCAATTGAAATTGAAAAATTGAAAAATGTTATCGATAAATATTTAAGGGCTTCATATATTTAACGAATCGTCTTTCAATTAATTATCTAAGCTTCTTATATAGTTGCCAACTGATTAGAAGCACTTATTCTATTTGAGCAATCTGACCAGCTGAGAGATATCATTTAAGGTGCAAAGATTATAGATTATTATAGCCAAAACTGAATGCGCCTGTATAAAAGTTGGCACTTGCCACGCATACATAAATTCTCAAACACCCACAACACACACACAGACATATCGTTGTGTGTGTGTGTGTGTGTGTGTGTGTGGCAGCTAGTAAGTTTTTGTTTGAGTGAAATAAACGCCATATTGTAGACATTGTTAAGGTTTTTGAAAATTTTATAATTAATTTTCTGGTTAACATGTTTTTCATATGTGTAAATATGCGCAAAATCCATACAATAAACGACCTTCCTTCCCACTCGAGTTCGCTTGTCATAGTTGTTATTGTAGCTTTTGCTGCTTCGCAAAGTTCCGAAAGCGTGTTTACAAAGCAGAGCCTTTTGTACAAGTATCAGATTCCTGTGCTGATTAAAGAAGAACTCCAAGCAGGCTGGCAGTGGTTTGCTCCGAGTGTGTTGCAAAGAATCCTCATTCCAAGCATTCAGTCCTTTCAAGCAAGCGCAAATCAGCTAGGAATATTTGTTAAAAATTTAAACATTATAAATGATTGTCTACTCATATCCTGAACTTAAATTGTTCGTAGATATGTGTGTTCATATATACACTCACAAAAAAAATCCACATCAAATAAGAATCGTCAGGAAAATTATAACTTGTTTCTTGGTATTTCTTAGCTTCCTAAAATTTGAAGACTTTGTGTTGTTCTATTTTTGTTTATAAATATTTTTTATTATTAAGAAAATCAGTTATAAAATCACTTTGAAAAGAAATTCAAAAAATAAAATTAGGGTTTAGCTGCTGTCTACTTTGGAGTTGGCATACCTCAGTGGAAATTCAATCTACTCACGAACGTAAAACTGAACGACCTCAAAATTAAGTTATATGAATTTTATAAACTATGTAAAATGATTGTGAATTCTTAGAATACTAATATATAATAATAAATATAAGTTAGAAAATTACATGGAAATTCGACGTTTTTTTTTATGGTTACAAAAGATATATCAAAAATTAGGAAAAGCCAACGCTGGATTTAAGAAACCAACAATCAATAAATTTTAACAAATTAATTCTGGATAGAAGATAAAAGTATGTAGATTTCCTATAAACCGGGGCAATTTGTTTTTCTGAGTGTATGTGTAAGCCTTGTGGCGCCACGACTGAACCATTAGGGCATTAAAGTCTGTGCCAGAGAAACACACGGTTTCTGTGTTTGGGATTGGGACACGCATCTTGTAGTTTTCAACGTCATTTACTTTTCGACTCAATTGAATTGGAAATTCGAACTCTTTTGAAACTGAGAGTGACATGACCATGCCGATAGGTAGCAAAAGTGCCAAGTCATGCTGCCGCAGAGACTGCATCAAATGGCAAAGTCGCCGTAGATGTTTCGGCGTTTATTTTTCTCATTTTGTTGCATGCTTCGATTTCTTCGCACAATAGTCTTGGCTTGGCTTCTTCTACTTCTTATTCTTATTCATTCGGTGTTCATTTGGTTGTCGTTATGTATCCTTTTTTTGTTATTGATTCAGTTTTTGGGGTTTGTTTTTTATTTGGTTTTGTGGCAGTCATGGCAAGTGATCCATCTTAATTCATAAAACATTCGTCATCAGTTTTGGAAATGCCATCGCCGCCAGTCCGATTTTTATGGTCGACTTTTTATTTTGTTTGTGCATTTTAATTTGTCAGCGCTGTGGATGTGTGGAAACGTGTTGCATAGAATTGGGCGCGTAGGCAGCTGCCTGCGTTCGAGCTGATCGATGACGACACTATTTGCCAGGATACACAGTCCATGATGGATGGTGCAGCTTGTGTCCTTCTGGGTTAGTAAGGGGGTTTCTCTTTGCCAATCTTTTTAATTTCATTTGAAAGTTTGCCCCAGAAGAGTTTGCTCTTTGTGCTGCAGGGATACATAACGAAATGGAAGATATCGAAAAATGGTAACACAAGTTGCTAGAGTAATTAATGTTCTATTAAAGTTAAGCAATTCAAATTCAACTGATTTTTTGAAAGGCGCCTCAAATCTGTTCTTTCATCAGTTAGCAACCCGATTCTTTATCTAGCTGCTCACATGCCAGACTCAAATAGAGTTCGTAACTGGTTTTCTTTTCTGTTTCCTTTTTTTTTTTGGCTTACCCCATGGAATTAATATGCAACCCTTTTATAATGATAAAAAAAACTGGGATGTCAAACGCGGTTTTGTGATACGTCATCGTGATTTGGCAAATTTGACAGCCGATAACACACCGAGGGTAGTGCAAGAGATGAAGGGGGGTAGAAGAGAGTAGAGTGTTGGATTGAGTTAGGGAGATTTAGCCCTTTGGTTGATTTACGCATAAATTGTCTTACATTTGTGCAATCTTTGTTTGACTCAATTCATTCATTCGTTCGATAGATTGCTTTCTAACAGTAGCTGAGATTACAGTGATGACTTGCAGGAATATCGGCAACAATAGCATCAACAACACAAACAACAGAAACAACAACAGAACAACAACAACAGCAATTACAACACTTTGACATAAACACAATCTCACATTGGAGGTTGCGTGCCAAGCGAGGATTTCTCATGTAGTCGCAAATCGAACTGCCAAATTGTTGTTGATATGATGTGCGTGTGTAACTGTTGTACAAATTGAATGCAAAGCACCAGGTTATAGTCCTCTTACCCCCTCGTCTGTCCCCTGTCCCCTGTCCCCTGTCCGCTGTCTGCTCAGCAGAGCAAAATAACAAAAATTGAATTATCAGTGCTGGGTGCATCAGGCTTAATTCGTTTTGGCGCTGTACGCGTGCGCACGCAACTTTTCCAGATTACACCCAGCTCCTCACCCTCCCCCCCTCCCTCAAGCCTGGAAGACCCCACGCGGGGGCTCGAACACAAGCAACTGACATAATCGTGAAATATTGGCACGCATTAGTTTCCATCTAACTTGTCAGTTTGCTGCTTATTAAAAAAAAAAAAAAATTGTTTAAAAATGTTGAGTAGATAGACAGTTGGAGAGAGAGAGAGAGAGAGAGAGAGAGAGAGAGATAGAAAGTAAGAGAGAGAGAGAGTGAGGTATTAATGTGCCTGATTCTACATTGCAACATTTACAACATTCTTGAATGTCTATAGCCTGTCTATTTTTGTATTTAAGTAACAACATTCTGCACACTTAACAAGTTTGTTGCAAATGTTCACAATGAATATTTAGTGATTTTTTTTTGGCTCTGATTTATCGAATTTCTTATCGATGTTATTATGTATGGCTGATATTTCAAGAATAACGCTTTTTTTAATACACTTTTTATTTTATTAAATGCGTACTAAAAAATATCACAGCTTTTAAAAGGTTTTAATAAATAAGAATTTAAAATTAAAGGAGCGAAATATTAAATTAGAAATAAATAACAGGAGACATGCATAATGGAATCGAAATATTTTTGGAATTTGAATGGAAGAAATCTTGGCTATTATTTATAATAATAACAAGACTCTTTAAGGGTTCCAATTGCATATTGCATGGGGGTATTTAAGTTGTTTTTGTTACGATTTGAATAGCTCTTGCATATGCAATATTGGCACAGCTTTCTGCGATTTACGAATGTTTACAGCCCAAATGGTAATGCATAGGCAGGGGTCGGGTGGCTCGTGCCAGGGGGGAGGGGGGGGGGGCTTTTACGAGTGTTTATTTGTGCGTCTAAACATCTTTAATGGGGAATCATAAGTCCCGGTAATGTTGCCGGATACCCAAAAGCAAACGTCGCACACGCTGGGTGGCAGTGCTCGTTGTAGAACTTTTTGATTTTAATGATATACTGGCAAGTATTTTTTGAATTATTGCATAGCACATAGCACAGTGCGTAATAAAATCTCACCCGGACCCGATACTGAGGGCTGTGGATGTGGATGTCGATGTGGATGTATGTAGTTTTATTGTTTTTGCCTCGATTTAATTAAGCCAGAGCAAAGCGTGCCGCCAGCATCGTTGTTGGCCATTTACTTGGTGTTTATTTGTTTGTTTTAGGCGCGTCGTCATCGTCTGCCTTCAAAACTGCAGTACCCTCCCCCCGCCCGCCTTTCCGTTCGTCCAGTTTAGTTGAGTTGCATACAGATAGACGCTCTTAATCTCAAACAGTTTAACACATTTACTTCATCAATGCACGAGTATCTTGCTTTGTTTCATTTTTAGTGCGGCAATTAAAAGTTGAAAATGTTTATGTTCATTCCTTGGTGACCACAAGGCTAAAGCAAATGGCTTGTTTTCTTTTCATCCAACAATCAACATTACACACACATTCACTGATCTGCTAAATTGACGAATCGAACACGGAAACGATAACTACAATTTACATCTATTATTCCAATAGTCGCTGACATTCTGCGGAATATTGTGGCAATAATTGCGTTTCGAGCATTTCTAGTTTTGATTGTGACATTTTAAGAAAAGGTTATTTGAACTATTCTCGTATTCTCCGTAATATATAAGCTCATTATTGATCAGGATAAGCTGAAATATGTGTCTGTATTTATTTTTATCAAGTCTTAAGCAATTTTATTATCGCACTTTATTGATTTCCTAACCCTGTCATCTGCACAGAGTCTATCAAGGCTGGTTGCAACCAATAAAATTGTATTCGATAGGCGTAAGTGAATTAATATTTCCACAAGGGTATATATTCTTCGACACCACGAGAATTGCGGTTTTTCCCGTCTTTTTTTTGTTTGTGTGCTGGCTATTAACTGCCACACACGTTTCTTCATTAATTCCACGTGTTTATTTATTTAAACTAACCTTTTATGGCGCAGTGGCGCTACGGACATTGCATACGCATATGGCAACACACACCCACTCACACACACACACACACACACACACACACCCACTCTCACACACACACACACACACACACACACACACATGTTGCAGTCTCAGAAGGGGGTGTGGTGCGAGGGGGGGCGACTCTGGGTCGTGCATTACACAGCTTGCTGTCCACATCATAGAGGAGCGCTTCGCTGCCGACAGCTAATTGAATTTAATTGGCGCGAAAAATCTGTATAAAAACAAACAAATCTTTTAGTTTTTAACACTCTTCTTATTTTTGTTGTTGTTGCTGTTGTAGCATAATTTTATGAGTTGTTTATTTCATTAAACAACAATAACTTTTGCTTGTGCCAGACCACCTTCTACGGCACAGTTCAACTGCCAATTGTTTATGAATTAAATTACAAGTAAAACAACATGTAAGAATCATTTTTTCTTGACTAGAAAAACTCTCCCATTTTGGCTCTCTCGACTAGAAGATACTCTGCCCAAGCGCAGGCTAGAAGATATTCAATACAAGCCAATTTGATGTCTTGTATTATCGACTTGGCAATTTATATTGGCCAAGAATTAAGTAATATATATTATTTGGTTGGATGTTCCTGCTTTAGCCTCTTACTCATATTTAATGGGCAGCGAGTATATAACTAACAAGCAACATTAATAACAAAGGTTGCTCAAAATGAAATATGGCCAGTCAAACACGATCTGGGCGTTAAAAATCTATATGTAAGCGATTCGAAGGCTTCGCAAGATTTAGTGTTTGGCGCCACTTGGCGACCAGGGATCGACATCGGGATACTTGGCTTAAATCATTTTGTGTGACAACCCGCTGACAATTGAACGAAAGCCGGCATGGACAGGTCAATTCGACGTTTTCAAAACTATTAATTTCACTAACGATGCTCAAAACATAAATACATGTGTACATACATACATACATACATACATATGTTGTGAACATGGCAAAAACCATTAAATGGAGTGCTTTTTTTTTAAATTAACAAAGCAATAAAACAACAGAGTCCAAGTCCAGCATAAGGAACAACCTAAGTTAAGACGAGAAGTACGGAAAAAGTCTCAAATTTATTGTGTATGTATTTGAATTGGGAATATCTCGTTTTAGAAATTTTAATATATTTCTTTTGTTAATTTAGATATTATTAAAATAAAAAAATTATATAACATTATTATTATTAAATTTTTTAAAAAGTTATTGCATGTATATACTAAGAAGATGTCTTAGCTTGTGGCAGCTTGCGAGGGCAAATAGCAGATATATTTGCCAACCAATTTGGCTGCCTCAAGCATATGCAACTTGGGGCAAGCATAAGACTAAGGTATGCCAAGGTATGCATCTAAAGATGCATTAAGGACTTGATTAACTATCGTTTTCTTAGCTTCTTCGTTTCGTTGCCAATTGCGTACGGGAGACACTAAGATATTATTGGACTCATATAAAAGATTATGCAGCAATCCGCTTAAAAAAATAAAGAACACAAAAATCGCCGCAACTTTTAATATCAGTGGTTGTAGTCGAATGTTCGCAAATTGACCAAATCCTGGCTTCGAGCAATCTACTCCATGCAATTCTTATCGCCATCGTGGACATCTTCGACTAACCCAAAACAATGCAACGCGCAATCAGCGACACTTCATCGGCCAAAAAAAAAAACTAAAGAAAAAAAAAAATCAGCAAACAAAAGGACACAAAGCGTAATGAGGTCGAAAATATCTTTATTTAAAGAGGTAGGCAGACCCAGTCGACTGGCTTCCACAGAAAGCAGCAGCAGCAGCGGCAGCAGCAGCAGCAGCAGCAGCAGCAGGAGCAGCATGGAGTTGCATAAGCAACATATTTGTCATTCGCATGGGGCGCAGGCTGGCAATAATCGCAAAGCAAATATCATGCAGGGGTCTTGTTGCGCCACCACCGCCAGTGCGCCTTAATTAGATGAGGCGACAAGCTGCTAGGGACTCCAGTCTCGGGAGTCTCGGGAGTCGGGAGTTGGCGTCGAGCTATGAGAGGCAGACACGATCTTTCTTTCGATGTAATATAGCACACAGCTCGGAGCTGAGACTGGTAGGTTGGCGACGCTGACTGCTAAACAATACCATGTTTACAACTTATAGGCAATGAGAGCCTTCTCTTCTTTTTTTTTTGTGGTCTTCTACTAAGGACCAAAGTCTGGTCTGGAGTTGTGTGCGAGCCCACATATAGGTATGGGAAGAAGTCGACAGACTCAATTGCTACTAATGGCATATTTTGCATTCCAAAAGGGCATTGCGCCAATTGCAAATAATTTTAGAGTGTAGTTTGCTTAATAAGATCACGATTTACAAAGATGAGCTGCACAGATAGCGACTAGACTGGTTGCAGAACCAGCCAGCTGCTGTTCCTCCTGAATTTTGATAGAGGCATACGACTCACCCGACTAACATATCTATTAGCTAAGCAGCAATTTAATTATGCCTAACTTTCGATTGCTTACCATTTGAGAGGCGAACAAATAGTTGATATATACGACGATTAAGTGTAGTTGCTGGTTCGATAAGATACGGTTCGAGGCATATTCATTATATTTCCACTGCTGTGCAGTGTATATAAAAGTCCTCGAGTCACTGCTGAGTTTCGCAGAAACAATAACTTAATTTAGTTGTCTGAAATCTTGTAGTTGTCGGCAGCCAACAATGCCATCGTCCTCTTGCTAACAGTTCCAGTTGCGGACCCACTCTTGGCACGGGTGGTATGTCAGCGTTACTGCGACTAGACCACGCGAGGAGGCGGGGCAGGAAGGGGTTTGTCTGCTGGGTCTCACCGGCCAGACAAACTACTACGCATATGGAGCTCGATCGAATGTAGCGCCAATTACACAAAAACAAGTAAGAGTGCCACAAACACTAGCCGATGGGCGACTAGCCGATACCCTGCTCGCAAAGATGGCAAATAGATGTGGAATACAGCAGCTTGAAATTGAAAGTCTCTGAGATAGACTTGCTTGAACCGACCAAAAGGACCAAGGGTATACCTAGCCCTTTATGTCATTTATAATTGGTTCATCCATTTTATAGTAAACCACTTTTTGTCTATATAAAGTTGAGATGTTGATTGGTTACTCCTGTGTACGCCCTTGAACAGGGCCACGGCATGTTGATCAAGAAAGAATTTCTTGTCTCCCTATAAAAGAATACTTTGATACACCCTGTTTTAAAGCGTACAGGGTATGGAAGAGGCGAAGCAGCCGCATGTGCTGAAATCTGTAAATCTCCAAGGCAAATCAAGCAGAACCAAAAGGAACAACCCAAACCAAAAACAACAAACAAAAAAAAAAAGAGAAGCAAGATGACATTTTGGCAAGATGGTCGTAGGGCGATAAAGATTAAGCGAGCGGTTCTCCGCTGGGTGCCAACCAGAACCAATGCAACGACAATTTAAGCCAGATTCACAGTCGAATGGTATAGTTCAGGAGCAATTGTTGCTGTTGTTGCAGTTGTTGCTGCTGTTGCTGCTGTTGCCCATGAGCCAATGAATTAATTTGCGGCGCATTTTAGTTAACAAGTTTGTAATTAATTAGCAAGAGGACAGACAGCATGCAGCTGCTGACATTTGGAGCAGCAATCCCCGATATATGTATATGTGTGTGTGCACTTAATATATGTCTGTGGATCAGAGTAGTCGATACTTGATGGCTCGCAGCATGGGGAAACGATCACCGGTGCACTGGCCACGGAAGTCATCCTGCGTCAGATCGAACAGGGCGACACCGCCGAGATTCTTGGCACGCACATACTGCGCCTTGCTGGCAGCCGTATCGGGATCATCGTAGCTAACCCACATGCCATACTCGCCGTCCTCATTCGCAGCGCGGTAGGCATAGCTGCCCAGGCGTTTAGTTGAATCGGACACCCGACGTAGCGGAGCGGCGTTTCCTTTGGCATTCACGTTGCTGGGATTGGGCAGCAGTTGACAGATTTCAGCCCAGTTCAAAAGACCATCTGTCTTGGTCTGGGAACCGGCTGGCGCTGGTCCGTTGGTTTCTGCCACCACGGGCTGTCCAGTGGTTCCCGAATCTGTGGTCAGTTTCCATGCCCGTCCATAAGTGGCAATGCCAATGTTCAGTTTGCTTGCCGGCATGCGCTGCAGCAACCAGTGCTCCAATTGGAAGTTGACATTGTAGTGGGGCAGGCGGCTCTGATCGGCGACCTCATACAGTGGAGATGAGTAGTCCGCCTCCTCGGGATTGCGAGTGGGCGTCACAAAGTCAAAGGTGGCCAGATTGACAAAGTCCACAGATCTACCGACAGCAGGTACATCATAATACCCTGTGGAACAGAAATTATAGAGAGGGTGGTATCCACATTAGCTTAGTCCTTGACTTACAGGTGGAGTTCACATTCGGTAGAACGGTGAGACTGAGCAGTAGATCATTTGCCTTCAGAGCAGTGTTCAGATAGCTGACAAGACCGGTCATCTGTTCCTTGTGCGTCTCAGACTCGGTGTCCACAACGAAATCACCGGTGAAAAATTTCTTGAAACTTTTCCAGGCCATGCCCACATCCGAGTGCACCTTGCGGGGCTTGTTGCGTGGCAGCTGGAATGCCAGATCCAGACCATCGAAGTTAAAGCGACGAACGACATCCCTTGCGGACTCAATGAAACGCTTCTGGCCCTGCATGCCAGACTCCAGAAGCTTAATGTATTTATCCTCCTGCTCGAGATCGCGATCACCGCCCACGCTCAATAGGAATTTAACATATGGATATTTCTCCTTCAGCACCGTTATTTGTGCATAGTGACGTCGCTCAAAGTCCAGCTGTGGATTTAGGCTCTTCAGTTCAAAGGTGTCCGGATTGATGCCCGCATAGCCATAGATCACGTGCGTGCAAAACTGCAGCGCCAGCTCCATATCAGTGAGGGTGAACTGAGCGAGGCCTGTGGGTAGATCAACAAGTCAACAATATACCGAGAGGCAATGACAGAGAGAGCGACAGAGAGACAGCAAGAGAGAGAGAGAGAGAGAGAGATCATACCTCGCCGCTCAAAGCCCAATGAGTCGTAGTAGCAAACCATATGCGGCTTGGCAGCGCTGCTCAACTGCAGAGCTGAGAGCAGCGCAGTCAACGCCAGGCCGAGCCGCAGAGAGAGCATTTTTGTAGACTTGGATGTGGAGAGCAGCTGGGTGGCAATAGAGGGGAGGAAGTGGGTGACACGGGGCGACAAGATCACAATTAAATACGTCCGCACGTAACGAGAGACAAGTCACAACTGATCATCCAAATGGCAACGGAAATCACATCAACACAGAGCTTTGTGGTGCGATGAAACCGAACAATAGGCTTTATATATATATATATATATATATATATATTATCAACGAAATTCAGGGAATTGTTTATGTGTGTTGTGTGTGTGCACACTCTACACTGTTCACTGTTCACTGTACACTGTACACCGTACACCGTACACTGTGGTGACAAATGACGTCGAGGTCAATGAGATCACTTTGTTCGGGTAATTTACAAAAACTTAACAGTAGCATTTGCTCAAAGCTTACTCGTGGACTACTCATTAAACAAAAACAGAAATATTTTTGGCGATAAGCTTGAAAAAAATATTTTAATTCAGGCAAAGTAAATATTTAGTTTAATTTTCTTAGCAGTTGATTTCAAGCAAAATTAATTTAACAAATTATGAATCACAACACACACACATTTTCCAGGTATACAAAAACAACCAATTGGCAAATAGTAGTAGACCAAATACCGAGTGTGTTAGTCGGTAGTTTATTTTAATAACACAACTTACATAAACATTTTCGCAGTTAAGTCTATAGTCGATATTTAATGGAACGCAATATGGGATACTTGTCATTGGTGCACAGTCCACGGAAATCATCGTAGCCCAAATCGAAGAGGGCCACGCCGCCCAGATTCTTGGCACGTACATAGGCTGCCTTGTTGGATGCTGCATCGGCATCATCGTAACTAATCCAAATGCCTTCAGTGACGGCGCCATCTACCGGCCTAAACGCGTAGTTACCAAAACGCTTGGAGGGATCGGTAACACGCCTCAATGGCGAATCGTTGCCCTTGAGATACTGATTTTGTGGATTCGACAGCTTGGAACAGATCTCGGGAAAGCTAAGCAGTCCAGCCTTCTGGGACTGCAGACCTTCTGCAGAGTTTCCTTCGGTGTTGGCCACAACCGGCACACCTTCCAGTCCCGATTCGGGCGATAGTTTCCAAGCGTTGCCATAGCTAGCAACACCCAAGTTGAGCTTGCTGGCGGGGAACCCCTGCTGTAACCAATATTGCACCTGATAGTCGGCATTGTAGTGAGAAAGACGACTTTGGCCGGTCGGTTCGTACAGCGGAGCCGAATAGTCGGCTTCCTCAGGATTACGAGCTGGCGTTATGAAGTCAAAGGCAGCCAGATTGACAAAGTCAACGAGTCCATTGAGTGCAGGTATATCAAAGTGCCCTGGGTAAAAAGGTCAACTAATGCATTTGACACAAGCCATTAATCAATTTGATTACTTACAAGTTGAGTTGACATTCGGAAGCACCGTCAAACTGAGCAGAAACCCATCGGCGCGCAGCGAGTCCTTCACATCTCGAACCAACGCAGTGAACTGCTCCTTGTGCAGTGCTGCATTGGGGTCGACAACGAAATCGCCAGTGAAGAGCTTCTTGAAGCTCTTCCAAACCGTGCCAATTTCACCGTGCACCTTCCTCGGCTTATTTTTGGGTAGCTGATATGCCAGATCCAAGCCGTCAAAGCCGTAGTTCTTCACCAACGCATATGCTGAGTGGATGAATGCGGTCTGTCGCACCTTCTCCGCTTCAAGCAGCTCGATGTATTTGTTGGGATGTTCCACATCGATGTCGTGATCACCGCCAATGCTTAGAAGCACCTTCAGATGGGGATACTTGCGCTTGAAGGACGTCACTTCGGAGAACTGATGCTTGTAGATATCCAGATTTTCATTCAAACTGTGTGCCTGAAAGTTCTCAGCACTTATGCCCATATAACCATAAACCAAATGCGAGCAGAACTGTAAAGCGATTTCCAGATCCGGATTCAGTAGCTTTCCCAGACCTGCAAAGATCATTGATTGCTTTGAGTAACAAATAATGCTGGCAACATCAACCACCCTGTGAATGCTCTGGATGCACTAACTATGCGAGTCTTTGGCGCCTGCATGCACCACACTGCATATTGGGAACATTATCTCGCAGTGACTCAATTAAGAGCAAACCACAACAACAATCGCGTTGATTTTGTATTTTGAGATATTCATTGTCCAGTTGCAACGAACACAGTCGTCTGAGAGTGCTTGAAATGTGTATAGTATTCATAATGATCCCTGAATAGCAAATTCAAATAAATCAATAAATATGACAAGAGTTTGTCACATTTTGTAAACATCATAATTTTCTCCATTAATAAAATGAAGTGTTTTGTGTGCACTTGAAAATCAAATGATGTTATGTTTGAACATGTGACAATAGTTTGGTTCCACTGTTAATTTTAATGCGTCACAAAGTGAGCCACTTGTTTGGTCTCCAACTGAGCGATGTTGCTGGGGCAGTTGTCTCGTTGGACTCGCACCGAGTTGTACGCTCAGGTTTCTGTTTCTAGTGCGTGGATTGTGTGGATTTCGAAGCCCTTGTTTTTATTTTGTGTAAAAGTAAAATAAGTGCCGTGTTTTTGGATTACCATTTAGTGTTGTCTCACTGTTGTTGTTGGTAAGTTTTGTTGTCTGACCTTGCTTATAATTGTTTGCACATTTAATTGGCATATAGCCAATTTATCGTTTGGCGTTAAACAACAAATATTGACAGAAACCAAGAGAGAGAAAGAGTGGGAGCTCAGCTCGGCTTGCATTCGCTCTGGAGAGAATTGAATCTCTCTCGAACTCGAATGATAAGCCACTGACCTCCAGGCCGGAATAGTCGACCACGACACAATCGCTCTCTCTCTCTCTCTCTCTCTGGCGATTTGTGAACGCGATACGCCTTTTAAATTAGGCGTTATGTTATGAGTTGAAATTTGTTGTCTTTTTTGTATAGCTCAACATGTTTATTATATGGCTGGCTAGATCGATTGTAGAGTTTATAAGATGCTAATTCAAAGCTTTAAAACTGCGTCAACAAATGTGTTGAATCTAAAGTGGATTTCCGAAGAAAAATAACAAGTATGAGGGTGCTACACTGGGGAAATACCCTCGGCACAGGCCTTAAATGCCCTAATCTACATATTCATGTCAATTAATACAGACAAACACACATGCCTCAATTGGAAATGAATATTGTTTGTTTTTCAAGTGACTGTTAAGATGTGAACAAAATATTTTAATATGTAAACTTGATTTGAATGCTTGTTGAATGCGAATAATTGTGTCGCTGATCTATTTAATGAGAACGAGTTATTATAAATCATATAAAAAACGATCTGCGTATTTTATAAGCAATTGAAAAATGTACATATTTTAAAAAGTAAGAGTGATTTTGCTATATTAATTAACCTGACACTTATTTTGTTGACAAACAGCCGGGATCGTTGATTAATAACTGTATAATTAATATTATATGTTATAACTATATATTATATTAATATTCATACATTTATCAATGCTTAATATGTACAATTCTTAGAAAAATACACACATTCAGCCGATACGCAATTAATGAATGCCTTCAATTGTATTTCTGTCCACGTCAGATCAAGTTTTTTAATGAGATTTTTGTGTCCTACCTTCACGCGTATAGCTCGATGAATCATAGTAGCAGACGAGGTTAGATGCGGCACTTGTGACCGCCACAAAGAACGAAAGCAATATAAACTGCCTCATTGTGCAGTATTCTAAATGTACTCTGTGGACACCTACGAGATACACACGACCGAATCAGCGATTAAATGAAATCGAACTGAAATTGAAACCGAAACAGAAACCGAAACTGAAACGGAAAACAAAGCGACAAATGAAGCTGCCCGGAGACGATGACGATAGCAAAAGCTTCCATAGCTTCCACAGAGAGGAGCTTAATGTTTTCTCACTAGCCCAACCGACCAAGAGAGCAAGTCAAGTCAAGTCCAGTCCAAGTCAAGTCAAGTTTTTGTTTTACACTTACTCTTACAATAATTGGATTGCGTAAGCAAAGTTATTGAGTGGTTTCTGACTGCGGTTCAAGTGAACGAGGCCAGAAGTCTAACATTGAAACAAGATCGCTGATTAGAATAAAAAAATAGGTTTTTTATTTCTGAAAACTACTTCAACTACAAATTAACCCAAAAGATATTTAACCGAACGCACTATGGGATACTTTTGGCCGGTGCACAGACCACGGAAGTCGTCACAGCTCAGATCGAAGATAGCAACCCCGCCAAGGTTCTTGCTTTTCGCATAGGACGCCTTGATGCCCGCAAAGTCGGGATCATCGAAGCTAACCCACAGTCCGTGCTCGCCGTTCTCATCAGCCGGGCGCATAGCGTAGTTGCCGTATTTCTGTGTCAGGTCTGTGACCTTGCGTAACGGTGCTGCGGCACCCCGATAAACATCTGTCTGATTGAAGGGCAGCATTGCGCATATCTCGGGCCAACTTAGCAAACCTTCGTGGCTGGCTACTTGAAGTCCACCTGGGCCAGCCCCATCGGTAGACGGAACCACGGGCAAGCCACTTAGGCCCGAGTCTGTGGTCAGTTTCCAGGCGCGTCCATAGCTGGCTATGCCCAAATGCAGCTTCCGAGGTGGACACTGGTGTTGCAGCCAGTAGTTTAACTGAAACTCTGCATTGAGATGAGGTTGACGCTGCTGCTCATCCAAATGGAGGATTGGGGCTGTGTAGTCTGCTTCCTCGGGATTGCGGAAGGGTGTGAGAAAATCAAATGCAGCCACGTTGATAAAGTCCAGTTTGGGATGCAGCTTGGGCACGTCAAAATACCCTAGAAGAAGTACAAATTATGTGAAATACCCGGTCAATAATATATTTATTGAATATTTTACTTACAAGTTGAGTTCACATTGGGCAGCACAGTCAGTGTCAACATCAGATTGGCGCTCTGATATGCATTTCTTAAGTTCGCCACCAGATCTGTGAACTGTTCCTTGTGCTGATCGGCCGAAGGATCCACAATGAAATCACCGGTGAACAATTTCTTAAACTGTTTCCAGTAACTGCCAATGGCACCATGCACTTTTCTCGGCTTGTTTTTGGGAAACTGGAAGGCCAAGTCCAGGCCATCGAAGCCATTTCTACGCAGCAGCACCATACTGCTGTCAATAAAGTTCTGTTGAGCTGTCCGATTCGCCTCGAGGAGATCGAGATACTTATTGGGATGCGACTCGTCCACATCACGATCACCGCCAATGCTCAGGAGCACCTTCAGGTGTGGAAATTTGTTGCGCAATTCTGTTATGTCCTTGAAGTGAAACATATCCAGATCGACATTCAAGCTGAACACCTCATGGGTGTCGGGCTTCAGTCCCACATAGCCATAGACAAGATGTGTACAGAACTGCATGGCCAGCTCCAAATTGTCGGTGTTCAGTTTGGCCAAGCCCAGGCGCAAAAACGAGCTCGAATCATAGTAGCAAATCAGATTCGAATTGCCATTGATAGCGGCGTGTGTTAAACTCAGCACGCCCAGCAAGCTCCAAAGAAATAGCTTCATTTTGTGCAAATATCGCAGAGCACGTGTGGACTTCCTCAGTGTATAATCGCAACTGTCTAAATACGATTGTACTTATTCGCGAGTCGATTCTCGAATGAGAATGAAAAGCTTATCTCAGCACATGAGCATCTCATATTATTCATAATGATGACGACCTATCAGCCTGTTTTTATGTGCTTGTTTTGTGCGCAATAATTTCTGCGGAATTGTTTTGAAAATCATTTGTAAAAACGCTGCTGGTTCCGGATAAATACAAAGAGCAATTCTGATCAATAATTTATCGCCGAATATTAAATACCCTTGCAGAAGTTCAATTAATTGTGATTGTTGTTGTTGTTGGCGTCGTTTTACTAAAGATCCGGATATTATATAAGACATCTGTCAAATGCCTTTTAATGTATTTAAGCTGCGTATGCCTGCAGACAGCGTATCTGTTACTCATTGTTCTGCTCGTATTTGTTTTGTGTCTCACTCTGCGATCGCTTTTCGTACTCTTGAATGATCTTGAAGCTGTCTTATAGGCGCTCCGAGACAGGCAACCTGCTGGGCTTTTAAGAGAGGGGCGGGCCATGCGCAGCAGCTGTCAGCCGAGACAGCGGGGAGGCTCTTAAATCAAAAATCAATTGAAGCATTAAATACCCGAAACAAATACCTTAAGATATTTGTGGGCTTACATACATTTACAGCCAGGGGCCTAATTACAATCGTCACAACAATACCGACAAACTATGTGTGTGTGGAAGGACTCGCATGTGTCACCACCAATTATACAGAGGACACTGCGAGCATTATCTGTCAGGGGCTGCAAAAGAATGGCATACACAGATACACAGATACACATACATAGACACTGCCACTCAGGAGTAATCCTCACACGCTGCTTAGCGTTGACAATGGGGCGTATCACAATGCGAGAGGCGTGCAGAGAGAGTGAGAGAGAGGACGAGAGAGAGGATGTGAGGAGGCGCACAGTTAATCTGCAATGACCCCTGATTTTGAGTGTATGATATACATATATATATACACACATACATGCGCCTGAATCCGTGTTAATATCTATGTGTGCCTCTTATTGTTGTTTGATTTATATCTGCAAGAGCTGTGTGCGGCAAGTTAAACAGTCTCTGCGTCCTTTGTGGGTATTTGCTTTGAGATTGAATGTTTATCTCGACGAGGAAAATAGGTTATCCAAATATAAATCAGAAATATAAAACTATGGATTTCAACGGTCAGCTAATCTCTCATTTTTACACACACCAGTTCATATGTCACTAATGGACTACAAGTATCTGTCAGCTTTGTTTATAAACTACTATGTACTTTTATAGGACGGGCATTGGTAAACGTAATCAGTCAATCTATCATTGGGAAATAGTTGTCAATATCAGAAATGTTGTTTTAGTTTGATTTTTCGTATTTGTGATTGGGAATCATAAATATTTCTTGTGTCACCCCAATCAACAATGCCACAAATGTTGGATCATTTTGTATTTAAACCTAATAAATATTTATGCTGTTTTATTTTTTTTTTAAATCTAAATATTAAATTTAATTTTACCTTTAATTACATTTATTTTTTGATATTTATTGTTTTCTTTTCGACTGATATCGACATTAATTAAATAAATACATAATAATAAAAATTTAATTCACATGTGTCTTGGGTAGGCATTTCCTTCTTTCTGCTGTTCGCTGATTTTACCATGGAAACATGAATGTTGCATCGTCAACAGATTTCAAACGTTTGTAATTTAATTACTCGCAAGAACATTTCCAAAGATTTCTGGTAAAAAGTTCAGCTCCAGTGAATATAACAATTTCGAAATTGTAATTAATAAGTACTTAAGACCTCAAGGAACAAGTGTACTTGCCACTTTAAGTTGCTCGTCTTTTCTGTGTACTCTTTGTCCTTGCCATAATTTTCATTGAGCTCTTACCCGCTTTAGTTTGGCTTCACTTTACTTCTTTTTTGTTTTTTTTTTTTGTTTCAAGACATACATCCCCTCTCCGCAGCCGACTTGGCATAATTAAGTCCAATAATAATTTAAACAAATACCTTTGCCAATTTGGGGCCCCCGCCCCCGCCCCCGCCGCAGCCCAGCTCCCATTCACCTTTCATAATTATCTATGTTCCTTTGGTAGCAGGTGCACAAAGCCGCAAAGCATTTGCCTTTTTACTTATTTGTAATTAGAAAGCCAGCAACTGTGCTGTTGGCGGTTGCTCAGCGAGCTCACTTTCAATGCAATGTGAGACACAAAAGGGAATTCAATTTTCACAAAACAATTGCCACAACAAGAAGCGTTCGGCAAATGAAGAGTGCTGCTCAATTGATGTGCATAATCAGTTTATCAGCCGGAGTTGTATTCTGCTATTCTGCTATTTCTTGGGGGTTGCTCTGCTCCCAAAGCAGATTCATCATTGTCAAATGCGGCTTGACATTTTTTAAGGTTGGTGACCAAAAAAAAAAAAAACCGAAAAAAAATGATAAAGAAAAAATGGTGAAAAATGTAAAGTTTTTTGAGCGGGCTTTTTGGGTGGTGCGCGTAAGTCCGGTCATATAATTAGAAATTTATAATGAATTTTATTTGCACTGGCCACAAAAAAGAAACAGAAACACGAAGAGACGTCAAAATGTTCCTTAAAATTTACGCACATTTGTGTGCAAATAGAATTAAAGCACTCCCCGCAACCGCCCCCCAAAAATGAGCCAAAAGGCATATCAAATTCTCGGCCAAGGGCCGGCCAGACCATCAGTCAGCCGATGAGATGAATAAGGAGGGTGTTAATGCGGCATGCAAGTATCAAAGGGACGTTTGAAAAATGAAATTAACAATTGTTGTTGACTTAAGCGCACGGAAAACAAACAGAAAGAATAACAACAAGAAAAATTACCCATCCTAGGCACGCCGACGATTGCATACCCTGGTAGACCGGAGTAAATCTTCTGAGATCGTTTTTTAGTCCAGAGTTTTAAATATTATTGTGTTTTTCTATGTTTAAAACAAAACTGGCTGTGTTCTGAATATTCTACGTTTTCTAGTTATGTATCAGAAGTTGTGGTATGAAATAGTGGTCCGATCTGATCAGCACCGAGCCATGTAGTGTCTTCAGCATTAGGATTGATAGATGTCAAGTTTCAACAAGATAGCTTCAAATCTATGAAAGCTCAATTTATAGAAAAATGGGAGTAAGAAATCAGTACAGGACACGGTGCAGACTGTTGGCTGGACATGACTATTCATATATATATAAATATATATACATAAATACCTATAATATCATAGAGTCGGAGACGTCTCCCGCAATATGTTACAAGCTTCAGGACATAATTATAATACCCTTTACGAGTGTATAAAAATACGAACGTTGAATGCCGTTAGTCAGGTCTGATGGTATATAATAATATATAGAAGTACGAATTCATATTTGATTCCATATAGTTGGTTTAGTGTAGATATTTGGATATGGATATATCAACTCAGCTATTGATGTTGGTCCGATGGAATAGTGTAAAATATAGACTATGGGAATTTCAGTGTTATCCTTAAAATAAATCATTTAAAATCAAACGAGTTTCTGTGCATAACTATAAATACTTTAACAGGCACAGCTATAAAAGAAAATAAGATTTCCTATTGTAAAAATCGCATCACTTCATCTACTCTATTATATATATCAGTCGACGATGCATATATTCAAAGATTAAGCTGTTGTCCTTTAATCGTAAGTACTTCTTTTTGCATTTGGTAACAGAGTATACAGTTTTTTAATGAGTCAAAGTACTTTTAATTTACCGTCTGAGCCGGTGTGTTGGGGAATGTCTTTCGATAAACAGAGTCTAATTTCGTTGTTGTCTTCATTAGATGTTGCATCAAAAGAACATTTTTGTAGTTTTGTGCTTATCCTGCCAGGAAGCAAGAGCAACCGCTCCATTTGTGCTTTCAGATGAAATTTCTTTGGTTTTCTGCACTCCATTTGGCTGACTGGCCCCACATATCTCACTTGGCTCACTTGAAGGACTTCGCTGCTGGGGTGACCTTCGGGCAGTTGCTCATATTCATTATAAGCCTTAATAACTGTTGTTTACAAACAGCGGCAAATGTCAAAATACCGGCTAAAGGATCGAGTTTGACCAGCGGTTGGCACTGGCGCCTTCTGGTTTTCCGCTCAATTTGCTTTTGTCTGGGTGTTTGGTGTCTGGTTACCAGTTGCAGCTAACTGACTGACTGCATATTGGATTAGCTTGGGTTCCTCTCGGTTTGGAATTGATTCACCGATCCCAGCCAGGCGCTCAAGTATCAGAAACAGGTCTGCATGAAACCTTAGTGGCGACATGTGTCATACGACAGTTGGGAAAGTTTTCATATTGTTATTTCATTAAGAATGCACTTGACAAAAATCAAATTTTAGCACATGTTGCATAAGGTGTATAACAAATACAAATTTGATTAAACGCATAACAGTACACGTTTGTTATTATTTCTCTGTGCTTATTAAGTTTGCCATAAAAGAAAAGTGAAAAATGTATAAATATTGTATGTAAATTAAATGACAAAATATTCGCATAAATAATAATTAATGTGTAACCTCTTTTAATCATGTAATAAAATTAATTGACATATATTAATCAGTTATCGTACTCGACTTGAAAATACCTTGCAGAAAGACCTGCATTCAATATATAATTTATAGTTGTGAATGATAATTAATTAGTTGCTTTATATTTGATATGACTTGAATAGGTTTGTTCTCTTTTGAGTGTATGCCGAATGTATTTTAATTCTGTCTGGGTACAGGGTATTCAAATATAATATTATTTATTCTCGTAGCTTTGTGCAATTTATGTCATTTTTGTTATGCTATTCAAGCATAAATGCATTAATGTCAACGGTTTTCATCACCCACATATCAAAAACAAAATAAAAAACTGAACTCACAATGGAAGCCCATGGATTTTTAATTTCATTTTTAACGCCGCATACAAAATGTAATTAAAACAGAATAACAATAAATTAAGTGGTTTGTAAATAAATTCAAAAATATATATATGTATATGGCTCGGACTCCAACTGCTGTGGTTAATAAATCACTTTTTTTCTGGATGCATACTTTAATGCAAATAAGTAAATTAAAATTGTGGTGCTTTTCCATATTTTTAATACAATAAAGAGAATACTTATCTTTTAAATTAATATATTGTATTCCCATATTATCAAATATTCCCATAAATATATTTGTAGATGTGCTCCTTATATACCTACAAGCATTTATATAATTATGTATGAGTTTTTATTAGTATATGTTTGCAATTCCTTCTAATCGTAATAATATATGTCATGTTGAAGATTCTGCAGATTGTGGTTGTTTTTCTTTTTTGTTCTCTTGCCAGCTTCTGGCTGTTACCCTTTTTATTCATTATTTTGGAATAGGGAATAAATAGAAGATCGCCTTACTACTAAGTTCCACTTAACCTTGCTCCAAAAGTTAAAACAATATTTTCTTTTTCCGAACCAACCCCAAGCTTCTCCACCGTTTCCTGCGCTAGAGGCCAATACAGCGGACAGCCAACGTAGACGTTTACATTTGTTAACATATACCCTGTTAATAGAAGAAAAAACAGTATATTTTGCAAACAATATTTTTTTTTAGTTATCAATGGAAAAGCTTTGAATAAAATAAAGTGTTTCCATCATTTATTCGTATTTATTCAGATTCAATTTTTCAGATTTGAAAGATAAAAATCAACCGTATAAAGATAGATTCAATAAAATCTATAGTTTCAGCCATTGAATACCGAAAGATAATAAAAAAATATTAATCGGTTGATTTATTTTCGATACAATTCGAGTCGACACCTGCCCTTTGTAACAATTGTATACCCATTTGGCACAGGGCATATCGCAGTCGGCACATACCCTGTTCTAAGGCTGCTTGGTTGTTGCTTATTTTCTATGCAACTGCTGAGGTCTCAGACTCAGCCCAGTCTTACAAGTTGAGTGGCAACCCTTTGCGCATTATGCGTAAATCTCAAAATGTTTTCTTTGGTGTGCTTATTTTTTAATTGTTAAGTTTTTATTTCTCCCCAACCCCGGAGCAGTGCAAACGTCGAAACCCCGAAACGTACCAAAATACCAACCCAACCCCTAAGAACATGGCCAATGCTAAAAGTTCAACGAAGTGTGTAAAGTTTTTCTGCCTGGCAGTACAGAAGCTGCTTTTGCATTAAATTTGTGTAAATGGATTTTGCTAATGGATCCAATAATTCATTTAGATTTTACTTTTCAGCTGGCAAATGTTGTTTACGTTAAGGTAAATAGAGAATAACTTGGCGCACTCTTTGTGGTAGCACAGATAGCAATTTGTACAGAAGCAAATTAAACTTGGTGGAAGTTCGACGGCTTAACTAAACTTTGTAAGCTGCAAGTGTCCTCATGCAAGGATGTGCAAACGAAAACAATAGCAATACGGCTAAATAACGTTAAAACATAAAAATACATATAGATACTCTATTTGAATGGAAGTGCATGAAGTATGTGAATAAATTCAGAATGAATTATCATTCCTACTATTTATTTAGCCCTTTGTATTAAAATTATTCATTATTAATGCACTAGAGAACTGAATAGGAGACATTTTCCGATTTTATCCCGTTTGTGTATTCATATTTTATTCATTCGCAATTTATATTATTTTTTATTTATGCTTTTGATTTTTTTTACGGTCTGTCAAAGATAAATCATATAATTACGAGTATGTAATTTGCTTACGCTCAATAAATTGTTTTAAAAAATCATGAGAATTGCTGCTCATTTGCAATTGTGTCTGCTTAACAATATAAACATGTAAAAGTGTTCCAGCGAAGAGGCTCCACCTATTACATACCCTGTACACTGCTCCATGCGGCACATTATATGGTAATGTGAATTTAATATAGTTTCTATGTTGTCCTAAAAGCAATGTGGATTAAGGCAGACCTGTAATTTTCATCATCTCAGCTCTTTATATTATGCAGTAGACCAGATCATCCTGCATTAAGAATAAGAAGCTGGCTACAACACTTGACAGATGGACAGAAAAGGCCTTATCGACTTAACTGTGCATCCTGAATAGGTAGTTGTCTCCTATTATGCGTTACACATTTCGTGACAAAATTGTAATGCCCTTTGTATGAGGAGTATACGCAATCTGGTCATTTTTTTCACACGCAGGACACGCAACAGAAGAGGACAGGAGAAACGGAAAAGGTGGAGCTGGACACAGAGGTACAGGGATGCATGGGATGCGTGGCTACGGTCGAAAAGGCCAAACAATAAACGCTACTTTGTCTTTTGTTGACACACAAACACACACATCATTTTTTTGCAGCATATGTGTGTGCATGTAAAAAAATCACAGCCACATGAGGAAGGTCCTTTTTGCGTGTCGATGTTGGATCTGCACCATTATTTTGCTTAATTATTTACATGAGTAAACAGTTGAGTTGAACTCATAAACAGGAGGCGGGCACTTTTTTGTTTGGTTTCGTGTAAATCAACGACACTGTCTGAGTTTCTTTTTTCGTATCCTTTTGTTTTGTTTGCCAATATTCATAGGAAAAAAGAGAAAAAAAAGTATTGCCATTGTGGTCAAAATTCATTTCGAATGGTACATTCCCTATCATAGAAATTATAAACTAATTGCATAGCTGATCTTGATATAGTTAAAGATCGAAGATCTTTATTGTAATTATAAGTGATATTTTGGCTGTCTAGAAATACAGAACTTGAGTATGCCTCTTGACTATGATTTTCCAGTGTGTAGTGTGTCTCATAGTCGATATCACATTTTCCAATTGCATATTATAGGGTATCTTTGTATCCTTTCATATAAGAGTGTATACCTGTATTTATTTTAATGTATGGCGGGGTCAAAAGCACATAAAATGGTTCTATGTGTTGGAAAGTTTGATGAAGGGAATAGTTTATCAAGGCATAAGCTCAGAAAAGTGTTAAATATTCCACATTTAGATAAATGTGAATTCGTAGACAATTCTGTGATAGTTTTTGAGCAATTTCGATAACAGCGCCCAAAGTTTCGCTCTGTTCGCTTGTGTCTTTCCACAGCGAATCAAATCAAAAGCAGAACTAACAAACTTCCAATCAGACAACATATCTTCCAACAGCAACAATGAGCATACAAAATTGTGTTTTTTTTTTTCGAAAGCCAAGTTCCATTAACATTAGCTGAGCGCACAGGATCTTCGCTCCTCCCCTGCAACTCTGGCAATAATAATTTTAAAATTACAAATTCACAAAACGTACGCGAAATTGTTGGCAATGTCTGCACTCAGTCCGTCCACCTCGTACCACTTTGCCAACCTACTATAAACGAAAGACGTTGTGTTCCTTCTCTCCTCTCCTCTCCTCTCCTCTCCACTCCTCCCCACTCCTTCTCGCTCCTCCTTCATCTCACCTATAGCTACATGCATTCTGTATACCTTTGCATCTTTTTGCCATCTGCCGCAGCTGAGTAGCTGTGCCGCGCCTAAAGCTCTTTTATGATACACACGTATTGCAGACACACATATTTATTTATATATATATATTATATATATATATTTAATATATATATATATATATATATATATATATAAAATTTGTGTATATTTTATGTGCATGTAGAAGAAACGCGAAGGATTACTCGTTTTACCAGCTAGGCCACATCCCGGCTCCGTTTGCGCACAGTGCATATAAACTGAGTATTTGTTACTTAAAATACGTATTAATAATATTTAGTAAGGTATAAAAATTCGTGTATTTGTCTAAACTGTTTTACATATTGGTAACTTGATTTTTCCGGTACATAAATATGTAATACAACAGTTGGAAAAAATAAGTGAGAATGTCAGCAGTTGGTCTGAGATCTGCAAGAATATCTTATCTTTGGTGTGCCTTTTACAACAATTTTGAATTTATTTTTTGATTCTGATTGCAATTCTGAATTTCAATCGTTAAAAATGCGGCTTAGATTCTGAGTCCAACTGCACTTTGACTCGCCAATTTTTTTCAATGCTTTTCTTTTAATATTAATTGATTCGCTGGATTTTCGGAAATTTTAGTGATTGATTATAACTTCATTAAAAGCAACTTTTTTCATTTCGTAATTGGAAAAGGTTTAATTTACATATTCCGAAATAGGATTTCGATTTAAGTTGCTTTGTTAATGGTTTCCAATATGTCGAGTGTATAATCCTTGTCTAGACAAATAAATATAAGAAACAATAATGATCCCTACTAAATGTATGTTTAAGTGCTTAAAATATTGTGTAAATAAATCCGTATAATTTACACACATATGCGAAAAAAATAATGATCACTGCCAAATATGTGCAAACATTCAAGAAGATTTAATTATATAATTCAGGCACATTTCAAAGATTATATAGATATATACAAGTTTAGACAATTACAATTGTGGTTATTCTGTGCCACTGTGCCTTCTCCATGCTCACCTTGTATAGAATGTATAAAATTCACATTTAGAGATTGCTCAGCGGCCGTGGCTTCCATGTTGCCAAAGCGGAGAGCAGAGAGAAGTCTGTCTGCGCTGGAACCGGGAATGGCATTCATCATTCATTCATAGGCGGCTGCGATTTTTCATTGCAACATGGCGATGTTGCAGGCGCAATCGCGAGTCGCGAGTCGCAAGTCGCAAGTCGCGAGTCGAGTCAATCAAATGTCTCAAGTTCATTACAAGCTGCCAGAGTTGTTTGGTAAGTAATAAGCTTCGAGTCGGGTTGTTGCTGTTATTATTATTGTTGTTGTTGCTGTTTTTGTTATTGTAATAGTTGTCGAGCTGATGGAATAGTTGCTGACTGAGAAGGAGGAGGAGGAGAGTCCAAGTAAGGCCTTCTCGCCTTCATCATCATCATCTCATCGTAGTCCATTTTCGACTGCTACTTTGCGCCATGCTGTTGCCTCTGTTGTTGCCTCTGCCTCAGCCTCAGCCTCTGTCTCTGCTTCTGCTTCTGCCTCTGCCTCTGCTGATGAGGTTGTGGATGAGTTTGATGCATGTTTTGTTAGCTTCTGTTGTTGATTTGGAATGCAGTTTGGTGGAATAGCCCGCAGCCACGATGCTGTTCCCGCATCCGCTACTTCGGTTGCGCTGTGCATTTTGATTACTTTTTTTTCGGTAGAAGCTGTAAGAAGTTCGAGTTGTTTTTTAATTTTTTTTTTTTTTTCATATTTTTGCAGATTGAACAGATTGTTGCGTTTTGGGGATTTCCATGCTCTGCAGTCAGTATGTGAAGAAATCGTTCTTAATTGTTCTTAATTGTCCAAGTATTTAAATTTTTGTACATTTTGTACAAAATTTCGCTTTAAAATGAGATTACAAAGTTGAAATGGAGCTACAAGATTCTGTAGATATCATCAGGTATCTGTACACACATATGTATATTGCATGTGGAGCAGGGAAACGAAATCATCACATTCGACTTGGAATATTCAGCTCTGTAAGTTAAGTTAATCAGATACACAAAATGGCATCGTTGGGGGTTCGAAAATGGCTGCCTAGTTTTGCATATTTCAGAGCTTCGGCAACCGAACACGACATTTTATTTGGAAAAGTACAACAGAGTGCGCCAAAATGGCCGCCATAACTGTTTGGGAAAATGTCAACCATGAGCTGAGGCCATTACCAGTTAAAATAAAAAATAGCCAACCCAACGTTGGCTGGTCCGCTGGTCCGCTGGTCCGCCGGTCTGCTGGTAGGAGACGAGCAGCCAGCCAACCAAAGCGCTGGCCATGCAATGCCCGGCCGCACCGTAGAAGCCGTAATTATGCTGTAGACCAAAGCAAAATAATTACTTTGATCGAAAATGATATTATTTTGTCGACAATGGGTATACGGTGCGCTCACAAGTGTGAGGGGCGTGTCCCACTCACTTCTCTGCATGCAATTGAGCTGTGCAATGGCCGCCTGCAACCGGCGACGACGACGACGACGGCGACGACGATGGCGATGACGACGATGTCCACCAATAGCCAAAAGTGCATTGCATTTGCCAAATTTGCATATGCGAGAATGGGTGCAGAATAATGGGGATGTGGATGCCATTCGGATTGGGGGTGGGGGTGCTGGTGGTGGTGGTCGAGGGTTGTGTGTAGTTTCACCGGTAGTTGCGGCGCACATCTCCACACTCATTCCATGCCCCATCATCCAATGAATACACTCTGGAAAAAATAAAATCGACTGGCATTTTTGAAAATCGCTCTAAAATGAAAGTCGTCATCAAAATTTGAAACTTTTCTTGTTTTGAGAAAAACATTTTTCTTGAAATTTGAGCGTTTTGTCCTCAATTGACAATCCCAAAAATATCGAGTTTTCTTATTATTTACAAATGTATTTACTATTAAGAAACTTGCATTTCTAAATAGTAGAAATGCAAATCTTCATTTGTAGAAGAAATCTTTTCCAAAAAAAGTTTAGCTGTCGTCTGTGTTAGAGGCCGAGTAGCTCAAAGGGAAATCGGTGCAAGTTTTTTTCAAATAAAATTATGTCAACTGAAAAATTATGAAAAATCAATTATTAGAGTTGCTTGTACACATATAAAAATTGGGCATATTGTATCGAAATTGTAGTAATTTTTTCTGAGTGTATCCAGCCGAAAGTAATTACTTTTTCGTTCATTTTCGTTGGACGTTCGCACAAAAATTTTATTTATTTCACTGCACTCGGAGCTGCCCCCATTTTCAGAACTACATCCTCGTTGGAGTCCACTCAACTCCTCACGTCCACTTCCACATCCACGTCCACGTCCACGTCCTCGTCCATGTCCACGTCGACGTCCAGTTGCACATCCACTTCCATTGGCCTTAGCGTTGTTAGTTTGAATGTGTTTTCACATTTATATGCAAATTTTTCGTTTGCATGCTAAAAATATGGCTTTCGTTGTGTTGTGTTGTGTTGTGTTGTGTTGTGTGTTCCAATAGTTGAACAAATGAACAAGAACCATTGAGTGAGTGCCGCGAGGTTGCAAGAGCCGGTATCACGGTGCCGCGGCCGAATTGGCTGCCTGGCAAAGGCCACCAACCAATGGTCGACCAAATATGCCAATGTGGGATGCATCTGAGTACGTATGTGGCTTGATAATTCAAAGCAATTTAAAGTTTGCAAAATGCTCTTTCTGCATTTATTCACATTTAATAAATTGCATAAAATATAAAATGTATTTGGGTATTTGGAGTATGTTGCTACAAGTGCTTGTCAAGCTCGATTTGTTGTCATTTTTATCCGAAATCAAATTAAAAAAATACAAACGCTTAAAAATTATATATTTTATAGATTCCTAATCTGCGTCGGTATTAAATTTGACCGAATATCTCCGTAATTTTGTCTGATTTTATTTAAGAACAAGACTGTTTCAGTACAATTATTATTTAAAATTTAAAATTCGATTTCTTCTCTTTGAGCTACAATAAAAAAGAAAATGATGTAGAAAATGCAAGCAAATTCGATGAGAAGTGAAAACATCGGATGCAAATAATATTAATATTAATTGAATGGTGCTTTTTTTCTGTGCTTATTAAAAAAATTATAAATAGCTCAATTGCATGTTAATTTGTTATAAGTACACTTCAAAGCCATACATATTTTAATTATGTATATTAAAATTAAATGTATATGAAAGTACGAATCTAATTTAGCGCTGTTCGGAGCTGGGCGCCAAGTCAAGCATTTATTTCTTGCTTAAATAGCTTGCGGGCGTTTCTGAATTTTACCTATTTCTATTGGGTGTTTTTCTTGTTTTACCTGTAACTTCTGGATATATAGGTTCAACAGAGAAATTGGCATTTGAACATCTTATCGAAATATTAGAAATTTGATTGCATATTGGCAATAATAATAGAAAAACACCAAGAGTCTAGTAAAAACAATTTCAAATGATTTATAGCCCCATCTTTAGTCAAGTGGGGCCCCCGTTTGTAGAATCTGCCATCGCTTAATGAAGTCACAAATCAAGTCGCAGTCTGGCTGGAAATTTGCCCGCTTGCCTGCATGCAACCAATTTCTGACTATGACAGCCCCACAAAAGTTCAAATCTGATGACACAATGTGGCAGGAACTGCAGTCCACATATACATACAACACAGCAGCAGCAGCAGCAGCAGCAGCAGCAGCAGCAGATTTAGTCTCTCAATTGCAGTTGCAGCAAAGAGTTTCGCAGTTCATTGTTTTCAGTTTTTGAGTTCGTGTTGTGGTCCCAAAAATGTGCAAACTGTAACCAAATGCTTGGGTCAAGAGCAGCAGGAAGAACATAGATGCGGGACTTGGGACGTGGCACGTGGGACGTGCAAGAGTCGCTGGTTTATGAAATGAAAGCAAAGATAAGCACCGAGCCGAGCTGCTCTGCACACATCCCAAAAAACCTTGCCAGTGGTGGCGGCAAATTGCATATTGCATGCGACCTGACCGTATTTGTGGTGATGGTGTTTTGTGGGGGGCGACTCAGCAGTAGCAGTAGCAGTGTGAAAGGCCCTGAGAGAGATGCACATGGCCAGATACGAGACGGAGTGGGTTGTCACAAAGTTGACAATGTGCGAACAAATAATTCCATCAGCAAGAACAAAAGCGTCGAGTGTTTGTTTGGGTGGCGACGCGTCTGTACTTCCACCTCCACTACCACTTGCGACATGCACATATCCCTCAACCTGCCCCCTGCATCCTGCATCCTGCATCCTGCAGCCCTGCCAGCTACAAAGAACCAATGCATATGCATATGCAAGGACTCCAATAGATGTGAGTGTCTGTCTGTGTGCGGCTCTGGCAATATGTTACACTTGCTGCCCATACAGCCGGTAATCTAGCAACGCCCCCAGGCTGCCCAGCACGATTATCATTGCTCAAATTTATGAATTGCACTGGCGGAGCAGGCGGAGGAGAAACTGCTGCAGAGTTCAGAAAACACTTCTGCACACCCAACCTTTTTACTGGATATATATTGGTATGCGGCCAGATTTTATATAGTAGCTTATCATTAAAAAACTGTAAGAGCCCAGAACACATCGCGCTGAATTTTATAAATACGGCATATTTTCGGTGCCAAGTGTAAATTAACTTATTATTCAGAATTTAGAAAAATGTGTATAATTTTCAGAGTTTACATAGAAGAATTTATAAATTAACTTTATCTATTACTAACATTATTATTATTCCACACACAAACATTTTATAAAGCTAATGAAATTTCATATACTTAACGAATTATTATTTTTAATAATAGATAATATTTCTACAAATCGCTATTTCAAATTTAGGTCGATTTTCTAATGCCAGGTAGATTTTTTTCTGAGTGAGGAATATGTTTAGATTGTGCACAGACTGTAACACGTAGTGTGTAAAAACTAAGCTAAGATCGAGGCGTTTAATGATAATGTAATGATTAAATCGTCACGGATATTAAATTAATACTATTAAAAATGTTTGTAAATTATTACTTCTACACTTGTTGGAAATGCCTCCGAGGGCTAATTAAAGAAAATGTGAGTTAGTCTTATGGAAATGCTTACAAATTGGTGCTGAAATATAATTTCTTTACGCCGATCGCAAAGATAAAAAGTGTTGAATGGATTTCTATATATTGAGCACTGGCTTAAAGCTAGAGTCAACAAACTCTGAAGTTGATTTTGTTAATTTAAAACCTTAAATATGTTTCTTGCAACAATGTAAAGCGTCATTTTCCGGGTAGCCTGCGAAGCAGCAGCTGAAAGCCAGGGCATACAGGCTTTAATGACCAAAATTAAAATATATACAAATTTTAAATAGCTAATATGTTGATGACTGGCCTGAAGGCAGTCAGTTGCTACTTAAATGTAAGAATGAAACCCCTTCCAACAAAATATAAACTGTACCAGCAACCACCATAACTTATGCTAATGGCAGCAAGAAATTTATGTTGTAGTCTATGCGGTATCATGTCAAACAGACATTTCAATTCAATTAAGTTTTGTTGGGCAAAGTTTTCATTGGATGCCCAAGATAAAAAACTTTTATGCAACAATTTCCCATTTTAAAGTCGCATTAATTAATTATAAACAACCGACTACGTTGCGTCTGAACTCTTTCCCATCAGTTTGTTCAACTCCCGCCTCCGATTGGAGGCAGCCCCTTGAATCGCTCACTTGAACCGCGGCGAAATGTGCAAATCAGAGCAACAAAAGCATAAATCGATTAAATTTGCTGTCATTTTAAATTTGACACATGAAACAAAATGCTTCGCGCACACCAACATTTCAGTTGAAAAGGCGGCAAATGGCTGAGGGTTGGGGCTGTTAGCGGAATCGGGTTTGGGGCTTGTTACACAACAAGAGCGGAGCAAAAGAGCAACAGACACAGCAAACAGAAGAGCAACGGAACAACATATGCTCTTTTGAACAGTTCCGCTTTTTTCCAAGCACCCCTTTGATGAAGCTGATGTGGCAGTAGCTTGTTGTACGTACCACGGGGTGGTTGGGGCAATGGGGGTTGACGGAATGCCCTTGCCACAATGCTTATGCAAATTGCAGTTATTCGATCTTTGGCGTTGGCCAACGCAGAGCTGAAACATTCTAATGCCCTTTCATGGAAGCAATAATAATACCTTTACATCGATTTCCCGCTAATTTTGTGATTAGAAATCGCATTCACAAAAAAAAAAAAATAGCAAGTTTTCAAAACGACTCAGCAAAAAGATTCCTCATCAAGTTCAAGTTACACGAATTATTTCTAAACAAATATGGATTACTCGTAAATCGATTCATTGCAGTTGCATTTTTATAATTTTTAATAATATATTTAACTAATGTAGTCAACACAGAAAAATACAAAAAATAATAAATAAATTAATATGAATTAAAAAATGTAATATTAATATTAAAATTTTGACAGACAGATATATCATTATGCAAATATTGCCATTATCGTTGTTCTTTGTCCTTGGTTGTAATTGCATCTGCAATTAGAATGCGCTTCCGAGTTGTGTTTCGGTGTTTGTCGTCGTCATGGCTCATTCACATCGAGAACTGGCTCATTTGGAGTCGACCCTGGCTGTGGCAACACTTGCTACATCTTAATTTTTACGTAACATGCAAAAGTTCACATTTCCGGGCCTGTTTTCTTGGCTCGCGTCAAAGGGCCAAGAGTCTCTCCGACGCCATTTAAATTAATCAAGTGGGAGCTCTTGCACTCCCAGTAGTTGCCCCATGTTGCGTGCTGCTGGCCAATATACATACTTGCACGTTCTAATGAATTTTTAATTATTCGCAAGGTAAGCCAAATTCGACCAGATTCGATCAACTGCATGTACATATATAATATCAAATTGAAACCAAACACCCACTCCTTAAAATAAACCACATAAATAAATTGCCGGCAATTACGGCGTTAACAAGTTTTATTGACTGACTAAATGTGCTTGGCTGGCTGGCTGACTGGCTTGCTGGTTGGCTCCCCAATCCCAAAACCCAAACCCAAACCCAAAGCCAAACGCAATCGCAGTCAAGTCCATGGAGAGCACCCTGACCAGTTGCCAAACATTTTTTCATCATCGGCGTCGTCGTAGTCGCCGTCGTCGTTTGGCAAGGACATTTCATGGGCTTGTACAAACGTTTAAATGTCTGTTAAGCCTCGTTCCACAACCGTACAATTTATTTGCGTTTTGTCACCGTCTGGCCAAGTTGCTCGTTTTTGGACAACAATCGCTGAGGGTGTCTGCCCTTTCAGGAGCGAAAACAATGAATAATACTCGCGTCAGCTAGCTGAAATCGCCTGCAGTCAGCCAACAGTTCATTCTCTCACTCACCGCACACTCGGAAAAAAAATCGCCCTCAAATGAAAATCGAACTCAAAATTAGAGTGGTTTGCGTGTCCCAAATCGACTATTAAGAATATAAAAAATAGAAATGCAAGCCCTGAATTTTGGAAAAATCATTTGTGAAATTCGGAAAATAGTAATGAGATTTGTCCACTTCAGAGACCAAATGGCTCTGTGGGAGTTTCTTTAACATCGTAATTTGCAACAGATTAAGTCATATGAATAATGTAAGCTATGCATAATATTTGAACAATATATGTGGCATCTTAATAATGTTTGATAATAGTATTAATAAGAAATAAACTAATATCAGAAACAAAACTTAAGGATTTCGATATATTTTTTCCAGATATTTGAAAAATCCACCCTGAAATTAAGAAATGCAATCACTGGTTTTTATAAAGTCAAACCTGTCAAGGTTAGAAATTTATTTTTCAGGGCGAATTTTTTCTGAGTGTGCAGTCAGCCAGCAGTTTATTCTCTCACTCACACTCCCGCTGTTACTCACTCACCCTCTCACTCAGTTGGTGTAGCCCCATTTATTCCGCCAGATCAATCTTCGTTGGACTTGTGTCCATGCCCACATTCACGTCGCATAGTTGTCTATCGGTTCGACACTTTGTTGCATTTGAAATTTATTAGCAACATTCGTTGCCTTGACTTCTCTCACCCCCTCCTCCTCCCCTCAGCCAACTCCCATGTGTGCAGCGATAGCAAATAAAATCGAAATCATAATCGTGTGTACGCATACGTTCCTACAACAACACATATAGATACATAGATATATATATATGTTTTTTCAGGGCTCTCTTTTGCACATTGTAAATATTAAAGAAGCCAAAAATTAACATCACAAAAAACTTGAACCGAAAATACGCATGAAAAATGGACTGGAAAAATGGCAAAAATGGAATACTTGGAGTGTGGCACTTATTTAGCTTTCTGTATCTGGGGATTCGACGATGGTGACGACGGCAACCAATAAAAAGATAAAACGACGGCTTATGTCGCCCCCCCATCCCCCATCCCACATCCCAATACATCTATCGTCTCGGCACGGTTCTTTACCATGTGCCAGCGTCTGGGCCATGTGTAACGGTCTCGGGTGGGTTGGCACCACCATTGAGTAGGTGGTTGTAGCGGGTGAGGTGGTGAGGTGGAGCGGGGAACGAGAGCGCTATCAGCATATGCGGTTTAAGTTGCGGTTGACATTTATTTCACGCGCCATTGCACAAATAAATGCGTTGTGGCTTGCTATTTGTTTGGTGATTAAAAGGGGACGGAATATCGACAAAATTTGCTAAAGGATAAAAAAGTATGTTTATCATAAGAAAGTAATTTCAACTCGAAGCAGCTAAAAGTAATACGAGTTTACACAAAAAAGTCTCGAGTCAAACTCAACTGACTACTAAATTGATATTCACTTTAGTAAATTTTGAGTAATTCGACACGTGAATGGGGAAAAGTGTTGTGCGAAACTCTTCTGATTTGATGTTGCTCCCACTGTGAACATTCATCGAAAATGTGCTTTACTTTATCGAAAAACTTCAAATTTAAGATAGTTATTTAAAATGGACGAAAGACGGTTTATGCGCTCTGCCAAGCTTTCCATTAGTTTATTTGTGGTATTTATTTAAAGCTTAGCCAGAGGCAGATATTACTTTATATATATATATATGTATATGTAATAATTGTTTTTGTTAATCTTAGTACTCCTACTCGAAGGCATCTAAGTCGCAATAATTTTGATTTAGTGATACCCTTGGCAATCATATCCACATTTCCATTATCATCGGCATAATCATGACGAAGTCTGAGGCATATTGGCAAACCCTTTTTGATTGTTACTTGTTATTGGTGCAACAACTGGCAACGCCCACAACTGTTTGGTTCTTTTTCAGGTCAGCTGACTGCTCGTCTGACTTCTCATCGTCTCTGCATCTCTTCTTCTTTACCAATTTTAATTTTACGCTTGAAAATTTAAAATTTTACGCTTTGTGTTGTTGGCTGATGAGGAACTCGGCTCTCGTGGCTAATGTTGCCTTGGTCAAAACATCAAAAGTGAAGTTTTTCGACTGTTGCACAAAATTCTTGTCACGTACGCAACATTTTAATTGATGCCATTAAAAGGCCGGCTAAAGAGCCCAGCAAGGGCATAGAAAACCAGCAACAAGATGCCAAAGTTTTTTGGGGGCGGGACGCAGGAAACATTTGTGGCTGAGAAATGAATTTAAACTTTTCATTTCGCAAACACAACTGATGAACCGCAACTAAGACGGGGCCACTACACTCAGAAAAATATAATCACCCTGTATAGTAAAGTTATAAAATTCTTCTTCTTCTGTAATTCTTAATTTTTGTGCAGTTTTTTTTTAAATTTAGAAAAAATAATATTTAATTTTCAGGCTGTTGTTTTCTATTTGTGTACTTAGAAGAATTCCATATTATTATAAAACATTAATGTTTTAAGATTTCACTTTTATTGTATATCCTTCCTTATTTCTTCCTCTCTTTCTGAGGGCCAAGGTTTGAATTCTTAATTTTTATAAATGCATTTCATAATAATGGAATATATTTCTAAAAAATATTAAAAAAAAACACGATTTTTTTGGGATTGTCGACGTAAGGCAAGCCTCTTAAAGAACACCATTTGCTTATGTTATTTTTCCGAGTGTATACAAGGGAGACAAGAGAATCGCAAGGCAAGTAGAGAAGTCGATTAGCTAAATGATTGAGCGCATTTTAGTGAAGTGGATAAAGCGTGGCTGTCGCAGTTTTATACAAAAGATTCACGGAATGAACTCGTCTTGGCATTAATTAATAGAATGCGTCTCCATATCTAAGCCAGATATCACAAACATATATCACATGACAAGCGAAAACTAAACGGCTTTTGAAGGAAAACATTGCACGGCAACGGAAAATTTTAATTGCTTCCCCCACGGGGGCTTTTCTGTTGACTTTAATTGTGTGAAAAAGCAAAAACATTCTAATTTACGATGCTATGCTTATTAAGTGCGCGAAAGGATGCCGGACATGTGAGCCGTGTGTGTGTGCTGTGTGTGTGTTGTGTGTGTGTGTGACGTGTGTGGAATGTGATAGTGTAATTATTATGCGGTTTTGGGTTCGTGCTGGCGCTATAAAGAATATGCCTTGCATAGTAAAGCTGATTTCAGCTGCCGCTTGCCGCTTGCCGCATGCCGTTTGCCGCCTGATGAACAATTGCAACCAAGATTAGGCAGCTAAGCCGTTACTCCCTTGCTGCTGCTACTGCTGCTGCTGTGGCACGTTGCCAGTTGTGTCCTTTTGTGTCCTTTGAATGTTTGCCTTTTGCATACGCGCATTTGCAAAAGGCAGTTGAAAAGTTGCCGGCAGTTGGCATAACACATTGTGAAAATGTCCTCTCGGAAAAGTGTTTTATGCAATTTGCCTTTGTTTGGCATTGTAATTAAGTTGACAATCCATCATCATACATCATCATCAGTCCAGGCAAATTTGTTGAAAAAAATACATATTCATTTTCTTTGCCTGTGCATTGATATCCTTCTCTTCTTTTTTTTTTTGGTTTTTGGTTTTTTGGTTTTGGTTTTGTCCGTTTGGCGTTTATAATTTTCTAATTTTTGACAATTTGTTTAGTGAATAGATTTTGCATTGTGATTGGAATTCAAATTATGTTCATAGATTACCGCACAGGGTTTGGCTTGTGGTCACAATTTGACGGAAGAGCAATGGAATGGAAGTTAAAAGGATACGAAGGACTTTCAAAATGTTTATTTATGTACCCCTCAAAAACTCCGCATAACTCATTAACACATAAATTGCTTAAATTAAATTACTAAAAGGCTTTAATAAATAAAAACTTACAAAATAAATTTGCAATTAAAATTACGAATTCAATTAAATACAATTCAAAGAGAGAAATTATGTTTCAAATTTAAAATGACAAAGAAAAAAATCAAACAGGATATAATAAATATTTCCATAATAAGACAGTGTCTCGGTTATAGTTTCAAGGCTCATCGCTTGATCAAAATAATTCTCTTTTATTTTAATTAAATAAACATATTACGATGTATATTTTATACCATTCGAGAACTATCGATCCTCTCCTTTCAATCTGTTCTAAAAAACCACATTGTCCCCTTATTGGCAACCACGTCGAACCCTTGCAACTTCATTCCAGCTGGGGCACAAATACGGCAAAGTTTCTGGCGAGCTAGAAAAAATTGAGGCAGTGACTGCAAAAAAAAAGGCGATAGAGCAGAGAATGAGAGACAGAGTGTGAGAAAGAGAGAGAGAGAGAGAGTGAGAGAGAGAGAGGGAGAGGAAGAGCAATGCAAAAAGATGTTGGTATGTGTGTAAGTGTGCTTAAGCTCAATTAGCATAAAGTGCAATCCATCATACAAAATGTCAAAAACTGCTGAGCAAAGTTTTCACAAGTCAGTCAGCAAACTGATAAAAAATTAGAATCGTGGATAGGGGTTGCAAATGGCCAAATACATACACATATATGGATATTCTCCTCTATTGAAATTCTCATATATTAAACAAATATGATAATCAAGTTGGCCAGTTCGGTTCGGGTTGATGTTGGACACATTACCGAAATAAGGAAACCATAAAATATCCATAAAAAAATGAAGAAAATAAATGTAAATTGCATAAATCGAAAAAACTATGCAATACCCTATAATAAATTATGGAGCAGTAAAAATATCGGACTGATGGAAACTGATCTCACTCATTTCTACTTTAATATATTTATACCAAATGTCTAAATCTGATTTCTGTGTTTCTATGAATCTATTTATTTGATCGATAATATATGTCTATAAAATTGTATAGTATTTTCTATATATAATTCTATAAATTTAGATTTGACTTTCCAAAACAATTTAATTGCATTTGCTGATCGATCAATTTCATTGTATCTTTATATCATGAGTATGCTTAGCCATATTCCAAGTTACAGGGTATACATATTTGGTGAATTCTGTGCGCCATTCGAAGGATGCTCGCTTGCATCTTCACAGGTATTTACGAGCCTGAGCCTTCTGCACTATGAAATACGTCGTTTTGCCAAATCTGGAATTAAGAAAAGAGAAGAAAAAGCGAAAAGAAAAATAGAAAACTGAAGAAAAATTCAAAAGGATGTGGGCAGCAATCGCAAGGGGGGTGGTTGGGGCTGATCATAAATTTGCAGGTGAACTGAGCAAGCCCTTTGTATAAGTTTGAATTATTGTCAGTTTCGGCGTCGTGAAAGTTGGGCAGGGTCATAAACTTTCAACAAAGGACACTTAGGATGCGGCCAGGAATATAAAGGAGCTATAGGCAGTCTGAATGGATGGACACACACACACACACACACACACACATTTCCATAAATACAGAATTGTCGACAAAGTCTTTTCACTGATCACTCGATATGAGCAGAGACCCCCAATAAAAAATGAAAAATATTTTAAGGATTTGGATTATGGTGCATATCTAAAATGCGCTTATCCTGCGCTGATAGGAAAAATGGCCGAAGCTGAAGCATAAATAAATATATAAACTCAGCTAAAAGCGCACTGAAATTTCGAAATTCGCTCCAAGAACTAAAACGTGTTTCTTTTGTAATCTGAAAGGTTTGCTCCAAATTGTTAATCCAAAAAATATGGTATTTATCCTATTTTCAGATATATATTTGTTAATAGTTGCAAATATATATTTGAGAAGTAAAATTGTGCGAAAAATCCTTAGAATTTTACTTTCTGAATAATAAAGTGAGAAAGGCTTGGCGCCAATATTTTGCCGATTTTCTCGAATTCAGGTCGATTTTTTTCTGAGTGTACATATTACGGATAAATAAGTATGTGCTATATTTGCTATATTTGGGAAATCACGCATTGAGCATGGGGCAAACTTTGGCTGGTTCTTCATCTTGGTGCTGCCTGTGGCTGTGGCAATTATAGGCGTTGCCGTCTGTGTGCCTAATGCGCAGTTCCTCTGGCTGGTCATATAAATATATATATTTATTTATATATATATATATATATACTGACCGGGGTCGGTAAATGCATTCGTATAAAGGAACTTAAATGGCAGACGGCAGCAAAAAGAAAACAGACTCAAAAACTGAGAGCAACTGCCAATAAGAGGAAATTTTCACTAGCCAGCGAGGAAAATTGCATTACGCAGATGTTGCCAATTGGCAAGGAGCTCATGCTAATGTGTGTGTGAGTGTGTGTGTGGGTGTGGCTGTTAAGAAGAGCTTAAGAAAAAGTCATAAAATGCAAGCAAGAAAAGAAAATTGCAAATGAAAAGTTGAGAGCTTTGCAGGGGGGGGTGGCAAGAAAAAGCAATAAAATAGCAGAATATAACAAAGGAAACAAGAGGAGCAAATATTTTTGCTAAAAAGCAAGCAGATTTCGGTAGGTAGCCTGAAACAGGAATTCTTATTTTTATCATCAACGCACAATTTTCATGGAAAAACTACTGCACCCCCAAAATTGCCTAACCAAATTTGAAAAGCATAAATTTTAAATTAGTCAGGGACTAAAAAGCAGCCAGCAGGCAGCGGGCAGCGGGCAGCGGGCAGCGGGCAGCGGGCAGCAAGCAGCGACAGGATAGCAAACGCAAAACTGACAACAGTTTTCCAAATTAAGCAGAGACTAAAACCAAAATATTGTTTTTACCTTGCAAGTAAAATATTTATTCAATAGAATAGTAGACAATTTATGGGGAGGGGCACAATTCGCAGGAATCCAGAAGGAAATGCCTTTAAATTTTAAAACGAGACGCATAAACAAATGCATACAACGACAAACGCACACACACACACACACATACACACACACACACACGCACACACGCACACACACAGAGACACGCAAAATTGTAAAAACAAAAGCAAAAGCTCTTAAGTAAATAATGAAACGAGTACTCTTACAAGCAATGGGAAAATGCAAAGACAACAGCAAAGCAAACGCAAAGGCAGCAAAGTCAAAATGTAAAAACACAGCGCAGTCGCTGAGTACATAAGGAACGAAATGGTAATGGAACGGTGTGCGCAGCGTCGCGTTTAAGGGCGGAGCCAAGCAACGAGCATGGGAATAAAATCTCGCAATGAAATAGAAATGGAAATTGAACTACCATTTCAACCACACACAAGCACGCACAAATGCCCGGAGAGGGAGCGAGCGAGAGAGCGAGAGAGAGAGATACAACAATACAACAATACATACGCACGCTCAGAGAGCGAAACACGAATACCAACACAGCATACAGCACACAGCATACAGCATACGGCATACGGCATACAAATACGAATACACAAATACCTACACACAAACAGTTGCAACAGCAGTTGGCGCTCGGCTCTTGCATTGGTTGCCAAAATCGTACTTGGGAATTGTTGTTGCTCAGACAGCGGCAACTGCAGATGCTGTTTGATTATTTGCACGCTGTGTTGTCAGTAATAATGGAAACGTGCAAATCGCAAAAGAAAATGTCTAAAGCCAAATAAAATAAAACAAAATAGACAAAATAATACAATAAATACTTGGATATGTATGAATGTATGTGTATGTGCACATAAATCCCCTTTATTCAAAGTTCAATTTGTGTCGGTATTTGTGGTCTTTTTATTATTGCTACTGTTCCATATGCCGGCATTGTCCCGCCCAACGCCCCAACTACCGACCGCCCATCAGCCAGCCGCTTTGTTTGATATATCGATATATATATATATATACATATATATGTATACATATATATAGATGTATGTGTGCCTGATCAATACAGACATGTCGCATAAATCCACGTCCACTTCATGTCGAGGTTAGTTTTCTTGTGTTGTCGACTCTTGCATAAAATTATCGCAAGCAATTATTCAAAAATGCTACAAGTCTGCTGCAACGACTCTCTTTACAACATTGCATATCATTTCCGATGATTGCCCGATCAGATTGTACATGCATATATTTCTGTTATCGTAGGATAGTTCTCAATACACATCAATGATAATAAACAAGTTCTTCGCATCTAATAATTAAAGACTTATCAGTGAATAGCAGCTGCAGCCATCTTTCAAGATTAAAATATTTTAAATTAATTAAATGAATATGTCTTGTCTGTAATGAAATACGTATTTACGTGTATAAAATTACAAAAATTACCAAATTATTATTATTATTATATTGTGCCACACTCTTTACCTCAACAGCAAAAGGCAACTGCCCCCATTTTCAGCTCAAACATATCTATTTAAATATATATATATACATATACATCTGCCCTGCATTAATTTTCCATCAGGTGCTGGCCAAATTTGCATTGTATTTCTGCAGGTAGAACAGTGAAATTATGTTGAATTTCTTACAACTAAATCAAACGCTTTGATAAATTACATAATGCACGCAAACCTTTCGTTCAACAAAATGGCCGAGCGGCTTTTCGATGCTTATCTGCCATATTAAAATGGGGCCAAAGTCTGCACCTCTGCTTGCAACCAATCCAACTACACTTTAAGTGTGTTGCCTCTTGCCTCTTGCCAGTTGCCAGTTGCCAGTTGCCAGTTGCCACTTGCCACTTGCGTCTTGCGTGCTTTTTGATATCAGCTTTTCACAATGCAATTCGTCTGTCGCGTTTTGTTTTGTGTTTTCAGAATCGCTTAACTCGTGTTCAGTTGTCCAACATGCACCACGTAGTTTCTGCACGCAGACAAAAATATACCCTAGAATTTAGAAGCAGAACTATTTTTATAATTTAGAATTATACGGAAATCTGTAACCAGCAAAAAGAAGAATATAATAAATATCTCAAGTCAAGTAATACGTAACCTAAAATAATCCCAAAAATATCTGATTTATTTCACTTTTCGCAAAATATTGTAAATTTTTAAAATTTATGTTCCTAAGGGCATAGAAATAATCTATTATTTGTGGAACTTTAATTTCTTACATTAAAAATAAATGGAAATTTTTTAAATGTGTACCAACTAAATCGGCAATTTATAAGTTAAGTCCTATAAACTGTGTTTTGCTGTGTCCAGGCCAAAATAGAAGCCCGAAACAATTTTATTTATTATTAATATCTCAAATAAAGTAAAACGTTACTTAATAATTCGCTTATCGCAAGTCGATAATCCCAAAAATGTATAATTTGAATATTATATATTTAAATTTTTGAAAAGCATAAGTGCAAACTTTAACAACTAAAATTCATAAGACTTTTTGTGATTTTTTCCGACCTGCAAATTTATATGGGTTAAGTAATATCAACAACAATTCTAAAATTAATTACGCTTTCTTCTCTGGTCTTTTATCTCAACTTGGCAACGCAACAATTGGATTCTAGTCATTTTCCCAGCCTAAGAATTCAGTATTACGTGACAGCGCTGAGGAACCAGATATACATACCTATCCCTATAACGACTCCAGCTCAGATAACTGGCAACTGGTACCAACCAGCTGGGAAACTTTGGCGTGATTTAGAGCAACAGATTTAGTTGTCAGCAGCAATGATTGTCTGTGTAGCTGTGTGTGTGTGTGTGTGTGTGTGTGGTGTGTTTAGAGTTGTCATCGTTCCATGTACTATTTACGATTATCGTTATTACGACTGGCTCGTGATCTTGAACCTCAGCGTAATTCATACGAAACAACTCTCGAGTAGTAATTGTAGTTCCCAGACAGTCGCTGGAGTCGCTGTTGGAGCAGCAGACACACAAAGTTGCACTCTATTTTTTTTTTTTTTTTTTTTTTTGCCTGTTTTATTATTATTACTGTCTGAATTTGGTCAGAGGCGAGCTGGTGGCTTTGGTTTCGGTGTTGGTTTTGGCTTTCTATTTATATGCGGCGCGTGTGCAGAATCATCGAGTGGAAGATAATTGTACAGAGTATTTGCATTATTATTATTAACAATAAAATGAGCGACAACAAAAAGAAAACGGGGCCAGCAGCAACAGCAGCAACAGCAACAGGAGCAGCAGCAGCAACAGCAAAAACACGTGTGAAAATCAAATTCCATGGCATCACCTACGCAAATTACGAAATGAACACGCGCCCCAGAAATACACACAGGAGGGGCAAAGGGGGGTGTTGCTCAGTGAGGCAGCTGGTAAGCTATACATGAGGTGTGTGTGTGTGTGTGTGTGGGAGAGGGAGTGGGGGGCTTGTACACATGCCTAGTTAACGAACGAGTTAAACGCGTTCATCATGCCAAGCAGGTCATTCCTTGCTGCCCCATTGCTGCCCCATTGCTGCCCCATTGCTGCTCACTCATATTCTCATTCATCGATGATTATTGCGTTAATTATCAGCCTGTTGGCTGCTGGGCAACTCTGGGCAGTATGGTTGGGGCATATTTGTGCGTAAACTTCAAACGGAATGCCAGCTATTTTCGTGTAAGGCCGACTTATATATACCTGACCCCCCACCACACACACACACACACACATAGGCATGCCAACATCCACAACGAGTAACACTTCCTGCCACAGCCACATCCACATCGAGAACGCTGCAACGCCTCTGGCTATTCCACCTTTTGTGGCACGGACGCGTTCTGGACTTGTCGACAACTGAACTAATAACACTATTTTACATATTTATATACACAGCGTAACCTGTTCTCATTGTCTTTGTTATTCATAGATATTCAGAAAACATATAGATTGTGGCAACTTATACCAATGTATGCATAGCTAGGTTAGATAAATTACTGAGAACTCGAAACACAGAAATCCGCAAAACCCAGTGGCACTTTTAGGGTTACTTATAAAAATCGACTAATCTAATTGTGTATCTGAGGAAATAATAAACATAAATAAATAAACACAAATGTCAAATCATAAATCGAAGCTTTAATCACAGATCAGCAAATATTTATACAAACTGATATTCAGTTCTCTCTGAGCGAGAGCCAAGAATCAAACAAACAAACAGAAAAGTGAATGGCAGCTGAGAGAAGCAACAACAAACAAACAAACAAACAAACAAACACAACGTTGACTACTGTGCACATTAATAAATAACTAAACTAACTGTGCACAACTAATTGAAAGTTGGCAGGCAACGTAATTGAAAGCTTTGCCAATAAAGAACCAAAAAACTATATAAATCAGAAAACAAATACGGTTTGCGGTGCACGATAAAACAGTGTTCATAACTCTTTAGCTCTACGCTGATGATCTCAGCTCCCAGCCGAATATTTATTACTAATACTGCTGGGCACTTGTAATCAATCAAACAATCGGAAAAAATAAGGAATTCGGAATGCTGCTTGAAGTTCGAATGGCTTTTTTCTCCGAGTGCACAGATGGGATGTGGGAATGTGTGGACAGGCATTTGGGGCGACAACTTGGCTGCACTCTGGCTGCTGGCTGGTCGCGTTCTGTGAATTTAAGTATGCCCCTGCCACTTGCTGCACGCGCCCTCAGGCGTCAATTAGGCATTTTGTACATTTCGAAGGCGACAATTACGCTCAGCTCGGGATGAGGTCAGGTGTCTCCTGGCCGATATCAGAAGCATTTGCCGCGCTTATTCAATTCGACGACAAGTTTGTTGCGTTTGTTTGCCAGTTTGTCTGTTTGTCTGTTTGTCTGTTTGACTGTCGACTAATCGACATTAAATGACGTGTGAATGCGGGCAGCTGCCAGGCATTGCTTTCTGTGCCCGGCTCCCAGTTGCCTGCTTGCCTGCCAGTTGCCTGCCACTTGCCAATTTTCGATTTCCAATTGCCACTGGCTTTGTGTGTTTCGTGATAACTCCTGTCTGCTGTCTGTTGTCTGCTGTCTGCTGTGTGTTGACTTTTGTTTTTGTGGCTTTTATCAATTTTGTCGTGGCTTTTCGATGGGGTCCCTGACAGCAGGTCCCATAAATTATGACGATTGTCGACACAAAGTACGAGTTCGATTGTAAACACTCGTTTAATTTCCCCCCCTCCACCAACTGCCGCTGGTGGCTGCTTGCCTCAGTTTGACGCTTGACGTTCGATGTGTACAATTGCTCAGACACACCATATCAATATATATTTTATTCAGTTTTATCTGTTGGGCAGCTTGCATGTATTCCCAGCCTGAACATTTAATTAATGTTTTAATTATAAGCGCGATGGCAGCAGCAGCCGCAGGTCATTTGGCTTTTAAACTGTGGGAAAACTTGCGCCAAGTCAGACGCCAGAATGATCATCAATATTATTATTGGACAAAGATTTCTAGTTGCTCGATCAATTTTACACGTCTTGACGTTAATTAATTAATTTCAGTGCTACACTCTCCAAATATCCAAAATCGCTCTGCATTTTAGAATTTCGCCATAATTTCGAGCCCAGGGCTAATTCAGCTTATTATTCACAAAGTAGGTTTTTTAAAAACGGGTTTTTTTAATTTCTTAATTTAAAGGTACTTTTTTGGGTCAGGTTATTTTCAAATGTGTACAGGCAACTACTACTATTATTGATAAACATTAGTATTTTCAGATTTAAAAAATACATTTTAGATAGTTTATAAATCCATTTGATTTAATTTGAGAAACTAAACTCTAATTTAAAAGCCGAACCAATAAATTGCATTGCATAAAGAATTTTTCTAAAAATACAAATGCATTTCCTAATATTAAGAAATATATCTAAAATAAACACCATATTTTTGGTAATGTCAATTTAGTGCAAACCTTTCTAATTTTTAGAGCATTTTTGTTATATGTAGAAATTATTGCTAAAAACTAGAAAAAACTTTCCACTTTTTAGGGTAATTTTAAATTTTCAGTGATTTTCTACACTTCACAGAGTTTTTTCTGAGTGTATACAGTGGGTTCTCTATTCAAGCATTTGTTTACTCTAACGACAATACCGAAATCGAATTTTCGTAAGGGAAAGTTAGTGCATAGATGGTATAAGGCCAATAAAAAATGCTTTAGTCCCTCAACTAGTCAACATATGGCCTCAGTCAGTCACTTCAGGCTGCAACATGGAGACTGACTGCAATTGTCATCAAATATCACTCAAAGTGTCATTATTTGCAGTTTTGTGGCATTCTTTTTTGTTTTGCTTTTTTTGCTTCTTTGCATCTGCAAGAGTGGCTGACGAACCACAAACAAAAAATCGTTGACAGGCAGCTAATTTACATATAAATTAAAACTTAAATGTAGCTTCAAAGGAACCGAGAGACACACATACGCTCATAATTTGACTGCTGTTGCTGCTGTTGCTGCTTTGGCTGCTTTGGCTGCTTTTGCTGCCTGCTATGCGAAACTGTTTTGTAACCTCATCTTGTTTTGCTTCTTGGGATGCGGCTTTTAAGTTTGCTCCGTCGAAAATTCCGTACAAATTTCATAAATGTCAAGCAGCGGGGACTGTCGGAAAATTGTGGCATAAATCTGCCATTAGTATGAGTGGCGTATGAAAAAAGGTTGTCGCATGTGCCCGGTATGTATTCAAAGAGAGAGAGAGAGAGAGAGAGAGTTGCACAAAACTCACAGTCTGCACATGATGTGCTATATGCCACCACAGCACAGCAATATCAGCCAGTGTCCCGGCCCAGGCATGCCCAGCAAACCGCAAAATATTTATATGTCTTTGATGGGTAGCAACCCAATAGCCAAAAGCCAACTATTCTCGGCACCAAACAATGTCCGATGAATTTTGTGTTATTCTGCTTGGCATTTTGTGCGCATCAAACTATTTTAATAGTTCACATTTCAAATATTTGTGCGAAACTATAAGGCAAAATGCAAAACTAGTGGAACATAGTGGATATAGTGGATATATATATATATATATATATATATATATATATATTGGATAAATGTATACATATATTTGTATATGTATGTGCGAGCGTAACGAATAGTGCTGCCAGTTAACAGTTATTCTACGGCTGACGTGTGTGTTTTACGGCCTGACCTGAAAGCGCCGAATGGATTGGATTGGATTGATACATGAGCGAGAGCGAGAGACGATCATTAATAATCAGAAATGTTTCGTATTTCGAGTTGCGAGTTGCGAGTTTCGAGTTGAGTCGCCTACTTTATTGGTACATTATTTGTTCAATTTCACGGTACATATTTGTAAAGACACAAACAACGCGCTGTGCCTAATAAAAGAAGGGTATATAGGGTTTATGTAATGTCCACCTATATTTACATAAAACTAGTTTATATGCCATCTACGTCAAATAAATATATTTGCATATCTATCTACATATATTTGGCGCATTTTTAGTTTATAAATATTTATAAAAACACAAACTAATAGCTGAATACAGAATTTATGCAGTGGCCAGCTCTTTTCTAACGTAGTGCAGTGTATTGCGCAGTCGGCCCCAGTCGAGGTGCAACAATCTTTAATTTGTTTTGGTCTATGGCAATCCACTTAATAAATTATTGCTGGTATCTGTGAAATTCGTGTTAACTATTCAGCCGAATCATTTGGATTATCATTTTGTGGCATTGCCTAATGATGATTGCTGCTGTTTAATTACTTTTCGAATGACTAGCAAAGCAAACCGTGAATAATGTAAAACAGACGAATCTAAATCATTTATTGACCCAAAACAGTTCAAGACTTCGTTTGAAAAATCATATTCAAAGCAGGTACAAACATGAAACATTTTCAAATGTATTTACCAAAAACAAAAAAGGAATCACTTCGAACTTGTTCTGAAATTGTAATTAATTCTTTAAAGTTTAAACATTTTCGATGAGTTCTAAAAGAAGCCGAATCGATTGAGCTGTATCCTTTTGCACATTTGTGTGTTTGTCCTGCTGCCAGTTCGTGCATCTGTATAATGTGTCAATCTTAGTTGCTACACTCAGAAAAGCAATTGCGCTGTAAATTAAAAAATCCCCCTACAAATTAGAAAGTTTTTCTTAGTTCTAATTGCGAAATAATTATAAATATGTTAAATAATTTCTAAATAGAAGAAAACAATTTTTCTTAAAATCATAAATGTTTTCCCTAAATCGTCAATCCCAAAAATATGGTGAATTTTTTTTTTTTTTTAATTTTTTCTTTTATTAAGAAAGACAGTTCTATAAAGTAAAATGTAAGCACTGATTCAGAAAGTAGTAATGAATGAATCCATATAAGTTTTTAGCGGTCCACAATCTTAAAGTTTACCAAATTACTTTCTGAATAATAAGGTGACTTTCTAAAATTCAGTTCGATTTGTTTTTCTGAGTGTAGTTGGAGGTAGCTTTTAAGTTCAGCACCCATCACACAGCCAGACACACACAGTTTAATTGCCATAATCCATTTAGAGAAGGTATCGCACAATGCGAAACGACCCTGTCGACAACAATAAAGATTGAAATGAGAAAACAAACACAGTAAGCCAGGCAGGCGCGAGGCCATTGCAATATGACAAGTCTAGTAAATAAACAAGTGTGCTCTAGCTAATAGTGAACGACTAGGGCATACCCTGCAGACAGTTCCACTTAATGTCTCTACTAATTTTAGTCTTTAAGATATGTCCAAAATTGAGTGCTAAGAAAATAAATTTATTTCTACTTTTAATTAAAGAAAACTTTGATAATAAATACGATCAGGAATATTTGTATTTAAGTCTACTGTCGACTGTTAAGCCCAAATGCCCAACTGCCCAACTGCTCTTTGCCCATTTTCAATGGGTACAGTAAAGCTCCGCCCGCACCGACCGCCTACTGGCTGCCGTATAATAATAAAAAGAAATACGAGACGCCTTCGACGAAATCCTTTTTATTCGTCCGATAAAAGTGGAGAATGAGTAAAACATGAAAAGCCAAAGGCCATCGGGCGATTTACATTACTTTGCGGCGTCTCAATTTTTTCTTCTTCTTCTTCTTCTTCTCAGTGGAATTGTACAAGGAAAAGCTGCGCTTATTATAATTTCCTTTGTACATTAGTCGCTCTTCCTTTCTCCCCCGGCCCGGTCCCCTTTACAACTCTGCCTACTGTGCACAGTGGGTTAGCTGGCTTCGCTGTAGCCGGCTGTTTTTTATGTTTTTTATTTTATGTTGATTATGACTTATAAGTGCAGTTGTTTGTACAATTTTGCTGGATGCATTTCCAACTCCCGCCCGATTGTCAAAAAATTACTTAGCGCTGTTTGAGGCTAATGCTAATGCTACCGGGTAAAAATCAAAAAGGCAAAAAAAAAACCAAACAAGTCGTTTAATTTTCTAATAAGATTTTGTGGTATTTTTGTAACAAAATCATGAAAACTCCCCGCACGTGTTTCCCTTATAAGCTCTCCCCTCATTCATAAAATTTGCTACAAAAATTACCCCAAAAATGCCAAGAATTTTTTCGAATTTTTTTTTTTTTTTTGTTGTTGTATCAAATCTCTTTCCTTGCTGAGTTTCAGTTTCATTTGGCTTACGATGACTTTGATTTGTGTGTTTATCTTTTGAATTTTAGCTGTTTCTGCACGCTCGTGAAATTAAAATGAGCGGAAATAATGCTGTCCTAATATCCGCTTACATTTTTGTTTTGGAATGAAGGCAAATTTTTTTTTGGACAGCTGTTGTTTGGAGGATTGCAATTTGATTTCCACGTGCCTTCGATAAATTCATTAAATTCTTTATTGCATGAGTCCAGGTACAGCTGTCGATTTGAAGTACTCGACAAATAAAGTGCCCCGACTGATAGCCAGATAAAGCAATGATAGAAATGTTTACAATATTGTAGTTAGTTAGTTATGTCTGGTCCAATGTTGATTCTAGGCTACATGTACATTAATGTACAACAATAATCAAATATGACAATGCGACACCAAATCCTCAGTCTGTCGCTGCATAATTGTGACAATCAAATACTGGGGACTTCGAATGGGCTTTCCATATTAAGTAGTATTCGGTTGCCACACACAACAAAGTTGCCATTGTAGCTTTGAAGTTGCCCGCTGGGGTATTCAATTTGCTATATTCACACATTGGCTGAGTTAGTGCGGGAGCCCACACAAAGCGACGCAAGATGAGTTCCACAGAAACAGAATCCGTATGCAAACTCACAATGCTTCACGCCACTCCACTAAAAGAGGCAGAGAGAGAGAGAGAGAGAGAGAGAGAGAGAGGGAGAGAGAAATACAGAGCCGACTTCTTAGTTGGTTCTTTTATTGATCGTTAAACATGATTTAGGCCTGACAATGAGATATTGTTAGGAGCGAGCTGGCCGTAAACTCTTGCGGTCTTTTTTTTTGTGGTTTTAGCCACTTTACCTTGCAAGCAATTTGCTACTCAAATGAAACAATTTTGTTAATACTGTCTTGCCGACAAAAGCCAAAAAGCAGCTACCGTTGGGTTTGCGGCCCAACTGCAAACTGCCTCAGTTGATATTTTGTAAATAATTTAATCTTAATATGTATTTAGAGTGTGCATATGTGCCACATACATTTATTTACTGATATCTGAAATATATCTTTCATATTCATTACATATTTCACATATTTTATAATTAAATATCAAATTTGATTTATTCATTTAAAGAACCCGAAAGTTGTTTTAAATTTGAGCCGGTGACCTAGGATAGACTTGATATTATTAATGAATATCAATATCTATATAAATTTGAGATTGTGCTATGAGAAGTAAAGTAAATGTATATTTAATTAATAAACCTTTAAAAGACTCACTTAATTAAGCAGTTTGTCTTAGTTTCTACGGCAAATATTAAATTTGCAAGCGGTGTAATAATAAGGCACAAGTACAACTGAAAGGTGATCCCAAGAGCAAATTTAGAACTCAACGACGTTGTTTAAGTATCGAACATAGACTGCTGCCGAATTGAAAACTTCTAAATTATCTTATAGTTATATAAAATTATTCTTATCCTACTTAGGACATTATCTAGGTACATATTTACCGCTTCAAATGCGTCTAGACTCATTATCCTATCACGACTGGTGCCGCGTACGTGTCTCTTCATATCTTTTCATATATTATCGCAAAAAAATGCTCCTTGGTTATCTTACCATTGGAAGATAACATAATGTTTGCCAGTTATGCGTTAAAGGGTATTTAGTCTTCGACACGCCATAGAAAAAGTGTTTTTATTTTATCGTTTTGTTATATTTTTGGGCTTGCATTTGTTGCACGCTTAAATAGCGTTTAAGTGGAGTAAATCTTAAATTGTTGCCCCAAGGCGAGACGCTTATTACTGTTAGTGCTGTCGTTGTTTTTGGTGCAACATTTTCATCCGAACCGTATTCGAAGAAGTTTTTGCGGATAAGCTTTATTAGTTCTGGATTTGTGTATTGCAAAAAGTGTAATTTCGTATGCAAATTTCGGTAAGATGCTTGCTTATTTGTATAATGAATATATTTAGTAAATTCTGTTTTATTGGAAACCTTTTTTACGCTAATTCAAAAGGAAACTAAATTGTGTTAATTTCCAAGTCCATTCAAGTTGGCTTTAAGGCTATGAAATACTACATCGACTCCATCGGTTGTCGATATGAAGTTGAGGAAATCTTTTTCAATGATGTTACACACTTACAATAATATAGAGACCACAGAGCTATTTATATATTAATAAAAAAATATATATGTATATAGATAACGTGATTGATTGTTGTCCAGAGATGAAAGGAATAAAAGCCACTACCATTGAAATTAGCAGTTCAAGTATGCCAGCATAGAAAACTGTGTACAATCCACAACGGCCGAAACTTTTTCCAGCCACCATCAAGTGGGAGTCAAAATCGTGTCGCTATCGAAGACACAGCTGTCAAAGCAACCCATCAAATAAATGACGACGACAGTCAAAAATTTTTGTCACGCAGCTTCAAAAACGGTGGCAATGACGACAGATGTAATCAGTTCCGCTTACGCAAGTCACAAGTCGAAGCTGTTGTCTGGAGCCCGCAAAAAGTTGCAACTAGCGATAGGCAATATATGGTTAATGCTAGCTAGCTACACTCAGAAAAAAAAAACGCCTGAAATGTAGTAAATCACTCTGCAATGCAAATCGCCCCAAAACGTCTAAGCTTTTTCTTTATCTTAGAAATTATTTCTAAGTATTAGAAATCATTTCTTTTTAATTAAAAATTTTTGCTCTAAGCTTTTGTCTATTTTTTAGAAATATTTTCTTTAGTTAAGAAATGCATTCTTAAAAAATTGTAACGAAATATTCTCTCTCTTCGGATACATTATTATATCATTATTCTCGCGAACGAAGGATCTCGGGTTCGATTCTCCAGAAAATCGAAAGTTTTTACAAATTAATTTATATTCATTTATAAACTATGTGAAATGTTTAAATATATCAAATCTTAAAATACTAAAGTTTAAAAAAAGCTAATATAAGAATTATTCTATGTACAAACATAGAAAAATATCAAGTTGGGGATTAGATAGATGTTTTCCATATTTTAGATAAATTCTTGAATTAAAAAAAAATGCAATTGCTGGTTTTCGATTGTAGAAATTTACTTTCTAAATAATAAGGTGATGAACCCTTGGCTCTAAAAGTATTGCAAATTTCTCCTTTTTTTTGAGTGTAGCTAGAAACACATGGGAGAGGGGGTCTGTGGATTTGGCTGGATAAGGCTGCTGCTGCTGATGATGATGGCAGCGAGAGGAATTGGGGAGTGTGTCACGCGTGTGATTGACAAGGATTTATGATTGTTGTGTAAATGTTTTTAGTCAGTTGAAATTTTAATATTGAATGGCCCCACCAAGTGAACGACCTGCGGCTTGGTGGCATTTCAAAAGCCCTGCAAACAAAAATTCATTCATTCAAATGCTGTTATGATTGCATAACATGTATTATACACCCAACACCCGGTTCAGTCACCTCAACCCCAAATACCCCGACGCCTGCCAAACCAACTGTGCAAACATTTGCGGACAAATTTTTCTATGCGCATTGCATTTCATCTCTAAGTCGAGATATCAGCAACCAGGACAACGAGTCCTTTTCAACATTTTGCACACCCACACAAGTGTCACAAGTATATGTATGTGTATCTGTGCATGAATATTCATGCCTTGTTTATGCATATTTGCGTGTCAAGTGCCATGACTGTCATCCCTCTCTCTCTCTACACCTAAGACTCCCTCCCTCCTTCTCTTTCGCTCTCTTTCGCTCTCTCCGTCTCTCTTTTTCTATGCTCGTTGCATCCTCGGAGCAGGGCGCATTCAAGTTGTTTACCTTGGCAAATGTGACGGCGACGAGCGCTGTGTGAAAAATGTCTGTTTATGCTCACATTTCATTTGAACGTGAGTTTGTTTGTTTGCCAATTTGAAGTGCTAAAATGTATGGAAGTTGGGGCACGAGGATGCCCCTGGTAGCTGGGGGGATAGATGATGCAGCAGACTTTGATTGCAGTTTCTGCTGTGTATGCGAAAAATTGTGCAAAGGAATGAAAAAGGAGTTGTATGCGCCTCTCCTTGAGAAGTGGGCAACGGCCCTAGATTTGAGTGTTTGGGTACATCAAGCAAAGTAGTCAAATAAATACAAGTGGTATCCGATAGCAAACGATTATTCTTGTGCATGTTTTTTTTCAAAATATATAAAAAATGAATATGAAATTGTTGGAATATATAAATCAAATATGTGAAAAGATATCTTTAAAAAGTATAAAATGTTTAATATATTTATACATATTTACAAGATTAAAGTGAACAACTAGTTGCACGAAGAACTGCAGATCGAAATTATATTATTTAGTATTTTTTTTAAAAATATAATATATATTTATTTATTTATCTGTTTTAGCTGTAAACTACACATCAAAATAAATGCCTATCATATTGAACGAGCTAAACCTAATTAATAATTCGCTTAGCAAAAATAGAAGTCGGATTGCCTTTAAGGAGTATTTTCTAAATTCTATGGCATACTTTTTTCCTAAGGGGCGATAATTGCTGTAGAGTCTTGTCCATTGCTGACATTTCAACTCCAATTAAATGAAAGAAATGGGCTTCGATAGTGTCTGGGCTAACAGACCATAAAGCTTGCTACAGACGAGGAGCACATTGTGCGAGAATAATTTGGCTGTCTAAGCGAAAAGAAATGGCCAACAAACATCGGTAACAACAAGAGCATTAACAAAAGCAACAACAATCACAACAACTTATTAAATGCCACAACCCCCAGAAAGTCAAAGTTTTTGAACTCATTTTCATTACGAGTTAATTTGAATGTAAATGAACAGAGGGCACAGCGAACATAACTGGGGCAGAGTAGATAAAAATGTTTGGCTAATGTTTCAATTAAGTAGGCAGTGAAAAATTTAATTTTCTTTCATTTGGCGAGCAATGTGAAGAAGCAAATTGCTGGAAATGCGGCCACCCAAGCCGAGACTTCAAAAGTTGCAAATTGAGTTCAACTCGGTTCTACATCGGTTGTCCTGGGTGATGTTCACAAGGAATGTTTCAATGTTCCACTCATAATTTCATATAATTTCCATTAATTGCATAAAATTAATGCCGTTGACTTCGACTTGAGCAATTGAGGCTATTGCAGCCCGCTCGGTAGCCATTTTTATGATTTGCTACGCACTTTGGAAATAGCTGCGAGTGCTTCAAAACAGTAAACATTACTCGCAACAGCAAACGTAACAACAACACCAACAACAACAGCAACAGCAACAGCAACAGCAATAAAAAAAAGAGGAACAACAACGACGTGAATCAGACTTGGTCCTAGGCAGTGAACTATTTTCGGCCTTCTGATGACTAGCCGGCTACTGGCGAGCAGCTTCTTCTTTTGTATTTGAGGGCAACTGGCCGTTAAGAACCATAGCCACTTTCTAGACACGATTACGATCGGGGCATATTGGATGCCAGTGCAATTTTACAAATACCACTTACGGGCATTTTAAGCTGGCTGGCTGTTGTTAAAGCCTCGATCGGCAGCTTCTGCAAGTAGGCGGTATGCAAATTTTGCTGCTGAAGTCTGTGCAGCATAAATTGTCACGCCCATTTTGTTACTCTGCTACTCAATGGCAGTTGTCATGGGATCATGCAACCAATGAGCTCCCAACTAACACAATGTTATTTTATCAACATAAGCATCTACTGGTAGCAGTTAATCCTATTGAAGAAAAAATCGTATTTAAATGGAAATTTTTTTGAGAATTTAAGATTTCTTTCAAAATAAGTATTTATTTCTCTACTGGCTGTATTTAATCTTCATAAATAAATTTCTATTTATATATTTATGCATAATTATTCATTCATCTTATAAAATATTTATAGAATTACATTTTGCGACTATTTCTATTGTTATCTGCAAACTATACCAGCTGTAAAATATTAATCAGTATAAATGAACATATTGTTACTCAGTTTGTATAATATGTAGATTAATGCAGAATATCAGTCATAAGTGGATCTCTCTGCTTTATCTCTAGATATAACAACTCCATCCAGTTCGTTAAAGAGTTAGAATAACTTGCCAAGTCCCCAAGGCTACCAAGTTAGAGTTTAGACAGCTCTCAGTTACATTAGCCACAATTTCTTCGAATACGGAATTTCTTTGCGTTTCTTGTCGCACAGTTACCCTGGCAAGTGAAAACAAGAAAACAGCAACACGTGTCCGTTTTAATTAAAATAAATAAATAGGCGGAAACATAGAAATAAGCCGAATAGAAAAACTACCTACCTACCTACCGACCTACATAGCTACTACTTCCACCAAAATATTGGGCGGCACGGGCGTTGCCCCAGTTGCCACTACCATTACCATTACCATTTCCATTTTCATTTTCATTTCCATTTGTTTTCAAAGGCAAATGTCAAAAATGGTACGCAGCTCTCTGCGAGTATTCAATTTCATGCGTCTATTTGATTTGCCACTGTGGGGGGCCCATGGCCAGACGGGGAGAGGGCGCCGGGCGGAGGGGGTTACGTTCGTGCCTGGGGCAAAGGGTTTGCCAGAGACGCTTTCCCATTGCGTGGGCGCTTCGGGCAACATAATATTTTTTGGCTGCTGCCTTCTTCCTTGTACACTCGGTGAATGTGTGTATTATTTTTTGGTTACGAAACGTGCGTATTCGAATTTGAAGCGAATTATTATTTGAGCAACGGCAGAAATGCCTTCGAGGCAATTTTAGCGCAACTGGAAACGTTTTCTTGGAAAACCATTGCACAACAACTTTATTTTTACTTTTTTTTTCTTCTGTTTTGTGTATAGCTAGCAATTTGCATGCGGCGTATAATTTACAATAAATAAATCAAATGCAAATCGCATAAAAAGAAGACCACCAACCCCATTCCTGGTGATTCCATTAGACATTAGCCCAGACAGGCATTGCCAGCGTACTGAGAGTATGAGTGAGTTATTAGCCGGAGCCGAGAGTCTAGGCAAGTGCCCTTTTTGTGAAGGCAGCCCTTTGTCTGACCAGGATTATGACCATTTATTTGCCTGTCATGTTGTGCGGCAGTCCAACAAAAGTATTTACGATTCGACGTTGCCTCTCTTGGAAAAGGCGATTTAACAACGCAGTGCAAGAAATCAAAATCAATGAAGATTTGTGGCACAATGAAGTTGGGCAGTAGCATGGCTTCCAGTTGGTTCTGCCTGCCAGTTCTCGCTGGCCAGGATTCATAAACTTTTGAACCAACTGAATCCCGCTCGGATTATTCATCGCTTAGCATGGAAGCAAACTTTTAACAAAACCCATCATATTTATTATTGATTGATCAATGCAGGTAGTAACAGCAGGACTTTGTTTTATTTTTGACTTCACTTTTGGCCTTTCGCATTGCTCTTAATAAGTTTTCACCAACTGCAAAAGTTCCAGCTAATGAAACCTGCTAAGGCGAAGATGCTTTCTCAGCAATTGGATACATTTTAAAGTACGCTCAGAAACTCCTTATATTTTTCGAAATTTATTTCTATTTGTTTTTTAAATATGTTTAATTTTCAAATATGTTTTCCATATGTGTACAAAGCAATTCTCTAGCAAAGATTTTCTTTTGTTACTTATTTTATTATTAAACATTAGTTCTTTAAGATTTTAATCATTTGTAATTTTTAGAAATTATTTCTAGTTTTCAGTGGGACGTTAATTTTAGAGCCATTTTTTCCCTGATGTACATTTACATTTGAAATACTTTTGCATCGTACAAATGGAAACTGAATAAGTTTAATACCGAAAGATAAAGCACTTTCTGTGATCTTTTTGTGCTGGTTGATCATTGGCATGCCATAATAATAATTTATTGTTATGTGCATAGGAAAGATCTGCAAGAAATAAATATGTATATGGCGCTTTTGCTTTAAAATATAAATGCTTATTTTTGATTGATTCAATCAAAATGAGCAAAACGCAACGAAGATCGTTGGAGTGCGCTCTTTCCACGGAGGAGCCAAGTTTTCTGCATGCCTGTCACGTAATTTATTGATTTAGCTCTTGGGAATACGAACGGCGATCCGAGAGGCACCACAAGCGAATCGTAAAAAAAATGTTTGCCACCGTGTGCTGCCTGCAGCCGACTTGGCAGCGGAAAGCGGGTTGCAGAGGAAACGAGGCAAGCGGGGCAAGCGAGGCGATCGAGGCTGAAAAGTGGACCGGCTGGCTGACTGGCTGACTGGCTGGCTGGTTGGCTGGTTGGCTGATTGGTTCATGTCGATGTGATCATTTGGCTGGCGGCTGCAAATTCAAATGCATTAGCCAGATATGTGAATGCAACTGCGTAAAAGTGTGCAAGCCATTTACGCATGAACGCCTCAAACGATTCAACATGCCACGTCTCCCTCTCCCTCTCCATCTCCACCTCCGACTTGGAGTTGGAGTTGGAGTTGGACTGGATAGTCCTGCCGGTCTGCCAGCGATCATCGATCAACAAAGCCGAATGAAGATAATGGCCGCCTTGCCATTTTGCATTTTTGCATTTGTAATGAAACTGAAAACCAGAATGAAATGTAATTTTCTTTAGCCCAAGCAGCCATATTTATAATCAAGCCACAGCCAAGCTCGGCACAAAAATAAAAACACAGACGATCCGACTTTGCTCTCATATTAAGCGAAATTGCAAGCGCATTGAACTCTAGCTGGATATGAGTGTGGGAAGATAAGAACATGATTTTTCGAAACCATTTTAAAACTCGTGTCGATTGCCATCGAAACACTGTCAAAAAGTAATCAGACCACAAAATGTGCCTAACAAATATTCATGATGCAAGAATTATTATTGTAATTACAAATTATCAACATTGGTCTGATATTTCCCTTAGCTTCGATAGCACCAAAATGTGTTTGTTTGTTGAACTCAATTACTTAAAATTTAGCTCACAGCAGCCAGTAGTTGATTTGCTGTTTATGTTCATACTTGGTGCAACTGAAGTCATTTAGCCAGCAACTTAAGAGCCTTTAAAAAGGCTGAAATGACCAATTCAAGCGAGTTGCCTGCTAAATTACACTTTAAGGCAGGTTTGACGGCAAATTCTTAGCCCTTAACTCAGATTGTTACACAATGAATAAAATCGCAGTCACCGTATTATTCAGAAAGTAAACTAAAATTGAAGATTCGACTTTGTAAAACTATTAATTTTTTTTATTATATTTTTTATATTAATACTTAAGCATTAGTTTTTGTTAGATTGCACATATTATTTAAAGGCACACTTTATATAGCTTATAACTTATACTTAAACAACTTAAACTGAAAAAAAATTACGACTTTGGCGGTATTCGAAACACTTCGTTCCCGAGTTGAGTAACTTCTCACAGAGCTACGTGGACTCCACAGCAGTTAGCAGCTAAAATATAAAGTACCAGTCAAGGGAGTAAACTTCATTACTATTTTCAAAATGTCAGAAAGAATTTTTTCCAAGAATCATGTTGGACAATTCTTTTAGAAATGCAATCTCAATAATAGAAAATATTTTATACTTTTTTGGGTATATCGATAAAATGTTTTCTTTTATGTAGAAATTATTTGTATAAACAAAAAAAAACTTTGTATAAGAAAAATTGTTTATGACGATTTTGATTTTACATCGATTTACAAAGTTTCATGGTGATTTTTTGTCTGAGTGTATTTTCAGGTAGTTGGCAAAATCAGTGCATGTGAATTGCAGCGAGGGGTGTTGATTGCAGCCAGGGCCAGAGCTCAATGCATTTCCATTGAAATTCGTAGTTACCTGAGAGGTGCAGTGAGCAAACACGTCCTTGGACTGACTTTAAATACTGCGTAGCAGGTCAATTTATTTGCTGGTCAAAATTGAGTTAAACCTTTCTGCCTTTCTCATTGCAGCGTTCAGTCGATGTCGGGGCAGCAGACGAGAATGTTGCTGGTGTTCCTGTTGCTACAGCTGCTCCTGCCCACCCTGCAGGAGAATATCTCCGTTGAGGAGGAAGCCGCAGCCTTTTACACAACCAAGGAGGGATGCGAGGCAATACTTAAGGGCAACAACGAATGCGAATGCCAGGATCAGCGCATCAAGTGCGGCATGGTCACACTGAGCAGCTCCAAGCAGCTGTACAGGATCAGCTGCAGCATTTTCGATGCACGCGGCTTTGGCTATCTGCCTCCGCTCAAAGCCGGCCACATTGGACGGCTGAGCATCGATAACTGTGCCATACCCAATGGACAGACCATTCGGCACATGCTCTCGAGACTGGGCATCACCAACTACACCGAGATGGAGATCTCCAACTACTTTGAGACGCGCGACGAGCGAGATGAGCTACTGCAGCAGCGTTTCACAAATTATCCCGGCCTGAGAAAACTGTCTATAATTGGCTTTAAGGCTGTGCTGCCTGCCACCTTTTTGGACAATGTCACGGAGATCACGGAACTGACGCTTAAGGGCAGAAGCGATTTGGCCGGCACGTTGCTGCATCCACTAACGAAACTGAAAAGGCTATCAATTGTTGTAAGAAACATGGCCAGCGTGGCCAGTGAGATATTCTCGAGGCAGTCGGAGTTACTGCAACTCTCCCTGGACTGCTCGCTGAAGAACAGCAGTGTGGAAATGTCCTTGCTCAGCTCCAAGGAATTGTGGCATATGACGAAACTGCGCGGCTTTGAGCTGCACAACTGTGGCGATAATGTGCCAGCCGAGCTGTTCTGGAAATCGGGGAATCTGTCCTACATTGGCATTCGCAGTAATATCAGCTACATTGGCAGGGATTTCCTCAAAGCGCAGAAGCAGTTGCTAATGCTGCACTTGGAGCGCAACAACATTGCCAGATTGCCGGATGAACTATTCCATCACTCACCAATGCTGCTCGAAATTCATCTGGCCCACAACAATCTGGATCGCATCCAGGGGTAGGTGATCTTGAAAATCTTCCACTTCCAGTTCCACAATCTTTATCTATTATCTGTTTTCGCTTTGCCAGCGGTCTCTTTGATAAAATTAAGAATCTTCTGGTTCTGAATCTGGAGCACAATCCCATAACAACTATTGCGTTGAATGCCTTCTCCACAATACCCACGGCACGCATTTATATCGGCGATCTGTTCAAGCAGCTCAGCAACCAAGACTGGATGCGCTCCACCAATGCAACTATCTGCGAGGAGGAATTTATCAACGGCGTCTGTCTGTACTGCAAACGGGATGAGTACCTCGATCATTTTGCTGTCAAGGAAAATTGCAACAAGCCCAACGATCCTGGCAAACTAATCGAAGTGCTCAATCGAAAGGTTTTCGAGCATCGCTCAAAACTGGTCAACACTTTTTAAGCTAAATCAATTTCAAGACAGTAAGTAACAATTAAATATCCAATTGATAAAATGTTTTTAATAATATTGCAGGATGTAAAATAACAAATAAAAATGTTCAAATTCGCATCTGTTAATCAAAGAATTATCTGTTATAGAACTTAATAACTTATAAACCACATTTTATGCGTCTGTTTATATTTGCATATCTGTCTTACAACAAGATTAAGTTTATCGATTTTAGCTTCGCTTTCATTCACATTTCGCACAATATTAAATTCACAAATTACATTTTCAGTTGCCTACCCTGCATTGAAAATGAAATAAAAAGTTACTAGATATATGAACAATATTAATATTTGTTGCTTTCTTTGAACGCTGGCGATAACAAGCGAAAGAGAAAGTAATGCCCTCAGTAATGCACAGAGTAGGTTTGGGAGATGGACTGCCGCAAAGGCAACATCACATTTATATATATATATATATATAAATCATGAACAAAAACAATTTATCTTGTGATTTGTTGCAAGGGATGTTCCGTAAAAATGTACAAAACTTTGCGTTTGTTCATCTGTTACTGTTCCATTAATGGAAACGGGCGCAACATGTCAAATTTAATAATGCCTAAGTTTTCCAACCGAAGCAAAGATTGTAAGTGAAAGTTACACAATCCCAGTTTTTGTACAATGAAAATAAGGTAATTTATGCAGGTTAACTGAACTACACTGAGCACCAAAAACAACGATTTCAGTCTTCAGATTGCTATCAGTTATGGATACAAAAAATGCCCCCAACTTTGCCAGACAACCGCGCAGGAAATATGCCTTCGCCCTGTTTTTATTATTCGTTATGTAAATCACATTTGACATTTGTTATTGGGGTAAAAGGGAAGCGTTTATGGCAAAGATGTGGGTGAAAATGCTGTTGACAACTCATAAGTGTCAGGACTATTACATGTTCAGCGCAACTGGATGTTCAAATTAGATAATCGAACGTCAATAAATAATAATAAAATTAGAAGCAAAAATAAATATGTATTTTTTGTGTAGAACTGAAACTCATAAATATCAAGAACAACTGGATGTTAATTTTAGGCAATTGAACGCAAATAACCAAATAAATATATATATTTTAATTTGGCATCCATTTATTAATTTTTTTTCATTGTAGGAAATTGTTTCCACACGTTAGCATAATATTGAACTTAAACAAACAATGTTAGTTTGATCGCGTTGGTTCGTTGGTCAATACTTAGCCATATCAGCCAGCGTCACACACAAACTGGGTGTTACTCAACATCAATATATGTTGGAAGTCAGCGTTTGAGTCACATTTTATTGCGCATTAATGCATGCTATAACTCATGGGCTTAACTTACTCAGTTGGCGTCGGCACTCTAATCTTAATTTGCTGTTTGAGGTGACACTAATGAAACGCAGGAAGGGAGGAGGACCACACTACAGAAAATGCATCTCTGGCATACTTGCGATTCTCTCCCCAGTCAGATAGACATTATTGGTTGTGCGACATGTTAAAGTGCAACTGATAGGAGCTCTGGAAGATGGGGTAGCTTTGAGTGTGGTGTTCGTTCACACTAATTATACTTATTATTTATTTATTGAATAGAAACCATATTTGAGGTAGTCGTAGTCACATTAAAAAATATTTTAGAGATTCGGAATAAAAATAAACAAACTGGACATCCAACGGAAAAGTCTTAAAGCCTTTCTCCATATCTAGAGAGATTTAATAATGATATTAACAACCAAAAGACACTACTTTAATTGCCTTTTTATGTTTGCAGCCGATTTGTACTCAAAACCCAATGTTCTATCCTAACAAACATAGCGTACAGTTAAAAGACGACTCTGGTTTATTCACAAACTTAGCTATGTTCGAATATCTGGCGGATTAATTTCAAAGCAATACCAACTGAACGAACTGCGGCCTTATAGGCTGCTCTTATCGCTTTGTACACTTGGAAAAACAATCGCCCCAAAAATTATAAAGTTTTCCATTTTTTTAGTAATAATTTTTAAACATAAGAAGAAATCTTCTACAAATTAGGAACACTAAATTGACAATTCCAAAAAGTTTAATTTTTTTGTCTACTTTTTTATAAATTATATAAAATTATTAAATTCTAAAAAAATTATAGAAAAATTTCCTTCTAAAACAAGTAAGGAACTTTACTGACTCGGCTTTCATATCAGAGATTAGTTGTTGTCTGACTTAGAGGCTGAGTCACGCGCTTGAATCGACATAAAATAATATGAATTTATTTGTAAGCTATCTAAAATATATGCAAATGTCAGACCTTAAAGTACCAATGCTTTCCAAGAAATAAAAAGGCTAATTTTACGGATCTGTTTTGGACCTAATCATTTTTTTCTGAGTGTAGGCTGCGTTTATCGCTTTGTAGAGGGCAGACGACAACAGCAGCAGCCAGCAGCAGCAGTCAGCAGCCAGCAGCCGGCAGCCGGCAGCCGGCATCAGGAACAAAACAAACGAAAAACACAAACGCCGTATGCGAAATTTATGGGCATCAAGCTTCATTTTGAAGCGGGCCAGCGACTGGCTGACTGGTGAACTGGTGGCCGAGCGTGGATTCTGTCGGCGAGTCCCGTACCGTGTTGGCTGTCTACTCGTATGGCTGGCTGGCTGGCTGGCTGGCTGGCTGGCTAGAGTCGGTGGCTGGCTTGGCATTTGTAATGCCTAAATGCTTTGGCGAATTGATTTTTGGTGTAAACGATGTGCAATTTTAATGGATTGTGCTGCCAGATAAGAGACGCATGCAAACGGCTGGGGACTTAGACTTGGATCTGCGACTCGGACAGGACTGGACAGCAGCCTGGTTGACTGGCTGGCCTCCACTTGGCCATCCCGAATTTTGTCTCGTTTAATTGAATTTGTTTTGATTAGTTGTTGTATGGATGAGCAGCATGTTGCAAATGCAACTTAAAATGTTTGGCATGCAGGTTGACAGCGACTGGAATTTTAAAGTCTGCCTGTTGAAATGTGAACTTTTCCCTCTGATTTCAAAATATGTACAGTATGAAAGAGAAAAAATTATCATCGTGCTGTCAACCTTTTTTTGCCTTGAGGCGACTTTGCCGACAAATTGACATTGTTCATATTCATAACAGGGCAGCAAAAAATCCAAACCAGTAAAAGTAACATGACAAAAAATGTCAATTTAAATATTTTCAAATATTTTAACAAGGTACGCCAAACCCAAGCCGTGTGCGAAATACAAATTGTTCAAATTTTTAGCCCAACGGTACAAATAAAAAAAGTATTCAATGTAAAAAGGTGCAAAAACTTTTTTAATTAATTAACAATAAAAATGTACTGCTTGAAAAAACAATGGCAACGATTTGGACGTAGTCCGCCCATAGCACCCATAGCAATTATCCAGTGTCTAGGATTAGTTCTAGTTCACTGTCCGGCAGCCCAAAACAAAAGTCAAGTGGTGCAATTAGAATCCGAGAAACAAACATAATACAATGTCCTGCCGGCTGGTTCAAGTGGCTGACAGGATAAGGAGCATGAGCCCAAAGTGCAGGCAATGCAGTTAACTTGTTGATTTTTATAACACTAGCTTACAGCCAAAATGTTTTCATTTTTGTGGGCAAGTAAACAGAAAGCAAATTTAAAAGACGTAAAATCATCTGGATTTATTTTTTGAGAGAGTCTTTGTCCATTTTCAAACTTACAGTAATTTCAGTTTTTAGAAGATTGTTTAAAAAAAAAAAGAACTGAAAATTTGTTACGTTTTATTTAGTTTTTTATATCATTATTTCTCTTCGCAACAAGTATACACTTATAATTTACTGCACAAGTCACAACTTTGTTTCAGTTAATCATAAACTTTTAATTATATATATTTGTCGGCTTTAGTGTTGCACTTAAGCAATAAATTGCAATCGGCAGTAACAAATGAAAATGTTGTTAGATAGTGTTACCCAGGATTTAGTGTTGCCTCCCTGCACCTTGCAATTTCAATTGTTTGCCAGTAAAACTCAATTTGTGAACTGACACAGAGGCTGTGTGCGCATTTCAATTAGAATAAGATTGACAGCTAAGCACTGGCTGCTTGTCCAACAGCATAACAATGGACGCAAGCCAAGCCTGGCTATAACGAGACTCCTCCTTTGGCTAAACGCCTATGCACTTGGTTTGTGGTTTTACGCATTTAATTGAATTTAATTGATTCGGTTTTCGTCGAGGGGCAAGCACTGGTCTCCAATGTGATTTCGTTGGGATTGGTTGCTTTCGGTCTGCGTGGGACTGAGCCTTAAAGATGTATGCACATTTTAAATGAACAAATGTTGCATGACTTCTTAGTGGAAAAATTGCAGCTGTCAGCGTTGACTTGAAATATGATTTGTTAGCTCTAGGCATGACCTGTAGATTACTTAAATAAATCATAATGCCTAACATATTGCTACTGACATGGTTATACTGTTGTGTTACATAAAATTAAAAATAATAAATGAATGCTTATATTAGGCACTCCGAAGATTATATACCCTTGCGGAAGTTAAACTGTCGACATGTCTATTTCACTATAAATTAAAAAACTGATCAGTTATTAGTTAGAAAATAGTTGTTTGTCATACAAGAACTCATTGTTCGATTGATTGTTAATTTGGCTACTATATAAAACAATGGTCCGAATTAGTTGCCATCGGCATTCAGCGAAAACTAAGATATATTTCAAGTTTCATAAAGTTGCAAAGAGAGGAACTACTTCGAATAGAACGGGGATACCTAAATCGACCTGGATGGTGATGATAATCGAAAAGATGAAGTATTTTGTATTCTTTAGGAGATCACAGAAATCATAATATATATTTTAGTTTAATCTATTTGTTACCTTAGATATGCTGCTGAAGTACTAATTATTTCATTTCTTTCTTATTGCAGTTTTCCAAGAGCGAAAAGTTGAAAATAAAGGGGACGACCAACAATATAATAAATAATTATTTTGTTAAGTATATTACGAATCAAAGCGCATAATTAGTAATTTCATGACAAGCAAACTATTCTATCAATAAAGCCTAATTATATATTGTAACAAAAAATTGTGTGTTTACTTTAATCAATTTTTTCAGCTACAAGCGAAAGAAAATAACTTATGTAAATCAAGTAATACATTACTTAAGATAGGAGCAACTTAAAAAACATAATAATGCTTAAAAAGTTAACATAGACCGACACTCTTGATGACCATCAATCCCAACTGAGTGAGCTAGTTCCACAGTTGGTATAAGCCCTTAACTACATGCATATATATATATAGATATATATGTGTATCTGGCAGCATGGTCCCATTTGAGTCGACATTCGACAAAAATTCAACACAAAAGCATACCATTTGTTAGCAAGTATGAGACTAATATTTGCCAATATGCCAAAACAAAACGACTAACATAAAATCACAATAAAAATAAAACAAAGCAGAAACACGAGCTATCAAAGCGTAGCATTCCCCAATATCACACATTTGGGGGATGAAATGAGAATGGTTGGGCAATTGGTTGGCTGAAAGCTTTTACATGGTCTCCAGTATGCATGCCATTGTCTTCTGGGCTGTGTGTTTACATGCTGAATTTTTGGCACGCGATATCCTTTTGGCTCCTGTTGGCGCTGTTTGCCGTCAAAGTGCTGCTGCTTTTATATTTTTTGTGTCTGTCTGTTTGCTGGGTTGTTTGCTTCCGTTGGACTAAGAAATGCTCTGACACCTTTGTTTACACTCTGTTTGCATGTAGGGGGTTTCTTCTTCGAACGTGTTCCACGTAATTGTTACCATTGCATTGTTAGTCGAACAAAAGACAAGCCTTGTAATAATAACATTTGTCGATTCACATTAGTTTGAATTTATTAGCTGCTCGCCCTAGTCAAAACTTAGCAACATTATACTATTTTCTGCCTGATGACAGTTAATAGGCATCAGATTCTAAACAGAATTGGACAAAAAATGCTGATCGCAAGCATCTGCAGAGGCAAACAGAAGACTATACAAAAATAACACAAATTTATGAATTTTTCACACTTGTTTTCAGTGCATGCAGTTGGCAACAGGAATGCCTAACTGTGGCCCAGACACATTTAACAACAAAAGGAGTAAACTGGATTTGTACAGAAAATTATCTGAAAAATAACAAATATGTTTTTTTATATCACTATAATCTAGTTTTTCCAATGTTATTGCTTACCTATATAATGTTTAAACGATTAAAATAACCCTATGGCCTGTACACAATGCAACAGCAACCAACCAGAAATAAGTTGAGCAAATCAAAATAGCACATAAAATATGAAAATATGAATATGTGTTTTTGTGACCAGATTCGATGGGCCAACCTACTGTTTCAGCCATTTCCTAAACAGAAAATTGGCGTAAGCAATTAAAAATGCTTGAATGCATTTAATTATTTTGTTGTTTATTCGTGCAAATATCACGTTCTAATCAAAAATGCAATGCAGAAATACTTGGCAGCAAAATAATTAAAATTATCCAACCGAACAAATCAACAAACAGAACACAGAACAAAACATTGCATACAAAAATACAAATAATAGAAAAACAAACATAGTTATTAATTAATCTATTAATTAACAATTGTACCAATTAATGCCTAAACAATTTAATTCTAGATTTATGGCCTGGTAATTAAAATGCACTTTTTGCTCCAGCATATCTCAATTTATAACAGCTTTAAACAGTAAACGAACTCAAAAGTTATAATAAAATAATATGTTAATATACAGCTGGTATTTGTAGCTTATATACAAAAACTAGTTCAGCTAAGTCGCTGGTATTTTTTTTTTTTTTTGTACAACTTGTATGATTCCAAAATTGGGCACTGTTTGTGTAATGAATATGGTAATTTTTTGATACAACAAACAGGAGATGACAACAAGCAGAACAATCGCCCACCCCTCAACCCTGTCCCATTAAAGCTTAAATAGAAATTAAGTGTGTTAATTGAAACATTAGAGCAATAAAAAAAAAAGACAGCAACATTTTGTTGCTTAATTTACATGCAAATTAACTCACAGAAGTCACCGAAAACATTTTTCGCTTGGACGTCAAAGAAGAAATTCAGGTCTGGGTCTCTAAGCCGCCAAGCTAAGAAGAATCCGAAGGACGAAAGCAAACCACCCCTGTGCTAAGCAGACAACAGACAGCAGACAGCCCATAAAGCAGATAGAACCATTAAGACGTTTTAATTCCTGATTTCGCACCCCGCCGACAGCTGACCCAGCACTGCACCCCAATCCAAAAAACACCACACAACACCACATCGACCAGTCTCAGTTTGCAGTTTGCGACCTACGCGCTGTCGATTTCCGCGCTTTATGCTTTCATGCACACCAAAATGTTTGCCGCCAACCTATTTGTGATACTCTAACTGAGAGTCGTATTATTTATTTAATTATTTACTATTATTATTATTTATTAGTTATACAATAAATGCAAAAATGCAACAATTTAGAGATAAATTAAACAAAATTAAAATAAAATTTAATATTTTGATTTCTTCGGGTCGCAAAATGGTCTAACATTTGTTGCATGAATTGGGGAATATGCAGGAAAAACCCCAATTTAAAACAAAAATAAAATAATAATAATTTTTCAAGATGCCCAACCAGAAATGCATGCGAACATCTTCTTCACAAAACAGAACATTCAAAATTGAATTCTTAATGATAGAAATAGCTAAATTGTTTACTTTTCTAATTCATTTTCTATTTTGGATACTTGTATATTTGATATGTATTTTATACGGAAAATAAGGAGCAGGAAATTAGGGAGACAAAATATATAATAATATATTAAATACAAGAAGAGTATATGAAATTCTAAGTAAGAAACATATCATTTTCTGTCTCTTTTCGTAATTTTTCTTTAATTTTGTCTTTTTTATGCCGTTGAGGCTCATTAGATTTGCAAAATGATTGGAGACTAGTCCTGCTAGTGATTCTGGTGGTCATTAATGTTATTAGATTCCTGTGCTTTCTCTGCGACCTTTTTATTTTCACACAATTTTATTTTGTGACTGTAATTTGTGCTTATGATATCATTTTATGCTACATTACTGACGACTTATTGATATAAGAGTGGAGAATTTATTCAACAGTCAGACTGTCACTTAATGGAAACGAGGATAAACAAAGCACACGTTACGCGCTGGTATTGTCAAAACATCCGTTTGGAAAATGTCCATTTGTATTTGGGTCTCAAACAGTGGCTTGGGTCTAGGGTGTGGCATTGTGGGCGGCGGCCAACACTTAACAAACAAATTTTGACAGCAATTAGAGAGCAGAGTATGTGGCTTCAGCTACTCTTTTTTTTAATGCAAATGAAGCGAAATTAAAAGGCAACTGTTGACAAAAACAAAATGAAAATCGCCATAACCCCATCATCCCCCCACCAAATGGTCATGTGTGAAAGGCAGTGGTCAGCTACCAAACACGCAGCTTCAATATAAAATGTTGCGTTGTTACGGCATCAAAGTCACGCACGTGCCGGGGCGGAGGAGTTTTGGCAGCAAATGCGTTTGACACCTTCAAAAAGGTCACAAAGGCGCCCAAACAATTAGACAGTTCAAGCTGCTGGCCAGCTGCTGGCCATAGGCGTCAACAACTGACAACTGACAACTGGACAACGCCCGAGCTTCACTCTCAGGCCCACCCAACCCCATCGTCTACATCGTTGTGTATTTTCAAAATCAGACTCTTGATATTAGTTGGAGTAAATTTGTACTTGAAATTTTACACTTTCACAGCTACGAAACTGAATTTCCTAAGTAAGGTTAAAGTATTTTGCGTAGATTATATAATAAAATAAAAAACAAATGTTGAATTGAATTGAAATGAACTTGGTCTAATTCTTTCAGAAAACTAAACTTGTTCAAATTATTTTTATTTTTCCAGCAATATTTCTTATTGGTTTACATCTTTATCTCATTCTTGTAAGCGAAAGTCTTAATAGCTGTGAATAAATATACATAATCTTCTAATCTGGATTGGGAACATATCATATCAGTGAACAAGTACATCGATGCTCAGCAATATAGAATCTTATCGACAGGTTTGGGAACATAACCAAATAAAGGAATATCCATAGGGATTACCTTCGCAATTCGTTAAGGGCAAAGTTAATTTGCTCGGAACGACAAATTTAATCATTTTTGGCAAACTAATGTAATTAAATGAAAAGTGTGCAAAATATCTATCTTGTATATACATACGTAGATACATCAATTCTTTTACACTGACGATACTCACATAAATCTCAAGCACATAAAATGGCTTAGGCCACGCCCAACTCGTTTTCTTCTTGGTTCTTTTTTGGTTCTGGATGCAAAGGCAAAAAATAATTAAATGACAAACTAATCTGCGTCCAAGCCTTTATTAAGCACCAGCAATACCAGGGGGAAACAGAGGCACAATCTGATAGAGTTACAGTTATTAGAGTCCATGTGGTGGAGGATGGCATCGCCCAGCAGAGGTTGGAGAGGCTGTCAAGCTCTCTTGGCTGCCGTCGGGTTATATGTCTCCGTCTGTGCTCCTTTGGCCTTGTGCAAATAATTATTATTTTTTGCAAACTATAAATCTGCTTACAAAATATTTTCATGGATTTCTCTCGACGGTACCCACAACGTTGAAGCAACTTTCGGCGCAGTGAGGGAAAAATGATGGTGTGCAAGCCTGTGCTGCTGGTATCTTTGGAAATGATATACATTTTTCAATTAAAAATTATAGTCTAATGAAATTGGGCTTCGTCGCGACGTTGGCTGCAGTTTGTCAGTGCTATAGGGACTGCTGGCCACCACTATCTCTATATATAGTTAAATATATATACATAGTCACACATATATAGAAGGCCATGAAGACCATAATAATTAAAATTTTAAAGTTGCTATCCTTTAAATTTGATATTTGCACTCAGTGGTGAGCTGAGTTTTAAGTTTTTTTTATATATATAATAATTCAGTTTTCCAACAACTCGTCTTGCTAATGGCAGCCGCATTTTATATTGTTCAGATCCGATATTGACATTATTCCACAAATATTTTATAACCTCAGAAAACCTTATGCCTGAAACTGGACGCAACTGCTCACCAAAATAGGCAGAAAATCTGTTTAAAATTGTTATTGCATTTTTATGCTAAACATTGTCAGAAAGTGCTGAGCACAATAATGGAAACAAAAAACCCAAAAATAAAACGAAGAGCTCCCCGCGCGGTTTGTCGACTGTCATAAAAGAAGAAATTTTAACATTTAAAAGCTGTAATTTTTGAACATAATGGGATCACAGACGCACCCAAAGGTAAAGAAGTCATCAAAATGTAACTCAAGACATTTGCCGCGGCGGGGTGCGACTAATTTGTGTCCACGTCCTGCATATCCTAATTTTGCTATTCGTTACACTTTTTTTTGGTTTTTATTTTTGTTTTTTTTTTTGTTTTTTTCTGGAGACTTTGCCAGATTGAATGGAAAGCCCCCATCCAACCAACAGATCATTAGCTAGAATTTACAGTTACTCCAAGGATGCAGCAAAATTATATAAAAAAAAATGGTTCATTTGAAGTTGTATATCCAGGTAAATATTTATCGCTTTTAGCTTTCATACTGTTGATTTCCTAGTTGAGGCTTTAAGGGGTAGGTGGCACCTTTTAGATATTACTAAAATATTCGACGAACAGCTGAACCCAGCACACAATTACCATGAATATTAAGCCACAATAACAGGAGCAGAAGTTGGAGTTGAAATTGGCCGAGTCGCAGCTGGGTTTCCTGTGAACTCATCTTCCACGAGTTGGAAGTGGAGGGTTGGTTAAAAGTTTTTGGATGCGGTGTGTTCAGTTTCCGTAAATGCATTTTTAATGAAATTTATGTATGTTCGCATTAGTATTTAAAAGAATAATGACTGACGGAACAAAATGTAGCTATAACATAGGTTTTAAAACAATAATATAATGGAAAACCAACACTATATATAAACCATATATAAAAACGTAAGAAACTTCATTAGAAAAGTTCAAGCAACTGAAATCCATTTTAATTTCAATATTCCTTAGAATCTAGCTTCATCTAAAATGGTGAAGTGAAACGAATTCGCTCAAAGCACCATTTTTTATACAGATAATAGCAGTTAAGCCAATAACCAATAACGTAAATTCCGCAAAAAACAATTCCTATTAATTTTTTCCCACACAAAAATGTTTATCAGCAGCCAAAAGATGATAGCTTACTCTACCCCCACATTTTCCAATGCATACCCCTTGGCAGCCATCAGTTCCAATTGTAGCGCCCCTTCCTCCGAATCTGCAGCAAATAAAACTACCCATTACATACTGCTTTTTTTCATTGTCTGTCCGCATCAGCTAAGTTCAAGTACGCCAGCCAAATTGAATTCAAATTGAATTTGAACTTTTCAATTTTGGCAGTCGACGTTGCTAGGGACTACCAAACAAATTTTCACATTTGAAATGCGTAAATGGAATACGAATTATGAGTTGGAAGTAGAGAAAAAAAGTGCGGCAAACGAAAATGAAATTTTACAAACCAAATTATTTATGCACTTTTGGGCACCACTTTTCCCATTAACAGACAAATAAAAGGTAAAGCCCGGACAGTATAACAAATGAAATGAAACATAAATTTAAATTGAAATAGACCAAACTTTAAGCAAGCGTCAAAAGTACCGCAGGCAATCCTTTTGATAAGTGCCCCTGCTGCGAGGGCATTATAACTTTGACACTAAATGTGTGAGGCAGCGACTCCATATGGTATAGTATATACATTCAGAAAAAAATCACACTGTGTTTTACAAATTCCTCATAATACTATTCTTAAATTTCTAAAATTGAAGGTTGTGGCTCCCTAAAAAACCAGAGCTTACCTTTTTTAATTAAAATTTTGTAATATATGACAAATTTGCAGGGTGTTGTTTTTTCATATTTGAACAAAGGTGCATTTTATTTTTTTTTTAAGTGTATTATGGAGCACGACGACGGGCATCGTTATTGTCAATATTGGATAAATCACTTTTCGAACGTTTTCCAAAATCAAAGCAATAATACTCGTATTGTTCTTCTACCATTTATCGGCAAGGGTATTAAGTCTGCGACAGCCCAAACATAACAATTTTGCTTGTTGTGCGATGAGTGTCACATCAGAGTGTTCAACCCAATTGGCTAGTTATGGCAGCTAAAAGTTTAATCAGACAGCGACAGCTAAACTTCGTCACTGTCCGCTGCAACTTTTATGTGGCAATAGTCCAGTTGATGCAGCGCACGACATGAAAACATGGCAACATGGAAACATGGAAACATGAAAACAGGTATCACGTCTCACATTGTTGGCAGAAACATAAAGAGACGCTGGTTGCGAAGAGCAATAGAAATTACGACGCGAGGACGAAAAGTGCGCCGAGTGCAATATCACCAGACTTTAGATGACGTTGCAGTCAACCTGCGAGTCTCTTCTATTATTTTGTCGATTGAGGCAACAGACGGGCACCAAAAGGCATACCAGCTGCCCATACCAAAAAAAAAAAAAAATGAATGAAAACAGCAGTCGACCAAACAATTATTATTTTACAAATTGATATTTATGAAGCAATTTACAAAATGTTTTTACTCCAAACGACTTTTTCACATCCTCGTCGTCGCTCTAGGCAGACTCCACTCGGTGCTCTGAGGCTTGTGCAAACATTGCACAGATTGCAATGCAGTCAAAACAGCGACACTGCCCTTCAGTTCACTTATTGCAATGTCATCGCTGCCACCAAAAATTGCCATGCATTTTGGGCCCCACCAGGAAAAAGGGATTGTTGGGGTAGCTGTTGAATATTCGCTAGGCCCACAAATGTTTATTAATTTTATTGAACAATTAATTAAATGCGGCAAAATGTTTTGCCAACCCCACAGAGCCAGGCGCAACCGGCGCGACAGCTGCAGACGATGATGATGCGTTCGTTGCATTGTGCCGCAAGTATGCAACACACTCGATATTAAATTACCACATAAACGAGTTGCAAGCCAAGCTATTACTGAAAATTGCATTCCCAAATCTCCTGCACCAAAATAGTATATCCATGCTCCAAACGTGCATTGTTTTCCATTCACAAAATTCCTTCTTTGCGACAGTTAAACTGATGGCAACACTTTTGCTTGTATACACAAACTAATTTAAAGCATACACTTTGTTTTAAAATTATATCCAGTAAAAGAAATAGCTTACTATAAATTTTAGAAGAGAATGGCGTGTATTTAATTATAATTTAGAATTTGTGCATTGCTTTTTTTTGGAATGTCAGTTGAAACCAATAGTGGAACAGATCTTATTTGACAGCTGTGCGTTTGAGAAATTGATATTTTATGGATCTTATTTTTACTTTTGACTTTAACAATGCTAACTGCCGTTTAGTGATAAGCTGAGCGGCTGTTTGCCATGTGGTATATGAACTCATAACCACAACAAAGCTACGCATATCGGGGGTGACTTGCCACAAAAAGGTTTCAGTTTTTATACTCGCACACTTACTGATATTAGCGTACTCGCTCGCTTAAGCAAATACAAATTTACATTTCGCTGCCATAAACACTTTTAAATTTGAATTGTGTTTTGCATTTTGCTTCTTTTTTTCTCTCTTTTTTTTAATGTACACATGCAAGTTTAAATTGATGCTAAGGTAAACAATTTCGAATGCCCAGACAGAGGGTCGCTCGTTTGGTCAGCCAAGTCTGTCTGTTCCACCCAATTCCCCAATCAAGTGTGAGAAATTGCCGGAATATTGCGTGAAAAGGGCAAAAGAACTGTACTCGAGAGTGCCAACTAGCTAACTCTCTCCCACAGCACTAAATATCCATAAGTATAGATTTCCGAGACCCGTTTTTAGAGAATATTTTGATAGGCATATTTTCGTATAGCATACACAAAAGATACACAGAAGTCTGCCAAATATAGACAAGGAACTTTTAAAGATTTTGAAAATCTTGACAGATTTCATAAATTTTAAAAACAATACTGATTCACTGATCTAATATAATGAAGTAGGAACACAGACATAGCTTGCATAATAAATCCCTTAGTTCTTTAAGTTGTCTTGATGCATTTTTGGATATATCAGGCCTTAACTGCAAACAGTAAATAGAATCGGATTATGCCAGTTTATTAAACAGCTAATAATTTGTATTTTCCAAAAGATATTGAACAAACTCACCGAGGATAACCGTGCATACTTCTTTCATTTAGAGAAGGCAGGCAATTCTTTTCCATTTCTGGACATTTTGGCAATGTTCATTCGGTTCACGGAGACTTATGTAAATATGCGTAGTTATGGGCTTAACACTTACAACCATCGAAAAGTGGCTTTGTTTTCGCATCTTGACTTCACTCCAGTCGTTTGCTGATTTATTTTTGGGTGAATAAAAGGTTTTTTTTCTAGTGGGCACTTGTTGCTCTGATCTTTCCGCAACGGGTGTCCTTTCTTTTGCACACAAGTTGAAACTTTAGTTTTTGGTGGTTGTTTGCCCCAAAAACAACACACACACACACACACACACACACACACACTTATGGAGGGCAATTCAACCCTGTCTAAAAGAAAACCGTCGCATAAAGGGACGATTAGTGTGGAAAAAAGTCTGAGCAGGGTGTGTCGCCCTTGTTGTTTTTGTTAAATTTTGCAGAAAGTCCTCGACGTCGCCATACTCCCTCCCCTCCCCTCCCCTACCATTCCACCTTTCATCCCACCATTCACGTACATTTTTTGTGTGTGGTGGCTTGGCGGTTTCACTACCGGTTTTTTGTTTAGCCTTTCGGGTATTTAATTTAAGCGGATTGTGTGTGTGACATGAGTGGGTGTTAAGTGGCTGTGTCACTTGCCAGTCAGCCTCGATAAGTGTGGGAAAATGCCAATGCAACAATAACAAAATATTTTACACCTTAAACTTGTAGTAATAAGCTCCAAACTTTATCAAGTCCATCGTTTTTATTTGACCGTCGCTTACAAAGGGAAAGCCAACTCTGATCGATATTTTTATCGCTCGATCAGCAGAGTTGCTCGATTTTCTTCCACACATGGCTATTAATATCGATCAACACAGTTGCTTAACATAATTAAATATACGGTCACACATGAAAACATAACTGAGTAATTAACATTATGACGATTATATTTAAATGAGCTATGCTTATAAGGAAATACCAATATTGCTATAGAATTAAGAATGAGCGTTTGAAAAGTTCATCTCAATTTGATTTTTAATTGCTTTCTGCAACTGTTCTGCCAAATACGGTCAAATCTCATCAAATTAATCAGTTTAACTACTTGGCAAAACGAGCAAAGAGCACATGCAATTAATCTAACTCAATTGACTGACTGACAAACTGATGGCTTACTCAATCCAATGCCCAATCCAATGTCATGTCCGCAAACTCTCGAGTAAGCAATAAATTGCTGCTGCTACTGCTGTTAATTTGCAATTCCCATTTCAATTTCAGTAAATTTTTGCACCGAAAAATATGCCAGCGGGGATTTGTGGTTCCGTTGGCATCCAAATGGACGAAGAGGCTGGGTTCTAACCGCAAACAGTCGACGTGTTTGGTCAGTATAGCCGCCAGTCATGTGTGTGCGTGTGTTTGTGTGTGTGCATATGGCTTCCTGTCCAAAGTCTCTGCGTCCGTTCGTTTGTAAGCCATTCATTTGTTCAATCATTCAACCGGAAGCTATACCGTTTGACACACATATACCTCATGGCCCTCACATCCTGGCAATCCGTGCACTCTGCTCCGTTGGGTGTCATATGAAACACCCGCACTCTAACACTTTCATGACACATGCAAATTTCCAGCTGCTACGCAACCCCCTTCTCCTCCCCCAACCATGAACAGTGGCATATCCGCATCCACATCCACATCCACACATCCACATTCACATCCTGTGCTGTGTGAGAAGCGGTACCGCCGTGCGCCACTTAAATCATTTGATGCCGTAATTTGGCAATTTCTCGCAGATTTCAGTCTGACATTCGGATTTGATCAATTAATTTGAATAACACCGGTCATTTATCATGTCGCTGGCAAGGGTTGTGCCAGCAATCAGGATTATATAAAGTATAGTCATGCTATCGATGCCAACGATGGCAGTAGACGAACTTTAGCCTTGCCTTATTTCGTTCTTCGTTATTCGTTATTCGTTATTCGCTTTCATTTTTTATATTTTTTCAATTGAGTGAATTTATTTTTAACAATTTTTTGTGCAAAGACAGCTTACTCACTTAACTATCAATCTAAGGAAAATATCTATAAACAATGCATCAAATCAGGTTAATTAGTTTATTTAAAATAGTCTCTATTCATCCATTTGGGTAGGTGTTAAACTTAGACAACACCTTTATTACTAGTGCCTAGTTCCTTGTTTTTATAGTTTCATTGACTGTTAGACAGAAGGATCCGGATAGACAGACTTTGACAGCTGCTCTCCTTACTTATAGTTTCCACGACAGTAAGATAGAAAGACGGACGGGCAGAGAGACTTTGACGTCTGTTCTTTATACTTTATACAAATTTGAATTTAAAGTTCATAAACAAAAAAAAAAAGTACAGTATAATAAATTATGAGTGGAATAAAGCCGTTTCCCAAACAGCTGCGACCATGAAATCAACATAAAAATCCATTTATATATTTCAACGTCGCATTTTTTTGTAAACATATTTCGGAGTTGATGTTTTTTGCTGCTGCTGTGGTTTATTTTCTGTTTCACGCTTGTTACTCGACTTCGTTCATATTCCTAATGCGCCCAAAAGTATGCAAAGTATCTCGCACAGACTGGGATGGAGCACAAGTTGTGTTTCCATTCATTTATCTAAGCGTTCGTGTCTTTGGCTTGTTTCTTTGTTGTTTCGCTTATTAGCTCACTTTTTTTACGTGCGGTGTCTCGTGACTTTTAGCTGGGGCTCAAAATGAGAAGAAAAATCCAAGAAAAGAAACGTGTATCTATATCAAAAATAATCAAGGAGAACCAGTACGGGTGGCTGGCTGTATGCAGTGCCATAAAGTATGGTTCTTTATATTAAAAACCATAATTTTGGTATTTTGTCTGTCATTTATTATCATTATTTGCGGTAAAAGATATTTTGTTTGGCCAAGGAATGCAACATGAATTAACTGAATAAGCCCTGTGCCCATTTACAAGGCAATAAGTTGTATATTGTGTCTTTTTTAATGAAATATACAAATATAGCGGTTGCCATATAATTAAAGAACTGTTTAAAAAATGTTTCATATGAGAAACACTTAAAAGAAATAACGAATCAAATAAGTCTGAAATGGGATATAAGCTAAGCCACCTTTGTCCATATTACGTAGTATCCCAAAGTCGAGCACTCTCGACTAGAGCAATTGAACTTGTTTATAAAAATACATATTTAAATCTGCACTCCTTATGCCCAAAGCTGAACTCTCAAAATTAACTCAACAAAAATCGTTTAGCAATCAAATTAAACTCGCACATAATTGTTCCCCAATGTGGCATATGGAGGATTTTGTATTTTTAGGGGAGTTACAAGAACAACAAATGTTTTACGCCAATTTTTTTTATTTTTTCCTAACTGCAAACCTTATTTGCATGTTCATTTTACATAATGTGTGACTGAAAAGTGCGTCAAGTCGAGCGGAGGCAGGGCAAGAGACTGGTGTCACCCCAAAAGTAGAGTTCCTTTTTTTCACGTAGTGCTTTCTTTTATTTAAATATTTTCTTATGACTTTTCAGCTAAAATTCGATTTGAGTATATGTCAGCCAGCCAGCGTAAGCCCCCGTAACAAGTAGAAAACAAATTTCACGCTTAACAACGCGGTTTTTCCGCTGCCCGTCGTCGATTTGCATACGAAATTCGTCGGAGCATTCACAACATCCAGAGCATCCAGAGCATCCAGAGCATCCTTGGGGTTGTTGCAACAATTACAGATGGCAGCCTTTGCTTCGCTTCCTTTTTTTTTATGCATTTTCAACGTGTCAAATCGCGCGTCAATCAATCGATGTACGCGTTCGTCCCAGCGGTATGTTTAATTTGGAAATTCATATTTCGTCGCCCATAAGTTGGCAAAACATTGGCTGACTTTCACGGTGCGCTCACTTCATTTTTTATTTGTTTTTTATTTATTATTATGCCCTGGCACATGCTCTTCACAGTCGCAGCCAAACAACAGCAAAAATTGGAAACCGCCCTGATCCCTGTTTACGATTTTTGCATGTCCTGTGCGCTGGCTGGCTTCAATTTTACGCCGATTGGTTTTCAGCAATCGCCTGTGCAAATAAGCTGAGCAAGCGATAAGCCACAGTTCATGGATTCGGCTTGTTATCATGGCCAATATCACCCGTATAAACCAAGTACAAATTTAAATAAATACAGTCAAAGTGGAAAATAAATTGTTGATAATGCTCAATGTTAAATGTGTTTTTTATCACAGGCTTAAAAACTCAAATGCCCAATCTCTGACTTATGTTGCAATCTGCTCTTTGGAAATGTGCTGGTGTAAAAATACAAGAGATAAAATGTACTTAAATTCAATCACTGAAAATTACTACTCAAGTTCGGAATAAATTTCAAGAAGAGTAATTTCCACCTTAAAGCTTTAATCAATTCTTATTCACACTGCAATATTTATTTATTTGATATCAATTAACATCAGCCGACACAGAATAATACAAAAAGTAAGAAAAAATTAAATAATTAAAAATAAAATGTAAATTTTAATTTCAAAAATGAGAGATTCTTCTGTATGTATATAGGAATATAAAAAAAGCTATAATTCCCAAACTTTAAATACTGATCAGGAATATTTATACTATATTATTTTGCTTGTTAAATAAACTTTCACATGGTTAATGCCCATTTTACCCATACATATTACATATTATTTGATTTGTAGAAAAAGTATTGAGGCCTTTTGGGATGAAAAACATTTCATAATTTCATAACCGAGTGTTTTCTGTTTCGGCATATCCACTTTATGCATTCAGTGTGCCCATTATGCCAGAAATGTTCAGGAATGAGTTGCTGTAGCACACCAGAAAAGTTAAAAGGAATGCATAGTTATTAAAAATTCAAGTGTTGCCAAATGGTTGTTTCTATGCTGTTCCCGCTCTCACCCCAAACCGAAAACAAAGAAAATGTAATGCGATACCAAATGGGTACAAGGCAAGTTTGGAAGGAGGTAAATGAGATATGCCGACAACGACAACAACAACAACAACAACAACGACCACGACGACGACGACGACGTCGACAAGCCACTTACAACAATAGAAATGATTTTTGCATAATTTATTCGATGATTATTAGAGAGTCGTCGCAACGGGGACACCACTTTTGAGTGCCCCACTTGCATGCCCATGCCTTCATTTCGGGCAAATGTCGCTTTTTATTGCAATTAGAATATTTCGCATACAAACGACAAACGACGAACGACAGACGTGGGTTGGTTGCTCCGGTTTCGTGTGTTTGTGCATATTCGCTGGATTTAATTTTGTTGTCGGCACAAGTGATTATGTGCTGTGTGAGGTGCACCTTTCTAACACAACTCGAATTGTGTCCCCAGTGGCCTCCACCGACGTCACCATACCTCCGACCCCCCGACCATCAGGAAGTAGTCAACACATGGGCCTTTCAAGTGGTTGCTGCTCTGCTGCTCAGTTTTATTTCGACTTCAATCATATTTCATACGCGTCGTCCTCGTCTTCGTCGTCGTCGTCGTCGTCGTCGTCGACGTCTTCGCAGTCATTTGGTTTATGTTTATTGTTTTGCCAGCTTTTTGCCGTGTGCCGTGGGCTCTCATACACTTAGACATAATCAAAAAAGGTAATCAACATAAAGTTGAACGTTGACAGCGATGTCGTCAACTCGCTACTACTTACACCTCTCTAATTCTCATTTGAGAAGCTGTCCCATTCCGAGTCCCCGCCTCAGTCTCAGTCAGTGCTCGTGGCCTTAAGCTTATGGCTTAGCGTCGCTTGAGCCACTTGTCACATTCACAAATGAATTAAGTGCCAAAAGCACAACTCCGACACCGAATTGATGCCGAGACGGGCCAAATGGATGACTACATTTCTATATGAGCAACATTTCAGATGGCTCAGCACTGAACTTCCTTATATTATGGAATACAAATACGATTGTAGCAGATTAACCCTATACACAAGCGAATGATAAAATATATTTATGCATAATGTAAAAGCATTAAGAAATTAAGCAGTTTGTCACGACAAATGCCTTATTTCAAAAATTCCCCATGAAACTCTACTTTCCTTAAATAACATAATCAAAACTAATACATCTCCGGGAAAACTCTATCATACTCCATTCTCATTCTTTATCTTTTTCATCAATAAATTTTTTGCCTTATTCTGTTTCTGGGTTTCCCCAATCCTTGCTATAAATATTGGACCATTTTAATATATTACATTTTAATAGCCACGGACTTATTTATTATATACTTTATTTTAGTTTCCCCGTTTAATTTTATACAATTCAATTCATAGCTTTGTTTTATATTTTTTTTCTTAAGATAGATATTCAGTTCAAATAATAAAGTAAATAAACAATAATATTTCCTAAATAACTGATTACAAATTTAAAAATAATGGTTGTCAATAACAATGCCATTTTAAACCCAATGATTGCAGTGGATTGCTTGTTATTTAAAACGGGGTTTAGAGAAACCTATCCCCAAATAGCATATTAGCACATTCACCTTTTCAAAAACATGTTATCCTCGCATCTTCTCCCCATTGTGTTACATATGTGTATTAAATTCAAATTGATTGATCAACTCATTCGGTTTGTGTTTCATCAAGCGGAAGAATTCAATTATTCAGTAACGGAAGGCAGCATCAAGGTGGGGGATTTGAGTTGTGGCAGGCTTTCCGCCTTGATTAGGGGACCTGCTGTGGTCACAGAAAATATTTAAAAATCGCTTCTAGCCATGGTGGCTGCAAAACAAAGCAAGGGATAATACGACATACAACGGATATAAAAGCGAACACTTTATTTTTCAGCTACCACAGCTTCAAGCGATTTGTAAATATTTTCTATGGCCAGAGAAGTATTAAGAGAAAATTGTGTGATGCACATAGTATATATTTAATGATATATATTTAATGATGTGATGTGTCTGCTTGCCTCCGTCTCTTTTTCGTGGCAGTGCTTCATTAACCTATCGCTTGATTAAATTATATGTTGTGGCGACCACGGGGAACGTCTCGAAATCAAAACAAACACTTGTGCAGCCCTGGTGCAGCCCTGGGTAAGCAAAGTGCCATTGCCCCCAAAGCGAAACCTACCAATCCCCTCTCACACACTCACACACACACACACACACACACACACATACTGTTCTGCACTGTTCTTTTGCATGCTCATTTTGCGGCTGTTCAGCACTTAATTAAATCATAAATAAGCATAAAGCGACGCATCGACAATTAAACAAACATAAAAACGAACCGAGTGGCAAGCAATTGCCTCAAACTCAGCAGCAGCAACCAACCACAAACAGAAAATTGCGCACTCAAATGACCAAAACGCAGTCAAAATTGCATTTAATTAAGTCAATTCTCGTGTAGCCCGGTCACAAAAGCCATTGCATACTTTTGGGATTTGGGGGTCATTCCACCATACACTGCCCGGCGAGAGTATATTCCCTTAGCTCTGTCGCTCACCATGAACTCAATCTGGGTGTTACGATAGCTCTGCACTTATAGTTATCTGATTTCAGAAAAATGAAAGTGAATTTTAAAAAGTTTTAATATGAAAACTAAAATAACAAAGTATTTGTACGGGGAAACATTGAAGAGGGTACACAAGATTCGGTGTGATGAAGCCAAAATTGCTATCGTGTTGTTTTGAATATAACATCTGACGTTTTGTCTCCGCTGCGAAATGTTTTTGGTCTGATAATGATAGGTCCAAGTGAGTGATAATAATGACAATGATGACAACTGAATACGGCTCCTTCCGTCGACCACTGGGGCTCGGTCACAATGTTTATTTTCATTACTGAAATTGCATTCGAGTGCCAACTGCCAATTGACGGCCGCTTAACAAAGTCCTATTCTCACTCCCAGTCCGAATCTATGCCTCTCCCGCCCACCCCTTTTTTGGGGCAACACTCTGTTTGTGTTTACGTCCGCTGCATTGTTGTTGTTGCATTGCATTGTTTGAGCTTCCCCGTCCCGAATATTGCTGCAATTTGCCTCATTTGAGTTTGCATTTGGCTTTGGTTTTGGTTTTGGACATTTGCCTTCGGCTCACCCCAGCCCCATGCCCCAATTCAGGCCAGGCTCCATACATATATCAAAGTTTGTACAGCCAAAATGTCGCCGCGTAACTGCCGGGCAATGTTGTGAGTGTTATCATCAGCATCGACGGCTGGCAGCAGGGACAGTTAAACATGTGCTGGACAACATTATCGATGCAGGCGCTCCTCGTTAGGGAGATGACCACGGCTGCACCGGTCGAGTCCACCATCGAGTCTCTTCTTCGTCAGTGAGCACGCGCCCAATGCAAACACTTGGCAAACAGAAATGAAAGCATAATATTGAGCGCTTCTATTAGAAGCGATGAGGAAATGGGAACAGGCACTGCAAACATTATATTTTAAGTGGAAAGTGTGTGAAATTTAAGACATGGTAAGCCACCAAGTTTATTTTAATCAGCAAGTTTGGATTTATTTTAATCAGTCAAGATTATAATGTATGAACGATTGACTTCGGTCTATAAAAATCATAAAATGTAATATTTGTATTGAATTTCTTAGCTATTATTTACTCTGCTTGCGCACAGCAATTTTACTTTAAAAACAAAATAAAAATCTCGAAATTGTTTTGGTTCAATAACGTGAAATTTGTTTTCATGATAGTTGTTTTCTGTTATTTTTAAAATTTTAATTAGAAAATAAATAGTTTTAAATTATTAATTTGTAATACAAAAGTTTGACTAAGGCTTCCAACAAAACAAAGAAGCTTCTTAAAGCAACTGTAAGAGATTTGAAACAGCAACAATTGCTTTTGGTTTATTATGGGTTGTGTTTATAGTGATAAATATTTTAAATAATAGTATATCATGCATAGTACAATATAATTGCTGCCAAGGCTTCTGCACACAAACCAAAAACAGTTAAATGGAAAATAGGGCACAGAGTTATCAAATATTTGTAATTTGGTAGTGCGGGTTGAATTTTGGCCAGCTAATAAGCAATGTTTTCGCCAGAAGAAATGAGCAATAAATATGCAAGATACGAAAGGGGTTGGTAAAATAACAACTGCAAAAGAGAAAAGCGCTGCCGCGAGTCTCGTAATCAGTGAATAATTCGGTTATAGGAAAATAATGTTTCACCAAATATTAAAAAAGAGCAAAGCGAAAGAGACAAGCGCTCCCATGACTACAGGGGGTTGAAGCAGGAAGAGTTGACAAAAATCTCAGCAGGAACAGGCAAGGAGCATGCCGACGAGGACGACGCCGAAGACGTTTGCCATCACGTAAATAAAAATTATGAAAATAATAATGGGAAAAGGATTAAGACGCCCGTCTACGGTCGTACGCATTTTCCCGGCACCCCTCCCTCCCTCGCTCCACCAACGCAGGCGGGTGGTTCTTGGTAAGCAGACACGAAAAACGTAATTGTATTCACCACAAGCAAGTCCAACACTTCAGTCACAACTGCATATACCCTTAAATAAAGTTTGTCTTTATATACGATGTAATTGAAATAAGAATATTGTTTTCTGTTGGATTGTTGTGGGGTGCTTAAATTAACTACGTTTCTGATTGGTTAGATTGAAGATATTCAAGATTTGCATTCGTGTTTCTTATGTAGTCTCTGCATGTGCATTTTAATTGTACACGTCGCATATACCCACTGTGATTTTTTGGCCATCGAAAAATATACGACAACGGCAAGGAGTCGACAAGAAACGAATACGACGTCTCTGGCTGTAAAAGGTTATGACGCTGGGCGTATCCACACTGTAAAAAATTCTGCCTGAATTTTGAAATTCGCTAATTGTAACTCAGCTCATTCAGAAAGTAAATTTCTAATAATCAGTGCGTTTCTTGTCTAAATTTCATGGCATATATTCTAAAATTTAGAAAAAACACGTATAATTTGTGAGTATGTTTTCCATATGTGCAAAGAGCAACTCTCTAAAATTAGCTTTTATCATGAATAATCTTTATTATTTTAAGATTTCACATATACAAACATTTTAAATAACATATTTCTTAAAAACATAAAAAGAGAGTGTCAATTTAGACAATCCTCTACAATTTTTAGAAATTTTTTCTTATATTTATAAATAATTTGTAAATTGAAGAAAACCTTTCTAGTGTCGTCGGACGATTTTCCAGAATCCAGTGCGCCTTTTTGCTTAGTGTAGGTATGTATGGGAGAAGCCTTCTAAGCCCACACGACATGTCGTCGCGTATAATTATGGAATTTTTACAGTGCGGAACTTGCTGTTACTTTTCCTTGAATTTAATTACTTGCGCTTTTACATGAAATATTAAAATGTTGCTGAACGGTGGGGTTGTTAGCTGTCGCAACTTGGTGCATTTTAAATACGACCACAGCCACTGTAACGACAATGAACGTACAGGCTTAACAACAAGCAACGACGACACCTGCGTGATTTATCACCAAAAACGCGATAATTTCCCATAGCGTCATCCCCCAACCCCTCAGCTAGCTATAAGCGACCCTATGTTTTTTTTTGTATTTTTTTTGTTTTGTTTTTGTTTTAATTTCAATTTTCTACTTGACAAACGGCGACCAAGCAATTTGTCGGTGTGGTGTCCTTGTTAGTCCTGTGGTGTGGGCGAAGACGCCACACCTCGATTGGTGTATCTCATTTTGTATGTGGTGTATAATTGTCTGGTTATTGTTGCTGTTGCTGTTGCTGCTCCAAAATTTATTAATGTCTATGTACTGTGTCTTAGGCTCAACTTAGAAAACCAACCCAGATCTGAGACCCGTACAAGGTGCAAAACGAGGCAATTACACCGAGCAGCTCGCACAATTGTATGCCCGGGAAAATGAGAACAATACCATTGCCATCAAGTAATTATACTTCGCATAAAATTTATTGCATTTCTGATTCTTATTTATACGTTAAGTCTTTGCAGTAAGACGCAAAAAAAACGTTACGTGGGTGAAGAAGTTTCTGCATTTTTATTAAGGGAGTTACATATATGGGGCGAAAATTAATTAAAAATACAAAATTGCAGGAATTTTTGGCACTTCGAAGACTACATACTCTGCAAAGGCTGTCATTTTGTTATGACTTGAAGTAAAATTGATATGTAGGGACTTTTATTGGTTAAGAAGGTTAGTTAGAGTTTCCTGGGGCACGACAGTATATAAAAATATATACAAAATAAGAGTGAAAATCAATTGAACTCAGCTCAAGCTGTGTGATTTAACTATGAATATGCGAATGGTTTTCGCTCTCAGACAATTTAATTCTCAGGCTTTAACTTTTGTGGGTTGTTGTGAACAAATTTTAACAACAATGCACAGTTTTATAACCAAGAGATAAACATCAAATGTGACATTTAAACTGTGGCATAAAAATTTATAGAATGTTCTTCACGCACTCACATGTACGCACACATAAACTCTAATACCCTGTAATCAAGAATATGGTAAAAAGGGATCTCACAATTATGTATATTATAGAGAAATTGAGGCTTCGTAAAATCAAAACCGAGTCAATCTAGACATAAGATAACACTAAATTAGTTTTTACTACAGAACAATATATAATTAAAGGTATGTTTTCCTTTTAATTAAGTGTTTTTTATTTTTTATATAAACAGTTATATATCGACTTTGGAGTTTCAAACTGCAAACTCCATAAAAAATAAAAACACTTCACCTACCAGCGAAAAACAATTTAATTTATAAAATTAGAGCAGCAAACAATAAAAAATATATATTTAAATACCCGAATGACCTATTAATAGGGTATATCTCTGTCGAGCGTTGTCCATCAAAGAATTCGTACATTTTTTTGTAGTTAAATTTCAATAATGCAGAAAACTCTTCGGATGCACGCGAGGCTTGCGAGGGTTGCTGAATATAATCGAGGGGTAAGCGCTACCTTTTGACGTTCTTAATCTATCAATAAAAGTAAATCAAAGTCAACCCCCAAACCAATAGGCGCATCACTTCAAGAGGCATTTCCTGTTTTAAATTGAGGTAGCATCCATATGGCATGTGTGAATATGCTGATATGGATATGATGGGATGTGTGCCAAATTCTCTGCTCCTTTTTTCTCTTATTTTTTTTGTTTTTTTTTTTTTTTTGTGGCATCAATAAATTTCCCTTGTCTTGGAGTGGCCTCTATGCGCTGTTCGGTATGTGTGCTAAAAAGTGTAATTTTAAAAAGTCATAATCGCAGATAAGTGTGGTTTCATTGCCCGAGCAAATGCCAGTCTGAGCTTTTCATTACAGCGTTCGGCTCATAAGGGCTGCTATATATCACATATAATACGATGTGAGTGTGTGTGCGTGTTTGTATAAGTATCTGTTTGAATGAGCTAACAATTTTTTGCACAACTTTTGCCTATAATCTGGCGCCATACCCCGATTTACCAATTTCGTTCATTCCACAACCATTGTTATTCACATGATATATGTAGGTATTAAAAGTTATTGAAAAAAATGCTGACAAAAGAAGTATAAATATTTACCTAAAATACTATTCTAAAAGATGCCAGTGATGGCTACATAAAAATGAGTTTACAATTGGCAATATATACAGCTCCTGTCAAATGCAAATTATTGCTCTTTGATGTTTAGAAGGATTTGGCAAAACGATTATAAGGGACACATAAGCATAAAATCAAATGAATTAAGAAGGGACTCATCTAACTTTGAAATAAAAAAATGATTGGGTATTAAAAAGAATTTTGAAAACTGTAATATTTTTTCTTCACATTAAATATATTAGCAAGTTAGTTTAAATGTTGTAAATTGCATAAGTTTAATACGGGTATTCGGTTCAATAGGCTAAAGCTTCGGCGTAGGTGTAGCTGTATAAACATATATCTTTTTTTGGGCATTGTATCGGTTTAAACATATATGAATAATTTAACATGTTTTGTGTAAAATTAATGAACTCGATGAATAGCTCCCAAACAGACGGGAAAAAGGGCACTCCGGCCCTCTGGTTCGGGCTCATTTAAATTTAAATCCACATGTGTGCGCTTCGCTCATTTAATCTTAATTAAAAACCGGTTTTTCGAGTTCTGTTGTTCTCACTCATTTTTGGTGCCTCAGCTCCAAAGGTTTGCCGGCGAAGTGTTCCGCTTTATTGCCAAGGCGGAATAACCCGAGTCCTGTCCTCAACATTGTGCATTTATTTAGTATTCATCATATTTCTGATTTATTCAGTCCAAATGGGCACGCGTATTAATGCTTATAATTACACACCGAAACTTAACCTCAGCGAACACATATGTATCTGTGTATGTATGTATGTATATGTGTATGTGTATATGTGCCTGTATACACACGTGCGTGAGAAATACAAATAATAATCTCCGACTGAGCTGTAGGGGTGGCATACAACCGTAAGGATGCTCACGTATGCATATCCAGAACTGATGGGTTTTGTTTTAGTTTCAACATTTCACGGATGACTGTCCTCTATTGGGATTTGATTAGTGCTTGCTCGTAATCTGGACAGTCGCAAAAATGGCAGTAGAAATAAGTAAGTTGTTATGTAAATAATTCACTAGATTGGGTAGCAAAACTCTTGCAAATAAAATAAATATCATAAAAAATTTATACATTTCAAGAAGTATATCTCATCAGCTTTTATTACACAAGGATCAGAGCGTTATGTGTTTGACAGCAACTTTCTTACTTGTAAAATATTAGCCAAATCATTTATATTTATGTACATCTATTTTGTGTCTCCCCTTTTTTGCTAAAATCCGATTATAATTTAAATGAAATTGAACTCAACATGCCGTAAGAGAAGACGCTTTGATATTGAAATGGCGCTGTAAAGTTTTTATTTGCAGCTTGGCGAACTAATTTCAACATTTTATGCATAATTCAAAAGTATTAGCCACTAAGGGTTAAGCATCGCCGGCTTTACAACATATTTCATTTCATATTTCATGGTCTCATGCCCAAATAAATGCAATGAAATTCATCAATTGACTTGATGCCGAACATCAACGTCGTCCGAGCTGTCATTACCGGCTACATAGTTGCTACACACTGGGGCATTTGCATATAAATTGGTTTTGGTCTCGTGTTTGGTATATTTTCGGTATATTTTTTGACAACCGCTTATCGAGTTGTTGGCATCTGCCTGTTGTTGGCAATCGCTGAACTGAGTTTTGTCGATGAACCCATTTTTAATTGGTGCAATTTGCGCTTAAATGATTTGGCAATTCAAAATAGCCTGCAGCCGCCCTCTCCGACACCCATGGTGACAATTATACTCACACGGAACAATGCAAATAAAAAATATACTACGGCTTGGGAAACGCTGCCTTCAGGCCAGTAGATGCTAACAAGCCAGACCATTAGGTCAGGAGCTATCAAGTTTTTCCGGCTGTGCGGGATGTTAAAATAGTATCTGAAGGGCAATGGTAAGCAAATAAAAATAAATAAAAGTTTAGAAAAACACCCAAATTCTTAATGCCCTTTAAATTAACTTTTATTATTAAGCCTGGAACATAAATAAATAAATTAATACAAATATAAATATTACAGCAATACTATAGCAATATTAGTCTTCAGCCATCATTTAAATATAACCGGCATAATGTTAATTACTCAATGTTATATTTGCAAGTGTGACCGTATATCTAATTATGTTAAGCAAGTGTGTTAATCGATATTAATAACTAAGTGTGTAACAATGTATTCTCAGGTCGAGAAACAAAAATACAATATATATTATATATATTATTTTTATCGCTCCGTTATTAATTAATCTTATTCCCCAATAGCTTCACAAGTCACAATTATAGTCTGCAGAGTACAAAGCTCATGGTCTAGTTGTTATACCTGGAATCGAGACCTATTTAAAGAAACCCCATCCATATTTCCAGACGGAACACGCGGCGTTGACACAAAAATTGCGTTAAGAAAAAAAGTCGTAAGACGAGTTTTTAAATGCAGAAAGTCGCGGGGCGCCAAATGGAACAACAAGGACGACCGCTGGGGGTGACATTATTTTTCATGTCGCTGCCTAAAAAGACCAAGAGTCTGGCAGGCTTTTAGCGGTTCGCGAACGTTTTGTTTGTCCCGCTGATTCTTTGCATATCTGATGCCCCACTCGACCTACCCCCACTGCCCCTAAGGGCAGGTGATGCTGTTGCGCTTTGTTTCTATTGTCATCAACTGAAATTGGCTTTTAATGTTGCCGCAGAGATATCTTAAGAATAATTGTTTTGCGTGTTTTTCTTGATTTTAACGTCCCATGCCGGCCCCGCAGGTGCATTTTATTTCGAACCTAACGCGATTTTTAAAACATTCCTTCTTCGTTAAGGGCAATACTTTGGGACGTTGTGAAACTTTTAATTGTGCACGAATGCTAAATTTTTTAATAACATTACTTGCGGAGAGTGATTTTTTTTAGCCTACAAGTTACAAATTGTTTTTCTTTTTGGTTAAATCAGAGGGTTTGCTCGGTTTTTCCATGAAAAAAACATTACTTAATATATCCTGTACATAAAATGTATTTATTTTTTCAATGTTCATTTAAACATAGCCGTATAAAATTAAATATCCTTGCATGCAAGAAGGATACAAGCGTTTATATCGTTTATATGTCAGGTTATAAATTAGAAACCAAAGAATTATTTTTTAAAAAAATGTTGAATTATTAATTTTAACAAAACATTGTTGCATGTCAACATGCGAATCTCATTTATATTAGCGAGTTAGGCAAAGATTAAACTATTCAATAGATCAGCAATATCAAATCTATAAATAATAAAAAGCAAAAGTATCATCTTTTCCAATTCCACATTGTTCCACCCCATAGCCATGAAATTGCTTTCCGCTTGACGCCCCATTCTTGGCCTGGGTTACGGGAATTGTTATCAAGCGGCAAGCGGCAAGCGGCAAGCGGCAAGCGACCCATATAACTGCCGGAATCGGGAAAAGGGGGAGGCTTATGCAGAAGCGCCGACGGCTAGGCAAGTACAAAAAATTTGTCGAAGAGCAGACGCAAAACAAACTCAAAGAAAAAATAAAAATATTTAAAAAAAAAAAGAAGCCAATGTGCGAAGAGGGAACAGAAAGGTTTTTTTTATATTTTTTGGGGTGAGTCTGCATTTGGTTCAGGGTGGATTCGGCTTGGTTCAAGGTTTGCTGGCGCCTGCAGATAGGCACAATAATTGTATCAAAAGCATATTTTCCATTCTAGTAGAACGAATTTTATGCCTTTTCAATAAACATTAACCGATTTTGGTATTTTTTCATAAAAGACCAACAACAATAACAACAACAGGAGCGGCACATACCTCACAGAAATCAAGTACGACTGATCAACTAGCGAATGCTCGACTGGAAGTTATCCTGTCTGCAGTAGCCAACTAGAAATTGTTGTTACATATGCAGATTTATATATACATTTGTACATTTGTAATAATAACAAAATCATTTATCCAGACTAACCCAAAGTACCTCTGCATATTTATCTCCGGTTTCAATTTAATGCAGCTCGTTTTCTTGTCTTTAATGTACAAGACAAACATAGTTAAACCAATTCGCTTATATTATTTATATTTGCAAACAAATATGCCCACCCAATTCATAAATACAGGGTATAGAATAAAGCGATGGAACCGGCAGCATAAACAGCCAACAAGTATGCAATGCTTTTGTGCGGCAATCATTCATGCGTTCATTATTTCATAGACTACGAGTTGAGTGCGTCACATGCCACGCTCATCCACACACACACACACACACACACACACTCACACACACACACATGCTGTTGAAATTTTTGCTGTCCACTTTTTTTTGTACATGAATATGCAAACACGAGACCCCCAAACAAATATGGCAATCAATGAGTTGGAAATATTTTTTTACACGAAGCCAAGCATTAGCTTTATTTATTTACTTTACATTCTTCTGTAGTATTTTTAGAAATTTTCTGTTAACCTGACATTAAGTAACAAACAAAATTATGGTTTTCGTATGACTTAAAGCATTTACTTATATTTGTTAATTACAGCTTCGCACAAATGGTTAAATTTGTAATTTGTAAAAGTTACTAGAAATTATAATAAATATAAGAAATAAGAAATAATTTCTCAAAAAATTATTACAAGCTGATCAAATTTCATCACTCCACTGGCAAGTTACAGTTTAGCTGCAAAATAAATTAGGGTCCTTGTAGCTCAGTGGGAAGTTACTCTTCTCGGGATCACAGAGTCTCGAATTTGAATCCTTATGAAATCGTAGGTTTTTTCAAATGAAGTTTGTAAATACATTTAATTAATAATATATAAATTTATGTTTAAGACATAAGACACAACTTTCAATTCTAGAAATTCTGATTAATAAAATATAAATATAGCACATATATTTTTGATCAACGATGTTCGTCCTTTCGTGTGCCTGTCTGATTTCCATATTAGCGGGCATCAATGGGTCTTGGGAGGGGAAGACCACTTTCCTTGGAGCCATTTGAAGATGGAATAGCAACGCCCCACATAATTGCGCTTTCACTCGTTCCGCATTTTGCAGACGTCGCATCGATTTTGTTATCAAGTTACGCTAGCTTTTGTTTACACAAGAATTATGTTTAATGAGAGACCCCGCTGCTTGTCTCTGCCCTGGTGCTAGGGTTGAATCGCGGCTGGGCCACAAAAACTGACAATTATAATTACAAGGTCTTAAGTTTTTCGTAAAAATTATTATAATTATGGTTTTGGCGCGAGGCAAACAGCAAGACGAGGGTTGTAATAAAATTCCATGTATATATATTTTATATATATATATATATATATATATATATATATATATTTATGGCACACATCGAGTGTAACACAGATCATAAATCGCTCAACAATAAACATTAATGTCTGTATGGGTGTTGTAAGTATATCGACTTTATCCGATTGCCTTTCGCGCATAAAAACCGAAAAATCATGCACACAAAATAATCTAATCAACTGTCATAATCAGTTTTTATGGACCAGTCAGTTGGCCAGTTCGATGCAATCATAATATTTGTCATATGAAGTGAATTTTATTTGCGCAACGAACACGTTGATAATTTTTATTTGCCGTTTGGCAGTCAACGCCTGCAGATACGACGATAGCCAGGACAACTTGTGTCTGTGTGTCCTTTCTAAATAAAATACATTTTGGCCGTACTTTTATTTCCCGTGTAGCAGAGAGTGGCAGAGAGTCTGCGTAATAATCATTTATTTAATGTGCCGCACATTTATTATTTCTGCTGACCTTTTCCGCAAAGGATATCCGCACTTGGACTTGTCCAGTCCCCTGATGGTCAAAGTTAGATTGGACACTTGCGCAATTTGCGCGTAATGAATCTAATTGAGTTTATCAAGTGGCTTCAGCATTTTTTCTCTGCAAGTCCATTGACCAAAAGTACAGCTTCAATCGTGCACAGAGCGACACAATTTAAGTTGAGCTTAAGGCTTCTCTTGCAAATAATTACTTCGAATTTTGAATAGAAATATGCACTAAGTAAGAACAATTATGTTTCAATAGTACGCTTAAGCGTTTAGGCTTGTTTTTGCCAAACAAATTTGATTGTGTTTACTTTAGTCTTTCAGCCAGCTGAAAATTAGCTCATTTTGTCTGTGCACTTTAAGTGATTTAGGATTAAATTTATAATAAAGCAACAATAAATTAAATTATTGAACTAATCTTTCGCAACAAATGAATGGAAAAAAATAACTCACGACCTCAGTCTGTTCAAGAAAACCTCACATCAGATCAAACCATAAGGCAAATGAAAACAAGACCAATTTAAAATATATATTTCAATGCAATTCTCCACTCTATTTATGACTTCATTTTAAAAATTATAATAATTTGTCAGCAGCTATCGTCGAAAATAACATACACATTACTGGTACAAAAAGCCCTCGTCTGGATATATATATTTTTCAGTAATCATGTCGAAGTTGACATCTCAATGTTGTTAGTCAGCCGAGTGACGGGTTTTGGTGCGCAGTATGAAGACATAAGTGGAATAAGTATCCGGAACACAACAATTACAATTGCAAACATGCTCAAAAACAATTGACACTGGCAATTGGAAAACTGACTGGATTATAATTATGAGTAGTCGTCAACCACAACCGCATGATGAGACGGCACAATCCAAAGGTAAACTGTCAGACTGTCGTCATCGCCCTTTGCTCATCATACATATATATATATATATATAAATGAAATGGGGAATGGGCATCGACCTCTGTCGTCCTGCTGGCAATGCGAGCAGTTGTCCTGTTGACCGCAAAATATGCCAACAAATTGAAGTCAATTTTATGCCAGCGGCAATGCATTGAAATCGAAAAGTGAAGCGTATTGAATGCCAAATTGAAATTAAATTGAAATTTGATTGGACTCGGCCACAAAACGAGGTAGCATAGCCAACGGCTACCTTGAGGACGGCTGTTCGTAAAATTGTTGTCTGCTTTTAGGCTGCAATTAAATAAACATAAAATGTCAGCGACTTGGAAAATAATGCCAATAACTAAACTGGGAGAGAGGAGCAGGCCACTGAACCGGCTGCAAGGCGAGCACCCGCTGCTGGGTGAGTTTGGGAATGCTTGCGGTCTTTTAAAACAAACCGCAGGTGTTGCATACATTTGCCAGCTTTGCATTAATTATGATGTGTTCGGTTCTGTTCTGTTCTGTGCTCGGGTCGAGGGGCGTGGCAAAACTATTTGCAGCATAAGCCACCATGAAAACTGTAGCATACTTATGGGCGAGGGCAATTTTATTGCCATGCACAGGAAGCTGCACAGACGACAACGACAACGACTATGGTGACGACGAGGACGAAGACGAGGACGAGGACGAGGACACCATCATCATAGTGGTGCCACGTTGGAGTCCTGGGAGCATCGTGCATCGTGCATCGTGTGACCCGTAAACTTTATAGTTTCTTTGTTTGGTCTTGAACCAACGAGCTTGTAGTTATTGTTTTGCAGTGCTGTTGTCGTCGCCGTTGTTGTTGTAACAAGTTTGTTGCTTTTATTATTTTAGTTAACTGCTCGAGTAGTTTTTGGACTCACACGGCAACTGGGAGCAGCTAGTGGACGAGAAATGGCCGCATAAAATGTTATTGTAAAAAACTATCAAATTTCTCCAGAGATGAAAATATGTTCAAAAATTTAAATCGATTTATTAAAAGCCACCATTATTGTTGCTGTCGTTGTTGCTGTTGTTGTTGTCGAGAAAAGGTCCCGCTTGTGCATACACACATATGTTACCAAAAACTTTCGAACAGAAATAGCAAAAGGCTCTCTCGAACTACTCATTAAAGTGCAAAGATGTAACTGCTGCCGACTGAGCACAGTGGCTATTAAATATATAATAGAATATATTGCCTTTTAGCTTCCAGAGAGAAAAGAAAAACTGAAAGTCAGAGAAATAAGAGAAATTAAGAATTTCCCAAAACCATATTTAAATATTTTATTAAGCACAGTGTATATTAAATATAATATATTTACTTTAACAAACTTTAGTAACCATAGGCATAAGCCATAGGCAAACTGAAAATCCGACCAAGAACAAATTATAAATTTAAGAGATTTGTCAAAAAAACCAAAGAAAATATAAAACTATTTAATGGCTACATAAAATAGTAAAGATATGAGTTGTAATAACTTGACTGTGACCAAAAATGTTTCCTTCATGCCCAATTATAGTAGAAGTGATTAAATATGTATGCTTAAATCACTTATCAAATATAAAAAAAGGATTACAGAGTGTTCTCCACTGTGCACAGTTGTTGGGCTTGTGCATCAATGTTGGGCCAAACCCCACGGTTCGAACAACTTGAAAAACAAATTTACTATGTACACTTAATGTCTAGACAAAGCCTCCAATTACCTTATCCGATTACACGAAGATTTTCGCAGGCAACCCAACGTAACCCGTTGACCCGGCATGCCTACCAAGAAGTCCTCATGCACTCGTATTACTGCCTGTCCTGCGTCCCTTTGGGCCCAACTCACATTGTCCTTGTTGACGTCATCAAAAATGTTTCAAATTATTTAGGACCAAAAGAAATATTCTCACACCTGACACGCAAAAACACAAAAACACAAAAGCACACAAAAGCACACAAAAGGAGTAAAAAGCACTTAAGTGCCTCGGCCATTACTCGGATTTTTAATTGAAGTGCTGCTGCAGTGATCGCAGTCTTTGGCATTTCCGGTATTGTTTTCTTTGTCCCCCACCCCCACCCCCACCCCCACCTCAACCACCCACCCCTCAGTTGACCGTCAGCCCTGCGAGCAGGTGTAAAGTTAAATCATAAAACGAAATTAAAATAAACCAAAGCCCTGCAAAGCAAACGTAATGAAGTGGCCAAAATGAAAAAGGATTAACTCTGCTATCCCGTGGGCTCGACTCAAAATAAAAAACAAAAAAAAAAAGAACGTTGTGCATAATTAGCTCAGCAAAACATTTTTTTACTTTTCAAAAAGAAAAATTAGTTGAAATATTAATGAGAGGCGTGGGGGAAACCTTCCTCATTTTCCTTCATTTTCATGCTGACTCGTGGCACAAACAGCGCTGTATATTTATTTTGTCATATTGCAATATAATTTATTAAAACTCACATTTACAACGCAAGTTGCAGCGCAGCAGATATGTAATTTAGGTGGAACCGTATAATAAGCACATCAAAGGCTGTGGGTGGCCAAACAAAAGCGTCTTGTTAATGTGGAATATTTAATAAAAGAGCACACAAGGACAACTCTAATTATAATATGTGTGCATAATTTGCTGTTATGAGCACTTTTTATCCAATCTGCAGCGTCATTCAGTCGGCCAAGTTTCGTGTCCTAGTTTGACACATGTTTCTTATAGCCAGACTAAAAGTGAAAGGCCAACTGAGAAGTGCGGTAATAAGTTAATATTTTCAGCTCTCATCGATGTTGTTATCTGTCGGTCAGCAGAGTTGCTAATGGTTCTTGATATCGATCAACTATATATGCTATATGCTATATATAGTAATATTGCCATAAACTTGTAGTAATAAGTTGCAACTTGTACCAAGTTTTTCTTTTTTAATTGCCAACTATTACCGCAATTTTCACCTCTCGATCAGCAGAGTTGCTCATGGTTCTTGAAATCGATCAACACAGTTGCTAATTAGATATATCAACAGCAGCATTGAGTAATTAAAATTATGACGCTTATATTTAAATGAGCTATGCTTATGAGTAAATAAAAGTATTGCTTTAATGCCTGAGGTAATGAAGGAAAGATCTGCGTTAAACTAAAATATATAAAACTTGTGATAAGTGCATTAATTTGATTACAAATAAAAACAAAACAACAGTATGTTGTTGCCAGAAGGCAAAGAAAGCCAAATGCTGTAAAGACAAAAGTTCAATTTTTCAATTGTTATTTCCAAATCAATGCACAAACATTTTTCGCTGTGAGTGAAACCAATTCGTCTTCAAACTTAAGAAATTAGCCGAACAAATGATGCAAGAGGAAACCAAAAATGCCAGGCACAGTCTAAAGCACTGGCGGGCAATTAAATGGCGCCCAACCATGCTGGCTCTACCCGCTATTCGCACCCATGCCACATGCCCCATGCCCCATACCCCATACCCCATACCCCATACCCCATACCCCTCGGGGTCTCGTTCTCTCTCTCTCTCTTTCTCTATCGGCTGGGGCACGCAACGAAGCAAACGGAAAATTCATTACAAACAAATTAACAAATAAATCAAATTTCAATACGAAAATTTGTGTTTGCGAAAACAATTTTGAGTGGGGTTCCGGAAGCCGTTGTTATTCTGTGGGAGGGGGGAGGAGTGGAGTATATCACAAATCGCATGCCACGCCCAAACGCTTCGCACATCCCAGAAGAATAGCGATGGGGCACACAACTGACAGCCGGCAAATCGTCCAAAACTCCGTTGCTGAAGCTCTCCACTTGAAAAATCATTTGTCTAAATTAATTCCTGTCGTTTACATTTGCCAGAACAGAGCAGCAACGAAAATCAAAGATTAAGACAAACATTTACCACTACTTTCTAACCCACCACCCCCCGGCACCGAAGGGACGCAACGGAGTAGGATAAAACTGGCTGGCAGGCATCGAAGTCTTCCAGCCTTCAAGCTGTCCAACTCTAAACTGTTAATGTTTATCCTGCCTCTGCTGCTGCTCCTGCTTCTGTTGCCTCTCGCCTCACGCCTCCCGCCTCCCGCCTCCTTTGCCCTTTCCATGATAAATGACATGATGCGCATTTGTTGGATCAACGTTTTCGCCGTCGTCGCGTTAATAACTCATTTGAAAATTCCGCCGACAACGTTGCATGCGTATGTACATTTTTGCCGGAAAAAACAATTAAAATTGTTGCCGGGCTGTGCGTCAGGTAGCGCATAATTATAACTGCTAAGTCCCATATACATATATATATACTGTGTATTAACCAAGACTCAAAATGATTTCAACCCTTTCACAACCGCCGCTGTCACGAGCGGTTCAAGCCTCTGTTGCCTCTGATGCCTCTGTTGCAACTTTATTGAAAATACATTATAAAATATATATTCCGTGGAGGTCACGCTGGCAGTTTGGCTGTGGGTGAACTCTTTTCAATAATTAGTCTGTCAAAAACATATACGAACTGCTAATAGATACCCGAAGCTTATTTCGATTCCTTAGCAGCTCAAGAATGTATAAGCTGATTTTCAACACTTGAATGCTAAATGCAACTAAGACGTAAAATCTGTGTAAGTATTTCATTTATATCTCTACTCTTTTCCAAAATAATAGATACTTCTCTCAGTACAGATCTGCTCTGCATTACTTACATTACTAAACTTTTGCTTACTTAATATATTATCAGTTTCAAATGAGAATCTTATCTATTGGATTTTATAAATAAGCAATTTTTCTGTTACTAAATTATGCTTTATTTAAGGCTTTGTTATTTCAATTATTCATAATATAAATAATTCTCAAGACATTCGGATAATAAGGGGTTTAAAAATACACATACCTTTAACTGCTCACTGTTTAGATGTGTCTAATTTAGCTTCTTTAGCGGTTTTTTATGCCAATACACCTAAAAGGATCTAATTTCTAGGGGAGTCCATTTGCTTTCATTCCAGACCCTTTGAACTCTTCTTAATGCCCATCTCGCTGAGCACATTGCGCAGAAACTCTGGAGATTTTCTGGCATAGGCCACGATTAGTTTATAGGGCGATATAAAGCGTTGCTGCAACCGATTGGTATTGTGATCTTGAACTAGATCCTGTTGAAGGTTCATGGCGATAACCACATCAACAAAATTATCCAGAAACTCTTCGTGCTGCTTGCTTGGAATGCGCTCCAGAAATGGGCAAATGGCCTTAACATTGTCTGCCGGAAATACAATTATCAATCAAACAATTAAAACAGAAACAGGATCAAACTCACCTTTCAGCGTGTTGACTCCTTCGTAAACGAATACTTCGCTGCGCAGCTCAACATTGTGATGAATAAAGCCCGCTTCGCTGAGCAGTTGGGTGAACTGCTCGACGGGATTAGTGCTATAATGGAGGGGTGAAATGAACTGATCTACGTCCTGCATGTAGTGGGCCCACTTCTTGTTGGCATGCAGCACCTTGTACACCTCAAAGACCGGATTGCTGGCCAGGAAGACAAGCAAGCAATCGCCACCCTCATTTCGCAGCAGGCTGTAAATGTTGCCCAACGCAGCCCGGAGATTCTGCACCCAATGAAGGCAGTAGAATGAAGTGACGTGATCGAAGCGACCCTTGAGATGATCGGGCAGACGATCGCAGCCAATGTCCAGCACTTGGAACTGGGTTCTCGCATAGTTCTCGTAGCACTTATTGGCATAGCCCACCATCTTATTGGAGACATCTGTGCCGACCAGCTGCTGATAGCCCTTTGGCAGCAGCGGATGCACAAAATCCATCAGCACATTGCCCGGCCCGGAACCAACGTCCAACAAACTGTCCTGTCCATCGGAGCGCCACTGAAGTATCGTGGCGTACTCCTCCAGTATTATCTTGGCATCGTGACGCTGCACCTGGTTGGCGCGTTCGTAGAGCGACGCCTGATTCATTTCACCCACTGACGTGTCGAGAGCACGAATCCCCGGCTTTTATAGTCATTTTCCGTTGGAGCAAAGACAAAAGAGCATCACGCCAGCGATCTGCCGCAGCTTTGCTCAATGTGCATTTATTTTTAAAGCTTCGACTCAAAATATTCATCTCCCCTTTTCAAAAAGTCTTGCGATCTCCCCCATCTTCTCAGTTTTCATTCGATCTAAGTTGATTTTGAATAGATGCTTCGATTTGGACAGAGATACATGTAATATAAAATCAAATAACTACATACAAACAAATATTTGCCATTATATTTTAAATTTAATTCAGAATTAGATTCAAATATTTAGCATACACTTCAAAAAAACATCGCATTAACTTTAGAAATTTTCCATACCAAAATAACTCACCTAATTTTCATAGTCATATTTTTCATAAGTAACGCAAAAATTAGCTTTTTGTTGCTTATTTATAAAAATTAGTATTTCAGATTAAATATAAGCAAACCATTTAGCAAGCCAAGTAAATTTCATTATTTGTTTCTAAATTTTAGAATTAATTTTCTTCTTATTAATAAAAAATATTTCTGAAAACAAAAAGAAATGAAATATAGAAATTATTTCTAAAAACAAGAAGAACTTTCCAGTTTTCAGGTCAATCTTTTTTCTCAGTGTGCACATATGCAAATGTGCTTTAAAAATTAACGCATGTAATTTCCTCGTTTTTCAGCTAATAATCATGAACCGCAGCCTTATACATTTGTGTGCGTAGAGGCTTTTTACAATGTCAACAACATCACAAAAGCATTAGGTATGCTATCGAGGAAATCGGTCGGATATAGTTCAAGTTCTAGGTCAACTAACGCTTCCTCTCCTGAAACTGAGGCCACAACGCAATCCATTGATATGTAAAGTATTCCCCCTCTAAACAATGCCTGTTTGCGTGAATGACAAAAACACGAATGAAGGCTACATTTGAAGAAATATCGAAAATAAATTGATCTTAGAAGACACAAACCACGAAGTGGAAAATCCAAATAGTTCAACGACCTACCTTAAGGCACCACAGGTCGCTCTATTTTTGGGCAACATACCAAAAATAATTGTATGATTTTAGCTTTGGCTTTGGTTTTGGCTTTGGCTTTGGCTTTGTCTCTATTTTTCACCCTCATATGGCACTCGATATATAAATTCATTAAAACATTCCATTTAGCTGTAAATACATTAGTGTGTAATTGCTGTCGGGCCCCAGGAATACATATATAGATTGTGATATGCTCATCATATATTTCAAATATGTCACATATGACGACGAGGACCACGTTTGATGTGTCTGCGTTATTATATTTAATTTTTTTTTTTTTAATTTTTTGTTCATTTGCAGAGTGACATCAAAAAGGCTTTGTTTCCCAGCCATGGGATTCCTGGCGTGCCCTGCTTAATGTGTGGGCGTTTCGGCTGGTTAATTGCATTCGGAGCAAGTGTTCTCCTAAAGGGGTTTTTTCGCCAATACCGTTTTGGTTGGCTGCAGTCCATGGCTGACTAAGGGTTGACAGAGAGAAATCAATTAAATGCTCCAAAGGTGGAATCATAACTTGATCGTAACTTAGTTTACAGCTGTTGAATAATCTGATTTGAAAAGCTGTCGATATCTGTTGACACGAGTATTTTAAAGAGTGCTTCCGGCATTGGAAATGTAATTTGGCACTTGCCAAAAAAGAATTCAATTAACAACTAGCAAAATATTTTGGGTCTCCTCTCACTTATTAATAAATTTCTTCAATTTTTTGTAATCGATACAATAGAACTAAATAAACTTGGAGCTAATAGTAAGTAAAAACTTAAATAAAAAGAAAGTATCAATTTATTTTAATTTAGGCGACTCTGTTGAAAATAAATTGCGCACAATAAAAGCAGTTTTTATAGAAGCTGATGAATATGTTTTAGAGCACTTCAAATCAGGATACTGGCTATACCCACTCTTACATACATACACAAATACGTGCGTACATATGTACATATGTATACGAGAAAGGAAACAAGAAATGTATGCTTGACAAAAGGGTTGAGTTTCCGGTCTTGGGTTTATAGTTTGTTATGAATAAACGAGATTTTAATGTTCCAATGGGGAATTCCTGTCTTACATCTATACATCTAAGTATGCATATATGTATGTATGTATGTATGTATGTATGTATGTAAGTATGTACGTATGTCGTGGAGGGTGTGAGATGCGCAAAAAGCGGATTTAAAATACAAAGTAAACGGTGATTTGTTATTGATTAGAGCAGACGTGCCTTAAGTAAACACGAGAAAGCGAGAGAGCCAGAGACCAGCAGTTGAAGACGAAAGCCAACCAGACAAACAGGGGTAACAGAGACAGAGACAGAGACAGAGACAGAGACAGAGAGGGAGAGGGAGACAGAGAGAGAGGGACAGCAATAGCAACTGCGACTCCTTGGATGTATCTTAAGAGGCAGCCGCAACTTGATGAGTATTTAAAAGTTTTCCATTGTGTGTTTGATGAATATTTAATTAAGCATGAAAGCAGAAGGCTAAACCAAGAGAGCAACATCCCAAACAGGGTGGAAAACAGAACCGGCCAGCAAACCGCGCACCAGCTTCACAAGCATCGGCCAAAAAGAATAAAACAAAATCAATTAACGCTTTGCTCGCTTTACGGGTGCTGTTTCTTGGTCTTGGTTACTTTTTATACACTGCACTCACCAAAAATGTTGTTATAGTTGCAGCGGGCAAAAGGAGGAGATGGGTATTTCATAAGTATTTGAGCTGGGAACAGTGTATCTCCTAGTCGGTTGCTGTGCACGAAACCAATCCTATTTGTATTATTTTTTTTATTTATGTAGAGACCACATAGGAAGCTGCAAGCAAGGCCAAAATAATTAAATAGTAAACCCTGTAGAAACACCTTTACTCCTTTGTTTACTCCTTGAAAGTCCTGTTCTGCAAGTAAAAGGGTATATTGGCTTGGAGCATTAAATTATGAACAAAATTAAGTAATAAGTATTTTGAATGTATTTAAAAATACACAAAATTTAATATTAAAGAGTCAAAGCACATAGATCAGTACTCGCTAATAAAACATAATAATAATGATAATAATAATATTAATAATAAAGCAAATAAATAATATATAAATGTATTTTTTAAAATATGAGCTTGTTTACACAACGGGCAACCGCAAGCAAAAGAATTTGTTAAATATTATATTAAAACAATGTTAAGAATATTAATAACATATTGTAGTATTGTAATAACTAATTAGACTGTTAACAGAGTATCTATCAGCCTGTAATTACTGTGATTGTAGCATTTTTACTTGCTACTTGCTTCCTGTGGTAGGAAAAAGACTTTTTTTGACTGTTCATTATAAATAATAGGAAAAGGGACTGCTTTAACCACAAATAGCGAAAATTGTGCGAATGCTACTGGCAGCTTATAGATTATATATAAAAATATATAAATATATATATATATATATACCACATACACTTTCATTCATTTGTTTTCTTTCTGTTTCGATTTTGCGGCGCTGGAAAATTAATTAAAAATTACATGAATGAACGTTCGAGGATAATGAGCCCCTAAGCTGATTTTGCGCTGAAAAATATTTAAAGTATAAAAAATGAAAAAATTAAAAAAAGAAATGAAAGAAATGAAAGAAGCGCTCTCCAAATGAAAACAAAAGATGGCAACAAGAATTGACTGCACGGGTAAACGCCAAAAGCAGCAAAGCTGCCATTTCTTTTTCTCTTTTTTCAGTTGTTATTGTTAAATCCGCTCAGAGGGTATTTGAATTTTCCATAACAATTACATATTGATGCTATAGTTTTTTGGATTTATTTTTTAATCTACATGCTCGCAAGCTATTCACCTTTTATATCTCCTTTACAATATCATTTATAACAATTCAGCAAATCCAATTAAATAGCCAGGGTATTCAAACTTCGTCACGGCGAATGTATAAAATTTTTCTTGTTTTTATTTAATATCGACGAAAGGCAAAACAAAAAAAAAAGAGGAGAAAGAAAAAAGTAAACCGACTATGGGAAAATGGCAGGAAAAGAAATTATAAAATATTCTTTCACGTAACAAAATATTTTTATAAAATAATCAAGTTTTTGAACAGAGGACGCTGGGATGAAGAGAGGAGGGGAAGGAGGGCCGTTGAGGGGCGATTGTTTCGGACGCAAATTAAAATTGACAACGCTGCCCTTTCGAGTTTGAAACTTGTGATTGACAGTCACAAAGGAACCGCCAGTTCATCGCAAACCAATATGAGACATCCTTACTGAAAAGGCAACAAATTAGACTCAATAATGTTTTGGAACTGTACAATGCACTTTTCAAATACAATTGTTAAAGAAGTTTCGATAGGTAACTAATATTATTTTTGTAAAATTAAAAATGATTTATAATATTTTTGTATTTTTTTCTCGTTACAAAAACATATCTGATAAATTTGATTTTTCTGCTGAATGTTGAATAACTTTTAATGACTCTGAAACTTATCACAAATTACAACGGGAATGAGACTTAACATTTGGAAAGCCATTGAAAACTTTAATTGAAAATAATCAAATTACTTTCAAGTTAACGTCAGCAGAAAGCACAAAGTCACCGAGCCTGATATAGATAAATGTACACATGGAAAAAAAAATGCTGCATTTTTTTTAGAATTTGGCCATATTTTTGTAGAAAAATGATTCCTCATCACATTATTCAGAAAGTAAATTTCTAAAATGGAAGGGTTTGCATTTCTTAATTTCTGGCTGGATTTTTCTAAAATTTAGAAAAAATATGTTTAATTTCCAGCGTATTTTTTCTGTGTGCGTACAACGAATAATTCGTTTCAAATAATTAATTATTAAAGATATACTTGACTTGAATAAATTTACGATTCTAGAGAACAAATTATATTTATATTTTATAAATTTCAAAAATGATTTTTTCAGTGTGTGATTTATGTTTCTTAGAAATGCATTCCTTAATAATAGAAAGTATTTGTCGATTTTGGCAAACCTTTCTAATTGTATATTCATTGTATATATTTTTTTATTTAGAAATTATTTTTAAAAACAAGAAAATCTTTCGCATTTTTCGGCCGTTTTTTTCTGAGTGTATATGTATACATATATATATATAGACAATTAATTTCTTTTGCCAACTACATAAAGTGAGGAGACCTTGTCTGCAAGAAAGTTACCCAATTCAAATTGTAATGAGTTGGCATTTTGTGAACATTTTCTGAGGCAGTGTTAAGAGCTAAAACAGCTTGTTGGCTGTAAAGTAGCTGAAATGACATTAAAAAGGCAAAACACTACGTTTCCAGGGAAGGGCAAGTGGACACAGGACGAAGGACGCAGGAAGCAGGAGTAAGAACACATAACACATTCGATAAACTCAAGCCTGCGACGACACTCCTCTATTGTCCTCTCATAGTTTACAATCTTATTATCCTAGCTGGCATCTCAAGCACACACACACACATCCATACACACACACACACACACACACACACACACAAGTTGGTACCCCAAAATATATAAACTACAACTTGCAAGGCAATTAAAAACCTTGCAGGCGTTGATGTCCTTTCGCCCCCTTTTTCGGTTATTTGCTGGCATTGTTCACCCCGATTTTGGGTATCGTCGCCAAACTTGATTGTGTTTATTAAACATATTTTGCATAAAATTCACTTTATTTGCAGTTTATTTCATAAGAAAATTACAAGTTTTGTCACCCAGCAAAATACTCAAATAGGTGGGCAAATAGCTTTCCTTTTGCTCGTCTTTTTGCTGTTTTGGGGCAACACCTTTTTGCCCAAATTATGTTTGATCACGTTTTGGATTTCATTATATAGTTGGTGGTAGATTTATGCATGGATCTTTGTCTAGCAATAGTGAGAACTAACATTTAAGCTTACAAAATTTAAATGAATGCTTGACAATTCCTACAAGAAATGCATAAATCAAAAAATAAGCGCAAAATATAAGAAATAAATATTGGCCGGTAAGCATTTTCTTGGCATAAAATACACAAAAAAAAAATAATAATAATTATCACTTTTTGAATACGCAAATTTTTTATTATTTGCTTGTTTTTGTTTTTTTTTCACCCACTCTGCCCAAAAAGTGCACTCAAATATAAAAATGGAAAAAGCCAAAAAAAAGCAAACAAATAACGCAGATATCTTCATCTTCATCTTTTATACATTTGCACAATGGTCGCATTATGAGCGATAAGAACTCAACGTCAAATCAACCAAATATTCACGCACTTTGACACACACGCACACACACCCAAAAAGAGGGGTGTGGGGGAGGGGGGGCTGTTACCTAGTAGCTGAACCCAACCAGAAGCCAAGCCCAGCAAATCCCATAAAAAACAGCTCAATGATATAGAAAAATAGATAACGCAAAATTTGCAAAGCAAAGCAACAAGGCAAACGACAAGGGGAAAGGGCAAAGGGCAAAGGGCAAAGGACACAGTGGGAGGGGGACGTGCACCAAACGTAAGAAGCGTGTCAAAAATCAACTTTAAACTAAGCCGCAAAAGCACTCGAACGGAGCCAGCCTCAAGTGAATAATGGCCAAAATCCGCAAAGTGAATGCGACACACAGCAAAATGGCATTTGCCGATAAAAATAAAAATACGCAAAAAAAGGAGACAAACACGCCTCTCAACAGCCTCATGTCATGTGACACTCTGTCAGTCAGTCAGTGAGTCCACAAAGGTGTTCGAGTAAGGGGTTATTTCTTGGGCCCTCACTTTTTCTTCTCAAACCTCCCCGACCAAAAAAAAACACAGATGAGTATCAATAAAAAAAATATTGCTCTGCCGGGCATACGCATTGGCCAAAGTCTGTGGATAATGTGCTTGTTGGGGGGATTCCCACATGTGAATGTGCATACACTCGCAGAAAAAAATATACATTTACTTTGTAGCGGGCTACTAATGATGGAGTGCTAAGTCTGTAACATAACATCTGTAACCTAACATGCAACTATGTACTTAACATTGACATCGATGTCGATCGATATCAATTGTGTGATCACCAACGCGAAGAAGAAGAGAAGAAGGAGTCGTGAATAAAATAAAATGAGCAGAAAGAAAGAATTTATATTAATTATAATTATATTTATAAATTATATATAATCCCGACGTGACTCGAAATATATTGGTAAATAAACTAAAAATCAATCTACATAAGTATTATGTAAATATTATTTATTTATTTTTATTTTTATTTTTGTGCAAATTAATTACACATTACACATTTGAAATAAATTCTTAGAAAACTTCCAAAAGTTGACTAAGGTTTTTTTCCCGTGTATAAACGTAAAATTGTTTTTTTATGATTAGAGTGGCAGCTAACCGGAAAGTGCAACGCAAATGTGGCATAGACATTATGTATTTGTGTGGGTGAGTGTAAAAGGTTTACATTTCGATTTGGCCTTTTTGCTTTGCAATTTATGAGTTTTTCACATTGAATCCTGATTCGAGAAAAGTATGCCCATTTTCCATTTTGGATGTGCATTAAAATTCAATAATCATAAAAGCGGCAACAAAACAGATGTCAATTAACCCTTCACACACACACAGACGCATGCATACAAATCACAGTCACAAACTCACACATGCAATAAGCAAAAAGTTGGTTTTTCTCCTTGCTGGCAATATTAACGTCACATAAATCTTGGCCACACTGCTACTAAGTCGCTATTAAGTGAAATTGACCACATATTTTATCTCATACGCACACGCAGGCAGCAGGCTGCGCTGGGTGAGGGGTATGGGGTGTAATTGGTGCGACAGGCACAGAAAACAATCTGCGAGTGAATTATATGAGAGCTCTAACGGGACACATGAAATTAACTAACTGTCGGAGCAGCTCTCCTTAAGCAGGCTGCATTGCACAGCAGTCAGTGCTTTGTCGCGAGCACACGCAATTGCTGCCAGATCAATAGAAAAAAGACGAATGTAGACAGCATTTGCACATCATAGAACCGTTACCTTTGTCTTGATATCGATAGGTATCGTTAACTAATCGCCATCTGGCGGAATAATAGTAAACTTACGAAGTGCCAAGTAAAACAAAATATTAATAATCTGTTGCACAGTGGCTGCTTGCAACAAAATCTAACTAGGCAATGGAACGTTAAAAAAAAAACAAACACCTGGCAATGTACTTAATATATTAAGCCAAAAAAATGTAGGCTTAGAGACACTTAATCGCTTATTTTTCATCGTGTTAATTTAAAATCGATAAGCGCAAAAGAAAAGCGCGCCGAAAAATAACATTTGGGCAAATGTTAAGCAGCTGCAGCGCGAATGTTGTTGCCAGTGCTTGTCAACGCAAGCAAGTGACGTGTAAGTCGGCAAATATATCTAAGAAAGCTGAATCAGAAACAGAATCAACACATCATTCAACTGGGAAGCCGACAATAAAAACTGAAGTACATTTGAAAATCAACCCAAATTGAAAGAGAATTAACAATGATGCAGTTGCTGTATACGTGTAAGTGGATCATAGTTCGTAACTCCCACATTTAACTGTTAATAGACAATAATATGGATAAACGCCCCCGCAGCAGCCAGCATACTTCTGCTACTTGTCTCCAGAGGGAGCGCCTTCTACTCCGCCTCTGACAATGTTGTGGAATTGACGCCAACCAACTTTGACCGGCTCGTTGGGCAGGATGACGCCATCTGGGTGGTGGAGTTCTATGCACCGTGGTGCGGCCATTGTCAGTCTCTCGCACCCGAGTACAAGAAACTGGCCAAGGCAGTCAAGGGCACTATTAAAGTGGGCTCTGTCAATGCCGATGAGCACAAAGAGCTAGGCAACAAGTTCAATGTGCGTGGCTTTCCCACCATCAAAATATTCGGCGCCAACAAGAAATCGCCCACGGATTACAGTGGGCAGCGCACAGCGAACGGAATTGCAGAGGCGGCGTTAGCCGAGGCCAAGCGGAAGGTGCAAGCAGCTTTGGGCGGAGGCGGAGGCGGAGGCAGCAGTGGAGGAAGCAGCAGTGGAGGAGGCGGCTCTTCCGGTGATGTCGTCGAGCTGACGGAAGATAACTTTGACAAGCTGGTGCTCAACTCAGAGGACATTTGGCTGGTGGAGTTCTTTGCGCCGTGGTGCGGCCACTGCAAGAATCTGGAGCCGGAGTGGGCCAAGGCCGCCAAGGAGCTGCGTGGCAAGGTCAAATTGGGCGCGTTGGATGCCACAGCGCATCAGAGCAAGGCGTCGGAGTACAATGTGCGCGGCTATCCGACCATCAAATTCTTCCCAGCGAACACGAATCGGGCGAGCGATGCTCAGGAATACAATGGCGGACGCACTGCATCCGACATCATTAGCTGGGCCAGCGACAAGCATACGGAAAATGTGCCAGCACCGGAACTGACTGAGATCACCGGCGAATCGAGCTTCGACAGCTCCTGCGATGACAGACCGTTGTGCGTCGTCTCTGTGCTGCCCCACATCCTGGACTGCGATGCGAAGTGTCGCAACAAATTGCTGGACACGCTGCGCACCCTCGGCGAGAAGTTCAAGCAGAAGCTGTGGGGCTGGGCCTGGGCCGAGGGTGGCCAACAGCCAGAGCTGGAGGAGTCTCTCGAGGTGGGCGGCTTCGGTTATCCAGCGATGGCCGTGGTCAACTTTAAGAAAATGAAATTCTCGGTGCTGAAGGGCTCCTTCTCCAAGGACGGCATCAGCGAGTTCCTGCGCGACATCTCCTACGGACGGGGACACACCGCACCCGTTCGCGGCGCCAAGAAGCCAACCATTGTCAGCGTTGATCCCTGGGACGGCAAGGATGGACAGCTGCCCGCCGAGGAGGACATCGATCTGAGCGACATCGATCTGGACGACATCGATGTCGGCAAGGATGAGCTGTAAACTGAGCCAGATCTTCGACACTCAGCCACTTCCCATCAAGACTGCAGACAGTTCAGGTTCCGGCTCAATTTTCCACTTTTCCAGCAACCAGCACAAAAAGCATTTTCAAGTCAGCCAATTGCAACCAACTAATAAATAGTAATATTAAATATTAGCATTTTCTACTATTCCACGTGTATGTTTAAACAAAACGAAATAAAAAATACATTTGAAGAAAAATTCTATCGATTTTCATTTTCGTTTTTTTGTGGGAAATTCTGAAAAATATTTATTTAACTAAAAAAAAGAAATTCTTTTCTACTGTTCCAAGTATGATTGATTAACTGAAACTAATTAAAATAAAACATTCGAGGCAAAATATAGTTTTTATTTTTTTTGGGAAAATTTTATAAAATATTTAATTTGTATTATATTGTCCAATTGTGGGAATATAACCAAAAATATAAAAATATTTTCTTTTTCTAATTTTCCACGTGTTTATTTAAATGAAACTAAATAAAATACATTATATAAATTTGAAGAAAAATTCACATGTGCTTTTACCCAAAATATTTATTTCACTACACAATAAAAACGAAAATTATCCAAAATATTTATTTAACCAAAAAAAATTAAAAAATTGATTTTTTCAACTATACCAAGCAAGTTTAAGGGAAACTAAGTAAAAGAAAAACATTTGAGGAGAAATCCAGTTGTGTTTTTGTCCAAAATATTTATTTGACAAAAAATTAGAAAAATTTCAAAATGTATAATTCAATATGGGAAGCAATAAGTGTGTTGAGTAATAAATGCATAAATTCTTGGCAAAAATGGCACTTAATCTAAAGGTTTCTATTTAAAATACATGTAAAGGGGGAGTATATAAAAACATATATAAGTATATTAAGTACGTTTGTTTGCTTTAAGTACAACCTGCGAGAAAAATGTGTATATTTTTTTCATCGTTCAACTATAGCTAATAAATTGTAAAAGTGTATCTCAAAAAAGTATTCGTCATTTATGTTCCAAATTCACAGCGAGTGTTGAGCAACAACAAAGAATTGACCAAACTTGAAGCGTGACTTCTTAACTTGGAATGAGTATGAATCATCTATATATATATATATATATATATATATGTGTGTGTGTGTGTGTTTTAGTAAGTCTCTTTCGTTTAAGCCCTAATTTGTTTGTTCTTTGCGTAAATATTCGATTAGTGAAAGGAGATTTATTTGTGGCACTCAGGCAAGTTGATGGTGGTGATTGTTGTGCTTCTGATCAACCGGATAGTTCTCGATGGACTGAATGGAACGGGATGTGGCCGCCGTGATCGTGGACGATACGTCCATGAAACGGTACTTCTTGTCGTCGCGACACAGCAGCGGATAGCACATGATGCCGTAGTAGAAGACCAGCGAGAGCACAATTATCGTAAATATTATCGAAATGATTCCGAAAGTGGAGAAACTCGATTTGCTGTCCAAATACTCTTTGGGCGTTTGCGGCGCTGGCGTCGTTGACGTCGTCGTCGTTGTCGACGTTCGCTGATTTCCGTATCCGCGGCTATAGCCATCCACGTTGGATATCAGACAACTGCAGGCTGCGTACAAAACCAGAGAAAAACACAAAAATTTAACACATTTTTTTTCAATTAATTATCTATATATTTGTGAACGTAAAATGGGACTCGCTGGCACTCACCTACGACGAGCAGACAGAGCAGATATGCGTTATAGTGACGGGACATACTCAAAATATCTATATATATATATATATATATATATATATAGTGAATACTAGTAGTAGAAAATGGGGAACGGACGCACAACCAGATGCAGATGCACACAAAAGCGTAAACAAGAAAAAATAAGTACCTTTTACGAGACGATACGATATATGGGTATCGATACTCAGCAGAATGCCATCGCTAGCGCTACACACTCTGCTATCGATAGCAACCATTGCAGTGCATTGAAGAGTTGTTGTGCGAGCTGAGTGTAAATGCGTGTGCATTAATGTTGTGGAAATTGTTATAAAATCATTTGAACAAATATGTGAAAAACACACATTTACAAATCAGGCGATATTTTCATGTGCTGCAACGCAAACAGTTTTGGCAATTCAGTGCGCTAAACAATCGGCATAAAACAACACACATAAAAGTGACGCGACAACGGCGACGACGACGCTGATTTGAAGTCGTTTTATTGAGTGTACTTCTCCCATGCAATTCAACACTACTAAATACATTTTAGGGATTGAACGTCTGACAAACACACATTCAACGTGTGAGGCGTGCGACAATATCAAATAAAAAATCCAGAGAAAAAAAAGGTACAGTGAAAATTTTCTTGCTTGTCTTGCTTCGATTGTCGGCAGGCAGCAGCACAAAAGCGGGCTCAAGAAGAAGAAGCACGACGAAACACACACACAAAGTGAACACAGCAAAGAAAACGGAGCAACAACAAAAGAAGGAAAGAGAAACTGGTGCTGTGTGCGTGTGTGTGTATGTGTGAACTAAAACTTAACAATTGCATACATCGAATATAAATCAGTCAATGCTTTTGCTGGAAAAATGTCACATTTGCCATTGGATGCTCGGGCTATACTTCAGCACCTAAATGAATTGGGCTATAGGAATATATCAGCGGAACAACTACGTGAATTCTTAAAAGGTAAGAAAAACAATCTCAAAGCCAGCAGCACCAGCAATTCCCGCCATTCCATGTGGCGTGTCAGTGTGTGTCAGTGTTTGTGTGGCTGTGGAATGGTGAATGCAATAAGCATTTGAAAGTGTTGCATTTGAATTTTACAGCAAAAGAGTTTATTTCTGTTTTCGTTCAATTTGTACGAACATTTGATTCGTCACCATTTTGGTTTGCTTATTTCTTTGATTTTCTCACAAAAAATACAAGAGAAACGACGACGACAAAATGAACGAGAGAATTACTCGTAAATTGTAAATAACAAAGCAGAAATAACGAAAACATTTTTGCCATAGCGCTTTGTGTACTTGAGGCTTATACAAACGAATACATGCAAACATGAATATGCATGTGTATGTGTATGTATGTATACATATGTATTTTTGTATGTACATTTATTCGATTGCAAGCGCTTTAGCAAAGCATTTTTTTCGACTGACGACGACAACAACAACAGTCAACGTTTGCTGTTGTTGTGTTCACCGCTTGCCGCTGCTTTGGTCGTTGTGCTGGCAACTGCTCTGTCGCCCTGTATATTTATGTATGTATGCGTGTGTTTGTGTGAACATGTTTCGGGTTCCATCGCATCGCATACGAAACATGTAAAATGTGCACGCACGCACATATTTACATACACACATAAATACATACATACGTATATATGCATGTGTGTACCACCTATGTATACAATATACGGTTTTTAGTTCAGTTGCTGAAGTTTCGCAGCAGCAACTTCACATAAATATATGTGGCTTTATGTGTGTGTTTTAAGTGTATATATGTACGATTTGTTGTCTTTGCTTTGCTCTCTTCTTTGCCTATCCATTTTTTTTTTACTCTCTTGTTGTGTTCTGACTTTGTCCGAGTTGAAATTAAAAACCGTTTTTGCCTTTTACGTTTTGCACACAATTTTTACATATTCGCTGTTCGCTATTCTGTTTTCAATGGCGACGGCGTCCGCTTGCAAAACAGCTGGTTATCGAAAAGTGCAATAATATTTTGTGTATGATTTATATGAACCACTGTGCAACCTCTTCCGATTACGAAGCAGCTGCCAAAAAGAAAACAACAAAAATATGATATTGCTATGTATTTGTGCATGGCTGTGCATGTACATTCGTTGAATAAAATTTAACGTCTGCTTCTCTTTATTCTTATTCTGTTAGCCAAACGGTCACCGACTCGTGGTTGTTGTTGTTGCTTCTTCAACCCTGCACACCCAAGTTTTATGTTTGTGTTGTTGTGCATACTTATGTACATAAGTTCACACACATGTGTGTATTGTGTTGTATTCTCTAATCACGTTTCTGCCACATGTTGGGAAATCGTACCCAAACTTGTGCTCGATTTCTGTTCTTATGGAAAGCTCATATTTTTTCAATAAATAATTGCGCAAATTGTATGTTTACAAATTTTGGTTATTAACACTGATAAACATTACAAGCAATCGATGTGCAACATTGCAAAGCAAAGAGGAAACTGATCAAGTTCCATCCCTAGCAGGTAAATAAATCAAATTTGAGCGGTGAACTTAAATGTGCTAGTGCACTAATTTCATTTGCTTCCGCATTCTACGAAATAATGCCACGAATTAAGTAAAGTTTTATTTGATTTTCTTTTTTCGTTTTAATACAATTAAAGGCAACTGTATTTTGCGCTGTGCTGTTTTCGTGCTTGCAGAACCAATCAACTCAATTTGGGTTATCAACACTGATAAATCGATCAGCACAAATATACATGGCAAACAAAGAGTAAATTGATTAAGTTCCATCTCTAGCGAGCCAATAAAATCAAACTTTAGCGGGAAACTCGAATTTTGAGTTTTGAGTTAATGCACTAATGTTACTTTTGCTTTCGATAACAAAAATAATGCCACGACTTAATTCATATTTATGTAGTGTTTTTCTTTTTTTTTTTACCTATTTTTCTGTTTGCATTAAAAAACAACTGTTTTTAGAATCGGTTCTGTTTTTGTGTTTGAATAATGAATCGACTCGCACTTGATTGTTGTTTATAAATTAATTTATTTTTAATGCACCTTTGCTGTAATTGTATTGATTTTTGTGTGAATTAAAAAGTACAAATGAACTAAAACGAGTTACGCAAAGAGAAGGAGAGAAAACGGAGTGGATGATGGATGCTGAAATGTGCTTTTAAATGGTTGGTGGCTGGCTTGCTGGCTGATTGGCTGCTGCTGTCCTCACTAGGCTAAGTGCTTCACATAACGTAACTAATTTCATTCTCAATTTAATTCTCTAATTCTTGGTCCAACAAACAACAAATGCAGCTCATTTGCGCCTAAAGGTATGCAACCACAGTCGGATAAGCAAAGTGCTAGCAAAAGCAAACTCGCAACAGCAACAGCCAGAGCAACAAGAGCAATTCCTCCTCAGCAACAGCAGCCCCATCCAGAACAGCCCCATCAGCAGCAACAGCCGCCGCCGCCTTCTCCTCAACGCTCAAAAGTAAAGGTGATCAAGAGCAAGCGTCCGCTTTGCCATTTCAAATTCTATTTGGACATTTGCGATCATCAGCTAACCAGGCGCATTGAGGCCGAAATCAAGGCGCTTGGCGGCACACTCGAGTTCTTCCTGAACGACAGTATTACGCACTTCATAACCGACAAGGACAAAAGCTGGACACCAGAAGCGTCAAATACAAATACATCAGCAACAACTGGAACAACTGCAATCATCCAGGAGGATGGCACAGCGGGTATTCAGCGCCGGAGTCGGCAAACGCGCGCCGATGCAATTTTGAGTCGTGTGCGCGCCGCACAACAACAACAACAACAGCAACAACAACACCAAACGGAGCAACTGCAACACCAGAATAAAAACAATAATAATAATAATAGAAAAGAAAGCTGCAAATTAAGTTATACCATCTGGAAGACTGAATACGCACTACGCTTCTTTCAGCGCATACAAACCGAGCTGCGTCAGTATTTGGTGCAAGGCGGCGCCTTAACAACTGCTGCTGCTTCCGGGCAGGCCGGTCAATCCCCATCGAATATTATCCAGCTGAGGGGTAATTTCATTAAGATCGAATCGATACGACGCAACCATCGGCCCTACTATCATCTGCTGAAGCAGCCGGAGGAGTGGCCCAAAATCGATTTAAGCAGCAGCAGGAGCAGCGAGGAGAGCGCCTTCCGTTTGCAGACGACAACAAGGGCGGCCCAGGTGCAGAGTAGCATGACACGCAAGTCGCTCGGTTCACGGACATCGCAGCGTCAACAGGATAAGGTGGCAACAACAGCAGCAGCAGCGCAACCGTTTCAGTTGCAAGCGTTCAAGAAGCAAACCGGAGCAGCGCCAGCAGACGAGGCGAGTCCACGTTCGCACAAGGAGTCCAGCGAGAAGCAGTGCGGCGTCTGTGAGATTTGCAAGATCGAATACGATACGTTGACGCTGCACTTGCAGAGCAAGGAGCACGAGTTGTTTGCGAAGAACTCGCACAACTTTTACGCCCTCGACTCACTCATTCAGGTGTCGGCCAGCGTGGAGGGATTCCTCGAGAAGCAGCAGCAGCAGCAGCGAGAAAAAGAGAGAGAAGTGACCACCGAAGACAGCGACATGGATGTGGATGAGCTGCTCAGCAGTAGCGTCATTTCATGCCTCAATCAAACAAAATGCAACGATGCAAATCTCAGCAGCAGTAGTAATAACAATCGACAAAGGCCGACGCCGCCCGCGTTACGTGAGAAATCCAAGCGGATAACCAAGGGCAAGCATTACTCGGAGAAGTTTCGAGCGACGACGCCAAATTCACAAACAGCTCCCGCCTCCCAGCTGGAGCAGACGCCTCCAACTCCGACAACAACAACAGCGGCACCAGCAACGGCAACAACACGTCGCAAGACACAGAATTCTGTGTTGTCGCCACCGAAGCGTGCCATGCTGCCGCCCTCCTCCCTTTACAAGGTTGTGGATACCAACGACCCACTGACGACGACGACGACAACGCCGAGAATTAGACGTGGACTCGCCAACAACACCACCGTGCTGGACTCGCCCTCCTTGATTGTGAAATTCCAGAAGGTGCGACAATCTGAACTGCAGCGTCTCAATGGCGAGGCGGAGAACTTCATGTTCCCCAGGACAACGACGACGACGACGCGCAGCAGCAGCGAACTGGCCACCGATGTGGATCGCCAGACTACGTCGGATGTGCGAGGACGGACGAGTATCTCATCCGCCAGTCTGGACAGTGTCACTACCAGCGAGGCAGAGGTGCCACTTAAGTTGCATGTTGCTGCTGAAGGCAAGCGTGCCACGGCCGTGGGCAGGCGGAGAAAGGGACAGATTTCCACGGGCAGCACCAGCAACAATAGTGGCCAACAACAGCAGCAGCAGCAGCGCTTTCCAAACGCCCCCATCCAGCCAGAGATACAACCACAACCAGAACAACAACAGCAACTGCTGATGAAGCAGCAGCAGCAGCAGCAACAACGACGCCAATCGACGACGGCGACGGCAACGCGGAAAAGTAGCCGCATGGCAACGGCGATTGTGACGGCGGCAACAACCAGCAGTCAGCTGCAGCTGCGACGACGACGCCGTGGCTGTGGTGGCAACCTGGAGGATCGGATGGGGGAAGCAGTAATACAAGCGAAGAACAAAGTCGAACAGCAGCTGGCAATATCAACATCAACAGCAACAAGAACATCAGATGAGGATGAAGAGGAGGATGGTCTGGACGAGGAGGAGGAAGATGAGGAGGAGTCTAGCTCCTCGGGCAGCGATGAGGATTATGTGGCAAATGGGAAGCTGCTCAAGAAGTGCTCGCTGCCAACGTTGCCAAGTCGCGAGGAGCGAGCAGCAAGGCGCCTCTCACGCCTGACCATCAATCTCAAGAGATGCCCAGCACCAAAACAGGAGAAGGAGCAGCAGCAGCAGAAGCTGAAGTCCTCACCAATGCGCAGATGCAGCAAAGCCAAAACAAAGCAAGCCAAACAACAACCAGCAACGACAACAGCTGCAACAACAAAGGCGACAACAAAAGGAGCAGCAGCAACTACTGTGTCCACAGATCTAATCTTTGACTGCAGCAAGAGCGAACGTTTGCAGAAGCTGCGCTACGCATTTGAGGAGCTGCCGGGCGCCGATTTGTGGCATCGTGTCTTCCAGCGGCAGGATGCCGGCGAGGAGCACTATTACAGTTACTATGGAACGACCAGGTATCGCAAGCTGCCCTACGAACTGGGACCGATACCAATGGAGCGGACAAGTGCGCACAGCTGCACAATGTGTCGCAGCAAGGAGCAGGCGGAGGAGGAGACGATGATTAAGCTGGAAAAGACGATAACATCCGCCGCCGCCACCTCCTCCAGCTCGATGTACAAGCACAAGAAGCTGCATCTGCTCCAGCGCTATCAGCAGGAGCAACAACAACAACAGCAGCAGCAACAACAAGGATTGAACACTGCCATAGTACCAAGCCCCATAGCCAAATGTGATAGCAAGGCGAGCACACCGGAGCTGCTGGAGCGTGAGTTTGAGCACGCTCAGCTGCTGGAACTGGCCTCCACGCAAAGCAACTCGAGCAGCACCTGCAGCAACCGCAGTCAGAAATCCGGTCTCAATTGTCGCCGCCACAAGCAATTGGCGCGGATTAGCGAGCTGCCGCCACGCAAGTCGCCGCGCGAGCATGCATCGACACTGGCCCTGGTCAGTTGCATCATACGTCAGCGACAGGATTCACAGAGCAAAACCAACTCGGAGGCGGAGGAGCCAACAACAACAGTAATTCCCAACAAGCTGACCAAGCGGGAGCCGGAAACCGAACCGGAACCGTTGCCAACTGTTGCCAAGACGCGCTCGCAAGCGGCGACACCCGTCGAGGAGCTACGTTTCGCCACGGAGATCAGTGAGACTGTGAAGCGAATGCGTCGTGGCCAAAACAAATACGACTCGGTCCAAGCTGGCCCAGCCTTAATCCAGCAGCCGGCACCGCCTCCGCCAAGCCGATGTCGTCGTCCGACTGCCGGCAGCTACTCGCGGCGACTGGAATTGGCAGCGGCAGGCCGGCGGGAGAACGCAACGAAGACGGCAACCGGACAACACCTGCTAAGCAACAAGCGGAGCAAGCGACGCCAGCTGACAGTGGCCGGGCTGCAGCAACCAGCAGCGGGCTTGGGTCTAGTCGCTGGTGTGCGTAAGCTACCCAGCAAGAAGGGTCTGCTCGAGTTCGAGATGGAGGCCAGTGCGCTAAAGTCCCTGAATGCCAGTGCGCACTATGTGAATCCATTGCTAGTCGCCTGGCAGATTGACAAGTATCTGGAGCTGGCGGGACGTGAGTTTGATCCGAATGCCGAGTGCAGCATGGATGTGGATGTGGATGCGGATGCGGCAGCGCCTCAGACGCCGCCGCCCACCGATGGCTGTTTCAGCAGCGAGTTCGATCTGTGCGATCTGCTCGGCGGCAGTGCGGCCAGTGGCGATGATGACGATCGGCACAGCCGGATCAACTTGTACTGCAGCTATCAACGCAAGCGCAAGTGCCTCAAATCGAATCGGACGGGTTGGCCGCGAACCCAGCGGCGTCGGGCGGCGGCCAGACTGTTGCCCCGTAAAGTGGCTAAGGAGCAGCAACAGGTGAAGGAGGAGGAGGAGGAGGAAGAAGTGGAGGAAGGCAAGGAGGAAACTTTAAGGCAGCCAGGCTTAAAGCAGGAGATGCTCGAAATTGAAGAGGAGCTGGCTTTGACGACGACGACGCCGACGACAACAAACACAACCACAACGACCGATAAAGAGATGGGCAAGGATCTGGACGAGGACAGGGAAGGTGATGCAGATGGAGATGGAGATAATGCTGGCCATGCTGATGGCGAAGCTGATGGGAATGGAAGTGGAGATGATGTCGCCGCTGAAGATAAGGAGAAAAGCAGAAAGAGTCGCGAGAATGCTGTAATGACGCCACCAGCGACTGATTTGGACGATGAAGTCGCCAGCCAGGTCGACAATGAAGCCGATGAGGAAGATCCCGATGAGGGTGATGCCGATGAGGATGACGATGAAACAATGGCTGATTCCATTGATCAACAGCTGGATGGTGAGGTTGAAATCGAAGCAAGCGATGCGGATGTCGAAGAAGATGATGACGATGATGATGATGACAATGATGATGTTTATGAAGATGCTTTTGGCGATGAGCACATAAAGCCAGATCCACTGAGCATTGTGCCTACCGAGAAACGTGCACGACGCATCTCATACGACGACGAGGAGGAAGAAGAGGATGAAGAGGAGGAGTCGCCTGTCAAAAAGACAGCCGAGGATAAGAAGACATCGCTGCTAACCAGCAATGGGTATCATCATCATCATCAACCACATCAGTTGAATCATCACCGCTTGAGTGCCACATCCACGCCAAGCACACAGCAAACAGCTCGCCAGCAACAGCAGCAGCAGCGAGAAACACCCCAATTGAATGGGAGTCTGGGCAGCTGTATTTCACCGAGTGAGAAGCTGGGCGATAATTCCGATATATTCACCGTCTCCTCGGATGGCCTGGACACCGATCTCGATCTGAGCAACACTCAAGCGGGCGATGCACTCGATCACTGCACGCATCAACAGCAGCAGCAACGGACGCCCAAACGTAAATTTGACATCTCGAAATATGCGCCACCCAACAATGGAAAGAAGGCGGCCAGCAGCTGTGCAGCAGAGGCGGCGGCGGCGGCAACGGCGGCAGTTAAATCGCTGGCCATTTCACAGTTTCTTAAAAAGGAGGTGCGTGTCACATGCCGGCGACTGCGGGCGCCATTTCGCCGCTTTCGATATCGTCGCTGATCACATCTCGCTCGTCATTCGTCATTCGTCACTATCATTAATATACATATACATTATATATACTTATATACATAAATATATATATATTGTAGCAGAGGCCACCTACTAGTAATGTAAATTTAGTTAACAGGCCACTAGTGATGTACAACTAAGACTGTTAAACATCTTTGTAACATAGCGTGCGATATATCGGTATCGTTGTTGCGATCAGCAGCTTGAAGTGAGCAGCACTATTTAATTTAGCTTTAGCTGCTACAAAATATATATATATATTTGTGTATATGTAAGTAACCATTAAAAAATTGTGTTTAGTTTTAGTGTAAAATTGTTAAGTCGATAGGGAACAACCGTGGAGCAGATGCAAGAATATTGTTCATTAGTTTTAATCAGCACAATTTCCGTTCTCTTCCACCTTCCATTCATCCACTCCCTCTCTCATCCAGCTGTAAATTATTATGCATTCTCATTCAGTGTCGCCATCGTTCAAAACTTTATGTATAGACAGTTCCACATAATAAAATACACCCTGTCATTGGCTCCATTTCAAAAATACGTAAAATAAGCTTAGTTTAGTTTTATTAGTTTAGAACAAATTCCGTGCTCTTTCAAGCGCCCTAGCAGACTACAAAAACAATAAAACAAGTAAAAATACAACAACAACAAAAAACGAAACAAAAATGCAGACATATATTGTGTAAGTAGAACATTTAATTTAAATAAATAAATAAAAATTGAACATCATGCTCAAATTATGTATAACAAGAATATAAAACCAAAAGCAATTGTAAAAGCCTAAAAATAAAAACAAAAGAGTCCATTAAAACACGCAATTACAAAATATCTATAAAGCAAATGCATTTCTCATTAAAAAAACAAATAACAAGTATCCTTTATTCTTAACACCGAGTCTGATGCTTCTTTGATCCTCCCATTCAGACCTGCGCAAGCTTATCAAACATGAGGAACGCTTGGCGCCCCACCAGAAGGACGACTATTTCAGCAGTCTGCATAAGCGGAACACGATCAGCTCGCGCGCTAAACTAGGGGACGACAACGGGACAGCAAAGGAGAATGTGGCCCCAACATCGACACCCACCACCAACAGCAGGCAGCCACCGACGGAGCAGCGCTTGGCCAGCGGCGGAGCTGCCACCAATTTGGACTTGGCCAGCTTGTTTCGGGAACAGCTTTTGCTAGATGCGTCCAAGGAGCCGCACAAATCGAGCCAATCTGTGCGCAGCAGTCGCAGCCGGACTCGGAAGCCGTCCAAGGAGCGAATCACAGATGCGTCCAGTGGCGAGAATTGCCCCAAGCAGCGACGTGCATCGCAATGCCAGCGTAAATCTCGTCAGCGTAGTACGAACCGCAAGCCATCAAAGGGTAATTCACAAAAAAAAAAAAAAAATGTTCATTTATTATATTAAATTTTCTTTATTTCGGTTTTTAGTGCGCAGCCAAGCGAAACTGAAAGAGAAGTATCCGCGCAGCGATCCGGTTGCTCTTTATCAATACTATCAGAAGGAGTGGTCCCATTTTCGTGATCAAATCCCACACTGAATTAAGCCACAAATAACGTGTTTTCTTTTTCTTTTTTCCATTCAACTTCATCTGAAACTGCCGTGAATAAATAAATATTCGAAAAATTAATCTTAAATATAAATACATATATTCTTGTATATTAATTTGAAAGCTAACAAAATTCATGTTGCCGTATTACGAGATCCTTACGGATACGATCGAACTGTTGCTATATTACCAAAAAAAAAAAGAACATCCATCTTAAGTCAAATATCGACCATATTCTTAAAGATTTTTAAGGTGCAAACATTTTGCACCTCATATGAAAATTTGCATTCAAAAGTTTTCAATATTCGAGATCACAACAACACAATATGGTGGCCTAACTTGGCCATCTCCAGCGAAAGTCCTTCGTTAGCATGAACAATAAAGCAATAAGTTAACCATAACCTTTTCACGATTCAACTATCAAACATTGATTTTTTAGACAAATATTTTCTGATTTCGATTCATAGCCGTTCGCTCTGAGAGTAAATGTTTAATTTTTTATACGTCCGGGCACCTAGTCACTTATAGTCGCTTTTTCTCTCGGTGCATATGTGCTCCTGAAAATATGCCTTAAACTTGGTTTGTGTAATAAATACTGTAAATACTGTTTTGTGTGTAGTGTTTTATTAAATACGAATAACAATAAATTTTACAAATAAATCCAAGACGTGAACAGCAGGAAAAGTCCTTGCTCCTAAGCGGTCCTCCAACGCATAATTTCGGTATTGCGTAATGGGTAATGAGATGGGAACACTTTTTTGTTTTTATTTATTTATTTTATGATTATATATGATCACACGATATACCCAACAAGCAAGTGTAGCCTTAGCACGCGCTGCTCAACTGGATGTCGCTTCCCCTTCAGCGTTTTATGCGGGAAAAAATACCCTTAATCAGCATGCAGTAGATATTTTCCTACATTGCTAAGTTATTCGATAAAGGGAATTGATACATAGTTAATGGAAAATTAAATATCTTTTACATATTTGGGTCGTCCTGAGTCGTTTGAGTTTTTACATATGTACATGATATTGGAGAGTAGTCTGGTAGTTTATGCCTTCTTTTCCGTTTTCTTGGGGAGTAGAACTGCCTGGATGTTGGGTAAAACACCACCCTGCGCAATGGTAACGCCCGAAAGCAGTTTATTTAACTCTTCATCGTTGCGGATGGCCAATTGCAGATGGCGAGGTATAATCCTAGTTTTCTTATTATCACGAGCAGCATTGCCAGCCAACTCCAAGACTTCAGCGGCCAAGTATTCCATAACGGCAGCCAAGTACACAGGAGCACCGGCACCAACACGTTCGGCGTAGTTGCCCTTGCGAAGAAGACGGTGAATACGACCCACGGGAAACTGGAGTCCAGCGCGGTTGGAACGCGACTTTGCCTTTCCCTTCACTTTTCCACCTTTACCACGACCAGACATTGTTATTTAGTTCACAAATTAGTCACTCTGAACATAAATATCAAATATCGAATGATTCCGACAAACAGGCCGTCATTGTATTGATAGTTTTTCAGCTACCTACTTTTTCAAGTTAGGAATGAACAGCTGCGCAGTAATTCGAGCGCAGTGGTGGATTTTAACATGAAAGCGTCGTTCAAACGAAAGTATATATGAGAAGCATTTACGGCGTGCTGAATACACATTTGTGAAGTTAATCGAAGTGAAGTGAATAAATACTAACTATGCCGCCGAAAACTAGTGGAAAGGCAGCCAAAAAGGCTGGTAAGGCTCAAAAGAATATCACCAAGAATGACAAGAAGAAGAAGCGCAAGAGGAAGGAAAGCTATGCCATCTACATTTACAAAGTGTTGAAGCAGGTCCATCCTGACACTGGCATTTCGTCAAAGGCAATGAGCATCATGAACAGCTTCGTGAATGATATATTTGAGCGTATTGCTGCCGAGGCATCTCGTTTGGCCCACTATAACAAACGTTCTACCATCACAAGTCGGGAAATCCAAACCGCTGTCCGTCTTTTACTGCCCGGAGAGTTGGCTAAGCACGCCGTCAGTGAAGGAACCAAAGCAGTCACCAAGTACACTAGCTCCAAGTAAATTACAGGCAGAAATTCCAGCTAGCAGCAAAAGGCCCTTTTCAGGGCCACAAATCATTCCTTTCAAAGAATTCAAAATATTTTTGCATTATATGTGAAGCAACTTTAAGCAAATTTTCATATTCTATTGATGCAGCAAATTAACCACAGAGTATATATTAGCTAGACTTTTAATAAAAATCAACAGCAAAATTACCTTTTTATAGTTCACACGACGAATAAAGCACGTGCAGAAAGTAAATTAGTCTTAGCACATAAAATAGATTGTTTGGCTTATAAATATGCTTACGAAGTATATGAAATAAATATATGGAAATACAGCCTTTAAAGGAAAAACAGATACTGAATAAGCTTGAAATATTTTTCTCTCTTTAAAAATACATAAATTGTAGCCCTGAAAAGGGCTTTGTTAAAATGCGAAGGCGAATTTCATAATTCAGAAATTCAGAATTGCGCTTCTACTCTGATTACGAGTGTGTTTTTTACTTCTTGGCGGCCTTCGGCTTCTTGGCAGAAGCTTTTTTCGGTGTGGCTGCCTTCGCTACTGCCTTTGCCTGCTTGGGCTTAGCACTTGGAGCTTGTGTCTTAGGCTTTGGTGTCTTTGTCTTTGCTGCGCTTTGCTTGGCCTTTGCCTTTGCTTTTGCATCTGCTGTGGTGGGCTTAGCCTTTACTGTACCCGTTTTCTTAGCATCCTTTGCTACTGCCTTTGCCTTTGCTTTTGCCTTATCTGCCTTCGATTTCTCAGCGCTCTTTTTGCTGGCGGTGGCTACCTTTGATGGCTTGGATGGCTTCTTCTTGTCAACTGCAGCTGATTTCTTCTTTTTAGCTGCTGCTGCTGTGGTTTTCTTCTCCAGAGGAGAAGAAGCCTTTGGCTTCGGCTCTTTTTTGGCTGATGCAGACAGTTTAAACGAACCAGATGCACCCTTGCCCTTTGTTTGGACCAGCTTACCGCTTGCAACTGCAGTCCTCAAGTACTTCTTAATGAACGGGGCTAGTTTCTGGGCATCACACTTGTATGTGGCACTAATGTATTTCTTAATTGCCGGAAGCGATGAGCCACCACGCTCCTTCAAGTTTTTTATCGAAGCATCTACCATTTGCTGAGTTGGCGGGTGTGATGCTCCAGCTGTTGTCCTCTTTGCCTTCAATCCTGATGCTGCCTTCTTGGGGGAAAGCTTCTTCTCGGCTGCAGCTGGTGTAGCAGTCACGGGAGAGGCGGTTGTTGCAACTGCTGAATCAGACATATTTCGCTTTGCTTCACTTTCACAACGATTTACACTTTAATGGTACAAATTTGATGAAATTCACCATGCTATGTGGTCACTCGATTGAGTGAGAATCGAGGAGGAGAGCCGAACGAGAATGTTTGAGGCATTGAACGTTTGTCATGTGAAAGATTGCCAACGTCTTATTGTTAATTTGCTATTTACAATCATTTTATTTGCAAATAGAAAAGAATGTAAATGTGGATAATGTTTAAAATACTTGAGCAACTAAATATAATAAATTTGAATTTATTATCTTAAATCACCGAGTCGTGGAAGCCGCGCAAAGTCTCGATTTGTTCCATCACGCAAAATTTGTTAGTGAAAAACAACTCTTTTTAATATAATTATAACAAAATTTGCTAAATTATAATATTAATTATATTATTTGAACTTCTCTTTACTGAAACACAATAGTTAAAAAGGACAGAAGTGATTAAATCAATTTTTAAACATGCTTTTAGCTTGGACATTAGCTGTAAAAAACAGACTAGCTTGGAGTGCAAGCAACAAGAGAAAAATGTATCGAACAAATATAAATTCTTCTTTAATAATTAATTCCTATTTATTATTTATATAACATGTACATTAACTTCAGTTACATCTGTTTGATAATTATTTTAATACCAAAATCAACCGATTACAGATTAATTGTACATGCAACATACAGATGACCACAATACTCGTATCAAGCGAGCAACTTATTAAAAGTCACAGTTAATACCATTATTCTTTATTTATATCATTGTTGTCTATCAGATTATAACATGTCTGTCTAAAGAAACATATATATCGGATCGAATGAGAAAATATTCAATGAACTGCATGTTCAGATCAAAATTAAAAGTAAAAATAACCACGAGCAACACATTAGATGTGCAACTTGAATCTTTATTTAAATACATTTCTTCAAAAGGGAATCCATCATTGTAATTGCAATTCGAAAAATATTTACTGCTTTTCTTGCTTTGCTATTAACATACTGATTGTAATACAGTAAATAATATATTTATGCATATTAAGTAAAACCATTCGCAATACTTATTTTCTGTAATATTTCGTAATTAGATTTAAACGTTTTTTAAAGCCTGAATAGCTGAATTATTCATTCAAATATTATTTACGAAAACACAAATCTCTTTGTTGAAGGTATTTTGTGGTCCTGAAAAGGACCGATTTGTTTACAATTGATGCTTGACAATTTACAATTTAAGCACGTTCGCCACGAATGCGCCTGGCCAGTTGGATATCTTTGGGCATGATGGTGACACGCTTAGCATGGATAGCACACAAGTTCGTGTCTTCAAATAGGCCAACCAGGTAGGCTTCGCTAGCTTCTTGCAGAGCCATCACGGCCGAACTCTGGAAACGTAAATCGGTCTTGAAGTCCTGAGCAATTTCGCGTACTAAACGCTGAAACGGCAGCTTGCGGATAAGCAACTCTGTGCTCTTCTGGTAGCGACGAATTTCACGCAGTGCAACAGTACCGGGACGATAGCGATGAGGTTTCTTCACACCACCGGTTGCTGGAGCACTTTTACGTGCTGCCTTAGTTGCCAACTGTTTGCGAGGAGCCTTGCCTCCCGTCGATTTACGAGCAGTCTGCTTGGTACGCGCCATTTTTTTCTTTTTAGAACACTGTTTACACTCTCACTGTTGAAAACACAATGATCGTCCGCTAGTTTTGCTGCTCGCTTATATAGAAAACTGCTCGTTAAGCGAGGGTAGTGTGTGAGCGGGATAGAAATATCTGCGCACTCGCTCAAGAGTTCGCTCTTTTTGGTATAAATAGAAGCGCTTGCGACGAAGCAAGCATTACTTTGTTTCTGGCATTCGTGGTGTAAAGTGTGAAGTAAAAGTGAAAAATGACTGGTCGTGGTAAAGGTGGCAAAGGTTTGGGTAAAGGCGGAGCTAAACGTCATCGCAAAGTGTTGCGTGATAACATCCAGGGCATCACGAAGCCAGCTATTCGTCGTTTAGCTCGTCGTGGTGGCGTGAAACGTATCTCTGGACTCATTTATGAAGAAACTCGTGGTGTCCTAAAGGTGTTCTTGGAAAACGTTATCCGCGATGCGGTCACATACACCGAGCATGCCAAAAGGAAGACGGTCACTGCCATGGATGTTGTCTATGCGCTGAAGAGACAAGGCCGTACCCTCTACGGTTTTGGCGGCTAAAAACTAAAGCCTAAACACAAATATGTACAAGTACAGTCATACCAATCGGTCCTTTTCAGGACCACCAAATCTTTACTCAAAAGAGATGAAAAACATTCAATATCTAGCCAATTAATATGCACCTGAAATATACTGATACTTTTATTTAGTATTTGCTTTATAAAATACAAATAATTTAACAAAAAAGTGTTGAAACACCAAATGGATGCCAACAACACGCGGTGTTCCCAAGCGGTCCCCCATCTAAGTACTAACCGCGCCCGACGCTGCTTAATTTCGGTGATCGGACGAGAACCGATGTATTCAGCGTAGTATGGTCGTTGGCAAATGTCGTACGCTTAATATTTGCTTTTATCGCATCACACACATCACATCCACTTAAAAAGATAGCGTCAGCCAAGAATACGCCTACTGTCTATTTATATAATGTCCGCAGAAAGATACAAAATGTAGCAAATTAAATAAATAAAATTTCATTTTTAAATTTACTTTAAAAATTATAAAAGATATTGTAAAATAAGGAGGTGGCATATCGGTGAATGTAGGTAAAACACCTAATTCACAGCGAAGAGCAAAAAGTAGGAAATACCCCTACTCCTCAGGTAGATGATACTGTTTTGCCACTAACTGTACTTTTCTTGCATATCTGTTTTCGTTTTTCGACCATGGGAATTCAAATATAGTCAAAGAAAAATTAAATCTCTTTTACATATTTTGGTCGTCCTGAAAAGGACGTTTGAGTTTTTACATATGTACATGATATTGGAGAGTAGTCTGGTAGTTTATGCCTTCTTTTCCGTCTTCTTGGGGAGTAGAACTGCCTGGATGTTAGGTAAAACACCACCCTGCGCAATGGTAACGCCCGAAAGCAGTTTATTTAACTCTTCATCGTTGCGGATGGCCAATTGCAGATGGCGAGGTATAATCCTAGTTTTCTTATTATCGCGAGCAGCATTGCCAGCCAACTCCAAGACTTCAGCGGCCAAGTATTCCATAACGGCAGCCAAGTACACAGGAGCACCGGCACCAACACGCTCGGCGTAGTTGCCCTTGCGAAGAAGACGGTGAATACGACCCACGGGAAACTGGAGTCCAGCGCGGTTGGAACGCGACTTTGCCTTTCCCTTCACTTTTCCACCTTTACCACGACCAGACATTGTTATTTAGTTCACAAATTAGTCACTCTCAACACACAAATATCAAATATCGAATGATTCCGACAAACAGGCCGTCATTGTATTAATAGTTTTTCAGCTACCTACTTCTTCAAGTTAGGAATGAACAGCTGCGCAGTAATTCGAGCGCAGTGGTGGATTTTAACATGAAAGCGTCGTTCAAACGAAAGTATATATAATAAGCATTTTCGGTGTGATGAATACACATTTGTGAAGTTAATCGAAGTGAAGTGAATAAATACTAACTATGCCGCCGAAAACTAGTGGAAAGGCAGCCAAAAAGGCTGGTAAGGCTCAAAAGAATATCACCAAGAATGACAAGAAGAAGAAGCGCAAGAGGAAGGAAAGCTATGCCATCTACATTTACAAAGTGTTGAAGCAGGTCCATCCTGACACTGGCATTTCGTCAAAGGCAATGAGCATCATGAACAGCTTCGTGAATGATATATTTGAGCGTATTGCTGCCGAGGCATCTCGTTTGGCCCACTATAACAAACGTTCTACCATCACAAGTCGGGAAATCCAAACCGCTGTCCGTCTTTTACTGCCCGGAGAGTTGGCTAAGCACGCCGTCAGTGAAGGAACCAAAGCAGTCACCAAGTACACTAGCTCCAAGTAAATTACAGGCAGAAATTCCAGCTAGCAGCAAAAGGCCCTTTTCAGGGCCACAAATCATTCCTTTCAAAGAATTCAAAATATTTTTGCATTATATGTGAAGCAACTTTAAGCAAATTTTCATATTCTATTGATGCAGCAAATTAACCACAGAGTATATATTAACTAGACTTTTAATGAAATAAAAATCAACAGGAAAATTACCTTTTTATAGTTCCCACAACGAATAAAGCATGTGCGGAAAGTAAATTAGTCTTATTAACACACAAAATAGATTGTTTGGCTTATAAATATACTTACGAAGTATATGCAATAAATATATGGAAATACCGCCTTTAAAGGAAAAACATAATATTTCGTAATTATATTTATACGTTTTTTAAAGCCTGAATAGCTGAATTATTCATTCAAATATTATTTACGAAAACACAAATCTCTTTGTTGAAGGTATTTTGTGGTCCTGAAAAGGACCGATTTGTTTACAATTGATGCTTGACAATTTACAATTTAAGCACGTTCGCCACGAATGCGCCTGGCCAGTTGGATATCTTTGGGCATGATGGTGACACGCTTAGCATGGATAGCACACAAGTTCGTGTCTTCAAATAGGCCAACCAGGTAGGCTTCGCTAGCTTCTTGCAGAGCCATCACGGCCGAACTCTGGAAACGTAAATCGGTCTTGAAGTCCTGAGCAATTTCGCGTACTAAACGCTGAAACGGCAGCTTGCGGATAAGCAACTCTGTGCTCTTCTGGTAGCGACGAATTTCACGCAGTGCAACAGTACCGGGACGATAGCGATGAGGTTTCTTCACACCACCGGTTGCTGGAGCACTTTTACGTGCTGCCTTAGTTGCCAACTGTTTGCGAGGAGCCTTGCCTCCCGTCGATTTACGAGCAGTCTGCTTGGTACGCGCCATTTTTTTCTTTTTAGAACACTGTTTACACTCTCACTGTTGAAAACACAATGATCGTCCGCTAGTTTTGCTGCTCGCTTATATAGAAAACTGCTCGTTAAGCGAGGGTAGTGTGTGAGCGGGATAGAAATATCTGCGCACTCGCTCAAGAGTTCGCTCTTTTTGGTATAAATAGAAGCGCTTGCGACGAAGCAAGCATTACTTTGTTTCTGGCATTCGTGGTGTAAAGTGTGAAGTAAAAGTGAAAAATGACTGGTCGTGGTAAAGGTGGCAAAGGTTTGGGTAAAGGCGGAGCTAAACGTCATCGCAAAGTGTTGCGTGATAACATCCAGGGCATCACGAAGCCAGCTATTCGTCGTTTAGCTCGTCGTGGTGGCGTGAAACGTATCTCTGGACTCATTTATGAAGAAACTCGTGGTGTCCTAAAGGTGTTCTTGGAAAACGTTATCCGCGATGCGGTCACATACACCGAGCATGCCAAAAGGAAGACGGTCACTGCCATGGATGTTGTCTATGCGCTGAAGAGACAAGGCCGTACCCTCTACGGTTTTGGCGGCTAAAAACTAAAGCCTAAACACAAATATGTACAAGTACAGTCATACCAATCGGTCCTTTTCAGGACCACCAAATCTTTACTCAAAAGAGATGAAAAACATTCAATATCTAGCCAATTAATATGCACCTGAAATATACTGATACTTTTATTTAGTATTTGCTTTATAAAATACAAATAATTTAACAAAAAAGTGTTGAAACACCAAATGGATGCCAACAACACGCGGTGTTCCCAAGCGGTCCCCCATCTAAGTACTAACCGCGCCCGACGCTGCTTAATTTCGGTGATCGGACGAGAACCGATGTATTCAGCGTAGTATGGTCGTTGGCAAATGTCGTACGCTTAATATTTGCTTTTATCGCATCACACACATCACATCCACTTAAAAAGATAGCGTCAGCCAAGAATACGCCTACTGTCTATTTATATAATGTCCGCAGAAAGATACAAAATGTAGCAAATTAAATAAATAAAATTTCATTTTTAAATTTACTTTAAAAATTATAAAAGATATTGTATAATAAGGAGGTGGCATATCGGTGAATGTAGGTAAAACACCTAATTCACAGCGAAGAGCAAAAAGTAGGAAATACCCTTACTCCTCAGGTAGATGATACTGTTTTGCCACTAACTGTACTTTTCTTGCATATCTGTTTTCGTTTTTCGACCATGGGAATTCAAATATAGTCAAAGAAAAATTAAATCTCTTTTACATATTTTGGTCGTCCTGAAAAGGACGTTTGAGTTTTTACATATGTACATGATATTGGAGAGTAGTCTGGTAGTTTATGCCTTCTTTTCCGTCTTCTTGGGGAGTAGAACTGCCTGGATGTTAGGTAAAACACCACCCTGCGCAATGGTAACGCCCGAAAGCAGTTTATTTAACTCTTCATCGTTGCGGATGGCCAATTGCAGATGGCGAGGTATAATCCTAGTTTTCTTATTATCACGAGCAGCATTGCCAGCCAACTCCAAGACTTCAGCGGCCAAGTATTCCATAACGGCAGCCAAGTACACAGGAGCACCGGCACCAACACGCTCGGCGTAGTTGCCCTTGCGAAGAAGACGGTGAATACGACCCACGGGAAACTGGAGTCCAGCGCGGTTGGAACGCGACTTTGCCTTTCCCTTCACTTTTCCACCTTTACCACGACCAGACATTGTTATTTAGTTCACAAATTAGTCACTCTCAACACACAAATATCAAATATCGAATGATTCCGACAAACAGGCCGTCATTGTATTGATAGTTTTTCAGCTACCTACTTCTTCAAGTTAGGAATGAACAGCTGCGCAGTAATTCGAGCGCAGTGGTGGATTTTAACATGAAAGCGTCGTTCAAACGAAAGTATCATATAATAAGCATTTTCGGCGTGTGAATACACATTTGTGAAGTTAATCGAAGTGAACTATAATATTTACTATGCCGCCGAAAACTAGTGGAAAGGCAGCCAAAAAGGCTGGTAAGGCTCAAAAGAATATCACCAAGAATGACAAGAAGAAAAGCGCAAGAGGAAGGAAAGCTATGCCATCTACATTTACAAAGTGTTGAAGCAGGTCCATCCTGACACTGGCATTTCGTCAAAGGCAATGAGCATCATGAACAGCTTCGTGAATGATATATTTGAGCGTATTGCTGCCGAGGCATCTCGTTTGGCCCACTATAACAAACGTTCTACCATCACAAGTCGGGAAATCCAAACCGCTGCTTTACTGCCCGGAGAGTTGGCTAAGCACGCCGTCAGTGAAGGAACCAAAGCAGTCACCAAGTACACTAGCTCCAAGTAAATTGCAGGCAGATATTCCAGCTAGCAGCAAAAGGCCCTTTTCAGGGCCACAAATCATTCCTTTCAAAGAATTCAAAATATTTTTGCATTATATGTGAAGCAACTTTAAGCAAATTTTCATATTCTATTGATGCAGCAAATTAACCACAGAGTATATATTAGCTAGACTTTTAATAAAAATCAACAGCAAAATTACCTTTTTATAGTTCCACGACGAATAAAGCACGTGCAGAAAGTAAATTAGTCTTAGCACATAAAATAGATTGTTTGGCTTATAAATATGCTTACGAAGTATATGAAATAAATATATGGAAATACAGCCTTTAAAGGAAAAACAGATACTGAATAAGCTTGAAATATTTTTCTCTCTTTAAAAATACATAAATTGTAGCCCTGAAAAGGGCTTTGTTATGCAAGGCGTTTCATAATTCAGAAATTCAGAATTGCGCTTCTACTCTGATTACGAGTGTGCTTTTTACTTCTTGGCGGCCTTCGGCTTGGCAGAAGCTTTTTTCGGTGTGGCTGCCTTCGCTACTGCCTTTGCCTGCTTGGGCTTAGCACTTGGGCTTGTGTCTTAGGCTTTGTGTCTTTGTCTTTGCTGCGCTTTGCTTGGCCTTTGCCTTTGCTTTTGCATCTGCTGTGGTGGGCTTAGCCTTTACTGTACCCGTTTTCTTAGCATCCTTTGCTACTGCCTTTGCCTTTGCTTTTGCCTTATCTGCCTTCGATTTCTCAGCGCTCTTTTTGCTGGCGGTGGCTACCTTTGATGGCTTGGATGGCTTCTTCTTGTCAACTGCAGCTGATTTCTTCTTTTTAGCTGCTGCTGCTGTGGTTTTCTTCTCCAGAGGAGAAGAAGCCTTTGGCTTCGGCTCTTTTTTGGCTGATGCAGACAGTTTAAACGAACCAGATGCACCCTTGCCCTTTGTTTGGACCAGCTTTCCGCTTGCAACTGCAGTCCTCAAGTACTTCTTAATGAACGGGGCTAGTTTCTGGGCATCACACTTGTATGTGGCACTAATGTATTTCTTAATTGCCGGAAGCGATGAGCCACCACGCTCCTTCAAGTTTTTTATCGAAGCATCTACCATTTGCTGAGTTGGCGGGTGTGATGCTCCAGCTGTTGTCCTCTTTGCCTTCAATCCTGATGCTGCCTTCTTGGGGGAAAGCTTCTTCTCGGCTGCAGCTGGTGTAGCAGTCACGGGAGAGGCGGTTGTTGCAACTGCTGAATCAGACATATTTCGCTTTGCTTCACTTTCACAACGATTTACACTTTAATGGTACAAATTTGATGAAATTCACCATGCTATGTGGTCACTCGATTGAGTGAGAATCGAGGAGGAGAGCCGAACGAGAATGTTTGAGGCATTGAACGTTTGTCATGTGAAAGATTGCCAACGTCTTATTGTTAATTTGCTATTTACAATCATTTTATTTGCAAATAGAAAAGAATGTAAATGTGGATAATGTTTAAAATACTTGAGCAACTAAATATAATAAATTTGAATTTATTATCTTAAATCACCGAGTCGTGGAAGCCGCGCAAAGTCTCGATTTGTTCCATCACGCAAAATTTGTTAGTGAAAAACAACTCTTTTTAATATAATTATAACAAAATTTGCTAAATTATAATATTAATTATATTATTTGAACTTCTCTTTACTGAAACACAATAGTTAAAAAGGACAGAAGTGATTAAATCAATTTTTAAACATGCTTTTAGCTTGGACATTAGCTGTAAAAAACAGACTAGCTTGGAGTGCAAGCAACAAGAGAAAAATGTATCGAACAAATATAAATTCTTCTTTAATAATTAATTCCTATTTATTATTTATATAACATGTACATTAACTTCAGTTACATCTGTTTGATAATTATTTTAATACCAAAATCAACCGATTACAGATTAATTGTACATGCAACATACAGATGACCACAATACTCGTATCAAGCGAGCAACTTATTAAAAGTCACAGTTAATACCATTATTCTTTATTTATATCATTGTTGTCTATCAGATTATAACATGTCTGTCTAAAGAAACATATATATCGGATCGAATGAGAAAATATTCAATGAACTGCATGTTCAGATCAAAATTAAAAGTAAAAATAACCACGAGCAACACATTAGATGTGCAACTTGAATCTTTATTTAAATACATTTCTTCAAAAGGGAATCCATCATTGTAATTGCAATTCGAAAAATATTTACTGCTTTTCTTGCTTTGCTATTAACATACTGATTGTAATACAGTAAATAATATATTTATGCATATTAAGTAAAACCATTCGCAATACTTATTTTCTGTAATATTTCGTAATTAGATTTAAACGTTTTTTAAAGCCTGAATAGCTGAATTATTCATTCAAATATTATTTACGAAAACACAAATCTCTTTGTTGAAGGTATTTTGTGGTCCTGAAAAGGACCGATTTGTTTACAATTGATGCTTGACAATTTACAATTTAAGCACGTTCGCCACGAATGCGCCTGGCCAGTTGGATATCTTTGGGCATGATGGTGACACGCTTAGCATGGATAGCACACAAGTTCGTGTCTTCAAATAGGCCAACCAGGTAGGCTTCGCTAGCTTCTTGCAGAGCCATCACGGCCGAACTCTGGAAACGTAAATCGGTCTTGAAGTCCTGAGCAATTTCGCGTACTAAACGCTGAAACGGCAGCTTGCGGATAAGCAACTCTGTGCTCTTCTGGTAGCGACGAATTTCACGCAGTGCAACAGTACCGGGACGATAGCGATGAGGTTTCTTCACACCACCGGTTGCTGGAGCACTTTTACGTGCTGCCTTAGTTGCCAACTGTTTGCGAGGAGCCTTGCCTCCCGTCGATTTACGAGCAGTCTGCTTGGTACGCGCCATTTTTTTCTTTCTAGAACACTGTTTACACTCTCACTGTTGAAAACACAATGATCGTCCGCTAGTTTTGCTGCTCGCTTATATAGAAAACTGCTCGTTAAGCGAGGGTAGTGTGTGAGCGGGATAGAAATATCTGCGCACTCGCTCAAGAGTTCGCTCTTTTTGGTATAAATAGAAGCGCTTGCGACGAAGCAAGCATTACTTTGTTTCTGGCATTCGTGGTGTAAAGTGTGAAGTAAAAGTGAAAAATGACTGGTCGTGGTAAAGGTGGCAAAGGTTTGGGTAAAGGCGGAGCTAAACGTCATCGCAAAGTGTTGCGTGATAACATCCAGGGCATCACGAAGCCAGCTATTCGTCGTTTAGCTCGTCGTGGTGGCGTGAAACGTATCTCTGGACTCATTTATGAAGAAACTCGTGGTGTCCTAAAGGTGTTCTTGGAAAACGTTATCCGCGATGCGGTCACATACACCGAGCATGCCAAAAGGAAGACGGTCACTGCCATGGATGTTGTCTATGCGCTGAAGAGACAAGGCCGTACCCTCTACGGTTTTGGCGGCTAAAAACTAAAGCCTAAACACAAATATGTACAAGTACAGTCATACCAATCGGTCCTTTTCAGGACCACCAAATCTTTACTCAAAAGAGATGAAAAACATTCAATATCTAGCCAATTAATATGCACCTGAAATATACTGATACTTTTATTTAGTATTTGCTTTATAAAATACAAATAATTTAACAAAAAAGTGTTGAAACACCAAATGGATGCCAACAACACGCGGTGTTCCCAAGCGGTCCCCCATCTAAGTACTAACCGCGCCCGACGCTGCTTAATTTCGGTGATCGGACGAGAACCGATGTATTCAGCGTAGTATGGTCGTTGGCAAATGTCATACGCTTAATATTTGCTTTTATCGCATCACACACATCACATCCACTTAAAAAGATAGCGTCAGCCAAGAATACGCCTACTGTCTATTTATATAATGTCCGCAGAAAGATACAAAATGTAGCAAATTAAATAAATAAAATTTCATTTTTAAATTTACTTTAAAAATTATAAAAGATATTGTATAATAAGGAGGTGGCATATCGGTGAATGTAGGTAAAACACCTAATTCACAGCGAAGAGCAAAAAGTAGGAAATACCCCTACTCCTCAGGTAGATGATACTGTTTTGCCACTAACTGTACTTTTCTTGCATATCTGTTTTCGTTTTTCGACCATGGGAATTCAAATATAGTCAAAGAAAAATTAAATCTCTTTTACATATTTTGGTCGTCCTGAAAAGGACGTTTGAGTTTTTACATATGTACATGATATTGGAGAGTAGTCTGGTAGTTTATGCCTTCTTTTCCGTCTTCTTGGGGAGTAGAACTGCCTGGATGTTAGGTAAAACACCACCCTGCGCAATGGTAACGCCCGAAAGCAGTTTATTTAACTCTTCATCGTTGCGGATGGCCAATTGCAGATGGCGAGGTATAATCCTAGTTTTCTTATTATCGCGAGCAGCATTGCCAGCCAACTCCAAGACTTCAGCGGCCAAGTATTCCATAACGGCAGCCAAGTACACAGGAGCACCGGCACCAACACGCTCGGCGTAGTTGCCCTTGCGAAGAAGACGGTGAATACGACCCACGGGAAACTGGAGTCCAGCGCGGTTGGAACGCGACTTTGCCTTTCCCTTCACTTTTCCACCTTTACCACGACCAGACATTGTTATTTAGTTCACAAATTAGTCACTCTCAACACACAAATATCAAATATCGAATGATTCCGACAAACAGGCCGTCATTGTATTGATAGTTTTTCAGCTACCTACTTCTTCAAGTTAGGAATGAACAGCTGCGCAGTAATTCGAGCGCAGTGGTGGATTTTAACATGAAAGCGTCGTTCAAACGAAAGTATATATGAGAAGCATTTACGGCGTGCTGAATACACATTTGTGAAGTTAATCGAAGTGAACTGAATAAGTATTTAGTATGCCGCCGAAAACTAGTGGAAAGGCAGCCAAAAAGGCTGGTAAGGCTCAAAAGAATATCACCAAGAATGACAAGAAGAAGAAGCGCAAGAGGAAGGAAAGCTATGCCATCTACATTTACAAAGTGTTGAAGCAGGTCCATCCTGACACTGGCATTTCGTCAAAGGCAATGAGCATCATGAACAGCTTCGTGAATGATATATTTGAGCGTATTGCTGCCGAGGCATCTCGTTTGGCCCACTATAACAAACGTTCTACCATCACAAGTCGGGAAATCCAAACCGCTGTCCGTCTTTTACTGCCCGGAGAGTTGGCTAAGCACGCCGTCAGTGAAGGAACCAAAGCAGTCACCAAGTACACTAGCTCCAAGTAAATTGCAGGCAGATATTCCAGCTAGCAGCAAAAGGCCCTTTTCAGGGCCACAAATCATTCCTTTCAAAGAATTCAAAATATTTTTGCATTATATGTGAAGCAACTTAATAAACAAATTTTCTATTCTATTGATGCAGCAAATTAACCACAGAGTATATATTAGCTAGACTTTTAATAAAAATCAACAGCAAAATTACCTTTTTATAGTTCCCACGACGAATAAAGCACGTGCAGAAAGTAAATTAGTCTTAGCACATAAAATAGATTGTTTGGCTTATAAATATGCTTACGAAGTATATGAAATAAATATATGGAAATACAGCCTTTAAAGGAAAAACAGATACTGAATAAGCTTGAAATATTTTTCTCTCTTTAAAAATACATAAATTGTAGCCCTGAAAAGGGCTTTGTTAAAATGCGAAGGCGAATTTCATAATTCAGAAATTCAGAATTGCGCTTCTACTCTGATTACGAGTGTGTTTTTTACTTCTTGGCGGCCTTCGGCTTCTTGGCAGAAGCTTTTTTCGGTGTGGCTGCCTTCGCTACTGCCTTTGCCTGCTTGGGCTTAGCACTTGGGGCTTGTGTCTTAGGCTTTGGTGTCTTTGTCTTTGCTGCGCTTTGCTTGGCCTTTGCCTTTGCTTTTGCATCTGCTGTGGTGGGCTTAGCCTTTACTGTACCCGTTTTCTTAGCATCCTTTGCTACTGCCTTTGCCTTTGCTTTTGCCTTATCTGCCTTCGATTTCTCAGCGCTCTTTTTGCTGGCGGTGGCTACCTTTGATGGCTTGGATGGCTTCTTCTTGTCAACTGCAGCTGATTTCTTCTTTTTAGCTGCTGCTGCTGTGGTTTTCTTCTCCAGAGGAGAAGAAGCCTTTGGCTTCGGCTCTTTTTTGGCTGATGCAGACAGTTTAAACGAACCAGATGCACCCTTGCCCTTTGTTTGGACCAGCTTTCCGCTTGCAACTGCAGTCCTCAAGTACTTCTTAATGAACGGGGCTAGTTTCTGGGCATCACACTTGTATGTGGCACTAATGTATTTCTTAATTGCCGGAAGCGATGAGCCACCACGCTCCTTCAAGTTTTTTATCGAAGCATCTACCATTTGCTGAGTTGGCGGGTGTGATGCTCCAGCTGTTGTCCTCTTTGCCTTCAATCCTGATGCTGCCTTCTTGGGGGAAAGCTTCTTCTCGGCTGCAGCTGGTGTGGCAGTCACGGGAGAGGCGGTTGTTGCAACTGCTGAATCAGACATATTTCGCTTTGCTTCACTTTCACAACGATTTACACTTTAATGGTACAAATTTGATGAAATTCACCATGCTATGTGGTCACTCGATTGAGTGAGAATCGAGGAGGAGAGCCGAACGAGAATGTTTGAGGCATTGAACGTTTGTCATGTGAAAGATTGCCAACGTCTTATTGTTAATTTGCTATTTACAATCATTTTATTTGCAAATAGAAAAGAATGTAAATGTGGATAATGTTTAAAATACTTGAGCAACTAAATATAATAAATTTGAATTTATTATCTTAAATCACCGAGTCGTGGAAGCCGCGCAAAGTCTCGATTTGTTCCATCACGCAAAATTTGTTAATGAAAAACAACTCTTTTTAATATAATTATAACAAAATTTGCTAAATTATAATATTAATTATATTATTTGAACTTTTCTTTACTGAAACACAATAGTTAAAAAGGACAGAAGTGATTAAATCAATTTTTAAACATGCTTTTAGCTTGGACATTAGCTGTAAAAAACAGACTAGCTTGGAGTGCAAGCAACAAGAGAAAAATGTATCGAACAAATATAAATTCTTCTTTAATAATTAATTCCTATTTATTATTTATATAACATGTACATTAACTTCAGTTACATCTGTTTGATAATTATTTTAATACCAAAATCAACCGATTACAGATTAATTGTACATGCAACATACAGATGACCACAATACTCGTATCAAGCGAGCAACTTATTAAAAGTCACAGTTAATACCATTATTCTTTATTTATATCATTGTTGTCTATCAGATTATAACATGTCTGTCTAAAGAAACATATATATCGGATCGAATGAGAAAATATTCAATGAACTGCATGTTCAGATCAAAATTAAAAGTAAAATAACCACGAGTAACACATTAGATGTGCAACTTGAATCTTTATTTAAATACATTTCTTCAAAAGGGAATCCATCATTGTAATTGCAATTCGAAAAATATTTACTGCTTTTCTTGCTTTGCTATTAACATACTGATTGTAATACAGTAAATAATATATTTATGCATATTAAGTAAAACAATTCGCAATACTTATTTTCTGTAATATTTCGTAATTAGATTTAAACGTTTTTTAAAGCCTGAATAGCTGAATTATTCATTCAAATATTATTTACGAAAACACAAATCTCTTTGTTGAAGGTATTTTGTGGTCCTGAAAAGGACCGATTTGTTTACAATTGATGCTTGACAATTTACAATTTAAGCACGTTCGCCACGAATGCGCCTGGCCAGTTGGATATCTTTGGGCATGATGGTGACACGCTTAGCATGGATAGCACACAAGTTCGTGTCTTCAAATAGGCCAACCAGGTAGGCTTCGCTAGCTTCTTGCAGAGCCATCACGGCCGAACTCTGGAAACGTAAATCGGTCTTGAAGTCCTGAGCAATTTCGCGTACTAAACGCTGAAACGGCAGCTTGCGGATAAGCAACTCTGTGCTCTTCTGGTAGCGACGAATTTCACGCAGTGCAACAGTACCGGGACGATAGCGATGAGGTTTCTTCACACCACCGGTTGCTGGAGCACTTTTACGTGCTGCCTTAGTTGCCAACTGTTTGCGAGGAGCCTTGCCTCCCGTCGATTTACGAGCAGTCTGCTTGGTACGCGCCATTTTTTTCTTTCTAGAACACTGTTTACACTCTCACTGTTGAAAACACAATGATCGTCCGCTAGTTTTGCTGCTCGCTTATATAGAAAACTGCTCGTTAAGCGAGGGTAGTGTGTGAGCGGGATAGAAATATCTGCGCACTCGCTCAAGAGTTCGCTCTTTTTGGTATAAATAGAAGCGCTTGCGACGAAGCAAGCATTACTTTGTTTCTGGCATTCGTGGTGTAAAGTGTGAAGTAAAAGTGAAAAATGACTGGTCGTGGTAAAGGTGGCAAAGGTTTGGGTAAAGGCGGAGCTAAACGTCATCGCAAAGTGTTGCGTGATAACATCCAGGGCATCACGAAGCCAGCTATTCGTCGTTTAGCTCGTCGTGGTGGCGTGAAACGTATCTCTGGACTCATTTATGAAGAAACTCGTGGTGTCCTAAAGGTGTTCTTGGAAAACGTTATCCGCGATGCGGTCACATACACCGAGCATGCCAAAAGGAAGACGGTCACTGCCATGGATGTTGTCTATGCGCTGAAGAGACAAGGCCGTACCCTCTACGGTTTTGGCGGCTAAAAACTAAAGCCTAAACACAAATATGTACAAGTACAGTCATACCAATCGGTCCTTTTCAGGACCACCAAATCTTTACTCAAAAGAGATGAAAAACATTCAATATCTAGCCAATTAATATGCACCTGAAATATACTGATACTTTTATTTAGTATTTGCTTTATAAAATACAAATAATTTAACAAAAAAGTGTTGAAACACCAAATGGATGCCAACAACACGCGGTGTTCCCAAGCGGTCCCCCATCTAAGTACTAACCGCGCCCGACGCTGCTTAATTTCGGTGATCGGACGAGAACCGATGTATTCAGCGTAGTATGGTCGTTGGCAAATGTCATACGCTTAATATTTGCTTTTATCGCATCACACACATCACATCCACTTAAAAAGATAGCGTCAGCCAAGAATACGCCTACTGTCTATTTATATAATGTCCGCAGAAAGATACAAAATGTAGCAAATTAAATAAATAAAATTTCATTTTTAAATTTACTTTAAAAATTATAAAAGATATTGTATAATAAGGAGGTGGCATATCGGTGAATGTAGGTAAAACACCTAATTCACAGCGAAGAGCAAAAAGTAGGAAATACCCCTACTCCTCAGGTAGATGATACTGTTTTGCCACTAACTGTACTTTTCTTGCATATCTGTTTTCGTTTTTCGACCATGGGAATTCAAATATAGTCAAAGAAAAATTAAATCTCTTTTACATATTTTGGTCGTCCTGAAAAGGACGTTTGAGTTTTTACATATGTACATGATATTGGAGAGTAGTCTGGTAGTTTATGCCTTCTTTTCCGTCTTCTTGGGGAGTAGAACTGCCTGGATGTTAGGTAAAACACCACCCTGCGCAATGGTAACGCCCGAAAGCAGTTTATTTAACTCTTCATCGTTGCGGATGGCCAATTGCAGATGGCGAGGTATAATCCTAGTTTTCTTATTATCGCGAGCAGCATTGCCAGCCAACTCCAAGACTTCAGCGGCCAAGTATTCCATAACGGCAGCCAAGTACACAGGAGCACCGGCACCAACACGCTCGGCGTAGTTGCCCTTGCGAAGAAGACGGTGAATACGACCCACGGGAAACTGGAGTCCAGCGCGGTTGGAACGCGACTTTGCCTTTCCCTTCACTTTTCCACCTTTACCACGACCAGACATTGTTATTTAGTTCACAAATTAGTCACTCTCAACACACAAATATCAAATATCGAATGATTCCGACAAACAGGCCGTCATTGTATTAATAGTTTTTCAGCTACCTACTTCTTCAAGTTAGGAATGAACAGCTGCGCAGTAATTCGAGCGCAGTGGTGGATTTTAACATGAAAGCGTCGTTCAAACGAAAGTATATATGAGAAGCATTTACGGCGTGCTGAATACACATTTGTGAAGTTAATCGAAGTGAAGTGAATAAATACTAACTATGCCGCCGAAAACTAGTGGAAAGGCAGCCAAAAAGGCTGGTAAGGCTCAAAAGAATATCACCAAGAATGACAAGAAGAAGAAGCGCAAGAGGAAGGAAAGCTATGCCATCTACATTTACAAAGTGTTGAAGCAGGTCCATCCTGACACTGGCATTTCGTCAAAGGCAATGAGCATCATGAACAGCTTCGTGAATGATATATTTGAGCGTATTGCTGCCGAGGCATCTCGTTTGGCCCACTATAACAAACGTTCTACCATCACAAGTCGGGAAATCCAAACCGCTGTCCGTCTTTTACTGCCCGGAGAGTTGGCTAAGCACGCCGTCAGTGAAGGAACCAAAGCAGTCACCAAGTACACTAGCTCCAAGTAAATTGCAGGCAGAAATTCCAGCTAGCAGCAAAAGGCCCTTTTCAGGGCCACAAATCATTCCTTTCAAAGAATTCAAAATATTTTTGCATTATATGTGAAGCAACTTTAAGCAAATTTTCATATTCTATTGATGCAGCAAATTAACCACAGAGTATATATTAACTAGACTTTTAATGAAATAAAAATCAACAGGAAAATTACCTTTTTATAGTTCCCACAACGAATAAAGCATGTGCGGAAAGTAAATTAGTCTTATTAACACACAAAATAGATTGTTTGGCTTATAAATATACTTACGAAGTATATGCAATAAATATATGGAAATACAGCCTTTAAAGGAAAAACATAATATTTCGTAATTATATTTAAACGTTTTTTAAAGCCTGAATAGCTGAATTATTCATTCAAATATTATTTACGAAAACACAAATCTCTTTGTTGAAGGTATTTTGTGGTCCTGAAAAGGACCGATTTGTTTACAATTGATGCTTGACAATTTACAATTTAAGCACGTTCGCCACGAATGCGCCTGGCCAGTTGGATATCTTTGGGCATGATGGTGACACGCTTAGCATGGATAGCACACAAGTTCGTGTCTTCAAATAGGCCAACCAGGTAGGCTTCGCTAGCTTCTTGCAGAGCCATCACGGCCGAACTCTGGAAACGTAAATCGGTCTTGAAGTCCTGAGCAATTTCGCGTACTAAACGCTGAAACGGCAGCTTGCGGATAAGCAACTCTGTGCTCTTCTGGTAGCGACGAATTTCACGCAGTGCAACAGTACCGGGACGATAGCGATGAGGTTTCTTCACACCACCGGTTGCTGGAGCACTTTTACGTGCTGCCTTAGTTGCCAACTGTTTGCGAGGAGCCTTGCCTCCCGTCGATTTACGAGCAGTCTGCTTGGTACGCGCCATTTTTTTCTTTCTAGAACACTGTTTACACTCTCACTGTTGAAAACACAATGATCGTCCGCTAGTTTTGCTGCTCGCTTATATAGAAAACTGCTCGTTAAGCGAGGGTAGTGTGTGAGCGGGATAGAAATATCTGCGCACTCGCTCAAGAGTTCGCTCTTTTTGGTATAAATAGAAGCGCTTGCGACGAAGCAAGCATTACTTTGTTTCTGGCATTCGTGGTGTAAAGTGTGAAGTAAAAGTGAAAAATGACTGGTCGTGGTAAAGGTGGCAAAGGTTTGGGTAAAGGCGGAGCTAAACGTCATCGCAAAGTGTTGCGTGATAACATCCAGGGCATCACGAAGCCAGCTATTCGTCGTTTAGCTCGTCGTGGTGGCGTGAAACGTATCTCTGGACTCATTTATGAAGAAACTCGTGGTGTCCTAAAGGTGTTCTTGGAAAACGTTATCCGCGATGCGGTCACATACACCGAGCATGCCAAAAGGAAGACGGTCACTGCCATGGATGTTGTCTATGCGCTGAAGAGACAAGGCCGTACCCTCTACGGTTTTGGCGGCTAAAAACTAAAGCCTAAACACAAATATGTACAAGTACAGTCATACCAATCGGTCCTTTTCAGGACCACCAAATCTTTACTCAAAAGAGATGAAAAACATTCAATATCTAGCCAATTAATATGCACCTGAAATATACCTGATACTTTTATTTAGTATTTGCTTTATAAAATACAAATAATTTAACAAAAAAGTGTTGAAACACCAAATGGATGCCAACAACACGCGGTGTTCCCAAGCGGTCCCCCATCTAAGTACTAACCGCGCCCGACGCTGCTTAATTTCGGTGATCGGACGAGAACCGATGTATTCAGCGTAGTATGGTCGTTGGCAAATGCCATACGCTTAATATTTGCTTTTATCGCATCACACACAACATATCCACTTAAAAAGCAAGCGAATCGTCAGCCAAGAATACGCCTACTGTCGGTTTATATAATGTCCGCAGAAAGATACAAAATGTAGCAAATTAAATAAATAAAATTTCATTTTTAAATTTACTTTAAAAATTATAAAAGATATTGTATAATAAGGAGGTGGCATATCGGTGAATGTAGGTAAAACACCAAATTCACAGCGAAGAGCAAAAAGTAGGAAATACCCCTACTCCTCAGGTAGATGATACTGTTTTGCCACTAACTGTACTTTTCTTGCATATCTGTTTTCGTTTTTCGACCATGGGAATTCAAATATAGTCAAAGAAAAATTAAATCTCTTTTACATATTTTGGTCGTCCTGAAAAGGACGTTTGAGTTTTTACTTATGTACATGATATTGGAGAGTAGTCTGGTAGTTTATGCCTTCTTTTCCGTCTTCTTGGGGAGTAGAACTGCCTGGATGTTGGGTAAAACACCACCCTGCGCAATGGTAACGCCCGAAAGCAGTTTATTTAACTCTTCATCGTTGCGGATGGCCAATTGCAGATGGCGAGGTATAATCCTAGTTTTCTTATTATCAGAGCAGCATTGCCAGAATCCGCTTCAGCGGCCAAGTATTCACATAAGCAGCCAAGTACACAGAGACCGTCAGCCAACAATCGCGTAGTTCCCTTGCGAAGAAGACGGTGAATACGACTCACGGGAAACTGGAGCCAGCGCGGTTGGAACGCGACTTTGCATTTCCCTTACACTTTTCCAACTTTACCACGACCAGACATTGTATATTATAGTGTCACGTAAATTAGTCACTCTCAATTCACAGCGAAGATCAAATAGTCGGAAGATTCCGACTAACGGCCGTCAGTGTAGATGATACTGTTTTGCCAGCTACCGTACTTCTTCAAGTTAGGCATGAACAGCTGCGCAGTAATTCGAGCGCAGTGGTGGATTTCAACATGAGCGTCGTTCAAACGAAAAGTTATATATCTTAAGCATATTTCGGTCGTGCTGAATACACATTTGTGAAGTTAATCGAAGTGAAGTGAATAAGTACTTACTATGCCGTCTTCTTGGGGAGTAGAACTGCCTGGATGTTGGTAAAAGCACCACCCTGCGCAATGGTAACGCCCGAAAGCAGTATATTTAACTCTTCATCGTGCGGATGGCCAATTGCAGAAGAAGCGCAAGAAAGGAAAGCTATGCCATCTCATTTCACAAGAGCGTTGCAGCCAAGTCCATCCTGACACTGGCATTTCGTCAAAGGCAATGAGCATCATGAACAGCTTCGTGAATGATATATTTGAGCGTATTGCTGCCGAGGCATCTCGTTTGGCCCACTATAACAAACGTTCTACCATCACAAGTCGGGAAATCCAAACCGCTGTCCGTCTTTTACTGCCCGGAGAGTTGGCTAAGCACGCCGTCAGTGAGGGAACCAAAGCAGTCACCAAGTACACTAGCTCCAAGTAAATTACAGGCAGAAATTCCAGCTAGCAGCAAAAGGCCCTTTTCAGGGCCACAAATCATTCCTTTCAAAGAATTCAAAATATTTTTGCATTATATGTGAAGCAACTTAATAAACAAATTTTCTATTCTATTGATGCAGCAAATTAACCACAGAGTATATATTAGCTAGACTTTTAATAAAAATCAACAGGAAAATTACCTTTTTATAGTTCCCACAACGAATAAAGCAGTGCGAAAGTAAATTAGTCTTATTAACACACAAAATAGATTGTTTGGCTTATAAATATACTTACGAAGTATATGAAATAAATATATGGAAATACAGCCTTTAAAGGAAAAACAGATACTGAATAAGCTTGAAATATTTTTCTCTCTTTAAAAATACATAAATTGTAGCCCTGAAAAGGGCTTTGTTAAAATGCGAAGGCGAATTTCATAATTCAGAAATTCAGAATTGCGCTTCTACTCTGATTACGAGTGTGTTTTTTACTTCTTGGCGGCCTTCGGCTTCTTGGCAGAAGCTTTTTTCGGTGTGGCTGCCTTCGCTACTGCCTTTGCCTGCTTGGGCTTAGCACTTGGGGCTTGTGTCTTAGGCTTTGGTGTCTTTGTCTTTGCTGCGCTTTGCTTGGCCTTTGCCTTTGCTTTTGCATCTGCTGTGGTGGGCTTAGCCTTTACTGTACCCGTTTTCTTAGCATCCTTTGCTACTGCCTTTGCCTTTGCTTTTGCCTTATCTGCCTTCGATTTCTCAGCGCTCTTTTTGCTGGCGGTGGCTACCTTTGATGGCTTGGATGGCTTCTTCTTGTCAACTGCAGCTGATTTCTTCTTTTTAGCTGCTGCTGCTGTGGTTTTCTTCTCCAGAGGAGAAGAAGCCTTTGGCTTCGGCTCTTTTTTGGCTGATGCAGACAGTTTAAACGAACCAGATGCACCCTTGCCCTTTGTTTGGACCAGCTTTCCGCTTGCAACTGCAGTCCTCAAGTACTTCTTAATGAACGGGGCTAGTTTCTGGGCATCACACTTGTATGTGGCACTAATGTATTTCTTAATTGCCAGAAGCGATGAGCCACCACGCTCCTTCAAGTTTTTTATCGAAGCATCTACCATTTGCTGAGTTGGCGGGTGTGATGCTCCAGCTGTTGTCCTCTTTGCCTTCAATCCTGATGCTGCCTTCTTGGGGGAAAGCTTCTTCTCGGCTGCAGCTGGTGTGGCAGTCACGGGAGAGGCGGTTGTTGCAACTGCTGAATCAGACATATTTCACTTTGCTTCACTTTCACAACGATTTACACTTTAATGGTACAAATTTGATGAAATTCACCATGCTATGTGGTCACTCGATTGAGTGAGAATCGAGGAGGAGAGCCGAACGAGAATGTTTGAGGCATTGAACGTTTGTCATGTGAAAGATTGCCAACGTCTTATTGTTAATTTGCTATTTACAATCATTTTATTTGCAAATAGAAAAGAATGTAAATGTGGATAATGTTTAAAATACTTGAGCAACTAAATATAATAAATTTGAATTTATTATCTTAAATCACCGAGTCGTGGAAGCCGCGCAAAGTCTCGATTTGTTCCATCACGCAAAATTTGTTAATGAAAAACAACTCTTTTTAATATAATTATAACAAAATTTGCTAAATTATAATATTAATTATATTATTTGAACTTTTCTTTACTGAAACACAATAGTTAAAAAGGACAGAAGTGATTAAATCAATTTTTAAACATGCTTTTAGCTTGGACATTATCTGTAAAAAACAGACTAGCTTGGAGTGCAAGCAACAAGAGAAAAATGTATCGAACAAATATAAATTCTTCTTTAATAATTAATTCCTATTTATTATTTATATAACATGTATATTAACTTCAGTTACATCTGTTTGATAATTATTTTAATACCAAAATCAACCGATTACAGATTAATTGTACATGCAACATACAGATGACCACAATACTCGTATCAAGCGAGCAACTTATTAAAAGTCACAGTTAATACCATTATTCTTTATTTATATCATTGTTGTCTATCAGATTATAACATGTCTGTCTAAAGAAACATATATATCGGATCGAATGAGAAAATATTCAATGAACTGCATGTTCAGATCAAAATTAAAAGTAAAATAACCACGAGTAACACATTAGATGTGCAACTTGAATCTTTATTTAAATACATTTCTTCAAAAGGGAATCCATCATTGTAATTGCAATTCGAAAAATATTTACTGCTTTTCTTGCTTTGCTATTAACATACTGATTGTAATACAGTAAATAATATATTTATGCATATTAAGTAAAACCATTCGCAATACTTATTTTCTGTAATATTTCGTAATTAGATTTAAACGTTTTTTAAAGCCTGAATAGCTGAATTATTCATTCAAATATTATTTACGAAAACACAAATCTCTTTGTTGAAGGTATTTTGTGGTCCTGAAAAGGACCGATTTGTTTACAATTGATGCTTGACAATTTACAATTTAAGCACGTTCGCCACGAATGCGCCTGGCCAGTTGGATATCTTTGGGCATGATGGTGACACGCTTAGCATGGATAGCACACAAGTTCGTGTCTTCAAATAGGCCAACCAGGTAGGCTTCGCTAGCTTCTTGCAGAGCCATCACGGCCGAACTCTGGAAACGTAAATCGGTCTTGAAGTCCTGAGCAATTTCGCGTACTAAACGCTGAAACGGCAGCTTGCGGATAAGCAACTCTGTGCTCTTCTGGTAGCGACGAATTTCACGCAGTGCAACAGTACCGGGACGATAGCGATGAGGTTTCTTCACACCACCGGTTGCTGGAGCACTTTTACGTGCTGCCTTAGTTGCCAACTGTTTGCGAGGAGCCTTGCCTCCCGTCGATTTACGAGCAGTCTGCTTGGTACGCGCCATTTTTTTCTTTCTAGAACACTGTTTACACTCTCACTGTTGAAAACACAATGATCGTCCGCTAGTTTTGCTGCTCGCTTATATAGAAAACTGCTCGTTAAGCGAGGGTAGTGTGTGAGCGGGATAGAAATATCTGCGCACTCGCTCAAGAGTTCGCTCTTTTTGGTATAAATAGAAGCGCTTGCGACGAAGCAAGCATTACTTTGTTTCTGGCATTCGTGGTGTAAAGTGTGAAGTAAAAGTGAAAAATGACTGGTCGTGGTAAAGGTGGCAAAGGTTTGGGTAAAGGCGGAGCTAAACGTCATCGCAAAGTGTTGCGTGATAACATCCAGGGCATCACGAAGCCAGCTATTCGTCGTTTAGCTCGTCGTGGTGGCGTGAAACGTATCTCTGGACTCATTTATGAAGAAACTCGTGGTGTCCTAAAGGTGTTCTTGGAAAACGTTATCCGCGATGCGGTCACATACACCGAGCATGCCAAAAGGAAGACGGTCACTGCCATGGATGTTGTCTATGCGCTGAAGAGACAAGGCCGTACCCTCTACGGTTTTGGCGGCTAAAAACTAAAGCCTAAACACAAATATGTACAAGTACAGTCATACCAATCGGTCCTTTTCAGGACCACCAAATCTTTACTCAAAAGAGATGAAAAACATTCAATATCTAGCCAATTAATATGCACCTGAAATATACTGATACTTTTATTTAGTATTTGCTTTATAAAATACAAATAATTTAACAAAAAAGTGTTGAAACACCAAATGGATGCCAACAACACGCGGTGTTCCCAAGCGGTCCCCCATCTAAGTACTAACCGCGCCCGACGCTGCTTAATTTCGGTGATCGGACGAGAACCGATGTATTCAGCGTAGTATGGTCGTTGGCAAATGCCATACGCTTAATATTTGCTTTTATCGCATCACACACATCACATCCACTTAAAAAGATAGCGTCAGCCAAGAATACGCCTACTGTCGGTTTATATAATGTCCGCAGAAAGATACAAAATGTAGCAAATTAAATAAATAAAATTTCATTTTTAAATTTACTTTAAAAATTATAAAAGATATTGTATAATAAGGAGGTGGCATATCGGTGAATGTAGGTAAAACACCAAATTCACAGCGAAGAGCAAAAAGTAGGAAATACCCTTACTCCTCAGGTAGATGATACTGTTTTGCCACTAACTGTACTTTTCTTGCATATCTGTTTTCGTTTTTCGACCATGGGAATTCAAATATAGTCAAAGAAAAATTAAATCTCTTTTACATATTTTGGTCGTCCTGAAAAGGACGTTTGAGTTTTTACTTATGTACATGATATTGGAGAGTAGTCTGGTAGTTTATGCCTTCTTTTCCGTTTTCTTGGGGAGTAGAACTGCCTGGATGTTGGGTAAAACACCACCCTGCGCAATGGTAACGCCCGAAAGCAGTTTATTTAACTCTTCATCGTTGCGGATGGCCAATTGCAGATGGCGAGGTATAATCCTAGTTTTCTTATTATCACGAGCAGCATTGCCAGCCAACTCCAAGACTTCAGCGGCCAAGTATTCCATAACGGCAGCCAAGTACACAGGAGCACCGGCACCAACACGCTCGGCGTAGTTGCCCTTGCGAAGAAGACGGTGAATACGACCCACGGGAAACTGGAGTCCAGCGCGGTTGGAACGCGACTTTGCCTTTCCCTTCACTTTTCCACCGCTGTCCGTCTTTTACTGCCCGGAGAGTTGGCTAAGCACGCCGTCAGTGAGGGAACCAAAGCAGTCACCAAGTACACTAGCTCCAAGTAAATTACAGGCAGAAATTCCAGCTAGCAGCAAAAGGCCCTTTTCAGGGCCACAAATCATTCCTTTCAAAGAATTCAAAATATTTTTGCATTATATGTGAAGCAACTTAATAAACAAATTTTCTATTCTATTGATGCAGCAAATTAACCACAGAGTATATATTAGCTAGACTTTTAATAAAAATCAACAGGAAAATTACCTTTTTATAGTTCCCACAACGAATAAAGCAGAAAGTAAATTAGTCTTATTAACACACAAAATAGATTGTTTGGCTTATAAATATACTTACGAAGTATATGCAATAAATATATGGAAATACAGCCTTTAAAGGAAAAACAGATCCTGAATAAGCTTGAAATATTTTTCTCTCTTTAAAAATACATAAATTGTAGCCCTGAAAAGGGCTTTGTTAAAATGCGAAGGCGAATTTCATAATTCAGAAATTCAGAATTGCGCTTCTACTCTGATTACGAGTGTGTTTTTTACTTCTTGGCGGCCTTCGGCTTCTTGGCAGAAGCTTTTTTCGGTGTGGCTGCCTTCGCTACTGCCTTTGCCTGCTTGGGCTTAGCACTTGGGGCTTGTGTCTTAGGCTTTGGTGTCTTTGTCTTTGCTGCGCTTTGCTTGGCCTTTGCCTTTGCTTTTGCATCTGCTGTGGTGGGCTTAGCCTTTACTGTACCCGTTTTCTTAGCATCCTTTGCTACTGCCTTTGCCTTTGCTTTTGCCTTATCTGCCTTCGATTTCTCAGCGCTCTTTTTGCTGGCGGTGGCTACCTTTGATGGCTTGGATGGCTTCTTCTTGTCAACTGCAGCTGATTTCTTCTTTTTAGCTGCTGCTGCTGTGGTTTTCTTCTCCAGAGGAGAAGAAGCCTTTGGCTTCGGCTCTTTTTTGGCTGATGCAGACAGTTTAAACGAACCAGATGCACCCTTGCCCTTTGTTTGGACCAGCTTTCCGCTTGCAACTGCAGTCCTCAAGTACTTCTTAATGAACGGGGCTAGTTTCTGGGCATCACACTTGTATGTGGCACTAATGTATTTCTTAATTGCCGGAAGCGATGAGCCACCACGCTCCTTCAAGTTTTTTATCGAAGCATCTACCATTTGCTGAGTTGGCGGGTGTGATGCTCCAGCTGTTGTCCTCTTTGCCTTCAATCCTGATGCTGCCTTCTTGGGGGAAAGCTTCTTCTCGGCTGCAGCTGGTGTGGCAGTCACGGGAGAGGCGGTTGTTGCAACTGCTGAATCAGACATATTTCACTTTGCTTCACTTTCACAACGATTTACACTTTAATGGTACAAATTTGATGAAATTCACCATGCTATGTGGTCACTCGATTGAGTGAGAATCGAGGAGGAGAGCCGAACGAGAATGTTTGAGTCATTGAACGTTTGTCATGTGAAAGATTGCCAACGTCTTATTGTTAATTTGCTATTTACAATCATTTTATTTGCAAATAGAAAAGAATGTAAATGTGGATAATGTTTAAAATACTTGAGCAACTAAATATAATAAATTTGAATTTATTATCTTAAATCACCGAGTCGTGGAAGCCGCGCAAAGTCTCGATTTGTTCCATCACGCAAAATTTGTTAATGAAAAACAACTCTTTTTAATATAATTATAACAAAATTTGCTAAATTATAATATTAATTATATTATTTGAACTTTTCTTTACTGAAACACAATAGTTAAAAAGGACAGAAGTGATTAAATCAATTTTTAAACATGCTTTTAGCTTGGACATTATCTGTAAAAAACAGACTAGCTTGGAGTGCAAGCAACAAGAGAAAAATGTATCGAACAAATATAAATTCTTCTTTAATAATTAATTCCTATTTATTATTTATATAACATGTATATTAACTTCAGTTACATCTGTTTGATAATTATTTTAATACCAAAATCAACCGATTACAGATTAATTGTACATGCAACATACAGATGACCACAATACTCGTATCAAGCGAGCAACTTATTAAAAGTCACAGTTAATACCATTATTCTTTATTTATATCATTGTTGTCTATCAGATTATAACATGTCTGTCTAAAGAAACATATATATCGGATCGAATGAGAAAATATTCAATGAACTGCATGTTCAGATCAAAATTAAAAGTAAAATAACCACGAGTAACACATTAGATGTGCAACTTGAATCTTTATTTAAATACATTTCTTCAAAAGGGAATCCATCATTGTAATTGCAATTCGAAAAATATTTACTGCTTTTCTTGCTTTGCTATTAACATACTGATTGTAATACAGTAAATAATATATTTATGCATATTAAGTAAAACAATTCGCAATACTTATTTTCTGTAATATTTCGTAATTAGATTTAAACGTTTTTTAAAGCCTGAATAGCTGAATTATTCATTCAAATATTATTTACGAAAACACAAATCTCTTTGTTGAAGGTATTTTGTGGTCCTGAAAAGGACCGATTTGTTTACAATTGATGCTTGACAATTTACAATTTAAGCACGTTCGCCACGAATGCGCCTGGCCAGTTGGATATCTTTGGGCATGATGGTGACACGCTTAGCATGGATAGCACACAAGTTCGTGTCTTCAAATAGGCCAACCAGGTAGGCTTCGCTAGCTTCTTGCAGAGCCATCACGGCCGAACTCTGGAAACGTAAATCGGTCTTGAAGTCCTGAGCAATTTCGCGTACTAAACGCTGAAACGGCAGCTTGCGGATAAGCAACTCTGTGCTCTTCTGGTAGCGACGAATTTCACGCAGTGCAACAGTACCGGGACGATAGCGATGAGGTTTCTTCACACCACCGGTTGCTGGAGCACTTTTACGTGCTGCCTTAGTTGCCAACTGTTTGCGAGGAGCCTTGCCTCCCGTCGATTTACGAGCAGTCTGCTTGGTACGCGCCATTTTTTTCTTTCTAGAACACTGTTTACACTCTCACTGTTGAAAACACAATGATCGTCCGCTAGTTTTGCTGCTCGCTTATATAGAAAACTGCTCGTTAAGCGAGGGTAGTGTGTGAGCGGGATAGAAATATCTGCGCACTCGCTCAAGAGTTCGCTCTTTTTGGTATAAATAGAAGCGCTTGCGACGAAGCAAGCATTACTTTGTTTCTGGCATTCGTGGTGTAAAGTGTGAAGTAAAAGTGAAAAATGACTGGTCGTGGTAAAGGTGGCAAAGGTTTGGGTAAAGGCGGAGCTAAACGTCATCGCAAAGTGTTGCGTGATAACATCCAGGGCATCACGAAGCCAGCTATTCGTCGTTTAGCTCGTCGTGGTGGCGTGAAACGTATCTCTGGACTCATTTATGAAGAAACTCGTGGTGTCCTAAAGGTGTTCTTGGAAAACGTTATCCGCGATGCGGTCACATACACCGAGCATGCCAAAAGGAAGACGGTCACTGCCATGGATGTTGTCTATGCGCTGAAGAGACAAGGCCGTACCCTCTACGGTTTTGGCGGCTAAAAACTAAAGCCTAAACACAAATATGTACAAGTACAGTCATACCAATCGGTCCTTTTCAGGACCACCAAATCTTTACTCAAAAGAGATGAAAAACATTCAATATCTAGCCAATTAATATGCACCTGAAATATACTGATACTTTTATTTAGTATTTGCTTTATAAAATACAAATAATTTAACAAAAAAGTGTTGAAACACCAAATGGATGCCAACAACACGCGGTGTTCCCAAGCGGTCCCCCATCTAAGTACTAACCGCGCCCGACGCTGCTTAATTTCGGTGATCGGACGAGAACCGATGTATTCAGCGTAGTATGGTCGTTGGCAAATGCCATACGCTTAATATTTGCTTTTATCGCATCACACACATCACATCCACTTAAAAAGATAGCGTCAGCCAAGAATACGCCTACTGTCTATTTATATAATGTCCGCAGAAAGATACAAAATGTAGCAAATTAAATAAATAAAATTTCATTTTTAAATTTACATTACAAATTATAATAGATAATGTTACAATAAGGAGGTGGCATATGTATATGTATATGTAGGTAAAACACCTAATTCACAGCGAAGAGCAAAAAGTAGGAAATACCCCTACTCCTCAGGTAGATGATACTGTTTTGCCACTAACTGTACTTTTCTTGCATATCTGTTTTCGTTTTTCGACCATGGGAATTCAAATATAGTCAAAGAAAAATTAAATCTCTTTTACATATTTTGGTCGTCCTGAAAAGGACGTTTGAGTTTTTACTTATGTACATGATATTGGAGAGTAGTCTGGTAGTTTATGCCTTCTTTTCCGTCTTCTTGGGGAGTAGAACTGCCTGGATGTTAGGTAAAACACCACCCTGCGCAATGGTAACGCCCGAAAGCAGTTTATTTAACTCTTCATCGTTGCGGATGGCCAATTGCAGATGGCGAGGTATAATCCTAGTTTTCTTATTATCGCGAGCAGCATTGCCAGCCAACTCCAAGACTTCAGCGGCCAAGTATTCCATAACGGCAGCCAAGTACACAGGAGCACCGGCACCAACACGCTCGGCGTAGTTGCCCTTGCGAAGAAGACGGTGAATACGACCCACGGGAAACTGGAGTCCAGCGCGGTTGGAACGCGACTTTGCCTTTCCCTTCACTTTTCCACCTTTACCACGACCAGACATTGTTATTTAGTTCACAAATTAGTCACTCTCAACACACAAATATCAAATATCGAATGATTCCGACAAACAGGCCGTCATTGTATTAATAGTTTTTCAGCTACCTACTTCTTCAAGTTAGGAATGAACAGCTGCGCAGTAATTCGAGCGCAGTGGTGGATTTTAACATGAAAGCGTCGTTCAAACGAAAGTATATATGAGAAGCATTTACGGCGTGCTGAATACACATTTGTGAAGTTAATCGAAGTGAACTGAATAAGTATTAAGTATGCCGCCGAAAACTAGTGGAAAGGCAGCCAAAAAGGCTGGTAAGGCTCAAAAGAATATCACCAAGAATGACAAGAAGAAGAAGCGCAAGAGGAAGGAAAGCTATGCCATCTACATTTACAAAGTGTTGAAGCAGGTCCATCCTGACACTGGCATTTCGTCAAAGGCAATGAGCATCATGAACAGCTTCGTGAATGATATATTTGAGCGTATTGCTGCCGAGGCATCTCGTTTGGCCCACTATAACAAACGTTCTACCATCACAAGTCGGGAAATCCAAACCGCTGTCCGTCTTTTACTGCCCGGAGAGTTGGCTAAGCACGCCGTCAGTGAGGGAACCAAAGCAGTCACCAAGTACACTAGCTCCAAGTAAATTGCAGGCAGATATTCCAGCTAGCAGCAAAAGGCCCTTTTCAGGGCCACAAATCATTCCTTTCAAAGAATTCAAAATATTTTTGCATTATATGTGAAGCAACTTTAAGCAAATTTTCATATTCTATTGATGCAGCAAATTAACCACAGAGTATATATTAACTAGACTTTTAATGAAATAAAAATCAACAGGAAAATTACCTTTTTATAGTTCCCACAACGAATAAAGCATGTGCGGAAAGTAAATTAGTCTTAGCACATAAAATAGATTGTTTGGCTTATAAATATGCTTACGAAGTATATGAAATAAATATATGGAAATACAGCCTTTAAAGGAAAAACATAATATTTCGTAATTATATTTAAACGTTTTTTAAAGCCTGAATAGCTGAATTATTCATTCAAATATTATTTACGAAAACACAAATCTCTTTGTTGAAGGTATTTTGTGGTCCTGAAAAGGACCGATTTGTTTACAATTGATGCTTGACAATTTACAATTTAAGCACGTTCGCCACGAATGCGCCTGGCCAGTTGGATATCTTTGGGCATGATGGTGACACGCTTAGCATGGATAGCACACAAGTTCGTGTCTTCAAATAGGCCAACCAGGTAGGCTTCGCTAGCTTCTTGCAGAGCCATCACGGCCGAACTCTGGAAACGTAAATCGGTCTTGAAGTCCTGAGCAATTTCGCGTACTAAACGCTGAAACGGCAGCTTGCGGATAAGCAACTCTGTGCTCCTTCTGGTAGCGACGAATTTCACGCAGTGCAACAGTACCGGGACGATAGCGATGAGGTTTCTTCACACCACCGGTTGCTGGAGCACTTTTACGTGCTGCCTTAGTTGCCAACTGTTTGCGAGGAGCCTTGCCTCCCGTCGATTTACGAGCAGTCTGCTTGGTACGCGCCATTTTTTTCTTTCTAGAACACTGTTTACACTCTCACTGTTGAAAACACAATGATCGTCCGCTAGTTTTGCTGCTCGCTTATATAGAAAACTGCTCGTTAAGCGAGGGTAGTGTGTGAGCGGGATAGAAATATCTGCGCACTCGCTCAAGAGTTCGCTCTTTTTGGTATAAATAGAAGCGCTTGCGACGAAGCAAGCATTACTTTGTTTCTGGCATTCGTGGTGTAAAGTGTGAAGTAAAAGTGAAAAATGACTGGTCGTGGTAAAGGTGGCAAAGGTTTGGGTAAAGGCGGAGCTAAACGTCATCGCAAAGTGTTGCGTGATAACATCCAGGGGCATCACGAAGCCAGCTATTCGTCGTTTAGCTCGTCGTGGTGGCGTGAAACGTATCTCTGGACTCATTTATGAAGAAACTCGTGGTGTCCTAAAGGTGTTCTTGGAAAACGTTATCCGCGATGCGGTCACATACACCGAGCATGCCAAAAGGAAGACGGTCACTGCCATGGATGTTGTCTATGCGCTGAAGAGACAAGGCCGTACCCTCTACGGTTTTGGCGGCTAAAAACTAAAGCCTAAACACAAATATGTACAAGTACAGTCATACCAATCGGTCCTTTTCAGGACCACCAAATCTTTACTCAAAAGAGATGAAAAACATTCAATATCTAGCCAATTAATATGCACCTGAAATATACTGATACTTTTATTTAGTATTTGCTTTATAAAATACAAATAATTTAACAAAAAAGTGTTGAAACACCAAATGGATGCCAACAACACGCGGTGTTCCCAAGCGGTCCCCCATCTAAGTACTAACCGCGCCCGACGCTGCTTAATTTCGGTGATCGGACGAGAACCGATGTATTCAGCGTAGTATGGTCGTTGGCAAATGCCATACGCTTAATATTTGCTTTTATCGCATCACACACAACATATCCACTTAAAAAGCAAGCGAATCGTCAGCCAAGAATACGCCTACTGTCGGTTTATATAATGTCCGCAGAAAGATACAAAATGTAGCAAATTAAATAAATAAAATTTCATTTTTAAATTTACTTTAAAAATTATAAAAGATATTGTATAATAAGGAGGTGGCATATCGGTGAATGTAGGTAAAACACCAAATTCACAGCGAAGAGCAAAAAGTAGGAAATACCCCTACTCCTCAGGTAGATGATACTGTTTTGCCACTAACTGTACTTTTCTTGCATATCTGTTTTCGTTTTTCGACCATGGGAATTCAAATATAGTCAAAGAAAAATTAAATCTCTTTTACATATTTTGGTCGTCCTGAAAAGGACGTTTGAGTTTTTACATATGTACATGATATTGGAGAGTAGATTAACACACAAAATAGATTGTTTGGATTATAAATATATATGAAAATATAGCATGTACAAGACAAATGTTGATACTGAAGTATTTTTTCGATCTTGTGTAGTTATGTATCGTGTATTTATATTTCAAGGTACATGACACTTGGGGAATAGAGTCAGGCTAGAATATATAATATAAGAGTATTTTCAATGCTTGCCTTTCCGTTTAGATGGAGCTTAGCATAGTTCAAATAATAATAACAACAAGAAATAGTCATTTTGTTAGTTAATTAATGCATAATAACAGCAGCAAATTTATAGGAATAAAAAATAATATTTTGCGGTAAACAATTTTCTATTGTTATTTCTTTAACTAATAACATATAAGCAATGGCTAAGTGTCTTTATTCTTTTCTGTTGCTATTTTATTCATTTTTTTTGCTTGTAAGATAATCATTGATGAGTTGTACTGATTATAAATGGAGCAACGAATGATAGCGAAATGTACTACAAGTGAATGGCGTGACGGAGTCAAATTACTATAGTGGGTGTAACGCGTGTAACGTGTCTTGGAGCGAGGAGAGGCCTTGACATGGCCGTTGGGCCTATATATATAAAATAAGAGCAATTGGAAATTGAAAATAGTTTGGACTAGAAAGTGGCGAGGAGCTTAAATTTTGTGTGTTTTACTTCTGAGAATTAGAAAGTTAAATCGTTTACTGTATACCCCATTTTGCTCAGCAAACAGAGTAAAAAGATTTGATTAACAGAGTAAAATATGACAATAGCCAAGAAACCAGGTTCGCAGCCGATCTATCTAATCAACTTTGAGGATTATTTGCGGCCTAAGAGACCGCATAAGATAACGCCACTACAATGCTTTGATAAGCCCGCGAAAAAACCCGAAACGAAATGCTCCAAACTTCAAAAAACCCTACATAGATTGAAATTGGTTAGATGGTGGCGCACAGCGCACATAAAATTATCCAAGAATGTGGAACAGATGCCGCTGCCGCGATTCCTCAATTTTTTGCGTGCTCGCAACGATGATGGCCTGTGCAAGTCGAAGACGGGCTTTGAGATCTACTGTGAAATGTCGAGCATACACGGCTTCCATGTATTCGTTGGGGCAAAGACCTGGCAGCGTGTGCTTTGGTGGCTCTTGATCTGTGTGGCAATACTACTGTCCCTCCTCGTCCTGATCATGTCCTACGGCATGTCGGCAGAGACGCCAACCAGAAGCTATATTGAGAGCATGATGCAGCCTTTATCCGCCAATCGTTTGCCCCTTCCAGCAATAACAATATGTGGTCTAAATCGCATCTCCAAACACCAGCTGTCTATCAGAGCCAATAAGTGGTCGGTGCCCGTGCAAATACTACAGCAGCTGCCATGGTTAAGTCGCAGAAGCTCGCCTGGCATTAATCAGACTCTAATCAAACAGTTGAGTGACCAAAATGAGACTTGGTCGCAGCTATTGGAGCAGTTGTCGCCACAGATTTGTGAGCAACAATTGATTGGTTGTAAATGGCTGGGGAGGAATCAGCAAAGTTGCAAGCAACTAATGACAACCGTTTGGAGCTACACAGAGGGTCGTTGCTGCAGCCTTAGACAGATATCTGGTAATCCTGCCACGAGTCTAACTCTGCGTCTGGCCACCAAAATTGAGGATTATGGCAGCACTGCAACGGCAGCAACGGGTTTCCAGGTGCTGTTGCATGAGGCACACACCTCAATTGATGCGGCCACGCAGCGTGTACTTGTGCCGAGTGGCACGGAGGTGCATCTGATGCTGAAGCCCTACAGCACACATGCCACAGCCTATCTGGACAGCCTGGAGCCCAACACCCGCGGCTGTTATCTGAGCAATGAGCGCTCGCTATTCTCTTTCCCTGTCTACAGTCAGGACAATTGCCTGGCAGAGTGCCACAGCGAAAGTGTCTACCACATCTGTGGCTGTGTGCATCCGCATATGGCTAAGAGATCGCATTGGACTTTGTGCCAACTGGCACAGCTTAAATGTCTTCAGCAGCAGGGTGAGTGCACCTCAAAAAATCGTCACAAAATAACAAGATAAAGAAAACGAATATACGGATTCTCTTATTTCCCTGGAAATTAGACATATTTTTGCTATAAATTGTAGAAAAATCCAAACCGAAATTAAGAAAGGCAAAAGTAACGCGAATTTTTAAAATTCATTCCGATTTTTACTCATAGCTCACGCTTATATTTATAAAAAAAAAACATGTAGTCAAAATTCCACTTCTTAGTTTGAACTCTTTTTTTTATATAGTATTTAGCTGGGATCAGTTGCAGAGCTTCTGCAACTGCTTGCCACCCTGTCAGTTTAACAGCTATGAAGTACACAGCGATGTGACAGCTCTAGATGCCAGCCAAGCCGCGCCCACCACCAATGACGCCTTGTAGTAAGTGCACCCAAATATTGTATATTTATCGTATCTGCATTTGTATATATAATTTTAACCACAACAGCAACAACTTGAATGCCTCGGACGAGCTGCTGTTGCACATTTATTTTGGCTCGTTGAACGCCGAACAGCTGCGATTGGATGTCTTCGAGAATTGGCTGAGTTTTATAGGTAAGTATATAGTAGGCCAAGGGGGGTGGGCAATGGCAAGCAAGGTATTGAAAACGAAATTGCATTTTTACCGATTGCAATTCGGCATCAAAATCGAAATTAGAATATAAATTCGTTTTTTTTTTGTAAAACCCAACTGCCTGAATTGATTTTATTTAATATCATTATTATCCCGAAATGACCATTTAAGAACCAAATATCCTTAAAAATGTTAAATTTATTATTATTTTTTTTTAATATTATGCCAAACTTAAGTGAAAACGACAATTAGACACATATTAAGATAGATATGAGCGATTGCATTAATTTTATTATTAAAAAACACTCATAAAAAAATCGCCATCGATTTGAGCAAATCGCAATATTTATTTGTATTCCTTGTATTGTTTTAAACATTAGTATTTTTTTTTTGACTTCATAAAATGCATATATTTAGTTTGAAAGAGTTTACGATTCCACAAAGATTTTAGAAAGAATTTTTCCTAAAAATTGAGGTTTACATTTTTACTTCTTAGAAATATTTTACTTAATTAATAATGTTTACCTCTAGAAAGGTTTTTCTTAATTATAGAAAATAGTTAAAAAAAAAAAAAACAATTTTATAGATTTTTTCCCAATATTTAGAAATTATTAATGGAAACACTTTCTATATTTTATGGAAACCGAAGTAGAAAAAGAGCGAATGCAGATAGTAAGGATTTGCGAGGACTGAATTGTAAATTTAGTAGATCAAGATATATATATATATATATATATATATATATATATGAATGTATGTGGCGTATAAGAACAGTTATTTTTAAAATTGTAAGCAACTAAAATTACAAATCAAGAAACAATTATTTTAATGGCTAAAATTAATGGCTTAATGCTGCTGCTGCTGCTGCTGTTGCCAACAGCTAGAAAAACGTATCCTAATAAGAGAAAATATATATATATATATATATATATGTATGTTAATTATAGCCAAGTTGGACTGTAATTGTAATAATAATGATGTATACATATCAATGCTAATGTGACAGGCACCTTTGGCGGCATCACTGGTTTATTTATGGGCTGCAGTTTCGTGTCGGTCTTTGAGCTGATATTCTTTGTGTGTGTTCGACCCACTTGTAATTGGCTGACCCGACAACAGATACGCTATCGATTGCGACGGCGACGTCGTCGTCAACTGGCAGCAGCAGCAGAGGCAGCAGCGGCAGCAGCAAAGGGTAATTAGGACGAGCTAATTAGGCGGCAGCTAATGGACACATTTCGAGCAGTTGTCGCAGCAAGTTGGATGTGTTCGGCATGGCGTTTAAGAAGCGACGCATCTTCGATTTGCGACTGGTGCAAACCGAGCAGAATCTAGCTAAGATCCCGGCGAATCGCAGCAGGATCAGCAGCACCTTTCATTCGGAGGCTGGCGCCCCAACAAATCGCAGTCGGCGGCGCTTGAAATTGTGCCAGCTGCGAGAGGTGCGCAGCTGGTTTATGGATAATCTGCGCAACTATTGCCAGACGACATCGCTCCATGGATTCAGCTATATCACGCGACAGGATATCAGTCGCAATGAGCGCCTCTTCTGGCTGGGTGTAGTCATTGCGGCAATCATCGCAGCAATAACCCTTGTCTTGGTATCGTGGTATTCGAATCGGGAGACGCCAACGGTTACGGTCATCGAGAGCTCACATTTTCCCACCTGGAACATACCCTTTCCCGCGGTCACCATTTGCAATTTTAACCGAGTTTCGAAGACGAAAGCGACCGACTTGCTGCAGAAACTGTGAGTAAAGATTGAATATCTAAATATATTAAAGTACACTCAGAAAAAAAAGTTAGATAGATGTAAGTAAATTTCTAAAATTAAAGCTTGTATCTTTCTAACGACCAGGGTCTGCATTTCATAATTAAAGTGTTGATTTCCCTAAAATATAGATAAAAATATATCTAATTTCTAGGGTATTTGCTTTCTAGCAGAATTCTTTTATTAGCTTTTTTGTTACCCATATTATTATTAAACTTTATTATTTTACGATTTTGCAGAGATTTGCATTTGTACATCTTAGAAATTAATTTCTTAATTATACAAAATATTTACAAAATTAGAAAAAACACAATTTTTCACATTGTTAGAAAAATGTTTTGATACATTTAGAAATTATTTCTAAAACGAAGAAAAACTTTATAATTCTTCGGATAAGTTCAGTTCATATATTTTTTTTGAGTGCAGCTGGTAATTAATTTATGTCTCACACCTCTTCAGGCAACTGCCACCCAGTGCCACAACGGAGCATCTGCGGGAACTCTTTAACTTAACGCTTATGTCCGTGGGATCGACTATTAGTAACAGTTCCTTGGCGATCTATGACAGGATATTGAATGTGAATAACATGACTCTAACGGAGCTAATGAATCGCCTGTCACCCGACTGCCTGGACATGATCTCACGCTGCGTGTGGAAGGGTATCAAGACGCGCTGTGAGAGTCTCTTTCAGCGTGTATTCACTTTACAGGGTATCTGTTGTAGTTTCAATTACTTTGGTGCCACATCCAATAATTTTCCCATGTGAGTAGAATAGATATAACTTGAGAAGATATATATATATATGTATATATAATATTTATATATATATAATATTTATAATCAACGATATAAATATAAAGACAGAGAATAATCTTGTGTGTTTAGCATCTAACATTTTATATATTTCTTAATCGTTGTACTACTAATAATAATTTGTAATTATGAACTCAATTCTAAATTTAATTTGTTGGTCTGATTGGGTTTTTTTTTTTGAGGGGGCGGGGTTTCTATAATTCATTTTTTAATTTATAAATATTAAATTTAACATTTTATTTTAAATTCAATTTAATTCAATTCGTTTCCTTTGTGTGGTGTCGACTGTTATAGTAAAATTGCTTACCAGGTGCCCAAGCGTCCTTATCGGGTTACTGGCTGTGGTTATCCCACTGGCCTATCAGTGCTGCTGGATCCCATGGTCGCCGATTATTATGGCACCGTCTTCAGTGGCTTTGGGTTTCGGCTGCTCATCCACGATGCGTACAATTATCCCGATGAGAACGCGGAGACCAAGATGGTCACATCCACGCGCGAGAGTTTCGTTCGCATCAATCCGGAATCGACGTATGCCACCCGGGACATACGGCAAATGGATTTACGCTGGAGGAACTGCTTGTTCGGCGCTGAACGAACCTTGGATGGCCTCAGACGCTACTCCTTCATCAACTGCATGTTCATGTGCCGAATGCAGATGACTCTGCGCCGCTGTGGCTGCCTGCCCGCCTATCTGGCACACAATGGCACCACCAAGGTCTGCGGAATTCTCGACCTGAACTGCATGATCGAAAGCAAGCGTGAGTATGGAGTATGTCGTTAGGAAACAGACCTACAAATGTAGATTCTTTCGCATGAATTCTTAAAATATGCGTTAGTAAAAAGTTCAAAAGTCGACTGTGACAAAACTGATCAAAATTCATTAGAAGGAAATCTAATTCAATATATTTCAAATCAATTAAAAAACTGTTTTCTAAAGATATTTGAAGATCATTTGTTCGATATGCGAAATTGTATTCTGTCTGATATCTTATAAATAATTCGATTTTCTTGGTTTAAATTGAAATATTGCATTTGATTTGTAATTTAAATTACTTGTTACTTTTTGTAATAAGAATTGAACACTATGCACATAATCAATAATTGAAGAAAATTAAAACTTGCTACTCGTTTGCAGGTTTCTTTTCTCGTGCTTTGGGCAATCTGGACTCACCGATCTCCATAGTGCGGCACACGATCAGCTTTCCCTGTGACTGTCTACCCGACTGTCAGTCAAATCTTTATGCCTCAGAGAGCACCATTGGCAGACTGGATAAGAAAGTGATCAGCAAGTGAGAGCCTTGAGCATGAGTCCTCCAAATCGGATTTAACCCATTCCATCTACAGTTCCAATCAAACAGATAGCATATTGGTGCATGTTTTCTACAGCGATTTGATGTCCACCAGATATCGCATGGAGATCTTTCAGAATTGGCTCTCCGCTCTGGGTGAGTTAGTGCAATTTCCAAGGAAATTAATTATTTGTTTGGTCCATTAATCGACAGCTTCATTTGGTGGCCTGCTGGGTCTCATTCTTGGCTTCAGCATTGTGACTGCCTTTGAGTTTGTCTACTTTCTAACATTTCGACCCATGTTTAACTACATCAATCGAGATCGAGACTAAGCAGCAGCAATCCATTTGCGATCCATCCAATACTTGGGTATTACCATTAAACTTGGATATAAATAGACTAAACATAAACTGGTTTATGAGATAGATGGTCTCATCTCCTCTTGTTAGACGGATCAAAAACTGTCATTATTTATGTCAACTAATTATTACAGAAGGCAGATTGCGGATAAAACCCGAATCAACAAAAATGTGAATAACAAATCAGTTCAAAAATATAATCACTCAGAAACTAAATTATGGAATTTATTTATTTAATCGAAGTAGCCCAATTTCTTGACCTCGCCAACCATGGCGATAATTGAGTCAAAGACCTCCTCGCTGGCGGGCACGATCTGGTTAGCAGGCAGCTTGAAGCCGGTGAGGACGGAAGTCGATTTGGGACGCAGCTCGTAGCAGAAGGACATGCGCACATCCTGAGTGCCATAGGCCCAATCAACACTGGCGCCAGCTGCCGGATAGATGGCATCATAGATATTTCCACCAGTGTACTTGGTATTGTAGCGCTTGGAGATAGCCGATATGGCTGCGTCGAAGACCTGCTCGAAGTCCTTGACGTTGTCAGGCAGATCACCAGTGTGTCCATATGGATAGAGAAGATACTGCGAGTAGGCGTGGAAGGAGACATACAGTTGGATCTTGCCCTTCAGCGAGGCAATGTAGTTGGACAGCGATCGGGTCTCAATCTCGGAGAAGGCCGACGGACCGGCATAAGTGTCCGAGCAAGCGCTGTCGCTGGCGCCCACCTCGTTCCAGTGGAAGCCCCAGTTGCGGTTAGGATCAGCGCCGAAGCAACTGCCATAAGGAGTACGAGTCTTGCGCCACATGCGATCCTTGGTGTGAGTGTAGACATAACCATCAGGATTGGTATGGGGAAAGACATACCAGTTGTAGTTATCGGCCAACTCCTTGATGGAGTCCACGTTGGAGGTCAGAAGTTGATTGATAATAAAGGTGGCAGCAGCTGGACCAATCCACTCGCGGGCGTGAATGCCAGCTTCGAGGAAGATGCCGGGCTTTTCGCTCTGGCTCTTGGAGATCTTCACACCCAGAATTGAACGTCCCTGATAGGTCTTGCCGCCCTCAATCAGGGTGACAACATGAGGGTTCTTCTGAGCCAAGCTCACCATCCAATTGTAGGTGTCATCCAGTTCATAGTACTGCGCCCAGTTGTAGTCCTCAACGGCGCGACCCTTGATGGCAACTTTTTCCTCGACCTCATCCATTGACTTCTGGAAATCCTTGGACTTCAGCTCATACTTGATCTCAGCCCTGCCCAGCACCTCTAGCAGATCAGGCACCTTGTGTGGGGCAACAACCATTTGCACATCAGTGCCAACAATATGAACTCCATCTAGGAATATGATGGAGTCACTAGATCCCTCCAGATCCTTGAGCACAGCTAGCTGGTCAACATTCTCCGCATTGGCCTTGTACATGCGATAGTTGTCGTAGCGAACACGTTCCGCCTGACTTAATCCAAACGTGGCCAAGAGGCCCAACAGGGCTAAAAGCAGCGACTTGTTCAGCGACATGGTTGTCGTTGTTCTAAATTAGACAATCTGTTAGATTGGCTTATATAGTCGATGGCTGTTGATAGTGAACGTGTTTGATAAACGCCAAATCTTTTTGATAGCCAAATCTTATTTATAACCCTTCGGCTTAAAATGTCCATTCCTGGAAGCATAAATATTGGAGTAATCTGCAGCTAAATCGTTATCAGTGCCACGATTGCTGAAGTATAAATCACCGCAAATACTTTAAGCATTAACAAAATGATTTTATAGACATTTAACTATACTTCTTGAGAACAAACACATAAAGCACTTGGGTTTAACTGTGTTTTATTGAATGACTCGCAGTCTATAAACTAAATGATTATGCTTATGGAGGCCATTCCATATATATGTTTATTTTGTTCGCCGATTAGCTAAGCAAAACATTTCAAGAACTAAATATTTGGATCCAAAATGACTGAAATATAGCATGATAGAGTTATTAATTGTGGCCACCCACAGAATCAATTCGTTATCTTATTATTAATTTTTTTTTATTATTTATTATTATTTTTAATTTACTATAAAATTACTTTTTTAAATGGTTGAATTGCGTTGGATTCTACAGGGTTATTTCATTGATTTAATATGTGTACATTTCCCCCGTATTCCTGAGATTGCTTTAGTTATCTAAATGCATATTGAAGCACATCAATCAACTGGCCGGTCATCATTCTCTGACAGCTCCTCAACTGCTGTGACACATTTCAATTAGGCGCGCTGATTGATGAGCTTTGCCATAGACAGCTCTATAAAATGATTGGACGACTTTCATTCCATTTAGTGGCAATCAGCACTATGGCCCAACTATCTGAAGTGGAGGACTTCAGTTATCGGAGACTCTTTAAAGAATTTCTGCGTCACAGTTATATAAATGGTTTACAACTATTGCTGCTCCACACGCCCGTGCAATATGCCAAGTGATAAAGAAACAAGGCCCAATTCCCAACTAGCCCAATTATTTATATATATTGTTCTATTGACAGAGCATTCTGGCTGGCATTTCTTGCTGTGGTTGTTGTCTGGACACACATCGTTATCGTCAACCTGACAATCGAGTACATCGACCAGCCGACTGAAATTCACATGGCACCCAATCTGGTGCATGTCTCCAACAGCCCCTTTCCCGCCGTCGGCGTCTGCCGCTCAAATATGATCAGCAAGCGTTTAATGCAAGGCTATGCCTCCAAAATGTGAGTCGTTTATTTCTCAAATCTCTAATCGAAATAGCCCAATTTCTTGACCTCGCCAACCATGGCGGTTATTGAATCCAAGACCTCCTCGCTGGCGGGCACGATCTGTTTAGCAGGCAGCTTGAAGCCTGTTGCGTAGGAGTTAGATGAGGGACGCAGCTCGTAGCAGAAGGACATGCGCACATCCTGAGTGCCATAGGCCCAATCAACACTGGCGCCAGCAGCCGGATAGATGGCATCATAGATATTTCCACCAGTGTACTTGGTATTGTAGCGCTTGGACATAGCTGTTACGGCTGCATTGAATACCTTCTGGAAGTCCTTGACGTTGTCGGGCAAACTCTTGGTGTGGCCATAGGGATACAGGAGATACTGCGAGTAGGCGTGGAAGGAGACATACAGTTGGATCTTACCCTTCAGCGAGGCAATGTAGTTGGACAGCGATCGGGTCTCAATCTCGGAGAAGGCCGACGGACCGGCATAAGTGTCCGAGCAAGCGCTGTTGCTGGCGCCCACCTCGTTCCAGTGGAAGCCCCAGTTGCGGTTAGGATCAGCGCCGAAGCAACTGCCATAAGGAGTACGAGTCTTGCGCCACATGCGATCCTTGGTGTGAGTGTAGACATAACCATCAGGATTGGCATGGGGAAAGACATACCAGTTGTAGTTATCGGCCAACTCCTTGATGGAGTCCACGTTGGAGGTCAGAAGTTGATTGATAATAAAGGTGGCAGCAGCTGGAGCAATCCACTCGCGGGCGTGAATGCCGGCCTCGAGGAAGATGCCGGGCTTTTCGCTCTGGCTCTTGGAGATCTTCACACCCAGAATTGAACGTCCCTGATAGGTCTTGCCGCCCTCAATCAGGGTGACAACATGAGGGTACTTCATGGCCAGGTTTCTTATCCAGGTGTAGGTGTCATCCAGTTCATAGTACTGCGCCCAGTTGTAGTCCTCAACGGCGCGACCCTTGATGGCAACTTTTTCCTCGACCTCATCCATTGACTTCTGGAAATCCTTGGACTTCAGCTCATACTTGATCTCAGCCCTGCCCAGCACCTCTAGCAGATCAGGCACCTTGTGTGGGGCAACAACCATTTGCACATCAGTGCCAACAATATGAACTCCATCCAGGAATATGATGGAGTCACTAGATCCCTCCAGATCCTTGAGCACAGCTAGCTGGTCAACATTCTCCGCATTGGCCTTGTACATGCGATAGTTGTCGTAGCGAACACGTTCCGCCTGACTTAATCCAAACGTGGCCAAGAGGCCCAACAGGGCTAAAAGCAGCGACTTGTTCAGCGACATGGTTGTCGTTGTTCTAAATTAGAAGTCGTTGTTTGGTTCGCTTTTATAGGCTTGAGTTTGTTGACTTTGGAAGGTTTGCGATAGCCTTTGCTGATATGTCAATTGGGTAAATCTTATTTATGGCACAGCAAAAAAATCTATGTTCATTATCTAGGTAATGCAGCTGCCAACGATCGTTGTAAAATTTAAAATGTAGCGTGAAAATAGCAAGTTTTGCAATCAAGATTGACACTCGCTTAAGTCATAAATAACTTAACCAAAAATAAAACTCCAAAGAGGTTTCACTTATTAGCCACACTTTTGAATGTGGCCAGCATCGGGAGGATGAGCGTGCAGCTTGAAGTTGGCTAGAGGGTATCTGCGAGTCGGGCACTCGCGATAGCTACTCTAAAGTTCTCAACTTGCATGCTAATTTCATTGACAGCTATCTGCACCAGTCCATGCACCGCAATGGCAGCGACTACTCCTCGCAATTTGCGCCGACTGTGAACGATTTGGTTCGCCGCCTGCTGGTGCTGACCAAATTCTATCTGAATGCGTACGACGAGGCGCCGTTGGATGTCGCCGAATTGGGTCAACTTCATTGGCTGCTCAACAGCTACTACAATGGCAGCGGTTATTCGGTGCATGACATTGTGAGGAACCTGTCGCCAGACTGTGCCGACCTGGTCATCCGTGGGATCGTCTTTGGCGTGCCTGTGAACGCAAGTCAACTGTTTACCAAGCGTACAACATCGTCGAGTGTGTGCTGCATATATAATTATCGCCGTCCCAGCTATTCTCAATATCCGTGAGTAAACACAGTTCGCCCAAAGGCCTCTTTTCAGTTCGCAAAAAATAGTTAACGATCATGGAAAACTCCATATAAAAATAACAGTGTAAAACACTTTGCGAATAACTGAAATCCACAAATTTTGTGAATCTCGGCAATCCTTCATTACCAAATCGAAAAGCATAAAATTGTGAAAGAAAATAGATTAAATTATTTTAAACGTCTATAAAAAAGTGTACTTGTAAAGGCTTATATATGAATTAATTAACTCATTTTTTGGCTCTCAGCAGAAAAGTTTTTTTGCAACCTGAAAAGAGGGTTTTAATTGTTAAAATGAACTTTGCTTAATTTTTACGTTGAGCAGTTTACAGCGCGCCAAGCACAATGCTGATATGAAGGCTATGCCGGAAGTTGTCTTCGAGTCGAATTCCATATTAAATGGCATACAGTTTGTGCTGCAGGATACAACGCAAGATGATCACACCGAGAGATATCTGAGCAATACGGCATTTCGGGTGAGTTGCACCGCTATGCAGATGATCGATTTGTAATAGATTTGAAATAGATTGAATTAGTTTTCCTTCCCATGAATTTAACTTTCGATCAGTTCTGTGACTGTCAACTAATTAACTTTTTATTAATACATATTTTAAGAATCCATGCGAAAGAATCTACTTTCATGTTTGTTAGGCTGAAATTGCCATGTGTAGGTCTGTTTTCTAACGACATTGTCTACTGGAAATCAAAGGGGTATCATTGCCTCGTCATGCGAAATTGTTGGTTCTAACAGTCGTCTGCGTACTGTACATGATCCCGTTGCAACCTATCTTTGTATATATGTATGCGTATATGCATGTGTAACAGTCGAGAAACAAAGAATTTTGTATGTGGAGGCAATGATACCCTGTTTTAGATTTGCACTATGCATTTTGCGGGCTATGATTACAAAATTGGTCAACAGTTAAGCCACCCCACTTTGCCAGCTCGCGCACAAAAAGACAAGGATAGAGTGTTGCTGTCATCTTCGCACAAATTGAAGGTTGATATACCGATGTACAATATAGTTGCTTCTTTCGCATACATTCATAACTCATTAGACCCATTAGAAGAGGTGCGTACCTGTTCACACCCATGCATGCATACTCATAGAAGACTGGGTTTTTGATTTACCCACGATGATACCGCAGTGATGGCAAGTGAAATAATGACCTGCGTTCGCTGGTCGACACGCGACACAGTTGCGCAGAGGCTTAGAAAAAACCTACTGCACTTTTTTTCTTTCGATTTGACGCTTCTACGTATTGTCTGCTTTGTGGTTTTACTCAATAGTTTGAATAAAACTGCACTTACACAAGAATAGTAGATCTTCTGGCGCGTTAGTCGATTGACAGCGCCGAAAATGAACAGCAGCGATGTCGATTATTGTGTTAATTAATGTTACGTTACGTATGTACATACAAGTACATTACAAGTACATATCGCTTAAAATGTACAAATACTAATTTATTTTTCATATATTATATATGCTACTACAATTGCTATTAAATAAATTATCAACAAAATTGTATTTTTCAAAAATTTACGTTAGCTTAACGTTTTCATTCGCACTATGTAACTTTTCTCATCGTTACGTTAGGCACTTAGCTGGTACAAATGTACCATGAAACATGTGCAAAGTGTACCAATTGCATTGAACACAAATATAATTACATACATTTTCGAGATATTATAATCGTTATTATTATACGAAATTGCAGTTAATTTCCTACCAGTAAATATTACATTTGCATCTTTACAGCTGTTGATATTCCCAAAGGAGGATTATGCCACAGTGCAGTCCAATAATAATGGAGAAATACTCGTTGATCACAATACCATTGTGGAAGTGCCCATTCAGCCAAAATTCTTTGACTCCGGCGAGGCAGTGCGGGGCGTAACACCTCAAATACGCCGCTGTTACTTTCCCGAGGAGGGCAGGCGTCTGTTAAATCAGTGAGTGTTATTAACATAATCATAACATAATCATGTTAAATCAGAGTTTTACTCCTTTTTGTTAATATAATCACAACTATTTTGTAGATCGTATTATTCCTTGGACGAGTGCTTGTTGCTCTGTCGGATTGAGAGCATGGTGCAGCACTGCGGTTGTGCCTCCGCTCCCCTGGCGGGCAGCTCCAATGTAAATGTCAGCTACTGCTCTCTGCTCGATTTGCCCTGCCTGATGAAGTGGCGCAGCATTTGGTTCGGCTACAATGAGTATCCGTTTGTGGAGCCGGGCGATGGAAAGGATACCACCAGCATGGCGCAATGTGCCCATTGTCTGCCCACCTGCGATGGTGTCAACTTTGAGATCGCCAGCAACGCGGCTCCCCTACGAAATTCCTACAATTCATCCGGCTATTTCCATGGTTTACTGTGCGTAATTGTCAATTATGTCTGATTCAAGTAATTTGCCAGCCTTTTGTTTTTCTTTCTAGCAAGGGCCTGAATAATGATCGCCCCTTGTCCATCATTAAGTTGTTCTACAAGCTACGCTTTGCGCAGTCCACAAAAATGGACATGGTCGGCGATTGGATTGTATTGCTAAGTAAAGTTGTAGATTTTTACTGATACTCACTTGAATTAGCTTTAAGAAACTACTTTAATTTGAATTTACAAAAAACTGCCAAACGAATTGCAGACTTATTTTCTCTTTCTCTATTTTCTCTATCTCCCATTAATTGAATTTTATTTTAATCCTTACAGATCGCTTTGGCGGCATCCTGTCGCTGATGTATGGCTTCAGCATTATCAGTTATATAGAAATTCTGTACTATCTAACTGGCAAATGGTTTGTTTACTACTACAGAGCCCTCAAGAATCCCAAGCAAAATCGAACCAAAACAGAATTGAACAATCCAGCTTTTGAGTGGACTGAGTAGGCAAATGCAGTAAAAGATGTGTCTCTATTATTAACTTAGAGCATTTTCTACAAAAAAAGAGACATGTCTATTTTAAAGTAACTTTTCTTACATTTAATAATCTGTGCGAAATTCATGTTTAATCTTAAAATGCACACACACACTCAAATACGCACTCGAACTAAAGACAGGCTATATCAAATGTCATAGGACAGAACGATTTATTATCTTATCAGCATTATTCGGCAACGCTGGATTCAGTCAGAAATATCCAAAGCCAACAAGCATAGCCTTGGCGCATGAGGAAAGACGTAAGACGTCTTCGTCAGCAAATTCCATTAGAGGATCATCGTGTGACCAAAATGGGACAACCGATACCTCGCTCAATAGGAAAACGGCTACAAAGCTACAGCGACCGAAGTTTAATTATTATAAGTTAGAGTTTACAAGAATCACTTCTTGTTGAATTAATATATTATGGTCTGACGAAAGTAAAATTATTTTGTGTGCTGGAAAAGGTTTTCACTTCCTTTGTAGGGTGACTCTCGATTGCAATGTACAACTCAAATTTAGCTTACAAAACTAACAAAATGGCACAGCTAGCTTTTTTATAATTGAGTTGGTCCGATGCATAGGACTTTTAATTGGAAAATTGTATTTGATGAAATGCCTTTATTAAGGGTCTTCCAACAGGACAAGGCAAAAGAGCTCGGAAATGGATTGACTACCATTTTTTTGGCCTGACTCTAGACTGGCCTCCACAGTCGTTATATTAAAACACACTCCAAAAATCTTTAGAGTATCTTTAAAAAAATCGTGTCTAACGCTCAGCCAAGGAATAGCAAAAAGCTGTTATCGTAGAGGTGTCTTGTAGGAGGATTCTCAATAAAATAATAACAATCAAAGCTTGTGATATTTTTGTGAAAACGCAACAAAAACCAGATTAAATTGGCTTATGAGAAAGAAAAAATTCTAGAAAATACAGATTTGGTTTATGGTGCCATATTTCCTTCGGCAATAAAATTTGAACAGATTTCTTCAAGTGTGAATGCTAAGCATAATGCACAGTATATATTTTCAAAATGTTTTCACTCACACAAATTTCAACAATCGAATGAACTTAGCTGAACTTATAAACTGCAGTCATGCATAATCAATCATATATATATATATATATACAAATGTAGAATGCATACCAGAAATTATGTTATAGCAGATCGATCGTTCCATATTCGATACTAGTAATCATCACCACGCGAGACGACCTCCTTGCAGGTGGGTCGCAATATAATGGTATGCTCATACTGGGCCGTATAGCAGCCCTTGATGTCGCACAGTGGTGGATAGGCCTCGACAATGCCCTTGTCGCACAGATCCTTCAGTGCCATTTGGTATTTGGTGGCACCAGCACGATCCAGCCACCGCTTGCAGAACGCCAGCGTGCCAAAATGCTTGTTAATGGTGCCCAGGAGCTGCTTGGAAGACTGCAGACGCAGCGGCACATATGGTAAATCAAAGTTCTTCATATAATGCGAACAGTCCATGTCATCGTGCACCAGTCCGCGACCCGTCGACCCGAAAGTCTCAATCGCATAGAACTCATCCTCCTCCATGCGAGTTGATTCGCCGCCCTTAACAATAGGCACCGTTTTTCCAGCATGAATGCCTGCAAGAAATCCAAACAGATCACTTAAGATAAGAACATGAGACGACGAGGATCGTAATTTTATTCTTGACCAGCATCTGCTTCAGGCTAGTCCACAGTTACAATCAAAATAATAGTAGTGCTACTTCAAATGCACATTTTCAATATTTTTATAATCCCTTCGATTCCTTGGATCATTATACTCTTCTATATGTCTACCGATTCATTTTGTTGATCTTTTGTTTTGGGCATTTTTAGTGCTGGCGAAAATAGTTAAAATATTTACAATTGTTACTTTCTCGATTACTTAAAAGCTTTCCATAAATATGTATCCAATTTTATGGCGATAAAAAACAGCATGGCAAAAATTGCAATGCTAAAAATCGAGTCCTTTTGACTTGGACATTCCAACTGGACAAGGACTTCAAGTACAGCAAAATCATTCAAGACTAATGCAGTTAAATCGATGGGATTGTCTTCAGCTCTCAACTCGATTGAGTATCTATATAGTGAAGTTATAAAAACAGTTTCTAACATTAATCCAGCGCACAAGTTTGAGATTTGGGAGACTGTGAAAGGCTTTTGGCCGTTAGATTTCTCTGCAAAAAAGGCGATAATTTGGCGATTATTTCAAAAGAGGGTTCTGCAATCGAATACTAAACGTAGTAAAATATATTCTAATTAATATTAAATATTATTTAAAGACTCAATAAGATTAATAAGATTGCAACAGATTGGAACCGACTTCTACTAAGGAGTGAGAAAGGGTATTTAGACGTTGGCAGGCTGAGGAAGTTAATGGGTAAATCGGTAAATGATTTGAAATTTGCTTACGGTACGGGCTAATGGAGTGTCCGTTCAGATTGCGTATAGCCTTGATCGGATATGTCTTGCCATCGAGTTCGATTTCGTAGGATTCCATCACCTCCTGAATAGCGGAGCCGACATCGCATAGACGTACATCGATGCCGGCCTCCTTGATACCGGTGTTGGTCGCCTCCTTGACCGCTTGCAGCAGCTTATCGTACTTATTGTTGAATGTCAGCGTGAAGGCGCAATCGATGATCCGTCCCTTGATGTGGGTGCCAAAATCAATCTTGCACACATCATCGTACTGCAGCACCGTGGTATCGCCCGCATTGGGCGTGTAATGGGCAGCGCAATGGTTCAGCGAGCAGCCGGTGGGGAAGGCCAACCCGGCATCGAGTCCGTTCTCGCCGATGAGACGACGAGAGGTGTTCTCCAGTTCCTCGCATATCTGTATCATGGTCATGCCGGGCTTAATGTACTTCTGCATATACTGACGTGTCTGGCGATGCGCCTCGGCAGCCTGGCGCAGCTCCATGTAGATGTCGTGGTTCATGCGATCGAGAGCGCGCTTCTCCTCGGACGCAAATCGATCCTTGGCAGTGCGATCATCCGGCAAATCCTTGGGCGTCGGATACTCCATTATCTGTCCCTCCGGATAGTTGCCATTGCTGAACAGATCCGAAATGGGTATGGTGGGTGGATCTGTTTGACCGTTGCCGCTCTTTTTACCCTTGCTGTTGTTGTTCTTCTTCGGCTTGGCCGGCTGTGTTGGCGCCTTTTTCTCCTCGTCATCGCCATTTGTCGCATCCGGTTCGCCACCCTCGGCGAGAGCTTTAGCTGCCGCCTCTATTAACCATTGGAATTGCGCATGTGAGATATATGCATGTATGAATGTACATATGTATATACTGTATATATGTATATATAAGTGTATGTGTGTGAGATGCATGCAAAATGGACTCGGGTCACTTACCTTGTCGCAGCTTTTTGTTGTTCGGCTTTGGCTTCTTTTGTTTCTTTGCATCGTCGCCGGCTGGAGTTGGGGGTGTGTCTGCCACTTCGGCAGTGGCTGACTCAACGTTCAATGCTTCCATTGCAGACATATTTGTTCTACTTGCAAAAATTATTCAATTAATTTGCGGCTACCGAAAGCAATAATGACGATGAAAGGCGAACACGAGGTTGGTGATGTTAATCAGACCCAAGAATACGATACATTGCACTTAACCATCGATAAATTATATCGTGCTAATGAGTCAACTTTTATGTGTATAATTCATCAACTGGCTAACTTAGTTCGAGTTTTTTTTAGCATTACTGTCTTATATATAATGCTATTTAACTCATTCTTTGAAATTAAATGAATTTTGCAAAAAATTTTCGCAATTAGGTATCACATCGATCTATCGTTCACAATGGCAACAGTGTTGGGAAATTAACGACAGCTTGTTTTGAGCTGTTTATCTGCAACAAAATGGATGAAATTCTGTTTCCCACGCAAAACTCTTTAAGCGACAACGATGATGGCGATTTAAAGTTCTTTAATACAGCCGCGAAAAGCCGCAAAGACAGTGAAACCTCAGACACGGCGGACAACAATGGCAACGAGACAGATGCCGACGGCAAGGAGAGCAAAACCGATGCCGACGCCGATGGCGACTCCGGCGAACCATCGCAGAAGAAACTAAAGACCAAAAAGGAGCTTGAAGAGGAGGAGCGCGAACGCATGCAGTAAATACACACACTCGCACACACACACACACACACACATATATATATATATATATATATATACATATAACAATTGTTTTTGTTTCTTAGAGTGCTGGTGTCCAATTTTACAGAGGAGCAACTGGATCGCTATGAAATGTATCGCCGATCGGCGTTTCCCAAGGCGGCCGTCAAGCGACTGATGCAAACCATAACCGGGTGTTCCGTCTCACAGAATGTGGTCATCGCCATGTCCGGTATAGCCAAAGTGTTTGTCGGCGAAGTTGTCGAGGAGGGTAACTAGATAAAAGTTTCAAATGTTATCAATTACATTCGATTGTTATTTTTGTTATGTTAAATGTGCACTTTGTGTTGCAGCCCTGGACGTGATGGAGGCACAGGGTGAATCGGGCGCACTGCTGCCCAAGTTTATCAGGGAAGCTGTACGTCGACTGCGCAGCAAAGGACGCATGCCAATCGGACGCTTCCAGCAGCCCTATTTTCGACTCAATTAAGCCACAGATTAGTTAGTTAGTTATTAAACAATTATGGAATATACAAAAGCGTCTTTATTATTATTATCATTATAGTTATAGTTATTATTAGTATGATTAATCAGTAGCAGCCTAAGGAAACTAAATATAATTCTAATTGTGGGCCTCGGCCTTCATGGCCTGCAGCACGATGTGCGGCACCAGATGCGAAGAGGCATAGTTGAGGGGCACGGTGGCCAGCGGTGCACTGCCATCGGATGGAAAGTTGAGTTCCTGCGCCATCGGCATATCCCGATCGATTACATCCTGTGCGATCAGCGTTTTTGTCTCCTCATATTCCATTCCCGCCTCCGGCTTGGCGCCCATCAACAGCTTGCCCCGCTGCACGCCCATATATTGGGTGGCCTTCGCATTCAGCGGCAGCTGGCCGCACGTGTCCGCGTGCACCTTGCGATGCGCCTGCAGATTGGAGATGCATGTAAATCGCTTGCCACAGTTGTTGCACAGGAAACGCTTGATGCCCGTGTGGACGGTCATGTGCGTAAGCAGGCTCTCGCGATACGGATACTCCTTGGGACACAGCTGCAAGAGGAGTAGGAAAAATAGAGAGTTCAAAGGGTTGGATAGAAGTGATAAGGAGGCAACACTCACATGGCACTTGTACGGCTTGTAGTCGGTGTGGCGCGTCTTTAGATGCGACTTGTACTGGGCCTTCACCTTGAACGTTTTGCCGCACTTGTCGCACTGATAGGGTGTCTCCGACTGGTGCAGCAGCATGTGCGTCTTGAGGATGCCCGCCGTCGACAGTCGCTTGTTGCACACCTTGCACTCGTACAGCGGCATCCGGCCGCACTCGGAGCGCACATGATCCGAGAGCGAAGTGCGTCCGGTGAACTTTTTGCCACATTTATCGCAGATGAGATTACGGGGCAGATTGCGCGGCTCCTTGCGCGCATGATAGTTCTTCTCGTGATTCTTGAGGCTGTCGTGGCCGGTCATATACTTGTCGCACTTCTCGCAGTACAGCAGCTCCTTGTGCAGCTCGTGCGCATGCTGGGTGGCCAGCTCCTTGCTGGCAAAGAACAGATTGCAGTAGCACGGGCACTTGAACGTCAGGGTGCCATCCTGGCCGTGCACCTTCATGTGCGTCTCCAGTCGCTTCTCGACCAAATAGATTTTGCTGCATATCTTGCACTTGAACACCTCGTCGTCCAGCTTGGCATGCGCATCCACATCCTTGAACAGCTCTTTGATGGCCAGCTCGCTGAGCTTGTGATCGTCTCGCAGATGCTTCTCGTACGGTTTGCGGATGTGATAGATTTTGACGCAGTGCGGACACTTCCACGACTTTTCCATTTTACTCAGCATTTTGAGGCGCTCCTTGAGCTCCTTTTTGGTTATCTTTGCCACACGTCGAGGTCCCGCTCCCGCTGTCGTTGTTCCCGCATTCGGCATCTCGCCACGTTTGCGATATTTGCGCTTTACGCTCGATTTTGTCAGGGGGCGTTGTCCTGGCGCCCTAGCCATGAATTCCTCATCGTCGTCATCATTATCATGGTCATCGTCATATTCGTCCGTTTCGCGTATCGCCAGCACATCCTCCTCCATGTGCTCGGTGCCGTTGTGCTTGAGCATTGGCACTGCCGCAATCTCATCTAGAATACCGCTGCCGGTGGCATGCTCCATCTTCAGATTCTCGAAGGGCTTGAGGCTCTCGTCCTGGTTGAGCAGCACATCGAGCAGCTTGTCCTTCTCGCTGCTGTAGATGTCCAGACCGCTGCCCTCTTCCTTGACAAACAGACTCGCGTCCTGGTACTCAAAGTCCGGATCGATCGCCTCCTGCTTAACGGTCGCTGGCGTTGGCAGCGTGAAACGTGCTGCATCCGGCTCATCATCGCTGTTGTTCGGTTCAAAGTCTGGGTATTCCTCGGCAGAATCGCTCAGCTCCTGGCTGTTAATTTCCTGCTTTAGCACCGGTGCCGCAGTCACTTTCAGTCTGCTCGCCAGCGGCACATCATCATCGTCGCTATCCTCTGCGATGACTTGGGCTTTCCTTGGCCTGCCCCGTTTCTTCTTCACCACATCCTTTGGCGGCTCTGTCGGCGCGCTTACTGCAATAACTATTATTGATATTAAAATAAAGATAACAAATAAAATTTAAACGAATTAACATAATCCTGTAATGTTAGCCATTAAAATTAGCAGCATAACATTGGCATAACATAGCTGATTAACATAAAGCGAGGAAGACGTACAGCGTTTGCGATATTTGAGTAGCTCCAGGCGACCACAAGTGTCTGGACGTCTGCGTTGATGCTTGGTCAGGCTGGAGATGCAGGAGAAGCGCATGGCGCAGCATTTGCATTCAACTGGCAGCGAGCTGGCGTGCTCGGAACGATGTTTCAGGCTGCTTTCGCGATCCGCAAAACACTTGCCGCAAATCTGTGAAATGTAACAGAAATATACAATATTTTAACTAGCCAAGAAGAGCCTGGAAGGGAATTGGTGGCAAGACGTACCTCACACTTGAAAGGCTTGTCGCTGACAGGCCCTGTCGGCTGGAGATCAACATCGAATTTGCTATCCTGATGCTGTTCCTCGATGTGGGCATCGTGCTCCTCAAGGCTGCTGAATATGACATCGCCACTGACGCACAAACGGCAAACAAAAGCGCTGTGCGTCTCTTTGATGTGCTGCTTCAGTTCCTCCTCGTGGCAGTAGTGGGCATCACAGTAGCGGCACTGAAAGCCGCCCGGCGGCTCATGTTTCTTTACATGCTTCACGTAGCCGGTCAGCGAAACGAGCGCCTTGTTGCAGACGGGACAGTGAAGCTTCGGCACGCCATCCGTTGTTATTTCCACCAGCATTTTTTGCGTTGCTGCAAAGCAAAGTTTACATTTTAAAATTTTTCAGATGCATTTGTGGCTTGCTTGCATTTTCGATGCAGCAGCATTCGCAGCGATGCAGCCCTGGTTTAGTTAATTGTGAATGCAAACAGGCAGGAGAAGGGGGCACAGCTCGGCGGCTTAGACATAAATATAAAGTAGTTTTGCACCATTACTTACCCATTTTATATGTGGAATATTATTGTGCGTTCGTTAAATATGCATAAGTCTTGTACGCCAATTAATAATATTGCAATTAATGTGAACGATTTGTTTTTGAGGAATTAACGCACACCGATTTGTTGATGTGCAGCAGCACTGTGAAAAAATTGAACTACTTGGATTTACACTCAGAGAATACACATTAGTGGTGAGCGATTTGCACATACCGATTACTCGTCACTGCTAGGCAGCAAGTCACAGTTTCGATAATTCTGAAAATTTTCACAATTATACTTTAATATGTATTTGCAAATAATAAATAATTGTTGAAATTAAAAAAGAACAGTATTTTTTTATTGTTTTTCATATTTTCTGTTACCAAAGTGGGGAAAAGTGTTATTATCAGGCTAACTGTGCGTTAACACAAGGGACTATTGTTAGCTCCTGTTAACCGCATTGGTTGTTAGCGGTTCAGATTTCTGTTAACTGAAGGAGTTTCGTGAACCAACTATCGATAGTCAACTATCGTTTTGATTATGTTAATTAAAACATTTGTTGTGTAGTAGTTTTTAAAAAAAATGTATTTACTTAGTAGTTTTTAAATTTATATTATTGCTATAGAAGCATTTCACAAACCTTTTGCAGCTTACCAAATATATCACGCAAACGCTTATTATTTACACGTATTAACATTAAGAGTACCTCTCTTGGATTTGGCTAAGTTCTGTTGCATTTCGGGGATTGTCTATGCTGCCACAATAAAACTAATTAGAAAGTAATGCCCATGTTGTGTTCTATGTCATAACTGTGCATTTTATCAATTATTCTGTTATTTATAACTTCTTTCACATTGACAGACCACAAGAAGTCATAATGGTTCCAGTCCTTGTACGGTATGCGATAGAGATCGGCGCAAGGCAGCAATGTGGCCAAATACTCCACATCCTCCACAGCCGACATATAATCGTTGTCACTGTAGTACATATTCACACAGCTCATTATATTGCGTACATTGTACGACGGCGGCGTCGCCTGTTGATATATTATCTCATTCTGCTCCCTGCCATGATCGTACTGTCGAAAGTCGCCGGAGTTGTATAGCTGCATATAGTGAATGATTTGTGTGGTTGAAGCACCCGCCGGATGTGTCTCACAAACGTCCGTTAGCAGAGTCTGAAAAGAGTTCGGAATTTTTAAAGTGTCAGTTACTTTTTAAATAGCAGATTTCTCCCTCGATTAGCGAATATATATTATAACATTTAATATAAAAATATGTTGTACAATGTGAATTTGCTTCATACTATTGACAAATTTCATTCAATAATTTCTTAATTCAAATTTTATTTATTTTAATATTTAATATTAAATATTAAATGTATATTAGTAATATTTTATTTATTTTAACGACATTAAATAAATATATAAATAAAATAAGTAATTAAATATGTCCGCTTTGTCTTTTACATAGCTAGCATACAATTACTTACATGATTGAGATGCCTGGTGCCCCAGCCTCCAATAAAATCGAGCAATCCGGAGCAGAGGAACTTGAGCATGGAGCCCTCGGAGCAGACATGCTCGCACATAAACTTCTGTATGCTGGTAATGGGCAGCATCTCCATGTTGCCAATCACCCAGCTGAGGAACGAGGGTGAGCCGAGCAGCACGCTGCCCAGCTTGGAGAGAATAAAGCCGTGACTGCGCATATAGGCAATGGGTGCCAGCAGATGCACCGAACGCACCTTCTCATTGTACCAGGGCAGCGAGGACATCAGCACAAAGTAGGTGGTGGTGCCCTGCGAGTGGGCCACAAAGTGCAGCGAACTGGAGTTGCTCTCGGCCAGGGCATAGTCCAGCATCGCAGCCAAATCGTAGACGCCAATCTCGTGCCAGCTAAACTTCCAGAAGTCCGACTGATCCGGATGGATGTGCTTGTGCTGGCGAGAGTATGTATTACCCCTGGCATTGCCCAGCCACACATCGTAGCCGGCATCGGCAAACATGTACGCCAGCGATGTATCCGGCCCATTGATGATCCAATCATCCGAGGAGCACACGATGCCATGCTGCAGAAACACGACGGGCTTCATCTGCATGGTCTCATTCAGATGCTGTCGCTTCGGGGAGGCGGGAATGCGATAGATGGTGAGTATATAGTCATCCGAAGTGTGCACCGTGTGCTCCTCCACAGGGTATCGGTGGTTTGTAATGAGACTGGCCTGCAGATAAAAACATTTACCATTAGTGGATCACATCTCAAATATTATCATGATTAAAAATTTCATTTTCTTTTTCTATATGCAAGCAAGAAGATTTGATATATTTTCCATTTACAAACAAATATCTTAACTGCTACAATATATATAATATATAATTATACAATAATATAATTTCTTGATGAATTCTATAATTAATAAAATCTTATATTCATAATAACCTTTAATATTAACTTAAGTATTGCATTTTGTTTATTATTTACATTAGTTAATAAACAAATAAATACAAATAATTATTAATCAACATCCAAATTCATTCATGTGCCACTGTCTAAAAACTTATAAAGTATAAAAAGTTACCGCAAGCTTTTAGTTGTCTTGCCGCGAAAAAAAAAATTGATTGAATAACAGACCACTTTTTTTTATTATTTTATAACAAAGTCGATACGTAGAAGTAGTATTTTAGTATTTAATATCAAAGTCCAATTGGGTTCACTTTTTTCTATTTTTTAACTGCCCAAAGATATTCCCTGGTGTGCATTATCTTGAAATGGTTTTAAGTCTTTTTGGCAAAATCCAAAAAAAAAAAACAAACAAGTAAAAATACTTTGTTATTGTTTGCGAACGCTTTCTCTCTTCCTCTCACGCTCTTTTGTGCTCTGTGCTCAGAAAATGCTATGGCGAAGGCGTGCAGCTGAAAGCTTAACGAAACGCTTCGTTAAGAACCGAACGCATCACCCACCAGCAGCGAATACAAAGTCCAAGCACACGCATCGCGTCATCGGTCAAACTTTACCAGCAAAACTAACCAGCAAAACAGCGACGGGACGCGTGCCATTCATTTGAGGTGGAGGCGTGGCAAAAGTTCTACACACGCACGCAAAGCTTTTCCAGCTGAGCTGGTATCGTAGGGGCGACGGAGAGAGAGAGACCAAGAAAGAGAGAGAGTGAGGTTGACTCTCGTACTTGCCGTAGTTACAGTTAATGTTGTATTTTCATTGTATTGTGTGACTCGTACTTCAACTCTCTTATCAGAGAGCACTACTATTGGGCACGATCAGCTGATATGCATATACTGTTGTTGTTATTATTGTTGATCGTGTGATCGCAGCTGATACAAATGTGTATATATAATACGTAGCCCCCATAAATAAGCACACACACACACACACACATAGAGAGTTGGATTTAGCCACTGAAAAAATACATGTGCAGATTTAATAATCGTCTTCCATTGAAATAGGTTTCTTTTTTGCTTATCAAGAATTGTGTGTACGGAAGCAGTTAGTAGCGGCAACATAATATAACTGAACAATGCTAAACAATAATATATTATACAGTGGAGTCTTTAATAGTTATTATTTGATTCGCTATGCCTGAAATTAAAAAATTCATATTTTTATCTAAGCGATTTCTATGATTTCTTCTATTTTTGGAAAGAAAAGTTCAAGAGCAGAAAATAAATAAAATAATCTGTTCTGTTTTGAAAAATGAGAATATTATTATCAAGTCCTTGAATGCGATGCTCGTTTGTTAACCATGCTTATATCGGGAAATTGTGCTATTCGAGTAATCACTGTGCCTTTAAGTTGGGCTATTATTATTTGTTATTGTTTTTATTTGACGCGCGTGTTTTTCTAGAGCTTTCACCATGTGAATTGGCACAACCTTGAAAACATTATCAGCCCCACATAATTTTAAGAGGGTTGTCCATGCGCATATGCTATAACTGATATTGGGGCATAAATCATAAACTTATGGGCTGATATCAACTGAGCAAATTAGCAAGTTTTCCCAGTTTTCCCATCCATCATTGAATATAGTTTTGCTTACCTAACTACAATAATTGCTCATCATTTAATGAGTTTACTGTTTATTATTTATTATCACTGAAGCGTTAAACATATTTAACGATAACAATCTTTAGTCATAATCAGCTTCTTCAATGCAATTCAATTAATCGATTTAATCGATTTTCTCTTTGTTATTTGCCAAGTGCAGATATAGAAAAAAATTTTACGTTCTTTGTATTTAACTTTTGGGGCACTTCCAATTTTTATTATGATCATTCGATCCAAAGTTCACAATTCTTGTGAGTAACTAGCTAATATCTTATCGTGACAGTTATATATATATATATATATATATATATATATATATATATTTTTTATTAACTCCCAACTGTCTGACACATGTTAGGTTTTTTTTGAGAAACAGATGTTGCTGATTTTTTAATAGAATAAGTCCATATTACACAATTTGAGGAAATGTTTAAATGAGCAACAAAGGAATAAGTTAATTATTTAGACTGCTAGCAAAAATTTGTTAATTAACGTGAAAGATATTTTTTTAACTCATTTTTTTAATCTATTTTCCTTATTATATGATTCGCATCTTACTCAAGCATAGACTAAAAATATAAATTAATTTTTATGAAAAAAGACAACGGCAACATGTATGAAATAAATACTTTTAAATTAAGATTGATATTACCCCACTGGCCATTTATATTGGCAATCAGTTGTTGTTGGCTAACTGTTAACTGGTAAATGGTAAATGGTAACTGGTAACAGGCAACTGGTAACTGACTTACCGTCACTTTGTGGCCATCCACGGGTTCGATGTGTCCGCTTAGTAATTGCAACAGCAGCAGCGCCAATAAAAACATTTGCCACATTTTCTTGCTGTTGTTTGTTGCTCGCGTTTTTGCCATGGTTTTTGGCTGTTGCATTTTTATGCAAGTATTTTGTAATGGCCGGGCTTGGTATTTTCTACTAGCGTCCCGCATCCACAGACGGCTGACCCACTTGCAGCCAAACGTTGAAAGTGTTGCAAGCCCTGCGTGCGGCCAGTGCCACGCGACCAGCCTAAAAAAAAAACATTAACCACACATATATAATTTATAGCTGTATGCGAGAAATAGTTATTAAAAATTATAACTACTTTTGTTTTTAAGTGTTTTTTTTATTTAGTTTTTGTTTTTGTTTTGTTTGTTTGTTGCGACGATTTCACTTACACTTTTCACAGTTGTTTCAATTACTTTGCGCGCTGATAACTTTTTTCTTGTAACAGTTGTTGTTGTGTATATATATATATATATATATATATATATATATATATATATATGTGGATTTTAATCAGCAATACGTTGTTGCACTTCCAGCGATCTTTATTCCTTATTGATTTGCTTTGTTGTTAATGTGGTGCCATAACAATAATTGAGCCTATTTATATATGCCTTGGCTTGCTTTCTGTTTGGGGGCCTATTTTATTGTAATTCTAATTATTTCATTACTCAAGGGCATGCCTTATCCTTGTGTGTTTGTGTGTGTATGAGTGTGTGGCGATTAACTTCAGGAAATTTGCACTCATCCAAAAATATTAAGCCAGGCATCTGATTAGAATTTATGCGACGTCAATGCACAGCCTGAGCATATATTAAGTAGTTAATATATTATATAATATGGTGTAATAATCAGTAACCCGATTTAGACGTCATAGTTATTAAGTTTTATGAATACTTAAAGCATTTAACAAAATGACCTCAAAGGTAATTTGGCTAAATATTAGAAAAATAAATAAATAATTAATTTCCGTATTTTATGTAATTTACTGATTGTGGGTGATGTCTTTCTACATTTTAAATTAGGTTAGTAGGCGAGACTAGCAAAAACAACCTAATTAAAAATATTTATTATCAGTCACCTGATATATAGTATATATAGTAAAGTCTTTGTCGTCACATTCTGCTTGCTAAGCAAAATTCTTTATTCAAGTTGAATGAGCTTTGTAGTGAATTAAAAGATTATGAATGCCATCAAATTGCGTTCAGAAAACCAAGTTTATTGATCTTTGAGATGTGTGATACTAAGTATGCGACATGTGTACAATTGAACTCTGACCTCTGACTTTACAATGCCCATTAATGGAAAAAATGGCATAAATTTATGTATTAATTTAGATGAGTCAAATTTGTGAGCAACTACTTAATAAAGCCATTGAAATTTAAGTAATTTCTGAAGACTGAAAGCTTACATTTTTGTAGGCTGTAAGTTGAAATTGTCTATTATATATATATATTTTAATTTGTGAGTAAATAACTCAAATATTTGAGGATGATCTCTTACATTATTATAAAAATTTTAATATGATCGATACTTGAAGATCAACGATTGGGCGGCCATAAAGGAAAGTGCATGTTTATGCACAAGAATTTCTTGCCAAAAATCAGACATTTGTCGAGCATAAATCAAATATTTCAGTCTGATTTATTTGCCAGTTAAAAAGTGATTTAGCATTTAGCCAACAACTGTGCGAAGATTTCACTTTGACGCGATCGTGATGAAGTAATTCGGACTTGAACCATCAGCATATATGGAAAGTTCAATTGTTGTTGTTGGAGATGTTTGCTGACTCATGGATTACAAGTTGTTCAATTGACGCGATTTCATATTGATTCAATTAGCTAATTGCTGATCCTGCGATGATCTTTCCCACGCATGCTATAATTTTGCCAGTGAGGTAAGCCTTTGCCAATAAACGATCGACAACAACAACAACAACAACAACAACAACAAAAAATCAATCAATCGAATATGTATGTATGTGTGTGTGTATGTGGTTGTATGTGGCCTTTGTACAAGTTGTACTGGTTCCCACAACAACTTCCATGCGGCACTTGTTGCTTTTACTGACAGCAGAGGCGTTTGAATGAAATTTGGACACTCACTTTGAAAATGGAAATCAATACAGTTTTTCACAACGTCAGTAAGTTGTTTATGTATTTTTGAATTTAAAATTTGAATTTATTTATAGATCGTTGCTGCTTGCCGTGTGTTGTCAGCGCGTTCAATTCCAAACTAAAACTAGCTTAGACCAGCGTCAGTTGCTCTGCCCACAGCGCGAAAGCTCGCCAGTTGCAAAAAAGCTTTCTTGGAATTGCCGGCGATCGTCTGCGCAAAAAGCTTTGGCGCATGACGGAATCTGAGGTCGAACAGCTGTTGCTGTCTGTCGCATCTCTCTCTTGGCGTCTGCTTGTTTTCTAGAACTTTGTTTGTATACAATTACTTAATGCCGCATTTTTCCACGCGGCAATGACCCAACACAGCGTGAGATTTTTTCTTCTTTTGCTTTTGCGCTGCGAATCTTTGCGCAAAACGTAGGCAGAGCTAACAGGTCAAGTTCAAGCGAACCGGTTTTCCCTTTCTTCTTTATGCTTCTTCAAGTTTCATTTGGCGCCCACTCGATTTGATCAAAATATCTTTGCACTGCGTTCGAAGGTCAAACCGTGAAATGAGTTTGTAATAATAGCGTTTTGCGAATCTCAAGGTCAATTTGCGTAATTCATAAGATTTGTTTTTGGGCATATAATTACCATCAAATGTCGTTAAAATAATAACCAGCATGCTTTGCGACTTAAATGTTTTCAACAATAAGCTGCGCGTGCACTGAACTGTGGACTCTCAGATGTTTAGCATTAGCATTCAGATTTACAAAATATGAACAATACACATTCAACGCTTCATATGCCGTTTTAAACACTTTTATGTGACAGAAGTACAGCGACAGAAAAATTAAAGTTAAATTAACTAATTGCTTGTATATTAAGGATGCAATAGAAAATCGATAAAAACAAAAAACAAATGTTTATCCATATTAAGTACTCCATTTTGAAAGCTATTTTTGTTTTTTTTTTTTATTTAATTTTATCTCGACTTATATATATCGGTAGAGTTGTTATCAGATAACTCTTAATAATGTTTACTGTGTATCTTACCGCTATAAATTAGCCTTCTAAGTTAACTCCCTTAGACATGCACATTGCGCAAGTTTTGTGTCAAATTTTGTAAATCGCTTTACTGCATTCACCCTTAAAAATCAAATAAACAACAATAATAACAACAAGTGAGAAGGTTAGACAAGTCGCTAAGCACATCTAGGCGTTTGTATACCCTGTAAATTGTACAGTTTTAGACTAGTTTTCTTGGGCTTGTTCAGAAAAGAGAGAGGAAGATAGAGAAAGATAGAGAGAGAGAGAGAGATAGAGAGAGAGAGAGAGAGAGAGAGAGAGAGATTAAGAGAGAGACAGAAATCAAGAGAGAAGGAGAGAGCGATAAAGATTTAAAACAGCTTTCTGCGAATTGTTCAGTTGATTTACATTGGGTGACGGAAAGGGAGAGATAGAAGAAAAGGGAGAGAGAGAGAGAGAGAAATAGAGAGATGACTGGTGAGTGAGAGAGAGATTGAGAGAGACAGAAGGAAAGATAGAAAGAAAGATATGGAGGAGAGTGAGAGAGAAATATAGATAGAGAGGGACGGAGATAGCGAGAGATAGACGGAGTAACAGAATATGAGAGAGAGTGAGAAAGAGAGATAAAAATAAAGAGTAAGAGAAAAATAGAGAGAGAGAGAGACAGGAAAAAAGTCGGAGAGGACTTATATATAATTTATAATTTACAATATATTTGATGATATATTTATGCAAATAGTTTACGAATGAGTTATCACTTTTCTAGGGTATTTAAAAGTGTTATTTCGATATTTTTTAGAAATTCAACTTTTCTTTATTATTTTTTATATATAAAAAATAATCTAAAGTTTTTGCTGTGTGCTGCTACAAAAAGTACAGATATTGTCAGATACTGTATACCCGCAGTGTGCCGTTACTTACAGGGTATTTGAAAATGAGCCTGCAATGCGCAGCACTTTGTGTTAGTCACGCAATAATAAAAAAAATTCGTTGCCCGTTGCGTTGTGACACTTTTATTTACTATGAAAAATTGCATTAATTTAAGTTGCAACACGTGGCACGATTGCAACAGCAACAGCAACAGTTGCTGAATTTGGGGCATTAAATTGCGTTTACGAAAAAATGGAAAGTGCTGAAATTGTGATCCTGGCGCCGCTAAGCTTACTGCAAGGACAGCATTTTGTGGGGCTTTTGTGCTTAAAATAGACGCGCTGATAGACAATTAAAAATGTTGCACACAAAAGCTATCAATAGTTTTTGACTTGACGGGGCACGTAGGGGCAGCCTGGGGCACTGAATGACAAAAAAAAAAAAAAACGCCTTAAAAGCAAAGGCAAGCCGCCCCCGCTCCCCACTCCCCCTGCAAGTCAAAGCACTTTGTGCAAATTGTCAACGCTGTGCGGCTGTCCTTCTACGCAACTGCAACTGCAACAGCAGCAGCAACATCAGCAACAACCTCGGCAACAACAATGTGGCAACAAAGGCTTCAGGTTATTGCATGCATTTTAATTAGTAGACAAGCCAAGTGGGTTGCCGCTGTGGCAACTACTCACAAACATATGCATGCAACATATCTAAGGAACAAGATGCAGCCACAAATGCACGGGTTGCCACAACAGTTTAGAGTAATCCAAGCTGGACAAAGCTAAATTAAATACTCACGACTCATTTTCAAGCTGACGATCGCATTATCGATATCGATATCGATCAATATCGATAAATATTATTATATTACTATTGGCCTGCTACAAATCCTATTTAATATATATGTTTAACTTCAAATAATATGCCCAATTTTGTGGGCTAGTTTGAGTTGAGTTCGACATGAAAAATTGATGAAAAGCGCCAAATCATTTGGATAGATGAAAAACGAGGCGTGTGAAACTAGAAAACAAGACAATGACATATGAACCGAAGCGAGCCCCCCTTCAAAACGTGTCCAATTCGTAAGGCAAACAGGCAAACAGGCAAAATGGCCAAATTGACACCAGAGTGTGGAAAGGGTGTGCGGAAGCGAGAGAGTGAGAGTGTGAGAGAGAGAGAGAGAGAGAAAGATAGAGAGGGGGAGAGTAGCGTATTCTAGTCCTTTTCCTTTTCCTCTTTAATCTATCATTCTGCCCTCGCGGTTAGCAGCTCGCTTGCCCCACAGGCGCCCCTGTTGCCTAGTAGGCGCTCATTCGACCCATTGCCGCCACGTTCTGTGCTAGTTTCTTGTATTTATTTTTAAATTGTTTCGCACACACATAAACAAACCCACACTTGCACACAATCACGCACACACACACACACATACACACACACACACGCACACATAGCAGCTGGAGCAGCTTACATCCTCCACATAGAGGAGGCCAACGCGGCGTATGCGCCATGTGACTTGAGCTTGTGCGTGTGTGCGTGTGTGTGTGTGTGTGAGTGTGTGTGTGAGTGTGTGTGTGAGTGTGTGTGTGAGTGTGTGAGAGTGTGCGTGTGAATGCTTTAGAGATGAACATTGCTTGTTAGTCACGGTCACAACTGCGCCGATCTTAAGTTCAATTTATTTATATAAAGAAAAGGTCTTAAGGAATATACATTAAAAAATGAAAAATGAATAATTATATTTTATTATGTTCAGTCTTCAGTCTCTGACACTTATTTTTCTTATTAAATGCTTAGCTAAAGTGACTATTTCTAAATTCAATATTTTCGAGCAACCTTTTGGGATAATTGCTCCTTATGATCGGAAATTTTGGCTTCCTCAGCTTTTCAATCACCAAAAAACTAACTAACTAGGTTTTTTTGAACTATATAATAATAATTTATAAGTGGAATAGGACTCGTCAACATGGCGGCGTCCTTATTACCGTTAAATCCACACTGCAGTTGAATAATTTATCTAATTTCATTCGAGCATTGGGTTATTTCTAACTTAAATTTAATAATTGCATCTTAAAGCACTCACTTCGAGAAATTAAATGATTTTTGATTTATTTTCTTGATATAAATATATTATATAACATTTTAATTCATAATTTCTGCTTACGTTCCTGATTGTCCGCCATTTTCATATTGTAGCTCGAATTATTTTCTTACTTATTATTATTACTATTATACTATGGTCTGTGTCTGTGCCTGCTTCAGCGAAAATATATATAAGTCCTTCGAATTTTAATGGCAAACTTGGACTAAAAATCTCTTTCAAAGACTGCACTTCTTTTAAGCTCTCACTTTTTTTATTATTACTATTATATGATTAAATATTATATTTAACTAGTTAGGTAAGCTTATCCAGAGTATGTACTCCAAGTCAATAACTTATTTCTATGTTTATTACTTGCCTAGATCGTTTTCCAGTAGAGTTCTCTAAATGACACTCGGCTTGCCTGGGAGCTGGTGCCGCTGTCCCGCTTAATTGCCGCTTATATCTTGTTTTCCCATGCAACAATATGTTTCGGGTTTTATTTTATTCATTCCGTGCTGCTAGCAGTTAACTTCATTCTTTTTGCGAACTTTAAATGTCGTGACTGTGACCATTACGCTCGACAGGCAGTCACAGTCGCAGACGATATTGCTCAGCACTAGGGTGTGTGTGTGTGTGTGTGTGTGTGTGTGTGGGAGTGTGTGTATTGGTGCGGTATATAACAGCAAAAGCAACAACAACAACAATAACAAAATCTGTGTAACGTGCATCTGTCAAGCAGCCCAACGACCCCCCTCTCCCCGCGCTTATCCCTGTGTGTCAGCCGCAGTGTGCGTGTGTGTGTGTGTATGTAAATGTCCTTGAGTGCCTGACGGATGACATTCATAAACGTCACTTCAATTACCTCCACGCGCCAACGCCACCAATGCTGCCACCAACGACGCCGCCGCCGCCAACGATGTCGCCACAAAAAAAAAAAAATAAAATAAATTCTGAAAAGTCAGTCGGCCAAAGTTAAAGAATTTTCCTTATTTTTTTTAGGTTTGGTTTTGGGTTTTGGGTTTTTTCGTTTTCGTTTTTGTTTATTTTTATTTATTTCGGTCGCTTTTATGTTTTATTTTTATCAATGGCAACTATTGCCGCATTTTTACACTCAAATTATGCCTAACGATTTCGGAATCTTTTAAATAGGAAATATTTCAAATGTTGCAACATTTTTTACAAGTATCTACTTATTTATTTACTCAGGTTTGCTACTAATAAGTGTGCAAAATTTAATTATTTCCAAGTGCATTTTCATGGCATACTTGTTTTTGGGTTGAATGAAATATTTAACATTTTTATTTCATTTTTATTATATTCAAATTTATAACCTATAATTAAAACAAAAGTTATAAAATAAATGCAATTAAATTAAAACTTGTTTGTTATACAAAATAGAATACATTTTTCTATTATTACAGTAGTATTTAATGATTTTTGTATTTTTTATATAAATGACGTACTTGAAAAACGGACCACAATTTTATTTTACGTTAATATAATATAAATTTTTCATTAAACTCAATATTTAAGCTAAAGTTCTATCAATTGGAAAGGCATATGAAAATCAATTCTTGTTTAATTTTTCTCATAGTTATCACTATTTTGCCTTTTTTATTTTTATTTCTATTTGTTTTTCGTTTTCCACAAATTAAGCACATTGATTTTTACTCGACATCATCAAAAAGGCGGCCGCTCTGTGAACATTTGCCACACACACATACAATGTATATATATATATATATATATATATATATACATACATATATGTGTGTGGAAGGAGGGTGGTGGGGGGGGGGGTGGGGTGGGGGTGGTTTGTTGCCTTCACTTACACTTGTCCTTACAAATTTGTCCTTTTTCTCAAATGTGAAAAGACGCATAATGTCCTTTTACTTGTTTCTCTGCTCTCCGCTGCTTCTTCTCATTGCTCTCATTGCTTTCTTACATTTTATTTTTATTTTTGTTTCTCTTTTGCTGCTGTTGTTGTCAACATTTCGCTGCTGTCGCTGTCGCTGTCACGTTACACGCCCACCCACCTACCCAACCATCCACCCAACACTACCACCGCCCTTCGCCCACATTTGCTACTTGTAAATTATTTGCATTAGTAGCCACTTGTGCTTTTGTGTGTGCAACTGTGCGTGTGTGCGTGCTCGTATGTGTGTGTGTGTGTTAGTCTGTGTGTGTGTGTGCGTTTAGTGGCGCTTGGTCTGCCCTCAGGCAAACTGGCAAAACCTGCCCAAGTTTTCTGCTAGCAGAGATCCCAAAACGACCCCCCTGCCCACCTCCATGTCCCTTTAAGTCCTCTAGTCCTTGCCCACTGTTTGACAGCCCCTAGATTTCTCTTGCTTGCGTGTGTGTTTGCTTGCGTGTGTGTATGTGTATGTGTGTGTGTGTGTGTTTGTGTGTATGTGTATGCACATTGAAATTTCCACATTTCCCAGCCTCCGTTTCCATACCCTGTAAAAAAAAACAAATACACAGAAAGTGTGGTATTTCCTCAATAAGCCGAATTTATAAATAATCATCTGAGTTTTTTCGATATTAGCAAAGATATTGTCATAAAATGATGTATGCAATTAGTTATACATATCATTATATCCCTATAATCTGTCATTTAAATAATCTGCTGCATCCATTCGAAATTATTAGATGTATAGATAGAAAATTTGATATAGATACGCTTCTTAATCTATCTTTTATTGATTTGGTGACTTTTTATATTTTAAATATGTTTCGTTTTTCAGAATTCCATTTTTGACTCACAAACTACAACTAGTGGATATCTGTTGCGTCTATCAGGCACAACTGCAACACTCTTTTGTTTGCTGGTTTAAGGCTGCACTTAAATTAACTGATTGCAACATTCTATTCAGCTTTTTATACGCTGTTGTGTTTTGTGTGTGTTTTTTTTTATGTATTTTTTTGGGTTTTAGCCTTTTTCTTGCCACATTTCGTTGCGGGCACCTCATGGGAGTTACATTTTAAGTGGCTAGTAAATGCGGTTTCTACTCTCTCCCTCTATCACACGCTGTCTCTTTCTCTCTTTCTCTCACTCTCTTTCTCACGTACTTGTACACCCTTGCTGAGGGTATTATACATTTTGTGGGGATGTTTATATATATTGATCAGATATATTTATTTTCAGATAAATATATAAATGCTTTCTTTTAAGTTTAGAAATGAAAACTCAAAAATATAATAATTATTTCTATTTATTTATTTTATTTTTTTTTATATATTCTATTTTTAAGAAAATTAGAAATGCAAAGCCTGATTTTTAGAGAAAATTCTTTTCAAAATTCAGAAAATAGCAATGAAGTATCCACTATCTGATGCTATATTATTATATCACTTAAGGGGTCGAAGTGGAATCCCCATAAAATCGATATTGGTTCCGATTAAGTTATATGAATATATAAACTATATGAAGGTGTGAAATCTTAAAATACCAATTTTTGATAATTAAATAAGTAACAAAAACATTAATATAATAATTGTACAAATATAGACAACAACAAACGGGATATATATCTAATCATATATATATAATTATAATTTATATTAAATTTAAGAAAAATAGCAATGAAAATTCTGGTTTGTTAAATTTCGAAATTTATTTTTCTTGACATTCAGGATATTCATATTCCAATTTCTAATAAGGGTATATAATCCTTGGCGTGGCTATGTTAATCGTTTCTTCTTGTTTCTCTTTTGTGCATTTATTCGTTGTTATTTGTTTGGTTTTTTGTGTAGTTTGGCGTTGTTATTTGTGCGAAAGTTTTTATGCAAGCGCTGGTTGCGTGCGCCAAACGCGGCGTATGCGCAATGTGGCACTAACCAAATGCGTGTATTAAGCCAAATGCATTAAACATGGCAACAGGGCCCAGACACTGGCTAATCGTGTACGAGAGGGGGAGTAAAATTGAGAGAGAGAGAGAGAGGGAAAGCGGTTTCGGTTACTGTATAATTTTGTGGAATTGTTTGCTCAAAGGCAAGGATTTAAGTATGTGGCTCAAGTGTCTGGTAATTATGGACATGTGTGTTTGTATGTATGCATGAATGTCCCAAACACACACACACACACACACACACAGCCTGTAGACATGCTGTAAAGTTGATAAGCCGTGTGCGGTTAACTGTGCTGATAAAACTGTCTTGTCGAGCTGTGGAATTTGTTTTTACCAGCCGAAAGATATGCAAATTGAAATGATCTGGCTAAGTGTGTGTATATATATAAATATATATATGGCCAAGTGACAGACAAAACGCATAATTTAGCAAACTACAACTGAGTTAAGGAATAGGATATAATAAGCATGTGAAAAGTCTCGATTGTCAAGTAGAAAATAATGCTAATCGTATCGCCATTTTGCATAATATTTAAAGAAATAAGGAATAAACAATAGAGATTTAGTGTGAATGAGCTTGACTACGAGATACTCTGATCTATTAAATATGCTGGTTACACTTACTTAATTTCCATAATATAAGCAGCTGTGAAAGTCCTTCTATTTCTTATAGCCAGTACAGGTACTGTAAAAAAGTATGAGCATGCTATTCCCTCCTTACTGATAGTCTTGAGATCTTATTCGATCTTGATGAATTTTGTACAGTTGATATGAGAAAGAAAGAATATATATTAATTGGAAGGTTTTACCTTTGAAATTGTGCCTTTTATTGCTGCTGGAAAGTGATATGTGTCGATATTCGCGAAACGTGTTAGTTATCGATAAAATTAAGTAAACTTGATATACGCGTGGTATCTGTGAAGTTATATTCCAAATCGAGTCGGTTGTTGATGCTTTCTTCAGCCAGTGACATACTTTCACACAAAACCATTACAACCCCTTTAACAATTATAAATAGATTCAGTATCTAAAACGAAATTAGGCAAGTCTTATCTTTGTACATCTTTGCAGATGGTAGGAAATAATATTTAGTACATTCTTTCGTTTATATTTGATTACAATTAAGTGCACTTGTATCTTTTTTAAATGTTTTTAGTACACTATTTATTTTATTTGATATTTTTGTTAGAACAGTTTATCTCAAGTCAATTTTCTTGTAATATTCGTCCTCAGAATGATCTCATTGCATATTCATGTTAGGCCTATGTTAATTACAACTGCTATCAATCTCTAATATCGATAACATGAAGCGCGGAATGCAACCGTGAATGTTATATTGCATTGTGTTATTTGCTCAATGCTATAAATACTCTGGATAATCCAACAGCGCATCATTTTCGTTGAGCCTCCTCAACTTATACATAGATTTAATCGATTACATTTCCATTATAATTATAGATATTTAAATATAATGGTATATTTGGTAATCTGATAGTAATTAGTAAAATGCTGGGAAGCTGTTCGCATGGAGGCCAAAACCATCAAAGCCTAATCACAGGACATTGTGACGGAACGGAAGCCCAAAGGCAGAGTTAACCCAACAATTGCCATATCTAAAAATAAGATTTAGTATTTCTTTTCTGGTTGACGGGTTGGCGTTGGGATTGCGCTCGGGGTTCAGCCAAAATAGGAAGTTCAACCAACCAGGCCGGTTGGTTGCTGTGCTGCTGAACTGGCCTCGTATCCGGCACAGCTTGTGCTCACTCCTCCCACACTCCCCCAATCCCCCTTCAATTCCTAGCAGCGATTTATCAAAGTTCATTGAAATTGTACGGCTGCCTCGAGTCGAAAAAAAATGTTTTTTGTCCTTGGGTCTGTTTGAGGGGTGTGGGAATGTGGGGGCGTTGGGGCATCGGGGGTGGGGGTGTCCTTGCCGCGCTGACGACGTCATTCATTAAAATTTTCGCCAAAGCTAGTAAGTTGGCGTATTAAACAGCATTGAGCTGTCAGCCGTATTACAATCCAAACAAAGTGCCATAAAAGCCAGTCTCAGTCGGAGTGCAAAACTTTCTTTGGCTGATTTATGATATGGGAATATGCCACAGTCTGATGCCACATATATACCGCATCCTTGCAACAACTGAAAAGTCAATACGCCACATTTGATTAATAATCATATTATATGCTTTATTAAGCATCAAGACAAAACAGTCTCGCCTCTCTTTTCACTCTCATATTTCCCCTCTCCCAACACCATTCCACCCATCAAATTTATCTCTGGCGTTTGTATAGCCTCGACTAATGATTCTGGCGCTTTGTTCACATGTGGCAAAATTAATTTAGATTAATTAACGTGTATATGTATATTGCTACAGAAAATTGAGTGATCTATTACTTAAGTGCAATCGAGATTGAGATGAACAATTTGCAAATGAAAAACATATAAACATAAATAAATATAGCTGTAGTATGCAAAGTATACATAGCATTCAGCAAATAACACAATGCAATATGATATACTAGAAATCGATAGCTAGATATCGATAGCAACATGATCATTCTCAGCGTGGATAATAATAAATATTTTAGCAAATTGATCCAAATCAATATTTGTTGTATTTATTACATATAATATTGAATGTACGCGATATTCAAATTTGTCTTAAAGCAAATTGACCTCTGAGTAGTTTATTAAATAGAAAATAACAAACAATCGTCTTTTGTGCATTTCTGTGCTGCAGGCCATTTTGGCAGCGCTGGAAAACAGCCGTCTACAGTTTCCGTTTCTCCTCTCTCGTCTCGTGTCTCGTCTTTCATCTATTGTTATATAACTCTTTTGTTTGGCCACAGTTGACTTGAGCCATTTGTTTAGCTGCCAGTGCCTTTTATAAATATCTTTAGCTTCTGACAAGTGCAGACAGCGCGGTGTCCTATGTCCAGTGTTTTGTGCCCCCAACCAAGGATGTCGTCGCAAACAACCCTCCTTCCCTCCTCCCCCATCGGTCGCTCTGGCTCTGTGCGTCTGCCCACAAATTATAATTACAAATGATATATTTTGGCGTTTTTATTATGAGACTGTGCATAAAATAAATGATCTAAATGCCTATTAGAGCTCACTTCTATGACAAACGTGCAAAACTTTGCCCCGCTTTGCTGCTCTTCAATTTCTTATTTTTGTTTTTTGTTTTTTTTGTCCACTTTTTCCACGCGCTTACCCTACACAACACTTGGACATGCTGAGTTTCCAGTGCAGCAGATGTTAATAATTATGTTAAGCATAGAAAATCATGGAAACAAACTTACACACTTACTGCACATATTAGATATATATATTTATGTGGTATATGCTTTCCACTATTGGAAAGTTTCTGTGTGTTGTCTGTTTGAAATGGAAGCAGTTAAATTTAAAATACAAATAAAAATTTTTAACATTCAAATTCAAATTCATTATTTTTCATTTAGAAATAGTTATATTCTGTAATAATGATATAATTTTTAATATATTGAGTACATTTCAAATTGTTTACTTTATCGTCTGCAAATACTAAATAGTTGATTTAATTAAGAGACAACATTTGAAAGTGTATACGCAATTCGATGCATGTTTATGTGTATGCTTAAATTCTTCTCCTTTTCTTATTTCTATAAATATTTGAAATGGCGAACTGGGGCTATCAATGGGCTGCTGGGAATGGTCCGGGGGGCGGGGGCTGAAACGGGAATTGAGATTGGGACTGAGGGATAGGCAACTGGAGGGGAGTAGGGGGGCAGGGGGCTGCTGGGTCGCATTGTTGTGCGTAGAAATATGTAAGCTATGCGGCGTACCGAACCGGGCATAATCAAAATACAATTGTGCGAGGATGTGCGTGTATTGGCGTGTGTATTGCCGTGTGTGTGTACTGCTGTATTGCTGTATTGGTGTATTGGTGTGTGTGTGACTGTAAGTGTTGTAACGCGTGCACACCATTTTTTTTATTTTTTTTTTTATACTGCTCCTGCTGTAAACTCTACCTGTGCCAGGCCGACGCTCTCCGCTCTCAGTTGCCATAAACTGGAAGGCCAAAAGTCAGAGCGCAAAATTCAGCCAGAGAGCGACCCAGAGAGAGAGAGAGAGAGAGCGTGGGAGCTGAAGCAAGCAATTTTTTTTTGCTTGTGTGTGTCTGTGTGTGTGTGCGATTAATATAAAAGCATGCAAAATGAAAGAATAATAAATTAATTAATTATAAATTGGAACAGCAGCGTGAAACGGCACAGCACATGGACAGCGTGAGAATGAGAGCGAGAGAGCGGGTGACAGCAATGTGACCAGTTTATTTTATTTTTTTTTTTTTTTTTTTTTTTGGAAGTTACTCACATCCTGTGCGAGCTGCGACTGGAAAGAACTGTCGGTTAGCACAGCTCGTGTGCACGCGAATCGGGATCGTTCGGTTTCCATTGGCTTCGTGACTCGTCGCTGCTGCTTGCTGCTGGCTGGTTGCTCGTTGCTGGCACAGGAGCCAAAACGTTTTCGTGCGCTGCGCTGACAACATCCACGCAGGACCAAAAAGCGGACGGTGCGTTTCACAAGCTCTGTGTGTTGTTGCATGTATGTGTGTGTGTGAGTGTGTGTGCAAAAATTTGTAATCGTGTGTGTGTTTTGGTGTGTGCGTGTGAGGTGTTGAAAATTGATTGCACTTAAAAACTACAGCAAGACAAATACGTAAAATGAAAGCAGCAAGCAAAACGCAAAACGCAAAACCAAATGGAAATTTGAAGGAAAAGCCAAATTTTATATAATCAAGCAATAAAAATGACACAGCAAGCGCCTATGTGTGTGTGTGTGTGTTTGTGTGTGTGTGTGTTGAGCAGAAATGTTAATATCATTGTATCAAATGTGTGAGTGTATGTGTGTGTGTGTGTGTGTGCGTTAGTGTGTGTTAGTGTGCGTGCATACATTCTCGTGCCTTGAGGCCTTTCATAAAGAGGTCAAAACGTTGCTTTCGTTTTTCTACGTTTTTGCAGTGTGCAAAAGTGTGTGTTTTTTGGTTGGTTGGTTGGTTGTTGTTTGCTGGCCAGCACAGAAAATTTAACAGTCGGCCCAAAAAATTGGTAGCCAGCCCCGCCTTAAAGTGTTTGCTGAGTATGTGCGTGTGTGTGTGAGTGTGTGTGTGTGCGCGTAGTAACGGAGTAAATGATATAATAACTGTAAAAACTTGAACACAAAACCCAGCTTTAACTCTGACTGCGAGCGGAATGAGAAACAAATTCAGTTGTATACTTTTAGGTGACCAAATAAATGTTAAACCTAATGCTGTTAAGATAACGTTTTACAATACTGGTGAGGCTGACACGAGCTTAATAACGTCATTTGTTTGTTGAGTAATGCTACGTAAAATGCATCTAAAGAACAGTTATTTTCAAATGAAATTACAAAACGTGGTTGAAAATAATACGAAATGTAAAAGGAAACCGAAAATTTAAGAAAACTACGCAGCTAAAATCCAAAATGTTGAAGAACAATAAATAATATCTTAGTGATAAGTTGCAAATGAAATCATTATTAATATTGATTTGTTGAAAATCTCATTTTACATCAAATATTTATTTGGAAATTCAAATCTTCCGATAGCTTTAGGACAATTTAATAATTCTTGTCACAATTCAATATTCAAAAGTGTTTTTGAAAATCTAGCTATACATATATATATATATATTGAAAAATCTATTAACCTTTCCAAAGCAAATTTGTAAAACATATTTGAAATATTTTGTTTTCTATTCCATTTCCATTCTAAATACATTTTACAAATATTACAATTGATAAAATCAAGACTCCAATCTGAAGTAGTGAATGCGCTAAAAAGCATGCTACGAAATTTGAAATTCGTTGGAAAGGACTGAAAACATTCTCAGTTAAATTAACAATTCGAAATGATAAACTATGCTGTTCACATAGGTAGAATCATCAGAACGCTTGTCTTCAATTGCTAGCATTTTACAGACTGGGCAACTTAAATCAATTTAATGTGCAATTATGTAAAGGCGGCAAGTGTGCGAGGCGCCCAAAAATGTTACGCAATTTTCAGCTGAAATTTTACGCAGCTCCAGAGAATCAAATACCATAATTAATAATAATGCTCCCACAGAGTCGAAATTCCTGGCCAAGCTCTGTGACCTATGTCTAAAAATACTAACAAAAACCCCCTCAAGGAAAAAACAACAAAAAAAAATAGCAGTAAAAAGTGCGAGGCACAAGCACACACAAACACAAACACAATCAGACACATATACAAGGGGCGGAAGGGGAAGGGGAATAGGACATTAGTGGCAGCTACTCAAAGCATAACAATGAACGTAACCGCACATCGAGCCCAAAGACAGCCACAAGCAGCTACATAAAAAAATGAAGCAATGAGCAAAAAAGAGAATGAGCGAGAACAGCAGATAAAGAGTGGGTGTGTGTGTTTGTGTGTGTGTGTGTGTGTGTTACCTACTAAGCTAAATGAAAGTAAAAATTGTAAGCGTAAGCTAAAACAACAAACACAACAACAACAGTAGCAGAAAACGAAAGCAATAACAGAAACGTGAGCAGCGATAAGAATGCTGAGATAAGCAGCAGAGCGTAAGCATGGAAATAATAAAGAGAGCGCAAGCTATCGCTGAGAGTAACCGTTAAATTGGACAGCGTGCGTGTATGTGTGTGTGTGTGTGTGTGAGGAGAGCGAGCGCCTTAGACTATAGCTAGACTTTACAACACATTTTTCTAACTATTTGTTTTTCTTTTTGCGTATGCTCTCTCTCTCTCTCTCTTTCTCTATCTCTCTGTCTACATTACAGATTTAACAGCTCGTGCAAGTTGTAAAGTAAATGTAAATGCGAAAATGTAAACAAAAGCAACGCACGCGCAGCAGCAACAATAACAACAACAGCAGCAGCAAGAACAACAACAACAGCAACCCAACATCAAAATATCAACTATAAATGCTCTCTGCCATAAACTGGATCTGACTGCCTTCCAGCTGGGGACCGACCATAACGCTCGACGTCGTCGTCGCCGCCGTCGTTGTGGTATCCTTTCCAGTGGGCCTGCAGCACACGGCCAGTGTTTCTGGCAGCGACACAACAACGTCAGCAGTGCTCTGCTGCTAGTCGTGCTGTCGTCCGCGCTACACTGGCAAAACTCAGGGAAATTTTCCGCACACATAAGAAAAAAAAAACACTCACACACAACTACACACATACATACACACACAGATACTAAGCATATACCGTTGCTTTCCTTTTGCCAAAAACCGAAAATAAAAAAATACATAACTTCACATGGCGCAAAGTTTACGTTGTAGAAATGCTGCGGCAAGAGTCAACATCAACGTCAACGTCAACGTCAAAGTCAACGTCAGCAGTAGCAGCAGCAGCAGCAGCAACCGAAGCAGCCGCAGCAGCAGCAGCAGCAACAACAACACGCTGCTTTTCTAGTGTGGTGTTGTGTTAATTGTTATTTATGTATTAGTAGTGTATATAAATTTTGTGTGATATTGCAACAACAATGAGCAAAAGTTGTGCAAATGCAACAGCATAGCAGCCAATAAGAAAGAGAGAGCCACAGCGAGCGAGCACGCAAAGAGAGAGCGAGAGAGAGAGAGAGAGAGAGAGAGAGAGAGAGAGAGAGAAAGGGAGATAGAGAACTTTTTCTATGCAAGAAAGTTTCAGCTGAAAACACAAACAAAAACAACGACATCAAACGGTTTTTGCAATAACAGCAGCAGCAGCAACATCAACAACAACAAGAGCAACCGCAGCAACACTGTAACAGTAACAACATTTTAACGGGTCCAATGTTGCAGCAAACAACATGCAGCAAACAACAATGGCAGCAACTAGAACAGCAACAGCAACACCAACAACAACAACAGCAACAGCAACAACACCAACAACAGCAGCAGCGGCAACAGCAGCAGCAGCAACAACAACAACATCAAGAGATAGCTAAAGCTAAAAGCAATAACAGCAGCAGCAGCAGCAGCCGAAACAACAACAACATTAGCAACATGCGCTTTAGCAACATGGGCTTTAGCAACATGCTGCCAGCCAGCAACAGCACAACAACAACGATAGATTTCAATAGTCGTCGGCGACGCGGACGTCTACGAAGCGCGCACAAATGTTGCCAACTAGTGCCAGCAACAAACGCAAATGTTGCTAATACACAAAAACCAACAAAACAAAAACAACAACAACAACAACAACTACAACAAAAACCACAACAAACAAATAAACACCATGCAATGCTTTTGTTATCAATAATGTGCGATTGTGTAAATATTTTAAAACGCTTAGTATTATTAACATTAAATGCAACAACAGCAGCAACAACAACAAAAATAACAACAAAAACAAAATATAATAATAAACAAAAATTCAACACGCCCACTGTGTGGGGCGGTGGGCGTGGCCAGTCACTTTACTGCATGCTGCCGCTGCTGCTGCTGCTCTGCCTGCTGCTCCTCTGCAGCGCTGAGGCCCACAAGCCCAAAAGCGTTAAGCAGCATCAGCAGCAGCAGCAACAACAACAACAACAACACCAGCCGGCGCACACCAACGATGTCACGTTCAACAACAATAACAATAATATGGGGGGCGTGGCCGGTGTTCCGCCCACTTATCAAGTGAAATCATCGCCAACATCGAACGAGGACGAAGCCGAAATCCTCTATCAGTCAGCCGAAATGTTCGGCGAGGAGGAGGACGAGGAGCAGGAGCAGGACAGACTGGAGGGGACGGGCGGACAGCTGAATACGAATACGGTGCACGACGAGGATAATGCCGCCAATCAGCGCAATATCAATGGTAAGTGCACATCTCACACCCCTCTTAACTCAGCTCATCTCATCTCAACTCAACTCAACTCATCATCCTCAAGCCAGCCATTCGCCAGTTGTGAGTGAGATATACTTATATATATATATATATATATACAGATATATATGTACTGTACAGTGGTCGATAAAAGTTTGAGACGCTCCCATTTTGCTAAACAATTTTCATTAGTTTCGAATTTCATGAATTCCATTCACATGTGGCCAAAATTGGCATTTTATTCGATCGATTTAACATTTTCCAAGGTTTTTGTGCTAACTTTTGAAAAAATGTATCTGGTTAGCAAATTCGGCGAACATCATTAAATTGATTTAATTTATTTCTTTTTACTTAATATTAATTTGTATTTATGCTTCAAAGTTTGAGAAAAGAATACATTTGAAATATAATAATTAAAAATAGTGTTTTGTTAACGCTTGTAGCGGATATTATATATTATCATTGTGACAATGAAGGAGATGTCTCCAAATTTATAAAGTATATTTATATATATATATATCAACTCAAACAGCATCAGTCAGTCCGATTTTTTGGTGCTTACCTGAGCATTAAGGTGTAAAACTTATTAGATAACTATTGTAAATTAACGATAGCTTAAAGAATAAAAGACAAATCACAATGGGATTCACAATGGTAAAAAACATATTTGTTTAGTTGTGGCATATTTAATATCCAATACAGCCAGATGTGAGACAGAAAATATATAAATAAAATAAGTTAAACATTTACAAAAATAGAATAAAATTGGAAACTTTTATCTAAAAGAATAATAACCGAATCACCATTGAAATCAGTGACGGTTCTTAATTCTTATATGCTTACCACTGTAAACACACCCATAAACACCCACACACACACACACACCCATACACGCAGTGTTACGCACAACAAACACGACTTATGCGTGATTTGGCCTTTTGGCTGCGACTATGACTAATGGCATTTGTATTTAAATGAGGCAAGGAGAGTGAGGCAGCTAGGAGTAAGGGGCAGAGGGTAGGGGGCGTATAAATGATTTATGCGACAGGCGATGTACAATTCAATTGAGTGGGTGGGGTTTGCTGACATTGAGGATTTCTCTCTTAGCTCGTAAATTGAATTCGACTTGCATAGCTCAGAGTCACAGACACTGTGTGGAATGCGTATGAGTGATATTTCTTGTTGCTGCTAATAAGAAGTGAAATCGAGCAAGAGAATTTCATTTATTAGGCAGCATTTGAATCTAAAATGCAAAATACGCACACGCATCTTCAAATATTTACGAGATGGATGTGGATATATTTATATATATTTGAGAGTCTTTTGAAATTCCTCACTTGCGTCAGCTGTAAAGACGCTATTTAGTTTATTAAAATTGTTAGGTAACAAAAAAAAAGTGATTTATTGCCTCTTTGGAAAGTAAAAGCTTTTTAAACCAAGTCTTTGATATTCGAAATTTCTATTCTTGTTTTTTTTTTAAATCGAGTTGATTTTACAAATAGCAATTAAGAATTTAATATGAGCTCGAAAAATATAAATATACTTAAAAACAAATATTCAAAAGTGTTGCACATTCAAATGCAAGCGGAATATCGACACATATTTCTGTGTATTTTATTTATCATTATATACTTTTGTCCCTGATAGTAATTAGATTAATTTGAGATCTTGATGAAATTTGTGCAAATGTTCAATAAAATGTCAAAGTACATAATATATATTAATTGGTGGGGCTTGCTTTTAAAATTGAGACTTTTATTGCTATCAATCAATCAATCAATAAAATTAAGTAAACTTGAATGCGCGGAGCTAACAAGAACTTATATAACAAATTTGCTGTAGGTCCTAAATCTCTTCCAAATCAACATGACGAATATAGGGACATGGCTATATCGATTCGGCTGTTGATCCTTATCAAGAATGTATACATATACTTTATGTTTTCTTCTGTCTTCTGTAACAAACATTCGCACAAAACCATTTGAACCTTTTTACCCAATTTTAATGGAAATTATGGGAAACTTTTTGCTACTTTGCTAACTTTTCTCATAGCCAAGTTGTACTGAGGAAAATGTGTAAATAAAATATGTGAGCATTAATTAGAATAAATAATTTATGGTTAGAAAGTAGCCCCAGTTAAAAGCAAAACAAAATGGCTATTTTATTTTTAGAAAACAGAATGCCTTTGTATATTTGCATTTAAGCGTTTTCGCTTCTTTCAACGCGGCGTATGCGTTATATTTAATGTGGCAAACAATCCCATTAACTCACACATAAATTACGTATACGCAATGTTTGGCAACATAAATAATTGACGCAACTTGAACAGCTGCTAAAACACCTCCACACACATAATATATAATATATATAATATTTTTATATATTTATATATATATATATATATATATATATATACATATATATATATAAATTATCATCAAATTGTGAGCTACTCTTTGTGCATTTGTGCATTTTGACACGGCTTGGGGCCCAAGTCAAGTCGATGGGAACCTCGTTGTTCACCTTTTTGTTGGGCAACTGCTGCTGTTTCCATTTGGGAAGGCCAAAAACAACAGACACTTTTTGGCCAACAACAATTAAACCCGTCGTGGCACAATGTTTGCCTAGGCATACGAAGGGACCCCGGAGCCATTTCTCATTTTAATGACTCAACTGAGCTGTCTCTCCTGTCACACCTCTCACCCCCTGTCTTCCCTTAGCGCCCATCTGTTTCTTTTTAACTGTCTGTCTGCTGCACACACACAAACACACACACAGAGAAGCGCCAAAGTGGCCAACAACAAAGGAGTGGGCCCAAAACAAGCACAACTCGCTACAAATTACTTGGAGTTAACTCGACTACGCAATTCTCATTTTTAGTAATAAAACCAATTTGTAAAAATATTCTTTAACTAATCCATTTTATTTATTATTCTATGATAAATTTGTATTTATTTATTTAATGTCGACACTGGAAAATCCAATATGATTAAAATTTAAATTAAAAACAAGAAAAGAACATTTAAAAGAATATTTTATTTGGTAATATATTTTAATAATAATATTTATTTTTATATTTAATTTAATTTTCCCTCTTGCTGCAAATTGCCACAAATTGCTTGAGCACTCTGACTATTAATTTTAATGTGCACTTATCATCATTATTTTTTGCAACTAAATATGCCTAAATGCCTCGTTAAGCTCCCTTGTGGGCCCAAGCAGCGGAAGAGGGTAGCGCAAACCAAACATATGCACACACACACACCCCACACCCCACACCCCACACACACACACAGATACATACAAATACACACATGAAACTACAACGAAAATATTGTGTTGTGTACTTTGGGGCGCAAATTGCAGTTGAGCTGCAAACCGCAAAACGACAGCAAAACAACAGCAAAACAACAGCAAAACAACAGCAAAACGAAAGCAAAGCGGAACACAGACATAAAAAACAACGACAACAAACAGAAGAAGAAGAAGAGGAGGAAGAACAACAACAACAAGAAAATCAAGGACTAGTTGTAGTCTGTAAATCAAGCTTTAAAATTAACGCAGATTGCCGGAACAAGCGACGCTACGAGCAATTAACATGAAACCAGACCCAGCACAACACAGAAACCAAGCACAAAATGTCTCAAAAAAGAGTACACAAAATGAGCGAACATAACTTGGCTCACCCACACACACACACACACACACACACACACACACACACACACACACACACACACAAACGTGCAAAAAGAGTGTACACATATATAATTACATAAACAGGGTGTCAAATCGGAAACGCATAATTCAGAATCCGTATTTAAAATCAATATCAAAATTAAACATTTTTCTGTATATTTGTCATTGATTCGGATGTTGCTCCTGATCAAGAATATATATATAAATATATAGACTTACACATTTTTAATGGTTATTTTAAGCAGAGCTCTTTAAGAAACCCAGCGAGCTGAATGGGATATATTTATTTTACTCAACGTACAAATCAAGCTACCAAAACGAATCCTTTGGAAGGGAATTTGTATTTTTATCGGTTTGGCAACCCAAATTTCGTTTGGGTTTGACACCCTGTGTACAGATATAACAGATATATACAGTGCTGGTCATATAATTGAGTGCATAATCCTTGATTGAGTTGAATTTACTTTTATTTCTACAATTAATTTAAATTGAAAGCAACAATATTTGCTGTGCACTTTTTAAATGATTTTATAAACTCCAATCAGTTTAAGTGAAGCACTTAACTTTTGGCGCATAAAATGTTTGTACGCATTTATTTGAGCAGCACTGTATACACATATGTCATGTGTACAGTGCTATACATATGTATACGGACATGTGCATACACATATAGAAATAAATGTGCATTGGTCTGTTCACAACGGCCTTTGTTGAAAATGCTTTTGTGTGTGTGTGTCTGCTGTGTGTGTGTCTGCTGTGTGTGTGTGTCTGCTGTGTGTGTGTGTCTGCTGTGTGTGTGTGTCTGCTGTGTGTGTGTGTTTGGCATTGCCTTGCTTTTGGCTTTTCTATTTTGCCATCGACCCAAATTGCGCTCGCTGCTAACGTGACTGTTAACGACGTTTCTCGTGGGTGGCACAAAAAAAAAAAAAGAAGGAAGGAGCAGCAGCAGCTCAAACCTGCTGCAAAAGACCTCGACCCAAACGGCAGGCGGTCAACAAAAAAGAAAATACCCGAAAAAAAGCTTAGCATAAGTATTTAAAAGGCTGCAAAAAAATGGGAAATAATAATGATTGAGCTGCTAATGTGGAAATGTGGAAAGCCAAACGAAAAGATGGCAACGAAAACGTAAATCGATAAATCAAAATGCCAGCAAAAAAAAAAAACACACGGCTAGCAAGGGCGAGCAAGTTGCATGCTAAAAGCCATGCCACATTCAACCGGAAGGGAATGTGTTTGTGTGTGTGTGTTCAAAGTCGATTTGTGGCACTGAGCACAGATGACAGCATTTGGCCGACTTTTAATTATTGACATTCGAGATGTGTTTTTGACGTAATTTTGGAATCATATTCAAATAAAATTAAATCTAGTATTAATCTAGAGTTTAAAGTAGTTAGCTTAGCATGACTTTAGCTGAAGGATGTGTAGCTTCATTTTCGTCCTTTTTAAATAAAATACTTAAGATCTCTGATATCATATCATATGTTATGACATATTGTTAATCATATTAAAGTAACTTAAATCTAATATTTAGCTAGAGTTGGAACATTCTCATTTTGAGGACACCAATTGTGCCAGTGTGGCCATATGCTTAGTCAGAGTTGCCAGCGTATGCGTTTGTGTGTGACTAAATTGGCCATTAACATTTTTATATGCACCCATTTCGCATTTCAAATTAAATTTCCATTTAAACTTGCTGTCTGCCAAGTGGCCAAGTGAGTCAGCAGGAGTAGCAAATTTCGAACTGCACAACCCTAAAAACAGCAGCTGCTACACATGATGATTCATTATATCATCATCATCATCATTATCATCATCATTATCATCATCATAATCATCTTTATCATCATCATCTGTATGTCTTTCTCTTTCGCACACTCTTGGGGGTTTTATTTGAGACCCGGAGGCACCTGTTTTTTCTGTATCTGCGTGATTCATTTAATTCGTTCGACTAAAACTGGTTATTAACAACGAATATATCCGAACCGCAATCTGAATGCAAAACACACAAGCATAAATCTGCAGTGCAGCACAAATTTACATAATTCTATACTGTAATTAATTAGAATCATATGCAAAATGTAAAACAGTTTTCTATGTAAAATTAATATCCAGTCTACTGCTCTAGACCAGATTCATGTGTCATCAGACTCACGATTCACATTTGTAAGTGGGTAAATCTAGAGATTTTAGAACTTTTATTAATATATTCATTTTATGACAGTGTTGTTTTACACCAAGAGGGCATTTAAGAGTGTATTTCCGAGTCTATTACACACACTGAAGTATTCTCAAACGCTGTCAGTTTCAGTTGAAACCTTTCCAGTTAGTAATATAATAATACCCCAGTTGACTCATGCCAAGCACGTGCTGTAATTGCTAGTATATTTTAATATTACATCCGGATATTCCAAAAAGTATTAACATTAAGAAATTCTAAGCGTTTAAACTTTAAAGAGAGAAAGAGAGAGCTGCTGCTGTATGACTTATAGTCTTGGGGAAAGTTACGCAGTTCTTGTAAAGTAAACAACTCAGATGACCCATAAATTATTTGCAAAATTTTGCCAGGCACTTTGGAGACTTTGCAGCTGAAAACCCACTATTTGTGGCACTTTGCAGCCAAAGAACCCTCAACTATTTATGACTGCGACCCAAAGGAGCCTGATTAGCGCCACAGTGTTGTTCTTATACTGAAAATACTTTTACAACTTTTACAATAACGTTGCGAAATTCAGGGTTCATGGCTTGCAGGTTGGCAACTACATACATATATATATATATATATATATGTATATGGATATACACTTTTTTTTTAAATTTATTTTTGCACATGAGAACCTTCATCAAAGCATCGCATCGACAGCTCGGCTCGTAACTGAACTCATAAACTTTATGTGGCAAGGCTTAAGTGGCTCGTTCAACATTGCCACAGACACACACACACACACACATATTTTTGCTGCATTGATTCAACAGCCACTTGACAACCCTGGCGGGGCCATCCAATTCCCCGAGCTGTCAATTTGCATGTGCATTGCACGTTTCGTACTTGTACTCGTTCCCATTCCAGCATTCCCCCCAAACCACCCAATTCGCCCATTCGCCCATTCGCCATTTTCCATTTCGTTCTCATTCCATTTCGTTTTTGCTAATCGATTCCAGCCAAGCTACCTTGAAACTTGCGCCGTGCCAAAGCGCGCTGTCTCTCTGATAAATTAGCAGCTGCTTCACAAAGCGTGAAACCATGCAGCCACCACTATCGACACTATACATATACATATACTTATATATATATATATATATATATATATAGAGCACAAACACACATTTATAGCTTGGCTAGCTTCCGCTTTGTAGAACGCTTACCCCCCGGCCCATAATGAACTTCCGGCCTTTGGCGCTGGCTCCGTGTAATTTTGTGCGTTTGTTCAGTCGTGATTTATGCACATTGATGACGTCGCACAAAAAAAAAACCAAAAGCGAACAAGTTAACTGGTTTTCTTTTGCTATTTTACCTTATTCTTGATTTTATTATCAGCACTTTAATCTTAACCCATTGCTTGTTCAGACAGAGACAGAGAGAGAGAGAGAGAGAGAGAGAGAGAGAGAGAGAGAGAGAGAGAGAGAGAGAATAAACTGAGTGCTACTGCCAAAAGTGTAGCTGTAGATACAAATGTATCTCGATATACATATTTTTTGCATTATTTATCTGTAGCTTTATTGCGAATGGCATATGCAACTTTTATTTTGACATTTTGAGAACGTGACAACTGCTCAAATATTTGCTACTGACGATTATGTTGATGGTCGTCATTTGCAAAGAAAACAATCGAAACTTCAGGCCACAAAAACTTATGACCTTTCCAGACATGCATAATATTAACTATAATCGTAGTAATATCGGAGCAAATTACAATAATAGAGATGTTGTAATACAGAGGCATTGTATAATATAAGAAGCGTAAATATGAAGCCGGCAAGAGAAAGAGATATGGAAGGAATGAAGTATACATACATCTACATATATATAAATATATATTTATATATATACATATATATCGTGTATCGGCTTATTGGCTGTGTTGTTCCGTCTGCTGCATACATGTGTGTACAGCGTGTGTAGAATTTGAATCAGCTCAATTCAAGTTGAGTGTTATGATTGACTCTATTCAAATGTTTATATAATATTAATATTAAACAAACACAATATTATTTTAGAATGTTTATTCTTAAAAGTCAAACTTAATTTGCTGTGATCCATAAACAATAAATCATATAAATATCAGTTGAAATGTGTTAAATTATAATTTGCTGCGTATTTTCAGGGCCACATTTGTTTGGCATTGGCACATATAGGGTTAATAAGTAGTCCAAACAGATATATAATATATATATATATATATATATATATATCTATACATATGTATGTGTATATAGATGACTGTTCATCTCACTTAGTCACGCGATTCAAGGCGCTGTCGTGGCGCTCTACTTCATAGAAGTTGTCCAGCGTTTGTAACAGATTCTGGCGTTTCGCCTCATTGCCCTGGATGCGCGGGGGCGTATAAGTAGGCGTGGCTTTTGTTGTTGTGTTCCCATTTTGCTTAACACGTTCCACGAGCGTTTCCCTAGCTTCCTGCTGCTGCTGCTGTTGCGGCTGATCTGTGACCTGTGTGCACCACCAGTACATGCGTGGTGTCGCCTCAATTTGCGGCTGCCTCAGCTGTATGGTGGCATGACTGACGAACATCTCTGTACTGCTTACGGTTTCCACTGCTGCGGCTGCCATCTGAGCGATTCGAGTTTCAATTTGCAACTGATTGCGAAACGAACGCGACTTTTTATGCGGCTTTTGCTCGACTCTCGTTCGACATCGTGACGCATATCTCTCTTTCTGTGTGTGTGTGTGTGTGTGTGTGTGTGTGTGTCTGGGTGTGTGTGGGTGTGTTGCGGTTGACTCTAGAAGAGTGCTCACATCGCGATTGCATGCGGTTAGTCAAACTGTGTTGTAGCATTTTGGCAGTCAGCACTTGAAACTGGTTTCAACACTCGATTGGCCTCCAAATCTTGACTAACTCTGGCAGCCAGCCAGACTGACGGACGACACGCGCCCACATGCCACAAATTGTAAACTCAGATACAAGCATAACAACAAATAAGTCATTGTTCTGAGCTCTTCTCTTAAAATTAAGGCATAATTAAAAAAATAAGCTAAGATTTTTATCTTCTTTTTCTGAGTATTAACACATTAAAAAGTAGTTATTGTAATATACTTTATAAGATTTTTATTTTCTTTTAATCTCCATCTTATCATTATTAAATTAACTTCTTTTAATTTTCTTATTAATTTTGTTAAAATGTAAACTGAAATACAAATATAAGAAAAAAATTAATTGTTGTAAAATCTCCAAAATATTTTTTTTTAGATTAGTCTTATCTTCTATTTATTTCGTTAACAACCAGTTATTGTAAAATCTCAAAATATTCTGATTAGGAGTCTTATCTTCTTTTTATCTCACTTAGCTTTTCTTAAAATTGTAGATTCATATTTTATTTGCAATTACTCATGGGCTAACTTTATTCGCAAACAATGTTGATAAGAACAATTGTTTAGCATTAGACCAACATTGCTATTTATACTTCATTGTTGGCTGATATAAGAGTGATCTATATATATGAAAATAGTATATATACATTTAATAAAAACATAAAAATCAGGCTTACTTTGTATTTGGTTATTATTATGCCCATTTCCATATAGTCTTTGTTACCCTAATAAAGAGCAAACGACTTGGTTGCCACTCTCCTAATTTGTAATATGTGTATTTCAATTTGCATATATAGTGAATAACGCTTGTTTTTGTTCACCATTTTTACTGGGCAAACGTTTATCAGTCTTCCGTCAGTCAGTTGGACTAGTCATAAATGTATTCATACCCAGACAGGCAGCAATTTCTAGATGATCTGGTTTGATATTCAAAGCGTTGCCTTCCCATAGCTAACTGTAGACAACTCTACGCACGCGCACAACCCAAACAAACTATAAATTAAAACAAAATATAGATGAAAACAAATAAAAAACAAGTAAGATTGCTGTAGTCGAGTGTTCTCGACTACGGCATACCCTGATACCAGCTCTTAAATATTTTGCTCTAGTTTTATTGGCAAATTTCTCTTCGAAAAGTGTTGTGTGCTCAAATGTAAGCCTGTGTGGAAGTGCTTCCATTTCTTATGGCTAGATAATGACAGCAATATGCCCATTTTTAACAATCGTAAACACTTCCAGATGATATATGATGATGATATGTATATGTGAATTGTACAATATTACAATATGACTTAAAATAAAAATCCCAAAAATTGCAGATAACCAAATGGAAAACATGGATCATATAAATTACTAGCAAAATATATGTATATATTAAGATATTGCGCAGGTTGTTAATTTTAAATTTACATAGAATCATGGAGGCATAATAACAATATTCCGCCCTATATATAGGAAGCATAATTCAGCTGTTATCCAACTTGAGTATTGAATTTGTCGAGGGTATCAGCATTAACTGCTGCAATCATTCAGTCATTCAGTCATTCATTAAGTATTTGGCAAGTGATTCATTTGTAACATTGATTTATTGCTCACGTTCTCGCGTTGAGTGTTTTTAAATCTGTTTTTCAAAATGGGAGGGGGGGTGTTGGTGGGGAAAGGTTGGATGCCTTGTGAAAGGTGGGTTCTGTCGTTGTTCTGTTCTGTTGTGTGTGTGTGTGTGTGTGAGTGGGTGTGTGGGTGTTTTTTTTCCAGCCCCGTTAACTGCATGCAAATTTACAAGTGTGTCGTATCGTATGGAAACCGGTTTGCCATAGTTCTTGGTTGACCGCAAATGACTCAACTCGATCCACTGAATAATAGATCGAGTCCAAAGTGTATTTAAGCAGAATATTAAGTCACAACATAATTGTGCCCAGTGTGATAAGCAATCAATTCTTAAGCAAACAATGTAAATAATGCCAGCGAAAGCATTTGCTTTGTTATGTCAAATGACAAATCAGGCACAGACAAGCAAACGAAACAATCAACTTAGACAGCAGTCAAGATACCCTGTAGTGGGCTCTAGAAGAGTATGATATGTCGAGTTTATATTTCTGTTGAAGTATATTCATTCAAACTGCAGCAATATAATCAAAAATTAATAAAAATTATGCTTTCAAGCAGACAAATAAAGTGTTTAATTTTTATTTATTTTTATGTAGCCATTTCTTTTCTTATTTTTAAAATAATTTATTAAATAAATTCAAATACATATAACAGACATAAGTTGTTTAGCATATCTGGAAACAGTTAATGGCTTAAAAGATTTCAACTCGCTCTTAAGACTTGTTCTTTAATATAGTTACGCGATGTGTTGGCCCATCAATTAGATCCGTTGTGCATAGGGTATGGATAATGACATGAATCAGTGAAGAGATCAGCAAATGCGCCGCTGGCGTTTAAAAACGCGCCGATTATTTGTTTGGCACACGCGCCAAAACGATTGCTCATTCAACAAAAATAAAAGCAAAACCACTGGGAATTAATGATAAATATTAACATTTGCCATTATCGACAACAATTGAAGTTGCAGTTGTTGTGGCAGTTGCTGTTGCAGTTGCAATTTGTTAATTGTTGCAAAATGTGCTGCATAATTTCGCGGTTAATTGCAATGGTGAATCGCGCGCACAAAAGGTGCCGCCTGTGAGGCGTTTTAGCAGCGATTTGCCGGCGTTTAAGCAAAAAGGTTGCGCTATTCAATTGAGGATATCTGACGAATTGAATTGTAATCGTATGTTTGCTCAGCCGATGCGCAATGCGATGTGCTCATGCCTTGCAACTGCAAATTGCTTGCCACAGCTAAAGGTCGAACTTCCTCATTTTATGTTCAGCTAAGCGCAATGACAAATTTAGCACGCTCTGTTAGCTGCTTGATAATTGAATTGTTTATATTTAGTTATTTATATAAATGTATTTCTACGATTGCTAAATATTCAATATGACCAAATTCCTTGTCTCAAGACACCAAATCGCTTTATGTAAATGTGTGAATAATCAATTAGCACATAAATCAAAGCTAACAAACACAATAGAGATAAACATTAAAATGGGAATTTTTTAATTGAAGTTTACATATATAGACATGTGTATTAATATTGATTTATTTTTAAAACTGCTTGCATGTATATACATATATATTCTTCCATTTTTAATCAGTCCGCAAATTGGTTGTAAATTATAAATACAAATGTTTTTTTCCATTAAGCCGTCAATAAAATTAATAATTTAATATTTCGAATATAATAGAAACATATAAAATAAAATGCACAAAAGCTACTACTACAAGTTTAATGCGCTTACAATTTCAAAAAAATGTGGTAAAAAATATTAAAAGGCAGCTAATTTTGAAAATTAAATTGGTTAGAGAAATGTACTCAAACGGAACATTTTTTATTTAAATTTATAATTATAAATTAATTATAAAAATGGCTCTAAGTCTTGTTATAATTATATATTATTTGTTTATTTATTAAATGTTAACTAAAGTCCGTCGACACAAAAAGTAAAAAAAATCAATTAAAGTAAAATTAAAACAAAATTTAAAATTATATAAATAAATTAAAAAATAATGTTTATAAAACTTCTGAGGGTACTTGGAAAATGGTCCCACATTTGACGCATGAATTGGGGAAAAACCCCAGGAAAAAACCCAATCAGATCAAAATGATAATTTGTATGAATTAGTTAAGCTAATTTATAATTAAATTAGGATGTAAACTGATGGACGGACCCCTATACGAATGACAGTTCTTGATAAACGCCAACCATTATAATTTAATACTAAAGTTGCCAATGGTTTTTGGAAAGGTCATCTCAAATGTGCACTGATATCAACAATTAATTTAGTTAATTAGCTATTCCTTAATACGTAGCAGTAATGCTTTGAATGTTTTATACTCCATTTATGTAATTTAATTATATTTATTTCAATTACATGCAAGACTAATGTTTTCAATGTTGTGTTCTCCATTTGCAGAAACGCTAACCGACAGTTCAAACGCTACGAAAACGCCACTATTCCCAAAAGATCTATTCACGAAAGAACAGCTTGAGAACGGCGCTGTCATCCTGCACATTATCGGTGTGATTTATATGTTTGTGGCGCTGGCAATTGTCTGCGATGAGTTCTTCGTGCCTTCCCTTGACGTAATCATTGAAAAGCTCGGCATCACGGACGATGTGGCCGGCGCAACGTTTATGGCGGCGGGTGGCAGTGCCCCAGAGCTCTTCACGAGTGTCATTGGCGTTTTCGTGTCGTTCGACGATGTTGGCATTGGTACGATTGTCGGATCTGCCGTCTTCAACATACTGTTCGTCATTGGGATGTGTGCGCTGTTCTCGCGCACTGTTTTATCCTTGACGTGGTGGCCACTGTTTCGGGATTGCTCATTCTATAGCATCAGTCTGCTGGTGTTGATCTACTTTTTTCGCGACAATCGCATCTTTTGGTGGGAGGCGCTCATCCTGTTTACCATCTATATTGCCTATGTGGCCTTCATGAAGTGGAACGTTCAGGTGGAGCATTGCGTCAAGAAGATGATTACCAAAAACAAGGTGACTCGCGTCCGAAGTACAGATCAACTTATGCCAGCAGTAAGTAGTTGGGAAGTTTTTTTGCAAACAATTCCAAAAAAAAAAAAAAAAATTTAAATTTTAAATTTTAAATTTAATACCAAAAAAAAAAAAAAAATGAAAAATAACTATAAATCAAGAAAATCGTTCAAGAGAAAGCGAAATTGCAAATTGTCTGCAAAAATCGAAAAAAAAAAATAAAAAATAAAACGAAAATTGAATTCCTTTGCCAGGAAATATTTTCGTTTAATTCTCACTTGATTTTGTTTTACCGTATACTTTTCTTTGGCCAAATAATTTTCCTTGCATTTTAATGGCTCAGACTAACCAGTTAACAAGTGTGACTAAGGGCCCAGAGAGAGAAAGAGAGAGAGAGAGAGATAGACAGTGATGCATGACTAACATAAAATGCGACTTGGCATTGATGATGAGGCTGAGCTGATGAGTTGACAATAATTGAATTTCACCTTTGAGACTTAACTCAAAACTGAATTGAGCGCTTTTTGGAAACCAGACCTGCAACTGACACTGACCAAATATTGTGTAAATTATAATACCAAGTAATACCAAAACAATTTCATGGCATTATTAAATATAACAAATAGGTTGACTTAGCTCATCAGTGACTAATTAAAATTTGACTATATATAATTATTGCGAGTATCGTCTTCCAACACCTGTCGACTGGTTAGTCTCAGTACTTTTGTTTACCACTCACATTTATATTTCAACTTCTATTTGAACTATCTTTCATTTTTCATGCTTCTCAGCGATCTTAACTAACTCTTAACTCTTCAAATGCAGTTCCTAGTGCTTAATGCTTTTAAATTGTGACTCTCTTTCAAATACTATGCCTCTTACGACTTGTTTAACCACACACACAACACACACACGCACACACACACACATACACGCATAAGCTGCCACACCCACACACTTACACACACACACACACACACACACACACACACACAGCCATACATCAACATGAACAACTTTGCATGTAGCCAATCGAAACCGCTTTGAACTTGAATTCGATCTGAACTTGATTCTGGACATTGTATCTTGTATCTTTATCATCTCAACCGCACCCGCACACGCATGTGTAGAACTCGTTAGAATTTAATTAGTTGCACCATTTTGGTCAGAAATGTTTATCTTTTTATCTCTCGCTCACACTTTTTATGGGTTGAACAAACTATAAAATTGCTCGGTTCTCACCTGAAAACAAAATGGCAGCCGCAATATGAAATAAATCATACAAAATGGCATACATCGAATTTTATTGGTTTATTGAAAGTCTTTGCAGAAATTGAACTTGACAAATTCAACATGTTTACTTTATGCGCTTTCATTTATTCAAATAATCATTACAATTCAGAATGTATTCATTATTCGTAGATGACAATAATTTAAAGATTTAAAGATTGTGAATAAAAAGCAAAGTTTGTGGCGGAGCTGGTGCCTCAGTTTTCTTTCTTATAATTCGTTGTTCCCCACTTTGCTTTCGGTTCATCGACTTGATCCAAACATTTCAAGTTGCACCTCTCTTTGGCTGCTTTTATCAATCCGTGCCACATTCGAATATTGGCCTTTTGTAGCTTGAAAAAAGCAAATGCCACAATGCGAGATGTCAGCAAATAGCCAAGAATTAAGTAAACTGTTTGATCCGAATTTGTAAGCATTTAATCAAAGATCATGTCTTTGACACGAGAGACCACTAGCACCGCCAAAAATATCACCCAATTCCCGATTAGTCTGCACACATCCACAGCTTCTTTGCCAAACATCGTCCCAACGGGCTGACAACAATAATGCAGCTGGTTGTATTGTTCAGGAAGTGGGATGTAGAAGGTCAAATGTTGTGTAAATCTTTTGCGGTTGCTTACGTCAATATTTAATTGTGATAAGCATATTTTTAACCAAGGCGCTCCATTAATCATTAACTATTATTATTATTGGGTGCAAATAAAAAACAATATTATTTATATATCAGAGTGTGTCGTCTGAACTATAAAAAGATTCTGCATTCTAGGGATGCATATTATGAGCTTCAAAGACAAATCTAGTAGATCGAAGTGCAGATATCCCAGTTATAATAATAATACCTTCCATTGTTATTCACTTTATATGGAAGCCTAACAATTATGTAGACAAACAGATAGCCACCGACCAGTCCGATAAGAAGCACACAGATAGTGTATATGTTTTGGTAAATACCTCAACAACTTTTAGATTTATAATTTCCAACAGCTCGAAGTACGTTAGTTTCCATAGGGAAACGGTTCGCCACAACTTTATTTAGTGCTCCCGTTTCATATGTGGTTTTTAATTGCGCTACTCACAAGCTGAGCTGAGCTGCTGTTACATAAACAAATAAATAATAAAAATAATGAAAAAGCATTTTGCCTGTAGTTTCAATAATTGTATTTGTTTAATACAGTTCTCGTTATACATTAAAAAAAACAAATACTATTTTTGTGGAAGAATCGCATCCCCTGCGATCGGTTTTTTTGGGCCATCCGAGACATCCAAGCTTGCTTCGATGTCTCTCATCTCTGCCTTAAGTTTCGGACACAATTCCTTCAATTTTTGTCCGTTCAAGCTTTTCTATCAATTTGTGAATATATATAACGATTCGCAGGATCGCTCCGAAGCACACTAAATTCAAAAGAAATAATGCCGAATATGATGGCAGGGAATCAACCCGTGTTCAAATGTAGCCATTTCTTTTCAATGCATATCCCATATATAAAAGGAATGTATTGAAACCCATTTAAGATCGTTATAAGCAGTTCTGTGAACACTTTTTCAAGCATGGTTGAAGTCTGCTCGCCAACTGAGTGAATGCAATGAACTGATTATTATTATAAAGCGATTTCCACTTTACTTTATTCTTATGCTTAAGAATACGATCTTTTATATATATATTATTTATTTGTAAGTTGAGGGACAGAAGACTTGGCAGGCATTGTTTGATTGCGAGGGTATTTCTTGATTTTACTTGTTATTATTAATTCGTGACGTCAATTTGCACATATGCCGGACAAACGGACAGATGGACAGATCTAATATCAAAAGTGACAGTTTTCAATTAAATCAATAATTGAATACTGAATAATATTGAATTCAATACCTGCGCGATCCACTACCCCGCCATATCCAAAGAAGAAAAAAACTAGATTTTATAGGTGCCAAACTGGTCTTTGAATTAATCAAACATTTGTTTTATTATTTTAATATATCGTATAAAATAATATAATATATATATAATTATATCGTCGTCTTCATATTTAGTAGATAAACAATTAATAACATCTGGCTTACAAAAAAGCTAATAAATATATATGTAACTACTTCTATTCGCTACTTAAAACTGAAGATACTCTTAAGATGGTCTATTCCTGTTACAAGAAGAGCCACCAGAGCTACACTCAACAAAAAAAAATCATACCCGAATTTGAGAAATTCACTATACTTTTTGGCGCCAAGGCTAACTCAGCTTATTAATCACAAAGTATATTTCGAAAAACCATAGTTTTTCTTTGATAAATTCCAGGGCGATTGGTTCTTTTTTTCTGAGTGTAGAAATTAGCTAAAATTGTGAATAATTATCGTCTGCAAATATTGCGAATAAATTGGTTTCGTTCTTTGGTGTGCAGCTAAGGCTAATACTCGATTTAAATAGAACTAAGCTGAGCTGAGCTGAGCTGAGCTGAGCTGATGCTGTGAGGTGCCCATTAGGACGTCGGGTGACATGACGACGCCATGGCTCAGCCTGCGAGCCATGCCAGGAGTTCGCGGCGGCGTTGAGGGCACGGGTGGAGCACAGCGTAGACTGGGCGTGGGACTAGAGATGAGATGATGCTTCTTCTGCTGCTGCTGCTGCCCTCTGGGCAATGTGGCGCTGTGCAGCGGACGCGTCTCGTGCTTGATGTGTATTCGCGCCAGATCGCTCTCGACCAGCAGCGGATGGCTAATGGTGCGTATAACTTTTGGCATATTCGCCGTTGCCGCATCGACGGTGTCCAAGTTCTCTGTGGATACCGCTTGATAATGGGATTTATCCTCCGATTTGAGCTGCGACTCGGGATCCTCCTTGGTCTTCTTCAGCGTGTGCCACATCTGGATATCGCACACCTTTAGCTTCATGTAGATGAAGATGACGATGCGATAGAAGGTCACATAGCCAGCGAGCAGACAGAGTGCGAACGTTGCATGATCCGAGAACGATTGAAACGGCTTATTCAAATCCCAAAGTATCCACTCTTGTGTCTTGCAATATTGATATATGGCCGGTGTTATAACCATCCAATAGAACAGTAGCGTAAATAGCTCGATAATCCTTTTCTGAAACATTGTTCGCGATCGGGCACACTTCGCGCGTTTCGTTTCGTTTCGTTCCGGTGCGTTTGGGTTCAAGATTCGTTACTAAATGATGTGCACAGAGCGCATAACCCAGCCATATATAATACATTCCATGCAGCCAAGCTCAGCTGAGACTGAGACTGAGACTGAGACTGACTCTGGCGACAAAGACAGAGACTGAGACTGAGACTGAGATAGAGAGAGACACTCTGAGTCAATGTTGTGAATGTGGTCGCGACTGCGACTGCGACTGTGAGCTATCTCTGGTGATTTGTTAAGGGGTGGCGGGTGTTGGGTGGTGTTGGGTGGGAGGGGGGGATTCTCTCTTCAACTTTGTGGTATCAGCTTGTGATATGCATAAGCCATTCGTATTTTATCGGCTATATCAACTTGAAACGTAAACAAAATCGACGTAAATACGAAATCCCTGGAATATCGGCATCAATTCTTGGAACTGGTTTCAGGGGTCTACCCCACTGGCACGGAAAGGCGGACAGGTGCAACTGAAACCCAAACAGGTTGAGTGACAAATTGAGCCGTGCTTTGAGTTTTTAAACAGTTCGAGCAGTTTCATTATACAATTTGCCATTTACATTTCTTAGATCATTGGATCGACGTCGAACATCGACCATCGACCATCGACTTTGACTTCGACTTCGACTTCGGCTTCAGCTTCGGATTTGGTTTTGGTTTTTTTTTATTGTGTATTGGCGAAATTTTCGAACTTGTGTTGAGTTTTGAAATCGTGTGTAAGTGATTCACACGAGTTTAAATTTAATTTATTATGCGATTTAAGCACCTGTAGTAACTGATGAATTTCGCTTTGTTTTTTTTTTTGTTGTGATTGCTTTTTAAAATGCTTTTGGCATGATTTCACCGCTCTTTGCGGGCAAAAGACACACAAAGATTTTATGAACTTTAATAATATTAATTACTGCTAATTGTTGTGTGTCAAAGTCAAAGTCAATCAAAACAGCTCCGACTGTTTCTAGAATTGCAGTTTTAAGCTATCTCTATATGCTATCTCTTTACTGGTTATTTCTATCTATATTTATACAGTTGAGTCGCTCATTTCATAGATCCTCGTCGGCTTTGCGTCATTTGCCGAGTGAATCTCGTGAGTTAAATCGAAACTTGAATGAGTGTTAGCAATGGCAAAACAACATGACTCGCCATTAATTAGCATTATAATGAGCCATCAGGTAGTTCACCTGGGCACGAGCCAAACGCTAATTGGCCTACTGCTATATATATATATGTATATTTATATAGATAGTTGGAGGCTAGTTTTTGCCGATCTTGAATTGCCCTACACTCGGCCCCGTTTCTTGCGAATGCCATTCGATGTGGTTGTATCAAACAAATACAGTTATCATAACTCAGTCAACAGTATCTGCACTGGCTGCAGTTTTTTGATGCGATCTCTTAATAATCGCACAGATACTTGTCTTCTACTTAATAGATTTATTTCAAGAATTTTCTTATCTTGAATTCCTCCACGTTACGTTGCGGATAGAGACGTGTTCTTAGCCAATTCGCATAACAGCCAAACAAATATAATAATTTTATTTTCAAGAATTTCTTAATCATTGATTTGCCCTGAATATTTTATGAATGAAATAGATAGTTGAGCGCAAATGAGCACAGAGACTTGAACTACTTATATATATATATATATATATATATATATTTGTATAAATATTCAATCATGGCCTATGCTCAATACAGTTCTTAATACTGCATTTTTATGAATGAAATACGATCTGGTTAGACCTGTTCTCTACCAATGAGTATATCATTATACATATACTTCAAGAATTTTCTAAACTTGCCCTAGTTCAAAGCTCAAACAGTTTTATGAATGAAGAACTACTTTTTCTACGCGTTTCTCAATTACATTGATTTGCATGAAATACCTTACATGATGGGCGTGTTCCTTTAAATACATACAAAATCACAAAACAGTCACACAACTACAATCCCTAATTCTTGTATATACTTGTAATAATTGTGAAGATTTTTCCTATCTATATACGTACTTGACATGTATTTTCATTATACATTATGTTAACTAATTATCACCTGTTGGCCATATCTAAATATACATAAATTAGTCATTACTTAGCTGTCATCCAACATTTTCACATCTTTAGCTAGCTAGACAATTTTTGGTTTTGTATTTTTGGTTATTCTTCTCGCACTTTTAGCGCTTTCTTTGGCCAGTCATAAGTCTGAGCTTTCAGTTTCAGTTTCAGTTTCGGTTTTGAATTTGAAATTTTGATTGAGAAATCAATTTTGAAATCTATTTTATGTTTTCTGTGTTTACATTTTTGATTATAGTGAAGGCAAAATGAAATACAACAAAACTTCCCACTGCGCTTTGACAAATACATAATAAAAAAGTATATCTATGTATATTTTTTTTCTTAACTAAAACAAAAAACATACAAAAATAGTCATTGAAAACTGAAGCTTGTATGTATACTTAAAAACAGTTGCAAAGAACAAATGATACAAATTGTAATATATGTTTTAAACTTAACTAAAATTTTACAAATTTCCTTATATGTACAAAAAAACGTTTCTTTATTTTTGAACTTGTTTTTATTTGATTTCTGTAAACCACAAACAAAAAAAAAAAGAAGAAAAATACTGAGGAATGCATTTCTAGAGCTACACAAGCAATTGTGGTGCATATTTAAAGGGCCTGCTGTTTACACCTGATGAAGCCAGTTGTGTGCACCTACTTAAAACCATTTCCAATCCCAACTGCTGTGTATAAAAACGTTCCACAAAAGTGTTTGCTGCACTGTTCAAATGCGTTTCTCATTATCTTGCACTCGAATCGAACTTTGCTTATGCTTCTCCTCAAACTATAAGAAGTTTTGCAATTTCGCTTCATTCGATTCAGAAAAAAAAAACAAAGTCTGTTTAAATTGCTTCGTTTACACATCAAATTAGTACAAATTCCATCAATTCCATCAACAGTTGTGGTCCGTTAGACTTTTTTATACCTGTCCGTGGTAAATGTTGTGGTTTCCATTTATAAAGTTTTGTGTTACGTAATTTTGATATTTATTAATTTGTAATCTGTTTTCAATATTGGCTCCAATTAATTGCACTTAAAAATTCGATTAGCTTTTAAGCGATACAACAGCTGAAAACAACAAAAAATACATACAACAAAACAGCAACAACAACAACAACAACAACACCAACAACAACAATGCTCAACACTCAACTGTAAATTTATACAAATTGCAATAATAAACTTTTCTTCTTCTTCTTTTCACCTTTTCTCAACAACAATGCTTACCATAAACCCAAAAAAAAAAAAAAAAATTAACTAATATTAACCTCCTGCCCCCCTTTAACAATCAAAATTTACACTGTCTCTAAAAAAAAAATTTAAAAAAAAAAATTACAAAATTGAAATCGAAATCGAAATCGCTCTCAACATAACCGTACTCGTAATCGTAACCGTAACCGTAACCGTAACCGTACCACCCGTACCATCGTTCTTCCTTCACTTCAGGGTAATGCGGCTAACTCATCGGAAACGTCAATGGCGACACAGCCGGGCGGTTCGGTGACATCCCGAGCGGCCAGCGAGACCCGTTCGGGTCCGGCCGGTTCGAGCAATGCGGGCGCTACAGGTAATAGCAGTGGTGGGACCGCTGGTAGTACACAGACCGGTGCAAAATTCCGTCATGGCCTATTACAGCTAATGATACACACGATAGATCCACTACACGATGGTAAGTTCGTTGAGTTTGTCACACACACAATGTGTTTTGCACAAGTCAAAAAAAAAAAAATACCAAAAAAAAAACCAAAAAAAAAATGAAAGAAAATTAAATGAAATTAACCCTTGCCTTAACCCCAGCCCATCCCTTAAAATACAATCAAAGAGCTCCCCACCCGGCCAAAAACCAAACGCTTACATCCAAAAACAAAAGCAAATACATTATACCAAACTACTTATACTAAATTAAAACTAAACCTAAAACTTAAAAAAAAAAACTTTAAAAAATGTGAAAAAATACTTTGTGTTCAATTCTTTAAAGTCTGTGTATATTCTGTGTTCCTTCTAATTGGATGTTTGACTTGCTAGCAAAAAGTTACTTCTTACTCTTTACTGCGCAACTTCTCTTTTTTGTCTGTCTCTTTAACTTTATCCTTCTCTCTTTCGTTTTGTTTGTGCTTTGCTTTGTTTGTTTCTTTCTTGCTTGTTTGTTTGCTTTTTGGTTTCTGTTTCGGTCTCGGTTTCTATATTGAGTTGGTTAGATTTTAATGGCTGACCTTGAGGCCACTTATCTAATTACCACGCCGTAGCCAGCCAGTCAGCCAGTCAGCCAGTCAGCCAATCAGCCACTCAGTCAGCCCGGCCAGACGGAGAGTCGTCTGGCGCTCGACAATTGACAACCTTACTCTACACTCCCATTATGATTACCATTCCCAGTTCCAAGTTCCAAGTTCGCCGTTCGGAGTTCGCAGTTAACTGTGGCCAGGTCTACCCCTAATGCCAAAGTTTTCCATGTTGTTTTTTTGGGCACGTATTCGCTGGTTTGGCTTTCTATTAGGGCACCGGACGTGCTCGCATTGATTTATTATGTATTAGGCACATAGCCGGGCCACGGGCATGGGCATAAATATGTATGGGGCTGGCAAGTGGCGTTGCCACGGCAATGGCCCGCAGCCCAAGTCCAAGACAAAACTCAAACTACAACTAAGCTGAAAAACTAAATCAAACTAAAGCAAACCAGCCAGCCAGCCAGCCAGCCAGCCAGCCAGGGCCGGGTCGACAATGGGGCGGTTACCAAGGCTTACAAGCGCAAAGTGTTAGAATTCTTTATTTGCTGTTGTTGTTACTTAATTGCCAGTGGGCATTTAAATCTTGTTGTTTAATTGGAAAATTATAAAAAAAAAAAAATTGTTTCATCAAGTCTTTAAATCAAAATAATTACCTTTTTTATTCTGGGTTTATCGAACTGTTTGCACAGATTATAATATGGTACTTTAACTATATTTCATGCAGATCAATTAGCTTGTATAAATTGACCAGCGAACAAACTTTTTCTGTGCCCTTTAATATATTATTTATATTTTTTCATTATTAAGTTTCTATTCATTTTCATGTTTTATTTTCTTCTAAAGCTTCAATGCTAAATTTTTTTTGTATAGCTTTGCTGCTGCCTCATTAAAATGCAATTTACTTTTCCAAATACCATATTATTTGCTCATTCATTTTGTTCAATAATTTTGCTTAACAAAAAAAAAAAAAAAAAAATAAAAAAAAGAAAACAAAAAAAAAAAGAAACCAAGTAAAGAAAATATTTTATGTTGTTCAATGTCAGTTTGGAGTTACATTTATATACTATATACATATGCGTTATATATTATACTATATCTATGAAATACTTATATCTCATGTTCGATAAAACAAAGAAACATTCTTAGAATGTTATGCGCAGTTTAGTGTCATTAACGAATGTACGAGTGAATATTTGTATCTGTATCTTTAAGATTGTTTTGATTGCTTTCGTTTCATTGCTTCGCCCGAAGAGTTTGTTTTGTTTCTGTATTTTCCGCTGACGTCAACTTTGACGCGTGACAATAACAAAATAATTTATATTGTACATATTACATATAAAACATATACAATACACATACACATATAACTTAAATATTTATAAACAATGTGTGCATTTAATGTTGTATGTGTTAATCGTAATCGTAATTGTAATTACTTAGCAACTAGTACAATTGCCTCTACAAAAATGCTGTTCGAAATTGGCGCGGGCCTACAGCAAGCCAATGGCAACGCGATATTCAGCGATATTCAATTGTACTTAATAGCTGCAAGCTATTAACGAGGTGCTTGCATGTATCCAGTTGACTAGTCGAGCGGGTTGTACTTATATATTTAATTCAATTCTATTTTATATTCAGTTCTAAGCGTTCATATTTACCTATAGTTGGAATGTGCATTGTACTCAAATATGTTCGTACATATGTCTTCAAATGTGCCTTTTAACTAATGCAGCTATATTAAATTATAAATATTCATTAATGGAAAATGCATTGAAACAAGGATGACACACCGAAGCGAAGCTTTATTGACAAAGTTATTTACCAATGACAAATCGAATACACTGAACTATTTTTATTTAAAACAATCTATTCAATGTCAACTAATATCAGTCAGCACATAAAAATGAATAAAATGCAAAATAAATAAATTCATAATAAGATTTTCATAATTAATATTGAGATGGTTTTATCTTTAAGACAAATGACGAAGTTATTATTCTTAAATGATAAGCTTTAAGCTTAAGCACTTGTCACACAACTGTACCAAGATTGTCATTAAAATATTTAAATTATTAATTAATATATGTATATCAATGTTCGCCAATGTTTCAATGCTATTCCAATGTGCTTAGTTCCAGTAAAGAGCATGCACTTAATTGAATTTGTATTAGTATCAGTTGCATATGTATTAATTGTATGTAAAAGGTTTGCAATATGAATATGTATATTAGAAATATTAGCTAAGGTATATATATATATATATACTGCGTATAGTATATTTAATTGTAAGCTAGGCTATAATCTAAGCTCTGTCTCTCATTCTCTCTCGCTGTACCTTCGATATGAACACATATGTATATGTATATACAAAATGATAGTGTCAAATGATAGTGTGGTCTCCACAAATAGGCAGCTCTTTAGCAGCAGTCGATTGACACCCAGAACGTACCACTTCATGCCACATTGACAACAGCAAACAAAAAAACAAACCAAATTTTAATTAATAACAACCCGTCCGTTTTCCCAAAGCCAAAAGATATTCGCAATCGCATTAATCCAAAACCTCAAAATTAAAAAAAAAAAAAAATCAAACAGTTCCCAATTCCAAGTGCAAAACACAAGATCGCTGTCACACTCAAAAAAAAAAAAAAAAAAGAAAAGAAAAAAAAAAGAACAATTGAAAAAAATTTAGACCAAAAATCCATGAGACTCTGACACGGTAAATATCAGTAGTGTATTAGTCTAGTTATTATATCTAGCTTACTTAGTCTTAGCTGTAGTTTAGTAATGCCCCTCCCCCCTCAAAACACACACTCATGAGTGCCCCCCTCCCCCTCGTTCCCCTCTTAACTATGCTTAGATTTCAATGCTGTTTTATGTGTCTACTTACACTGTCCTACTAGCTTTCTGAACTATACGCTATACGCTCTCTGTTCTAGTCTATACCTCTCAACTTTAGTTTAGTTTCTAACTCGTACTACTACTATTCTATTCTAACTACTACTATATGATCAACCTCCAAAATGCTATTTCGCAACTGACATCAACATTTTGTATAAAATATTTTCAATATACTCTAACCCAAAAGCAAAAAAAAAAACAAAAAAAAATAATAATAATAAGGGCATTTAGCTGCTTGTAAATTAACTTAAAACATATGAAAACAAAATATATGAAAAAGATATATAAGTAACTGGGTTAATTCGTTTTATTCTCATTTTTAATCGATGCAATTTTATTCTTTCTTTCTTCTTCTTTTATTCGTTTGATTTTTGAAAAATAATAAACACTTGGATTTTGCGTTCAAAACTCAATTCGTTGTGTGCAAACAAAATAAAAACAAAACAAAACAAAAAAAAAAAACTACAAAAACACCGCCTACTACTCTACTCTACTACTACTACTACTACTACTACTACTCAACAACACCCACATACACATACACACACACACTCTGTGTATGCATTTTTTATCGAAAAAAAAAACAAAAAAAAAAACACCTCCCTCAAAAACCCAACACACAATTACAATGACAAAGATGATGTTCCAGGCAAAGTGGACGAGAAGGCAACCCAGCTGCATGCGATTGCCTCGCTTAAGGTACTGCTGGATGCCACCAAGCCGCAACGGGGTGGCGCCACCACCTCAGCGGCCAATCACGTCAAGATTAATCTAAAGGAGACAACATTGGCCGATCGACCCAATGGCAATATCGATACAACTCTCGATTCGGTAAGTTGTGCTCCTTATTTGTATGATATGCATATCTGATATGATATTTCCAACAAAATTGTGCTAATGAAAAATAATGCTCATGATTTCTAGGCATGATTTTATTTATATATATATTTTTTTTTTTTTGATTTCGTTAAGTGGTTTCTTAATCGTATTTACATTGATTTCTGTTTTATTTGAACAAAACAAATGAATTGAAATATGTCACACACAATGCGCTGCATACAACTTCATTCAACCAATCGCAGCTGAATATCGTATATGTTAATATCGTAAAAGTGAATATTGTAAGATCGAACCTCTTGTAAGACGTAGTCTGTGGACCATTACGATATTATCGATTTAAGGCCATTCTGCGTATCTACCGTTAAATGTTAAGTGTAATTCAATTTTGATTTAAGCCCTTTTCGTGTATATTGTTTTTTGTCAGTGTTTAGATAGACAAGTTTCCAGCGCGTTCCAAAAACATTGTTCAATATTTGTATTCAAAATTTCTCTAACTGTTGGCATGTTTCGTCTACATTGCTAATTGATTGATAGATTGGTTACCTGATTGATGCGTTTGGACTGAATCTAAACTACATGTATACCCCCATTTTATACACGTATGTTTTCAATGTGACCCCAGGCATTTGTCTTATATATATATATATGTATATGTTTCATATTATGTGTTTTACAACTGCTGTTGTTGGTTTCCATAAGCCCCAGCCATTTTAAATGTGTAGACAATTGACAGTTTCCTAAAAAAAAAAAACCAAAAATAAAAAATAAAAAACAAAAATGAAAACAAATGCGGTCTCCGTGTATTCTCATGCAACGTCTATGTGTGACTTTAAAAATTTTTATTTTGTTCTTTCAACTTATGAAATTAACTTTCCATACAGCTTTCCGATCCACACAACACTCACCCCCTCAACTAATCACAAACCTTTCGTTGTGTATGTTTACTTATAACCTTAATTGTAATACTCTATCGCCCATGCCCACCAATCCATACATCCATCTCTCTCTCTCTCTCTCTCTCTCTCTCTCTATCTCTGTCTATCTCTCTCTCTATCTCTCTCTTTCTCTGTGTGTGTGTGTGTCTGTTTCATTGTCTTGCCTTTCCCTCACCCAAAATCAAAGAAAAATCAAGAGCTAATTCGGAATTGTGAAAATCTTTGAAACGATTATCATTTCTGCAGAACAGCATTCGGAACCGATCGTATTTGCTTTGTATCTTGAACTGTAGTGTTAAACGAATGATGACTACTCGCCTTTACTTAATATAGACAATAATAGACAAATAACACACACTATTTAATAACACACACAATTATGTCATTTTATTTTTAGATCATAAATGATTTTCCTATAATTTTCATTCATATTTTCGCCAGTGTTGCTGCTGCTGCTGCTGCTGCTGCTGCTGCTGCCTTTGCCACTGCTGCTGTTTGCTCGATGAAGTCATTGAAATATATTCAGTTATTCAGGCATTATATTCAGGCACTCATTTGCAAATGTAGTCGCCACGCGCCGAGCTATGCAATTGACATATTCACACCCATTACAGCCACCACACCCACCTCATCCAACACACACACAGACATGTGTGTGTTTCATACTTGTTATTGTTGACATTTGGTTGAAAATATACATTTTGATGCATAGGCGCAAGCAGCTGCTCATGTTCCGATACTATTCATATTTATTTAACTTACTTTTGATTTGTGCAAAAAGATGACAAAGCAAACAAACAAAATTCAAAGCCAATTCAATGGCCATTCAATATTCCATTTGAATGCGACTCACAATTGAAAGCGAACCTTCGACCGACTGAGTTGGGTCTGAGTCATCAACAAAAAAAAAAAAAAAAAAATCTATGTATAGAAAAAAATAGAAAACTAAATTTCAAATAAACACGGAAACATACTTTAATAAAAAATGTCGAAAATTTCTCTTTTGCTCTCAACTGTCCCACACTCAAAAAATGTAATTGTATTCGAATCCCGTTCTATGTGTTTGTTATGTAAAAACCCAAACTAAAAGAAATTCCCAACACACTTCTTCTCACTCTCTCTCTCTCTCTAACTAACTACTCTATATCCCAGCTATCTGCCTCTCTCTCTCTCTCTAACAGTGTTTGGTTTATTAATCAAGTATTATTTAAATATCTGAAGCTAAGAACTTAAGCCAATGGCAAATTCAACTAATATTCTCAACAAAATACCATAAATATTTCATTTTCTTTATACCTAAAAAACAAATAACAAAAAAACAATAAACAAAAAATGAATTTAAAATTTAAATTCAATTCTATACCAAAAGCCATCGTTAAGTGGTCGACGTCCTAGCTGGATTGAGCAGAGGGTCAAAATTCAGACACGCAAATTTAGCATCAAAGTTAGTTTCATAATCAATTTATTATTGCTCTCTATCTCTCTCTCTCTCTCTCTCTCTCTCTCTATCTCTCTCTATCTATCTCCGTCTACTCTCTATATATTGCATACAAATTTATTATAATTATAATTTGTTTTTTATTGAAAATATCGTTAAAACTGTATATCTTTGCTGTGTGCATTAAGCGACGTCAGCAAACAAAATAAACAAAATATAACTCTGACAATGCTTTAAGCGCTCCTGGGCAGTGGAATGCGGGGGCAATGACAATGACAATGACGGTGGATTAAATGGTTTCTCGCACTCAAATTTCTAGAAGATGAGGCAATCGCCATTCTACATTCCACATTTGCATCTAATCGATTTGAATATTATAATTGCCCATGTCCGTGACTATAAATTCGATTTAATATAAATATAGAAAAATAAAATGATAGTTGCAGAAAGTGAATACATTCAACAAATAGGCATACTTAACTGATCTAGACATATTCTAGAAATATTCTAAATCAAGATATATTTCTGGTGGATTATCTGCTGTGTACCTAGAATAGCCATTATTTCCTATAGAAAAAAGAAAGCATTTCAGCATTCGTTTGTGCAATGGATCTGGAAGACACTATAAGAACTAGATTAAAACAAATAGAATTAATTAAATAGTAAGTTTGCAACAGGATCTACTAAAATGATTTCCATTTCGCCATTTGGGTTGTAAAAAATTGTAAATTTGGGCTCTGATTCTGATTTCGAATTTGAATTGGTAAAAATGCAGTTTCGATTTGTCACATTAATGTAAATGATTATGTTTGACCCCACTGACCCCACCTTTGATTCATACTAAATATGAATCATTACGAACTCAACACCATCAAAATTCGATAAAATTCAACTGAGTCGTCGGTTAGTTTGTCATCGTCAACCACATTGAATGCCCAGGAACATTGAACTGAAACCGCAGTTGCCACAAGCAAAGAATATGCTGGAATTAGTACTAATTGTACTTTGCTTTATAGCCAATTTGTAAGAGTATATTCACTCACATTGCTTTAGTGCCGCTTTTAAGACAATGTAGCGTAAAACACTCTAAAATCTAAACTCTATTTAATTAGCATTCTAGTCACCTAAGCATAACTATATAAAATGTTTTACTTTCTATTTTCGTTACACTCGATCGACTTTAGTTCGGGCTGTGCTCATGCGCATCCATTGATTGTGTGTGTGTATGTAGCCTGTCTGTATCTGTGTTCTTGCACTTAAAATGAAAAAATGAAAAAATGAAAGAAAGAAAGAAAAGAAAAGAAAAGAAATCAACATTTGAGCATGCCTAAGAATAAGACTAAGATGCTGACATCTCTGCACGTTACAATACTCGTATAGCACCCCCAAAAATCAATTGTAATCTAACTAGAAAGTAAGTGCATAACTGTTTGTATGTGTTTGTTTGTACTTACACTAAACTACCACATATTGTAAGCTACTCTTCTTTTTTTCAACTCTGGCCACACTTAGCTCGAACCACTTACTACCTAATCAACACCATCGAATCGTACTTACTGAACCAGAGTCAGCTCTTAACGTCTGTTTGTGAGTGCGTCTCCTCCACAAAACTCAAAACTAGAATACTGCTTCCGAAATCAAGCTAAAACTCTTGATCTGTTCAAACATACATATTTCGTGCTATCAACCGCCTCATGCTCATATGTAAACATAGCCAAAGAAGACATATCATACATGGTCAAATCTCTGTCAGACTCACCCACATCAATTTTATACTAATTAACTATCTCTTAACAAATTACAAACAATATGTACTATTCTATTATACATAACTTATCTGAAGTCAACATTTATATATATATATATATTGTATAAACAAACAATGATCTCTTAAAGCACCACAAAAGCTTAAACTTTAACATTTTATAATATATATAAATATATATATCCATATCCACATCCATATCCATATCCACGCTCGTTTGCAAAACGTAAGGCGCCCGAAATAATCGAGGACGAACCGGAGCCCCTGAGCATGGCCTGGCCAGATACGGCTCGGAAGCGACTCACCTACGTCCTGGTCGCCCCCCTCCTGGTGCCCATGTGGCTAACGTTGCCCGACACGAGAACGCCGCGCGGCAAACGCTTCTTTCCGGTCACCTTTATAGGCTCCATCGTTTGGATAGCTGCCTTCTCCTATCTCATGGTGTGGTGGGCCAATGTCGCCGGAGACACGGCGCGCATACCCCCCGAGGTAAATTCCAAATTTAATCTTTTCGTACGCGGTCACAATTGAATTAAACAAAAATATAAAAATATAATATATTACTTATATACAAATATTAATCTAAATATATATTTACTAGTTTATTTTTTTATATTTATTGTATTTTATATGCAAAACTTAACTTGGTTTATTGATCTACGAAATTATTTATTTTTTGATCAAGTAAAAGAAAATAAATAAATAAAAACCTAAACATTTTTACAAATATTTTTTGGTAATAAAGTTTAATTTAGTTTAATGATCTAAAATAAAATAAAAATGAAATAAATATTTAAAATCATATAGATCCTTACTAATTATCTTAACAACTTTTACTTTAAATTTAGTTCAATAATCTACAAAATTATAATAATTTCAAGTTTTTTGGTTATTTTGTTTTTAATTTGATGACTAAATTTGACTAAATTCTCATTCGCTCTCAGGTTATGGGCCTCACCTTCCTGGCGGCTGGCACATCCATACCGGATTTGATAACGTCGGTGATTGTGGCTCGGAAGGGTTTTGGCGACATGGCCGTGTCCAGTTCCGTGGGCAGCAACATATTCGATGTGACTGTGGGGTGAGTTGAGCAGCAGCAATCCCCAAATACTATACTATATATAACTAAGACACATATATATCGATATATATATGTATATGTATACGGAGTGGGTACTAATTGATTGATTGTTTGGATGTTTGGAAATGCAGCTTGCCGATACCCTGGCTGATCTATGGGATTATCTACGATGCGCCCGTTGAAGTGAACTCGGTGGGCATGGTGTGTTCCATAACCATATTGTTTATGATGCTCGTATTTGTGGTGCTATCAATTGCCTGCTTCCGTTGGCGCATGAACAAGGGGTTGGGCTTTACCATGTTTCTGTTGTACTTTGTCTTTGTTGCGGTGTCGCTGATGTTCGAATATGATTTGATCACTTGCCCCGTCTAAGAACCGCACGGCAACACTGCAGCTGCAAAACTCTGTAACAAAGACAAAAGTCACACACACCCTCACAAAACACACACACAAAACACACACACAAAACACACACACAAACAAAGAGACGCGCAAACCAATTAGCTAAATTTATATACAAAACAAATTAATAAATTAAATAACAAATTGACTAAACAAACTTATCGAATTGTTAAACAAATGCATAAATCACAACACACAAACGAAAGATGAAAAAAAAACCAAAAACAAAAAAGAAGCTAAAAACGAGTTAGTTAGTGCTATGTGCAGCGTTTTTCCTTTTTCAACAAAAGAGACATTTACTTTAAATGTTTAGCCGCAGCTTTTTAAGCCGTATAAAACAAAGCCAACAACATATTGAAAACAAAACAAAAATAATACACACAAAACACACACACACACACACACACACACACACACAAAACTCTTCAGCTTTATCTCTCTAAATCTGTCTCTACGTCAACTAAGAACCTTAACTAACTTATCCATAATTGATTAATTACTATTTAGAAAAAAGAAAAAAAAAACCTCAAATAATGGCTTCCCAATCAATTACTTTACTTGAACGTTTGGGTTTTTAAATTACTACTAATTACGAGTATATAACATCTACTTAAGTCCTTACTTGGCACAAGCACCTTAAATATGTTACGAAACGAGACAGCCAGAAATTATGTTGAGCATATTTTAACTCTACAAAGTGTTGGACGGTTCTATCCACAATATATTTTTTGCAAGTCTGAAGACGACTATTTCATCCAATTTGGGAATCTAATACGAAAACTACAGCAATCCAAATTGTTCCTAGTATTTCCAAATAATATGAAGAAAGAAAAAATGCTTGGCATCAGCTAAACTTTCTACAAATTTCTAAAAGTCCATGTTTTAAATTAAAAAAAAAAAAACCTTTGGATATATCAAAATTTCTGTCCCGTTCCAACACTTGCCGCTCTCTAATACTATATAATTTGCGTGCTCTACCTAACTACATACATATAAATTGTTCTAGTAATTTTCCAAAGAAAAAGAAAGCTTTACGCCAGACAGAGCCTAAATCAGTCTAGTTTTACGAAACTTATACTATATAATATGAACTTATATACCACACGCACACTTACATCGCATATATATACTTACTTATATATTGACCTATATTGATTAAGTGATAATTTGCGTACTTATTAAACGACAAAATGATAAGCTACAACTATACTCAAAAAAAAAACAACAAAAAAAACAACCAAAAAAAAAAACAAAAAAAAAACTAAAAGAAAAAGAAAAAGAAAGTGAAAAGCAAAAATTTATGATTAATACTAGGCATACTTAAAAGAAAAATAAAAGAAACATTTTGCTAAACATTTGCCATACATAATTTTAAAACCATGATGCTCGATCGAACCTTTGAAACTAATTATCATTATATTATTATTATGATTGTCGTTATGATTAATACTTATGATTCTTGTTGGCGTGTAAAAGGTGCAGTTATTTCAATTTAAACAATATTTATGATAGACTACATAAAAAAGTTCGAAAACCAAAAAATCAAATGAGATTAATAATTTCATATACTTTTTGCTTAATGAATCCCCTACATATATATATATATATATATGTATATATATAAACATATATATATATATACAAATGAGCATATATACGATATATAAAAAGATATTTAAACAAAAAAAAACAACTTGCTCTCTTTATTTAGAACGTACGTAACATTTTTCTAAACTAAACCTAAAATCTTAAACCTTAAATCGTAAACTCGTAAAAATGGCCGCAAGCAAAATGATGAAAAGCATGAATTAAACATAAAAGCCCATTAAATATATACATACTTATATAGACGTATATACATATATATATATATATATATATATATATATATATAAATATATATATTTTATATAATGAAATGATAAAAACATAAAGTATATATATGCAACTATAACTTAAGTAGGCAATATATCTAAAGATATCCCAAAATGTTTGCATATGGCTCGCAAATTGAAGTTGAGGTAACAAAAAATACTACCAAAAAAATACTCACTCGAAACTAGAACAAAAACAAAAACAAAAACAACAAAAAAAAAACACAAATCAGAAAGCAATAATTTTTACAACAAGGCGAAGGCGAATACATTTAAATGAGAACTAGTGGCAGTGACATAACATTTTTAATATATATACACACACATATATATATATATATATATATATATATATATATATATATATAAATTAAATTCTATATGTAATAACACACACAATTCAAAAACCAAAACTGTATATTAAAGCACGGCCAACAAAACAACAACAAGAACAAGTAATTTTGCAAAAAAAATAAAAAGAGATGCTAGAAGTGTAGCCCGAGCTGTTGTATAGCCTAGTCGATGCCATCAGATATATATACTTACATATAAATATGTACACATACCTATAAATGGCAGAATGCATATATGTACCTAAACTTATATATATATATATGTATTAGAGACGCGAAGGTTAATAAGTGTGTCTGCTTTTCCACCCCATGGGTGGTGCAGTGCATAATAGTGTTGCGCACACATACATATATTATAATTATATATGGACATACCACATACGATATTATAATTACAATGCAGAAAATTTAACCGAGAACAACAAACCGAGAACACCAAATACCAAAAACACAGAATTAACAACAAATTCACATTGTACAAATACCACGAGGTACATTACATTAAGTGCGTCACGCCAACCAACATTGGTTGGTTGGTTGGTTGGTTGGTTGGTTGGTTGGCCAAATGCTCTATAAACCAACAACATGGCAATGGAGAACTGGACAACATGAAAGCCACTAAACAATCTAATTAACTGGCCCAAAAACAGAACAAACCTTGATTTGGGAGTGACACTGAGAGTGAAATGATTGTAGTTATACTCATTGACTGTTTCTTTAAATATTTATACAGCCTTTGAACTTCTTTCTGGTTCTCCTTTATTTCTCTTTTTCCTTATGGAACCTCTCTCTCTCCCTCTCTATCAGTTTGCTTCAGTCTTCAATCTATTACTTATTCGAACTCAAAATAGCATTTTCTAAGCTGTTCATCCTTCTAAAGTTAAGCAACTTCAAATCGAGTACTTCCCAGCTAATTGTTATATACCTCTTCTTTCTGTTAAAGGCCCTGGTTCTCTGTAGAGCTGAGCTGATCATTTGAAGAGTTGTTTTCTGTTTCTATTTTAAATACAATATTTATTTTGGCCTACCAATTCTCTCTCTTTGGTTTGCTGTGTTGTTGGGTCTGGTGTCAATTCGCTAAAGTTCAGTTACATCACATGATAGCAGAAAAAAAACTCATAAATGGATTATCTTAACACATTCTTAACTCGAACGCTCACTTTTACGCATTGATCGCATGGTCTTGGGAAATATAAAGCAATCGGAAGAGCAGGTGACAAAAAAAATTGCTTGCTCTCGAAATGAGATAACTTCCAGCAAATGAAAACAAAAGAAAGTCACATAAGCTTTTATACATGCCGTACATGGTTAAAACTAAACAATAATCTTCCAAATTAACTTTTAAAAAAACCAAAACACATACGAGAAACATACTTATATATATATACACACACACACACACACACACACACATATATATATATATATATATTAAAACATATATATTATAACGATATATACATACTAAAAATACATACATAAATAAGAACTACCAAAATTACTTATTTAGTACATGAAACCCAGCACACACTCATACATACACACACACACACACACACACACACACACACATACACACACACACACATAAACACCTCACAGGCACTCACTTTAAACATATCGCGCCCACTTTTCTCTATAAAGTACTGCGAACGAGTACAAAAAAATACTTATGTAGAACTAACTATGCTACAGAATATTCCAAAAAAAAAAGCAAAAAACTAACCTAACAAAATTTATGAAATTGTTAATCGACTAGCATTCCGCACGGAGTGTTCATATACTATATATACTTTCGAAGCACTTTCTCTCTCTAATCGAAAACTGAATCCATGAAGCGCAGTACAAATGTCAGCGTCTGTTAACATTTTATACAAGAGGACAAGCAGAACAAAATCAAAATTAAATGACACCCACACACACACACACACATACATATACATATACATATACATATACAAGTCAATAAGGAATCAGAATCAGCTTAGTTAGCATCGATCAATCAATCAATCATATTATGAACTCAAGCTCCTTTCACTTCCCAAATCCTAACTCTTGAACGCACACAAATTCACACGTCAAGTGGAGGTCGTAAAGGTCTCGCTCCAAAGCAACTTATATAAGATAATATATATATATACAGAAAATATATATGTATATATATATATGTATGTATATAACATATGCATATATATAAATATATATATATATATATATATGAGAAATTGTTATGGTTATAGATTTTTACAAAGTTGAATAATTGCGTAACAAAAAATCCAAACCAAAAAAAAAATTGTTGAAAAATTAGTAAAAATGTTCATAACATATAAATGAAGCGTTACAGAGCAAGAAATAATAATAATAATAATAATAAATATTAAAGATTAATAAAACGAAAAATACAGTATATACTTTATAAAAATATTAAACTTACCAAATACAAAATCATTGTTTGAAATTAAAGTGAAAAAGAAAACTGAAAAAAAAGAAAGAAAAACACAACTTGTGTCTGCTAATTTTGTTCTTGACCAAATTTTATTTAAGTTGCAGCTTAAAGCGCCGTAAGTATTAAACAAATTTTAATTAAAACTAAAAACAATTGGCATACTAAAAAATATCTATAGAAATTCCATAATATGAAATTAGCAAACACATAGCACAGACAAATAATTTATGGACAAAACTAAACAATTGCGTTAGTTAACAATTCAATCACCAAACCAACAACAATAACAATAATAATAATAGTAATAATACTAAACACACTTAATGAGAGAGCACATAATCATTAATTTCAGCTTTAAATACGAAATATATAATTATCATAGATATATACAATACATACATATATATAACAAAAATATATTGATTTTTATAAGTATTTATTATGTATTTACTTACCAAAAAACAGATAGTATGAGTAACTTACATTCTTTCCTTTTTAAAATACGTAACGCTGTGTATACAAAACTTATATATATAGATATATATATATATATATTCGATTATATACTATATACATAATGATATATAGTGTGTGCATGTACGAGTAACGAGTACATCAAATAAACGTTTCAAGTTGCGTCCGTTGTATAACACAAGCAAAAAACAAACAATAACAAATGCGGCGACTGCAAGTTGTCCAGCTGTCAGCTTTCGTCTGCATTGAGCAACGATAAACGATTAACGATTGACGATTAACGATACACGATTAACGATTAACGATTAACGATTACCAATTAACGAACGACGATCGCAAAAGCTGTCAGTTGTCGTCTGCATAAACTTGACTTTGAATTTGAGATGGGCGCTTGTCTCAGCTTTTCAAACAGGACACGACACGCACGGGTTTCTTATGGGATTTCACCTTTGTATGCTGAGCTGAATGATTCCAATAATGCATAGTTCTCTAAATCTCTCAAATCACGTATTGTATTCGTCGTGTTGGGTCTAAGAAAAGAAAAGCACGACAAGTGCCCTACTCGAGTTTCAGTTGTGTTTTAGGCAGCAAACCAAAAAACGATAACGATAAATAATAAGAACCGTTAATGAAAATCCAGCAAAAAGTAATAGTTAACATATTGGTAGACTAATTTAAAGTTTTTTATAGCGTTTTCAAATTTGTAAGTATATAACAACAAGAACAAGATCAAGAACATGAACATGAACAAGAACAAGAGCAATGCGTTTATTATTTTTAATAGGCAGGTAAAGATGAAATGCCAATGCAATTATCGGCCAAGATAATTCCAATCGATTTGATAACGTTGGCAAAGCAGTTCGTTAAGCAAAATAACCGTCGTGTGTGTAATACAAGAAAAACAAAAAACAATTCCTTACCCACCAGTGATTTTTGTGTTGTTGAGTTTAATTGTTGTGCGATTTTTACTTTACATTTTTTACATACGTGTAGTACGTAGTCATGCATACATACATACCATACATATACATATACATATATATGTATGTATGTATGCATTTATGTGTGTGCTTTATTTTGTAACGAGAATTGTTGAACATGTGTGTGTGTAATTAGTACACACACACACACACACAAACACACACACACATACACACATACATAAATGTTAATTTGAATAGTGAACAAAAGAGAGTATTATAATACAAAAACAGAATTAATTTTAATAACTGATACGCTTTTAGCACATAAGATTGTACAAATAATTTATATAAATACATACATACAACACACACACACACACACACACACACACACACACACACACACATTTAATAATATCGAAAAGTTCTAAACAGTTAACTGTCTGTATATGAAAACAATCGAGAAATGAATCTTGCATTAAACGTAATATTTTCAATTTGAAATTTGAAATTTTAAATTTTACGATATGTTATCTGGAATTCTCTTTTATGTTGTATTTGTATATTATAAGCATTACAAGACAGGACAGGACGGGACAGGTCGGCGGAGTATCCTGTATCCTGTAAGCGAGTCAAACGAAAGTGATGAGAAGATGCCATTGGATTGACAAACTAGGAATCCCCAGAACTTGCTGAACCATTGAATTCGGCTCTACTTTACAACAATTGCGAATAATACAGCGATGCTCTAAAACAGAATGTTATTTACTTTATAGAAGTACATATTTATACATAACAAAACAAATATATATATATATATATACATACATACACACACACACACATATATATGTATAATTAAATGCAACATTTAGATTTTATACAAAAAACACACCACAATCATGATCCTTTCCCTCCCCTCTCCCCCCTCCCCCTCCTGAGACCCATCCTTGCATCAAATCAGATCAAATTGTCATTTAAAACAACAAAAAAAAAGAGACTAGAAAACAAATCAAATACACAAAATATAGTCAATTTCGATGGCACAGAAAATACGAGCAAATACTGACAAAAAACACCAGTTGATGAAATATATAACAAAAGGCATTTTGAGAGGAGAAGAGGGGCGCAAAATGGAACGACACTTATGTAAATCAAAACGAAGCTAATAAGCATAGATACAATACAATGTTAACTAGTTATTTAGGTGAAATATACAACAAGTCACACTCAGATACATTTAAATCGTAACGCTTAAATAATAATAAACACTATCACACACACTAACACACACACACAGATTAACGCGTCAATGATGAGAAATATGAAAAAACCGTTACATAGCCGAATTGTAGCAGAGCCGCAGCAAACGAATTAACGAATCAAATGGCCGTTTAATAAAATTTTTGTTATTAACAACAACAAGAACACCAAGAAAAATTTGTAAAGCATAATTGCAGTCAGCATATTGCTAGCAAACAAAAAAAATTAATATATATATATATATACATATATATATATAAAGTTAATGTTCAAACTAACTAATATATAACGAATATTATATAATACAACAAACTTAGACTGTATGTTATTTTCTCAATACAATACCTACCTATAAAAACAATAAAAACAGATTCAATAAAAAGAGTTATCCAAAAGGCAGTGCACAATGTTTGAATGTTTGGCGCGCAAGCTAACAGATATATAAAACAGTCTGGTAGCACTAGTAGGCAGTGCTGCCAATACCGATCTGTTGACATGTTTTGCGCGCAAGTTAACGATAAAAATGTGGTCTGGTAGCACTAGTAGGCAGTGCTACCCATCTTGATCTGGCAATTTTTCAAACTGGCGCGCATAAGCTCTCATTTCTTTTCCTAATAGTGTGGCAGCACTGCGCATTCTCCTCGAATGGCAACATTTTTGATTGGTAGATATTTTCTCATGATGTGCGTAAGGTCACACTGTTCCTTCCCACGCGACCAACAACACAAAAACGTGTGTTTTTGGGTACGTCGTGTGTTTTTCACAAAACAAACAATATTCAAGCAAAACAACTGTATTCAACAGTTGTCAGCATCTAATAAATAGCTGATCTAACAGACCGCCACAATGAGACGTCCCAAGAAGGTATGTTTCAAGTAAAATAGTAACACGCAATTCACAGCAAAACTGTGAGGTTATTTTCAATACACTACACAAAAAGCAAAGCACTGTCATTTTATCGATCTGTTTGTCACTTCACAGTACGAGTCCGGCGAGGCCACACAGTACATTAGCCGGCGTGCGGCGCTGCGCAAGCTGCAGTTATCGCTGAACGACTTTCGGCGCCTGTGCATCCTGAAGGGCGTCTATCCACGCGAGCCCAAGCACAGAAGACGCGCCCAGAAGGGTTCGTCGGAGATCAAGATCCTATATCATACCAAGGACATACGCTTTCTGCTGCACGAGCCCATCGTGTGGACGCTGCGTGACTATAAGGTAAATTCCTTACAAATTAGCTGGTAGACAATATATACAAAATATATATTTTGCTTGCAGATCTTTGCCAAGAAATCGGGTCGCGATCGCGCCATCAAGGATTTTCGCAATCTGAAACGTCGCCTGGCCTTGTTCCCCGAGATCAAGCTCGATCATATTGTTAAGGAGCGCTATCCGACGTTCATTGATGCGCTCAAGGATCTGGACGATTGCCTCACACTGCTCTTTCTGTTCAGCACATTTCCCTCACTGCATCTGATTCCGCGCGAGCAGTCGAATCTGTGTCGCCGCCTGACCATTGAATTCCTGCATTATGTGATTGCCTCGAAGTCACTGCGCAAGGTGTTCATTTCGATAAAGGGCTACTATTTCCAGGCGGAGATCAAAGGCCAGAAGATCAATTGGATTGTGCCACATTATTATCCGTTTAAGCCTCAGTCGAAACAGGAGGTTGACTTCAAGGTCATGTCAATATTTGTGGAGTTCTATACGATCATGTTGGGCTTCACCAATTTCCGTTTATATCATGGCCTCAATCTGGCCTATCCGCCACAGTTTCCCAGCGGTGTGCTGCAGGACAACAATGAAATGCTCAAGGACGAGTCCAGCTTTGTCTCGGAGCGCATTGCTGCCCTCAACTTTGAGCTGCTGCGCACCGACAAGCTGCAGGAGGATGAGGAGGAACCCGACATCGATATGGAGCTGCTCGAACAGGATGGCGACTCCAAGCGCATCATAAAAATGAAACAGGAGGCCCAGGAGATAACCCGACTCCGCACCCTCTTCAAAGGCCTCAAGTTCTTTATCAATCGCGAGGTGCCGCGCGAGCCACTCGTCATCATTATACGCTCCTTTGGCGGCAAAGTGTCCTGGGATTCGACAGTCTTCTCGGGCTCGACATACGAGGAGGGCGATGAGAGCATTACGCACCAGATCGTGGACAGACCCAGCCTGGCAACACAATACATCTCTCGCGACTACATACAGCCGCAGTGGATCTTCGATTGTGTCAATCAGCGCCAGCTGCTGCCCACCAATCAATACTTCATCGGCGAGAAGCTGCCGGCGCATCTGTCGCCGTTCGTTGACGCCAAACGGGATACTTATATACCGCCCGAGGAGAGGGCGCTCCATGATCCCTCCCTGATCGAAACGCATGGTAAGATAAGCGACTGTCCAAATTGGAGGTAATCTTATTATTATTGTTTCTGCTGCAGTTCAAAGCGATGATGAGTCTGAAGAAGAGACTGCGGCGCAGGAGGAGGAGGATGCCGTGGAGCAGGAGCTGCTCGATGCGCAGCTGCAGCGCGCTTATCAGGAGGAGACGGCCGAGTACAAGAAGTATGGCGGTGCCGATGGCGTCAACGAAGATGAAGAAGACTCTGACGATGAACAGTTGTATGAAGACGAGGACGAAAGCGATGACGATGACGAAGAAGAGCTCGATGAAAAGGCACAGCGACTGCTGGAGGAGGTGCGTCAGTCAGCATTAAATATAATACACAGTACTTAACAATTTTCAATCTCCCTGCTTTCAGAAGCAAAAAATGTCCGTGCAGTCGGGCAAGGTGCACAAGGTGAACAAACGGCAGGTGCACAAGGCGGAGGTCGATGAGCATCGGCTGCAGGCGCGCATGGTTAAGCCACGTCATCGCAATCTCTTCCGGAAGCTGATACGCGAGAAACAGAGCAAGGAGAAGGAGGAGTGGCTGCTGCGCAAGAAGCGACGCAACATCGACACCGATGCCAAGGAGCAGAAAAAGACGGCCAAGCGGGAGGCGCGCAAGGCGGCTGCCGCCGCTGCTGCGGCTGCTGCTCAGTTGGGCGCCAAGTGAACGCCGATATTGCTTATCCTGTGTCTTGATCTTAGACTTAGTTTGTACACAAAAACAATAAAAGAATGAAACTATCGTTGCAATGACTTAAATTGTACGCGCAGCCTACTTCACGTGACTGCACAATTGAAGCGCAGCTAACAGGAACAGATTTTATCGCAACCAACTTCGTTAGCCTGAATTTGAAGCTGCCTGCGCAAATAGAGTACTCCAACGTGAAGTTGGCCGTGCGCAAAATTCAGCTCGTGCGTGAGACTTGCTGAACGCAAAATTCAGCTCGTACGTGAAGTTGGCTGCAACGATTCTGTTCGTTTGCAATTTCATTCAGCGAACGGTTGCACAGCGGCTTTATTTCAGGGCTTTTGCTCAATGACTTGGCAAGAAACCAAATTCTTATATGATGAGCAGGCAAATGAGTTTATATTTCTTACATACAATTTGTATGCAAGTCCTACTCATATAAAACTCGAATTTCTGGCAAACATAATTACAGCAGATAAAATGCTACAGGATGCGCCATCAGAAGCAGCAGACTTCTTAAAAAAAAATCATTCGTTGCACAAATCTCGATTTATATGTAAAGCTTAAATAATAATTTGAACAATAAGAACTCGCAATAATCGATTTTGGGGTTTACACTTTGTGAAGAGAACACATAAAATTTATAAAAAATCATATACATAATCATATAGTACAACAACAAAAACACAGCAGTCAAAAGCAAAAGCAGAAGAAACCATTGTTATAAATATAGGCAAAATGGAAGTGTCAATTGCAATTTGCTGAACACCGACTGTTAGAAGTCCTAGTTACGCATAGTCTAATTATAGTTATAGTTCACAGAGCATTAGTTATAGGGGGAGGCTAAGTTAGGCTAGAATTAATTGCTTGGCTATTGAGAAACTCTTTCGAAATTTGTTATTCATGTAATTTTAACTAACGCATGCATCACTCGATCGATCTGACGCCCATCGTACACACTAGATTTGTATATAGTATATGTATGTATATATAGTACTCGTATATTGTATATGCCCTGACACAGTCCAAGTCTGTCAATAGTAGTACCTATTACTCTATATATGTATATAATGTGTGTGTGTGTATGTATACAGTAATTATATATATTGTTTTTGTATATGTTTTCAACTTTGCTGCAAGAATTTGACGTTCGCCGCTTCTCTTCTTGAGTAAGTAAAAAAATATCGTTTTTTTTTTCAAAAATTCTAAATGTTTGTTGTTTTGCTTTGATCTTAAGGATTTTATGATCTAGTGGTTAATCACTATCGCTGTTGTCGCCGCCCGCTGCCCCATCCTCATCGTCATCATCATCGCTATCCTCCAGCTCGGGCATGGGAAATCGCAAAATAGCCGCAACGCCCGTAAGTTGTGCGAGTTCTAAAATTCACAAGAGAGATACACAGTAAAGTATTTAATTGCATAAATATATATAAAGAGTTACTCAGTTGAGTCTCAAATACAATTAGAAAATTAGAAAGACACAAATTAAAATCGATCTATATTCTAAAAGTCTTTCAGCAGTTGGAATTTAATCATTTCTGATTATGGATATTTCTTTAAGCGAATAATATTCATACAACTCAAATATCTTGGCCTCGCTAAACCCATAAGTAGACTTGCTCTGAACTAAACCTCGACGCTTGACAAAAGTAAGATAATTGCATAATTTTAAGCATCCGGTCCATTAGATTAGATTAAGAAGTCTAATTGCCAGTGGTCAACTTTAGTAAAGTGCATACCCACAGCTCTAGCCATGCTGCAGAGTACGTTGTAAACCAAGGCCAGTACGCTGTCCATCAAAGCAAACCAGTCAGCTTATTTTTGCTCAGCACTGGGAGTGTAGGAGTGTGCTTGCAGTTGTCAGTTTCAAGGCTTACCGGTTCTGTTCTAGAATTGAACTGAACTTAACATTCAACTTGGTATTTCAATTAACAACATGCTAATTTTTTGACGTGATTAATTCTATGTAGAACATTTGGGAACTGTTTGGGAAGTGCTTCATGTGCTTTGGTTTAGTATAGGTTCGGTTCGGTTCGGTTCGGTTCTATTTTGTTTACTCAATGAAATTGTTGAGTTGTTTTTTATCTGCATATCATTTAAATGCTCGTTGTGTTTTTCTGTTTACACTCTTTAAAAAATGTTTATATATAAGTAATTGAAAGCTGATTAAAACGAACCAAATCAACAAAAACGAAGAGAAGTACTTGAGAAGGCGCTTCCAGCGATAACGAGTTAAAAACAATTATATATGTGGAAATGTGGAAATGTTCGAGTGGCGATGAGAGACAAGCCAACTATGTAAATTTCATTTAGTTCTCTTGGTACGAGCAAAAGTTACAACAGCTACTAAAGTATTGGGTTCTATTTTAGAATTACAGCGACCCATTTACGTTTTATACGTAAGCGTAAGCTAGGCGAGAGTACGCAACTAAAAGATACCCTGTAAGCAGTCTTAAGGCAAAATTGCGAAAGTAGTTAAGGTAAATAGTACTTTTGTATCTTTCCCAATTTATATTTGTGTATTGTAAGTCGGCAAACATTTGCACGTCTTTTAAAGACTCCCACTATACCCCTCCTAACGCTCTACAGGGTATACTAATGGCAAGTCGCAGACAAGTGATAAGAACAAAAGGAAAACCAAAGAAAATGCAACACGTGACTCATTTACCAAACAGCCACAGCCACAGGCACGGCGTAAGAAATGCCTATTTAAAGACCCAAACATATTTACGATGAACATACAAAATGTAATTTTAATTAAGAACATGCAAAATTGATTTGAAAATTGAAAGTGCTCTCAACACAAAGTAGACTTGAGTAAATTATGCATTGCGGGAGATTTCTTCGAGAAACACATACAACAAACACATGTATTCATATCTATCTATCTATATATATATATATAAATATACATATATATATATATGTATTTTGTAAGTACATATGTGTATGCATATGCAATGCGAGCCATGTAAAAATAGAATTCTTAACGAGGTCATTAGACAGGGGGAGGCCTGCACATATTCTAGACCAAAATGAAAAACACGCATAGGCATTTTTGCATATTTTCCTTTGCAATACACTTTGCACTTGCTGGCTTATGAAGTAAAATCCAAATGATTCATCATATAACACTTTGTTCTATGCTTATTACCAAGGCTTTCAGGCGTTAAAAAAAAAGAAGAAGAAAGTTAAGAAAAAATACTTACGTTCTCCCGATATATGCATACTGGAGAATATTTTCACCTCACCACCGGCATCGCGCACCGATTCGACCAAGTTAACATATTCTTTCCTGAGATTAATGTCTTGGCATCTGAAAGCAATCAAAATAGAAATTAAGATCATCTTCACATTGCTGATGGATATAATTATTTGCTGGTAAAGTTCAATTAATCAATCAAATTGATTTAGTTCAACAGAATATTTAATGCTCCAAATAAAAGTGCATTTAAAAAATATATATTTTTATTTTTTAAATGATAAATGGCACTTTCGAGATGCAAACACATGTTAATATCACCTCGAAATGATTAAACTATGCTAAAGAGTAAAATGAGTTGGAAATGGGCAAAAATAAACAACACGAAACATTGCAAAGCACTTAATTTACCTATCCAGTTGCATATATCATCCCAGATCAGTTACATATGCATTCATTCAAAACATGCAATTGAAACAGAAATCACAACAACAACAAATTTTCTACACGTAATTGCGCTACATGTGAAACCGAATAGCGAAAAAAATAGAAACCCTGAGGCCGCCTTAGGTATAGATATAAAACCATTATTATCTATTACGATTCAGAGTACGTGATATTGCACATCCACAGTTCAATTAAAACATCGATGATCGGATCGGTGTTCGACGCAAACGCATAGCAAAGCGGTTAATCATGCTCAGGTAGAAGTCATATGATGGGAGCACCTACAATAAATAATGTATAAGGTGTCGGGCTCAGCTGGAATTGCGATAAAGGTTAACAGTTATAGCCGCTGAGCTAATTGCAATGAAAATGCAAGTTATTTAGTCGGAGATAATGCGAACCGTTAAATTCCAGAAAGTACGTGTATTAAAGTTGTCCGCAATTTAAATTGTAAGGTTCAAAAACCTTAGCAAATCTTATTGGTACAGCAATAAAAATAACTGGCAAATGCACCAACAAAAAAAAAAAACTGCGCATTCTCATTAAATATATGCAAAAATATTTATAAAAAAAAATGAACACAGGTAAAATTTCAATTATCATTTTAAATTGAAGCCCCAACATTTTCTGTGGTTGTATTGTGTCTGTGTTCAAAGAAGAGCAGAGCTAAAGAGCAAACTGACGGCACAATGTGACCAGATCGCCAATCGTTCGCTCTTTAAAGTCTCTCTCTCGATTTCTGCCTCTCTCTCTCTTTCTTTGCGGCAATACGTTCCCCAGCACGTGTAGCAGTCAAAGAGAAAATAAACACAAAGAACAGTAATTAAAAATGTAGAATCGCGAGAAAGTTGATAAATACCCTGTAAATTTAAGTCAAGAGAGCAGACAGTCTCATGGATTTAGCTATATCATCAATCAAAAACATATAAGAAAGCCATATTGTGATTTATGAATGTATACCATTTGTTTTCATTAATACAATTTTTAGTATTTATTTATATAAGAAAATTGAATTTTTATATAGCTTATTGTTTAAAGTAACGGGTATTAATGCGCCCCCTACCCCGACTGTGTATGCAGGTATTCAAAGAGAGCTCGAGCGAAGAGCAGAGACCGCCTCGCAGTCTACTCGTGTAGAATTAGTTGTGAAGCGGCTTTCTTACGGTTCGCACGTCGGCACGGTGAAAAGAAGAAATACGCCAAGAATACGAATCGAAGAAAACAACGCGACAATTGCCACGCAAAAGAAATTGGTGCTAAGAAAAGCCCCACAACAAGAAACAAAAAAAAAAAAGAAAGCAATAGGTGCGTTTAGGCCAAGTGAAAGTTGTTGTTACTGTGGCCGTTACGTCCATGTCCATGTCAAGTGCAAGAGGCTTAAATTACCAATCAGGTTTTTGATTTTTTATAGACGTCATGGGATTTTAAAATGCCTTGAGTCAGCGCTGGGCAATTTTGCAGCCGCTGCAGCATTTGTGTCGGTGTATCTGTATCTATGCAATACCTGTGTATCTTTTCACGCATCCGTTAACCACAGAGTTGTCATGAATTGATTTCATTGTTGTAGATGTTGTAGCTGTTGTTGCTGCTGCTGCGTGACAATGATTGCACAATGAAATCAATTGTTATAATGGAATTAACGGAACGTAGGTGAAAGAGCCATGAGTTGGGGGCGGGACAGCTGAGGTCGCCCCAACGGACACCGAGAGAAAGGCAAACGGGCAACAAAGCGTCGCTGGTATCAAGATATCAACATAGTTTAAAAATGTTTAGATGGCGGCGGGGAAATGCATAATTAACGTATCACGTGATGTGTTCATTTATTGTCTGTAAATTAATATGAACTGTTATTAAACTATTCAAATGTACAGACAAAAAATTTGAATGAATAAATTGAAATGAACTTTTTGCCAGGAAAAATACAGCATGAAAATCTTGGGAAATTGTGCATCTACAGTTTGGAGTCACTTTTGTGTGTGTATAAGCAAGAGTTGTAAACAGGTTTTGCTTAAAAATGTTAAATGCTTTTAATAAAAGAAACTAATATAAATTAAATTGGACCGTAGACAAACTCACCTTACGAGTTTCAATCGGAATGTTTTTTTTTTTTTTTTTGGAACTTATCTTAAATAAAGCTTTTTAAGGCAAGATTAAATAGCAACTTGATATCCAAGAGCACATTGATCAACCACTGATTTCTTAATATACCACCAACTCAACTTAGCCCAAATAGAAAACACCTTCAGATTGAAAATAGGAAAATAGCTGAAGCTATTGATTGCCGAATTTCAAATACTCTGGCAAAGATATAAATGTCTCTCGGGAAACTAAACTAATCAATATGAAGAACTATACTTGTATTAAAAGGGTATACAAAACATTGGCGCCCTTTCATTTCTTGCGCAATTTGCAAATAAAGCTAAAAGTAAAACCAACTTTCGAAATGTGCCCGGCTCGTGCCCAAAAATATATTTTTTAATAAACAATACGAGCACAACAGCAGAGTGAATAAAAAGAGGCAACAGGCAGCAGCTGCAGCTGGAAATAGGGGCACGTTGCATGCGGCATAAAACGCCCTAAAGCGAAAGACTAGAAAAACTGGTTGGAGCAGATAAACAACAAAAAATTTATATGTGAGAAAAAATCGAAGCAAAGAGCAGCAAAGAAAAGACGAATGAGTAGCAAGAGCCAAATGAAAAGCGATAGAGAAAGGGGGTGGTGGCGTGGAGAATGGAAGAAGGTGGGAGATGGTAAGCATTCAAGAATTCAAGAACCAGTCAAAGACTTTGGCACAACTCGACAAAAGTGGATCATATTACACAAAAGACGCCGGGGGAACACAGCGGTAAGCTGTGTTCCACATGTGGAATGCAAGTTAGTCGCATAGAAAAAGTCCAGAATTGAAGAAGAAAGAATAAACAATTAAAATGGAAGAGCATCAGAGTTAAGCGCTTTAAACGTGCCTCACACGCAAAACCATAAACGGTGCGATTTAATAAATTGAAATACCTATTTCGAATGCTTGTCGTAATTTTGTTTATATTTTTCTTGTGTTGTGTGCTGTATCGCCCACATGGCAAGTGCTAATAATTAGCGCAACTTAGAAGGCGACACAAACAAATGGAACAGGCAAATAAGTAGAGCCAAGAGTGCTAAAAATGCCGACACATATACCATATACCATATACACATAACAGATACAGATCACTTACGTATGCAATGTGTAGATACAAAAACAAAATAAAATAGATGCAGATATGGCGAAATTTACATGCCTTTTAGGGCCTATGCAAAGTCTGAAATGCAAAAAAAAGTCCACGACGTGAACTAAAACAGCTCCATAAACAAAGATCTCAGTCTACAACACATACAAATATATATATAGAAGTAAACAATCTGAAATGTATATGCATATGGACAGACTGAGAGACGTGCGTATTGAGTGCAGCTTGAAATACTCTGAAATACTTAATACGCGTGTGAAAGAGCAACACAATAGCAATACTTAAACATGTGTTGTGTGTGTGTGTGTGCATGTGTGTATGTATGTATGTTAGCTAGAATAGCAACTATCTTTGTTTTCTTTGCCATCAGCCAAAAGACATGCCAGTCAAAACTAATGAGACTTAAGAATTATTAAGATTTTGGGTAAACAATAATGGGAGAACAGTGTTTGAAAATGCTATGCTGCTTTGAAGTTTTTCATTTTGCTCGTGCTACCTTAACAGAGTAATAGCAGAGCAGAGTCAATAGCAGAGCCAATAGCAGAAAACTGCAAGGAATGCTATTTAGCTATATTCTGCTCTTTTGTCTGTCATTTGCAAGAGCAATAGCAGCAGCAAGAGCAAAAATATTTCCAATGTTCTCTTTTTTAGTGGAAAGAAAAAAGCTTGAGCCTGGCTGCCTGGCTGCCGCACTGTATAGCTTATGCTGCTGCTATAACAATCGTATTTCTGCTATCAGAGCTGCAAGCAAACATTCTTCCATGGAGAATCAAGCGCTTAATATCTGGGAAATACGATTAAATCTATAAACAACATTAAAATTAATAATTATACTAATTTAAGAAGAAACCTGTACTTCAGCTAAAGTTCAACGTGTCTATGAAGTATATTCAAATCAATACAAGTTCAACTGAACTCTGTACTCTGTAGAAGATTACGCACTGCACCTCCAGTCTAACATAGGAATTTCACATAACATCACCTCAAAAAAACACGTAACACAAGCCATTTATATTTACACTTTAAAAGACCACAATAAATTATGTCATATTAAAAAAATAAATAAAAAATAAACAATGGGTATGCGGGTCCAAATACCAAGCTAGTAAGCACATTTAAATGCTTAGCTGAATTCTTAGGGTAGCCACAGAAATAACTGTTAGCATAACTAAAAAAAAATATAGATAATTAAATGTTCTAAAGCAGTTTAGATTAGAGTGCAAGGAATGTGAGATAAGGGCCCTAGCAACATGCGTTTTATACGTTAATCACCTTGCGGCATATCTAATTAATTTAAATTTTCCCTGCTTACAGTTCCTACATAGTATAAGTGAAATTCTGAAGAGGATGCTTACTAAACAGCCCGACTATACCATATCAGAGCTGGGTTATCCGCAGCTGCATCAACTATGCGACGATGGATTCCACAAAAAGTTCCGCCCACAACAAGCGCCCAGTTGCAGTGACAGACCCCGTCACAGTCACAGTCACTGGCTCAGTCACAGTCACTGTCACAATTCCAGTCCGAGTCGACTGCTGCCGCTGCGCGAAACTTTGGATGATTACAACAGGCGGCTGCTGAGCGAGCAGAATGCCAAAGTGGCAACTTGTGTTGCAAGTCGGCGCAGAGAATCGGTTGATGTGCTGGCGCAGCAGAAGAGACAGAAGAATCTACGGAATGAGCAGCAACAGCAGCGAGACAAACACAACAACAACATCAGCAGAGAGTAAGACAACAATCATAAATTGTAAATTGTTATCAAGTCAAGGTCCTATTTTTAACTCTGCTCTTTTCGTTTCGTTTATCAATTTGCGCAACAATCAACAGCAACAATCAAAAATGTCGAGATAAAGCACAAGGAACGACGACGATGGTGACTTGCGACTTGAATAGTTTCTAATGAGGAGGAGGAGTATACGGCTAGTATACGGCTGATCTACAATAATAATAATAATAATAATACGGGACTGATTAAACGTGCTAAATTTACCAACAATCTTAAGAGAATAAATACATTTTTGCATAGACTTCTAAGCGATAATTCTAAGTAAATCAAAAGCAATAACACTTAATTTAATTGCATGCCACGCAAATATTTTATTTTTCTACTCGGTTAAATGGAATTTTAACGGCTAATTAAAAAATGTATACGGGCTATGGCTATGGCTGTGTCGAGGGGCACTTCTCAGATCCAGATATTCCAAAACACGCAAAACGTAAACAAAACGCACAAAAGCACTAATAAAAACAAAAAAAGAAAAAGAGCCAAAAATGGCGACGACTTTGCGGGCGGCCAACCTTGATCATGAGCACAATGGGGCGCAAAAGGGGCGCGGCTCGGTGGGGTGGCAGCACATCAAATTAGCGTTTTCGGACGTGTTCTCTTTAAATGGCTAAATTGCGCTCAAGTTGAAAGCCAGACGCAAGATCTGGAAAGCGACTGAGCTCCGACAAATGGATGTGGAAGACGAATTGAATACGCTACAAAAAGGTATGCAAATCACAGTAATTGAATCTATACTAAATTAGTTATTTACCTTGGCCATGGTATAAACCCCATTTAAGCCAGATTGTTCAGTTTATGACAGCAATTTTGCTGTATTTAATAATAAGGATAGTAAATCTTTATCTATCCAAGCTATAGACTAAATTTAATTATAAGTCAGTTAAATGAATGTGGAAGTCCAAAATTTAATATGCTGCAAATATGATCTTCTTGAATCTATACTAAATTAGATCTTTCCCCGCTATAGATTTAATTTAGTTATATGTCAGTAAAATGAAAGTCGAATCGAAGCGATTTAATGCGACACAAAAGAGATTGTCTTACATTATAATTATCATGGTGTGATTACTTGATGAAATTCGACCGCTTACTCATCTTATTAAGGCAAACGCTGTTTGGTTGCTTAAACAATCGTCACAGCATTTTATATATATCTAGTTATTATTCAAACGATCACTTTACCTGCCGATCAGTTATTCAGCTGAGACATGCTGATGAAACAGATCAATGATAAAATCTCCCAGTATATATTATACTCTCAATATGAGTAATATATGTATATATATATATATAAATATAGTATAAATATGAATATGAGTAATGAATGTATCGGCTCCTAAGTGCTACGAATTTCTCGAAATTATCGTTTCTAACCGCACTTTAAATGAATAACCTAACAAGTCGCTCAAATCTGATGTAGCGCATCATAAACTGCTATATATGGCAAATAAAAGCAAAACTTTGAAAGTTGAAGGTTTGGCGCTGTGGGCTTGTCAATGGAAGTGCTCTTGATCTTTCTGCTTGATTAAACGCGAAATTATCTTTTTATGAACATGTATAAGGGTTGAATAGTTGATAAGGTTACAGTACAACGAGTTGGCTAATTTATTGTGTAATATAATATCTAAACAAGCTGTAAAGATAGCAATACACTTCTGTGGCAGCTTTGATAATAGGCACAAATTGATGTGGTAGCTAAGCAGATTAGCCAAGATTCAACAAAATCCGTTCCCAAGAATTTAACAAACATAATTTGTGTAATGGATATTTAAATATAAAAAAATCATTGATATTTCAAATGAATTTCTACTTGATTTAAATTTTGACGATCTACAACAGTTTAAATTTGAGCTAGTGAATATTTCCATGCGATATCTGAAATCAAAGCTTTTTTTAAGTGTTTTTGCATTTGAACAATTATTAAATAGTATTCAATTAACTGTTGTCCAATACAAAATGTGAAATAATTTCATGAAACATGTAAATTAGATAATAATAATGATATAATAAAATGTAAAATATAAATTAAATATTTGTTTGCAAATTTAAACTAAATTACTTTTGGACGAGGAGCATAAAAATAGTAATGGAGAAGAGTAAAGGAGTCAGTTAGCAGTAATCTAATAAATAAAACTTCTTTTCAAGATTTTGAATAGCGAATTTAAATATGTACAACATAATATATTCATTTATCTCCCCATCAACTCAGCTCAACTGATTTAAATCACTCACCTGAATAGATTGTCCGAAATGAGCAAAATTTCTATAGATTGTGCCTCGGCGGCGGCCAGGACATGTTTCTTGCCATAGAAGGCCTTTGTTGGTTCACATTGCAGCATCATGTAGAACTGTTCTAGGACTTTCACCTCGCCTGCCGCTTTTGTGTCGGACATTTTGGCAACAACAGCGGGATCTTGCAGCACCTCTGCAAAATATAAATTTAATGATTGAATTTCAATTTGAACGGACACCATCGAGTGCTACACACCTTTCAGCGAATGCTTGAAGCCGGAGGATGCATGAACCAGCATGAATCGGCTCTTGTTGTCCAGCAGCACTTTGTAGTCCATTTTGACGGCCTGCTGGAACATATAGTCATAGAACTGATCGCGCACAAAGCCCGGCGAGGCAATTAGCACACACTTGACCACGTCGAAATTGACGTGACGCAATATGCTCTGCATGACCTGCTCGTAAAACTTGGCCAGACCCTTCTCGTGCTGCTGGACGTTGCCCTTGCGTTTGCGTGGTATGGACACCTCGATTTTGCTGCGCACCAGCGTCATGCTGGCCGTAATAAGGCACACATTCGCCAGACCCTCCTGCATGACGACAGCGGCCACATCTGCCGATTGCGTGGGATCACACGCCATTTCGATGCGTTCCAGCGCAATGGTATCCCATTCGGGTTTGCGCAGCTCGAATTTGCGATTCAGCTCCAGGTCCAGCGTGTGATAGGCACCCATTTTGACGTACTGATTCTCCTCGATGTTGCGCCCCTTCAAACGCAGCACACACGCCTGTGTATCAAAGTCGATGGACTCCACGGCAATGGTGAGCGTGGTGCGGACTCGGCTGCTCGTCGACGACCCGGTGGCGGTTTCATTCTGCACTTTGCGTATGGTGGTGCTACGAACGCTGTCGCCTTCGGCAATTAGATTGTAGGCGTGCCACATGTCTTCCGACTCCTCCGGCATGAGGGTCACATTGCTGTGTGTGTGCAAGATGAGGAATTAGAATGTGGCGAAAGTGTTGGCTTGTTGTAGTTGCACTCACCCCTGCATACCCTTGTCCACGTATTTGCCGAGCAACTTCATCTTGCAGCTGTCGCCAGACGTTTAATTTTTGTGTTGTTGTTGCTTGCGTTGGCGTTGCGTGCTTTGTGTTTTTTGCTTTTGTATGCTTTTTGTCACTTGCATTGAATTAGATGTTTCCTTAGGTCAAGCGAATTGTTCAGCATTTTCGGTAGTTGTTGTTGTTGGGCTCGCCGCAGCTATTAAATCAAAATGTCTATGAAAATTGCCAAATTCCACACGGCAAACTTTTTGACATCTTAGAACAGCTGATCAACAGTGTTGCACAGCGACTGTTTAGAAAAATCATGTGCTCGTCTATCGAACACTTCATGGTATCATCAATATTGCACCAACAATTATTAATAAACAAATTGAAACAAATGCCTATATTAAATGGGAATATGTATTACAAAAAATACACGCAATTTTTTTTTATTAATATTACAGTTTACATATTTGTACGGATTTCGAGAGTCGCCTCTCAACTTAAACTAACAGCCTTTCAATTTCCTGCTGTATGGAGGTAATCTGCGATTTCAGCTGACTACCCTCGTTGGTGGTCACAGAGCAGGCCACAATGGGCCTGGACACGCCGCAGGCACGTCCCAATGCCTGCTTGGAACGCACAAACACATACGGCACATTCTTGTCCTCGCACAGCAGCGGCAAGTGCAACAGAATCTCGATGGGCTCCGTATCGCCAGCCAGGACAACAATATCAGCCAAGCCGCGATTCAGCGTCTTGGTTGCCTCGTTGGCTCCCTTGCGCAGCTGGTTATAGTTGAGGGCCTGCTGCAGCAGATTCATTATCTTGGCGGTCAATTGGGCATCGGCCAGTGGGAATGCTTTCGGATTCACTTCCTCGGTCTGCCAAAAACAAAGGTGTTTATAATCCAAAAAATATTTACTGCTTTCTTTGCATGCACACTTACCATTTTGGTGATTTTTGTTGTCTTTTTTGTGTGTAGATTTCGTCAAAAAATTAAATGCTACCTCTCGGCCTGTGTGCTTCACTGAGGGACAGAGTTAATATTGAAACGTTTGCAGAAACACGTGCGTTGTTGATATTTTCTGTTGTTCCTTAACACTGAAACTGTACCACTATCTTAATTGGTGGCAACACTGCTTGCTATATATCGATAAGTTCGTTAGCGTACCATGCTCATACCACGAAAGGCGGGCAAAACGGGCCTAAGGAAAGGAGAACCTTAGATGAGCAATGAATTTATATAAAAAAAAAGGGCTACTACGTAAACTTACTACTTGTAAAATCATTTATTTGCAGATATGCAATCTAATTTAATTTAAAGTCTTGGGATATCCTGATACTTTCGGAATTTATGTCTTGTTCGTTCAGCTGAGATTCAGGCTAAAACCATGATGGCAAATTTTAGCATTTGGACAGTCCAATATTTGAACCCCAATGTGTGGCAAGAATTTTAGAAATAGATAGTCATAGCACTAAGCAGGCAATTTACAGACCCAGGTTCATACAATATTGAAGTCAGTTTTTTGTCGTTTTTATGCATCTATATATTATCTCCTTAGTGGTCATAGTTAATGCTCTAACTCAGCATCACAAACAGCCGTATTTCTTCACTCGCTGTCAAATAATTCCCTAATATTTTAGCATGTCTTGAGAATCTGCTTTGGCAGAATCTTGATTCCGATCCAAACTCCTTTTTCAAATCGTGAATTACCGAGCATCTGAAAATGCTGTTCCTGTATTGATCACCTTTGAAGAATTATCCTCAGCAGGGAAATTCAGCAGAACTGCAGTTATAGTTTAATTCCACTTTGAAGGGCAACAGTTACTATGCCATTATTTATTCCAGTTTAAAACAAAACATAAATTACGTGGGCCTTACGTTAAATACAAAAGGAATTCACTTTATTACCAATTCATGTTCTTGTGTGTTCATTATTTAAAAGTTCCTGGAAATCAATAAACAAGCAGTTAGTCATGTGCCGTTTTAGGGGATTTCTGGACAATTCTAGACACTCACTTGGTAATGAGACCATCCTTCTTGGCCAGACGCACAATGCAATCGTCGGACTCGCCCATGCGACGGATCTCACCACAGATGGCGTAGGTTTTGGTGCCATCGGTTTGGCGGCCCGTCTCGGGATCCACAACAACAATGCTCAATTGCACGGAGGCGTGATCCTTGGCGTGGATGATTCTGTTCGATGCCGAGCTGTAAGCAAAACATAACAAGAATAACAACAGTTATCCAATTAGACAAAAAGAGCTACAGCCGCCACGGGCGAAACACGTGTTCAATCTACACTCACCATTTGCGGGGCACGTACAAATCAACATTCTCACCGGCGTCGTTCTCCATTATGCTGCAATGTAAGGTGTACCATTTTATTAGTATTTTATGCACTTTTTTATCCGAATAATCGAATTTTACTTACATTTTGTAATAATTTTACAAATTTGCGACCCAACACTCGTCGATGGAGGCTGAAAAGAGAAAGAGTGAAGTTGGCTGCGCTGTAGGGTTGCTCTTACGAAATATCGATAAATCAACAAAATATGATTTGGCAATATTTATTTTGTTAATTTATTTGCGAGAATCTACAAAACAATTTTAATTACAAATTTAAAATTATACTTAGCTATTTGGAAATAATGCAATGATATTAAACAGTATTAAGTGTGCTTTAATCTGCTCAGTTATTCATTTGCTTAAGCTTTCCCAAAACACATAACCGAATTTATTTTCCTCAACTACAGCATTAATTTCAATTTTAATAAATAGTATTTTATGATTAATAATATTTATAAAATTTTTATTAATAAATAACGTTTTAGAAAAGCTTAACAGCAATTTTCAAAATAATTAAATTCAGTAAAAATTTAGTATGTCGCTTGTTGCTGCAAAATGCATCGATGTTATCGAGTGTATCGATTGCTTAGCTGCCGTTCATAAATATTTATTAGTCGTTTGGCAATGTGAAGAGTAGTGCTGCATTGCATCAAAATTGGCGCCGGAGCTTTCACGGCCTTAGTGCCCATCGCAAAGTCGGTAGCTGTTAGCTTGTAGTCCAACATCCATTGGATATATAGATCCAAAAATCAAAAGTTCGTGCGCATTATAAATTACATATCTGTGAACGAGCCCTTATAGTTACTTTGCATGTGAGTATTGATTTTGGACAGTCTGGCGTCGACGTCCTTGATCCGGTGTCAACGTTGATTTTGCGTCTATGGGACTTCCGCAGGGTTTTTTTTTCTTAAAATTTTGCCAACAGTGTGTGTATTTTTAAGTACGTGTGGTGGGCGTGTGTTTGTATTTAATAGGAATTAACGCGTCTGACTGACTTTATATTTACGTGTGAAGTGAGCGAAATGAGTTTTTAACACTTGTGCCGTTATTTGGAGTCATTGAAATGTATATATAAAACGATAAAATTAATAAAATGAAATAATTTTTATTGGAATTTATTAAGTTATTATTTATGAAGTCAAGTAATAATGTCAACATACTAATTACTAAACTTAAAATTTGTAAAATCGAAACTAAAATATTTGATTCTTCATTCAGATTCTAAATTCAAAACACGATCAGTGGGACTTAACAGCCACATAACATTACCATTTTGAGTTTAACATAAACTCTATGCTCGATCTGCAAATTGAATTCCTTTCCGTTAATTTTTGATTTTTTTGTGCATTCTTAAACCGTTTAATTGGAAACTCAATTAAATAAAGCTTAATTGAGCACATAAACACTTATATTTTGCTTGATATTAAGAGGTTAATGGCTCAAGATCCATAAGTATCATAGCTAAGCAGGTTCTGCTGTTAAGCATTTGGCTGTTTCTCTGGCTTCTCAGTCGTCTCTTAACTTTTATCGCGTTCGGTTGCCACACGCTAGTTACTCGGCCAAAAGTTTTGCGGCGTGTTTTTTTTTGACTTGTACGTTGCGTTGCAGTCGTAAATTTCTTGAACATACCTCAGAATATACCGGCTCACAGCCTCTTGACCTTAAGCGTGTATGTGTGTGTGTGTGTGTATATATGTAAATTTGCATATTATATTAAATTGAAAATGTAAATTTATGCGCTAAAAATGAGATCATTTGTTGAGTGTGATACTATTTTTAAACGTTGAACAAAATCCCATAACAACAAAAGCATCTGCAAATAACAACTAGATGGTCCCCAGGCATTATAAACAGAAATGAAAGTGAAACCAATTATTGAAATGAAAATGTTTTTGCCCTTAAAATGAAGATGCAAAAATTGAATAAGCCTATTTTCTTTTTATTTATAATAGAAAAAATTATCAGGTGGCATAGTGTTTTTTATTATTTTTATAAGTTTGTGTTTAATTAGGCAGTAAATGGTTATTATTGATGATGTTGAACGATTAATGAAAGGGCAAATAAACACAAAATGAACGACTTTGAAATTGATAGCATGTAATTGCGAAATGGCATTATTGAATTTACAATTGTTAAATGGTAAAAAAAAAAACGAAATAGTTTTCATATCAAAAGCGTATTGATAGCTATTTATATCAGTTACTTGACCTAGAAGAACTATTCAGTAGATTAGGAGTAAACACCCTTTAAGTGAACCAAACAAGTTTGTTAATACACAAATATGTATTTGATATGAAAAGAAAACTAACTAAAAAGCAATTAAGATGCGCTTAAAGTTTCCCATCAAACAAAATACTTAAGAAATGTGTCTAGAAGCTGTGATGACAGCACCAAAATGTTTGCCCCTGCTGTGCGGCATGTTGTTGATGACGCCAGAAGCACATGTAGAAAACTTGAAGTGAAGCACTTTCTAGGTCAAAAGTTGAAAGGCAGCCAGTCAGCCAGTCAGCCCAGCGAACCCTAATGCTGATGATGATGCTCGTAAAAAATTATAAAGACGAAAGAGATACTTAAAAAGAAAAAACAAATCAAATTCAAACTAAAAGTTGTTGCATGAAATGCAATTATCAAAGCAACGCAACAGCAAGTAAAGGCAATGCTCCCCTCCTGCTCCTCCTTAGCCACGCCCACCTGTCAATTGTGGGGGCGGTCCACCGTCAATATACAGATTATAAAAAAAAAAAAAAAAAAATTATAATGATTGGCAACAGCATGCAAAATTAGAATCAAATTGCATGACATTAAAGATAATTGCAGAGCTTGTGCATGAAAGGAAAGTTGACTTAACACAAATGTGTATTATTATGTACAAAATGATATTGCCGATTTGAGCCGACTTCACAGATATACCAACAACAGATACCAACAGTATTTGCTGCCCAAGGATCTGGCTTAATTCTATCCTTTCATTCTCAACACCATCAAATGATGCGAATCAACAATTGGCAATTGGATGGCAACTTTTTCTTTTCTTGTTTTTTTTTTTTTTTTGTGCATTCTAATCGGGCAGTTGCTGGGGAAACCTGTCGATCCGGGGCAAAAGCACCCCAAACACCCTGCCCGCAATCGGAGCTGTCTGTGCAACTTAATTTTGATGTGGTCCGTGAGTTGACTTGCATTTTATTTTACAGCACTTGGACTGGGATACTCATTGGAACTGGTCGATTCGTTGGTTCCTCGATGATGATCTTTGTTGTTACTGTTGCTGTTGTTGCTGTTGTTATTTGATTGGTGCCACTTGCCCCGTTGTTGTAGTTACTGTTACTATTGTTGTTGTCGTGCTATTACTGTTACTAGAAGTTGAAGTTGAAGCTGAAGCTGAAGCCGTAGCTAAATCGGTCAATGGTAACGGGCTTGTAAGCAGGTGCAACTGCAACTGCCACCAAAACAAGAGCCACAAGAGCCGAGCGGAGACAGCGGAGACAGTGGAGAGCTAAGCAATCAAATCATGTCACTAAAGGTGAGTCTGACCCATATTAAATAAAGTCACCTAACCATATTTGGCAGCTTGTCTTGCGTACAGTGGACTACTATCCAAACTCAAGAAACAATCGATCGAGTTTTCTATGACAGTCTTCTATATTAACCTAATTTAGACAATCGCCAGATATCATTACTAACAATATTTGATCTGATTGGGGCTGTTCTGAGTTCCTACAATGATTTGCAATAAATAGTTGGATTTAGTTATTATATAAATAATTTTATTTCTCTTTTTATTTTTAATTTAATTTCTAACTTGTAATTTTATATTATTTTAAAGACTGCAGACTGTAATAAATAAAACAATTTAAATAATTTACTTTATTTTACCTTCATAAATATATTTGAAATATTTGGCTTTAGGTTTTGTTCAAATCTTTACTCACTTTTCATTCTATGAGCTGCACAAGAAGCTATCTAACATTTCTCAGCGTTTTATTAATTTACTTAGTCTAGTTTAGTCAGCTAAATGACTATGACCGCTATTAACTTGGCTGAACAAGTAAACATTTAACATTTATTCATTATTTTGCACTCTTTAAAGTTGTTGTTTATCGCTCTTTGCGCTTGTTGGCATTTATTCTTGGCAGAGACAAGGCTGATAAAGTGAACACTTGGTTATTGAAACCAATGGTGAAATATCAAGTCAAGAGACACACTTGCCACACAATAGTGGCACACAAGCCTGTTGCAAGCCTCGTCTAACGCTTGTCTGTAGCCCCACAAGTGCCTCTCACCTGCTGACATTTCAGTTTGTCTATAAATATTTTAGTCATCATCATCATCATCATCATCATCATCATCGGCAGCAGAAGCAGCATCATCATCGTCATGATCATTATTATGTCAGCGGCAACTTGAGTGATGTCATGTGCAACAACTTGTCTCTGCGGAGAGTGTGAGAGGGGGGGGGGGGGGTTTATTGTGTATTTGGCTTATCTGCTATTACCTTTCAACAGGTGGCTTTGCACTCACTTAATCCGCTTCATTAACTCACGAGAGTTGACAGTCTTCTTCGTCTACTGCTTCTTCTGCTCCTCCATCTCTGGAAATAGTTCAAATATTTATTGTGCTCGTATTTCCTCTGAGTGCTTTTTGTGTGCACCATGCTGACCCCATCGTTAGCGCAGCAGCATTTGATTGTGCCTTAATCCTCAATTGTCCAAGCGGGTTGAAGTGAGCACATTCCTAAAACTAAGATACATGATGAAATGTGTATAAAATATTTATTTTTTTACCCTGAACCCATTCAAAATATGTAACAAGATTTTATTAAAGTTGGCAGTAGGAAGCAAATCCGAACCCATAAGGCATATATATTCTGGATCTTAGCGACTATAACAGCTATAGACTTATGCAATAAATATGCAATTTGGGTTCTCTTCTTTTAAAGCATATAGCCTTCCAGTTATTATATAATATATATACATATATATACTGTTGATATACATATAAATTTTTGATATACAAATATATTTTTTCAATATTGTATTACAAACACCCAAGTTGTAGTCTCATATTGATTTTTGTACTCTTCAGTACCATAAGAAATAAGAACACATCCGCACCTGCTTACATTTGGGTGTGCAAAAGTTTTTAAATGTAAATTTGGCAATTAAATGTAGAATATATTTAATAGTTGGGTTGAGGGTATCTTGTAGTCGAGCTCACTCCCTCCATTACAGCATTCTTAATTGTTTATTTATTTTGTTTTCATTTTCATTTGCTTATTCTTCAATTATTAATGATCTATCGAAGTTTGGAAATAACATTTAAGCTGAGCATTTTTTGTTTATAAATAAATGTTGTAAATTTAATTGCCTTTTATGAGTATTGGTTTAATTTGTTTCCACACTTGTCTAAACAATTGTTTACATCAAAATGTAGGTCTTCCAACGTGTGTAACACTATTGGTTAAGGCAGACAATGCTGAGCTGTGCACTTAAGGGTTAACATTCACACATTTATCGTCCGATGTCGATGCGTCCCCAAAGCATTGTAAAAATGCACTCACATCCGCTGTTCAAGTTTCAGTTTTTGTCGGTCTCCGCTGGGTGTGCTGTGTGCTGTGTGCTCTGCCACTCTGTGCCACTAATTACTGCAACATTTGCGAGTGAAAACTAATTCCCTTCATTAATGTTACTCAAGAGTGGCGCCCGCCAGCCAAACAAAATGCTGTGTGTGGGTTGTGTCAGGTTGTTTGTTGGGTGTTCAGGTTGCCAACTGAACTGTGGGGAGCTATTCATCAGGCGGCGCCGCTCTTTTTTTGACAGCTGCCAAACTTGAATTTGTTAAACCATTTGTTAACATCTGTTTTTTGTTTGTTGTTGTTGTTTTGTTTTTGTTTTTGCAGAAGGAAACGCCCTCGGATGTGATGTTGCATCTGGCAGCGTTGCGTGGCGATGTTGTCGAGCTGCAACGTGTGCTCGACAGCGGCAAGGTGCATGTGGACTGCAAAGATGAGGTGAGTGATACGATATAATCCATACGTGCTTTAATTGTTTATTTAAATCCGGTAACAGCCACTATCTATAATATATAGCTGAGGTTTTTTTTATTGTATTCCAAGAATTATCTAGTTGAAAACCTCGATTAGCTATCAGCTTAAAGTTTAGATATCTTAAATTAGTTCAATGGAATAAAGAGATTGTTTATTTGTAGAACTCATCCAAAAGCTGGAAGCTGTACAGAAATAAAAGATTGGGAACGAATTGATAAGAAAATGTTTAATGATTTATTGCGGGCAGCTAAACTGAAATGAATGATTGGAAATGAATTGTTTAAAAAACAACTTGTTATATTTATTTATTTATATGTTTATTTATTTACTTAACGTCAACTTAAGTCAGTCGTCACACAAAAAACATACAAAAATATATTACATTAAAGAACAAATAAAATTCCAAATTTAAATTTAATTATTTATAGGATAGCTGGGATTTGTTTAACAAACAGCAGTTTATTATTTTATAAGTGCTGTATCATTATCTTAACTGGTTTAATCAAATAATCAAACGTTTGCAAGCCGCTTGAATTGTTTAATTGAGCGTTGAATGAATTTAACGGCAATTACGATTTGTTGTTTTCACCAGTCACAGCTGAATTATAATTAATTGTTTAGTTTCGTTTAGTTTTGTTTCGTTTCATTTCGTTTCGTTTCGTGTTTGCTTGATTTGCATGCAGCCGAGCGAAATCGGAGCGAAAATCACAAATCTCTGGCGAAATGTAAACTGCAGCGACTCCCACCCCCAAAAGTGTGTTGGTGTGTGGTGGGGGGAGGAGGAGGTGTGACACAGTCACGTAGCTGGCTGGCAGTCAGTTCTCTGCCCTTGTGTCTGTGTGTGTGTGTTGAGCATATGGCCAGCAGCGGCGATGCATCGGTATTTGTGTACAGCTGCTCCCCAAGTGAAATTTAATTTCAGTTTAATTCCGTTTAATTTTTTTCGTTTCTTTTTCGATTTGTTTTGTTTCGCTTTTTGCTTTTTTGCTGTACGTGTTTCGCTTTGGCTGCACATTCTGGCATCGTTGCCAATCGGTGCGTACTTTTGTGAACAAAGTGTTAAGTTGTCTTTAACTTGTAATTGCATTTTATTTATTTATTTTTCGCTTTGTTCATTTGCTATTTTGTAATACACATTTGGGAATGAATTTACGCTTGGCAGATTTATGCTTTTATATTTATGTCATAATTGTTGTTGTTAATTGTGCAATATGCAATAATTTGGTGTAAAGCGTATCATTTATAAGAAAAGAGTATTTACAAAAAATAAACAATTTTGAAAAGTAGAAAGTACATTTAAAGAAAAAAAAAATATATATATATTTATATATAAATATAGATATTTAAATAATTTGTTTGCGATGGATAAGTGAGTGATTTTAATTAAATTTTAATTTAATATGTTAATTTAATATTATATAGGAGAAATTTGAATTTAATTTTAATTCTAATTTATTATGTTAATTTTATATTAATTTTATTCATATGTTACTTTAATTTCAATATACAATTTTTTATTTTTTAAAAACTTTTTACAAATTGTGTACTGTTTTAGTTAATAAATAAATAAATTTGTATATATATCAATAGATATAGTTTTTTTTGTTGAATAAGTTTCTATTTATGGAGTAATATTAAATTCTAACATTATTTAACCAAAGCTTAACAATTATAGAATAGTTTTTTCTCGCTGAACAACTAAGAATATCTTCTAATAAAACGGATAAAAAATGTTGATGAGGATAGTTATATTATTAATAATAAATAATAGTTGCTTATTTAATGATTAATAAAATTTATAATAATAATTAATAGTTGATAATTGCTTATTTAATAGTTGATAATTACTTATTTAAATTTCGATTCAATTTTTAGGACGGCACCACGCCCCTTATTCTGGCGGCAGCTGGCGGACACATCCATTGCGTGCTGGAGCTGCTGGAGCAGGGCGCTGATTTGAATGCCCGACGCTCGACGGGCACCACGGCCCTCTTCTTTGCCGCCCAGGGCGGCCATTTGGATGTGGTGCGAATATTGCTGAAGGCGCGCGCCAAAGTGGACACGCCCTCTCTGGACGGGGGCACGCCCCTCTTTGTGGCCGCCCAGGGCGGGCATGTGAAGATTATCAGAGAACTGTTGGACTGCGGCGCCGATGTGAATGCCAGCATGAAGGTTAATTTCCAGGCAAAATGCTCAATTTTGTTTATTTAATTTAATGTATTTATTTGTGGCCATTTACAGGATCGGGCCACGCCCGCTTTTATAGCGGCTCAGAATGGGCATCGGACTGTGCTGTCGCTGCTGATTCTGGCGCACGCATCGATGGACATCAAGCGGATCGATGGTGCCACGCCGCTGTGGATAGCTGCCCAGATGGGGCACGATCACATCTGCAAGGTGCTGCTGCAGAATGGCGCCAATGTGGACACAGTGCGTTGTGATGGTGCCACGCCTCTGTTTAAGGCCGCCCACAAGGGGCATGCCTCCGTTGTGACCGTGCTGCTCAAGTATCGCCCCAATTTGGGTAAGCTGCCCAACGGCGAGTCGGCGCTGCATGCGTCGGCCATGTTTGGTCATATGACTGTCTGCAAGCAGCTGGTGGCCGCCGGCAGCGATGTGCTGCTCAAGAATCAGGACGGCCTGACGGCAATGGAGCTGGCCCACCACGAGAACTACACCTCCATCTGTGAATATCTGCGGGAACGCATGCGTGACGTCATGCAGAGGACCAGCACCACGATGGCCCTGGCCAAGCTGCGCTTGTCGGCGTAGAGTCCGCCAGAGATCGGCTCGAATGAATGACCAACAAATCCTACCCTTCCCCTTCAAAAGTACCTCCAATATGCACAACAAGTTTGTTTATTTCTATCACTTTCTCAATTTACGATTGTTAAACTGTGGAACAGAGTTCGAACTGCAAACGCATTGCATCCATGATTTGTCAGTCGTTTCGCGTAAATAGGCTATTTTGTAAATTTCATAAGCATATTTTATATATATTTAAGTATTACGTTTGTGTTCCCCAACTGACAATTGTTTAATGTGACTTTATTTTTAATTGAATTTTGAAAAATTCTCCATTGTAATTTAAGAAATTTTATATATTGTTGTCAGGTGATCGGGGAAACTCGCTTATCGCATTCACATTTCACAACTATTAACAATTTGTTCATATTGTACATACGTTTTTGAATAGATATGGCCAAATCGGAATTATCTATTTATTGTTAAGAACTCTGTGACACAAAAGTTGTTTTTCATTTTCTTGTAGAATGCAATCAGCGTAGCAAAAAACAAAAAGCAGAAAGCAAAAAGCAGTAAAGAAAAAAGCATCTTAGAAATCCAAAATTATGCCCAAGCTGAGCAAGGGATATATCACCTATATATACATATATATATTTGGATACTATATCATTACTAAATATGTATTTATTAACTTACAATTGGAGCTTGTATTTGAATTTACGATTACGATTAACTGTAGTACTTACACACATATATACATACATACATATATATATGCTATGAAAACTGTTAACATGGACCCACTGTCGTCCTTTGTATATACAAATATATTAATATATATATATATACATATATATATCAATATATATTATATTGTATTTATGCATTCACGTATCCCTAAGCAATTGTTAACAAGTGCTTTATGTTTATTCGCCTTTTCGTCTTATCTTAATTAGCTATACACATATTTTGTCTGAATTAGCTATTAATTCTAACAAATGTTTTGTGGTTCATATTGTTTTATGCTCATGTAAATTAAATGGTAAATTATCTCAATGCAAATTTAAAATTTTATTGCTTTGACGGTATATAGTATGTTACTCACTTAACGAAACTGTTACCGATCTGTTAAGCTGATTATGTTATTGCAAGCAAGTTCACAAAACCACGTTTAGTCTGGACACCATCATTGAGGGCACTTGACTGTTTTAGCATTAGGCAAATATTTCGCGAGTTTCGCATGCAGCAATACGTCGGTGCTAATTAACAAACACATAATGTATGTACAGTGCGAAAAAACAATAACAACAATTGCAACATATATCTGCAGTGGCAACAACATTAACACACATTGCCGCTCAGGCTAATGTGTTCCCATACAGTTTGGGGTGCATTGTGCGAATAGAGCACAGTTTCAGTTGCATTGTGCAATCGCAGACAGCAAATGCATTTGCAAGAGGGCTGCTATAAGAGTTAATGAAACAATTTAAAAGTTGAGGAGTGAATAATAACTAAGAAATAAAATTAATTATTAATCAAGTAGATATGTGTGTTATACACATAGGAAGCCCAGCTCAAATGAGCGACTGATTTTTTTTTTTTCTCCGTTTTCTGTTATCTGTTCGCTGTAGTTTTGTAGTTTGGTGGAAATGGCCCCAACATGTTGCCAATGCGAATGAGCTGGCAGCGCCAACGGTTTCGAGTGAGTTCGTTCAGTGTTCAGTTCGTTTTTTCTCATCGTTGCGCGCGGACGTGGAGACCGCCGTCGTCTCTGTTGTCTTTTTCCATTTCGGTTTTGTGTGAGTGTGTGCGAGCGAGCGCGCGCGCTCTTTATGTGTGTAAGTCGTGCGTGCGTGTGTATGTGAATCTGTTTGTGTAGGTGTAGTCGCGTGTCGTTGAATTATACAAAACTAACAGCAGCAACAACAACAAGAACAACAGTAACAGAACAGCAAAAACAACAACAATAGCAGCAGCAGCAGCCCAAACGGTAGCGGCAAACCAAAAGCGAACAAGTAAAAACAAACACAAAAAAAAGAAGTTATGAAACGGAACATTATTTTTTTTTATTTTGGTGGCAAGTGTTCTACTCAATGTGGCAGGCGGGCGGCGAAAATTCTTAAACAATAAAACAGGTTTTGCACTGTGGGGCATGTGAGCGGGAGGGGGAGAGCCAGATAGGCAGAAAGAGAGCGAGAGAGAGAGAGAGAGAGCACTGCAAGTGACAGAGAGAGAATCGCCAAGCAGAGAACAATTTTTTGGCAATATTAAGTGCAAAAATGTTTGATATATTCTGTGTGCATCCTTTGCAAGGGTTTTTAAATGCAAGCTAAAAAAAAAACCAAAAAAGAGAAGAAGCAGACTTTGATTAATAGCGCACTTTAGTTGCATTGGGAACCTGTTTCCAATGTGCTCGCAATTTACATATGTATATCTTGATTTGCTGCAATCAATCGGAAAGCCGTTACTTCTGCGTTGCCAGGCCAAATAGAAATTCCAGGCAGCCAGGCAGCAGCTGCCCCTACTCGCCGCATCCCCTTCCACAGTAATTCCACAAAACAGCTGAGCTTTTACAGTCGGGCCCCTAGCAACAGCGCAGCAGAAGCTTCTCAGCTGTGCAGCCGCAGCGCAGGCGCCAATACAAAAACACACACACACACACACACATGCGCACACACGCACACAAACGCTGACATGTAAGGCTATTACTGCAAATTGCATTGCTGCCATCTCTCTCGCACGCAGTATGTGCTGTAACACATGCCGGAAAACAATTTTTCTACACTATTCCCCAAACGTGTAAAGGGGTATATTGCTTTTACAGAGAGAGAGACTTAAATTTTTGTATACACATTTAATTATTTTTGTAAATAATGTACTTAAATCTCAAAAAATAAAGAACCCAACTTAGAAATATGGCATTTTTTCCTTTTAGATTACATAGATTATTGTTATATAAAAATAACTGAATTGTTTGGCTGTTATGGCATTACATATAGGGTATTAGAGTATCGGATACTTTTGAGTGAAAAGTTTGTGCTTGTTATTTTTTGCAGCCACTGTCGCTGCTGCTGCGGCTGCTGCTACTTCTGCTGCTGCAGCCGCTGTCTCTGTCGCAGTCAGTGCTACTGTTACTGCTGCGGCTGTGGCAGTGACTGCGGCTGCTTAGTACTTGCGTGAAGCTTTACATAAGTTGACATATAGGCGACGCTTTTAGAGCCCGGTTGCAGGTCCTTTGCACAAGTTCTCAACTAATCAGCTGCTGGTGCTGCTGCTGCGACTGCTGCTGCTACTGCTGGTGTCTGCGACGACAACGACGACGACGTCATTTGCAACTAAACGTTGCCGTTTTTTGCAACTTGTTTCGGTTTTGTTTTTTTTTTCCTTTTGCCTACGTTTGCTTGAAACCGGCTCTCAAAAGGTTCGCCAGTGTCTCTGATGCTGTTTTTCAGCTGTTTGTTGGCTAAAAAAAAAATAAAAAACACCAAAATATATAACAACAAAAACTTGAGTAGAAGAAGCAGCAGCCAAAGCAGAAAGACAGAAAAAAGACAACAAAAACAACAAAAGCAACAACAACAACAGAGAGCTTAAGCCAAGTGGTTTAACTGCTTTTTTACACATTACACTTTAATTTGTGTTTTTCTATTTGTTTCATTTCTCAACTCTAGTATTTGCCGTTGCCTTCTTTTTTTGTGCGTGGGGGCCTTTCAAAAAGCTTTGAGAAAACTTGATTTATAGCTCACCCAAAAATATAAAAAGCGTTAGTAAATCAATAAAACTGTAATAATAAAAAAAAGAAAAATAAATACAAAAACCAAAACCAAATAAAGGAATACAATGCAGCAAAAGTGTTTGATTAAAACCCGTTACTTCAAATCGAATTCCAACAATCCGACAACAACAATAAAGATGTGAATTTATAGCAATTAGAGAACTTAGTGCCTCAGCTGCTCAATGTGTACAAAATGGCCGCCAGGATGCACAACAACAACAACAGCAACATCTTCTAGCAGCAGCAGCAATCGCTCCACATATACACACACACATACACACACACATCCATACACATGCAGAAGTCCATACAACTCGAACGAAGGCAGTCAGCTTTTAAAGGTGAGTCTGCAATTTTAACTTTAACAAAAAAATATAAAAATAAAATCAAATGAAAATTATGCGAGCTTTGTTTGCTGCTAGTGTTGGTTAAGCTGTTTGAATCGCACTCAACTTTTATTTGCTTTTAAAAACAGCAATGGTAAAAAATATTGCAGCTGTCACAAAATTTCTTTTATAGTTTATAGATGAAATTTATTAATTATATTATCTGAGATGTTATATAAATTATATTAATAAGATCATAGATTTGGTGGTATCTCTATAGCTAGAATTTACGTCAATTGGATTTGTGTGGAGTTTTTGTAATTTAATTTAATTTAATCATGTTTTTTTTTTACTGGCTCCAATTCAATTTAGTATTCAATTGTTATTGCAAGTTATTTAAACTCTTTTTGATTACAGACCGAATGAAATTGGTTAGAAATCGATAAATTAATATTTAAGTTCTTTTATATTACCTTCATAATTTATTTATATATATTTTTTTTAACTCTGTGGAAATTAAAATCGAAAATTGGGAAATTAAAATTAATTGCGTATTAAAATTAAATGCCTGTATCAGATTGATTATTCGAATTCCGCAATTAATGTATTCAGCAAATAAAATATATTATCTTGAAGAACTATGTCTTGTGACTGAATATCGAATTAAAATATATTTTATTCACATATATGTATTAAGATTTATTGTTGACTTGGAATTAGAATTAGAATTGGACTGTTGCCATTAATTCCTGTTTGGTCTTAATTATTCTATTCTTTAACTCATTAATTCGTGCAATTATTTAACTGTTGCTCGAAGCGAGTGTCAAACTGATGCGAGTCTCTCGTTGCCACCCGGACTACGGGTGATGGGGGGAGAAGGGAGAAGAAGGGAGGGCTCCACAGTTTGGGGTACGTGTTTTATTGTCATGCTGTGAATCGCATGATGAATGACTTTTGGCGTCCACAATCAATCTCTACTCGCTGGCTCCCCAGGCATTTGAGAAACTTTAGAAGAACGTTGCTCTTCGGCTGGTGTTTCTTTGGGGCAGCCTAAAACTTTAACAATTGTGTGTTGTGCAGTTTATTTTTATTTTTTTATTTTTATATTTTGTTTTTATATCGCTTTACTTAATTTTTTTTTGCGAATTTTGTTGAATTTTTTTTTACGACTATTCCAACTGCTGCTGGGGTTCAAGCGAAGAAGTGAGGGCAAATTGTTGTTGCTGGCCAGCAAAGACCGCGGGCCCATTTAAAAGCCCGTCAAACCAGTCGCAGCCATTTCGCTTTTGCCTAGCTGGCTGGCTGGCTGGCTGTCTGGCTGGCTGGCTGGCTGGCTGGCTATCTCGGGCTAACTGGCTGAGTGGCCGACTGGCCGTTGATGACTTTTTACATAGCCAAAGAAGCGACGACTGAGAGACCCCAATCCCCAAACCCCCAAACACAAACACCACTTCAAACTCAATGCCCAGACCCAGAACCCAAAATAAAAAATAAAAAAAAAAAACAGAAAAACCAAAAGATACGAGCGCCGCACGTATCTAAACTTGTTTCAAACGTGTTACAATTTAAGAACGTACGCCGCAAGCGGCAAGTGGCAATAATCCTTTCAAACTGACAGCGTTGCCATGTTGTAGTAGTTGCACAAGAAGAAGAATAAGCAGCAGCAGCAGCAGCAGCAGCAGCGGCAGCAACAGCAGTGGAAGGGCTGCCAAGTGGGAGTGGCACATTGACTGAGTTTCGCCTTAGCTTGCAACAGCATATGAGCAAAAATTTTAACGAGGGCTGCTCCACAAGTACTGCAAAGTACACTTAAAACTGTTAATTTACATTAAATTAGTATGATTTTTGTAAACAGATCAATTCTCAATATCATTTTAAAGAGCATACTTAAGAATTGTGTGTTTTTCAGTAAATCATCTTTCTACTGGCATCGTTAAACATTAACAAATTATTTATGATTCAGTTTTCTTTTCAACTTATTTTACGTATATGAAAATGGGATTTCTATAAAGCGAAATCTGTCTAATTTTGAACCTGATTCAACTATTAACATTTCTTATCAAGTTGTTGCTTATTCAATTTGTCTTAAGGAATAATCAGCATTCGCTGTTAGAAATTGTTGTTAGAAACTCAAATCGAACTTTGATAAGTATGACAATATCAGTGTAACAAACAGTTGATATTTCAAGAAAACAATTCTACGTTTTATATTTAAAGATGAGCAAGATACGAAAAAGACCCAATTAAATGGAGTCCCTACCACAAAAGCCGTGTTGTTCGATCTGTGACAATATTAAAGAATATACCTAAATAAAAAGAAGTCGATGTGCCCATTTATGAGCGTAATTTAACGTTAACGTCATAATGGAATTGCGAAATGTACGAAATGTTGGGCTATTATATGTCAGCTCTGCCATTAGTTGTCGCATCTGGAGTGCGAGTGTGAAACTCATTGAACTGCCCTCCCCCGTATGTGCATAAATATATCCCGTCCATATGCTGTCTGTCATTGTCTGTTTCGAGTTCGCAGACATTTTGATTGCCTGTTGGCTCTTTTTATTTTTTGTTATCATTACTTTTTTTTATAGCGCCGCCATTTTGCGCTCGTGTGTCTAAAATGTGTGTGTGTGCGTGTGTGTGTGTGTGTGTGTGTGTGTGTGCGTGTGTGTGTGTGTGTGTGTGAGTGCGGACTATGCGATGCGATATGTATGCTGATATACCCGCACGATATGGTTTAAGGTATTTTTTGTCTTGTTTATTTTCCATTCAAATCGAAAACAAAAAATGCAAAAAGTGAAATTGATATTTTCGCACAAATTGCCGTTAACAAGGTTGCAGCCTAGCAACAACATATTTGCTTGTCAAAAAATTGTATACCCCCGTCCAATGCGCCGCATGCCCCAAAACGCTGTTGCAGCCCCCTAAAAATGGATGTCGAAAAAACGACAGTGCCAGGTGAACGGGAAATTGTTTACCGTGGTTCCAAAATGATGTAATTTCGCGTGCTCGTGCAATTCAATTTCCTGCCAGCGGAAACGCGCGTCGCCCTGTGCTCACCCATTGAAAGCCCCCCCCAAAAAAAAAAAAAACCCAGACCTACCCCCAACCCCAAAAAAAAAATATATATACATATATATATATAAAGTCCCTCAAGCAGAGAACTTGAAAGCACTGCCCAAATTGTTTGACAGTTTCTCCACTCTTCGCTCCAACTTTAATTGAGCCGCTCAGTGCCAACAAATAATACAAAAGCAAAACAAAAATGCAGAGCGATAAACAACAAGGAAATAATAATAAATAAATAAATAAGAAATCAATTTTGTAAAATTTGCCATCTAAACAGTTTATCCGTTTTGCCCAACTGCCACTCAGCCGGCGCAGAGAACTCAATAAAATATATCACATATCATTTGCAGCCCAACAGGGCCAACAGTCTCTTAACTGTAACATGGAGTTTGGCAGTTGGATGAGCGAACAAATGGCAACCAAACAAGTCAATTGTATTAACTTCTTGATATTGTTAACAATTCATTTCACACTAATTCGATTTAAGCATTAAGCATTATCTACAAAATTAAAAGACTTGAAAATACTTTTTAACTCTTTTGTGATTTAATTAATAAGTTGTCAATTTGTAGCATAAATGAATAAATAACAATAAACATTCATTAAAATTAAATATGGAAAAGTTTTTGGTCTGAATAATTTATTAATATTTACGATGTTAAATTAATTTTAGGCAATATTTTAAAGACTGGTTTATTATAATAATAGAACAGCTAAATTTAAATTATTTATATATAGCAGCTATGTAAACTCTTTCATAATTTATGTTTCTATTTTTCTATAAATATCTATTAATATTATATATAGCAATAATCCTTATAGACTGGCCTTAACTGAATGAATTTAAAACAGAAGAAGTCATTTAAAAATTACTTAATTTGGTTAACAAGAGATTTTTGTATATCTGTAAATATTATTTAAAACACTTAGAAGTTATTTGAAAAATGTATTTTATATCTTTAAGTATTAGATAAACCATGGACTTTTTCCCTGAACTAATTTTAAACGCTTAATTAATAAATATTTAATATGAGTTAGCAGAAGTAATAGCTTTTGGCCTTTTTTCAAATCATATTCGCTAGTTTCATGTGTTACGAACATATACATTTTTAAATTCCAATTAGTCCTTGTCTCAGTTAATTTGAAGTGTATGTATTATGTGCGTCATGTGTGTATTTGACTATTTGCTGTCGAGCAATATGTGGAGTGTTGAATTTTGAAAATGTTTGGCAATTTTCGCATAAATAAATTAGATTCAAAGCCTGGTCAGGCTGCCTAGCTGCCGGGCTGCCGGGCTGCCTGGCTGCCTGGCTGCCCGCCCCGGGCTCAGCTGAGCTCTGGGCTCTGTCCGGGCTACCGCCCATATTAACAATAATTCCTTTGTGCTGGCATCTTGCCAAAAAGTTTTCTATGCCCGCACCGCATAGCACAGCACAGCAGGCGAGGAACGTTTTGTGGCCAATTTCGGTGCTGGCGCTGTGGCATGGTTGCCGTTTTGTGACCCATTGTCAACTGAAGTTAAATGCGACGCCTGACACAAAAAATAAAAATGACAACAAACAAATGAACTCTCTCTCTCTCTCTCTCTCTCTCTCTCTCTCTCTCTCTCTCTCCTTTCTCTCTGGCAAAGGACGACGCAGAACTGACGATGAAGAGCACAAAGTGCAGAGTTCCTTGGCCAGCAGAATAAATGTGACGTTTGTCCACAATTCAAAATGCAAGTGTATTCAAAGTGTATGTCCTCAAAGTGATCTTCCAAGCTAAAGCCCAAAAACTCAAACCAATTGCAGTCATGACTATGAGAATTCATAGTCATTGTTAGCTGACAGTTGGCATTTGGGCCAGCAAGTGCTCATTTCTTGTTCATCTACTACTTTTTCAACCGTTTTGTTTGAACACTTAAAATGCGACAAACACCATTGAATACCGTGTCTATTTGAACTCAAGTTTGAATGAATAACTAGTAACAATTTCAATTATATTACGTATTTTTAAAAAATGAATTTTTATATCAAAAACTTACTTCACAGTCCGAAAATCATAATATATACTTGAATAAATGTTTGAATGAAAAACTAGATGCATTTTAAATGTAGGCGTATTTGTAGCTGTTGTATATATTTTAATAATGAATCGTAATACTGATGATCTACTTTTTGTCAATATTCATATGGAAAATGCTATAAAATATCCAGCTGACAAATTACCAGATTTTTTGATATCAAACTTACAAAAATTTTGAGAAACACTATTGAATTTAAGTTTAAAAGAAAACTAGGGAAAATTTCAATAATTTTGAGTTCATAGAATTGCTGTATAAGTTTTTAAATTATTATTTTTTTATTGTTATCAACTTATATGAATTATCAGCGCCTTTAACTGAGATGTTATTCATGCAAAATTTCAACTTTAAAATCAGAAAAACACCATTGATTGTAAATTTGAATGAAAACCTGGAAGAACAAAATTCGTATCAGTTGCACATATTTTGAAAATTATTTTAAAACACTCATTTATTAATTTGTCAGAGCTTTGAACTGAGTTGAGCTATTGTAGCTGAGATTGAGTTTCGACTCTAACAGAAAAATAATAAATACTTCGTTATAGTTTTTTTTTTTATGTATATTTTATTTGTATATAATGTCCATCCTAGTAAAATGAGTTTATTAAACCCAGTCCTCCTGAGGCATACCGCCTCTATCTTGAGTGATGAAGATTAAAAATACAGAAGTTGGAATATCCTACAAATATAGAGTTTAGAACTGAATTGCGAATGAAATTGGGAAAAATATTATACAAAATGCTGCCGCTGATGATTGTAGATATAGTAGTAGCCACCATTGAAGCGCACTGTGACCATATTGCCGGTGGACGGGGTGCCCAATGCGGCATGTGTTTCCATGGCATCGACGGGCACGCGTATCGCCGGCTGGGTCAGGTTGATGGTGCGATAGAAGAAGGCGGTTAGGAAACTGGCGCTAATCACAAACGCCAGAAAGAAACCCAAACAAAATAGGCAATCCTTGTTCACCTGCAGGCACAGGCAGCAGGCCGCAGCAAAATCGTATAGTGCTCGCCACATCCTCCCAAGCACCGAAACGGGCTGGGGACGTGCCGCAAATGCCGCCGAACTATTTGTGCTGATTGTGATTGTGTGATAACGACGCTCACACGGCGGCAGCTGTTGCTGTTGCTGCTGTGGCTGCTGTTGTCGGCAGTTGGCTGTGTCGCTGCTCTTCGGTCTGATTGTGCTGGTCACATCCAGTCGCAGACTATTCAGGGGCAGCGTTTGGGTTGCCAACTCGCAGTGTTGCGTCAACTGCAGCTCTGTGCCGTCATCCAGCTGTTGGGCAGTTGTTCTCGCGCCAGTCTCCCGGCTCCGCACATGCTCCTCGATCGCCTCCAGATTGCGAGTGTAGCGATCGAGCAGTCGCAGGATGCGCTGCAAGCGTTCATCATTGTGGCACAGCTGGGCGGTTGACATCGGTTGTTCTGTTATGGTTGCCTCAGCGTCGTGTTGCGGTTCGGATTCACTCTTTGGCAGCATTGTCTCAATCATGTCCTTGACCATCGTCTGTGCCTCGCTCAGCCTCTGTCGCTCCAGTGTCGGATCAAAGCTCACCTGCCTTGGCTGCAGTGCATCCGGTGCATCTGTTTCCGTTTCGCCCAGCTCAGCATCGGGCAGCAGGAGCACATTATTTGGATTCACCTCCTCCCCTTGCGCCTCTTGGGTTGACTTTTTATTGTCAGCATTATTCATTCTTAATTTTGGATTTTGGTTTGGTTGCTTAAAATGGTGTTCAAACTGTCAGTTTGTTGTCTGAAATTGACATTTCATATTCTATTTGCTGCTCCTTTATTTTTAATATGTTCTTACACAATTTTTAACTGTAGAAAATTCCAAATTGGTTGCTTCATGGCCTTCAAAACGAAACAAATCGGCATCGTCATAGACAGCCTAATAGCCGACTTAGTTGGCAGCGTTATCGAGCAGAGTCTATCGGCAAAATCGGAATCCAAAGCAGGACCATGCCAAAGGCTCTTCGATGCCTTGGGTATAATGCCTTGCACATTGGAGGAAGAGGACGAGGACGAGGATGAAGAAGAGGGCGTAAATACTGAGATTATCAGGCAACTGACAGACAAGGTCATCGATGATGCAATGATCTCAGCAGCAACTCCTCGCAATCCTCCCTCAGCAGACGATCAAAGACAACTGTGGCACAGTTGGCTTGGTCCTGCTTTGACTGCGGGTAAATTAATGCTCTAAGATTCGACTCCAGTGCTAATTTGGGCAACTTCATTCCGCAGATAGGCCTGAAGATGAGTTTGACATATACGCCAAGACCGTACCGTTATTGGGAAAGTTCAGGAGTACCGCCTGTCAAACGGAACAGCCTCGTCTCACCCGTAATCGAAATCACTGTGTGGTAACACCCGGAGATCGTGCCCTAAGCGATCTGGCGCCATGCGAACTCAGCCGTCAGACGGTCTTCATTGATGCACTCACCGTGCCGACGCCCAATTTGCCACATCGGCCGCCGTTGGGTGATCGGTTCTGCTATATGTTGACCGATTTTGCTTCGGCACTGTACTGCAGTCTGGCCATTATGTGTTGCTGTACGCCGAGTATGTTTCGATAAATGCCATTTTCAATAAAATATTGTTTATTAAGATTTAATCGATTATCTTGCGGGCCACCGTCTGCTGGCTCAAATTGCCACCCAGGAAGCTGGAGTAGTGCTCAATGATCAAGTAGAGGCACCACATGCACAGCAGCACGAACAGCACATAGGTGATATTCTCGCCCATCATCGAGCAGCAGGCGTTCAGTGTTTGCCCCACCTCGACCAGCACCTGCCACAAGCGTTGACGCAGCGGTGCACGCTCCAAGGCCGCTGCCGAGCTAACCGACTCGACCTCAATGTGCAGCGTCGTTTGCTGCACCAGATCCGATTTCATTTGCTCCGGCCTGCCCTTGAGCAGACCGTCCTTGTCGTTGCACAGGGGCCAGTAGGTTTGGATGCCCACCTCGCAGGTGAGCTTGCTCGGCACAGCCAGCAGCGTTGACTCCGACAGCTGCATGCGATTCAAGCTGACGGTGCTCTTCACCAGCTCACTACTAGCGGCTGCTGTGTAATAGTTATGAAATCTATTTAGTACCAAACCACAATTATCTAGTCGAGAATGAGAGGCAAGGAGAGCCTAAGAGACTGGTACCTTAGTTAAATGGCAGTCTAGGAGTTAGAAGACTAGAATCCTGATACACAGGAGTCTAGGATATTTGTCACTTTGAAACTTATAAGTTGGAGGAATGTTTAAGAATTCAGAAAACAATGTTATAAGAGCAAGAAATAGCGGCTATATTAGGCAAGCCACTGTTTAAATACAATTAGAGATATATATTTAATTATATATTATAGCTGTATGAATTCGTTTTTGAGCGATTATTCCTAAGCGAACTATCGAGAAATTCAACTTTATCTGTACATGTATTATATATATATATAATAATATATCTCAATTTGAAAGAATTCAAAATTGTATTTCGTTGCCTTGCACTATTTTTGTGGACGAAGCTGTCTCCCTTCGGCCTGCTGCTTTAGCAGACGCTTTTTAGGACGCATATACGGACTAGGCCAATCAGCAGACGCTACGTTCAATAAAAAATTCATAAATTTCGATCTACGCCAGATATAAGTCTGTTTGCATAAAAGCTCTGCTATCGAAGCTCAGCTCTCGAAGCTTTTATACAGACAGCCCTTGTTCGTTGCCTTGCACTATTTGAGTTGCGAAAGCTGTCTCTCTTCTGACTGCTGCTTTAGCAGAAGCTTATCAAGCTCTCTTCAAGGCAGCCTCTCTCTCTCTTTCGCTCTCTCTCTGTTACTTACTCTCCGCTGGCTGCAGATGCGTCGCTGTAAACTGCTCGGACTGCGATCGCTTGAGCTTCGGCTGAGCCTGTCCGCTCTCTCGCACGATCTTTGAGTATTCCTCGAAGAGGCTGAGCAGTTCCACGAAGCGATCGGTGATCTGTTTGTGGCTGACTTGCATCTCACTCAGATAGTTGCATTGTGCGGGTGAGTGCAGCTCGTTCGGGCTCTCCGTGGTTGCTGGCAGATTCCAGCCAATGGTTTTGGGACTGACAACACAATCCTTGGCTTCCGAGGAATCGGGGAGCATCGCTGTTGCTCCATTGTCAGGATTCTCGTTCGTCTGAATGGGCATTTCGTGAATATATATCTGTATCTGTGTGTGTATCTGTGTGTGTGTGTGCGTAATTGTATTTTATTTAGCTTGTGTGTGTTTTTTGTATAACTTCTATGACATTTTGAAATTTGTATATCGTCTGGCTACTCTGTGTGGCAAGTTTAATCCTTAGTCAGCCCGTAGCTGTAGCAACGTCTAGTGGATAATTTTTCGCGCTAAATTAAGCAATTTAGTGAAACTGTCTGCACTTTGCTGAACTTTACTGCTGCAACTGACCAATGAATCCTTACACCTACCCCATTCAGGACTCACTCACGATATACATATATGTATGTGCATGTGTCCACAGCCAACTCGAATATGACAATTATTACGGTCTACTGAGCTAATATTGTGTTATTTTGCATAAATGCACTTTGTGAAATTCCGCTTTAAGGCAAACATGTTTCTCGTTTTAAATTCTGGCTTGTATCGATTTCGACAGCTGCTTGAAGTTTCCATTTCTGCTTTATAATTGATATTTATAGATACAATGAAATTATATGCCTCAGACTATTGCCTCAATAAATACTTACTTAAACAAATGAAAAGCCTAAACTCATATTTTTATTTTTGCTGCCAGACATAAGCTCATTAAAATTGTAATTACTTTTTAGTCAAGACCAAATATAAATAATTCATACAATTGCCTTTGGCTAGTACTCAAGGGCATTTCAATTTCGCTGATGCCCCCCCAAAAGCATTGTCCGGTTTGGCAACACCTGCCACATTGTCTACAGTGGCTACAATTGTGTGCGTATCTTTTTGCTTTGCCCATTGATAATATTTAAAGGGCTTAAGTGCAACGAAATTTTATATTTTTTGGCCATTGGCAAAAAAAAATTTCTGCCCAGAGCAGCAACAAAAATAAAAACACATTTTATTGATTTTCTCGCACACAGTACATTATGTGTGTGTGTGTGTATGTCTGTGTGTGTGTGTGTGGGATGTGTGCAACGAGAATGCTGTTGCTATGGGTAAAGCCAGGATGCCGGAATGGCTCAAACTGGGAGCCAACGCCTGCGCCCCATTTCGTCTGCCTGAGCTGATTGCTATTTGTGTGTCTGAAAGGTGCTGAAGCAAAACAACTCAGCCTAAAGCTGCTCCCAGCTCCACTTCTTCCTCCCACACACAGTCCATACCCTTCCAGACACACACTCACACAAGCACACATCCTTTCAATCCCCAATACCCCGGTTTTACATTTTGAATTGCACATTTGTTGCTTACCCTCAGTGACTATAAATGCTGGCGATGTGAAGTTTGAAAGATATATATATGTATATAGACATATGTATATATATATATATAGCTGCTTGCTTAGTTTGGTTTTTGTTACAAAACAGGCGATTCTTTTGTTGAATATCCTAGTGTTCCGTTCGTTTCATAAATATTATTATTAACTGCTTCAACAGCTGCTGACCTGCTGGCCAAGTTTCATTGGGTTGCGGTGCTGTTTGCTGAAAGCGGCTAAAAATATTTTTTAGCAGCAGCAGCAGCAGCAACAGCAGCAACAGCAGCCGCCTCGTTAATTTATGAGGTGTTGCTGATTATTCTCTTGGCTGGGCACATAAATATAAACCAAGCTTAGTAAACGGCTTGCAGAGGCGTCTAAGCGTTGCCAAAATTCTTAACTGCCCCCTGCCTCGGCACTTTGACTCCCACTCCGGCAGCAGGCCATAAATATCATTTGTTTAGATATACACATATATATATATACTCTATATTTTTGGCTTAATGCTTGTTTGTTTCCTATGACTTGACTCTACCCGACTCGACTCGACTCGACTCGACTCGCTCGTTTATCATCGCCCTCTGCAATTCAGTTGCTGCCCCTGCAGATGCCACAAAGTTTAGCAACTCGAACGCCCAGCATGCATTCAATTAGACGCTGCCACAATTCCTAGATTTTTATCCTGACCCATCATCATGATTATTGCCATAATTTGGCAACGCCATGGCTCAACTTAACCAAATTGCCATGCAGACTAGAAAAGCTGAAATTTAACAAGAATCGCAATCGCAAGAAATGGAAAAATTAAATCCATTGCTTGATTTTACCTGTCTGAAACCAGCTTTTTTTATGGACAGCTGAAAATTAAAAAAAAAAAAAATTCCACAAATATTTAAAGAATAATTTCAGTAAAAATATTAAGTTAATATCTGAACTTTTATTTTTTGATTTCGTCACTCTTTTCAACATCAAAATAGCTTGAAAGACAGTTAAATATATAGTCTAAATTAATTCAATTAATTAGAATAGAAGGGAGAAATTTAACAAGAACGTTTAGCTATTGCAAAAAGATTAATAATTAATAATTGTCTTATGTGAAGTTATATTCATTAATTTGGTATACATATATATATAACCTAACGTTAGTTTAGACGGTTGTTGGCCAACAAATTAGATCATTACCCGTTCTGCTACCGCATTCCGTTTTTTCTGACACTGGATGAAAACAACGAGATTTTGAAAAGTGTTTCAATCGGTTGCATTTTTAGATTTTGTAATTTTGGTTGGTAACTGAAAGGGACTTTCCAGGGTGCCTTGCCGTTGCAGCTTCTGCAGAAATCAATATGGCCTGAAAGACTGTTAAAAAAGGGAAATAGATAAATGTCTTATATGAACTCAATATATATATGGCACACTTGAGATATGTTTAAATGTATGTGCTGGGGTTTACCTGGCACAGTCATCGCTTTTGTTATTCGCTTTATTTATTGTACTTTTTTTTCGGTAGCAAAGACTTAATAACATTTGAACACCTACTTTGGGTCTATTTAGATAGGTTTTCTCGTGTTGACTTTGCCACACCCATAATACATGCCATTTAATATCTTATATTTGTATGAGCTGCATACATTTTTAACGGTATATATATATAAATATATATATTATATATATATGTGTGTCTGTCACAACCGCTTTCACCTGTCAGAGCCATCAAAATATTGTGAGAGCGTTTGCCACTTGTCTATAGACACGGCCAAAGGTAAGTAAAATTTCCGCTCGCCCCCAACCAAGTCCTTCCCCGAGCCCCCCGTTCCTCCTCCTAGATATTATTCTACTGGCAATCAGTAGCTGGAGACGAGCTGTCCTTTCCGCGTGGCTCTCGGGAGTCAGCTAGCTGGCCACTTGGGCGCCACTTGCTCCTTTTGCTGCCGTTAGTTGACATTTAATGGCATTTGACACTCTGCACGGTGTGTCCGCAAGACAAAGCATAAGCATCAGGTGCAAATAGCGAACAGCAAAAAAAAGAATAAATAAAATCAAACAAGAATAACACAAAACGTATAGAGGAAAACTAATAAGAGTGCTCAAATCGAGTGTCTCCGACTAACAGTTGCCCTGCAGACTTAAACTGCCAGTTGACCAGCAGATAGTTATAAAATTGAAATAGGAAATTCAGTATCAGATGGTGAATATCAAAATACTGAGTATAAACTTCAAATAAAAATACAAAATACTTTATCTAAAAGTCTGATGTCAAAGATCTTAAAAATAATACTTCGTTTTAAAACAATTTTTTTTTTATCACATATATAAAATGTGTAATATTGTTATTCGAGCTCTTGTCGCTATCATAGATGTATGATATAGTTCTTCATTCCGGCTTACTATATAATGCAGCTGAATGACTGCTCTATGGCAAGCTCAAAATTTATAATTTTGTAGTCCGATATTCACAGAATTGTAGTTAAATTTCATTATTGCTCAGTTAGATGCTGATATGTTAAGAAATGAAAATGGAATTTAATTTTCGACTGCTAGTTCCACCCAATCCAATACTGCAATCCGATGATATGAGTATTACTCCAATCCATGCTGGTCAATAGCATGCTCAAAATATGCAAAATTAAGTTTCATAGGAGCTATAGGTTCAATAGATCCAACAGATCACAGTACATTAAGCACATCCAATATAAATAATAATAAGATCAATAGAAAGATGGCTTGAAAAATAGAAAAAGTCAGACAGACAACTATGGTCAGTCTGCATAGGCAGCAGTGGACAGGGTATAGAAATAAGTAAGAATGGCATTGGGAATACCCCTAATGGAAATATGGCTAGAAAAGCGAAAAAGGAAATCAATAGCAGCAAGTTGAAGACGTGGCTAACAGGCTGCAGCACTTGCCTAATGAAGTTGTTGCTGCTGTCGCATCAGCTGGAGCTAAACGGGCAGCGAGGAGCAAGGAGCGAGGTGGAACTCTAGTTGTGGAGAGCAGAAACAACATCTATGCACTTAATGCTCTTGTTTGCCTAACTTTATTTGATGTCCTTGCGTGGATGTTGTTTCTGTGCGCTCTTCTATTTGTTTTCTACGACAGCGTTGTTTACCACTGGCTATCAGCGAGAGTGCGACTAAGGGAGAGAGAGAAATACAGAGAGAGGGAGAGCGGGAGGGGGGAGGTTGCCACTAAGGCTAAGGTGGTTTAATGCATTTAGCGTTGCTTGAGAGGGTACTCGTTACATATAAAATATACATAGTATATAAGTGCTTCGATATGCCAACCCCGAAGTGAGTTCTTTGCGGTCAAATTAAAGCCGCATATTCCTATATAATTCAGTCGTCGCATGGTGGGCAACGGTGGATTTGTCCGTGCCTCTTAGCGTTGCATGTATTTTTAATTAATTGCATGCCCCGAGTCAAGTCGACGCGCTTCGAATACCAGCCCAGCCAGCCCAAACTGACCCAAACTCAATGCGACAGCTGTCGGAGCGGGGAACATAATATTTCGCAAAGTATTTTAAATGTTTGCGTGTGTGTGTGTGTGTGTGTGTGTATGTCTTATACCCTATGTTTATAAATACATATATAAATATAATTGCTATGAGTTTAATTTCCCATTAGCACAGTCGAATTAAGTTAATTGTGGTTGAATTATGCTTGTGAATTATTTCAAAACAATTTTGTAGCATGCATTGCAAAGTGTTCTGAATTATAATTTCAATTCATTTACATAGCTAATATTATTTATTGGTATTTGTCAACTTCTTTACTACAAATAAATACGAGTGTTATGATTTTATACGTAAACTTAATTGGGGTATCTATAAAAAAATGTTGTGTATAAAATTGAATTGAATAACTTTCCAGACTTTGCAGTTATTGTACATATATAATTTAAACAAATGTTTGTAATTATAAGAATTATTATAATCCATATTTTAATATTTGTTCAAAACAAAACAATTTTTTTTTTTACATATGTGTTTGAATCGTTAATTTTTTGTAATAAAACGATGAAAAAGAGTGAGAAGTATTTAGATGTCAGTAGATTTCAAATATTAAATTAATATTAATTAAACAAATATTAAAAATAGAAAATAAAAATGTAATCAATTCGAACTCTGAAATAGAATTTACACTACTCTGCAAGGGTATGTCCAGGATAAGCCTTCTATCCGGTTGTATTTGACAATGGTCAACAATGTAAAGAATATGGATGCATGTGCAGCATGTGTGATAGTCGAGCATTGTCTTTCTTACCACAATTGTAAATTGTTGTTCTTTGTTGCAGCCCCGCAAGTTGACCGCTATCCGCTAGCCAAAAGCCGTCGACGTCACCGCAGTTGCAACATCATTTGCGGTTAATTGTAATTAAAGCTCAGTGGTTTGCTTCAGTGCACATATGCACCCACTGAACCCTATTGCCCCCCACCCCTTCCCCCCACCTCTCTCTCTCTCTCTCTCTCTCTCTGTCTCTGTCTCTTTCTGTTGTGGCTGTCAATTTTGAATGTGTCATCTGTAAAAAGACAACATTTCAAGACAATTCATTGCAATCTTTTCCTTTCTAGTGATTTAGCCAGAAACGAAAGCAAAGAAACTGCATGCCAGCATATCAGATCCACTTTCAGTCTCAGTTCCAACATAGAGTCGGCAAAGAAAGAAATTTTTTATTAAGAATTTGCAGAACAAAAAGCGTACGTTTATTTTTTGGAATTTTGAAAGCTTTGTAAAATTAAAAGTGTATCAAACATATTTGTATCTCTAACCTACAGATTTTCAAGCTTATCTTTGGCTTTCCAATTAGCTTAAATATTGGAATAAATAATTCAATTAATATTATAATAATATATTTAACAAAATATTGAAAGCTTCGTTAAAGAACACTTTTCAAAACATTTTTTTCCTCTCGTAAAGTTTTTCAGAAGAAGGCGTCTCTAAGCACAAAAATATACTCTGTTCTTGATCGATATCAAAAGGCGAGTCGATGTAGCCATGTCCGTCCTCCCGTCCGTCCGTTCTTTTGTCCGTCCTCAGAGGTTATAAGAGTTAGAGACTTCAAGTTTGGAATATACGATAATTTATCGCGTATACCGCGCAAATCAAGTTTATTTTATTTATCGATTTATCTGATTCGATACAAATATTTTTCAGATTGATAATAAAGTCACAATTTTAAAGAATGACATAGCCTAGACATATTATTTATCAACAAAATAAATAAATATATAAATCTAAAACTATATTCAGTTTCAGTGTTTTAGTAAAAGTATAAATATTAAGTAAGTATAACAACCGTCGCAAATAAGTTTATGGCAAAAATGAATTTATACTTTTTTTCATTCATTAAATGTGCATGAATATCTTTATTAATGAATAGTTTTTATTAACCGCTTTTTGCAGTTGTTCTGAAATTGTGAGTGCCTCAAGACGGCGGCGTCATGTTCAGTGGCAAGCATCTTGAATAGACTCAACCTCAAGTCAGTGGCAAGTAGCAGGCAGAGACAGGTGAGTGTTGCACTCTTATGTTAATAACACGTTAATATGCTAGGGGGGTTTGGAGTGGGAGTGGGAGTGAGAGTGGGAGTGGCGAGCGAAGGCTTGATTTAAATTAAAAATTTATTGCATACTTTTTAGCGCGCTGCCATTGCATATAAAATAAATACACGCACACACACGCAAACACACACACACACACACACACACACTCGAACAACATATAAATTAAATTGTTGAGCGCCCAGGGGTGAACCAGAGAAAAACATGGCATGCCATGAACTCCAATTTAAAACATGAACGTACGGGTTAAGGGTTTACAGTCTGAAGCTCGTGGGACTCGCTACTAGCGAGTATAGTAGGGGGTGGTGCTGGAATGGGGGAGTGGTGGGTGGGAGGTGGTACTCCAGCAAACCGTTTTTGATTACGCGTGTGTTTTTCGCGTGCAACTAAATTAGCGCACGTGTAATCAAGTTTTTCAGCTTTCCACAACAGAGAGAAAACAACAACAACAACAACAACAACAAAGAAAATAAAAATGAAAAACAAGAAGAAGAAGAAAATGTGCTAACAACGATGCTCGCATGTTCTTTCCACAGACAGAGTGAGACAGCGAGACAGCGAGAGTGAGGGAAAGAGAAAGAGAAAGAGCTGTAGTAAACAGTTTGGATAATGTCAACAGAATATATATGAAAAGTAATGCAGACATGCGAATTTATCATAAATCATAAGAAAATGCCACACACTAAATAAATACATATGCAAAATTCAGCTGTGATATTTCGTGTTTAAATTGCTTCATGTTCCTTGAAACTCAATCAAAAACAATCGAATCTAAATACGACCCTCTGAAACATACGTTAAAAGCACTGTTCGGAAGATCGGTAAATGAATCTATCATTTGCGAAATGAACTAATCAAAAATTGAAATTTCAATTTCTTAATTTTATTATTTAACATATATGAAATTGGTTCGAGTAAATAAGTGTATTTATTATATGTCGAAAGGTTTTTTTCTCTCTCTTTGTTCAGTGTGGCCAATATAGCCAAAATGCTAACGTTTATCTTAATTGTCTGCAATAGATTATCAGTCTGTCATCCAATGAAGTGGATTGTGCGCATTTCATTTGTTTTGAATATTTTAACGTTCTCTAATATATTTAAAATTATACTTTGCGAACCGAAAACGAAAAAATAAAACGATTAAATAAACATTATTTTTAGACCTCTCACTTAACCTTTATTAGTAGGTACTATATGTATGAGATAATATGGTGACTCAGAATATTTACCATTTATTCGTTTTTCAAATCTTTTATTAATGCTAAGGCTCTAAGCGTTATTTTGGCTTAACTTCTCCATATACTCGGATGCTAAAGAGATTTTTCCTATTGAAGAAGAGTTTCGCGTCGAATCTGAAGGATAAACGAATACACATATATGACGGAATTACCTTCGGATCGAATGTAAAGCCATTTATATAATACGGAACGTTCTGCAAATATACAATATCAATGTGCAAAATAGTATAGAAATAAATATTTCAAATCAGACGCAAGCAACACAACCTTTTTAAATGGGCAATCTAATGGAAAATTGGATACGTGACGCAGCCCATCAAAAACCATTTTGATCGTGAATTCTGTATAACTCTTGTGCAGTGCCTCACAGTAATTCATCTTTATCGAAGTATGATTGAAATAAGAATTGCCACGCTTAATTGCCAAAATGTAGAGTCCATCCAAGTTAGTCAGGTCTTCGGCACTTACAGCCTTCATGTGGAAAGAAGATAGATTTGAGGCCGTCTGATTGATTTGACAATTGAGCGTCTGCACTATTGTTGGGTTCTGATTCTCGCACTCAATCTTAGTGAATTTAGCTATAATCTTGGGCTGTCAAAGAAATTATATTTTTATTTATTTAATCCAAGCGTCGTCGACTTATTCAATATTTTTTTAAGGAACTTGCCGTTGCCGCTAGGGTGACCAACACACAACCGAACAGACATGCTGCCACAGCGCCAAAAATGCAAACGTTCATATTTATTGTTCCCAAACAACTAATTTGTGATGCAGTCATCAATTGTTGAAAATTCCGTACAGATGTATTTATTATGAAAAATTCGATTATTACCATATGTATTAAAATAATATGACATTTTGGGCTATTAGCCATGTTATCGGAGAGAAACAATCAAATCTACTCTAATTGCGATTTCCCGTTTTCGTATGGAAAAATTCTCTCAAATTTATTGACCTTTTCTTTGTTTGCTCAGCATAGCACTTAGTTTATTGTCATTCAGTCAACATATGTTTCGAGAGCATTGTACGCAGAGCAGTCAGCTTATTGTCAGTCAATACTTTATTTCACAAAGATCGGTTTTTATGGTTTGAATTTCATAAATACTTGAAGAAGTTAATAACTGAAAAGGATTCTGAACGTTTGTCATTTGTTGTGCTTTGTTTTTCAAAAATGCCATCAAATAGAACACAACTGCTGGTCGTGTGGATTGAAAACATAAATAATATAAAAAGACTTTGTTTGGAATGCAATCTAAATTACTTAGCAATTATGTTTATTTAAATGCTTAAATATAATGGAACTTATAGCTTTACAATAACCCCCGTGTTTTTGCTATTACTTGTAATGTATTTTTTTGTTTATTTCTTTGCCACTCTGCCACGCAGTATTATGGAAAATGTTTTTTTCGTATCCATAGAAATGTCCGTTTTTGCTTGAAAGGTTCCAATTAGCCAATAAGTGGGAAAGTCCAGTTCGTCCATATACCAATTTTTCAGCGTGTAGTTAAATTTCTGCTGAAAACAAATGAAATAATCATTTAAGATAGAATAATTAATTTAGTTACTTTGCTTACCCCTTTCAATGGACACGTTAACTGTCCGGATGTATGCATAAACAAACTTTTTGTGAACATATTCACAAAATTGTTCTTATGGATCTGTTCTAGAAAAATGCACGGATCTATTCGCAACCTGTACAGCCGGGTCTTTTTTTTGTTCATATTCCAGACGTCCATAGTCGAGTTCAGTATAATCTTATACATATCGCGTTTTAGCAGCAAATTAGCACTGATATAACTCCGATTATTTAACTGAAACAGAGAGTAGTTCAGCTCCTCGACAATCTCCCCAAAATGCTTAACAGTAAGCCTATCGAATATGAATCTATAGTTACGCTCCTCCGAAACAACACCAATGCTTATCAGTAGCAACCAGAGATAGACAGACATGTCTGAAGGGAAGCCAACAACCAAATGATCCATAGTCAAATTGGAATAGCATGAGTTAAATAGCATTAATTATATTGGTGTATTGTTAAATCAAGGCCGTCGATGGTTCCATTATTTTAATCGCTTGCTACTCGGCATTTAGTATTATACTCTAAGTTCAATATTTAAATAGAGTATGGCGAATTTGTGCAACAGTATTTAACATGCAGGAGTTGGCATTATTGAATCTCTAGAAATTTGTATTCTTGTCTAGCATTGCCAGCCCGGTAAATAAACGTCTGTCTTATTGAGAGATTCCGGATCAACCCAGGAAAAGGCAATCTAAATAAAACATAAACATTTTGACCATTTAAAATATTTATTTTTCCTAGTAATATTTCTAACACGTAATTATTATGCACTTTATCCAAGTTGCTAAAGAAAAGTGACTTTCGATTGTGTGACTATCAAATCCAGATTACACATATAATAAACAGTATCTATAAATAATGTAGTGAACCAGGAATGATGATAGATCCTTTGAGGAGCTTAAAATGCCAATTGAATCTGCTGTTGCCCAGCTTTTTATTTATTTACAAACAAATTATTAGCCAGCCATTTTTAAAATACCGAGACCCATAATATTCAGATAAGGAGACAATTAAAATCGCGTTACAATTTCTATAACATCTCCGACCCCCGTCAAGTTTGTTACTTATTTTTTCGTATTTTTTAAGCTTTCATTTAAGAAAATTACATAAAATAATAAATTGTATGTTATTTTCAACGAACTTATTCACGATATATAAAATGAAATCAGTTATGAGAATCATTTATTAATAATGATTGATGAACAAAAATACAACTCAATTTGTATGCTCAACTTTACCCTTCATGAACATACGAAAAACAAATTTGTAGCTTACATAAAATTTAGTTAGACTCTGGAACTCACACTTGGGCACATATTGGGGAAAATCCGTCTCATTCAAATGCATCTTGGTGATGGTGTAGTTGAAATGCTTCAAGTAAAATGCAGAAAGTAATCAATTTCAGTTCACATTTCCAAAAAACTACCTACCGATTTTAATGGACATTTCAATATGGTATTACTGCTTTGATTGAGACGTTTAATAAACATATTAAATAGACGATTCTGGTGATTGGTATTTAGAAATTGACAACCTTCAAAGTGATTTTGAAAAAGACGCAATTTCTGATTGTTGGGCTTCAGCATGTCGAAGGATGTATCCAAGTCGAACTGGTCGACATTCCGTTTGAAAATTATATAGCTGGTGATAGTATTACCATTTATCACCTCCGCATTGACACCTTCAACCAGATCCACAACCATGGGTTTCAGGGAAAAATGGCTCACAAAGAACCGAAAGTTTCGGTTTAGCGCTGCAGCCCCACTAGTGGTAAGAGTATCCACTGCCAACAGATCCAAATCCCCAGCCAACCAACCATGGTGAAAGATGACAGTCGAGTGCTTAGCTAAATATAAATTGGTTTATTATTACCAGCAATAATAAGTGCATTAATATATTTGTTATATAAAATAATAATTATTTGTCGTAGAGATTCAATAAGTCGATTATTCAAAATAGTTTACCCTGTAAAAATAAAGTTGAGAAAAAGGGCATTACAGTTGGCAAAGAAGAGACGATATATGATAGATGGATGTGGATGCTTATTTCATTTTATCGATAGCTCGCGCTGCTTATCGATACTGGGATATCGATAAGAATGTATTTTCGATAACAACACATTTAATTTTATTTATTTATTTAATGTGTACAAAACAGAGTGCATAATTTAAATAAAAAGGTTATAGAACATAAAAATTTCAAAATTCAAAATTAATTAATTTTAAATTTAAGTGAAAGAAAAAACTAAAATGAAATAATTTAAAAAATAAAACTATAATAATTTAAAATTGTAAATTGACTGAATTACATGTTACATTTCAAATGAATAAATTGTAAATTTTAGAGCTGTGTTCAGGGTATATCGTAGTCGAGCTCACTCGACTACAGCATTCTCACTTGTTTTATATGTGAAAATTGCGTTGTTTCGGCTTGCCATCCACTAATGGGAATGGGAATAAAAGCCAACCAGCCATTACAATAGCTTATCTTCAAATTGTTGGCTTAAGAACTGGTTGTATATAATTTGATGTGGCTGAAGTTAAAAATATTTGAAATCAATTATAATAAAAATAAATCTACTTTTTATTTCATTTTGTATTTTCAATTAATTGCCCCTGACAAAAATATATTTTGCTACATATAAATTTCGAGAGGCAGTTTAACACTAAGTTTGTAATGTATACTTTACGGTCAAGTATGCAATTAATGCATTGTGGGTAAAATACTTGAGCGTAAGATGCATTTGATATTTGGGCATATAAATGGGAAAATTAGTTGCCTCCAGAGTCCAGTCGTTAATCGAATAATTGAAGTGCTGCCAAAAAAAGAAAAGACTCAAATTGTTGTTAAATGATTGTATATCTGATTTTAATCAGACTGATGGAATATTTACTTACTGCAATTACCGGACATTGTAGGTTTCCATGAATTTTTTTTTGTAAACTTTTTGAAATTATTTGAAACCAACGATTCTTATGGATTATTCTGAAAACATAAATAATATAAATAGACTTTGATTGGAATGCAATTTAAATTACTTAGCAATTATGTTTATTTAAATGCTTAAATATAATGGAACTAAAAGCTTTACAATCACCCCCGTGTTTTTGCTATTACTTGTAAGGTATTTTTTTTTTTTTTTAATTTTTTTGTATTTCAGCTAGTGGAGCGCTCTGCCATGCACCATTATGTGAATTGTTCTTTCCCTATCCATAAAATATTCCGTATTTGTTTGAAAGGTTCCAATTGGCCAATAAATGGGAAAGTCCAGTTCGTCCATATACCAATTATTCAGCGTGTAGTTAAATTTCTGCCGAAAACAAATGAAATAATCATTTAAGATAGAATAATTAATTTAGTTACTTTGCTTACCCCTTTCAATGGACACTTTAACTGTCCGGCCGTATGCTTATCAAAACTTTTTGTGAATATATTCAAAAGACGGTTCTTATGGATCTTTGCTAGAAAAATGCACGCATCCGTTTGCAACCTGTACAGCCGGATCTTTCTGTTGTCCATAGTCCAGCCGTCCAAAGTCGTGTTCAGTTCAATCTTATCAATATCGCGTTTTAGCATCAAATTACCACTCACATAACTCCGATTATTTAACTGAATCAGAGAGTAGTTGAGCTCCTCGACAATCTCTCCAAAATGCTTAACAGTAATCCTATCGAGTATGAATCTAAAGTTACGCTCCTCCGAAACAACACCAATGCTTATCAGTAGCAACCAGAGATAGACAGACATGTCTGAAGGGAAGCCAACAACCAAATGATCCATAGTCAAATTGGAATAGCATGAGTTAAATAGCATTAATTATATTGGTGTATTGTTAAATCAAGGCCGTCGATGGTTCCATTATTTTAATCGCTTGCTACTCGGCATTTAGTATTATACTCTAAGTTCAATATTTAAATAGAGTATAGCGAATTTGTGCAACAGTATTTAACATGCAGGAGTTGGCATTATTGAATCTCTAGAAATTTGTATTCTTGTCTAGCATTGCCAGCCCGGTAAATAAACAAATTATTAGCCAGCCATTTTTAAAATACCGAGACCCATAATATTCAGATAAGGAGACAATTAAAATCGCGTTACAATTTCTATAACATCTCCGACCCCCGTCAAGTTTGTTACTTATTTTTTCGTATTTTTAAAGCTTTCATTTAAGAAAATTACATAAAATAATAAATTGTATGTTATTTTCAACGAACTTATCCACGGTATAAATGAAATGAAATCAATTATGAGAATCATTTATTAATAATGATGTAATGAACAAAAATACAACTCAATTTGTATGCTCAACTTTACCCTTCATGAACATACGAAAAACAAATTTGTTGCGTACATAAAATTTAGTTAGACTCTGGAACTCACACTTGGGCACATATTGGGGAAAATCCGTCTCATTCAAATGCATCTTGGTGATGGTGTAGTTGAAATGCTTCAAGTAAAATGCAGAAAGTAATCAATTTCAGTTCACATTTCCAAAAAACTACCTACCGATTTTAATGGACATTTCAATATGGTATTACTGCTTTGATTGAGACTTTTAATAAACATATTAAATAGACGATTCTGGTGATTGGTATTTAGAAATTGACAACCTTCAAAGTGATTTTGAAAAAGACGCAATTTCTGATTGTTGGGCTTCAGCATGTCGAAGGATGTATCCAAGTCGAACTGGTCGACATTCCGTTTGAAAATTATATAGCTGGTGATAGTATTACCATTTATCACCTCCGCATTGACACCTTCAACCAGATCCACAACCATGGGTTTCAGGGAAAAATGGCTCACAAAGAACCGAAAGTTTCGGTTTAGCGCTGCAGCCCCACTAGTGGTAAGAGTATCCACTGCCAACAGATCCAAATCCCCAGCCAACCAACCATGGTGAAAGATGACAGTCGAGTGCTTAGCTAAATATAAATTGGTTTATTATTACCAGCCATAATATGTGCATTAATATATTTGTTATATAAAATAATAATTATTTGTCGTAGAGATTCAATAAGTCGATTATTCAAAATAGTTTACCCTGTAAAAATAAAGTTGAAAAAGGGCATTACAGTTGGCAAAGAAGAGACGATATATGATAGATGGATGTGGATGCTTATTTCATTTTATCGATAGCTCGCGCTGCTTATCGATACTGGGATATCGATAAGAATGTATTTTCGATAACAACACATTTAATTTTATTTATTTATTTAATGTGTACAAAACAGAGTGCATAATTTAAATAAAAAGGTTATAGAACATAAAAATTTCAAAATTCAAAATTAATTAATTTTAAATTTAAGTGAAAGAAAAAACTAAAATGAAATAATTTAAAAAATAAAACTATAATAATTTAAAATTGTAAATTGACTGAATTACATGTTACATTTCAAATGAATAAATTGTAAATTTTAGAGCTGTGTTCAGGGTATATCGTAGTCGAGCTCACTCGACTACAGCATTCTCACTTGTTTTATATGTGAAAATTGCGTTGTTTCGGCTTGCCATCCACTAATGGGAATGGGAATAAAAGCCAACCAGCCATTACAATAGCTTATCTTCAAATTGTTGGCTTAAGAACTGGTTGTATATAATTTGATGTGGCTGAAGTTAAAAATATTTGAAATCAATTATAATAAAAATAAATCTACTTTTTCTTTCATTTTGTATTTTCAATTAATTGCCCCTGACAAAAATATATTTTGCTACATATAAATTTCGAGAGGCAGTTTAACACTAAGTTTGTAATGTATACTTTACGGTCAAGTTTGCAATTAATGCATTGTGGGTAAAATACTTGAGCGTAAGATGCATTTGATATTTGGGCATATAAATGGGAAAATTAGTTGCCTCCAGAGTCCAGTCGTTAATCGAATAATTGAAGTGCTGCCAAAAAAAGAAAAGACTCAAATTGTTGTTAAATGATTGTATATCTGATTTTAATCAGACTGATGGAATATTTACTTACTGCAATTATCGGACAGTGTAGGTTTCCATGAATTTTTTTTTGTAAACTTTTTGAAATGATTTGAAACCAACGATTCTTATGGATGATATTGAAAAATTGACAGCCATCAACACGTAAATTCAAAAGACTCGTCGTCTTATTACTGGGGCTTATGACGACTAAGTTTACCATATTCTCCACTTGATCAAGATTGCGGGTCACAGTCAGATTGCAGTTAACAATGCGGAACTCTGTTACTTTACAGTTAATCACCTCAAAAAGATCCATTTGCACTGCTTGCGGAAAGAATTCAGTGACATAGAAGCGAAAGCTCCGCTCCTTAATTTTGGCATCCACCTGCAGAAAGTGTGGCAAGCCCAAACAGAGCGAAAACCAGAGCCAATAAGCCATTGCGTAAAACTGAACGCGAAGTGTTCGTTGCTCACAAAACAGTTCATAATTACTTACTATTGGAATGTAATGCGTGTTGATAGCTGTAATGATTTGCAAATTGCACTAAAGTCAATTGTTCAGTCAATTTATTCAACAATATTATATTATCACCGATTTGGATCACTTTGGTATCTGTATCTATAATGGCTATAGAGCTTTACACCCAGTAAAAGAACTTGCACTGAATTTGAGATAATCGCTTTACTATGGGATTTTCCTTTCTTTAATCCCAGCTCAAATTTTTCTAAAATGTAAAAAACACATTTTTTTTATAGTTTTTCTCTCAAAAATTTGGGTTTGCATATCTCCTTCTACTTAGAAATATGTTATATTTTTAAGTAATATATTTCTGAAATATAGAAAAGAAATCTTTCTAAGTTTTGGAAATTTTATCTAAAATCTAAAAATACTTTTTAGTTTTCTGGATAACCTGAATTTCTGTCTGTTCTACCTATAAGCTCTTTTCAACTGGTTCCCAGATACTTTTTCTTATATTGCCTGATAGTTAGCCACTTTTTCTTGTAAGCCAAGCATACCAAACATAACTTTTCAACATAATCGAGCTGGTTCTTAGACACTTTTTCTTGTGTTGAGCGAAAACGTAGGCATATAATATATTTGAAATAAGCATTCCAAACTAAAATATATATTTGAAAAAAAGAACGTACCAAATAAAATTGTTATATATATTTAAACAGGTTTTTAGAAACTTTTTATTAGCATATATATCTTTTCACTATACATTCATGCTTTAATTTTGATTAGTAGTTGACAAATTTGCTTTTTAAAACTTTTGATGCTACCGGTCGAATATGGCCCGACAAGTGAGTGATTGCCAAACGGCTGGTTCTGTTGCGAATTTCCAACTTCAGGAAATAACTGCAGGCGGGCAGTAATTCAGGCAGAACCCTTTCATCCAGATAGCTGCGTGTTAGGCTATAATTGACGTGCTGATTGCAGCCGGAAGAGATTTTTAGTACCCATATGAGAAGATCGCATGCAAATCAATACTCACCGCTTGGATCGGACAAGTGGGTCGATTATTAAGAAAGTTAACGAATCTCTTATAAAAATGTCTCACAAATTTGCTGCGATAGGCGTTATTGAAAAATGCGCACAAATCGAGCTTCGTGTCAAAGAGACGGATATGCGGTAGCCGGGGACGAGATATGTCCATTGAAGCGAGCATGATTACCTCGTTGAGGGGTCTTCCCACCTCCCAATGACCAGAGATATAGCTGCGATTACCCTCCTGCTCAACGAAGGCACTATTCGAGACGATCAATTCGCGATCCACTGGCTCGAAATCAAAACGATCCACAATTACCACATAGTCACCCAACGCGCCAATCTTGGCAATCGTGGTGATTACGTAGAGACAGGCGTAGACCTCTCGCAGATCCATTCCGGTATTCTATCTGATCGCCTTTGCTGGTTCCACTGCTATTGAAAACTGAATCAAACTGTAATTTGCCTATTCTGACCGGTGATCGACTTTTAATTGTTGATAGAACTCAAATTTGCCATTATGTATTAATATAAAACAATATTAACATGATTATTGGGCTTTTTTTTATTGATTTTGCACATTTGAAAATGAAATTATTACATTTTGTACTAATGTTTTTTTTTAAATGAAACTCACAACTCATAAACAATATTATTATAAATGTAATTAATAAACAAACAGCGCAAATTCGACTACAAAGGAAAATTTAAATATATTTATAATTTGAAAAACATCCTTTTCAATTGTTTGTTTTTTTTTTTGGAAATTAAAAAAGGAGTCATCAAAAAATAAAAAATCTACATTCTCTTCCAAAGCGCACATAATAGTGTTCAATGTTATTAGAAATACTAATACTAACCAGGCTTTCGAGCGCCTTAAAAAATTCAAGTTAAATGAAAATGTCTCGTATATAAAAAAAATTGAGTTGGGAAAACGGCTAAGCAATATGAAAGTGTAAAAAAAAGAAGAAATATACACACTTAAAAAATAAAAAAAAAGTAAAGTAAAACGCAGCCCAAAGGATGTCAACGCAAATGTTAATAGCAGCAGCGTCAGCGATGTTTTTGTTGTTGTCGTTGTTGCCGCTTGGTGTCCCGTCTCTATTTTACGGCAAGTGGTGCAGTACGTCCTCTAGCCCGTAACCCGTAACCCAAACAATGCCGACGTCTGCGCCTTCTTTGCTCAGGACCAAGGGATAAGTCCCGGCCATGCTTTATGCCCGATCCAAGTAAAGCAAACACGGTGGCCGTAAAACTGAAAAGCAAAGCAACAGCATCACCAAAGAAAAGTAAAACAAGAAAAAACATTTATCTTAGGCACACCGAAGACGACATACCCTTTATTTCTTAACGTTTTTGCTAATTTTGCAATAAATGTTGGACCATTTTACATTTTATTAACTACAGAATTATTCATGATTATCCTTTAATTTATTTTTGTTTACTTTTTATTTAATCTTAAGTTTTTAGTTTAATTTCCCTTCTTGAGTTTTGTGTAATTCAATTCGTAATTTTAATTTTAAATTGAATTTTGAGTTTTTATTTGCTAAAGTGTGGACTATATTTAGTTCACATTAAATTAAATTCAAAATATTATGTTTATTTGTCTTAAATACATATTTTGGAATATTTTTCCATTTACACAAATATTTTTATGATGATTCCAGTTTTATGTCTGGCTTGAGAGACGGACTGAAATGGCTATATCAACTCGGCTGGTGCTGCTGATCAAGGATGGATATGCCTTGTGTAGACATCGTTTTTCTGCAAATCTGAAAACAAAATTAAAGTACCCGATACAAGGGTATAGTGAAGCCAGGCCAGGCCAGTTGAGTGTAGTGCAAACATCACACCTACAAGCTCAGAGCCACAGACAACAGACAGCAGACAACAGACAATAGGCTAAAGACAACGGACTATGGACTACAAACAGGAGATGCAGGAGCGTTAAATTTATTCGACGCGTACGAAACAAGGACAAGGATAAACCATTTTCGCTTCACGACTTGATTTTATTTTAGCTCATTAACTAATTGCTTATAAGATGCTGCATAAATAATGGTATTGAAAATATCTTATCTCTTGCATTAAATTAGAAATCATTATTATCATCGACTTAAGGTAGGAGATTCACAGCTGTCGTGTTTTGTATATAAAAAATAAAAAGCACTTGATACCGTATTGGGTTAAGAGTGTTCATGACACATCGCAATGCCCCAGACTACAGGGTAGCGTCTAGAGGCAGGCAAATAGAGAGTTGGGGCGCAACTCCGACTGCAACAGCTACAGTGGTCCATGTTATGTAAACATTTGCGTGGGTTCTGTATGCGTCTCCACGGAGATGAAGGATGGCGGATGGGGGATGGGATTTGATTGGGATTGCTTTGGTTATGGAAATGCAAATTGTGACTGGGCTCTTGGTGGATAACCAAACGCAGTGCCAGAAACACTTTCAATCACAAATCCCATACGGAGTTCGATGACAAAATTATGTCGACGGCATCGCCTCACATTCAGGTGAAATAACCACAATGAAGAAGTGTTATTTATTGGATTAGATAATCTGAGTCACATAAATTAGCTAATGACTTAACATACAAATCAGTATTTACCAAATTTGTATTAATGCTTTTCGCTTTGTTCATATTTGACTATATTGAGCCGAAAATGTTTATTGACTTGATTGATAAAAAAAAAATAAAATAAACGAAATTTGTTCTTTTATAATCAGCAAAAGTTTATAATTACGAATGCGGCGGTAATCCGAAATATTTGTTTACAACCATTATAAAATATAATTTGATAGCGCGAGACCATAAAGCAAATAAGAGCAGATGTCATAACTAATCCACTGATTCCAGGGGGTGGGTGGCTGCCGGGTAGTAACACGTTAAAGCAGCGCATCAGTGTAAACAAATTTTTTGACAAATTTATGATGATGGAATTTTAAGTGATTTTTAACGAGCAAGGGTGGGTTATATAAATATATATATGTATATATAAATAAATATATATGTATATCTACAACAAATAGACAGACATATCTATGAGTTGAGCTGAAGGAAGCATCTGCAATTGTTGTTGCTTGACTTGCTTGCTTGCCACAAAAGGGTTGCAGTCAGGTGCAGCTGCTGCCGCTGCTGCTGCTGCTGCTGTGGATGGGTTGACGGGGTTGACGGGGTTGCAAGGCAGCAGCAGTGCCCAGCAAACATTTATGGAATTATGTTCATTTCACACACAAGCACAGACACACACACACACTCACATACACAAAAGTTAACAAAAGACCCATTAAGCTCGCTGCTGCCAAATTGCTGTGCCTGCACCACAGCCACACCGCTGCACCACCTAAAGCCAAGCGCCACCTGTGCGTTCAACTGTGAAATTTATTGATTCGAGCAAATAGGCTCCATTGAGAACGTCGACTAACTAGCTATAATTAGAGAGCTCTCAGCCAATATAGACCCACCCACGCGACTAGATTCGCTATAACTCGACCAGCGCATACCCTATAACTATTCTCTTAAATAACTAATGTCCAATTGCTTTCTATTATATACAAATATATATATATATATATACAAGGATGACGTACCACAGCATAAATAAATAACTTTTTATAAATAACTTTTGTGTTTATTATCGGAAACTAGAAATTATAACCAAGTTCGAAGATTAGTCGGCATTAACTCGATTAAACTGGTTCTGCATAGAGTTATTGATTGATATTGATATATATAATATTATCCCATAAATTTTTATCAAATTGCTGTAAAAATCACATTTTGAAGAACATTTATATGCTTTTTTAGGGGATATTTTAATTTTAAAGTTTTCAAGACGCATTGAAGGAGAAGTCTCTCCATAAGATGTATATATTCCTGATCCCTCAGCTTGAAGGCAATCTGATTGAAATGTTTTATATATCCAGCAGGCAGTATTTATGTAGGAATTGACCTGTTCTGACCACAGTCAGACTTATTAGATATAGTTTTCTAAGCGACAATTTGTGTAAAACGAAAAATTATTTTTGAAAATATTTTGTTGCCAGCTAAACTCCAATTAAAACTGGCTTAAGATAATCGTTATTTTATGTTAAATACATTGTTTTTCTCAATTGCAATAGTTCAATCTGTATTTTAACAATTCAAAGTGACACTGCAAGCAGCCTAACTATACCCAATTGCATGGGTACAGGGTATCTGAAGTGGTTGGCATTTTTATTTGGAATTCGCAACGAGCCACAACAGAATAAAAGTTGTTTCTTAAATGCGAGTGATTGACATGCACATTTTCATTGAATTATTAATTACGTAATGCGAAACCAATCGACTGCAATTTGCATATGCAATGAGCCCCACACACGGCGCATATAATGGCTAATTACGCCGATATCCCACAGGCCACTTGCTCCAACCCACATGGCACATACTACATCATATCTAGTTCGCAACTTAGTTCAATCTTTAATGCAAATTGCGTCATTTTACATTAAAAATACTTAATGTTTGTGGTTTTTGCAAGAAAACATTTGGGGGGAAGTCAAATCGATTTGAATTTTAAATCGACAGTAAATTTGTAAATAAGATATCAATGAAAATGAGACCAAGTAACCGGACTATTAAAATACAATTTAACTTAATTATAGCAAAAGACAGTAAATCAAAATTGATATTGCAATTTAAGCGCCAGCTTAGAAACTTAATTATATTTTATGGAACCTTCCTTTTATTTATATATTTATTTTTATAAAAGCTTAATACAAAAAGCAAAAAATTAATGAAATTTAAAATAAAATTTAATATTTACATCACTTTTAATATTTATATTTTTATTCATATTTTTGTTATTTTGGCCAATCGTTTGTGAAGGCTCCTTTCAAGTTTGGCAACTTTAGCTGTTAAATTATAGGAGATATAGTCTTTTGCCTTTTTTGTGGCAGGGACATTGTCCAAAATTTTTTTTTCCAATTTTTGAAGCGTGTTACTATATACCATATGCCATATGCCACATACCTTTCGAAATTGGTAACTCTAGCTTTCAAATGGTATTAAATTTAAACCATCCAAATTTTCTAACTAAAATATACACCACAAAAAAGATTCACAAATAAATGAAGAGTGTCGTACTTAAAAGAAGAAAGAACGACTATCTAAGTAACGCTGAAAAAAAGTTGTTCAAACAGAGGTCATCTTTCGAGCGATTGTCGCTATGGCAGCCAAGTGATACAATGCACCGATCCGGCAGGCTTCGACATATGTACTACCTGCAGCACAAAGTTGCATGTTTTCCAAGTTTCATTAAAAACTGAGCGACTAATTCGCAGTCGGAGTCGTCTCCTTCGATGCTTTTAATACCCTCTGCAAGGGTATAAAAATTTCGTAGAAATTATGTTTAAGTGCCTCCAACAGTTTTTTAACGACACTTAAAGAACAAAGATTTTTTTAGCGCTGGTCTCAATATATGTATATGTTTATATATACATATATATACAAATAAATAAATATATATATATATATATATATATATATATATATATATATATATATACATGTCCTGTATGTGTGCAAGTCCAGATGTTGCCCTTAGGGAATATTCCTGAATGCACGTAAGCGTTCTTAAAGTTTTTCTAGACACAATCCTGTCGGATATACATATTATATATATATATATATATATATATGTGTGTATATAAATACATTATGCCGAGTGTTGTTGTGTGTAGCCAGTAAAATTTACTGCCAAATTTTTTATGGCAACCTTTGGTTTATTACTTTGGCTGATGCTTGTTTTAAGTTAACAGCAGGAGGCAAGTTAGGGACCCTCCCCTCCCCCTCCTTTCCCTCCCTTCCCCACTCCTGCCCCCCTTAGCACTTTTTCCGTCTCTCTGATGCCATCTTGCGGGCAAGGCCTTGAGACTTAAGGCTCCATGTTGACTTAAAAAAATATTTTCTGGCAACAAAACGCAGCCAAAAGCAACTGCAACAGCAAGAAAAAAAAATATATATATATATATAGAATACATATAGAGGAAATAAAAAGAGTGCTTAAGGCAAAAAGCAATAACAAAATATTATTATCAGAAACATTCATCATGTGGCTGCAGGCCATAAATTTTCGGCTAGCTGCGAAATGCAACAACAACAGGAACAACTCTAACAACTAAAATAACAACGGCAGCTAACTGTTAATAAATCGCAGCTGCAGATAGCAGCAACCAGCTGCCGGCGCCACAGACAGACACGTTTTACTTTGCCCCAAAAAAAAAAAAAAAAAACAAATATTTACAAAAAAATTCAAACCCCTTGCCTTGAAACTATCAAACATCCGAATCCCCAACACCCATTGCCAAACCAAATTTCCCATTTCCCTTTTCCCACTTCCCATTGCAATTGCTAAGCCCAGTAACAGTCGCCGTTCAACTTTCAACAAAGTTTGGTTTACCAAGCAGTAACTTTTTGCAGAGGCGTGCCACAGGCCCTAGAAGACAAACCCACTTGCCCCCAGGAAATCTGAGTTACTACAGCCAGCTAAGAATTGACTTTACTTATTTCATCCTAGGTTAAGGCTACAAATTGGCTTGAGAATTGCTAAACATAGAATATGTTCGGCTTTCAATTTCAATTTAAAATTTTAGATACTGTTGAAGATTTTAAGAAACAGAAACATATATATTTATATATATATGGGCACATATATTTAATTTGTTCATTTACAAATGAAAGCAAAGTTCTCATTTATAGTAAAAATTGTACAAATAACAAAATATTGCTCAAATATTTTAGATATAAATTATAAATAAATTATATATTCAAAAAACTGGGTTTTTAGAAACGAGCAGAAATTCCCATAACCCAACATTTTTATTTTTAAAATAAAGAAACAAACATTTCCACTCGAGACTTATTTAGCATTATGTCGTATTATAAAAATGGTCATAAATCTAATTGCAATGATTACAAATTCTAAGCAATTACTTTACTATATATGTATATTGGATGTATGTACATGGTAATTTGCATTGATTAATAATCTGTTTTCAAAAGCAAAAGCATTCATCATATCTGTCAAATGAAAAATTCCACTTGAAGTTCAGTTCACTTTGCATTTCCTTTTCGAATTAATTGTGAGCTCTCTTCTCCCTTCTCTTTTCTTCTTCTTCTTCTTCTTCTACTTATTCCTCTTCTTCTATTATCATCCATCATTCATCATCATCATCCGTTCGCAATGTCATTTTATCTCTTCACTCTTTTGTTTTGCCCATGTCACCGTTATATATCTCTCGCTCTCGCTCTCTCGCTTTCTTCCTATTTCCTTGGCGCTCTCTTTCTATCTATGCCCATTTGCTTGTTTAATAAATAATTGTCCATCGTTTAATGTGTTTAGTACAATAAAGCTGCACAACTCACGACAATATTGCACGGACGCTTTCTATCCCCATATCTGAGGCATGAGCAGTTTATGCATGCACATCGGATATAGATAGATACATACATAGGTACAGTGGACGCTGACTAACAACAACGACAATTCAAACTTTGCAAATTTTTACAAGTTTTGCCATGTGCTTGTATTAATTTAAGATTTAATTTAAAAAAGAAAAGTCTTACATTTTCGAATTGTGAATTCAAGGCAACAATTTAATTTGGATACAATTTCGACCACTGTAGATTATTTATGCACAAGTATTTGCTATCCAGGTGACCACATGCTGTTCTCAAACCAGCCTTGCCCTGCCCTGCTCTCCTCTGCTCTGCGCTGCTCTGGTCTCCTCTGCTCTGCTTTGGTCTGCTCTAACGGCGCATTTGCAACCGCATAGCCAAGTTGCGGCTTTGGCTAGCTGCCTGCTGCCTGTTTGTTGCCTTGCCCGGCTGACCACATCATCAAATGGGAAATGCAAAAGCGACGTAATTGCCACAGCACCGCACAACAGCGGGGCGATGCCGAAACCAATAAACCTGCATATGTCGATTAGTTGCACATGAATGCAATAACATGGGCCCCAAACTAAGGAAGACAGAATGAAAGACGGACAGACAGACAGGTACAGACAGGGAGTGAGAGAGAGGAAGAGAAGGGGAAGTGCGCAGTGGGGCACAGACAGCCGCAGACAAACGAGCCCGCTTAAGCCACGTCTTAAGACGCTTTCGTCTAGGCCACATCCGCATTATCTTAACACAAAGTGCAGCTAAATTTAAATTGATTTTAACTTACGGTTATCTCATCATTGTATGATCAATAAGAATAGATGACGTAACGTTTAATATAACGTCATATACGAATTTATTACATCATAACGGTTATTTGAAAATTGCAAAAATGTTGTATTCCGATTTCGCATCTTCCGGCTTTTATTTCAATATAATTCAAGTTTTTCACAGAGACAGAGAAATTGTGAGCGCATTTAAATAAAATATGCTCATGCTGCATCGTTTGCCCTTTGAAATGACCTGAGTTTGGGATCTACTCCGCATTCAACTGACCCAACTTTCTACATAGATACAGTAGCGGTCAAAATAATAGCAGTGCACACAAATACTTAAAATGAGAAACCAAACATTTTTATTTTTGCTAAATTGCTTCACATTGAAGCTTTTGAAAAAGTCTCGATTTTATTAATCGACCATAAAATTAGTGATATTTTTATCAAGAAGCACTACTATTATTTTGACCGCAACTGTACTTACATTTGTGTATACACATGCTACATCAACATGTTTGAGTGTCGCCTGGCCACCTGACGCCGCTTGGCTGACCGCTAAATGTGGATCTGCAATGGTTTTTCTGAGTCACAGACCGCAACGGAACGTTGCCTGGTTACCAGATTTCAAATATTTGCGTAACTCAAGCGGCGCTTGAACTTAAACAAATCTCCCGCGCCACACGCCTCACTTTGCAAATTCCGCGCATCAGCGTAAGAGTCACCAAAATGTTGGCTCATTTGCCTCAGTTTGTGCTGTAGATGTGGAGCCACCTTCACCGCATTCCACGGATCAGCGGCCATGAATTTTGCATTTTCTATGTGTACGCAAGTATTTTTAGCTGTTTGGCCAGGCCTGTGATTCATCAAAAGAGTGGCGACAGCTGACAGGGCCCCAGACGACAGAGCCGACAGCAACGCATGGAAATTGACAAAACTAGAAACACACGCAAGACAATGAATGGCATCACAGCGAACAACAGCGAATCGGGGGAAACACCTGAGGCTCTCGGCGAATTGCCGACGCTCATTAGCAAAAAAAAAACCGAAGCAGTTGACAGGGAATACACTCGAGAATTGAAGGTGGACAGCGAAACGAAACCGAAGCTTAAATGCTCTGAGTTGAGCTTAAGTTCTCTCCATTGATTACATATATGCTTGAGCTTTTACAAGTTTAGCAGTTTTCAAATTGATCCCGTTGCTCACAAAAAAAAAGAGCTTGTGTTGAGTAATGCATATGCAGTTGCTTATGCTGATGAAGGAGAGCGAGAAAGAGAGAAAGGGAGAGAGAGAGTGCAATCATCATTTGCCGTTCTTTTTAGATAAAGCTTTATGTGTATGTTTGTGTGAGGTAAAAAAATTTAGTCCCATTAAAAACACTGTTGTGTTCCATAATATCCAAACATCATTTTAATATGTGTACAAATGAATTGCGAATTTGCGTGCGTGTTCAAAATATAGTACAAAAGAAACGAAAAAAAAAACATCAACTCTAACATGATGAAGCTGAAATACCCTTAAAAATTGTCTGAATGATATGAAAATGGCAACAGCTGCAGTCATTTAAGCACTTAAGCACTCGCATACAAACGGAAAGACAAAGGAAATAAGTGATAAACTCAGATATTGTTATCAGTTTGTTACACACATATTTGTATGTGGCAACAACTAAATAAGGGTATACAAATGATACAACTACGTTCGTTTTTAGTGGCAATTGATTTCCGGATATAAGAGACAACCTTCAAGTCTATGCACAATATCACGTCTTTATTTTCATACATAAAACGCTTACGCAAGACTCACCGTATTCAATTGAAATCGAACATGAATCATATTGGGAAATATATAAAACTTGTATACCCAGATTCAAATCGTGATAAGCATAAGTTTTGAACAAGATTAAAGTTATTATTATTATTTCTTTTTTCATTTTATTTATATTAATCATACGATAAGATAAGCATTGTTAACAAATACTTCTAATTGGATTCAAAAGGAATTGCAAATTTTGAGTCTCGGCTCAGTTAGCATTCTTGTAAGCTTAGCTGTATTGACAGAGAAAGAGAGAGAGAGAGTCATAAATAATATTTTTAATTCGATGTGAATGACCAACAAAATGACACAGAAAGCAGCTGTTTTTCATACAGCATGTAGAAATGAATGTTTGCCCATTTCATGTCAAACAAAATGGAAAGTACATATGTTATTTGCGCTAAAGTATTTATTTTATATTATAAACAGAGAATACACATTTGTGTACTGTGTATAGAACAGAGCTTTTCTCGCCGCCTTTGTTCGTACTTATGTACGTTCTCTAAACACATGTATTTTTGCCACAAAAATTGCGAGAAAAAAAAAACAAAACAAAAAAAAGTTGTCGAAAAGTTTACAAGTAACTTTTTTGTTTAGGGCTACACATAATATAATCCCAGCAATTATAGTGTACATACACATTCTTAGATACAATACAATTTAATTGCACTAATAAAAAGTTGACTTAGCAACAGTCGCTGAATAATATGTATGGCAAATTTTAGCAGATCGGTTAATTCAACACGTCATGCGGAACAAATGTACAAATGTACATTTACGTACAAATGTTTGTATGTATGACACATTTATTTTATGTACATAATACACACACATACAAATATATAAATGTATATATATATATATATATATATACTTACAGTGTGTTTCAATGTGTTTTTGGCTTTTTGCCGTTTGCGGCTGCCTTGCCAAAATTATGACAAAATTATGAGACCCTTTCTAAGAAAGAACATACAGAAAAAACACAAAAGACAAAAGACAAAGCAATAGCAATAGCAATACAGTACAGCAATACAGCTCGAGAAATATAACAACAAAAATAAGCATAATTCGCACCTATAAAAGGCCACTTTGTATCTTAATATCTTATTTAAAGACACTTTTGAAGTTGCTTTATATAAATCAGTCAATTTAAAATGTAGAAATATGTAGATGTTGTTTGTACATTTCTGGAAATTTGAAAATGATTTGTGAATCTGAGAATAATATGCATTTAATATTTGGGAGACCACTGTTCGCACTGTTCTTGTAATTGTATTTTGTATATAAATTGTCAGAGTGAACGTCAACGCCTGATACAACGGACACCCCCGTTGCCCTCCCCCTCCCCCTGCATGCACATCTAGGAGAAGGCGAACACATTGTCGCATTTCAGTTGAAGATGACGCGCGGCGTTCGTTGCGCTGCCAGACGTTCTGGCACGCCCGAACTAACTGTTTTTGGTACGGGGGAGGCGATAACAATTCAAGGTGTTTGGTGTTGGCGGGTGGTGGTGGGGGGTGTGGAGCGACATTGAGCAAGTCAACGCGAGGCATGTGCACGAAGCCAGAGCCGAGAGCGCAATTTCAATCGCAGCTGTGCTCTTTGATAACGTCGTCATCATCAGTGCCAGAGTTACGCAGACCGATTTTAATTTATGCACAACACACACACACGCACACGCACACACATATAGAATGGCACACAAATACAGATGCAAACAGAAGCACAACAATCAACTCGTTCCCTCGCTCTCTCACATCAACAATTTTTTTTCCCCCATTTGCTTTGCACATTTGAACATTGTTGTTGTTTTTGCTATAGATATACGTTATATGTATTGTATTATGTATTTTGCGCTCACTTATGTAAACTTTTCGCTCATTTTTACTCTCGTTACAGCAACAGGAGTAGCAGCGAAAACAACAACAACCACGAGAACGACAGCGACAGCGACGAAAGAGCGTCTGTGTGAGAGAGTGGTGGGCGATCTGCACTTTGGTTACGTTGCGCTCAGCATTAGTAAGCTTTTGACAGTTGACAACGCGAGACGCTTAACGCACACCGTAGTTAATAGCGACGGCAACGGCGTCGCTGCTGTTGTCGCCGTCGTCGTGAGTGCAAAAAACAAACAAAATAAGCCTCGATAAAAATTTGCATAGCTGTAAAAAAAAGAAGGAAATCAAAACAAGAAGAAAAATGCAACGAGCCAACATTGAGTTCGAGCGTCAACGTCATCTGGCCAATTGGCTTGTGAAGAGCAGTCCGCACATGGCAGCTGCTGCAGCGGCGGGCGCAGCGCCACCCACGGCAGGAGCTGGAACTTCAGCAGCGGCAGCAACAATAGGAGCTGCTGGTGGTGGTAGTGGTGCGGCGGCAGCTGCAGTTGCAGCGCAAGGCGCGCCTGGCAACAGCACTGCTGCCTGTAACGGTAAGTAATGCAACATAAGGGGGATGCATGAGGTTGAAAAAGATTTACGTGTGTGTGTGTGTGCAAATGTGCACATTGTGTGTGTGTGTGTGTGTGTGTGTGAATGCAAGGCACGCGCTAACATCAATGCAGTCGAAAGAAAGACGCTTGCGAGAGCAAGAGCGAGAGCGAAAGCGAGAGAGGGAGAGAGAGAGAATTAATTTCGCTCAATGCTCACTGCTTACTGTGAGTGTGTTTAGTTGTTGCTGGCTGGCTTGCTCTGTTGTGTGCTCTTCGCTGTGAGCAGAGCGCGCGCGTCGCTCGCTTCGCCTAATTTCACAAAACGTGACGACAACGCAGAGCTTGCACCGCTTTTCGCCCACTCGCCTGACGAGCACTTGGCACAGTTGTTTTTTCTTCTTCTTATTGTTGTTGTTGTTATTGTTGCAATTGATATTTCACAAAAGATAAGCGCAATATCAAATCGTTTCGTTTCGTTTATTTTTTTTTTATATTTTATTTGCTGCTTCTTCATTCTCTGTCGCTGTTGTATTGTACAATAATTTCGATGTGATTTAGCTGCATTTATGTGTATATGTGTGCCTGTATATGTGTGCCTGTATCTGCTGTGTGTGTGTGTGTGTGTGTAGGTGCATTTGGGTGTGTGTATTTATTAAGTATACAACAAATATTGAAGCCAAATGTGCGCAATTAAAGTGAGTAATAGCTCCGTCGACCGACCTATAAAGCAAAAACAGCAACAACAATAAATTGAAATCAGACAATGGGCAGCAATCGAGAAAAAAGCAATCAAAAATCGAGATATTCAACTTTAATTGACTTGCAAGTATTTAGTTAATGAAAGCTCACACACCTACATACACACATACGTATATATATATATATATATGTATGTGTGTAGACATGCAATTACTGTCGCACTTGACTCGGCAATAAACTACCTTAAAATATACCATTTAAGCCAGATGTACACACAATAAAAGATTATTAATGACAACAAAATGAAAAAAAGGGGAAAATTACTAAAAACTACTACAGTTGTCAAACACAGGCAGTAAAACTTTGATCGACCTTATCTGAGACACAATACCTAAACAAAAGTAAAAAAAAAATAATTCTACACAATAAAGTGCTGTCCAAGTCAATAAACCGATTAATGATGTTGACCTTAACTTAAGGTTTTATTTTACCCATAATCTTGTATCGAATGTGCTGAGTAACCCACTACAATTATTATTCACTGATTAGTTACTTTATAAAATATACACTCAAATTTAATAAGATCTCGACACTAATCTCAATATTCGCCTAATTCTTCAGGTATACAAATGTTTTGCATAACGCCATATTAAACAAATAAATAGCATTTAATATTCAACATTTTTGCAGTTGAAAACAATAAAAACAGAAAGAATTTGAATATTTTGTATTCCTTTTACGCATAGAACCGGCATTTCAGGTTTCTTGGAAAGTTCGTAGAACTGCGAAAACCATGAATGGTTTTTATTTATACATTTTGGTACTCACGAATTATATATTTTTATCGGAATTTCAATTAGGTAGCCTAAAGTGATAAACACGTCGTATAATGTGCAATAAAATTGCATTGTGTTCTACATTTATTTATCAAAAATTTTACAAATATCAATCAGATAAGATTGGAGATATTTGATAGCAATGCTGACTAATATGTATTTCGATATCACGATTTAATCTTAGTTTCTTAAACTAATTATGGTTTTTTTTTGTATAGTCGAATGTTTTGCATATTTATTTTGACATAATTTATTTCTTTTAAGCTTGCGAAACTTTCGCTTGCTGTTTTTGCGCAATTTTTAACCACTGTGCAAACGCTTGAACTGCAAATTTTCAACGCTTAGCAACAGTTTAAAATTTCGCTTTACGTTTACTCTGCACTTTAGTATAACTGTGTGTGTGTGTTTGTGTGTGTGTGTGTGTGTGTGCATGTGTGTTTATTTGTTTGTTGTGTGGGATTTGCCATAATGCAGAGCGGTGACAATTAGATATGTGCACAATTATATATATATTATTTTTTAATGTTTAGACTATTAGCTCACTAATGCATTTGCTGTATTTTTTTGTTGGTTTTTTTCTTTTTTGCAGGCGTCCCACCTGGCGCACATCACGGTCACATGTCGGCTGCGGCCGCTGCTGCTGCTGCCGCTGCCGCTGAGGCACGGAAGCCGAAGCTGCGTCGCTTCAACTCGCACGACACCAGCTCAAATATGTTCTCCGTGGCGGACTTTGAGAATGCGCGTCTGGCGCGTCGCAACGAGATCGAGCTGAAGCAGCGATTGGCCCGACGCCAGCGGAATAGCGCCAATGGCAGCTACGGTCTGGGCGGCGGTTGCTCTAACGGCAGCAACAACGCTGGCTATGCCGTCTACAGCGCCTTCTGCGGCGGCCTAAGTGGCAGCGGCGATTACTCCACCGGCGACAGCAAGACCTCCAAGTGCAGCAGCAGCAGCGAGGTGAGTAATGATGCAGTCACCAGTCACCAGCCAATCAATTGACTTAATGTTTCTTTCGCTCCCAACAGGAACCGCTGCCCGCAGAGATATTTCTGGAGCGGCACTCGCTGCCGCAAGTTGTTCGCATTGTGTACAGCAGCAAAAACTCCAATGAGACACTTCAGTCGAGCTCATCGCACGGCTCCTCCACGGCCGCTTCGAGCAGCTCCTCGGCGGGCCACAAGCAGCAGCTGTCCAATGATCCGGCCGCGGTCACGGGCACTGGCACGGGCACCACCTCATCCTCCAGCGCTGGCAGCGGCAATCACAACAACAACAACAACAACAGCAGCATTGCTCAGCCTGGCCACGATGAGCTCTTCCTGCTCTACAGGCTAGTGCGTCAGCGTCACATTTATCACGGTCACAACGCCAAATCGCAGGCGGCGCAGCGCAAGAAAACGGTTCTCATACCCCAGGAGTTTCCAGGTGAGTCACTGCAATGGGAACAAAAGAGACGCTAGATAAGACAAGGTTTCAGATTTGTTGCTGAATGGAAATAAGAAATGAATAGCTGAATATATATATATGTATACATATATTGATTAAAACAGTAGACAAATTTGGCACAGTATACGATTGTTAATGCTTGAATGAAATATATATAAAAAATTGCAGTTACTAAAAAACTGTAATTTCAGTAGAAGAGAAAGGTATATAAAAGATAATGCTTGATTGTTAGAAGTTCTTATTGTAATCTGTATTCGTCTCATGAATAAATTGGATAACGATTGAAGCAAGTAATAACCATGGGGAAGAATAGGCTTAGGATACTCACCGGTCTACTGGCAGGACATTGTAGACTAAGAAGTTACCTAATTAAACTAGGTATTGTGAAAGCTAAGAATAATCCTCGATGCACATCCTAGCAGAGTGCGTCGCCTTAACTAGGAAAAGATTCAGCATTCTGGGGATGCGTATTAAGAGCTTCAAAGGCATAGAAACCCTGAACACAACAAAGGTTCTACCAATCGTGCTGGCGTTGATGGAGCTATGGAGCTATAGGCTCAGTAGGGGGCACAATAGTCTAGTAGGTCGCAGTGTAGGTATCCCAATTATAATAATAATAATCATGAATCAATTCTAATATTAAGGCTTAGACCACTTTAGTTTTTTTTAGTTGTTTTTTGTTTTATTTTTAAATGTTCCTGCAATTTATTCGCTGTGAATCTCTCCCGACGGCATTCGAAATATATCTGAGTGGAAATCAAAATAGATAAAACTCGATCTGAAGTCAGCAAAAATAGCAAATTTTTATTGTAACTTTTGTGTGTTCGCATTAAAGAAGCTTCTGTGAAGTGAACAGTTTTAATTTAGTTAATAGGCCTGCCAAATTGTTAGTTTCAATGCGTTTTATATATGCAATTAGTTGTTGCTCAAGCTACTTAATGCTTAAAAAGTTAACAGACTCTGTTCTTTTTTGGTTGTTGTTTAAGCACTTACGTAACTAACGGAATGCTTAACGTGTTGCATTCTCATGACTAATGCATGACGGCTCAAAGCTAAGTTGGCTAATTCTGGTACTTACCGAACTATTCGGGCATTTTAGCCATAGCCTCAGCCAGTATGCGTGACACTCTGAGTGACTCGGTGTGGAGCAGTTTACAGTCAAACATATAATCACAACAACAATTGTTCATCATGTATTATGTAAGCAGCGAGCTCGGCTTGAGCCCATTGTTTGGCGGCTTAATGTGATTATTTCTCACAGCCAGCTGAAAACTAAGCCAAATGCAATAAGCCAAATGTTACGCAACTGCTGCGGATGCTGCACAATTTATTTGTTAAGCTCCGAAATTGGCGAATTTTAATTATTTAAAGAAATTAATACATATATATCTTCCTGACTTATATATTTTTATACCTTCCAGTTAATGTGGCTAGGTGTTTGTAAATTTGATCCTTTGATCCCTTTAGTGAGATCCTCGGCTCATTTAGTATTATTTCAAAGCTTCGTTACATTCAAATCCTACCTTTTGCGAACAAAATCCATTGAATTTCATTAAGAAACAATGTTTCGATACTTGCAAATTAATATTTTGTATTTTGGACATGAAATTTCCTTTTTTTTTTCAAATTGTAAAGTGATTTTCCTCGCACTTGTTTTACTGTCAAGGTGTGTTTATTTAATAACACCGAGCAGATAAATTGCTAAATTGCTAAAAGGTTTCATTTGTATTCTTTTTTCATTTTTTTTTACTGCTTATAGCTTATTTTTTCTATTAGTTAAAACTATAAAAAAATAGATAAATTGCTAAGGAAAGTTTTAATTCATTTTTAATCTGTTTACATGCTTGAAATGTTTATAGTTTATTTTCTTCTATTAGTCAAGTCTTATAGCAACATGCAGATAAATTGCTAAATCAGGTTTCAATTTATTTTTAATTTCATTAGTATAATTTTATAGCAAAATTTAGGTAAATTGCTTAAAATGAAAGGTTTTAATTTATATTTATTTATATTTTACATTCATGTTGAAAACAACTGAAACTTTGCTCGTTTCTTTTAGGCTACTTTTCGCTGCTGAACGAGAAGGGTTTGCCAACGGCAACGCTCTACAGCTCGCTGATGCAGTTGGTGCGGGAGAGTGTCTACAAGTTTGCCTCGGTGGACAATATGCCGGCATTCACCGAATCGACGCCTCATGGCAACAACAGCAGTCCCAATCACGAGGGCTGCTTGCCCAGCAGCAAGAGTCGGCCGCAGTATGTGAAGACGACGGCGAGGGGCGGTCAGGTGTTCCGGCTGCTCGCCGTCTTTGAGGATGGCAAGCAGGAGCATGGCCATGGCCATGGCCATGGTCAGCACAATGGTCACCAGTTGAGCCAGTCGAATCACAGTGTGTCCAAGTCGCACAGTAGCTCAAGTGGCGGCGGCTATATGGGGCGCGACAAGGAGAAGGGACGCTATGCGCAGCTGCTGAACGAGCAGCGGCAGGTGATGTATGTGCCGCTTGCCACTAAGGGCAAGTTCTACGAGATCGAGAAGGGCATACCGCATCTGATGCAACAGAAACTGGGCGACACGCAACGCAAACTGAATCCGGAGTATGTGCATCGATTGGGCGCCTTGGTTGCCGCTGCCAAGCAGCTGCCGCTGATTTTGCGCTACATATCTGGTCCCGCCGGCGCCGAGATACCCGAGCAGCTGAGCGTCAGTCGTGTGTGCAAGGAGGATGTCATCATTGGCTGTCCCATTGAGGAGCTCGATGGCGCAGCCCAACAGCAGCAGTCGCAACAGCAGCAGCATCAGCAGCCGCCGCAGCAGCAACAGCAGCAACCGTTGCAGTTGCAGCTGCGCAAAGTATATCTGAGCCGGGAGATGCAGCTGCTCAAGTGCATGCTGGGCTTTGAGTCAGAGATGCGAATGCTGGGCAACACTCAGGTGCAGAACATGCTCTCGTTCTGTCAGTTCAACTGCGACCAGTTTCTCAGGCTGGTGGAGGTCGAGCTGTTGCAGCGCAACGATCGCTCAGCCAGCAAGACGCGCGAGGGCCTCAAAATACTGAAGCCGCTGCATCTGCCCAAGTTGTTGCGACGCGAGAAGAGCAGCATGGCGGCGCCGGGCAACAATAGTTCCGCGCACGAGAAGGAGGACTCGATCATATTCCTTAGCAAGACCGATCTGGAGCAATTGGAGGCCAAAGAGGCAGCAGCTGCTGCCGCTGCTGCAGCCGCTGCTGTGGCCAGCAGAGAGAGCGAGAGCTCCACAAACCGGATCACGGAACGCATGAAGGTCTTTCAGTCTACCAAAAAGAAATGGTTTCGCAAGCAGCAACAGCATCAGCAGCAGCATCAACAGCAGCAACAGCTGGATAAGCCCAATTCGCCCGCAGACTTGCAGCTGGATGTGCAGGCGAAGCGGATGAGCATGGAACGGTATACGGACATGTCCAAGCTGCTGCAGGAGCGGTTCGGCAATGCCAGCAATGAGCCCATTGCAGCTCTAGCGGCAGACACCCAATCGCTGCACAGCGAAACGGAGACAACAACGCTGAGCAACAGTTTGGAGCGCAGTTCCATGCCCAAGTCATTGGATACACTGCTGCAGAAGTCGATGTCGCTGCAGAATATTGAACTGTTGAACGGACAGCGGAAGGAGCAGCGACCCGATCTGCTGGCTGCACATGCACACACCGATGCCATCAGCGAGGCCGGCACCGAGCTGGACGATGTGGAGAATCAGACACCGCCGCCGCAATCCTTCATCACCGAGAAGCTCTACAATGAGTTCCATGTGAAGACGCGCCAGTACAGCAAATCCTCGAGCAGTCTGCATCAGTTGCGCCACTTCTCGCTGCCGCAAAAGCTGCAGCTTCACGAAACGGAGCGCGAGAAGCGCAGCCAGCAGCAGTTCCGAGCGCAGTTGCAGCTGGGCAAGATGCCCATCACTGGACGACGTGCAGCCGGTGGCGTCTCGCTGCTGGGCGGCTTAGTTGCCTTGTCGCCGGCGGCGCTGCTTTCGCCCACCTCATTGGTGGAGGATGATCTGCCCTATTCGAGTGTGCGTGACTCGCTGGTCGTGGACAGTCTGGAGAGCGGCGAGGAACAGGAGCAGACACCAACAACGCCCGCACCCATCGACTACACCAAGGAGAATATCTATGCGGAAATCTGTGCCTCGCACACCTGCGACAGTTTCTCGGGCGCCACGCAGCTGACTCAGCTGCCGCAGCAGGATGACGATGAGGATGACGACGACGACGACGATGACGGTGACTACGCCTCGCTCAGGTATCAGCCGAATGGGCCGCAATCTGTGAGCCGGGTCGAAATCAATTGCACACCCACCACGACAAGCGCTATCAGCTATCATACCGTTTATCTCGGCGAGGAGGCTCTCGGTGAGCGGCATGTGGCGTCTGGTGCTCAGCATATAACCACCGTGGAGCTGGCTGGAGAGGATAACATATACAATACGCTCAAATGATGATTCATGTGATTCCGGCGACGACGCTTAGCCGGCGCCAATGGGCTATTCTGAATGTGAAAGGACAATGCGAATTCTAGAATATAGATATACAAAACGTACATATTAATTCATATACATACATATATATATCTATATATATATATATATATATATATATATATCTATTTTATTTTAAATACCCTGTAAAGCGAACAACAAACTGTTCCAAACAGATGCCGAACAGAAGAAGCAAAGCGAATAAGAAGAATAGGCGAACAACCCGAGCAAAAATCTGATAAAAAGTAATGCATTAAGTAACCAAAACGAAAGAAAAATCTAAGAAATTATTTACAACACACAAAATTATCAACTGAATAAGTTCTCAAATAGAACAAGAAACAAAAGTAGAAATATTGTATATAAACAAAACGAAACAAAAACAAAAACAAAAACCTTTTATTATCTATTAAATATTTTGTAGTAGATCAGAATAAGAAACAAGTCACAATATGAAACTATTTTCAAATATTTTTTGTTAGATTTCCAAGATTTTATGAAATTTTCATTCTGCTGCACATTTTCGGTGCTGAAAATTTTTCTTTAGTTCTTTAAAATTTTTCTTTCGTTAGTTATTTAACACTTAATGAATTTGTTAATTTTGTTAATTTTTTTCGGGCTGTAAGCTTTTATGTAACGCATATTTGATAGACTGTAGCTGTAGCAACTGAAGGTAAAAAAGTAAGAAAGAAAGAAACTTGTCAATGAGAGAAGTTCGTTTTGGCAAATGTCAAAAATGCCTTAACTCTCCTCCACAGTCCTCCTGCCCCTGCCCCTGTCCCTGTCCCCGCCCCTGCCCCTGCCATGCAGCAGCACACAAAAAGAAATGACATCTCAAATTGTAATATTATTTGATAGAGAAGAAGTGAAGACAAGCAATTTGTATTTGTAAATAGGCTTAAACAAAAACCAACAAACAAAATACACACAAAAAATACAAAACACACACGCATAAAATGTCATGCAACTGAATATTGGAACATTGCAATATTATACAAATGTATACATAACTAACATATTTGCATATACAAACTATATACACAAATAATTTAATAATACATACAGTATATACAGTATATACAGTATATATATATATATATATATATATACATATATATATATTTAGTTGTTAGTTATATGAAATGTAGAAATCTTAGCGCAAACCTAAGGTATTATTAGCTTGTAGGCAATCAACAAGTCAAATCAAATCATAAGCGATATACAAACATATACATACACACACACACACACACACACACATATATACATATATATATATATATATATACATATATATATTTATACATATATATATAGTATTTAGTATACAATAATGTAACATAGCTTGAAATTTTAGGACTAACCACACAGTTAAGGTCCACTTTTAAACGATCTCTCGTATTTGTCGCTCTATTTAGTATATATATATCTATATATATATATATATATTATTTTTTTTCTGTTTTGAATGTTTTAGCATTCATGCACTGCGGCTTTTGGCATGATCTGAACTATTTAAACTTGATAATAATATTAATAATAATTATAATTTGTCTGTTTGTCCGTTCTGAATTTCGACCTTTATTTTACTTTATGTTTATAGACACTTGTAAGTTGCTATCTTCTCTCTATCTATCTATCTATCTATCAGTCAGAATATGCAGCCATATGAATAACTAGTTGAGCAGTCTAAAATGCATTATGTAATACGATCTAGTCCTCTCAAATATTATTTTATATATAGAACACTGATTTATTTTGTACGACATGCCAAGCTGCTTCACTTTTCGGCCGGGTTCGAAAGTAATACAAATTGATTTTCGATTCTGGAGTACTTTAAATAAATACTTAGCAAAGAATTTATTCATTTTTATTTCGATTTCTAGTTTGATCATAATCAATCAATTACCTTTTCATTTCGTCTTTAAGATTTGTTAACGCACTTAATACAAGCAAACATAATGATCTAGACATGAAAATATTATTTGTTTCTTTTGTCTTCTTCTTTTTCTGTTTATTAAAAACATTTCATCGATATTTCATTTCAGGTGAGGCTCTTCAGTTTAATTATAATTTGTGTTTTCTCCTTTATAGGCAACTGCGGCTACAATCAAGTTGAAGCATTGTACGTATACATTTTAATAAATAGATTAACAAAACGGAAACCCTGTAAAAACTAAAGCAATACTCACAAAAAAGCTATGATACTAGTTGTAAAACATATTGGATGATGTTCAGCTAAATGCGATTTGGATGCGTTTACAAACGGAGAAAGCAAAATAGAGAGCAAAACTACCATCTCTGCTCTGAAATAATAATATTAATACCAGACAGTTATATATATATAGAAGAAGATATATATATACATATATGAATAATATAATGTGTGGTGTACATGTGTACTCTGAGTACTTTGTGTAGAGTTTACCTTTGCATTTGATAGTTTTTTTTTGGACACTTAAGTCAGGCTTCACTGTAGCGCAAGGGTGATACAATGTGGATAGAGTTGTTAGAACATATGTATAAGATTTGTATCTATATAAGCAACTACCCGCCAGCATATAAATATATATAAATTGGTGTGATAACTCAATGTCTAACAGAATATGTAACGTAGTTAAGCAAACGCAGTTTTGAATTTGCTTTAGAGCACAATATACATCATATATATATATATATGTATATATATATGCGTATGAAGCATTTAAAAAAAAATAGACAAAGAAGAAGAGGTTTAACAAACTTTTGCTTAAATGTGAAAAATACAATACATATTAATTGTCATCATTGTCGAAGAACAAAAAACAAAAAACTAAATGAAAAACCAGTCATAAGCAGCAGCTGAGCAAAGCAATTTTCAGGGATTTTTAATGGAAAGGCACAAGCAAATTCGTAAGGATAGTTCGGTATATACGAAACCAGCGCCCTAAATGCCGCCCGTAGGCCTTTTGAAGCAGTTAAGATAAGAAATGATCGAGATCGTGATCGAGATCCGGTTTGGTGGAGATCTAGTATATTATGCAGAAGCAATTCTACAATTTTCTATATGAATTAACGAGAATTATTAATAGATTTATAACAATATAATTACACATATACACAGACACACACACACACGCACACACACACACACACACACACACACAATTTAGTACTCATGTTTTATTCGGTGTCTATGTTAATCCCTAGAAATGGCAATTAATCAATTTGAAAATCCACAAGTCAAATATTAGTAGAACTTTAAATGTCATGCCCAAGGAAAATAAAACTATATTAGCACATAGTTCAAAATACATATATTTATATATATATGTATGTATATTTATAACTTATACCCTCTGAGCACTTCTTGGATGCTGTGTCGAACCCAAATTTTAGGTATTCGTAATGTATAAACTTTTGAACTGATTAAAAACAATGTTTGAAAACGGCTATGATTGATGACAAAAAAAAAAAATGATATAACGCTGGAGAATGCTGCCATGTGCTGAGTCATGGCAAGACTGAATTGATACAAAAAAAAACAAAAACAAAAAACAAAGGAAAATTAATTGAATTGTTTGGTAATGGGTACACACAAAATATACTGATACTGATACTGATATTATTGTTGTAGTAGCTCTTTTTATAATAAGTACAATACATACAAACATATACATATACATATACATACACATATAAATATATAATGATCAAATCGATATGTCCCCTTTTTAGCAGCTTGACTGAGCCTGTTTCAACCGTACTCGTAAACTCAAAAACTCGAAAAAAACCGATGCCTCCAATCAAATCTAGCATACAAATTTCTATTCTACGTTATACCTATGTATAAATAGATAATAAAATTGAAAAAAAAATAAAACAACTTTTGGCAAGACAAAATTTCAACAAAATCGAATGAAATACATAATAATTAATGATAATAAAAGCTCAAATACGTTGTTTTTATTTAAATTCGTTTGTAGGGTGACCATGTCTTCGAAATTGCTTCGCGGTTTGCGCAAACATGAAGTTGGCTGCGCGCAAATGGGGACTTACGTGAAGTTGGCTGAGCGCACAATTCGTACTCACGTGAAGTTGGCTGCAACCAAACTCATTTTTCGGTTGCAAATTGGCAGCTGCCGATTTCTATTCTTCTATAATTTGACTTTGCCTGCTCCGCGGTATTAGTGGCGGCGGCTTCCGCTACACACGTCTGCAAGTAACTAAAACAGTTTAGATTGAGACATCCAAATCGTTCTAAATTTGCACATGTGTTTGGTGTCTTAGATGACTCCATAATTCTTGAATGCAGTCCGATAAAAAGTTGGTCCTTGCGATTCAAACGCACCACGTTCTTTGACAATCATATAGCTACTTTTATAAAAATTACAATTGTTTTTTATTCATAACTTGGTCATATCTTATAGTATACTTAAGGGGTACATATTTTTTGAACTCGCAATAAAAATTATTAATTGATTAAAAAATGTTCAATATTTGTACACAGATAGTTCGGGGCTTTCAGTTTCTAGACAACTAAAGGTTGAAATTTCTTAAGACAGCTGAATCTATTAAGAACAGAAAATTATCGGAAACAGGCATCAAACTTCTTGTTTTGTCCAAAGAGTTGTTCTTGTAGTTGTTGAAAGAAAATGGATTTTATGATATCGACTCATTTCCTTAAGCCAAATATTTGGTTCTTAGATGATTCCAGAATCTTTGATTCTTGCGATTCAAACGCCTTGGAAATCTATAGGCATTTGACCGAGTTAGAGCTATTTTCGGAAACTGTATTAGAAGACTTTTGCCATAGCTTAAATCCCCAAAAGTATGCACGAGTTTTTTCAATTTTGATTTTATTTAGTATAATTGAAAATCGCAAAATTATGCTTTACGTATTTTTCATTTATTTGAGATTTACCTAATTTTACATTTACTCGATTCTTGATTTAATTTATATTTATAAATATTTACAATTCAGGAAAATATGTGTATAATAAAATAAAAATAAATAATAAAATAAATTAAATAATCATAGCAAATAGCATGTTTAACATGTTCTATATTGTTATTCTGGAATTTGAATTTAGAAATAGTAATGAAGTTATACGGATGATTATATGCAATAATTAAATCAATAAGTGCGAATTTAACAACAAATAAATCTACTTTACTAGTTTGTTCAAGAATTGGGGCAGGAACCTAATGAGCATAAGTGAGTGCAAGGAATTCCGTGTAAATTCGTAGGCCAAAAATGGAAGACGTCCATGCTGCTTTGGTGTGTGGAGGCGCAGTATATAGTTAAGTAGCTCCAGAATGAAAATGCCGACAAAACGATGCGAATATTTGGAGTTGTTTGTCCTTTAACGCATAGAAGAAAAATCAGAAATTATAATTAAAGAGCCACAAAATCAAGACCTTAAGAACGACATACAGTTTCATCATGGGCGATGCAAGTGCCACTCCCATTAGGTTGCCCAGATCACGGGACAGCAGAAAAATGGGACTACCCTCATGTCGCATATACGTAGGCTCCGGACACCATTTGAATGCCTAAAGATTGCATTGCACAAATAACCAATTCTGATCGCTGTTAAACGACTCACCTGTCTCACAGACCAATGCGGATCAAGACCCAAATGTAGCTTGATGAAGTATACTCCAACTGCTAGACAACCAAGCAGCAGCACAACAAGAATCGCCCAGCTGCGTCGCTGGGAATACCAATGCCATTGGCTGATGGCCACGATGCTGACGGCCATATAACTGGCCAAGAGGCACTGATGCAAATACTCCGTGGCAAGATATAGACGACTTAGCCACATGCACAACGTACAGCAGCCAATTAGGCTGTACACCATTATCCGGCAGGCTGTGGAGTGTCCCGATATCGGCAGATGCATGCCAACAACCATAAGCAGGGCCGTCAAGCTCATGGAATGAGAGCAGGGCAACCCGCCACTCGTCTCACAGCTCAGATCGTGACTCTGCAGGGCAAGGCTTACGGGCCTATTGGCATTCTCATTGGCGTAGAGCTCGCGTAGACGCCAGAGCGGACGCCACTCTGGATATATCCTGTTGATGTAAATCGAATTAAATCAGCTTAGAGTCTTTGTATAACTGGCACACTTGCCACTTTCCGAAGGAGCCCACTGTGCTAACGAGACTCATCACACAAACCAAATGTGTCAGCAAATCCTGGCGATGAATGCCAATCAGTGGTATCCACACATTGAACATGTTGCCTGGCTCCAAATAGACGCTGATGAACCGAAAAAATGGTTCGCCAAGGCTCAGGCTGTAAAGGATTTTCACAAGATTAGCATTCAAGGTGAGAGTCCTTGACTTACCGATCCTGCACCCATTCGTTAATGTACAGTTCTGCATTAAGACAACTGTGATAGTAATCCGCCAACAGGCCAATCACTTCTAGAATCATTTATGCGTCGCCAGTCGTCGCTTTTACTGTGAATTAGTTGGTTGTTAGTTTGTTGATGCTTGGCAAGATTGTAGTCAACTGCATGCATCCTGTTTGGCATCAGAGGACAGAAACAGCTGTTTTTGACGCAGGCGCCTTTTGCAAATGCACTGCTTAATTAAACTGAACTGCTTGCACTGATTTCCTCAAAATGATTTTTCAGCACGGAGAGAGTTGTTTTCATTAAATTGTAAATTTTAATAAATAATGCGAACGGTTTACAAAAACTGATAACAAATCATATTTTTACTATAAATACACATATACACAAACATATCCATAAGTATATATATATTGAA